>JAWNPR010000039.1:20607500-22027500 GCA_035047405.1 Drosophila stalkeri
CTGAGTGCTACAGTTCCTGCATGCCACGCCCCCATCCTCAATAGACCCTACCCATCCCACACCAGTGGCCCCCTTTTGGCTAGCAAATTGGCTGGCGCAACAAAATATTCCGCACAGATAAATGTAAATACATAAGCAAACAAATCATTTGGAAAATATTTCTTGCAAAAATCACATCAAGGTGCAAAATATTTACGCATAATATATAAACGTATATAGAGAAATCGCGTGAGATACAACGAAAAAAAAAATAGAAAAAAATGACAAAGTGCCAAAAAAATGAGAAAACGCACAAGCAGAAACTCCAAGAAAAATGAAGAGAGCTAGAGAGAGAAAGAGAGAGAGAGAGTGAGGGAGACAGTGTACCATATAGAAAAGCATGAAAAGTGTAAATATTACCACTGACATAATATTTGCAAAGCAATTTTTGATTTTCGCTTGCATTTTGTTGATGAATATAAGCTTCACTGAGCATGTCCTTAGACTTAAGCAAAGACTCAAAGTGATTGACTGACAGACTGATTGACTGACTGACTGAAAGAAAATTCGGTATGACAGACTGTGTGTGCGCGCGTGTGTATGTGTGTGTGTGTCGAAGTCTGCCAGAGTTTCATTTGTTTAAAGCTGACAGACTTGCCGGCATTTTGCTTCAACATTTAATAAATACTAAGCGGATAAATTTGATTGACTTTTTGCATATGCAGAAAAAGATATGTGACTTTAATTCAATATCTAAATAGAGAGTTCCTTTATTTAGAAAGTATATTTTTAAATTTGTATGAATATATGTATACTTAACGACACTCAAAGAAAATGTCAATAGGTTAAGAAGAAAATTTTGACAGAGCGAATATATTAGATGAATATATTCTAATTTAGTTTAATTTATAAAAAAATTATATAAATATTTAAATTAAATTTAATATAATAATTTTGATAAAAGTGAAATATATCATATAATTTACTCATATTTTATTTTATTTTTATTTTTTTTTAATAATAATACATTTAACAAATTTTGATAAATAATTAAACGAATTCAAAATGTAAAAGTGCTTAGGACAGTTAATAAATATCAAAATTAATAAAAAATTGTTTTCAATATATATGTGTTATTATTCATTTCTGTAACAATAAATATAAAATACTTAAATATAATTTTATATTTTATATACAATAAATATAAAATATTTAAAAATAATTTGATATTGTATAATTAATAAATATAAAATATTTAAATATTCTTTTATATTTTATATATAATAAATATAAAATATTTAAATATAATTTTATATATTATATAATTTGTATTTAAATAATTTATATATTATACTAATAAAAGAAAACAAAAACAATATTTTTATATTAACTGCATAATTCTAAATTGAAATATCCAACACAAAATACTCAAAGCATAACTAATCTAGTCATACATTAAAGTTACAATTCTGGCAACATTTTTCGAGCAGCATTTGTTATCGGCAACATTCAATCAATAAGCCTATCAATTATGTTCATTAATATTAATCTGTTATTAAAGTATGGCTTAAGCCTTTAATTGATCATAATTCTATTAGCCAATTAGATGGCATTTGGGTATAAAACCAGGCCAAGGCTCCCACACACACACACACACACGCACATAAATATTGTTAATAATAATAAAGAAAACAAGAAGAAAAAAAAAAACAATATTTATGCAGACTGTAAAGCGCAAATTATTTACACAGGGCACAGAAATAACAACGTTGCAAGTTCTTTTTACTGCTGGCACAGATTATTATAATAAAACAAATAAATACACAAAGGACGAGCGCGCTCTATGGCTCTGGGCGCCCGCAACGTGTACAACGTGGCGTATGTGCGTATGTGTATGCATGTATGTATGTATATGTATTTATGGCAAAAAGTTGCGCGGGGCACAAAATACGCGCAAGGCACAAAATTTTGCAAGTTTTGCTCTACGTGCCGTATGCATGTGTGCCTATTCGACTGGCTGGCTATGTGTGCTCTATTGTAGCATGGAAATCCATGCCGCTAATAATGTTTATGTAAGAACTCTTTGGTGTACGAGCTTTCACAATAATTGCATTGTTCGCCCCCTCCCTGGCCAACCCTTCACACTATTTCAATGATAATTAAGTGTGTATTACGTGTGTTGGCTTGAAAAGGCAAAAGAAAATGCCCTCAGGACGAGAAACTATGAGTTCGAGTTGCGTTTTTTTTTTAGCTAGTTGTAGAACCCAAAAAAAAGGGGTGTAGATGGTTAGCTTTGTATATGCATGTGTATGTGTGAGAGCAAGACTTTTTCTTTGAACTGACTCTGTGTATTCTCTATATATTTTTCGAGGAAATTCACGGGCGTAGAACAAGTTTTTACAATGAAAAATCAGTTGGTGAAGTGTGGGGAAATATCAAATTTCCCACGAAATTTCATGGTTAAATGTGATTTCAATAAAAAAAATATTTCTACACTTAATAAAAAAAAAATAAATAAATAAATAAAAAAATATATATGAAAAATAACAGAAACAAAATTTTTAAGATAAACTTTTGGCTACATAATTCCATTTTATTTAAATAAAATTATATGTATATGCTGATCGATGAATAGAAATATGTTTTAAAGTCATAAGATTGGCAACTTTTAGTTTGAATGTTGAATTTTTTTGTTCAGTTAGAATGTTGACAAATATTTAAGACTTTTAAAATACTTTGAAAATCATTTAAAAATTTATAAATATATAATAATATATAATATAATATAATATAATATAATATAATATAATATAATATATAAAAATACTTAATAATATTATTAATAATATATATAATTTTTTATTTTAATATAATCATATATTTTTAAAATCAATATAATTATTATTATTTATTTATTTTATTATTTTTTATTATTCTTATTTATTTATTTTTTTTTATTTATCAATTTATAATATGACTTAATATAGGGCACTCCATTAACCCCTTTGTCGACTTAGTCTTTATTAATTTGGTCCGCGTGGACGCGCCGACTAACTTAAGTTAGCAGTTAATTTAATTTAATTAATTTAATTTAATTATTAATTAAAAAAAAAAAAAAAAAATCGTGCTGTAGTTAATAAATATAAAGAAATATTTAAGTTTAAATAAATAAATGGTCCATATTAGTGTTTTTTTTTTATTGTATAAATAAAATCGCCAAGGTGTCTCTACTACTTAATTTATATTAATAAAATGATAACTGCTTACAACACTATATTTAGCGGGTTTCCCTCACTAAACACTGTGAACGTGCTCGCTGGCAGTTAGCATTAAAAATATGACAAAAGAAATTTCCATTGCATACAAACAGGCGCAGTGCGGCGCATGTTGTAAAATGTGCTGTTGTAAAACGTGCGTGTCGTGGCACAACTATAATTTAAATGCTGCTGTAACACTTTATTTTAATGGATTTACATGCGCTGTTAGCGCACAAGGATCTCACAGTTCGAAGACAAGCCACAAAATGTGTAAAAGCAAATAGCTTTAAAGTTACGTCCCATAATGAGCATAAAAATATAATGCCCATATAAATATATGTATTTGCATTATATTTCTATATATGCATTTACAATGTAAGCAAAGGGCAAAAAAAAACACCACTCGACTCGACTCGATGAGTAAACTGCTAAAAACTGTTTACCAACGCGTCGCGCTGATGATGTCATCAACTGAACTTCAGTTATCGGAGGAGGGTTGTTTGCCAAATTATGCATCCTGAGTTTACGAACACAAAAAAAAAGAAAGAACAAAAATGAAACCCATTGCAGAATCAATAACAATAAACAGCAGAGCAGCAGAGCTCCAGAAACTTCAAGATGGGAAGTCAGACGTCGCCTTTTTTCCATGGCCAGACGACTCGTCCGATTGGCGCCAATGTGTGCACATATATACATGTATATATATATATATATGTATATATATTTATATATTTGTTCTTCCTGTTTTTCGAGGGTGGCTTCAGTTGCTGCTGCTACGATAGTTTTGCCAACTCACTCAACTTTTCTTGGCAACAAATTTTGAAGCTCAATTTAAAAAAAAAAAATAAATATTTTTAAGCTTACATTTTTTCGATTTCGTTTTCATTAATTAGATAAATTTCCTCAGGCTTTAGGCGATAATTGGTTTTTGGAATTTTATAAAAATCTAAACAAATAAAAATAAAAAAATAAAATATGTAAGCAGCGACTTTTCGCGTTTCCTAATTGAAAAACAAAAAGAGCAACAACAACAAAAGAGTTTTGAAACAGAGTTAAGCTATTGGCCCGCTGGCGTTAAATTCAATTTTCGCTTTCATCTTTTAATCGATTGCGTGTTAATTAGATCATTTTTTAAGTAATTAACAGCCGACAGTTGCAGCTAAAACAGAAGTTCGCAAAGCTTTTATGCAGCAACTTCGGAAGATGGCAAAAATTATTGTTGCATGGCTGCCGTTTGAAAGACTTTGTAGCCCGGAGGGAGGCCTTAGATAAAGTTGGATGCGATATTTCGTAGTCATAAATTGAGCTAATTTAGCTGATTATTATTACAGCAGCTAAACAGATTGCCAGTTATTAGAATGTCTTGAAAGGCTTCCTTATCGCACGAAAGAAGAAGAGGAAGGGAAGCTTGGCGTTTTTTTTTCCATTTTCTTTTATCTTTTTAACAAGTTTTAATTAAGGTGGGATATACTCTAGGCCAGTTGTAGATACGTTTATGTGAATAACAAAAAAAGAGTTTGTTGTGAATTGACTGTGTGGGCTGTGTTATGTTGGCGATGGGAAAACAATGAGCTGATAGCAGCTAGGCTATAGCTAAGCTATTGGCTGCGGCATATAGGAAAATGTTTTACCCAAGCGATACAAAAGATAAAGAAATTCTCATGATAAGCAATATTTTTACATATTTTTAGAAGAAATAAAGAGAAAGTGAATGAGTAGAAGACAAAGCGAGAAGAAAATTGAAGAGAAAATCAAAGGAAAGCGAGAGTTATTGGAAAGGTGGTAATTGAGAAGGATTGAAAGAGATAGAAAACAAATAAAAATTAAAGACAGAGAGAGAGAGAGAGAGAGAGAGAGAGAGAGAGAGGGGTAGAGAGGTAGAGAGAGGTAGTGAGATAAAAATTACAAGAAAAAGAGGACACTATAGAAAAGGAATGAGTGAAAGACAGGGAGTGAAAGCTAGATCGAAGCAAGCCGGAAAGCAAGGGAGACAACTAAAAATAAAAAGAAAGGGAGAGAGAGAGAGAAAAAATATCGATACTAATAGAAGAACAGAAACAGAGAGAGAGAGGAAGAGAGTGAGAGATAGAGAAAGATAGAGAGTTGACTACAGATTAAAATTCAGCTAGAATTATACAAAGCTAATATTCTTCCTCTATACAGCTTTGCTTCGAATGAAATTAGCTATAGCCAGAAAAAGAAATATAAATGAAAATTTCGACAATCACAATTTTACTCCAGCTAGCAGAGCTCTCACTTTTATCCACACAGCATAATCACCGAGTATTTAGAGTATTTTCGTTAAATAAAACACAAGCCGAGGTTAGTCCAATTAGAGAACCCAAAGCTGATGTTATTCAGAAAGCTATTAAAAATGCTGAAATTTGTTTTACACACAAGGTAAATACAACTATTTCATTTTAGACCAGCAAAAAAGCCAACTCTCTCTATCTCTCTCTCTCTCTCTCTCTCTCTCTCATTCTATATATATAAATTTTCCAACTATTCCACATGTACACTAATTAAATAATAAATTTAAGTACTCATATCAAGTTGTTTTAGTTGTTGTAGCTGTAATTTGTTTGTTTGTTTTTTTGGGGACGGGTTGGGTGGGTTTTGTGGGTGGGTAGACGACATCGTCATTGCATAAAAGCCCAGCGTACAAATGCAGACAAGGACAACAAGGATAGCGGTGCGCTTGCATTCGACTGGATTGCATTGCGTTGCGTTGCGATGCGTTGAGTTCCGGTGCTGCTAATTACTCAAGCAGACGGGCATGATGAGGACTCAAGGACCTTGTCGGCGGCAGCACCACATATAATGAACATATGCCAACTGTGCGACACAGTGGCATAAAAAGGTTTTTCTTCTTCTTCTTCTACTTCTCTCTCTCTCTCTCATTTTTATTTTACTTTTTTGCCACTTCACAAGTTATTTACGGCGAGTGAGCGAGCATGGGGGGGGGGGGGCGTGGCACTTGCATATAATGCACACAACATAATTTTAATTAGTGGCATGTGAAAACCCATAAGAGAGATAGACCAAACACATACACACACGCACACAGGCAGAGAAAGAGTGAGAGAGAGAGAGAGAGAGAGAGAGAGTGGGAGGAGCGAGGCAGAACTATGTTTGCAACAAAAAATTATTATGTTATTACGGCTTTTGAGCACAAGCCGCTTATGCGTGAGCGGCTGCAGCGGACCAAAAAGGGCGTGGCCCAGGTTTAGCAGCAAACACACAAGTTATGTGAGCATATGTGCGTGTGTGTGTGTGTGTGTGTGGTTGTTATGTAAAGCAAATTGACAACACAAGCAAAAAAACATATTTGGGTCAGATAGTGGTCTTTTTTTTTTTTTTTTTGATTTAAAGAGATAAAAATTGTAAGGTAGAGTAAAATTCAAATGAAATATATATAATGTGAGTAAATTAGAAAAATTATATGGATTACGATTGAAAAGAATTTTGGAATTACAACTTGAAATTGTAGAAATAAACCCTTAAAAAAAAAAAAGAGAAAATAAAATTATCCTATTCTCTTTTGTGATCAAGTACAAAGAGAATGACGAATATTTTTTCTCTCTCTGTTATCTTTTACCTAAAAAACTTGTATGCTTGCGTTCCAAACTTTGTTTTATTTTAGTTTTATTTATTTATTAAATTATTTATTTACTTTTTAATTATTAATTATTTAGAAGCATCATAGCATCTATTTTACTTTCTCATCTCTCTTAAGTCATTTGAAAGTCAATTATAATTTATAGACTTGAAACATATAAATTGTGTAGGTGATTTAGTTAAGGGAGTTGCATTCTGATGGGTCTAGAGCTTAAGACTTTTTTTTTTTTTTTTTTTTTTTGAGAGCATATCTAGTTTTATGAAATAAGAAAATACTCAAATAATGAAATAAATAAAATAAAATAGTATAGAAAATATATGTTTGAAAGTATATGTTTACGATTTGAAACAAAACAAAATAAATCAAAAATAAATCAAATTATTGGTAAAATTTAGTATAAAATTTAAAAACTTATAGCTCGAATATTTAATATACTCAATTATCGTTTCTTTTTATTTATTAGCAATACATAGAACGTATTTTATATGTAAGCTCTTCATAAGAGAAGCATACTAAATATCAAGCATGTTGTATGTTAAAGAAGTGAAGGAGAGCGTAAATTAAAATTGTAAGAGCTAAGCACTCTGCTTGCATTTTGCAATAGAAACACAAAGAATTTTTAAGTCAAGGCAGTAAAATTTATGCTGTCAAATCAAAGCGAAGCAGCAACGAGTTGCAGCTGTATCAAATTCTAGTTTCTTAATGCAGTTGTTAATAAAACATAATTCACATGCAAAAAAAAAAAAAATATATATATATATATATATAGCAAAGTAAGCTTTCCTTTTTCTTTTCTTTTTTTCTAAAAAGCAAGCTAGTCAAAAATTTTATTGCCTATTTCATTTCAAGCTAGACGAACATTTCACATTTGTATTTCATTCGAATTATGGTTCTACGACGATAAACAGTTGCTAAAGTTTTCCAAATTCAAGCACTCCATGCTTTCTTAATTAAAAAAAAAAAAATTGTATCGATATTTTTATTTATATTTATTCGTTGTAAATGCTGCATTACGATAAATCAATAGCAGTTGCTGTCAAAACTAAAAAAAAAAAAACGGACCGCTTCAATGCTGAATGTAGCTCGAGTTTGCACAGTTTCATAAAATTTTTGGTTTCTAAAAGAACAGAACGAAATTCGTGATTTTCAAAAACCAAATTTAAAAAACAAAAAATACAAAAACATAAAAGAAACACATACAAAAATTGCTAAAACGAACAACATGTCCAGTTTAGATGATTTCTTTGCTAAAAAGGACCGTAAAAAGTCTACAGCAAAAACAAATCTCTTGGCCGCCGATGAGCTCTATCGCACCCTGGAGGAGACCACCAAGGCACCCCAGGAGGTAGACAGCGCCGAGAAGCTGCAAGTGGAGGTGGCCAACAATCAGCAGCCACATCATGCGGCGCTCGAGTTCGGCATACGTTTCTCCGACGAGGCCATCGATGAGGAGGACGAATGGTGTGACTTCACCGAGGAGCACGATCAGCCATTTCCCAATCTCAAGCGTAACTCCAAGCTGGTATTGGGCACCTCGGCTATAGCCAGCAGCAATGGCATTAGCAGCGAGGATGCCAATTTGACTGTCGAGAATTGCTGCACGTATCAGGATACAGGCGGCGATGGCTTGGGTGTCGGTCCCGCATCCGATGAGATGTTGGGCAAGCCAACTTGTCCCTGGCTTAAGTTGGAGCCAAGCACCGAGCTGACAAACTTCTCAGGCTCCAAGTCCATGGAATCAGCTGTGGAGCAAGAGCCGTCTTTGCCGCTGACTCGATCACAGTTGCATTCACAATCGCAGTCCCAGCCACAAATACAAACTCAGTCGCAGTCGCAATCGCTGTTGCAGTCACAGTTGCAGTCACAGTCGCAGTTAACGTCACAGCCACAGTCACAATCAATCTCACAGACTGCACTTAAGGCTCAGCCAAATAATATTGTGGCCAAGAAACAAGTCTATGTGCCGCCAGCTCTGCGCCAGAGCCAAAGCGAGTTCAGTGTTCGTCCACGCAAGCAAGCGCCTTCAATGGCCATGAAACTGGCCAAGGGTCAGGCGCCCGATTTAAATAATGTCGATTTCTTTCCATCACTCTGTCAATCACGCATCTCGAAGCGTGCCAAGTAATTTTTCGCATTTTATTTCGCCGTTTCTTCTAGTTAACCACATTTAAATTTGCAACAATTAAAGCTTGAGTCCCGATAAAAAAAAAAAGAAAAAGAAAATATCAAAGTAATATTTTATTCTCACTCTCACTTTCCCTCTCTCACTCTAACTCAATATCTCTCAGTCTATCTCTGGCTTGCTGTGCTCCCTGGCGTGTCATTAGCTGTAAACAAGCCAAATATTTACAGCCAAATCGTTTGTGCGCTAAATGCACCCCGCGGACTGTTTTACGCAACACGCGCCAAACTTGCCAACAAAATATGTTCATTTTGGGCATTTATCATATCGTTAAATTATCTTTTACGGCCACATATGACTATGAATAAATAAGGCATAATCAATTTATGTGGCGCAGATTAAAGTATTCAAAGTCATTTGGCCAAAAATTTTATTGATTGCAACCGTTTGGCTGTCGTAACTAGTTGTTATATATAGTATAGAGTTGTGGTATATGTAATATAATTGGAATACACTAAATAATATTTATTAAAAATATATTAAAAAATAAAAATATATTTATATTGGTATATAAAAAAAAAAATGAAAATGAATATAAAAATGTTTGGATTATATTATAAAATATTATAAATAATAAATGTTTGAATGTTATGTATATTTAATACAGAAAAAATTAAAAATAAAATAATAAATATAAATATATCAAATATTCACATCTGTTATAAATATAAATCTTGAGCTTTTGTGAAATATATTGTTTTAGTATTCGATGCAGCAGCTGTTTCAATGAATAAACTGAATAAGTTTACAATAAATTGAAAATATTATTTATTGTAAGATCTAAATTTTTTATTTATTTTTATTATATATCTATTTTTATTTATTTCTTTTTTTTTATTTTTTGTATATTTATTACACATATTTTTTTTTGTTTTTCTCTATATTGAATTCAGCTCGCAGATAACTATTTTCACTTACACTCAGAAAAAATTCAAAGAGCTAAAGATTACCTCGGATTTTCAACAAGTTTATTCACGATCAGAAAGAAATTTTTTTTCTGTTTTTCTTTCCGCTCGAGCGGGCTCTGGTGACTTCTCGACCATTTATTTGAATTATATTAAGCAAAGTCTTTTGTGTATTGGTATGCATGCGAGCTTGTCTTCGCTAAACATATCAAATTGTGTATAGACTCATTCCGTTAATCGTATCATTCTCGAAGCGATGTTCGTTTAAAGAGCATTACACGAATAGTCTCAGAAATGCAAAGCGCTGAACCGAAAAGCCAAGCGAATAGAACCGAAGTCACTTGCTCAGAGATCGAGCATAATTTTTCGGTTGATCTCTTAAACAGTCATATATTAGCTGCGAACTATGATTTAAAGTGATTTATTTTAATTTAAAATTTTCAAATCAGAATTTTGAACTAGAATTTCCCACAAAAATTTAAAAAATTTGAGGAGAGAAAAAGAATGTGAAATGTAAGTAAATATTCCTTAGATGAGAAAAATTATAGATCGAAAAATGATTCCAATTTTCAAGCATTTGCCAGTTTTGAGCCTGACCAAAGAATATAAAGTTCCACCCCAAAATATTCAAGAAATTACGCGATTCACTTAATTTAAAACTGACTAAAAATTTATTTGGACGAACATTTTGCATTTGTTAAGTAGAATCCGTTACTGGTTTGAGAGTTACGGGTCACAAGTGAAAGCAGTGTCAGCGTGGTATTGTTGTAGTTAAACGTCCTCTGCCTCGACCAATTTTTTTGAAACCTACTTTCCTTCTAAGCAGGCTAACAGTGGCCACCAAAGGGTCCATAGCAGGAACAACACCCATATGGTCCTATTGGACCGCAACAGTGGTTAACTGCCCTAAACCACTGTCCATTGTAGGGTCCGCAGAAGCCGCACGGACCCAGCCCACCTGTTGGACCGCAACAGGTGCCAGGCATTGAACGCAAGCAAGGATTACACATTTTTCGTGCTAAGCAAAAGGAAAATCAAATTAAGATACGATAAAGTTTCTCCGGAATCTTTTTTTTTTTCTTTTCTTTTCTCTTTTTTCCGTATACTCACAATAGCCTGTTTAGGGAAGTAGGTTTTCAAAAAGTTAGCTTGTGTTTTTTATTTGTTTTGCTCAAAGATGTTTGTTCTTCAATAGCCGAGACGATTATGAGAGTTGAAATTTCCGACAGTGAGCAAGGGGGTTTGTCGTTTGAAATTAGAAAGTCAAAGCATGTTTAGTTAATATTTTGGTATGTTTTAGTAAAACAGTTAGTGAATGTTTTTCAGCAAATTTTTATTATTATTAGGTAAGCTATTTGTACTACATATTCATCTTCTAAGTATTTGCAACTATATTTTCCAGTCCAGTCTTTGCTTAGGCTTTCCTAGACTTAAATAGAGAAAGATAGAGCGAAAATAAATAACTATATTTTGTGAAGAATCACTAATATATTTCTCCACCTAGCTATATATTTTCCTTTAGAACTTAAGACTTATTAAACATAATTTTGACTCCTTCGGCAGTCTATTGAAAATATCATCTGTAGCAATGCGATATATATCGACAAGACTATTTACCATATCTTATGTGATAGGTAACATAACTAAGTTAGTCATAAGTAAAATATATTTTGAACTTAAATATAACTTCCGCTCAACACAGATAAGAAATAGTTTTTATATAGTACACAGGATGCTTTGAAAGATCAAATCTCCTTCTACTCTAGTCGATATAATGATCGCCTGAAGGTCCACGCCAACCGACTCGCAAAAAAGCTGCCTAATTCTAGACTCATCAGAAGACTAAGAAGACGCCAGTTCGCAAAGCTTCTCACTTCAAATGTAACTTATTATTAGAGAGATAATGGAGTAGAAAGGTGCCTTGGTGCTTCCTACTAAAATAAATGAAAAAAAATATATATAAATGAAAAATAAAATATATAGTACACTACAATATTTTTCTACATCTCAAGTCTGTTATTCGAAGAAATATGACAAATTCTTAGAGATAATCCAGTGTACTCTCGTTTGATAAATTCGTAGGCTATTGTCTGCTCGAATTTAAGCTTGGAACACAGATTTGCAATTATTCATTGTTCATTTGATCTTTTTATGGTAGTTGCCGAATATTGTTTAAACGCATTCATGATCCTCGTTTGCCCAGAGTTTTAAGCATTAACTTCTGAATTCCTGTTTTTCATGAGTTGTACAATGAGTAGTTAGAAGGGTCTTTCATAACTTTATGCCGAGCCCTTAACACTTGGTTTTCTATTAAGAGAATGAGTTGTAAGTTCCAAGTAGTTTTTAACTACCACATTAACTACTTAAAACTAGGTCAGATAATTGTTAATGCCTCTTACTGCTTACTTAGCTTCAGTTGCTTACTTTTATAATTATCTCAAAACACTTCATATTTATTCTAGTAGACAATTGTTTAACTATTAAATTAGTAACTCAGATTTAAGCATTTCTTTTTTTTTTTATAAGATTTACTTAAGATTCACTTTCAATTCCCATCAGATGCTGGCCATCCCGTCCCAGTGTTGACCAGACTTTGCATTCACTCTGCTCTTATGGGTCCCCAGGCTAGCCATTAGCATTTGTGCTCTGTTAAGCTTTTGTGGAAATCAGCGCCCACAACGTACTACAAATCTGTATAGTCCATGGCATAGAGCGTAATATCAAATGGAAATACACTTGACTGCACTTGTGAAATATTTGCAGTGTCGCTCACCGGTTACCCCTTAGGGTTTTTGCCACTCGTTCGGGCCATAACTCAGCGAGCTGAGCGAAGCAACAAGTTTAGCTAAACTCCTCTCACGTTCAGCTTTTTTTTTTTTTTTTTTTTTTGCTCCCTTTTTGATTGTTTTAGCTATGGAGTTAAGATAGAAACCACTTTTCTTGACTGTGCATTTTATAGAAGAAATATGCTGTTCCTTTTGCCTAACTGGCTGAAGCTCAGGCTTGCCCACAACGAGCGACGAGTCGAGCTGGGAGCTGAGAGCTGCCAGTTGCGTTGTTTACTTCAAACCGGATTCACAGTCAAAGCGAAGTAAAGTCATTTGACAAGTTTTGTCACGTGCGTCACATGTTGGAATGTGCCCAGCCAGCTCAGCGAAGGCAACGCTGCCAACATCGTTCTGCCCACGTTCTGGGCTTGTCCTGGTCTTGCGCCTTCATTCTGGCTTCAGCACATTTCAAGCAATTTTCCACACAGCAGTTGTCGTCATTGTTTCACAAAATTATTCTACTTGTTGTCGTTGCTGTTGTTGTTGTTGTTGTTGACCTGGTTTTTCTGCTTACACAGCGTCGCAACACTTTTGTTGTTGTGCCGTTCGTTGTCCTGTTGTCGCCTAGAATCTGAGAGTGTTGCTCTTGTCGCTTCCGTTGTTTGTTTAAATGTGTTTGTGATTATTTAGTTATGGCATCTAATTGAGTTTTGTGTTGTTATTTGTTTTACTCATTGTGTGTGTGTGTGTGTGTGTGTGTGTGTGTGTGTGTGTGTTTGTGTTTGTGTTTGTGTTTGAAGACGCTTGTACTCTGGCTAATTGAGTTGATTACCTCAACATCTTGTCAGTTTTGTCCATTGCCAGAAAGAACTCGAAAGTTTAAAGATTGTACAAGGCTGTCAATTAAGAGATTTTTTAAGGGTCATTGAGTTGGAATTTGGCAATTTCCTTGAACATTTGACTCGAAAAGTTTAATAATTATTATAAAAAATAGCCAAAAAAAAAGCTAAACTATAAAAAGAAATTATTTTATAGAATTCCATTAAGATGTAAGCAAAATTTAGTTAAGAGAAACATCACTTAATTGTTTTCCATGAGACTAAAATTAATTTCTGACTATTGTAATTATTATAAGAAATATTTCCCAACTCAATATACTCACTTTACCTACATCAACTTCCAAGGGTATTCATCTTAAAAAAAAAAGCATTAACTTGTTTAGCAACTCCAACTAACCCATAGAAAAACCAAGTACACGACGTACTCACTCTCACATATTCAGCGACTCACATTAATGCTCCTTGAATCATTCACAATAGACGAATGGCAATAGACAAACTCCATTTGAGCGTATAATTGCATGCAACGGCGCTTTATAAGTCAGCATTCGTAACGACTCGATGACGTCTTTACTCACTCTAGGGTTTTGTGCCTTTGATTGCTCAATTGCTGATGGACTCACTGACAGACTGACTGACTGACACACTGACTGACTGACTGATTGAATGATTGACTAAGCGCGCTGGACTGTGTGGGCGAGTGACTGAGTGACTGACTGCCTCAGTGCCTGACTTGGACGACTTGTTGTGCATTTCAATAAAACATTCACCGCATAACTACAATGGGCATAAGTTATGCTCCCCTGACGTCGACAGCGATGGACTTGCTCGGATTTCAACACACGGCTCAACAGCAACCAGCAGCCAGACTCGATAAGAGAGACATATATATATATGTAGATAGCAAGAGAGTAAGAGCGAACGACCAACAGATAGAGATGGCAAGCACAAGAGAGAGCACTTGACTCGCACTAATTCCCGCAGGATGATAGAACATGCATTGAATGGACTGATTGATGGTATCCGCTCAAACTCCTTTGTCTGGCGTTCAGCGGCTTATTTTAGTTGGCTTAAACACGCAGTCAGTGCACTCAAGTGGTCCTAACAGTAGTCATAAGCTATAATGGTGATGTAGACGAACATGATATATTTAGCTTTAAGTAGGGGAAACTAATTCCTATACATTTCCAATAGCACGAATCAATCAATAAAATTATATATTTTTGAGTATCTATTAATATTATATTTGATATTTAATAATTTATATATGTGTTTGCAAATATAAATATTTAAAAATTATATATAATATGTTGGAAAATATAAATATATATAAAAATTATATATAATATATAAATGATATATTTATATTTAAAATTATATTTAATATGATGAACAAATATAAATATTTTAAAATTATAAGAAATATATAAAAAATAAATGTTAAGTATTTTTTTAATGATATATTTTTGACGATCTATTAAAATTATATTTAATACGTTACCAAATACAAATATATGTAAAAATTTTTTGAAGTAAATGATATTTTTATATTTAAAATTATACTTAATATGTTAGAGATGAACAAAAATAGAAATATTTTAAAATTTTAAAAATTATATAAAATAAATGTTAAATGTTTTTTATTTTGTAATGATATATTTTTAACGATCTATTAAAACTTATGTTGGCAAATATAAATATATAAAATTTATATAACATATATAAATAATATTTGTTTTTTGTAAATTATATTTAATATGTTAGAGAAAAATAAATATAAATATATTAAAATTATAAAAAGTATACAAAATAAATGCTTAATTTTTTTTTGTAATGATATATTTTTGACGATCTATTAAAATTATATTTAATATGTTAGCAAATATAAATATGTAAAAATTATTTGAAATAAATGATAGTTTTATATTTAAAATTATATTTAATATGTTAGAGATAAGCAAATATAAATATATTAAAATTATATAAAATAAATGTTAAATGCTGCTTTTTTTTGTAATATTTTTTCTAGGAGCTTTTCTCCCATTAATCATAAAGCAAAATAACAACAACAACAGGAACAACTGCAAAGTTATCGCTGGACTTCCGCTGCACGGTCGGCACTTTGAATGGGGACATTGAACTTCCTCAATTTCGAGCAGCTTGAGGCATTTCATTGCACAGCTTTGAAGCAAAAAGAAACTGCTGCAAGCACGTAACATTAAACAGCCAACAGGCACAACATAAACATATATAAATATATATGAAACTTTAGTTTTTTTTAAAGTTCTTCAACTTGGCACCGCAACAATGCAGCGAAATATGAAACCAACACGCGATATAAATAATAAACTGAAATTGGAATATAGCGCAGCTTTAAATATATTTTAATTTCTGTTATATTTGATATTAAAAAATTCTCTTTTACATTTCACTCTCTTTTTGTTTGGCATATCAAAAGCCAAATGCTATTCGGTCAATGATTCTCAATGGACGCTTCAAGACTTGTATTTTCTCATTCATATTGCAATCAATTAATTAAATTGAATTTTGCTTTTGCTGCAATTTGCAATTATACAAAAAGGTATTCAAGAACAGTAGCAGCAACAGCAACAGCAATGGAAAGAAATCAATCAAAAATTCTTGATATTTGCATTTAGAATTCGTGAATTACACTTGGCATTGGGGGGAAATTTGAATGAAATATGTAAGACATTGCCTTGAATTTCTACTTTCGAACATTTAGTCTAGATTAGACAACATGAATTGAGATAAAATACCCTTGAATGCTGTTGCTTTGAATGTGATATATGTATATAAATGTTGGACTGAATGTAATTACCTTCTCTTTTTTTTTTTGCATAAATATTAAACAAAAGAATTTGAATAAACTTTGTATATCATTGCAGCTATATCAAATAAAATACAAAAGTATTTTAAATAAAAAGAATTACAGAAAATATTTCAATTTTTTTCATTTCTAATCTTTTTTATTTATATAATATATTCAACTTTTTATAAAATTTCCATTGATTCATCATTTCCATCAATTCATTTCATAAATTTGACTTGATATGCAATTTGCCAGCATTTTAGCAATTTAACTTTTCTATCTTGTCTCCGGCTATGAAATTGAATTAGACATGCTTAAATTGCTCGGATCATTTGAAAGTTATTTGGCCAGCCTAGCGGCATGAACGTTTTCAGATTTTGTCATAAATCATTAAGCTAATTAATTTAAATACATGTGCAAAATTAGGAGCATATAACAAGTAACAGCTGTTCCACCTACAAACACATAAATAACGAAAGCAATTTGTCCTTAAAGTGTCATAAAATGCATGCAAGCCAGCTAGTTAGCAAGAGTTGAAGTGAACTTCAAGTAAAAGTTTATAATTAAAACTTTACGCACGTTTTGTCTAAGTAAATACAACACACAAAAACACTGAGTAAGAGGGGGAAGAGAGAAAGAGAAGCTGAAAGCAAGGCAGAGAGAGAGGGAGATTCTAACAACATGCCAACTATTTGGCTTTGGCCTTTTCGTATGCGTGATGCGCACAAAAATTTTGTGTTGCATACTTAAGTGGGCGAGCATTTGCCCCAGGGCTGCATTCGCAATGCCGGACATCTGCTCAAAGCGCGAGCATATGTCCCATTTCCCAACGGGCTACGACTGACACTCATTACGTGGCAAGCTCACTAATTTCTACAGATTAAATAAGAATAGAAAAAAAAAATGAATATGAATAAATATTAAGCATACATATACAAACAATAACTCGGGAAATGAGAAAAATATTTTGAAAATTTTGACGTGGAAAATAAATAATAAAATCTTTTTCAGCCAAGATAAATTTTTTTTAAAGTGAATAAATCTACATGAAATAATTATATAAATAATGTAGCTTATATTCAGTATGACCATTAAATAAAAGAAATATGCAAATTTCAACTTATATGATTTTTTGGAAGTTGGCAATATCAGCAGAGAGATGCAGATTGAACCGATTCTGAAAAATATTTAGAATTGCCAAAATATTAAATTGATTTAAAAATAAACTTTAAATACTATTAAAAAAATGTTGTATAAAATAAATAAACAAAAATGTAATACAATTAAATGATAATTTCTAAAATATATATTAACGAATTTTTAATTTTAAAATACGAAATGACTCTAAAATTAGGCAAACAATTAAAAAATTAAATAAATAAAAAAAATAACTATTTAAATCTGATTACATTGATTTTAATAGTTCTTTCTTCTATTATTTTTTATTTATATTAGTTTTTATTTTTATTGTATATATTGTAAATTTAGCAGATTTATAATTCTTAATTTACATATTTATATCATTTTTTTAATTTCCTTATAAACAATAAATATTGATAGCTATATATATATTTTTTTTAAATTTAATATTCAGATATGACTATGAATATTTAAAATTTCAAATATTCAGTTATTTTTCCTTTACATAAATATCTCCACATCCAATGTAAAAAGCACACTCACATATGAATAATATTTTTAAAATAATTCTAGTGACAACAACAGAAAAGTGAAGCAAACAAGCAAAACTAAACGAAAGTTCATATGCAAATATTTGCACAATGTTTGTTTTCTATGTTGTTGGGCCAACAAAATTTGAGTTGAGTTTATGGTCAGTTGATTTTTTTATTTTTTTATATTTTATTTTATTTTATTTTATTTTCTTGTTGATGATTTACATAAAAGAAAGTCAGTCAGACAAGTAGTACATTTGAATTTAATTAGCTACGAATTTTAAATGAATTTAATTAGCACTTTTTCCCTTTTATCTCTCATTATTTTTTTGCTCTTTGGCCAGAGAATAATTTAATGTATAGTAGTAGTAATTGCAGCACGTGTGAACATATCCAAACATGTCCGTGTATGTTGCAACTTAAAGTTGCCGCAAAATGTGGCACACAGACATTGGCCACCCAAACGCACCAGGCATTCATTTGCGTGTTAATTGTCGAAATGGTTCGTCGGTTGTCGACTTTAAAAATTGCATGTAAAATATTGTAAATTGTTGCGGTTTGCAGTCAACTGAGGGGAATACCCTGCACGAAATGAATAATCTACGCTCCTAAAGATCATTTGTTTATGGAAAATATATAAATGTATATGTAACGTGTAAGACATGTTACTGAATATGTTTTAAAGATTTTTATGTACTGTAGAGTAGTTAAATAAATTTAAAAAATTTTAATGTCAATTTACTTTTTTAAATTTTTAGTTTGAATTTCCGTCTTATAATTTGTAAATATATTTTTATTTATATATTGTTTATTTGCATATTTAATATTATTAAATATTATATTTTTATATATTATAATTAATTTTTATATTATTAGACACAAATTATTATTTATAAAAGCGGCAAGTATTATAAATAATAATTTTTGTGTAATAATTAAATGTAAAAATTAATAATGTATATTTATTTCGTCAGTATTTGCTTAAACTAATTATTGTATGTGTTCATCGTAACTTTATATATAAATATGTGTTTTATACTCTTATGTTATCTTAAGAATTTTATTTTATAATCTTTTTATTTTATTTGTTCTTATTACTTTTTTTCATATTATAATATTTTACAGTATTTAGATATCTATTTTTTTTTTATATCTCCAATACAACATTAAATATTTTTATATAAAATTATAGAGCATAAAATATTCGTTGCCTTGCGACATATTAACCCAATTATTCTGTGGCGTTAAATTTCACAAAAATGTCGCAAACTGTTTTTATTGCCATTATTGCCAGAGTTCTGTGGAAAGTTTATTGGTTTTATTTCTTTTCGCTTCTGTTCTTGTTTAAACATTTATTAAGCATTCGTCGCTCGCCATGTTAATTTTTCCGCCATTGTTTTTTAATTTATTTGCATTATTGTGTGCTTATTTCTTCTTATAATTATATATAGCATGTGTTTACCATATAGATTGGAAATATATTTTATTTGGCTAAATTATTATGTTAATTGTAGTCTATAGATAACAAATCAGTTTAATTAGAATTTGAATTTTTGTTGAATTGTTAAAAACTTATTTGTGGAATGGCATATATTTTGCATTTATGTCAACATTTTATTCACTTTCCTCTGCGCCCATTGAAAATGTGAATTCAGGGTATAATGGTTTTCTTATTATATATAAAAGAACATATATTTATCTATATGTCTATTAGTTTAGTTGGGAATGATATATCGGGAATATTTTCCCTATATTTCAATATGAAGATCTGATCAATATTTAACATTACAATATTATTATTTTAATTACTATAATCCAGGTGATTTGTATTCTTCTTTCTTTACCACAAAGTCCATTATACCCTTTTTTTAGCTCAGT
Organism: Drosophila stalkeri; assembly: GCA_035047405.1. Classification (NCBI taxonomy): domain Eukaryota; kingdom Metazoa; phylum Arthropoda; class Insecta; order Diptera; family Drosophilidae; genus Drosophila; species Drosophila stalkeri. The sequence continues at coordinate 20,627,431 of JAWNPR010000039.1, forward strand.
TATAGGGTATATTAAAATTATCATTCGACTGTCATCAGCAGACGCGTCGACGCCCGTGACAATGAAAAAAATGCTAATGCGAATAAAAATAAGATAAAAAAGATGGCTGAATCGCTTTCGGCCAGCAGCTGAACATCATTATTCACATAGCAAAAGTGAGCATTATCATGTCCAACAGAAGTAACAAAAAAATATGAATAGATAAAATGCCAGAGAGTCAAAGCATTAAATAAGTGAAAGTGAGCACACACAGAAAAAGAACAAGTAAGAAAGCTGTAGTCGAGACTGCTCGACTACGAAATCCCCCGAACCCCTCTTGGAAAGAATAATATTCTAAGAATTATTCGATTCGTTTCTGCACGCATAGCAAAGTACACATGCATACACACGCTGATCTACGCTTGTACGCATGCATGTGTGTGTGTATGCATTGCAGGCGTCTTGCTGACTCGCTGTCTCGCTTGCTCTGTCACGTTTGTTAAGCTGCGAAAACTTATTTGATTCATAATTCTGTTTCGTAATCAAACTGTCAGGTCTATATGTCAAACCAAACTGTATGACTTTAAAATAAGTGTTTTAACACATTTTGAGGTGAATTGGGGACCGGGATCCAAAATCTGACAAAAACCGATATTGTATTAAATTAGTGTCTATGTATATCTATATAAAAAAAAATAAAAATTATTATGGACTTAGAACTTGTCAATGGACATAAAACTTAACATCGGTGTTGTAGAACTCGCGATAATCTAACATTACATGCAACAGTCTAGCCATCTACACCACGGCACATCTTGAACTTGCAATAGCGAAAACGAATGAAATTCAGTGCTATGCGTCATATACGAAACAAAACAAAAACTAAAGCAGAGGCTGAAAATACAAATACAATTCAAAGACAATGCTAAACACAATTCAAAGACAATTCTGATTCTAAGAATCTGCATGGATGGCAACATAGAAAACAGCCCAAGCTGTTTTGTGTGTATATGTGCACACGCATAGGAAAATTGCTTTGCGTTGCCAACGTTGCTTGCATTTGCATTGCGATTTTAATTGCTTTATTTCGTTTAATAAATATGAACGTATTTAAGGAATTGTATTAAAAGTTTCAGCATATGATCTAGATATTCTATTGAACATTTTACGATTTTAAAAAAATCTGAACTCTTTTACAATTAGCTTTACATGTACAAATATGCACTCAGCCACACGCTGATCTACGCTTGTACGCATACATACATGTATTTTTGTATGTGTGTAAGCATTGCAGGCGTCTTGCTGACGCGCTGCCTAGCTTGCTCTGCCACGTGGGTTGCGTTGCGACAACTTATATGATTAATAACTCTGTTTCTAGATGGACATTTGTAATCACACGTTCAGATTATGATCATGACAATCATATCTATATGCCAAACCAAACTGTATGTCTCTAGTATTTGAAATACATTTTTTACACATTTGGGGGTGTGGAGATGAATTGGGGACCGGAATCCAAAATCTGCCAAAAACCGAAATTGTATTAAATTAATATCTATATAAATGTAGAAGACTTCGAGACTCTAACTCTAAAGATGAGCGAGATATAATTTTATAACTGATTCTCGATAAATTGATATATCGATAACTCTGGAAATATAAGAGTTATCGAATTTCTGAAACAAACTCGTACTGCGCGTGCAATATACGAACCTAACACAAAAAGAATGAAGTCTCTAGCTTTTGTATCTTCGGATATCCTTGCGTTCAAACATACGGACAGACGGACAGACGGACAGACGGACAGACGGACGGACGGACAGACGGACAGACGGACATGGCTATATCAACTTTTCTCGTCACCCTGATCAAGAATATATATACTTTATGGGGTCTGCCACGCCTCCTTCTCCCTGTTACATACATTTAACAAAACCATTATACCCTGATTTCCCATTTTCAATGGGTTCAGGGTATAAAAAGATATTATGAAAGTGTGGCTTGTCATTTGGTATCTCGAGTGGCTTTAGTTAACTGCTTTTTTCTTTATTTTTAAGGTTCAGGTAAAACATTTTCTGTATTTTTTTGCCTGGTTTTATTTGTACTTTACCATAATAATTTGCTGCCTTTTTATACCCTGAACCCATTGAAAATGGGAAATCAGGGTATAATGGTTTTGTTAAATGTATGTAACAGGGAGAAGGAGGCGTGGCAGACCCCATAAAGTATATATATTCTTGATCAGGGTGACGAGAAAAGTTGATATAGCCATGTCCGTCTGTCCGTCTGTCCGTCCGTCCGTCTGTCCGTCTGTCCGTCTGTCCGTCTGTCCGTCTGTCCGTATGTTTGAACGCAAGGATATCCGAAGATACAAAAGCTAGAGACTTCATTCTTTTTGTGTTAGGTTCGTATATTGCACGCGCAGTACGAGTTTGTTTCAGAAATTCGATAACTCTTATATTTCCAGAGTTATCGATATATCAATTTATCGAGAATCAGTTATAAAATTATATCTCGCTCATCTTTAGAGTTAGAGTCTCGAAGTCTTCTACATTTATATAGATATTAATTTAATACAATTTCGGTTTTTGGCAGATTTTGGATTCCGGTCCCCAATTCATCTCCACACCCCCAAATGTGTAAAAAATGTATTTCAAATACTAGAGACATACAGTTTGGTTTGGCATATAGATATGATTGTCATGATCATAATCTGAACGTGTGATTACAAATGTCCATCTAGAAACAGAGTTATTAATCATATAAGTTGTCGCAACGCAACCCACGTGGCAGAGCAAGCTAGGCAGCGCGTCAGCAAGACGCCTGCAATGCTTACACACATACAAAAATACATGTATGTATGCGTACAAGCGTAGATCAGCGTGTGGCTGAGTGCATATTTGTACATGTAAAGCTAATTGTAAAAGAGTTCAGATTTTTTTAAAATCGTAAAATGTTCAATAGAATATCTAGATCATATGCTGAAACTTTTAATACAATTCCTTAAATACGTTCATATTTATTAAACGAAATAAAGCAATTAAAATCGCAATGCAAATGCAAGCAACGTTGGCAACGCAAAGCAATTTTCCTATGCGTGTGCACATATACACACAAAACAGCTTGGGCTGTTTTCTATGTTGCCATCCATGCAGATTCTTAGAATCAGAATTGTCTTTGAATTGTGTTTAGCATTGTCTTTGAATTGTATTTGTATTTTCAGCCTCTGCTTTAGTTTTTGTTTTGTTTCGTATATGACGCATAGCACTGAATTTCATTCGTTTTCGCTATTGCAAGTTCAAGATGTGCCGTGGTGTAGATGGCTAGACTGTTGCATGTAATGTTAGATTATCGCGAGTTCTACAACACCGATGTTAAGTTTTATGTCCATTGACAAGTTCTAAGTCCATAATAATTTTTATTTTTTTTTATATAGATATACATAGACACTAATTTAATACAATATCGGTTTTTGTCAGATTTTGGATCCCGGTCCCCAATTCACCTCAAAATGTGTTAAAACACTTATTTTAAAGTCATACAGTTTGGTTTGACATATAGACCTGACAGTTTGATTACGAAACAGAATTATGAATCAAATAAGTTTTCGCAGCTTAACAAACGTGACAGAGCAAGCGAGACAGCGAGTCAGCAAGACGCCTGCAATGCATACACACACACATGCATGCGTACAAGCGTAGATCAGCGTGTGTATGCATGTGTACTTTGCTATGCGTGCAGAAACGAATCGAATAATTCTTAGAATATTATTCTTTCCAAGAGGGGTTCGGGGGATTTCGTAGTCGAGCAGTCTCGACTACAGCTTTCTTACTTGTTCTTTTGTGCATTCGTCTAGAATGCGCTTTGTTTGTTTTTGTTACTGCTGCTGCCCAGTCGAAACTTAAATGGCTTAGCTTGACACTTAAAGTCTTTGATTAATGATGTTTAGCTACTGCTAGATAAAGTCAAGTAGCTAAAACTTGAGCCACAAAAATGGTCAGAAAATATTTACTTAAATATATTTACATAATCTAATAGAATTTATTTTTATTTAAATAGTATGCGCTATAAAGTCACCGACAAAAGCTGCAACAAAATAAAGACATTTAATAATATAAAAAAGAGCTTCAGATATTTATTTTTATATCAGCTTTGCTATATTTCAGTCGAGACTTAAATTAAAAAATAAAAAATTGAATGAAATGGCTATTCTATTTTATATAAATGATTTTGCTGGTATTAATATTTTTTTATTGTATAAAATTAAAAATTCTATAAATTGTAATTTGTAAAATTTCATTATTTGTATTATTTAATATTTATATTTATATTTAGATATGTTGTTGGCTTCTAAATATCTGCAAATAAGTCTCTTTCACTCACACTTGGAGCGCACTGAAACATTTTTTTCAGTTGGTTCGGCCCGATCTTTTGATTGATCGTATATACACGCATACATACACAAAAGAGTCTTTGCTTCATTGAGTATGTATGAATACGATCGTTGCGGTCGTTTAATGAATCAACAGCTCACATGAATGTGTGTAGCTCTAAGCGATGGGCGTTTCTCAACTCTTTGAGCTAACTCTTAATGACTTATCTCACTCACTTGGTAAATCTTATTGATCAAGCGTCAATCGTATAGTTCAACTCAAAGCGCTCAACCAAAGACGAATACGAAATGAATCGAAGGCCCTTGCTCAAACTGAGAGCGATTGAGTATAATGTTTTTCGGTTGATCTAATGCACACAGAGTGAATTTAATATTGATTTTATTCAGCTGCTATAATTATCTGGCCCAACTGTATAATTCTCTAAGCTGTTAAGTTTATCTAAGTGCTAAAGTTATAAACTAGCCTTAAGCTATTCAACTGCCTAACTAGCTGCAACTGCAGCTAATGCCAGCGCAAATAGGACAGAATACTACAATGCCAACAAATTATCAGTTTCACATTTCACTTTGTGCAATCAGTGAGTGGCCACAGCAACAACAACAACAACAAGTTGAGGTTAACACTTAAAACAACAACAACAACAACAATTGCCTGGACAACATCGTAAATGACGCTCAGCGAAAATGTCGAGTTTACAGTTGTCCAGGCGAAATGTAATGCAATTAATTGACTTCATTAATATGGCTTAAACGTGGCCAAGATACGCGTATATATATATATACAAAATACTATATATGTAGGTGTGTTTATGTGCATATAGTAAGTATATCTTTACGCTATCAGCTTGCGTGTTAGCTAAGCTGCCAAGTTTTGGCATAAACGAAGTGAAACTCAAGGGAAAATTTCTGGTATGCGAAAATGTTTGGTGTGTGACTCCCGTTTTTGTTAATTAATACGTGTGAGACCTCTTAAAGTTTCGCCCACTGAAATTTAAATTCAATTAAACTTTAATCAATCGCCAAGCGAGCTGTGATCAATGCAACAACATGAACCAGCCAGAGGCAAAACTGACTGCCTGCCCGTTAGCTGTTCTCTTCGGGCAACAACAACAACTCACTCTCGCTCACTGGCTGACTGACAGCGAGAGCGACGCGATGGTCACAAATAACCGCTGGATAGCTTCATTTGCATGCAGCACACACATACAAATATACACACATGTATATGTATATGTGTTTATATGCATTTATGCTTTACATGGCCAACACTTTTCATTGCATACTTTTGTGCACTGTCGCGGCAACGCGCATAAAATGTTTTTCATCTGCCATATAAGTATGTGATATTTATATATATATATATATAAATAAAAACATATATATGTATATATGTGTGCACATATATGTTTTATCTGTTGTCTGCATTAAAAGAATTTTTATTATTGTTGTTCACTGCGTGTATTACAAGCCGTCACATATATGAGAAAAAAAAAAACAGAGTCTTTTATTAACAGATAGTTAAATATGCAAAGTGCAAAATGGAAAAAACTATGTTGAGAAAGATGACAATTAAATGCTCTATATATATAATATAATATAATCATTTAATTTAATTTAATATAATATAATAAAAACTATTTTAATTTATATTAATATTCTAAATTATTAATTAAATATTTTTTAAAATATTGTACAAAAGTATTAAATAAATAGTATATTATAAAATAATTAAATTAATATTAATGTTTTAAAATTATTAGTTAAATATTTTTGAAATATCAAATAATTTTTAAATATTGTTCAGATATTTTATATATTTGAAATGTCTTAAAAATATTTTAATAATTATAATATAATAAAACATATATAAATATATATATATATATATATATATATATATATATATATATATATATATATATATATATATATATATATATATATATAAATAAATATAAATTTAAAATAATATTAATTAAGAAAATAAATCATATCATATATTTTTAAATTAAGAAATAAATATGCTGAAATTTGTGTGCTTTATAACTCTCTTGTTCATAAAAAATTATATATATTTTTTAATTTCTCTTAAATTATTTCAATAATTTGCTCGCATAGTGAATAAGCTTCATTTGCTCTCACAGCCTCGAGTATTTATGCATTGGCACTGGCAGCAAATAAAATGCTTGCAAATGAATAAATAAATACAAATTAAATAAAAATTGTGAAATTTTTACAATAACGACATCACATAATTGATGTTCACTTCGTTCGTAGAGGATGTGCAAACATATAAAGAAAATTAAGAAAAAAAAAAAATAAGCAAAATCATAAATTGATTGCATCAGCTGCATAATGAAGCGTCTTAAAGAGAAAACTCACATAAATATGAAGGGGAACAAGAAATTTGCATAGAATTGACCAAAAATTGACCATTAATAAAAAGTCTGTTGTTGTTTTTGGCATTGTTGGTTAAAAAAAAAAAATATTTATATATAAAAGGGTTTTCAGAACGACTCGATTTGCATGGAATAATCATAAATTATATACTAACTGCCCGTTCGGTTGGGTTAATGGACAAACACGTGCGATATATGGCTCATGCGAATGTCAAATAAAGACATAGCGAGTCCATTGTCCTTAAACTTAAAGACGTAACGGGAGACCGACTGTTGGCGCCGCCGCCTCTTGTGTGTCACATCATTATCGACATTAACAACAAAAAGCACTTTATTGCCTTCATCAGGCGACAGGTGCAGCAGCAGCAGGCGTTGCATGGCTGCCAAGGCAACCCAAGATGCAGCCGAATTGTGTTGGGGTTGGGGTTGGGGTTGGGGTAGCCTTAACTCAGTTCAGTTCAACTCAGCTTGGATCGGCTCAGTCAAGCCTATAACGGTATATATGCTGAGATAACGGTTATGGAAGGCGCAATGGCAATCAACAGCAGCAGCAGGAGCACCAATTCGCTGCAACTGCACACTGATAATATTTGCCACGCCCATAACGCCTTTTGTGGTGACTAGCTGGCGCTTGCAGTTTGTGTGCTATGTGCTATGTGTTTGTCTGTGTGTGTTTGTCTGTGTTTGTCTGTGTACGGCACATACAACACTATGTAATATGGGTCCACATCTCAAAAGGGCTGTGGCGTCTGTGTCTCTGTGTATGTCACTCTGTGTGTGTGTCTGTGTGTGTGTGTGTGTGTGTGTGTGTGTGTGTGTGTGTGTGTGTGTGTGCGACTGCTGTGCTGCAACAGCACGAATGACTTTAAATGTGATTAAACTTGAAGAGAGCTCTAGAACTTGAAGCTAGCAAACACTTAAAGCAAATTATAAGAACTCATTTGAAGACGATATCATTTGATGGCAACTCTATAACAATTTGCAAAGTATAAAGCTATGAATATATGAATTATATTCATAAAATTAATCTGTTAGCTGATTAGCATTGGCTAGAGTTTCTACTGTTGTCTATGCATTGAATTTGGATTCTATATTCAGTATCAGCATATTAATAAATCTTTGTATACCAAGCCCACATATTTTATTAAATCTTACTAATTTTGCTCTTCATCTTATCTCTGGACTTTGACTTTGATTTTGAAGCTTTCAATATCTTTTGCTTACTTTATTTCTCATTTTCTCTCATTATCTCTATCTCTTTCTTTTACATCTCACATTGTCTTTTTACTCTCCCGTTTCATATTTATCTCATAATTACATTTTTACATTTTATATCTATATATCCTCTCTCTTTTAATCCTGTTCTTTCTATTTTTTTCTCACTCTGCCTCTATTTCTATCTGACTCTCTTTCTTAATCACTCTGTTGTCTCTTTCGTTGCTTTTCTTTCATTATCTCACTCACTTTCGTCCACATTTTCCATCTCTCTAAATCTGTCTCTCCCTATCACTCTCACTCTCACTCTCTCTTTCTCTCTCTCTCTCTCTCTCTCTTGTCTCACTCTCGCTTGTCTCACTCTCGCTTGTCTCACTCTCGCTTGTCTCTCTCCGCGTCTGTCGTTTCTTCTCTTTCTTTATTTCTCTCCGTCTGTCACTTTCGTCCATCCTTTTCATCTCTCTTGATCTCTTTCTCACATTTTTCTGTCTCTCTCTTTGTCCCCCCCTCTCTCTATGCTTCTTTACACTCTTCCTTTCTTTACTCTCCCACATAGACTTTCCTTTAAACTCTTAATTAATTTAAGCATTTTTCCTGCCCACTTGAGCCCCCAAAAAAATTGTTATATTCAATATTGTTTTCCTCAACCCAAGCATAAATTGCCTATTGAAAAATGATCTAGCAAAAGCCGACGCGTTGCGCATATTAAAAAAAATAAAACTCTTTTTATACATTTAACCCAACAACATAAAAAGAAAGACTGTCTACTGCACATATTTGTAAATCAGTTACAAAATGCTGCTAGCTTCCACGTCAAAGCCATAAAAAGAGAGAGAGAGAAAAAAGTAAAATATAAAAAAAAAAAAAATGAGCCCGAGTCATAAACGGAAATCAAGTGAAAAGGTCAAAATACAAAATACTCGCAATTTGCCAGGCTCGCTCGCTCGTTCGCTATGCAAAAATCTACCCACAATGCGACCTTTGGCCCCTGTCAGCCGCTTTAGCTCCGACCGTTCGCTGAGCTTCTGACCTGGCGTTAATTTATTTGTCGGTTGATTACAACGCGCTTCCGGCAGACGACAGTGGCGGCAAAAAAGCAAATTAATTTTTATGTCTCTATGTTTGGGTGCGCTACAAACGTTTTGAGTAATGTGCCGGGTGCCTCCTAAGCGGAAGTGTATTAATTTCCGACCCACACAACAAACGTCAAAAGTGAACAAGAAAAAAAAAAATTTGTTTTGAGCATGAGCGGAATATGCCTGGGAAATCGTCAACAAATCACAATGTTATAAATGGATGAGCTGTGCTCCAGAGAATTTCAAAATGCAATTTAATGATACTTCAATTTTAAATATAGAAAATCGATTTATAAATACCAAAAATAGCTGACAAATGAAAAATATAAATTTCTGTTGGAGAATAAATTATCAATGAAAGTGAGCTTAATGTAGATTTAGAGAAGTATTTTAATAAATTAATTTAATTAGAGTTGATTAATTAAATGCATAAATATATATTATTATAATATATGTTAATTATATTAAAATTGTTAATAATGTGCAAAATAATGAGCAAAAAATACTTATATAATGGGCATACATTCTCTACATTATTTTGTTTACATATTTTAAAGAAATGTTAACGAAAAATGTAAAACAAAAAGATATAACATGAATTCTCTTTAATATAAATATTAAATATTAAAGAAAAATGTTAAACAAAAAGATATAACATGAATCGTCTTTAATATAAATATTTTTTGAGTATTTAGTCTACGTAGATAATATTTTTGTATTCTATATATAAATTTATTTGTATACATATTTTATTTTCAATAGAAATCAATCATTCGCTGTGATTAGCTACACGTTGCCATATATCTTTCCATAACGTATTCACAAAGGAATTGCACGTCTGCTGTTTACGATGCCCAAGGAGCCACGTAAAGTGACTTTATAACACACTCAAATACAGAAAAACATACGCACACACACACACACACACACACTCACACATATTTAGTCTTTTTGCCTCTCTCAGTGTCTTGCTGCTGAGAGTTTTAATGCGGCAGCTATAAATGTCAAGTCCCGTGGGTAGAAGGTCATGACAAAGAGGCAAACGTTAAACCACAGCAGCGTACAAAGCGCCAAAAGAAAACAAATAAACAACAATGGCAAGAGCAACAGCAACAGCAGCAACAATAATAATAATAACAAAGCAAATGACACACACACATACACACATGCTCCGAGAGAGAGAGGGAGAAAGAGGCACAAGAGCGCAACATTAAGAAATTTGTTGAAACGAATGCGTTTTATTTAATTTTTATTGCTGGCAACGACGCTTTAGCTAAGCAAAGTATGTGTTGGTGTGAGTGTGCGTATGTGTGTGTGTATGTGTGTGTGTGTTTGTGTTTGCCATAAAGCATTTAAGAATTATGAGCAGCAAAGCAACAAGCTGCAGCAACCGCAGCAGCAGCAGCAGCTGAAACAATTAGCTGCCGCCGCACAAAAGTATGCTACGAAAAATAAGTGAATGCCAGCGCGAGTGTGAGTATAAGAGAGTGCTGCTGTATGTGTGTGCGTGTGTGTGTGTGTGTGTTGTGTTGGCTTTGCAAAGTGCGCAGATTGAGACGTGATGCTATTAAAGTGCATGAGCGTGACCTGCCAAAGCAGCAGCCACGCCCACTCTTACCACAAGCGTTAAGACTTATGATTAATGTTTGCAATAAGGCGGACACACAAACAATAAGCGTGCGAGACAGAGAGTGAGAGTGAATGGGAGAGTGAATGTGAGCCGGGAGCAAGCGTAAAGGGTCAGCTCTAACGTAGTTTGGACTGCAACAGCGTGAAAAACCACACAGGATGCAAAGGATGTTGCGCATGTTGAGGCCAAGCCGACAAAGTTTTGCATGTGGCAATAGCAACAGCAACAGCAACAGCAACAGCAACACCGACAGCAGCAACAATAATAATAACAACAACAACAGCAGCAAGTGCCAAATGCACATGTGCTGCAGCCGTTCTCTGCCGCTTTGCATTCCCTCAGCTCGCTGTTGGACCATTGGGCTTCAAATTAAAGCGCAACATTTGCCGCAACGCTGCGTCATGCAACTGAAGTATTTGGCCACAACAACAACAACAACTCTCTCACTCTCTCTCTCTCGGTCCCTCTCTATGTGTGCGTCTCCTTCATGACACTGGTGGGCGTGGCGCTGCTGGCAGTTTTGGTCATTTCATTCGCTTGGTTTTGTCTGTTTGCTTCTAATTAAGCTTAATGTGCTCTCACATGCTGAACATTTAAAGCATGTATTTGTTTGCCAGCTTGCTTTAGTTGTTGTTGTTTGCTGTTGTTGTTATTGTTGCTGCTGTTGGTCATGTTGTTGCGTGCAGTTTTTGGCTTATTTAAACTGTTTTGGATTTAGCTTTCGGGCTTGGCCCTGCCCAACACACAGCTCACAATTAACGCAAAACTTTAAAGCTAACCTAAACAGAAGAGCAAAAAACATAAAACAAAACAAAAAAAAAGGGTTTTCGCATACATTTTATGCGCGTCAGTGAGTTAGTCAAAGGGTTTGGCCACAGAGACTAGTTCAGAAACAAAAAAATCAAACTAAAAAACTCAAATGAATAACAATAGAAATTTGTAAACTTACAGTAAAAATATTATTATGAATAGAGAAATACAAATGTAAGATATATTTATCAAAAATGCATCAAATTAATTGAGTTCTTATTTTTATTTATTATTTTTTTGTTATTATAATAGCTTATAATTTTATGATTTTTTTTTTTAATGATTTGTTTTACTCTATAATTAAAAATGATAATAAATTATAATTTTTATATAATTATTTGTTATTTAATTATTTACTTATTTATTGTTTTTATTATTATTTTATTTTTATATTTTATTATTTATTATGATTATTATTTTATTATTATTTGTTTTTATTATTATTATTATTATTATTGGAAAAAAAAGGTTTCTGTCAGATCGCGATCGAACTCATTGAAAACTGAATGCAATCGATTGTTCTCAGAGTTTTTTCTCATAGTGTGAGTGAAAGACATTTGTATAGACTGAGAAACAGTTAACAGAAATCTGTGAGCTCTGATTAAATTATATAAGTAATATATGTATTTCATGAATACATATCGAAGTTTATATTTATTTATATTTTCTTATTTGTGAATCGATAACTAGAGAATATACATACATATTTTTATTTTATTTTTGACATTTTTTTTAAATTTAATTTTTGTTTATTTTGCATTTTATTTTAAATTATTATATAAACGATTATTTTATTAAAATAATTTATTTATATTTAAAGCAAACTTTATATGCATATTGAATATATATTGTGTTATTTTTCGTGTATATTTTTTTACAATAATACGTAAACGCGCCTCATGAGCACGTGCTCTATAAAATCCACTTCACAAATATTATTTCTAATCAACTGCAATCTATATATACACATATAAAAAATATATATATCTATTTTTTTTCCTTTCAATGAACTCAACGCTAAGAACTTTTGCAGCGCAAATGATGCGAAAAAAAATCAAATAAAACAGAAACAAAAACATTCCAGTATAAAACTTGAAGGCGTCACAACTTACGCGAATTTCACGCGAGTTCAGCAATGCCACGCCCCCAACTGAAAAAGTTTCGTGTCTAAACAGCAGAAAGGCAATGCCATCAAAAAAGTAAAAAAAAAAAAAAAACAAGCCGGAAAACAACAAGGGCGTGACAGAGGAGCAGAGCAAGAAAATAAAGAACAAACTCAAACAAGTCTCGAGTTGAAATTTTATTCTCTGCGCTGCATGAAAACCTATTAAAAAATTGTGGTCTCCATTCTTGAGGTGTACCGAAATGGGCGGCCCACATTTTTTTTTTTTTTTTTTACAAGTGCACTGACCCGAATGAGAAAGTTACACAATTGGCATAAACAAAGGGAAGTGCGACTGACAACAAGATGACGTCTAGGAAATTTAATTTTGATATATGGCAAGGTCAAGGATCACAAAAGTTAAAAAAAAAAAAAATAATAATTAAAGTAGAATATAATTCAAATAATAAAGAAAGAAATTGTTTAGAAAGAGAGGAATTGTTATTGTAGATTAAAACAACGAATCAATGAAAGAATATAACGAATATATATATAAAAAAAGAATGATAAATAGAAAGAGACGGAGAGAAAGGGAGAGAGAGAGAGAGAGAGAGAGAGAGAGAGAGAGAGAGAGAGAGAGAGAGAGAGAGAGAGAGAGAGGGAGAGAGAGATACGTCTCATATTTTGCTTCTTCATAATTGCATGCATAATGCACTAAATTTGAATGAAAGAAAATATATACAAATAGATTGATAAATAGAAACAGAGAGAGAGATAGAGAGAATAGAAGGAAATTGTACGTAAGGAATATGTACCCAAAAATATAAAATTTTGCTTCTTAGTTTCTATGCACTAAATTTCAAAGACTTTAAATACTTTAACTTATTTAAGATTACATGATATCTGCATTTGTGAATGAATGCATGTGTCCGTGTGCGTGTGTGTGTGTGTGTGTGTGTGTGTGTTAATTAAAACCGAATGCGGCTTTTAATTGAAATTAACCTGGCGATGGATGCGATTGCAATGCGCATTTGTCTGACAAATGTGTGTGCGGTTCAAAATGCAACACATAAATCACAAAATGGCGGTAATAATCAGACAATGCGCACACACATACATACATACACATACATCTGTGTGTGCACACACAAAAAGTGTGTGTAATGTGTGCGTGTGTGCAGGCTTTCAATCTCTCAAGCCAATTGACAATTGCCGCAATTCAATTGAAAATCTGCGCGATTTCCGTTAACGAGAGTTGAAAAGGCGCTCGGCAACAAAACGCATAAATAACTTGGCATAAATACTTAAAATTTATGCACACACATTTTGTTGTTGTTGAATACAGACACACATACACAAACACACACACGCACACACACGCACACACACAAATTGCACACAATTACAAAATGCAATGGAAATTGATTTATCACACAGACAACATTTACGGTCACGCATCCAACATAAATTTTCGTTCGCTGTCTTTTTGGGGGCGGTCGAACCGAAAATCTTTGTTGTTATTGTGAAATTGTTTTGTGCCGAGCATTAAATTGCAATTTCATATAGAAACCTTGCTCTATATATGGCAGTTACTATATGGCTTTTACACTGCGAGAAAACCAAAAAAAAAAAAAAAAAATAGAAATAGAAATAGAACTGTCTGTGCGTAACCCCAAATTAAATAACAATAAAATTTATCAAATATATTTTTCGAGTAATTTGCGGTCAAGTACGGTAGCAATTAAAGTCACATAAATTGTTTGCTATACAATTTTTTTTTTTTTTTTTTTATTGTGTGACATATAGTCAAGTATTTAGCAAATTTTGTGGCAAGCACATTTTAAATTTATTATAATTTAAATATTATATTAAATATAAATGATGTTTGTAGGCAATTTATTGTTTGTTTGGTTTTTGCTAATTGCATTTGCTGCGCTAATAAGAATTATATTTAAATGCAGTCAAAAATTTGTGCTTAGTTTATTCGAATTTTTAGTATATTTTAGAAACTTAAAAAAAAAAAGATACAATAAATCACAAAAAAAAAACTTTATTAAGAAATATAAGTATAGACAATATATAATATTTTTCATGTCCAAATTACGTTTGGCTGCTTGTGTATATATAAAATATGTATTATAAAATATAATAATAAAATATATAAATATATATGAGAAAAAAATGATTCGAGAATTTAAATAATATAATACATATACTACTTTGAATGCATGTATAAATAATTGATTAATGTAAACATTTCTTTTCGTTTTTTGACTGATAAAACATAATAATGAATAATATAAATATATGTAAAAAATGATTTGAGAATTTAAATAATATAATACATATAGTAGCATGAATGCATTTATAAATATTTATTAATATAAGTATTTCGTTTCGTTTCTTTTCTGATTAACTTTATATAAAATATTAGCTTTAAATATAATATATAAATAATTTATGAATGTAAGTATTTCGTTTCGTTTCTTGTCTGATAAAAAATAATAATAAATAATATAAGTATATGTACAAATTATTTATGAATTTAAATAATATAATACATATGAATGCATTTATAAATATTTATTAATATGAGTATTTCGTTTCGTTTCTTGTCTGATTAACTTTATATAAAATATTAGCTATAAATATTATTAAATTAAATATTTTTATTTAATTATTAGTATTTTTCTATATATTTTTTTAAAAACTTAATACACACATTTTTCTTTAATCTAATACTTTTAAGTCCTTTAAAATTCACGCGTTTACCCCACTTAAAATTAAGGCTTCATTATAGCACACTTAGTCCTGTTGCAGTTGATTTTCGCAGCTCAAATTGAAAATTGACTACAAACATTTTGACTATCGCTTAACCCTGTCGCAACAACAGCAACAAAGCAATAACAAACAATGTCGGAACCCTGCCCGTGCAAAGGTCAGAGAGAGAGAGAGGGAAAAAGAGAGAGGGGCAGAAATTGAGGGCCTCAATTGTGCACATTACATGCGAGATTTGCATGCCAAAAATTCATTAGCACTTAAACAATGACAATTTATGTAATACATATATAAAGGCACGTCGTTTATTGTTTCCGGTGGGAGAAGGTAGACGAAACTAAGCCTCAATGAAGTTTATACAGAAGTGTGCGTGTGTGTGTGCGTGTGTGCGTGTAAGACGTGCGTGTCTGGCCAATCTAGACGGATATTAGATTACATTCTGTTCATAATTATTGCATCCTGAGGTAACAATGCGCATTGCATTATGCATTTTACATTGTCAGAATTTGATTTGAGGTAATCGAATGATTCATTCAAAGATTCATACACCCATTCATTCATTTATTTATGCACCAACTTGTGTTTACATTGCATACATTCTCCACATTGGTATTGCTGCTGCTTGAGGTATGAATACGCATTGCAATACGCTAGACGCTGGTGAGAGCATTCAAATTGAATGCATTAAATGATTTGAATAAGCGATTAAACTCGTTGAATGGTTTGTTCATGCATGGATTCATTCATTTATTCACTCACTTACTTCTGCATGCTCATTGTCTGTGTTTAATTCGTTTTTAAATGACTCTGTCGCAGTGTCGCCTTCGCGCATAAATCAGTGTGCCAGATATTAAGTATACGCCGTGCGGCACAAGGTTTGCTTTCGACACTTTTCCATTTTCAAATGTCTCCCAAGACGCCACTAAACAAATTAGCGTTAATTTAATGACAGACATTCGCCCATTTTGCGACAAACATGCAATTTATTGGCTTCCAAAAAAAAAAAAAGAAACAGGAAAGAGAATTCTGTTGAACGTTTTCTAGCCAACAACCGACAACCGACAAACGAGAAGCGAACAGCGGATTGTGAACTCTGTTCGTTTTGTTTGGGCTGTCCATAAATTTTATTAGGCTGCCAGATGTGCGGGCGGGCAATGTCAGCAGCAACTGTTGCACAGGCGTGGCTAAGCGACTGAACGAATGAATGAATGACTGAATGAGTATATTAGCCAGCCCCTGGTGTATAAGGCCACTGATCAACGAGATTGTGTGCGTTGTGCTGCGTTCATTTTGCAGTTGCCTTAAGGAGATTTTCTGTTGGCAAATTTAATAAAAAAAATTCACCCATTTTACGAAAATTCAAATTATTAAAAATATATAACTGCAAAAAATAAATAATAAATAAGTTCAACTGTTGAAATCATTAAAATACATTTCTGTTTATTTTGTATTTTTATTTATATATTTTTTAACTAATATAGTTTTGGTAAAATATTTAAAGTTCATTTTTATATGCAGTAAGTTTACATTATACAATTTTGTTTATAGTTTTTTGAAATTTAAATATTTGATATTTTAGTTCTCTAAGAATATATGCTTTTAAAAAAAAATAAATATATCGATTAATTTACTAAATATAAATATTAAATATAATATTTTATTTATTTTATTTATTTATTATTTTAAACTGTTCTCATAATACATTTATAAACTATTAACAGCTATTTAAAAATATAAAAAAAAAAAATTAATGGACTGTTTCTTTGTCTACATTTATATATATTACATTTATTTATAAGTACGATAATAACATATAACCTTACAATCTATAATTATATCAGTTTACTCACATAATATAGAAGTCGATTGACTCAAGTGAATTGTATTCGTATATTGTAGAATATTTAAACTGCTTTTAGAGCAATTTGTATCCAAAAGTAGCATCATGTGGCAGTTGTACAGTTCCACTGCAACTGAATAATAAATCTTGCTCTCTCTCTCTCTCTCTCCCTCTCTCTCTCTTTCTCTCTTTGTCGCTCTCACACTGTCACACTCGCTCACCTTTTAGACCTGGTTATGCACCACACAGCCAACAACATGCCAGACAGGCTGAATTTTAGATGCTGCTCTACTTAGGAATCGTGACTGGTCTACAATAGCTTTTACAATTTACATGCATATTTGCAACTTTGGTTGTGCTGCCAGAAAATTTAATCATACAAAAAAAAAAAAAAAATGCTAACACCGACAAAAAAAAAAGAGAAAAATATGAAATTGAAATGCAAGCAACGCTGAAGACGCTACTTTACCAAAACTATTCAACAACTTCCAATGTCGAGAAATTATTAACAACAGCAACAAAAAAAAATGTATATATATATATATATATATTACTTTACTTTAAAGGACTGTTGTCGACTGTTTGATACACTACTTGAACTGAATTTTAGAAGTTAAATAAGTTTCGATAATAAATAAGAGATTTTAAAAGTAAAAATATAGATATAGTTAAATTGAATTCTAAATTTTAATATTGATAAAATATTCCATACCATATTAAAAAAAATAATAATAATTAAAATTTGTCTTTGAGCTGTTAAAAATATAAAACTTTTTATAATAGATTAATGCAATCCGAGAGAAGTATTTTAGAAATAATACATTTAGAGATTAACATATACAATATAAGTTGACGCCAATTATAGTTCTTTTATAAGCATTTACATTTTTTTTAAATTATTATAATTAATAAATTCAACAATTGACTTCATTTTATCTCACAAATATCCCAATATATCTATATTTCTAACTAAATCAATCATTTCTCTCAGTCTTGCATACCCAATCTACAATATATACAAGAACTTTAAAATGCAAAAATAAAATGAATTTAAATTCTAAGTTCAATCTACAACGAATCTAATATACCCCAAATACTAAAAGAGCAAGAAAAATAGTTTGAAGCAAGAAAATGCATCGAAGTTTTTGAAAGCATTTTTCGCACAGGTGTGCACAAATTTTCGCACCTTTTTGCGGGCTAGCTCTCAGCTCTCAGTTTGCAGTAGTGTTTCAGCTTGTTGGGCTACAGGTTCTGGAGCCAGCTGACTGTCAAGCATACTCCACAAATTTCTATTTGTTGGGCTGCTGTACATAAGTTCAGCTGGTCTCCATCCCCACTTGCCTCCATTTTCACTCTTTCACTTCAAGGTGTATTGCTTCGGCAGCTCCTTTTTCATACCTTTTGGCAAAGTGCAAACTTTTGCATACAACTAATGTGCACTTCCGCTTTGCACGCCATTTTGTTTTCTTGCAAAACTTGAGCTAAAAATGCGATGTTCTACGATATTATTTTGTGTGCTTCGAACTTTCCAATGGGTCGCCCTAGAACTGGGCTCATACTAGGGTGGGCCGCTGAGCTATGCGCATTGTGTGTTGTATTGTAAAAGTTTTGCTTGTTTTGTAAAAATAAAAATAAAATCAAAATACATAAATTCATAACAGGAGGTGACCCTTAAAGTTGCGTTACTATTTTCGATAAATATCAAATATTTATTATAATTCTAAAGTAAATAAAAAAAAAAGTGACAGGAAGCATAGTGAAAAGCGAATGAAACTTAAAGTCATATGAAATTGTTAATATATTATAATAATATATATATATATAATTTTGTAAATTTATGAATATTAAATACAAAAGTAATAAATAGAAACTCTTTACAAATTTAAATTAGTTAATATATAATAATCTATGAATATTGTATTTGTTTTACAATTTTGTAAATTTATGAATATTAAATACAGAATTAATAGATAGATGTTCCATACAAATAAAATATATACTATATACTATATAATTTATTTGTATATATACAAGTAATATATATTTGTATAGAGTAAAATATATATATTTTTTTTGTATATATATGATATATATATATATATCTAATTTATATAGAATAAAATATATATATATAAATTATTTGTAAAGAATTTCTTTCTAATATTTAATTTAAAAAATTATTTCACAGAGAATTTGTATTCTTTGTTATTTAAAATTACAATATTTCTTTAAACTATGTACATACACAAATATATACATTTTTTAAAACTAAATATCTGGAAAAGAAATATAAAAAGTTTATATTATTTTCTTTTTTTTATTAATATATGATATAATTTAAAACATGTCAAATATCCATTAATGTCAATATTAAAAAGTATATACTTTAAACTTTTATACCTTAGTGCAATACCTACCTTAGCATTTCTATCTTATCTGTGATAAAGAGAGAGAGAGAGAGAGAGAGAGAGAACTGGAGAGAGGGAGATAGTATAACTGCTGCTGAGCTTAGTATCTAGAGTTGCTGAATCGTCATTTAGGCGCTTCGGAAATGATTCGTAATGATTGTAAAAACGAAGACAATGCGAAAAGAAATGAGTAGTAAGAAAATGCTAATTACGCTGGAGAGAAGAGTCAGATAATAAAGTCTAAAAGAACACATGTGGAAAGCTTTTCAGAAGAATTTGATAATATAGTATGAGAGCTAATGGAATTGAGAATACAAAATATTTTTGGTATTTTTGATATGCAAAATTATTATTACTGTTAATAAATATGATTGATGATTACGAAATTATTTAAAATACAAAATATATAAATATATTTACAGATAAATTATTTTTAATAAATAAAATCTGTTACATTATTTGAAATTTAATTAAAGAACAGCTTCTTAAACATAAATGCTTAAATACTAAATATGCAGCACAAATTATAGCTATTTAAATCCTATTTCTAAAGTGTAACAATTATATTTGCTAGACTTAATGCTTACTAAGCTTAAACATACATTAACTGCTGCTAATGTTGCTGTTGTTGTAGTTGTTGCATAACAGAAAATCTTTAGTTTTGCATGGATTTGTAAACGGATTTAAATTTAAGTCGAATTGCATAATCACACTCGCAAAATGGGCTCAAAATGTGCTGACCTTTTAGCGTAAATGCAACTCAAGATGTTTGATGGTCTACACTCAGCCGCAATGCGTAATTATACACATATGCACACACACACACACACGCACACAAACACACACACACACGCACACATAAATCATAAGCATAATTGCAACACTCGAGCAATATATGAGCTGTTGGCCCAGAGCAAGCCAACTGTTGGAAATGCTTTGGCAGCTAGTCGAGCGTTTTACCATTGCTTAATTAAGCGACGCCATGCGGCGCAAATGGCAGCGACTATGACTGTAGACACGCACACACACACACACGCACACACATATATATACATGCATACATATACTTACAATTATTAGCTTGACTATAATAACGGTTTTTATTTCATTGCCACAAAAACAAGCAGCGTGAAATTAACACCAAAATATAGCATGCGTCTCAAACAGTGACTGTGAATACAGTGACTGTGATCATTGCCGTGACTACATTGTCTTTGATGATGATGAATAAATTTAGGGAAGCTAATAAATAAGAACAAATTATATACTATTAATAATATAAATCTCTAATAGTAAATTCAGATTTTATAACGTCAATTAATATTAAAAAGAAAAGAAAGCTTAAAAATTGAGAAATTAAAATTAAATAAGTGTGTTTTATTCGAGACATAACTATTTTAAAATATCCGTAAATTGATTATATATGTATATCTCTGCCAAACCAAGTCAGAGTCCAGTTCACGGTGAAGCTGAGTCTGAGCTCTAATCTAAGACAGAGTTTGAGGAAGAGATTTTATGCTGACGTTGAGTCTAAGGCTTGAGTCTGAGTCTGATGCTGAGACTGAAGCTGAGTCTGAAGCTGAGGCTGAGTCTAAGTCTGAGTCTGATGCTGAGGTTGAGTCTGAAGCTGAGGCTAAGTCTGATGCTGAGGCTGAGGCTGAGACTGAAGCTGAGTCTGATGCTGAGGCTGAGGTTGAGTCTGAAGCTGAGGCTGAGTCTAAGTCTGAGTCTGATGCTGAGACTGAAGCTGAGTCTAAGTCTGAGTCTGATGCTGAGGCTGACCCTGAGGCTGAGGATGAGTCTGAAGCTGAGGCTGAGTCTGATGCTGAGGCTGAGTCTGATGCTGAGGCTGAGGCTGAGGTTGAGTCTGAAGCTGAGGCTGAGTCTAAGTCTGAGTCTGATGCTGAGACTGAAGCTGAGTCTAAGTCTGAGTCTGATGCTGAGGCTGACCCTGAGGCTGAGGATGAGTCTGAAGCTGAGGCTGAGTCTGATGCTGAGGCTGAGTCTGATGCTGAGGCTGAGGCTGAGTCTGAGTCTGAAGCTGAGGCTGAGCCTGAGTCTAAGTCTGAGTATGATGCTGAGACTGAGCCGGAGGCTAAGTCTAAAGCTGAGTCTGAAGCTGAGGCTGAGTCTGATGCTGAGGCTGAGCCTGAGGCTGAGGCTGAGGCTGAGGCTGAGTCTGAAGCTGAGTCTAAGTCTAAGTCTAAGTCTAAGTCTAAGTCTAAGTCTAAGTCTAAGTCTGATGCTGAGTCTGATGCTGAGACTGAGGCTGAGTCCAAGGCTGAGCCTGAGGCTGAGTTTGAGGCTGAGGCTGACGCTGGCCGCTCAGACTGCGGCCTGAGTCTAAGACGGAGTCTAGTTGAAATGATTTATTTTGAAATGATATATTGCTCTTTCGTCGTGTTTTTTTTTAACATGCTTATTAGCTCTCTCACCTCGTCGGCTTTGCCTCTTTGAGCTCGCTTTCGTAGTTCAAGCATCTTCGGTATTGGTATTGATATTGGCAACTATATCAAAACAGTTTTTTTTACATGCACTGGACTTTAAGCTTCAATCATTTTTTCTTCTCTTATAAATTGATCACAGTTTATGTGCTTTCCTTACAATTTGCTACATAAATGGTTTTCATTAATAATTTCTTCTTTGCTTTTTCCGCTCTGTGCTTTTCTTTTTCACGCTTAATTAAGCCACACTCTTTGTGGTAGGCCTTGCGTCTACATTTCACATTTCACTTTAAGCTCGACTTAGACAGTACAGACAGGACATTTATGTAGCAGGAGAGAAAAATTGTCACAGAGTGGGAAAAGTTGCAATTTTTTTTTTTTATTTTCAAAAAAACATTTTTTTCCTTATTGCTATTTTGTATTCTTTTGCTGTAGCTCGCATCTGCTTCGGGTCGAGTTTTTTTGCAGATATTTTTTGCTTTTTTTTTTTTCTATGTTGCAAGTCCCCTTGGACTTTTATTGACACTGATAAGTGTGCCCAGAGCACAGAAAAAGGTAAGCAAAGCTGGCAATTTAAATTGAAATTGTTTGCCGCATCGCAACAGCAGCATACACACACACACACTCACACACTACTATACAAAAAAAAAAAAGAGGAACAAAATCTAGGAAAATGCTGGAGAAAAAAATCGGCAGCAGATAAAAAAAAACCTGCCAGAGAAAAATTAAGTGAGACAAAGTGTTTTGTGACAATGCAGCAGCAGCAGCAGCAACAGCAACTGCAAGCCTCGACAAAACCCGTAGACCAAGCGAACGTCTAAAGTTTCGAATGGGGTACCAAAAGGGGTGCCACGGGGGGGGCCAGTGCGTGTTAATTCCCTTTGGGCAACAGTTTTATTGACTGACCGCACACGCACACACACCTATACACATATACAACACTGAGATCCATTCAGATGCGAATCGATGCCTTCGATATGCGTGTCCTGATTGTTTTTGTTTAACATGCAGCTGCATCTACCAGCCAGCAATTGAGTATGCCCAAACATATACTCGCAGGCAAACTAACAGATATATATACCTATATAAATATATATATATATATTGGAGCTCGCATTGAGTTGTTAACCAATTTCGTACATTGCCTGCATTTCTTCATTGAAAAGATATGTGCCAGGATTCTGTATATATATATATTCTGTATATATATATTTGTTTCCTTTTTGGCAATTTGTCCAAAGATTTTGTTGAGAGCTTTCGACTTTTTTTTTTTCTTTTTGGCAAGAGTTAAAGAAGATTTTTGAAACAAGCTGTTAACACCATCGATAGGAACTATATATATTGATAGATCGTTCCATTTAGTTTAAACAATGTTTGTAATTTAATGAATATACTAAAGTATTGAATTATTGAATTGGTTAAATTTCTAGAAAAGAATTTCTGAATCAAGAAGCTCGCTTTGTTAAACAGACGTAATTATGAGGAAATATAGAAGTCCTTCAAGCCCTAAGTCCTCAATATATAAATTATGTTGAATAAAAATCTATGATTGATATTACGACGATGATTGAAATTGTAATTTTAAATTAATAATAATTTTTTATTCTAATTTTATTACTTATTTAATATAAAAGGTTTGAAGGAAAAAATATAGGTTTTTTTTCCATAAGCTCAATATATTAGTTCTATAATATATATATATATATATATATATATATATATATATATATATATATATATTGATATATATATATATTGATATATATATATTGATATTGATATATATATATATAAATATCCGTTAAAAGTTTGACCATTAATTTTAAAAAATACATTTTTTCTTATTTAATATATTAAATATATTTTATTACAATTTTTTTTAAAATATATTTTTTATTACATTTTATTAAAATTCAAAATATATTTTTTATAATTAATTTACAAAATATGTTTTATTAAAAATTAAAAAAAATTTTAATTTAAGACATTTGCAGGAATTTGTGTAATTTATATTCAACAGACAAAAACAAATTCCAATGCAATAAAATAATGGAAAGGCAAACAAGGGGGAAAATCTATAGAGTAAAACAAAACCCATAAACATTCCTAATGAAGACAAATAAAATGCAAAAGTCAAGCGTGAAAATCAAATTGGATTTTCAAAGGCAAATGAACTTTATAATAATAACAAAAGCTCAACACAATAGAAATGCGATATCGAAGTAAAGCATTTAATGCATTTCCACATTTCATGTGAAAAGGCGAAATTTAATTAAAAGCAATAAATACGAGCTTAAAACATATTTGGCAGTCTATTTGATCAATCTGACTGCAAGACACAACAGTTTATGAAAGTTAGTCGACAAGGGCCAAAAGGTTTTAATAAAACGCAATTGCTATGTCTGGACATGAAGAGCTTGTGAAGTCAACAACGCATGGCTCTCCCACTGCGATGCCGTATCGCCTTTGTTTGTCTACTTTTGTCCACTTTTCATAAATAACAAACAAAAAAAGAGAGACCAAAATGCAATGACTTGAACTATGGGCGGTCACAGTTATGAGACGCCCTCCACGCTGAACAGCATTTGCAATAGGACAGACAAGACTCACATGACAAGTCTACAAATATGAGCTTTGACCATTGGCGAAATGCTAAAAAGAAAAAAAAAACTGTAGACCAAAGCTGAATAGCTCATATTGAAGATATTTTGTAAAGTCAAAGATTACGTTGGAAAAAAGTCAACAAAACGAGAAATTAAAAGTGACTGCAATATAGAATGAGTAGAAAGAAAAGTTACTTATGGGTATATAGCCATAGGCCAGTATAAATTTTAGTTTAAGTTGTAAAATTAAAAAAATATATATATGAAATAGTAATGTATGCTAAAATAAAAAAATTAAAAATCATATAAATTTAAATTAATAATTTTGTAATAAATCACAAGTTTTATAACTTTAGTTTGATTATAATTATAGATTTATATTTATTTATCTAATATTATATTTATTTAAAATTTATGTTTCGTTCCATTTCCACGATCATGCAAGCATTTTAGATCAATAACATATAGCTAAAGCTTGAAAAAAAATTCTTTAAATGAGTAAAAGTATCTTTTTCGAAATAGAATATTAAATTATAAATTTAATAACATTTTTTGAGTACATTCAGTTTTATTTACTTCGGTCATTCATGACTCTTCTTAACAATAGTACAATCTACTTTCGACTATACATTATACATATTTAAATAAAATATTATTTCAGCCCAAGTCACATATAACATATCACATAATCATCAGATATATAAATACTAAAAAAAAGGCTTTTATTGTTTGTTCACACTTTTTCTATGCATATGCTTGAAATATATTATTGAAGCATTTTTGAAGTCAAGTAAATGGACGTAGAGTTTGTACAGTTTAAACTGTACTTAAACTATATTATTTATATTGTATTTGAAGTGAGTATGAGTATCGGAAGATGAGCTTTATTGCAATTATATGCCTTAGGATACCATAGCAGAAGTAAAGTTTTTTGATTAAAAAAGTTTGGTTTACTTGCGACTAGTTAATAATAAGTTGTAATAAAATGCTAGCTCTTCCTATCGTATCTACATTCAATGCTTACATTTGGCTAGTGCATTATATTTCAGAATAGTACTACATTTGAATGCTGCTCAAAAAAAGTTTAAAATAAACTTTAATAGTTGTTATAACTCAATTAAAATTCATTTCCATAGAACAGGCGAAGGCAATATGATATATTTATGAAAACAACAAAATATCGTATTATAAAAAAACTAATGAAAACTCTTTCTAAAATTCTCATCAAAAAACTAAAAGTTGAACAAAACAAAATAAGGCTTGATGAAATATTTGATTAAGAGATTGTATATACAAAAATTGTATTTAGAGTATTTATATACTTAAAGAAGAACTACAAATAAGACATATATTTATATTTAGAGAGAGAGAGAGAGAGAGAGAGAGAGAGAGTAAGAGGAATAATGAAAATCTTATTTTTAGCACAATTTTCACATTGCAACACAAATTAATTTCCTTTGAGAATTGCTCCTTGCACAAGTTCATCGAGTGTCGTGGCCAAACGGTTGCAGCCATAACTGCAGCTGGCATTGCCACAGTTGCTGCAACTGGCACAGTAACTGCTGCAGTAACATTTATGTATATCGTTGTAGCAGACTTGCACGCCATTCATTCGATAAGCGAGTGAGAAAGGTTTCAGTAATGTCTCTTTATTTTTGGGTTGAGAAAATGATGAACTTTAACATTGAGTTGGACTTGCTTGGAAACTTATAATGATGTCCGCCAGGACATGAACTGAGTGCGTATGTGTGTTAAGTTATTTAAATTCAATTAGCTTAACAATTGCAAGCATATAAACAAAATTCATAAATATATGCGTGTTTGTTTGATGCAAAAGTTTTAATTAATTAAGTAGTTAACAACACGCATACGCAGCGTGATACCAAATGAATTAATGCAACAATTACGCTGCACAGACATTCACTCTAAATGCCTTTCAGCGTTTTCCAAACATATTCATAATATACAATTTGTTTTTTATTTTTATTTATTTACTTATTTTTTTTTTTAATTTTATGCATTACCATTTTAATACACTTTCCATTTGACAGGCAATAAGCTTGAGGTATATCAGTTTGGTTTGGATTTACTTTGACTCTAAGAAAGCACGAGAAAAGCTTTATATATAGTATATATTATATATTATATATTATATATTATATATTATATATTATATATTATATATTATATATTATATATTATATATTATATATTATATATTATATATTATATATTATATATTATATATTATTAGTTGCAAGTGGAGTGAAGGTATTTATTTATTTATTTTAATTAAGGTGTTGACAAAATAACAATATTGAATTATTATAATAATTAATTAATAAATAATAATAGTTATAATAATAAAAAATTAGCATATTAAAGCATACTATATGCAATCATATGCTGCTATATAAACATCCTTTGGAACTTTACAAACACATTCATTCTACTCAGTTTGGTAATTAAATTCCATAGCTTGACAAAGAACTCAAGGCTTAGCTTATCCTGATATGTAGATATTATTAGATAATTATAGTCAAAAAAAAAGGCTAAAACTATTCAGCTCGAATTAATATTTAATTCTATTCAGGTCTTTATACTATACAGCAGTAGGAAGGCTAAGAAATATATATATGTATATTATTTATTAAGCTTTGCTGTTTTTAGACAATAAATATGACAATGATTTGCAATGTTCAAATTCTAATTCATCCACAACTTACGAAATGATTAAAAGAAAGAGAAAACACAACAGAAACATTTGTGCCGTAGGCGTTATAATAACTGAGATAAGTATTTTAATAGAAGAGATGTTAATTTCTGAGAACAATGGTTTTAGTCGATAAGAAATTTAAATAAAAGGCGTTGCTCTTTGAATTAATGAGCAGTTGAGCAACATTCATTGTAGCTCAAACGTAGCTAAAACAATTAAATTGTGTACGTTTAGGGTTATTTAAAGAGCCTTTCGATGCTATCATCAACTGATTTTTCTATCATCTACTGCTGCTTTATATAGACTAGATTTATATATATATATATTAAAAATAGAAATCTATAGTGAAATCCCATGATAAGAGCAGAGCATAAGAAAGTGAGAGTGAGAGTGAGAGAGAGAGAGAGAGCAAGAGTGTAATTTTGCTACATATGACTAGTTAATGAAGGCAAAGGCTTCAGAAATCATTAATCAACAGCAGAATAATTAAATATTATATAGATATATATCGTGAACAAGACAAATAGTATTCCAACTAATTGAATCATCAGGCAAATCTGTTGCCACAGCTGCCAAAGCAAACAAGACTCACTAAACATTTATAATTTATACATATATAAATTGATATATTCTTAAGAGTATTCAGATTTCGTTGTGTCTCATTTACGCATCATCTTGATGCTTGTTTTTTGTTATATCATTAACATGTGCATAATTATATGCAACCAGATGCCAAGTGGCTTGTCGGCGGCACAAAGACAATCTGTGAGTCGTTTCCTGTTGGCCCCATTTATTGTTGTTATTTGTTTGTTTGTTTGCCTGCTTTTTGTTGTTACCTGGTGCTGCTTACAAGTTCAACTCCTGTAAATATGCTCCACACAAACATATAGCGAGAGAGAGAGAGAGAGAGAGTGGGAGAGAGAGAGTGAGAGAGTCTCGCTGAGAGACAGACAAAAGTTGGTCTGGCTTTGGTTCGGCATTCTACCGACAAAATCATACATAAATATTGTTTTTATATGTTTATGCGAGCTCTCTCTCTTTCTCTCTCTCTGTCTCTGTCTCTGTGTCTTTGTATGTATGTGTGTTTGTGGGTATTGCCATTTAGATTTTGCTGCGCTGTTGTTGTTTTAGTTGGTAATTATGAAAGTTTTTTGTGCATGCTACACAGATTTAAACAGGCAGCCCCCTGGCAATTGGAAGACAGGTATATGAAAATATGATTATTATAGCCTAAAAAAAAAAAAACATATACACAAAAACAGAGACAAATATATATATATATATATATATATATATATATATATATATATATATATATATATATATATATATATATATATATATATATTTTTTAGTTTGCGACTCAACGACTTTACTAAATATATTAATGATGCTTAATATCAATGTAAGCTAGTTAAAGTCTATTAATTATTTAATATTGTAATAGCTTAATAGTATAATAGCCCTTTGCAACAGAAAGGCTAAAAATTAAAGGATAGGTTAGGTTCATATTAAAAAAAAGCTTAATGAAAAGCTTTTTAAGCATCCCACAGGGCTAGTTGTGTTATGTGCTAAAAGCTGACGTAGCTTTGTGCTTTCAAAAGCTTTACTCAAAAGGAGAGAAATATACTCTTTTTTCCAATAGATATAAAACTTTCTTAATGCACTTGGATGTCAGGCAAAAAAGTGTAGAGTAATACTAAATAAATAAATAAATTTAAAAAAAAATAAATAAAATAAATGAACAAAAAGGAAATGAAAGTGGAATATGGCAGGCAAATATATAATGGAAAAGAAAGACAGAGGGAGAGAGAGAGGGATAAATATAAAATTGGAGTATGAGTTAGAAGCAGTCTTAGAGTGAAAGAGAGATAGAGAGAGAGGGCGAGAGACAAAGAGGGAGAGAGAGAGATTGAGAGAGAGAAAGAGTGTGAGCTAAATAGGAAATGGGTATGTGAGTTAAAAGCAGACTGAGAAAGAGACAGATAGATAGACTAAAAGAGGAAGCGAAGACACAGGAAGAAAAAAACATATGAAGAAAGAACGGAACCGACGTAGAGCCTTGGATATAGAAACAGAAAGGCACAGGAATAAAGGGAGAGAGATTGAGTTTGAGAAAAAAGTATGGATTGATGGACTGTGAGTCAAAGACAACCAAATTGTCGGCATCGTCTATAAAAATGAAAATATATTATTGTTTATTTCATATTTCTATAAAAAGTATAATAATTTATGGTTTCTTTCATTCATGGATATCACATAAAAACACGAACTGACAGCTGTAACAGTTTTCTCAAAAATGTCCTAAATAATACAGTTGATCAAAAAATACTCCAAAAAATACTAAATGTGGAGCAACGAAACGATCTCGCCCCATCAACTGACAGTTCTCGGCTGATCGTTGACGTTATTTGGTCTGTTGGCTTGGCGCATTCGCGTTCTACCAACCGCCGCGCAACGCGCCCGTGTGTGTTCAGATTTATTTTTAAGCTACACACACACATAAAAAAAAAGAAAAGTGTATGCTCTGTGCGGGTGAAGTGAAAAGAAAGAATGAAAAAAAAAGATCATATATTATTAAGTTAAACGGGATTTTCCAAACCAAAAAATTGAGT
This sequence comes from Drosophila stalkeri, assembly GCA_035047405.1. Classification (NCBI taxonomy): domain Eukaryota; kingdom Metazoa; phylum Arthropoda; class Insecta; order Diptera; family Drosophilidae; genus Drosophila; species Drosophila stalkeri. The sequence goes on from JAWNPR010000039.1 coordinate 20,657,439, forward strand.
CATTTTTTTTGGTAAATCAATTCAAAATTCAACTAAAAATTAAATAATATTAAAAAATCTAACGTTTCAAGTGTTTCATAAAGCAATGATCTATATGTATATCTCTTAGATATTATATATTTATACTAAGCATATGCAGTGCACTGTCATAATCACATAAAAATATTTTGGCAAACAATTTAAATATTTCAATAATTATTCATATTTATTGTGTTATTTTGTTTTGTTAAAGTTGCAACATAATTGTTAATTATTAATATTAATAAAATAGTGAAGTGAAAAATCAATTTAATCTTAGCTAGCGAAAAGTAAAAAAGAAATCATTAAATCAAATGAAATAAAAAAAAAAAAAAATTAAGAAGAATACGTCGAGTTAAAAATATCAACGCCACGTATGCTGTATTGTGCCCCATGCCTTTGGTTCGGATTTGTATTGGGACGGACAGCCGCAGCAGAATAAATTCTTTTGTTGTTATTGCTGCCACGAGGCAGTGAATTGATATCGTGTAAGTAAAATGTAGAACATGCGAACGAAATTTACAATATATCTATTATATATTTAATGTGCTTATATGGAATGAAGCATCTGTTTTCGCTCAACGAATATTTGAAAATCGTGTTTAGCGCTTGCAATGCATTTATGAATTTTTGGTTCAATAATTCTTAATAGTTTTTATTGTTTTATGTTTTGTGTTGGTCTAAAGGCAATTCAATTAAGCTAAATTTAATTTCATTGTCTGCTGGCTACTGAGAATTGGGGCTAACAATAATAATAACAACAACAACGACAACAACAACTACAACAAGACGATCGCATCGACAGATCCAACTACGTGTGCTTGAGCTAAATATAGAAGTGCGGGCAAGGAGAGCAGCAAGCATCATGCCTAAGCAAACTAAACGAATTCCCCCACTAACGCCGGCCCCAACCGCTTCAATATACTATATAAACCCCAACCACCACAGCCCCTCCCCTCCCTTGTTGCCACTGTGTCATTTTCTGGCAGTTTTCTGGCGTTTTTCTGTTGTTTTCAATAATATTTAGCAACACATTTTTCATTCAAACAAGCGAAGCGTCGCACACACAATAGCCACATCGTCTTCGATGTAGTTACTAAGGCAAAAATGCCGCTAAATCAAAATCTTTTTGCTATATAGTCGCATTAAATTTGATATATAATTAAATTTTTATTATTATTTTGCTATCGTTGGCCTTCAAAATTGAGCAAAATCTGTGCGAAAATTTCATATAATAATTTTGGTGTTTTTCAAAAATTGTGAGGTATTGTAATTTTAATTTATTTTTTTATTTTTTTAAATTTTATTTATTTATTTATTTATTTATTTATTTATTTATTTATTTATTTATTTATTTTATTTTAATTTTTTTTTTTTTTGATAAAGTATGCATATAAGAAATATAGTATTATTTTATATTAAATAACTATAATTTTAAGTTAAGAAAGTTTTTAGATTACTGAAATTCTGAAAATTTTTAAATTTAAAATATAAAAAAAATTTAATTTTCTTTTTAATACAATAGTTAAAATTAAAAATGTTAAAAAATAAATAAATAAGAAAGCTCTTAATTCTATAAACAATTAATAAATTAAATTTAAATTTTAGCTTTCGAACTTGAATTGTCTTGAGCTACCTCTCAATTAAGCATACTTTTTGTTTATAGAATTATAAGAACAATATTATTTGTATATGTATATGTTGAAGAAACAATCATCATAAATTATATGATAACACATCACATTACAGATCACAAATAATATGAGAAAATATATGTCCTAGTTGCCTACAATAATATATATAAATATAACACTTGATAATATTTATCATATTAGTTTTTGTTTCCGTTTTCGATATTTAAAATATGTTCGCTGCATTTAAATATTATATTATTTTATTGAATTATTTTTTTTTTAAGTAACTAAATAAGCAAAAAGTGATTGTTCTTTACAGAAAATTCGATGAATAAAAGTATAATTCACTATTTATGCAGCCGCAAAGCAATTACACTGAAACATTCAACAACTTTGTTCATAGAAATCTCTTAAACAAATTTCCTGAGTTGAACAACAAATCGTTTACATACTCGAACATAACGTAAATAATATTAATTGCGAAAACTAAATCGTTTCTGCAAATTTGTTAGCATACATTTTCACTAATTCAAACTAATAAAAACAACAAAAAAAAAAGAAAAGAAAACTGTAGGAAGTCTCACCGGCAGCTAATTTCCAGGCGGATGTTGTTCATTAGCAAATTATGTAGAAATCGCACGATTTATTGCCAAGTGTCAAGAAAATTGCGCCGATGAGTCATTTATGAAAGAAAGGCAAAAGCCAAGAGGCAAAAGCTAAAAGCAAAAAGAAAAAAAATAATCAACGAAATTTGTTTTTGAGACCCTAAAAGTGTCAAATACAATTTGACAATAGTAAGCACTCTCTCTCTCTCTCTCTCGCTCTCTGCAGTTGTCAAAAATGTGTGGCAAAGCTTGCAGCGCATGCGTCGCTCACGAACAGCTGTTCAATTCCCATTTAACAACAATTGCAAGTGCGAGCGAGAGAGAGAATTAGATCTGTTCAAGTAAATGAGAGATAAATGTATCATACGTATAAAAGATGGCATAAAAGTGTTTGGAAACAAAAATAATACTGAAACGAACATGAAAATGTGGGAGTCATTTTTGTTCGTGTTTTTTTTTTTTATCTTATAGCAATTTGTTTGTAAACAAAACTTTTTGTTTTGATCAAGAATCGAAATTCTTTTGATTTTTTGTTCGATTTTTTGAATATAAAAAAAAGCCATGTGTTGAATTTTTATAATTAACGCATATGTTTATAAATTGTGAAGCTATGTACTGCAATAATTAGCTAATTTAACTACTGGGAGATTTTAGAATAAAAAATATATATAATTAAATTAAATATATTATAATTTTATTTTAAAAAAAAACTGTTTGTTCAAGCTTTAAAGCAATGCAAAATGAGACCATTAGAAATTGTATTTACGTTTTGTTTAAAACATAAGAGTATAAAAAGATTTCTGTTTACAATTTGTATTTAAGATTCTTTTTGACCAGTTTTTGGTCATTGCTAAGCAACATTTATTTTTACATTTATTTAAATTTTATTTATGGTCATTTACCTTTCCAAACGATTATATTGGTTTTATGCAAAATTTTTATAAAGACCGCAGCAGAGGTAAATGATGAGCATGATCTCAAGCCAGAGCTACTAGCAGAATCTGAAGCAGCAGAGGTTAATGCTCAGCTCAAGCCAGAGCCAATGGCAGATTCTGAAGCAGCAGCAGAAGAAACAGCTGCGTCTGAGCTCAACCCAGAGCCAATAAAAGATTCTGAAGAAGCAGCAGAGGAATCGTCTGACTCTGACCTCAAGCCAGAGCCAATGACAGATTCTGAAGCAGCAGCCGAGGAATCAGCTGAGTCTGAGCTCAAGCCAGAGCCAATGGCAGATTCTGAAGCAGCAGCAGAGGAATCAGCTGAGTCTGAGCTCAAGCCAGAGCCAATAAAAGATTCTGAAGAAGCAGCAGAGGAATCGTCTGACTCTGAGCTCAAGCCAGAGCCAATAAAAGATTCTGAAGAAGCAGCAGAGGTAAATGCTAGGTCTGAGCTCAAGCCAGAGTCAATGGCAGATTCTGAAGAAGCAGCAGAGGAATCGTCTGACTCTGAGCTCAAGCCAGAGCCAATAAAAGATTCTGAAGAAGCAGCAGAGGAATCGTATGAGTCTGAGCTCAAGCCAGAGCCAATAAAAGATTCTGAAGAAGCAGCAGAGGAATCGTCTGACTCTGAGCTCAAGCCAGAGCCAATGGCAGATTCTGAAGAAGCAGCAGAGGAATCGTCTGACTCTGAGCTCAAGCCAGAGCCAATAAAAGATTCTGAAGAAGCAGCAGAGGAATCGTCTGACTCTGAGCTCAAGCCAGAGCCAATGGCAGATTCTGAAGAAGCAGCAGAGGAATCGTCTGACTCTGAGCTCAAGCCAGAGCCAATAAAAGATTCTGAAGAAGCAGCAGAGGAATCGTCTGACTCTGAGCTCAAGCCAGAGCCAATAAAAGATTCTGAAGAAGCAGCAGAGGAATCGTCTGACTCTGAGCTCAAGCCAGAGACAATAAAAGATTCTGAAGAAGCAGCAGAGGAATCGTCTGACTCTGAGCTCAAGCCAGAGCCAATAAAAGATTCTGAAGAAGCAGCAGAGGTAAATGCTAGGTCTGAGCTCAAGCCAGAGTCAATAAAAGATTCTGAAGCAGCAGCAGAGGTATCAGCTGAGTCTGAGCTCAACCCAGAGCCAATAAAAGATTCCGCTGCAGCAGCAGAGGAATCAACTGAGTCTGAGCTCAAGCCAGAGCCAATAAAAGATTCTGAAGAAGCAGCAGAGGTAAATGCTAGGTCTGAGCTCAAGCCAGAGTCAATAAAAGATTCTGAAGCAGCAGCAGAGGTATCAGCTGAGTCTGAGCTCAACCCAGAGCCAATAAAAGATTCCGCTGCAGCAGCAGAGGAATCAACTGAGTCTGAGCTCAAGCCAGAGCCAATAAAAGATTCCGCTGCAGCAGCAGAGGAATCAACTGAGTCTGAGCTCAAGCCAGAGCCAATAAAAGATTCTGAAGAAGCAGCAGAGGTAAATGCTAGGTCTGAGCTCAAGCCAGAGTCAATAAAAGATTCTGAAGCAGCAGCAGAGGTATCAGCTGAGTCTGAGCTCAACCCAGAGCCAATAAAAGATTCTGAAGAAGCAGCAGAGGAATCGTCTGACTCTGAGCTCAAGCCAGAGCCAATGGCAGATTCTGAAGAAGCAGCAGAGGAATCGTCTGACTCTGAGCTCAAGCCAGAGCCAATAAAAGATTCTGAAGAAGCAGCAGAGGAATCGTATGAGTCTGAGCTCAAGCCAGAGCCAATAAAAGATTCTGAAGAAGCAGCAGAGGAATCGTCTGACTCTGAGCTCAAGCCAGAGCCAATGGCAGATTCTGAAGAAGCAGCAGAGGAATCGTCTGACTCTGAGCTCAAGCCAGAGCCAATAAAAGATTCTGAAGAAGCAGCAGAGGAATCGTATGAGTCTGAGCTCAAGCCAGAGCCAATAAAAGATTCTGAAGAAGCAGCAGAGGAATCAGCTGAGTCTGAGCTCAAGCCAGAGCTAATGACAGATTCTGAAGCAGCAGCAGAGGAATCAGCTGAGTCTGAGCTCAAGCCAGAGCCAATAAAAGATTCTGAAGAAGCAGCAGAGGAATCAGCTAAGTCTGAGCTCAAGCCAGAGCCAATGGCAGATTCTGAAGAAGCAGCAGAGGAATCGTCTGACTCTGAGCTCAAGCCAGAGCCAATAAAAGATTCTGAAGAAGCAGCAGAGGAATCGTATGAGTCTGAGCTCAAGCCAGAGCCAATGGCAGATTCTGAAGAAGCAGCAGAGGAATCGTCTGACTCTGAGCTCAAGCCAGAGCCAATAAAAGATTCTGAAGAAGCAGCAGAGGAATCGTCTGACTCTGAGCTCAAGCCAGAGACAATAAAAGATTCTGAAGAAGCAGCAGAGGAATCGTCTGACTCTGAGCTCAAGCCAGAGCCAATAAAAGATTCTGAAGAAGCAGCAGAGGAATCGTCTGACTCTGAGCTCAAGCCAGAGACAATAAAAGATTCTGAAGAAGCAGCAGAGGAATCAGCTAAGTCTGAGCTCAAGCCAGAGCCAATGGCAGATTCTGAAGAAGCAGCAGAGGAATCGTCTGACTCTGAGCTCAAGCCAGAGCCAATAAAAGATTCTGAAGAAGCAGCAGAGGAATCGTATGAGTCTGAGCTCAAGCCAGAGCCAATAAAAGATTCTGAAGAAGCAGCAGAGGAATCAGCTGAGTCTGAGCTCAAGCCAGAGCTAATGACAGATTCTGAAGCAGCAGCAGAGGAATCAGCTGAGTCTGAGCTCAAGCCAGAGCCAATAAAAGATTCTGAAGAAGCAGCAGAGGAATCAGCTAAGTCTGAGCTCAAGCCAGAGCCAATGGCAGATTCTGAAGAAGCAGCAGAGGAATCGTCTGACTCTGAGCTCAAGCCAGAGCCAATAAAAGATTCTGAAGAAGCAGCAGAGGAATCGTATGAGTCTGAGCTCAAGCCAGAGCCAATAAAAGATTCTGAAGAAGCAGCAGAGGAATCAGCTGACTCTGAGCTCAAGCCAGAGCCAATAAAAGATTCTGAAGCAGCAGCAGAGGAATCAGCTGAGTCTGAGCTCAAGCCAGAGCCAATAAAAGATTCTGAAGAAGCAGCAGAGGAATCGTATGAGTCTGAGCTCAAGCCAGAGCCAATAAAAGATTCTGAAGAAGCAGCAGAGGAATCGTATGAGTCTGAGCTCAAGCCAGAGCCAATAAAAGATTCTGAAGCAGCAGCAGAGGAATCAGCTGAGTCTGAGCTCAAGCCAGAGCCAATAAAAGATTCTGAAGAAGCAGCAGAGGAATCAGCTAAGTCTGAGCTCAAGCCAGAGCCAATGGCAGATTCTGAAGAAGCAGCAGAGGAATCGTCTGACTCTGAGCTCAAGCCAGAGCCAATAAAAGATTCTGAAGAAGCAGCAGAGGAATCGTCTGACTCTGAGCTCAAGCCAGAGACAATAAAAGATTCTGAAGAAGCAGCAGAGGAATCAGCTAAGTCTGAGCTCAAGCCAGAGCCAATGGCAGATTCTGAAGAAGCAGCAGAGGAATCGTCTGACTCTGAGCTCAAGCCAGAGCCAATAAAAGATTCTGAAGAAGCAGCAGAGGAATCGTATGAGTCTGAGCTCAAGCCAGAGCCAATGGCAGATTCTGAAGAAGCAGCAGAGGAATCGTCTGACTCTGAGCTCAAGCCAGAGCCAATAAAAGATTCTGAAGAAGCAGCAGAGGAATCGTCTGACTCTGAGCTCAAGCCAGAGACAATAAAAGATTCTGAAGAAGCAGCAGAGGAATCGTCTGACTCTGAGCTCAAGCCAGAGCCAATAAAAGATTCTGAAGAAGCAGCAGAGGAATCGTCTGACTCTGAGCTCAAGCCAGAGACAATAAAAGATTCTGAAGAAGCAGCAGAGGAATCAGCTAAGTCTGAGCTCAAGCCAGAGCCAATGGCAGATTCTGAAGAAGCAGCAGAGGAATCGTCTGACTCTGAGCTCAAGCCAGAGCCAATAAAAGATTCTGAAGAAGCAGCAGAGGAATCGTATGAGTCTGAGCTCAAGCCAGAGCCAATAAAAGATTCTGAAGAAGCAGCAGAGGAATCAGCTGAGTCTGAGCTCAAGCCAGAGCTAATGACAGATTCTGAAGCAGCAGCAGAGGAATCAGCTGAGTCTGAGCTCAAGCCAGAGCCAATAAAAGATTCTGAAGAAGCAGCAGAGGAATCAGCTAAGTCTGAGCTCAAGCCAGAGCCAATGGCAGATTCTGAAGAAGCAGCAGAGGAATCGTCTGACTCTGAGCTCAAGCCAGAGCCAATAAAAGATTCTGAAGAAGCAGCAGAGGAATCGTATGAGTCTGAGCTCAAGCCAGAGCCAATAAAAGATTCTGAAGAAGCAGCAGAGGAATCAGCTGACTCTGAGCTCAAGCCAGAGCCAATAAAAGATTCTGAAGCAGCAGCAGAGGAATCAGCTGAGTCTGAGCTCAAGCCAGAGCCAATAAAAGATTCTGAAGAAGCAGCAGAGGAATCGTATGAGTCTGAGCTCAAGCCAGAGCCAATAAAAGATTCTGAAGAAGCAGCAGAGGAATCGTATGAGTCTGAGCTCAAGCCAGAGCCAATAAAAGATTCTGAAGCAGCAGCAGAGGAATCAGCTGAGTCTGAGCTCAAGCCAGAGCCAATAAAAGATTCTGAAGAAGCAGCAGAGGAATCAGCTAAGTCTGAGCTCAAGCCAGAGCCAATGGCAGATTCTGAAGAAGCAGCAGAGGAATCGTCTGACTCTGAGCTCAAGCCAGAGCCAATAAAAGATTCTGAAGAAGCAGCAGAGGAATCGTATGAGTCTGAGCTCAAGCCAGAGCCAATGGCAGATTCTGAAGAAGCAGCAGAGGAATCGTCTGACTCTGAGCTCAAGCCAGAGCCAATGGCAGATTCTGAAGAAGCAGCAGAGGAATCGTCTGACTCTGAGCTCAAGCCAGAGCCAATAAAAGATTCTGAAGAAGCAGCAGAGGAATCGTATGAGTCTGAGCTCAAGCCAGAGCCAATAAAAGATTCTGAAGAAGCAGCAGAGGAATCAGCTGAGTCTGAGCTCAAGCCAGAGCTAATGACAGATTCTGAAGCAGCAGCAGAGGAATCAGCTGAGTCTGAGCTCAAGCCAGAGCCAATAAAAGATTCTGAAGAAGCAGCAGAGGAATCAGCTAAGTCTGAGCTCAAGCCAGAGCCAATGGCAGATTCTGAAGAAGCAGCAGAGGAATCGTCTGACTCTGAGCTCAAGCCAGAGCCAATAAAAGATTCTGAAGAAGCAGCAGAGGAATCGTATGAGTCTGAGCTCAAGCCAGAGCCAATAAAAGATTCTGAAGAAGCAGCAGAGGAATCGTCTGACTCTGAGCTCAAGCCAGAGCCAATGGCAGATTCTGAAGAAGCAGCAGAGGAATCGTCTGACTCTGAGCTCAAGCCAGAGCCAATAAAAGATTCTGAAGAAGCAGCAGAGGAATCGTCTGACTCTGAGCTCAAGCCAGAGACAATAAAAGATTCTGAAGAAGCAGCAGAGGAATCGTCTGACTCTGAGCTCAAGCCAGAGCCAATAAAAGATTCTGAAGAAGCAGCAGAGGAATCGTCTGACTCTGAGCTCAAGCCAGAGCCAATAAAAGATTCTGAAGAAGCAGCAGAGGAATCGTATGAGTCTGAGCTCAAGCCAGAGCCAATAAAAGATTCTGAAGAAGCAGCAGAGGAATCAGCTAAGTCTGAGCTCAAGCCAGAGCCAATGGCAGATTCTGAAGAAGCAGCAGAGGAATCGTCTGACTCTGAGCTCAAGCCAGAGCCAATAAAAGATTCTGAAGAAGCAGCAGAGGAATCGTATGAGTCTGAGCTCAAGCCAGAGCCAATAAAAGATTCTGAAGAAGCAGCAGAGGAATCAGCTGAGTCTGAGCTCAAGCCAGAGCTAATGACAGATTCTGAAGAAGCAGCAGAGGAATCAGCTAAGTCTGAGCTCAAGCCAGAGCCAATGGCAGATTCTGAAGAAGCAGCAGAGGAATCGTCTGACTCTGAGCTCAAGCCAGAGCCAATAAAAGATTCTGAAGAAGCAGCAGAGGAATCGTATGAGTCTGAGCTCAAGCCAGAGCCAATAAAAGATTCTGAAGCAGCAGCAGAGGAATCAGCTGAGTCTGAGCTCAAGCCAGAGCCAATAAAAGATTCTGAAGAAGCAGCAGAGGAATCAGCTAAGTCTGAGCTCAAGCCAGAGCCAATGGCAGATTCTGAAGAAGCAGCAGAGGAATCGTCTGACTCTGAGCTCAAGCCAGAGCCAATAAAAGATTCTGAAGAAGCAGCAGAGGAATCGTATGAGTCTGAGCTCAAGCCAGAGCCAATAAAAGATTCTGAAGAAGCAGCAGAGGAATCAGCTGAGTCTGAGCTCAAGCCAGAGCTAATGACAGATTCCGAAGCAGCAGCAGAGGAATCAGCTGAGTCTGAGCTCAAGCCAGAGCCAATAAAAGATTCTGAAGAAGCAGCAGAGGAATCAGCTAAGTCTGAGCTCAAGCCAGAGCCAATAAAAGATTCTGAAGAAGCAGCAGAGGAATCAGCTGAGTCTGAGCTCAAGCCAGAGCTAATGACAGATTCTGAAGAAGCAGCAGAGGAATCAGCTGAGTCTGAGCTCAAGCCAGAGCCAATAAAAGATTCTGAAGAAGCAGCAGAGGAATCAGCTAAGTCTGAGCTCAAGCCAGAGCCAATGGCAGATTCTGAAGAAGCAGCAGAGGAATCGTCTGACTCTGAGCTCAAGCCAGAGCCAATAAAAGATTCTGAAGAAGCAGCAGAGGAATCGTATGAGTCTGAGCTCAAGCCAGAGCCAATAAAAGATTCTGAAGAAGCAGCAGAGGAATCGTCTGACTCTGAGCTCAAGCCAGAGCCAATGGCAGATTCTGAAGAAGCAGCAGAGGAATCGTCTGACTCTGAGCTCAAGCCAGAGCCAATAAAAGATTCTGAAGAAGCAGCAGAGGAATCGTCTGACTCTGAGCTCAAGCCAGAGCCAATAAAAGATTCTGAAGAAGCAGCAGAGGAATCGTCTGACTCTGAGCTCAAGCCAGAGCCAATAAAAGATTCTGAAGAAGCAGCAGAGGAATCGTCTGACTCTGAGCTCAAGCCAGAGACAATAAAAGATTCTGAAGAAGCAGCAGAGGAATCGTCTGACTCTGAGCTCAAGCCAGAGCCAATAAAAGATTCTGAAGAAGCAGCAGAGGTAAATGCTAGGTCTGAGCTCAAGCCAGAGTCAATAAAAGATTCTGAAGCAGCAGCAGAGGTATCAGCTGAGTCTGAGCTCAACCCAGAGCCAATAAAAGATTCCGCTGCAGCAGCAGAGGAATCAACTGAGTCTGAGCTCAAGCCAGAGCCAATAAAAGATTCTGAAGAAGCAGCAGAGGTAAATGCTAGGTCTGAGCTCAAGCCAGAGTCAATAAAAGATTCTGAAGCAGCAGCAGAGGTATCAGCTGAGTCTGAGCTCAACCCAGAGCCAATAAAAGATTCCGCTGCAGCAGCAGAGGAATCAACTGAGTCTGAGCTCAAGCCAGAGCCAATAAAAGATTCTGAAGAAGCAGCAGAGGTAAATGCTAGGTCTGAGCTCAAGCCAGAGTCAATAAAAGATTCTGAAGCAGCAGCAGAGGTATCAGCTGAGTCTGAGCTCAACCCAGAGCCAATAAAAGATTCCGCTGCAGCAGCAGAGGAATCAGCTGAGTCTGAGCTCAAGCCAGAGCCAATAAAAGATTCTGAAGAAGCAGCAGAGGAATCGTCTGACTCTGAGCTCAAGCCAGAGCCAATAAAAGATTCTGAAGAAGCAGCAGAGGAATCGTCTGCCTCTGAGCTCAAGCCAGAGCCAATGGCAGATTCTGAAGCAGCAGCAGAGGAATCGTCTGACTCTGAGCTCAAGCCAGAGCCAATAAAAGATTCTGAAGAAGCAGCAGAGGTAAATGCTAGGTCTGAGCTCAAGCCAGAGTCAATAAAAGATTCTGAAGCAGCAGCAGAGGTATCAGCTGAGTCTGAGCTCAACCCAGAGCCAATAAAAGATTCCGCTGCAGCAGCAGAGGAATCAACTGAGTCTGAGCTCAAGCCAGAGCCAATAAAAGATTCTGAAGCAGCAGCAGAGGAAACAGCTGAGTCTGAGCTCAACCCAGAGCCAATAAAAGATTCCGCTGCAGCAGCAGAGGAATCAGCTGAGTCTGAGCTCAAGCCAGAGCCAATAGCAGATTCTGAGCAGCAGCAGAGGAGTCAGCTGAGTCTGAGCTCAACCCAGAGCCAATAAAAGATTCCGCTGCAGCAGCAGAGGAATCAACTGAGTCTGAGCTCAAGCCAGAGCCAATGGCAGATTCTTTAAGCATCAGCAGAGGAATCAGCTGAGTCTGAGCTCAACCCAGAGCCAATAAAAGATTCCGCTGCAGCAGCAGAGGAATCAGCTGAGTCTGAGCTCAAGCCAGAGCCAATAAAAGATTCTGAAGAAGCAGCAGAGGAATCGTCTGACTCTGAGCTCAAGCCAGAGCCAATAAAAGATTCTGAAGAAGCAGCAGAGGAATCGTCTGCCTCTGAGCTCAAGCCAGAGCCAATGGCAGATTCTGAAGCAGCAGCAGAGGAATCGTCTGACTCTGAGCTCAAGCCAGAGCCAATAAAAGATTCTGAAGAAGCAGCAGAGGTAAATGCTAGGTCTGAGCTCAAGCCAGAGTCAATAAAAGATTCTGAAGCAGCAGCAGAGGTATCAGCTGAGTCTGAGCTCAACCCAGAGCCAATAAAAGATTCCGCTGCAGCAGCAGAGGAATCAGCTGAGTCTGAGCTCAAGCCAGAGCCAATGGAATATTTTACGACCATGATGGCATTGTATAAATCAAGAAAAACTATATATTCTATAGCTTTACAAGTTGAAGTGTAATATTTGAATACTGATTAAATGTAAATTAACTTAATTGAACATTGTTGACTTGGTAAATTCTCTCTGTATTGCATTTACCCATATGCTTTTTTTTACCTATCATCTATCGCATTTCAATGTGCTTTGATTAGTCTTAAGTCAAACTGGAAATTCAAAGAAATTCAAACAAGTGCTCCACAAAATCCTTATCAGCTGCAGCAACCCTTCAAGTGACGCCTTGAACCCAACTGTCTACGCTAACGGAATAATGCTAAGAATCGATAAAGTTAGCTTTTTGAAGCTTGCGGAAAGCTCAATCCATTGTATATCAACATTTTCACGGTTGCCACGTGAAAAGCTAACGAAGGCTGCACAGTGTGCTTTTGTGTGTGATTCCTTATACGCGTTCACGTTGCTGTTGGTCCAGTTGGCCTGCGTGGTGACCACAAAAGAAATATAATAATACAAATACTAAACCAATAATAATACGATTTGACAACCAAATAATACAAATGTAAAGTCGAGTAAAGAATATCGAAATATATAGTAAAATCAAGTGCTAAACGAGGTCAATTGCGTTGGCTGCTGTGAAGAAAGAAAACGAAAAACGACGAACTGCGTCTGAAATTTTTCACACGTGTGTGTGTGTGTGTTTGTGTGTGTGTGTGTGTGTGTGTGTGTGTTGTGCATGTGCATGTCTCATATATGGCTGTGTGAGTGCTTATTACATATGCCTGGGTAGGTCAATCGGTCAGCATTTACAGTTACAGGAAAACTGTTTTTGCGAGCGCTGAAAACTGTGCTATGCATTTTTCCCCAGCGACTCATTAGATAAACGCGCAAATTAGTTTATAGCCGCGCGCACTTGACCCCAATACGACTAAATGCCAAACGACAGGCCACCACCACCAGGCCCCTCCCCTCAGCCGAATGCGGTTAGCATTTTAAGCAACTTTAATTCAGTGACGAATGCCAGGGCAGCTCGTGGCGGGGTGGGCAACAGCAGCAGCAGCAGCAGCAGAGCACAGTAGAGTAGCTGTCATTCAATGAAAGCCAAAAAAAAAAAAAAAAAAAAAAGCCTTTATTTGGCATTTCGCTAGAAACTTGCTGTAAAGCTAACTGTGCTTTCGCTGCAAAAGAGAGTGACAGCAAGAGAGCGCGAGAGAGAGTGTCTGCATGACAGCGTGTGTATGTGTGTGTGTGTGTGAGAGAGAGAGAGCCTGATAAAGTTGATTGCCCATTTGACAGTTCTCGGTTTGGCCAAAAAAATGTTGCGACAACAAAGAAAATGTAAACATTGCGTATGTTTTTGTTTTGATGCGCACACACACACACACACACACACACACACACCTATATACATACATTTATATATATATAGAGTGAGTGTGTCAAGGGTTTTCGTTTTATATATAGAGCGCCAATCAATGATAAGTTATCAGGCAGCACTTAAGCACAATGCCATTCGCCTGGAACTAAGCAAAATTCAATAATTCTAATGAACATATATGCTGATAAGGGCGATAGGCTACAAAAATCTATAACTAATAAAAAACTTTAATCAAACGAATCGCAAACCCTCCCAAAAAAGAAATGAATAAAAATAAATAAATAAAAAACTACAGCAGACTTCAACAAATGCCAAATTTTAAATAATTTAGTAGAAAATTAAAATAATACAAAATAAAAACAAAACAAACACAAAACGTCCAAATAACAAATGCACCACCGTCTAAAATACTAATACTAATAATAATATTAATAACAATCATAATAAAACAAATAAAGGAAATAAACCCAACTGAAAGCTATTGAGCAGCAAAAGTATGAGTGTGAGCCAGCAACAGCGAGCGAGCACGTGAGTGAGAGAGAAAGACCAAAAGAGAAAGAGAGAGAGAGAGAGAGAGAGAGAGAGAGAGAGAGAGAGAGAGAGCGCGAGACAGTCAGAGAGCAAGAGTGAGCATACAATTTGCATGCGGGCACATATGCCAATGGAAGACTGAGACTTGGCACACCTGTTGAACAGGCTGTTGTTGACCGCATTTGTATAGAGTCGTTCTCGTCAGCAAAGTGAATGAAAGCAAAAATCAATTTAGTCGTGGGAAGGAAACTTCAAATATGAATACAGGTACCAAATGGACATGGCGTATGCGTAATATTCACATTTCACATTTCCACTCGAACACTCAACTATCGAATCACCTATAACACATTCATCAAACTTTGTCGTTCATTAAACACAATTGAAGATTGATATGTTAGTTGATGGCATTGAATGACGCTGATAAGCATTTTACATGCATATATGTAAATTTTTTAGTAAACCAATTCATTTAAATTTACATATATTTGAAAATAGAAAAATATATTGATAGTTGAATGTGTTAAATGAAGCTGTCTTCAAATCTGCATAAATATATATCTTTTTATATAAATAAAAATGATTTAAAAATTTAAAAAAAATAATTATAAATTGGACGAAGCATAAGCATAGTATTATATTTTGCTTCGAGAATAAAATTATCTTATTCAGGAATTTGTTGCTATTTTTAATGTAATCTCTTAAACTATATTTGACAGTGAATTAAAAAAATTTGTGCAAAGAGAAGAACAAATAATACATAAATTAAAAAGCCTCTAGACCTGAATAATTTATTAAAGTCATTTATATGTAGTGATGCTCAACTGAATAGTTTTGATTATTTTTCAAAATATTAAAAATTAATAAATTTGGTAGATAAACTATATAGAATAAACTGAATAGAAATGTATAAAAATATATATATTAATAAATTTTATTTAAATAAATTAATTTTGGTAAAACATAAATATATATATATATATAAATAATAATTTAATTTTATATATTCAATTCATTTATTTAAAATTTATAGATTCATTTCAAGTGAATAATAATATATTTATATAGATAATATATTATATAGATACAACATTAAATCTAATATTTTTAGCTACAAAATTTATAAAAAAAAAGATGATAAAAAGATGAATTTGTGGGCTCTGCATAAAGTAGACAATTTTTTTTTAATATTTAGTATTTAGTATGTCCTCCTCTATTCACTAAATAATAACAAATATAGAACGGCAACGAATTCAAATATTTTTCAATTTTACTACACAAAATTGTTGACCAAACTTTTTTTTAATAGCTTCAAGTGATAGGCATAAAATTATTTGATTTATGGTCGAGAAAAACGAACAAAAATAGCCAAATTTCAAATCATAAATCAAAAACTATTTATCAGCAACTAGAATATAATTATCAAAATGACAAATGATTTCATGGATAATAAATTTTCAAAAATATTTATTATTTGAATATGTCAAACAGGCAAAACATCTTTTAGCCAAACTAGATATTCAAGTAAGAGTATATAAATCTTTAAGCAAACTCAACGATCAATGCCCTCGATTGATTTTTTTTCTAGCTTTTGTTTCTCTAACAATCAATTCAATATTTATATACATATTTCATACTCAAACTCACTGCATTTACCATAAAAATCACATAATTACTAAAACTAATTAAATCATCCACTAACATAAATCGTGAACGCATTAAAATTAGGAGAACATAAGGAGCATGCAACGTCAACGCAGCAGAAGCAACAATCGCCAACAGCCGAGGAACAACAGCAATACCAGCACCAGCAACAACAGCAACAACAACAACAGCAGCAGCTCCAGCAACAACAACACCAACAACACCAACAACAACAGCAACAACAAATTAACAAATACGATGCCTTGGATAGTTCTAGTAATAAATTAAATCATAAAAACAATAATAATAAGGCTAAGGATAAGGATAGAGCTAGAGACGCATGCAAGGATTTGTCACCAAGTTCCACTGATGAATCATGCTTGACCAAACAACAACAACAACAACAGCCAGCCACCAACAACAGCAGCGGCAGCAGCAGCAGCAACAGCTCTCGCAATGGAGCAACAACTTCAGCATCCCAGCGTCGACGTCAGCTACAATTTCAACGGCAGAAGGAGGCGAAACTTTATGACCACAGTGATGAGCCGACAGCAACAGCAACAGCAGCAGCCACAGCGACAACAACAGCAACAGCAACAGCAACAGCGCCAGCAACAGCAACAACAATTGCCCCAACGACCAGTCTGATGGGCGGCGGCGAGCTGGTCAACTGCATAGCCTACGATGATAATACACTCATAATCGAACGCAAACCCTCGCCCACTTCTCCAGCCTCGGCTAGACGCTATCTGAAAACGGAGACACCAAATCGTGGCAGTCGCAAATACAATCGCAAGTCGAGCACAGCCAAAAGTGAGCTGGAGGTAATAATTGTTAAGCCCGACCATCGTCATCAGCATCGTTCGCCAACGATAACATTGCCAGTGCCAGCAACAGCAGCAGCAACAGCCGCAACAGCAGCAGCAGCAACAACAGCAACAGCAGCAACAGCAACAGCAACAACAACAACAGGTCCCACTGTGCTACAACAAAGGTATATGCAGCTCCAGCTGGAGCACGATAAGAAATTCATTTACAATGCAATCCAAGACTTTGATTATTTGGAACATACAAATTCTAGGAATTCTAGGGCATAGTAAGTTAGCCAACGATAATAAAAAAAAAATAAATAAATAAATAAAACAATCCCTAAAACTAACTTCTACTAACTATCGTAAACTAAATGTTGTAAATCGCTGTTTTTTGTCCCACTGTACAAGTTTCTATGTATGTATGTGACTGTGTTCGTAAGTCTGTGTGCATAAATTGAGCATGTTATAAGCATGCATATGATCTAGGAGAAACGAATTTATAAATATATTTATCTTCAGTGTGTATCATAGAATTGGGGAAAGAAAAGTTTTCACACTTTTAAAGAGACTTTACAACATATCCAATAAGAAAATTAACATTCAATTTCTAATTGTAATTTTGTTAAATTTTAAATTTTAGCTTAATTCCATTTCTAATTTTTTTCTTTTCTTAATTTTTAGATTTATTCAAAAATATTTCTAGTTTTACATTATATAATTAATTATCGTTTTTTCTAGTGCTGATATCAATATCAATTAATCCGTAATAAATATTTTTAAAAAAAGTTATTAATATTTAATTACTGTATTTAATTTAGATTTTCATATATTTATAATGAATTGTATATTATTTTAAAAACTATATTTCATACTAAAATAATTCATTTTTAAATATTACATTTTTATTATGAAGAAATATTTATTTTTATTTTAGGATAAACTCTTATTATTTTTTAAACTGTTTGCAGTTTTTATTTTATTTTTATATTTTTAATTTTTATTATGTAAAAATATTTAATTTTTTTTAGGATAAACTCTTATTATTTATTTAACTATTTGCAGTTCTTGTTTTACGTTTAAATTTTTTTTTTTTTTAATTTTTATTATGCGGAAATATTTAATTTTTTTTAGGATAAACTCTTATTATTTATTTAACTATTTGCAGTTCTTGTTTTACGTTTAAATTTTTTTTTTTTAATTTTTATTATGCGGAAATATTTAATTTTATTTTAGGATAAACTCTTATTATTCGACTTTTTAAATTTTTTATTTATTTTTATTTTTTTTTTATTTATTTATTTATTTTAATTTTTTTTTTATATATATATGTCTATTTAATTTTTTATTTGAAAGTTTCTTTTTAATCTTCCATTTTAATTTTCTTGTGTCAATATTACATTACCCATAATTATTATTCTTATTTATTTTTTTTTTTAACTTATTTGTTGTATCGCATGACTATCAATATAAGAATCGGCGAAGAGAATTGCTTTATTTTTAGTTTTATTCTAGGGTTATTCAAAATGCTTAATATTAACCTTTAGTCTTGTCTTATGAGATCAAACTCGAATGGCCTTGAAGTGCTATAAATTCTTCAGATGATGCTGCTAGGGGGTTGCGCTTATCTAATTGAATTTACAAAGTTGAAATTTTTAAAAGGCGATTCAATTGAATACAAAATATTCAAGGACTTCTAACGAACTGAAAATATTTTAATAATATTTTTGAAATATATTTCGTGTAGGCAAAATTCTACATTGAAAATACAAAATATATAATATTTATATCAAAAGATATTTGGCATAGGTTTATCCACAAGTACTATTACAAATGTATAGCTTTATATATATATATGTAATTTCCCAGAATTGTTGTAAAATTTCCAGTAAAATTGTATAATTTAGCAACTGCATCCAATGAATATTTAGTTTGAGTATGAATATATATATATACATTTATATTATAAAAAACAATTATCAGGTAGACTAATATATTTGATTTTTGATTTTATTCAAATGAACATCACAGTTGCAGTCCCCGCGAGGTAATTGCATACAGCGAGGAGACACCAGCGAGCAGTTCAAGTCGAATACGTGCTGCTGCCAATAATACAGAACTTGCTTTAAGCACGGTCACTAGCCAAATTGTTAATAATACAACCTATAAGCTTGACTTCAAGCAGCGCCGACACAAAAACAACAACAACAACGGCAGCGAAGCAAATTCAACGAACAGCAGCAAACGGCAGAGACGCAAATCCAGTTGCAATTCGTGTGGTGGCACCGCAAGTCAACGTCTCACACCAGAGGAGGCGCTAACATCAGCAGCAGCAGCAGCAGCAGCAGCGGTCACAGCACAGTTATCAGCAACAGCAACAGCAACAGCAGCAGCAGCCGCACAGTCAGCAGCATCAACAGCTGCAACACAGTCAACAGCAGCAGCGGCAGCGGCGGCAATTGGTTGGCAGCAACAGCCACAGAATAGTGTAACCAGCGCTGGCAGCACCAACAGCAGCTATAGCAGCGGCGCTCGGGACGAGGAGAGCAGCTATAGTGCTGTGGGCGGCGATAGTAGCAGCAGCAACAGTTGCAATTGCGATATCACCGGCGACAACAGCACCTTGCATGGCTTTGGTGTTGGCGACATCAGCAGCTTTATAGGCGACGACGATTGTGAGGAGGAGGACGACGACGACGATCCGGATAATCCGGACGCAGGTGACCTCAGTTCACAGACATTGCGTACAGCGGCAATTGTTGCCGCCGTTGCAGCAGCAGCCAAGGAACAGGCAGCAGCCACAGCAACAGCAGCATCTGCCGGTGGCGGTAATACCGATTGTGAGAGCATCAGTGAGCGGCGACAGGATGCAGATGATGATGCGGACGATGAGATTCGAATTATTGCAGGTGCAGTGCGCAGTGGAAACGATTCGCTCGAGGATGTTGGCGATGTTGATGACAATGCGGATGTCATTGTAAGAAGGAATACACGCAATAAACGGCCCTCCATACGGAGGACATGTAGAATAACCGAGGAGGACGACGACGACGGCGTTGAGATAACCGACGACGACGACGACGACGACTACGACGACGAAGAAGAAGACGAGCCCGAGGGCACAACAATTGATATTGATGATCAAGAGCAGCTGGCACAGCAGAAACACGATTATCAGCATCACGACGACGACGAAGACGAAGAAGACGAGGAGGTCGACGACGACGAGGACGACGACGACGACGAGGAGGAGGTTGACGAGTATTACGAAGAGGAGGAGGACGATACTCAAGCATTCTCACCCTTCTACTCCAGCTCCGCAGAGCTGATCGATAATTTCGGCGGCGGAGCCGGTAAATATTTCAGCATCATGGACTTTGAGCGAGGCGCCGCTGGCGGCGGCACCTTCACGCCCAATGGCAATGGAGGCGCTGCCGTTGCCGGCGACATGTCCAATGTCCATAATCCACAAACGGATATGGGTGGTGGCAACAACATAATGGGTAAGTTCACAACTCCTCAACTTCACACATAATTCTCTCTTTGTGAGCCACTAACTTTTGCTATCAATATCCCCTATCAATTGTCCCACACACACCTTTGCAGGCATCGATGCCATGGGCATTGCAAACATTCCGGAAACTATGAACGGCACCACAATTGGACCCAGCGGCGGTGGTGGACAAAAAGCTGGCGCCGCCGGCCAAAAACGTCCGCAGCGACGCGGCAAGCCGCAGCCGGATCGACCACAAAGAGCGCTTTTCTGTCTGGGTCTCAAGAATCCAATACGAGCGCTTTGCATACGCATTGTCGAATGGAAGTATCCTTTTTGAGTAAACATTAAAGAGTTTAACAATTCCAAGAGCTTGTAAAAGTTTTATATATGCAAATGGCTTGTAGAACGCATATTATTAGATCTAACTATACTCAAAGTTGTTGTTCTTTTAATCAAGCACTTCCTCTTCTTCTTCTTGTCCTTGTGTTCTTTATTAAATCGAGTCTAGCTTTACCTTATCAAATGTGTAGTAAAGAGTTTTTATGCTTAATGCGTGAATTCAAACAATCTCTGAATGCTCTTAATTAACTTAACATTCTCTCTTTGAAGAGTTTTTAAAACTTCAGCATGAAGTATAAAGTAATTAGAAAAGTAACTCTTAAGAGCGTCATTTAGAGAGCGTCATTTGTAACAGCGGCAGTGTAAGAGTGTATGTGTGAGAGTGTATGTGAGAGAGTGGACATTGATGCGCTCTCCCTGCCTTCGCTCTCTGACGATCGTTTACAGCGCGCAGCCGAATAGCGGCAGCCGAACAGCTGCTGCCGAACAGCTGCTGCCGAACAGCTGCTGCCGAACAGCTGCAGCCGAACAGCTACAGCCGATCAGCTGAGCAATGAAATGCCAGTATGAAATTGAACGTGGAAGCAAGTGGTTGTTGAACTAATGATCCCAGCACGTTAAGACATTTGGAGCTTGACATAGGAACTGTGAAGGTCTGCCGTTCAGCAGCTAATAGAAAAAAAGTTTTAATAGATGCTTTAAGTTTTCTATAAGATCAAAGCTCAAGTCTACTCTGGCTTGAATTTAAGAAACATTAAATAGAATCATTTATAAATATAGTATATATTTTGTCAACATGATAATAGAACAAAAAAATGCATAGATTGTATATCTGATAAAATTATATATATTTTCTTTTATAAAAACTAATTATTCTACAATTTCAAGCCACATGATTTTTCCTTAACTAAAATCAATCTCTAGACCATTTGAGTTCCTTATTTTGTTAACCATATTTGCCAATTGTATTGCCTTGGCCGTTTATACGCCTTATCCGGGCAGCGATTCGAATGTGACGAATCAAACCTTGGTAAGTGCCATGCGGCCCACTGTAAGAGGCCTTAAATATAAATTATTTTTTTTTTAATACAGCTGATATTGTGGTTTATTAATCTATATATATATTTCTTTCGTCTGTCTTTTATGCATCACCCCACGCATCATCAACTCGACTCACATTCATTTAAAAAAAACCATCATTCAATCATAAAAATCATATCATAATAAACACACACACTCACACACGCACACAAAAAATTACAAAAATCTACAAAAAATTAGGAAAAAGTTGAATATATATTCCTAGTTATATTCACAGCGGAATGTGTTATGAAAATTTTAGCATATGGTTTTGTGTTACATAATGGTGCATATCTAAGAAATGGATGGAATTTATTAGATTTTACAATTGTAGTTATAGGGTAAGCATATAAAATATGCCAGTTAAAAGCGTTGAGCGCCCAGGCCAATTTATATATATACATATATGTATATGTACGGCCTAGTTTTAACCATTTTCTATGTTACCTTATATCCAATTCAATCGAAACTGAGACACGTATGAAATTGTCTGTGATAAATCACATTTTTACAGAGCGATAAGTACAGCACTGTCCCATCTGATGAAGGATGCCTTCGATGTGAAAGCGCTACGAGCCTTTCGTGTACTGCGTCCACTGCGACTTGTCTCCGGTGTACCAAGTAAGAGCTTTCTGCACAAAAACGAAATAACGAAAAAAAAAATACCACAATTGCGACAAATCAAAATTTACAATAACAACAAAAAATTCCATTTTGTCCTTGTAGAGCAAAAAAACATTAAATTGCGGTCTCTAATCGCAGTTAATATGCAGCACAGAGTGAAAGTTGAGAGAGAGAGAGAAAAAACAAAAATATATGAAATATTTAATGCAGATGAAATATTTTTTGTGAAAAGAAAATATAATACCTTCAAAAAAAATGAAAAAATATAGCAAGTATTTGTTTTATTTGCAAAATTAAAAAAAAGTTAAATAAATAAAAATATAAAATAATATAAAATATTGAAATCAATTTTCTTTGATAATTTTGAATTTTCATATTTTCTGTGGTCCGTTTAAAAATATGTTTTTATTTACTCTGCATCAATAGCTAAAAAAGAAAATAAAATTATCTTAATTTAAAAAAAAAAATAATAATAATAATAATAATATAAAATAATAATAAATAAATTGAAAAAGAAGTTTTGAAAATTATAAAAAAATAATTTTAAAATAAATTAATGAATAAATAAATAATAAATAAAAAAAAATATAAGAAAAATAATTTTAAAATAAATTAATTAATCAATAAATAATAAATAAAATAAATTAATTAAATTTAAAAATAAATATAAAAATAATACAATTAACAATAGATATTAATATTAAATTGGAATATTTTTTATAAAAATACCAAAATCTCTTGATTTCTCTCACAATTAATTGCTGTGCAGCATTTTAAGCTTTTTGTTGTGTATTTGTAGTGTAAGCCGCACTTGTTATTGATGTTATTGAAAATACCCCCAAGCAACTGCTACTATTGTCTTTACACATATCTAAACATATGTAAATTGTCTATCTATTGGCTATTCATACGCTTTCCGCAGGTCTACAGGTTGTGCTTAATTCAATTTTAAAGGCCATGGTGCCACTGTTTCACATTGCACTTCTGGTCATATTCGTAATCATAATCTATGCCATAATTGGTCTAGAGCTATTCTCTGGTAAATTGCATAAGACGTGTCGAGATGAGGTAACAGGTAAGCGTCAACAGAAAAACTAAAAAAAAAAAAATAAATATAAAAAGCAACATATAAACATAAATTCTCAGTACAATATTTATACGTTGTACGAATATCATTCAATGTCTTGAATGCTACCAGATATGTCGCATTAAAATTCAACGTCCTGTAGCTCTATTACTAGTAGATTAGTGCACGGTTTTGCGGGCAAGCACAACACCCAATTAGATCCACAACAATTACAATTACAACAACAATCAGAACACAGTTTCCACACATCCATTCACAAAGAAAGATATGCAAAAAAATAAATTAAAAAAAAAAAAACACAAATATATACTACTATATAAACATATATATATATATATATATATATTTATTTATATTTATATGTATATATTTTGTTTATATACATTGTCCAATTTTCGCCGAGCTAATAAGCTAATCTACTAATTAATAGAGCTGTTGAAATTTTAAGTAAATGGGACAACTGAGCGGCATATTCCGCAAAACAAAACAACAACAACAACAAAAAAACAAACACAAAAACCCAATTAGAAACAAAACACAACAACAACAACAACAAACACAATGATTCATCAACATTATCATCCGCATATATCATATCATATCATATCTCATCTCACATAGTACAACTCATCAACTAATGCATGAAACCTAACGAAAAACAAACAAAAACAAAAAATCAAAATACGAAAAAAAAAAAAAACAATCCAAAAAACAAATAAATCGGAATCTAGGTGAATACGAGGAAGATGTGAGACCCTGCGGCATTGGTCGCCTTTGTCCCGAGGGCATGAAATGCTATGGCAATTGGGCCGGACCCAACTCTGGCATTACGAACTTTGACAATTTCGGATTGGCCATGTTGACCGTCTTCCAGTGCGTCACACTTGAGGGCTGGACGGATGTTTTGTATTATGTAAGTAAACGAAATTTTAAATATTTAATAATATTTAATAATATTCATTGCATATTCAGATACAAGATGCCATGGGCAGCGATTGGCAATGGATGTATTTCATTTCCATGGTCATATTGGGCGCTTTTTTCGTGATGAACTTGATTCTCGGTGTGTTATCCGGCGAGTTCTCCAAAGAGCGTAACAAGGCCAAAAATCGTGGTGATTTTCAAAAGTTGCGCGAAAAGCAGCAAATTGAAGAGGATTTACGCGGTTATCTCGACTGGATAACCCAGGCCGAGGACATTGAGCCCGATGCCACAGGTGGCCTAATGCCCGATGGCAAGGGTAAACAGCCAAATGATATGGACTCTACTGAAAATATGGGTGAAGAGATGCCCGAAATGCAGGTCACAGAGTCACGTTGGCGTAAAATGAAAAAAGACTTTGATCGAGTGAATCGACGCATGCGTCGCGCCTGTCGTAAAGCAGTGAAATCTCAAGCTTTCTATTGGCTCATCATTGTGCTGGTGTTCCTCAATACGGGTGTGTTGGCAACGGAGCATTACGGGCAAGTTGATTGGCTCGATGAGTTTCAGGGTAAGCTGGAAAGCAAATTTTTGAGATTTCTTTCTGTTTCCAATTTTTGGAGAATTTTTCATTAAAATTTAAGTTTTTTTTTTAAAGTATTTTTTTCTTAATTACTTTTCTCGCTTAACTTTTCATCTCGTAACAGCTGAAACTTTATGAACAATAATTCTTATTATTATTTTTAATTTTAAAAGTTTCATTTTCAGCATTCTTTAATTTACAACAACTTCAGCAATTGTTTTCCTATTTTTATCAACTTCTCTTCAACTTCTTTATAGAGTACACAAATATTGTGTTCATTGGCCTCTTCACCTGTGAAATGTTGCTGAAAATGTACAGTTTAGGCTTTCAGGGCTATTTCGTCTCACTGTTCAATCGCTTCGATTGCTTTGTGGTAATTGGCAGCATCTCAGAGACGCTCCTGACCAAAACTGGAATGATGCCGCCATTGGGCGTTTCGGTGTTGCGTTGTGTGCGCCTGTTGCGTGTCTTCAAGGTCACCAAGTAAGTAAAACAAAAATAGACAATAATGTAAATAAATAACAAGTAAAAAGTCTCTAGCGAGATACCCTGAACCCTGCAAAAAAAAAAAATGATATTCTTCTTCTTCTTTACGCACGTATAAGCGTGGGGGTGGGGTGGGCTGTACTTTAAACGCTTTTAACTCCATTTCTAGATGAAACTTTCAAAATATATTAATTGCATTCAAATTTGTCTCTAGTATTTAAAATATTGGTGGCGAAGGGGGCGTAGCATCTAAAATCTGAAAAATCTGATAAAATCTGCGTATCCATAATATCTATCTAAATATACAAAATTTGAAGTCTCTAGCTAAAACGGTGTAGAAGTAATGCACGAAAAACGTAAAAAACGTAAACGAATTTTCGATAATTATTTTTATCGATAATTAAGGAATGGGATGAGTTATCGAAAAAACAAAATAAACTTGTACTGCGTAAGATACGAGTATTTATGTAAAATTTCAGCTCTCTAGCTTTTGTAGTTCCGAAATCTCGATGTTCATACGGACGGACAGACGAACAGGGCTATATCAACTTATTTTTTTGTGCTGATCAAGAATATATATACTTTTTGGGGTCTGCGACGTCTCCTTCTGCCTGATACATACATTTTCACAAAATTATTATACCCTGAATTCCCATTTTCAATGGTTTCAGGATATAAAAAATATATTCATTAATTTGATTTATATATTTCCTTTTCTTTTAGATACTGGCGTTCGCTATCGAATCTAGTTGCTTCCCTATTGAACTCAATACAATCAATTGCTTCTCTACTGTTACTGCTCTTCCTGTTTATTGTGATATTTGCCTTGCTGGGCATGCAGGTTTTTGGTGGTAAATTTAATTACAATGAGGATGAGAAATATCGCACGAACTTCGATTGTTTCTGGCAGAGTTTGCTCACCGTGTTTCAGGTAAACTTTATGTTAATTTCTTGCACTAGTTATTTCATATACAAAGATATTTTAATGTAGATCATGACTGGCGAGGATTGGAATGCGGTCATGTATGTGGGCATTAATGCTTATGGTGGCGTTTCCTCCTATGGCGCTCTGGCTTGCATCTACTTTATCATTTTATTCATTTGCGGTAATTATATATTGCTAAATGTGTTCTTGGCCATTGCTGTCGACAATTTGGCCGATGCCGATTCATTGTCGGAGGTGGAAAAGGATGAGGAGCCGGTATGTGGTTGGCCAACTCTATAGAACCTTTTAGATAATGTTGCTGATATTTCCTTAGCACGATGAGAATGCCATGAAAAAGTCTCATAGCCCCACGCCCACCATAGATGGCATGGATGATGAGCATTTAAGCATAGACATGGATATGGATATGGAAAATCATGATATGGATGATGATAAGTTGTGTTTTGATTTCATTTAATTAGAGAACTTTGTTTACAATTGCATATTTTAGGGATCATGAAACGCTTTCCGATGAGGAGGTGCGTGAAATGTGCGAGGAAGAAGAAGAGGGTATGTTAAACTATATTTAATGCAAAGCTCTAACTAACTAGACTCTAAGCAATAACTAGTTTAAGTATCTGAGTACTTAGTGTTTAAGTAAGTGTTAAGCACACATATTATATACACGCTGCTTTTAGACACATACTAAACAATCATATTCGAAAGAGAGATATATTTAAATATTTTGATGATATTCATGCTATTGCTACGCTTTCATTTGCTGCCTTGGAACACAAAAAAAAAAAAAAACGAAACGAAAAAAAAAATATACCTAAAACAACAACAAATCAATTTGATATTAATCGAAAGACTCCCATTCTGAAGTATCAGCACGTGTTACTGCACGACCCCGGCGTTTATCTGAAGTCAGCATGAAGACGACTAAAAAGCCCATGCCACGCGACAGTGCATTTTTCATTTTCAGTTATACAAACAGGTAAATCAACAACAACAACAACAAAAACAACAAGAACAACATGCACAACAACAGCAACAACAACAACAAAATGAATTAAACACACACAAAATACAATTGTTTGATTCATATGTGTTAAGCATAAATATATATAATACTTATATATATATATTTCAATATATATTTCTTAACGTTTTTCTATGCACTGTGTTTCAACATTTTTTGCATGCTTGCATTTTATAATATTTAATTAAATACATATATATATTTTTTTTTTTCTAAAATTTTCACTTGATAATTTGGCTATCAAACTCTAAATGAATTGCATATTCGATTGTACATAAATAAATTTTCTACATTCAGCTAAAGAAAAAAACAAAATATAAACTGTTTCCTAAGCTGAAAATCGTTTGTTAAAAATTAATATTAATCACAATTTAAAATTTACAATTAGTAGATCACAGCTCAAAAATACAAATTTTTGTTTTTCCAACTTTTTTTTGTAAAAAAAATTATGTAGCACTTAAGCAATTATTAATTGTAAATTTAGCTTAGTTTTAGTTCACTTTAAGTTTATTTTTTATTTATTTATTTTTTTTAAGTTAAGTAACTATATTTTTTCTACCATGAATATATACGTGTTTATTATTTTTTCCACATTGGCATATGATAAACAAAAAAAAAAAAAACAAAAACAAAACAAAAAAAAACCTAAAAACAAAAACAAAATGAAAAACAAAATTTAATTAAATATAGTGGATGAAGAGGGCATGATAACGGCACGTCCACGCCGTATGTCTGAGGTTAATACGGCCACGAAAATTCTACCCATACCGCCGGGCTCATCATTCTTTCTTTTCTCACAAACGAACAGGTTTTTATGTTTTAGTTAACCCATACAAGATTAAATGGTCTGGGTTAAACCAGCATTATTTTTTTAAAAAAGTTATTTTAATTTTAATGAAATATTCCTTTGCTGTGTGTCTGTGTGCTAAAAACCTTGTTATATATATATATATATAAATATATATATATATATTTATATATATATATTTTAATATTGTATTTGTCTTTTGTTTAACAATTTTTGTGTATATCCTAGTCTTATTCCATGTGTCCATGTGTGAATGTATGTGTGTCTAGCGAATTAGATTTATATTTGATTTATAATTGCATATCCTGAAAAAGAAGAATAAAACTGTTTTCTGTCCATAGTTGTATAAGAGTACTTGTATAAGACAAACTCTTTGCTAGCAAATGCTTGACTTTTATTTTTATTTTTTTGTGTAATTATATTTTTTTCTTCGGACTTTTAACTGCATGTAATTTGTTTGCTGTTTAAATCTATTTGAATTTGAAACTTGAGGAACTGGCTAGTTATACTAAATAATATTTAATTTTGTCACAGATTTCGCGTCTTTTGCCATTGGCTCTGCAATCACAGCAATTTTGGCAATATCATTCTCTGTTGCATCATGTTCTCATCTGCCATGTTGGCCGCTGAGAATCCATTGAGAGCAAATGATGAACTGAACAAAGTAAGTAGCTCCCGATCCGAATCTGAATCCGAACGTAAGTCTGATTCCAGAAACGTTTTCGTAGAGTGTGAATCACAATTTTCTATTTTGTGTGCGTGTTAAACCACTTTTCATGTTGTCATTGAATCAAAACTATTTTACAGGTCCTGCTTAAATTTGATTATTTTTTCACGGCAGTTTTCACAATAGAACTGATTCTGAAATTGATTTCATATGGCTTCGTTTTGCACGACGGAGCCTTTTGCAGATCCGCATTTAATCTATTAGATTTAGTTGTGGTCTGCGTCTCATTGATATCTGTTGCATTCAGGTAAAAAACCCTAAAAACAAGTAACAAATATCTAAACGCTACTCTAACCCAGTAGCTGAATAATATTCTATATATATATAATATATTTTTAATGGAATATATAATCATAATCGATTTCAACTGCAGTTCGAATGCGATTTCAGTCGTGAAAATTCTACGTGTTCTACGAGTTTTGAGGCCCCTGCGTGCCATTAATCGAGCCAAGGGTCTAAAGGTAAGATACATCTGTTCGTTTTGCTTTCACAGTTAAATCGTTATCAAATTTTTAATTCACATGCTTCTATTAAATAATAATATTTATTTAATTATACTTTATTTTGTTTTTATGATTTCGACAAAAGCTAAAAAAAAAAATATGAATAATTTTAGCTTTCTATTAATTTTTTTGTTTATTGCGATCTAATAAATCTTGACTTTTCTTATTGCAATAACCCCATACAAAGTGCAGATAATATAAAAAAAAAAGAATACAGTCAAAAAAAAAAATCAATTGATAAGAAAACCTTGAAATGCTGGGTGTAGGGTGCACCACGATAAAGCTCTGCAAAAATATATATATAAACATATTTTTAAATAATACAAATATATATAAATATGCTCAACAAAAAAAAAAAAATCAGTTCAATTTTGAGTTCAACTTTTCTGTTAACACCTAACGAAAATGGGCGTGGAATAAATGCTATGGGCGTGGCACTTGGGCATATACTATGTGCCATATATGTTAATACTAAACAAAAATGCAATTAAAAAATAAAAATAAATAAAAAACAAAAGCAATTTATGGCCACAATTATATATACATGCATACATATTTAGCTAGCGAATGATTTATCTACCAACCGTCTCTTATAACTTTTATAAATACATACATATATATATATATATATATAAATATATACCGTCGTATCACATACAGCATGTTGTTCAATGTGTCATAGTCGCTGTTAAGACTATCGGAAATATTGTGCTCGTCACATGCCTACTGCAATTCATGTTTGCCGTGATAGGAGTCCAATTGTTTAAGGTATGATTTTGTTCTTAAGTGCTTGCTCTATTAAGTTAAAAAAGAAAAGCAAAAAAATACTTGTATAAAAATAAGAGAAGCCTATATATATATAAATTATTTCCTAGTAAACTAAAGACTTTTGCCTAGCTTATTTCTATTTTTTTTTTTTTTTAATTAAGAAACCAAAGCAAAGTTCTAAGAATTTTCCCATAGAAACTCAATTGTAATTGTAAAGCTCTTTCTAAGAACTTTATTTGTACAATAACTGCACAAACATGCAACAATATTATGTCTCTTTTTTTTTTTCTTTACTTAAAAAATTATAAATAACATTTTGTTGTTGTTTTCAATTTGTCAAGTGTTCAAATTGCCATACCTAACAATTATTAATAAAAAAATATCAAATAATCTTTTATTCCTTAACTCCTCTAAATTATTTTTGTTGTTTTCTAAAATTGATTTCCTTGCCTATTTTTTAATACTAATAGCTAAACAGTTATACCAAATGTACAGAGGAATTTTCTAAGAAATTTATTGTAAATAATACTATATATATGTATATGCTGCCCAGTATTTGCTTATTAATGCTCAGCATAACTATAAATATATATAAATACAATTTATTCAATGAGAACTATGACCATATATAGAAACATGGGAAACAGAGCAGACAATTTAGTTGGGCTGAATCTAATGTTAAATTAGGCTGGTTAAACACACATATTGTTTGTTTGTTTGTTTTTTTTACAGTGCACAGGAATTTCTTTAAACCTCTACCAAATTCCCGTCGAAATGCAGACCTAACATAACTCACACTATTAAAAAAAAAATATAAAACAAAAATCGTGTATACTTGTCAATTCTTATATTCCACACCCATTTTCTGCGTCAATCCCAGAGCAACATGTATAAGAAACTATATATATATATAAATGTGATTGTAAGATCATAAGCACACACCAACACACATAGACACACACACACACATACACACACACACACACATGCATACCAAAAATAATGTCAAAGCACATTAAAGTTATCCAATAGTTATATAAAATCTCAAGCTGCGATCAACCTTGCACCCTAGCATCAAGGCAAAACCCAAACAATACCAAAAAAAAGTTACAAAATACATAAATATATTATATATAATATATATATCTAATAAATCTCGATTAGACAAATTCTGTTATAGTAACAAACCTGCTCATAAAAAAAAACTCATACTTATTCATGCTCTAATATATATTTCTTTTCTATTTATCATTTTAATTTATTATTTAACAATTTTCATTTTTTATTTTAAATGATTTTTTCACCCACTGTTCGTCAATGTCATTAACCTCTCATTGTATAAAGCAACACACATTCACTAATACACACACATGCATACATTCATTTATTTATAGCATATACAATACAATACAATTTTCCGAATTGAAAAACCCCTTACAAATGAATTTTCCCTCTTTTCTCTCTCTTTTACCGTTTCGATTTTTGCTCAAATGCATTTGCTTTGGCAAAAATCTACAAAACAAAAAAAAAAAACTAAAATTGAAAATCAAAAACAAAAAAATAATAAAATCAACAACTTTTGATTTCAATGAAACTATTCCAAAAATGTGGGCACAATAACAAAAAAAACCAAAAAAATTTCCACTGATTGATGCTGCATAAACACACACATCCAATAATAATAATAATAATAAAAAAAAAAAAATACACATACATACACACACTCGAATACAAATCATACACGCCTGTCAATTCGATTGCTCCTAAACAAAAAATTTATTTATACACTGCAAAAAAAAAAACCCTGTTACAGTACGTGGTCAAATGCGTAGTAGTCGCAATTAAAACAATTGGTAATATCATGTTGGTTACATATTTATTGCAATTCATGTTCGCGGTTATTGGAGTGCAACTCTTTAAGGTAATTTCTTTACAATTATTAAAAAAAAAATAAATAAATAAATAAAAAAAAAATGAGAAAAAAAATATGAAAACAAAACGTTTGGTAAAGGGTATTTAGAATCGGCTTTATGTGTGCGCTTTTATTGACAGACTTTACTCGCTGCTTAATATGTGTGTGCTTTGAACTCTCTTGATGTATCTTCAGCTAAATTTCTATAAACAAAAAAGGAACTCTCTCTCTCTATCTCTCTCTCTCTCTCTATCTGTCTCACTCTATCTCTGTCTCTATCACCTTTGGGATATTGAAGTATGTTAGGTATATAAGCTTTAAATAGTTCATTCTATTTCTGATCTTATGATTTAGCAACAAACATTGGTAAATTGTATGAAAATATAAATTCTCAAAGCTCATTAATTATATAAACAACAAAAAGAAAAGTTCATTTAATCGTTATAAAAGCTTTCAATTGCCACGCCAAGCTTTTATATATAGCTGTCTAACCTCAAAAATAACTCCCAATGTACGATTTGTAACCACTCCGTCCACCCAAATGAGTTTTCTACTCTAATTAGCTAAGTAATTTACCCCAATTCACCCAAACCCATCTAAAGCTAGTCAAGCTGCTCGCTAACAATTTGTACAATATATAAATATATATGTATGTATCCGTTTAACAACTCGTTAACCCTTGTAACCCTCGTCTGTAAATATTATTGTGTTGTCTGCGCCGACAAAAAAAAAAAAAATTAAAAACTAATATAAATTTATAAATATAAATATTTAACCTTTGTGTATGTACAAAAGTTTGTTCATGAGAGACACCCTGTATATGTACCTGTATATAGACTAGCTTAGTCTATTGTATTGCTGCAAACAAGATTAAATTAGGCTTTAGTCAATACTTCTATCAAGCTCTTTTAGTTAAGTGCGCTCAACTTGTAATTAAGAAAAATAAATAAATTACAAAAAAATACACAAGTTTAGCTAACTTTACATAAGCTAAAAAAAAATTCCCCAATTTTATTTATCATGTTAATAATACTTGCAAAAATCTTTTGTGGCGATCGAAAAAAAAATTTATAATAGGGTAAATTTTTCTCCTGCTCCGATGGTTCCAAAATGGTGAGAGAGGAGTGCTTGTAAGTATTTTATATAACTTCAAATATAATTATATATAGGTAATAATATTTCCTATAAATTCAAGTGGAACCTATTTGGTCTATGAGGGCGGCGATATGAATAAACCGCGTCTCAAGGAGCGTGAATGGAAAAATAATGGCTTTCACTTTGATGACGTGGCCAAGGGCATGTTAACGCTATTTACTGTATCCACTTTTGAGGGTTGGCCATCGTAAGTACTTATATTTACATATATATATTTGTGCTATATTAATTAAAATTTCGTACTCAATTCAGCCTGCTTTACGTCTCTATTGATTCGAATAAGGAAGATGGAGGTCCAATACACAACTTCCGTCCTATAGTCGCTGCCTACTATATTATCTATATCATTATAATTGCCTTCTTCATGGTGAATATCTTCGTCGGTTTCGTTATTGTCACATTTCAAAATGAGGGCGAACAGGAGTATAAGAATTGTGATTTGGATAAGAATCAACGTAATTGTATTGAGTTTGCATTAAAAGCGAAGCCGGTGCGACGTTATATACCCAAACATGGTATACAGTATAAGGTCTGGTGGTTTGTGACGTCATCATCTTTTGAATATACCATATTTATATTGATCATGATAAATACGGTCACACTGGCCATGAAATTCTATCAGCAACCACTCTGGTATACCGAATTGCTGGACGCATTAAATATGATATTTACAGCTGTATTTGCCTTGGAATTTGTCTTCAAATTGGCAGCATTTCGATTTAAAGTGAGTTTTGTGAATAAAATATATAAGATATAAGATATTGAATTTGCAAATGATACTTAAATAAATAAATAATTTTGTACTTATTCTTAGAACTACTTTGGCGATGCGTGGAACGTTTTCGATTTTATAATTGTGCTGGGAAGCTTTATCGATATTGTCTATTCGGAAATTAAGGTTTGTGTTGCATTTATATTTTAACTAAAATGTAATAAACATAAAAAATTATATTTATTTGATATTTGATATATTGCATTTTCTCTGTTCTATATTCTTATATTTAAAATTTTATATTTTATAATTATTTATATTTATTTTAATATATTTTATATTTAAAATTTTATATATTTTTTTATATTGTATTATATATTATATTTTGTATATATTATACTTTATATTTTATATTACAATTTTTTATTTTATATTTTTATTTTTATATTTTTTATTAAAATTTTATATTTTATGTTCTTATATTCTTATATTTAAAATTTTATTTTGTATAATTAAAAATTTAAATTTAAAATGTTTTATATTTTTCTAAATATATTTTATATTTAAAATTGTATATTTTGTTTTTTTTTTTTATATTTTGTATTCTATATTTTATATTTTAAATTTAATTTTCTTTTTTATTTTATATTTTACATTTTATACTTTATATTTTATTTTTTATATTTCTATTTTATATTTTATGTTCTATATATTCAATATTCTATATTCTACATTATTATAATTTTAATTTTCCAACTCTTTTTGCAGAGCAAAAATACTTCACAGGCCGCTTGTGATATAGTTGAGGGCTGTAAGGCCAAGGTTAAAGAGGTAGAGGTTTTCCACGCTTTTTTTATGATCTTTTTGTAAAAATGTTTTCATTTGCATTTTCAGGCTGGCTCAAATTTGATTTCCATCAACTTCTTTCGACTGTTTCGTGTCATGCGTCTCGTCAAGCTGCTGAGCAAGGGCGAGGGTATACGCACATTGCTTTGGACCTTCATTAAATCCTTCCAAGCACTGCCCTATGTTGCGCTGCTTATTGTGTTACTCTTCTTCATTTATGCTGTGGTGGGCATGCAGGTGAGTTATCCAGACTCTTGAATACTATATATTATATCTTAGAAATTAAATCTCACTAATCGCCTACAATTTGTAATTATTAAATTGAATATTTATTTTATTATGTTGCATTTCAGATGTTTGGTAAAATCGCTATAAATGGCGGCACGGCCATAACGCGCAACAACAATTTCCAAACATTTCAACAGGCTGTCCTGGTGCTCTTTCGTTCCGCCACCGGCGAGGCCTGGCAGGATATTATGATGGCCTGCTCAGCGCAGCCGGAAGTGCGATGTGATGAGCTGTCGGATACGCCAAACGCACAATGCGGCTCATCCATTGCATATCCCTATTTTATATCATTCTATGTGCTCTGCTCGTTTTTGGTAAGTATTCTATTATATTATATTATTCTTACAAAAATCTTTGCCTAGCTATAGCTATTTGTTGCCTTTTAGATCATCAATCTCTTTGTGGCTGTCATTATGGACAATTTTGATTATTTGACGCGTGATTGGTCTATCTTGGGTCCGCATCATTTGGATGAGTTTATTCGTTTGTGGAGCGAATACGATCCGGATGCCAAGGGACGTATCAAGCATTTGGATGTGGTTACATTGCTACGTAAAATATCACCGCCTCTGGGCTTTGGTAAACTCTGTCCGCATCGCATGGCCTGCAAGCGTCTCGTCTCAATGAATATGCCCCTCAATTCCGATGGCACGGTGCTCTTCAATGCCACACTGTTTGCAGTGGTGCGCACCTCGTTGAGCATCAAAACGGAAGGTAATATCGATGATGCCAATGCCGAATTGCGTGCCACTATCAAACAGATATGGAAACGCACAAATCCCAAGCTATTGGATCAGGTTGTACCGCCGCCGGGCAACGATGATGAGGTGACTGTGGGCAAATTCTATGCCACATATTTGATACAGGACTATTTCCGGCGCTTCAAGAAGCGTAAGGAGCAGGAGGGCAAGGAGGGTCATCCCGATAGCAATACGGTCACACTGCAAGCAGGTCTACGCACACTGCACGAAGTGTCACCGGCACTGAAGCGAGCAATCTCTGGCAATCTAGATGAACTAGCCGAGGAACCGGAGCCCATGCATCGCGTAAGTTTAACTAAATATTTCACTCTCTTATTATCTAACTCTCTCTCTGTCTCTCTTTGCAGCGCCATCACACATTATTTGGCAGCGTTTGGAGCTCTATACGGCGTCATGGCAACGGCACGTTCCGTCGCAGCGCCAAAGCCTCTCAGAGCAACGGCGCCCTTACCATTGGTGGCTCCTCGCTCGCCGCTGCCGGCGTTGGCGGCAGCACCATGGTACTGGGCAGTGCCGATGCTGGCGGCACAGATTATCTCTACGACAATCTCAATCGCAGTGTGGCCGATGGTGTCAATCACATCACACGCAACATTAT
Organism: Drosophila stalkeri; assembly: GCA_035047405.1. Lineage (NCBI taxonomy): Eukaryota > Metazoa > Arthropoda > Insecta > Diptera > Drosophilidae > Drosophila > Drosophila stalkeri. The sequence continues at coordinate 20,693,413 of JAWNPR010000039.1, forward strand.
GCAGGCCCGGTTGGCGGCCAGTGGGAAGCTACAGGATGAGCTGCATGCGAGCAGCGGCGGCGAGTTGCGTACGTTTGGTGAGAGTATCTCGATGCGGCCATTGGCCAAAAATGGAGGCGGTGCAGCATCTACAGTTACTGGCACTTTGCCGCCGGAGGCAAATGCATTATCTTATGAGTGAGTATAAGGGGTTGGCTGGCGGGATGGGATTGAATTAAAAACGTAACGCTGAGGATTCTAGTGGATTCATAGCAGGATGACAAGCATATGGCACTAGCTAGCTGCTCGCTGCTCGCTGCTATAACTTGGTCATTTGGTTTTTTATTGAACTTCTTTTATTTTTGATAATATTAAAATATCTCAAAAATAGCCGCACATTGAAGCTGTCAAGTTCTTGAGTTATTCCATACCATACGATATACTTCCTGTTACTATGGCTTGCTGTTTAGTGAGAATTTTTCTAATTTGTTTTTTTTTTTCATTTTCAAAAAAAAAAAAAATTATATATATATTTTGATTATGATCATAATTTGGCCACGATTTTAAATGGCATTTTGTTAAACACTTAGTGCGCCTTAAACGTTTTTGTAATGAACAAAAGGAGCCCGGCCCAAACAGGTTCCTCAAAATCATTTCATTGTTGCAAATTAGCGAACTAGTCGACCAAAAACCCAAATTAAATTAAGCAAAATAATATAAAATAATATAATATATATATTTATATACAACTATAAAATTATATATAGTTTAAACAAAAGTAAAAAAGGTTTACCTAAACAAATTTATATACGAACAATCAATCAACATTCACCGAGTACTGAAAACGTTCCGTAAAACAACAACCACAAACAAAAATTTACTCAATTCCCCGAACATTAATTTCAGCAACCGCAATCGTGGTATTTTATTGCATCCATATAACAATGGTAAGCGCAAAAATGCTGCAATTGCAACAACAAATACTGCAACAACAGCAACAATTGCAATTGCACAAAAAACAAATACAATAACAAAAAAAAATAATACGAAAAAAAAAAACAAATAAACCCAATTAAAACAAGTTTCTTATAATTTTCCTAAACTTTTTAAATAACAAATTTTGTTTGTTTGTTTGTTGTGGCATTTTTTTCTTTTTTGTTTGGAGTTTCTTTTTTCTTTTTATCACTCACCAACTTTTCCCTAATCTCAATAAACTGTAATTTTTCATTAATTTACGCATACTAATTTAATTTAATTTTTAAACATTTTCGGTATATATATATATACATATATACATATAAAATTTGTAGCTCAGCATTTATTTTAATTGTATATTTCATTTGACGTAAAAAGCCACTAAAAACAAAAACCAACAACAAAAACAAAAACACAAACAATTCTGAGTTGTGAGTTCTGAATTTTGCCTGCGGCATGCCAAAAAACAAAAACAAAAACAAAAACAATATTAAATTAATTATATTAAAAACAAAAACTAACTAATTCGCGCAATTGTAATGAAGCAACAAAATTAAATTTGTTTTCAATGTATTTTTTGGCTGTTTGTTAAATGCGGCAAAAATCGATTACAATTATATATTCATATATAATCTAACACTCATCTGTATGGATGAATCCATATCGATTCGTAGTACACATTAATAGCTATAGTTAACAATGTAATTGTAGTTAATTTTGTAGTTTAGTTTTGGGCTAATCTAGAAACGCTTTTGCTGCCAATTATATATATATATATATATATATATATATATATATCTTTATATATATAGTCTACTCTGCCATTGTTCACAGTCACACGAAAACATCATTTCAAACACGATTACATGCAAATAATCTTAACTAACTTAGGTAATTTTATTTTAATTTTTAACTTTAATTGAAATGAGAAAAGAGCCGAATTTTGGAGGGAGCTAAAATCAGGAATGCTTTTTCAGGCAGATTAAAATATTTAAAAAAAAAATATTATAATTAGTGTTATAATAAATAAGAGTCTAAAAATATCTTATATTTTTCTAGCATAATTACTTTATTAATTGATCAAATATTTTTAGTTATAATTTTATTGGACTAAATTGAAAACTAAATTTCTTAATTTCTTCAGTCTTCAGTATAAATAATAATTAAAGTAATTCATTATTTTTTAAATAATTTTTTTAGTAATTACTTTAGTAATTGCTCCAATTTTTTTAGTTATAATTTTATTGAACTAAATACGTATTGAGAACTAAATTTCTTAAACATATTTCTTCAGTCATTTTTATATAAAGAATAAAGTAATTCGTTAGTTTTTATATAATTTCTCTAGTAATTGCTCCATTTTTTTTTAGTTATAATTTTATTGGACAAATTACGTATTAATAACTATGTTTCCTAAGCATATTTCTTCAGTAATTTGTGTATAAATAATAATTAAAGTAATTCATTATTTTTTAAGCAATTTCTTTATGACATGTATAATAATTACTTAGGTTATCTATTAATCGAGATTCAATTACATTAGTAATTGAATTATGTATGCTCTATTATTTAATTAATTTAAACAAATAGATCAAATTACCTAAGCACACATGCAAGGCAGCGATAATTACTTCAATAACTACATATACCGATAATAATTACTTCAGTAATTATATTTCCCGTCCATAATTACCGCAGTAATTATATTCATCAGCTATTATATATATTTTCTGAAGAATAATATATATAATATAGATTTATAATATTAAAAAAAATTAATATCTAAACATAGTTAGCAATAAGATTAAACACACTCAGTTAGGACGTTCCCCATTTTGAGATAGACAATGCCTACCCAACTATTAACGATTGTATCCAACTGACATCTAACTTTTGCAGCTTCAAAGCGTTTGTTTGTTGATTTAACCAATATGCAAATGGCTCCTTTTGTTGATTACAAACTAATAAATTGAGAATTGATTGAATCGAAATTGATAATTCTTGAATTGCCATACAAATTGACAATTATTTAACTACTTTTTATTAACATGATTAATTTTCAAGAAAAGTACAAATAAAAAAAAAAAAATATTTCCAAAATTCTAATCAAATTCTATGCCAATAATAATTGTGTTGTAAAAGTAATTTGTTTTTGTATAACTCTTTTTATAAACCATCTTTATTATAGCATAAGTGATTCGAGTTTAAAAACAACCGAGTGCTGAGAGTCGAACACTGGACGAGTCTCAGAGAGTTCGAAGCACCAATTGTAGCTCTCATTCCGCTAATGGGCAGAAAATATCAGTTGAATTTTGTCAATGCTATTTTCTGCGACGGGTTTTTTTTTATTTTTATTTTTTATTTCTATTTTTTTGTTTTTGTACGACAAAAAGCATTCCCTGAGTGTGTATATATATATATAAAAAAAAAAACAAAGTGAGCTTTACGTAAGTGCTTAGACCTGCGTGGAATCTAAACATAACACCAACAACCAACCAACCAACAACAACAACCAATCAACCAACAACAACAAGAACAACAACAACAACAACAACTGAACAACAATCGTTTAAACACGCAACAAAGAACGAATCGAATGAATGAAAATGAAACTATAAAAGGTTACCATAATCAAAGTATATCCACACAAAACTTTAATCAAATTGATATTGGTGTCTATATATCCAATAAATATATATATATGTATATACATATATATATATATATATATATATAAGAGTATATATATATATATATATATATGTTTATATATCCATATAACAGTGTTGTTGTGCCCATATGTACTCATTTATAAAAGCTGGCCTGGCCGATTGAGCGTACCTATCAAAATGTGTGCCTTGCGTCCATCAAATATATTTTATAATCTTACAATTATAATACCCATGTCAACGGTATATAGTATATATACATACATAAATACATAAGTTTTATTTTTATTTTTTTTTTTTTTTTGGATATGCCAAATTTTTAAAAATCAACAAAATTGTTTATTAACTGTTGTCTCAATGTTGTCTAAACGTCGCTTCTTATGTTCTATATATGTCGGGTTGTCCCCATAGGGTAAAACACAGAGAACAAATTACAAAACCTACACTACACTCTGTCTATACCCACACACACACACACACACACTAACACATATACATTGCTTGGTTTTTGATTGAGCTTGAGCTGAGCTGCCTGCTTCATGCCCATGTCGATGCCTTTGTAGAGCCCAAACTTATAGACAAGCGTCAAATTTTACTATATGCCTCAATAAATAAATATATATAGATATAGATCGTTGCTTGCTTTGTATCGTATACATATACATAGAGCTATATATATATATACATAACTAATCAACTTTTGTTTTCTATAGAACATGCTTTTATATACATACTATATATATACATATATATATATATATCTCATTTACATAAAGCTGTACAATAACATCTAACATATTAATAGCTTGTATTATTGAATGCTTGAACTAACAGTCAATTGTAATTTAAGATATCTTATGTATAGCATATAGGCTTGATGATCTGATTAGACTGCAGCAAGATTGAGTGTAAGGGTTGTATATAAAGATTTTTGAGTTTTTGACTCTGAATATATTGAGTGAAATAAAGAGAGAAATAATTTTTGGGATTATATTGTATTTAAAGATCGCTCAGGAATTATGTGCATATTTTGCAATAATTTGTATAGCAAATATACGATATAAAGATTAGACTTTTATATAATAATAATATATAAAATAATGTGAGCATAGTATAAAAATTCTACGTCAGCTTAGCTTGAAGAAACTGCATAGAAGAAAATGAAAAATTAGGTATACTAAAAAAAGTTTAGAAAAAGTAATTAAATTTCTGATTTCATTTTAATTCAAAATTCTTAAAGAATTTCAATGCAGGAACTGAAAAAAGTTTAATTTAAATATAAAAAAAAAATATATATATATAAATAGTGTATAAATATGTACAGGGTGAATAGAAAAAGTTGAAATGATCATCAAGCGCTGTACAAAGAAAAAAAAAACCCCTACTAATAATCGATATGCAAAAGCGTATGCTTTTTAAATCAATTGCAGCTAATCTATGTTTGTTTTTTATATATTTATATTTTATGCAATTCATATATATATATATATATATATATATATATATATATATGTATATAGTCTACGCGGCCAATGGTGCTATTCCTGGCCACGAACGCATGATCCAATCGACACCAGCTAGTCCCTACGATCAGCGTCGTTTACCAACTTCATCTGATATGAACGGCCTAGCCGAATCATTGATTGGAGGGGTAAGTGCAAAAAAAAGAAATATCCTTAAATATACTAATATTTTATATATTTAATTTCTATGGGATTTTAGGTACTCGCCGCTGAGGGTCTGGGTAAATATTGTGATTCCGAATTTGTGGGCACAGCTGCACGAGAGATGCGTGAGGCGCTTGATATGACGCCCGAGGAAATGAATTTGGCTGCCCATCAAATATTATCGAATGAGCACTCGCTGAGTCTCATTGGCAGCAGCAATGGCAGCATTTTTGGTGATGCCAGTGGTGCTGGCATTGGCGGTGGCGGTGCTGGTGGTGCTGGTGGTGGTGGTAGCAGCAGCATTGCTGGTGCATTCGGTGGCAGCGCCAGTGGACCATCATCATTCTCGCCTAGAGAGGGTTCGGGCACTTTACAATCACCACCGATACCAGATAATCGTCTAAGACGAGTTGCCACAATAACGACCACTAACAATAATACTAAGTCTCAATTTAGCCAAAATAATAATACGAATAATTTAAATAGTAGAACAATGTCACCCACACAACAACAACAACAGCAACAGCAACATCAACAACTATCGCCTCAACATAATTTGGGCAGTGGTCAGGGTAATTCTGCCTCGTTCTCATAGCATACAAATTGTAGTCCATATATGCAAAATGTCTTCTTGATGGAAATTTAAATATAAACATTTATGAATTTTTTTTTTTTTTTTGTATCATTTTTAGCAAGAACAAAAAAATTATAAAAATGAAAAACAACACTAGACATAGAATATTCAAATCGACAAAAAAAATTAAATAAATTAATAAGCCACATTATGTAAAATTTAGATAAAAAAAAAAAAAAACAAAAAAAAAACCGAAACATTTGTAAAACTTGTAAAAAGCATTGTATATGTACTTATTTATAAAATTAATGGTTTGCCTTTTTGATAACGTCTATGATGGTTTATCGTCCTTTATGAATAACCAGAAAAATAAATAATAATAATTATAATACGCAAAATATTGTACATGAACAAGAATTAATATAAATATATATATTTTTTAAAAATTGACAAACAAAACAAAAATGAAAAAGAAAAGAAAACCACACAACCTAATTGATTAGTTCTTATAATCATCAATAATAATTATAATAATATCTATTATAATATATTCATACATCACAATATGTACATCAGCATGCCATCTACTTACATTTGCTGTACGTATTTCAATTTAGACGCATTTTATTTTTTAAGTATTTAATAATTGCGCAGAGAAAGCGATACAAAATATGGAATTGTTTAATATGTAAAAATTGTAAACCAAATGAAAACAAAAAAAAAACAAAATCATATAAACTAATTAATTTAATAGCGAATTTTCAATGAATGAACGCCCAAACTGAATAATGAATTGTTACGATTGATTTTATAAAAATAAAATGAGCAAATTTAAAAAATTAACCACATTTGTTTGTTTTTATTTAAGAGTGGGGAATGCTCTACTTGAATATACAGACACTATCCACATAAACACACGAATATACATACATATTTACATGCATACATATTTACACTCTGCTTACATTTAATGCAATGACTGCGGTTATATTATGGGAATAATTGTTGATTATTTGTTTTAGATGAAGCTTCAGTTTTCTAGATCAATTTACTGCCAAAAATGATATCTAGCACAATCTAAATATTGCATTTTTTTTTCCTAATTTGTATTATAAAAAATTAATAATAATACAAATATTAATAATATTACAAATTCACTCAAGCAGTAAAGTAAAAACTAAAAAATCATTTTAATTATCTGCTGGTGAAACGCATTCATTATTTTTGTAAAATAAAAAATCATTTTATTTATTTATTACGCATATCTTGGTTGCCAAAATAGTTTTCATAAAATTAATAAAAAATTAGATATTAATTAATTTTATTAATTTTTTTATTATTTTTTATTATTAATTATTAATTAATTGTTCTTTATTTAATTTTTTAATTTTATACTTGAAGAGATAGCGCTTAACGAATATTTTTTATATCAATTTTTTAATATTGTATATTGTTTATAATATTAATGAAAGAACAGCTTTGCATATAAAATAATAATAATTTTTCATCGATAATCCGGCATATTTGAAATGTGAAGTTTAGTTTTATTTTATTACCAGGTTGCTCAAATACAGCAGAACAAACGAGCAAATCGAACATGGCCAAATCAAGTCAGCTTATTGTCCTGATCAAGAATATATACATATAATTTATGGACTTTACCACGACTACTTTTGCCAGCTAGCTACATTTTCAAATGTAGAGCACACGTTTATAGTGGATGCAAAACAAAGAAAATTTTAGAATGAGCATTTTACAAATTTTAAGGAATAATTGAAAATTAACGAGACAGAGCTAGGGGAGCATCAGTTGCTCTTTTAATTTAAGTTTTCAGTTATTTATATAATTTTTTATATAAATATATATTTTAAACAATCATTCGCCATAAAAACAAATAAATAAAAACTAGCGATTATATATAAAATCTCTTCTGCATATATTAATATTTGCTATCAAAAAAACTTTTCTAATTAGATTTTTTAACTTCATAAAAAAAATAAGAAACTATGCACTCCACTGCATTTACAACATGTACAAATGTTGCATCAACTCTTTAAACTATGCCATAAAAATCAAATAGTTTGGCAACAAGCTGCGCTGCCATGGCAGAGGCAGCCAAATAAACTTAATTAAAAACAAGTAAGCATATTGCAATCGGGCGTAAGTGACTGCATAATACTCGCTTATGGATTAAAAATAGCTAAATATGAAATTAATATAAATTTCTAAAAAGAGAACAGTGAACATTTATTATAAGTTTTATTAATGGTAAGCAGTTAAACAGTAATCTGTCAATAAAATAATTGACCGCATTAGCTTTATTAAAGGACAAGATGCAATTCCATGGGCATAGCTAAATATTCGATAAACTTGAATTTTTTCAATTCCATTTCCAACTCTCTAGCTTCAAAGTACACATCAGTAATCGAACCTTGCCTTCGTTTCGCTTCTCTTTAATTTTTATTGCAATATTTGTTCATTTATTTAAAGTTTATTTGTCCAGTATTTATAGCGAACAAAAAAAAAAAAGAAGAAAAATCGAGGAAGAAAATTTCTCTTTTATATATTTGCTCTATTTTATTTATTTACAACTCGAATTTGACCTTCTGTTGCTGGCAGCTGTACGTTTATAGCTTGACCAGGACGTGTTAATCTGCCACACCAAGGATTTAGTAGCACCCGCTATTCCCAGCCTCCTCTACCCCATTCAGGCACACTTAAGGAACAACTTTGCACAGTCAACCGCAAAAACACAACACACAGATCGATTTTCTGTCTTGTGCATTTTCTTAACAACACTTTTCCTTTTTTTTTTCCTATATATATATATATTTTCTCTTCCTCTCTTTCTGTTCGTTCGGGACTCTGCACATTGCAATTTGGTTTGGCTGGGGTTTGCCAATGCCATTGTTTGACTTGGGCTAATACGAGCTGAGCTGAGAGCAACTGCCTTCGCCTGTCTCTCTCTCTCTGTCTCTCTCTCTCTCTCTCTCTCTCTCTCTCTCTCTCTCTCTACTGCTGCTACTACTGCTTCAGCTGTTGGTTCTGTAAGAATACAACTGAGATTTCCAAGACGTCCAGCACGTTCGCTTCTAACTGGTTTGAGGGGGAATCCAAAATGTACCAAGATTAAATATTTGCACGGTCAAAATCATCGACAGCTCAGGGAGCTATGCCAGCACATGGAATATGCAACTAATCATTTGATGTCTACAATGTGCCCCACCATAAATATTTCACATGCTCTCATGCAAAGGCTCTAATGCATTCTGTGCAAATATTCAACGAGTCTGAGTGTGTGTGAGTGTGAGTGTGAGTGTGTATGACTGTGTGTACTGATGTGTGCAAATGGCAGCCCTAGAGTATTTAATCAAATAGCTTAAGTAGTTATAACCTTGTCCAATAGTTCCCATATTAACACTACTGAAAAGCAATGCCAACTTGATTTGAAATTAGTTCTTCGAAATGCTACAACAAATTTCAGTGTTATGCCAACAGGAAAAATAAAATTCATTCTCGTGCAGTAAATCACATAAGAAACATCTCTGAAAAGTTCCTTAAAAAAGTGCAAAATTTTCTTTTTATAATTTGTGCAAAACAAAAAAAAAATAATAAAATAAAATAAAATTTAGTTTCGTGTGAATTGTGAAAGTGCTGAAAAAAGGAAGCAAGAAATCATAACTAAAGCTAAGTGAAATTTTTATTTATATATTAATATATTTATAACAGATTTACAGAATTAACAAATTCCTCATGGAAATTTTTACAATTTCCCATAACTCTAAATAATTTCTCATTTTCTCTTTACGGAAATTTCTAGACATTTTTATAACCCTAAAATATTTTTTCATTTGTTCAACTGAAGTCTTTATCGCTCTACAAGAAACTTCATGCAATAACAACTATTCGAAATCTGTGGGGTTTGCTTTTAGGGTACTCAATGGCGCTGACAGGACATAAAAATGCAAAACTTTTCTCAATGCAGGCAATCGAATGGTATTATGACAACTCTTACAAAAAGTCGTCAGCAAGTCTGCTGATTTCACAATCAAAAAGATATAGTTTCAATATAATTCACTAGCCGCAAAGAAAACACAACAACAACAACAGTTTAAATATGTAAGTGAAAGAGAAAAAACAGGGAGCATAGCCATAGCCCTAGTTAAACGGCCCATTAAACAAGCTGCACACGGCATTTAGTTTTTGCCGCAGGCCTAATTGGTCTCATTATGTGAACGTTGCTCATTTGCGATTAACCTCACGTAGAGCATAAATAAAAAAAAAAAAAAAAAAAAAACAAGCAAAGAATTATTAAATAGTCGAAGAGCTCATACACTAGCGTGGGAAGAACCCTTTTAAGTTCTGGCAAGTAATTTAAAACAAAGTAAATTTTTTATTAAAATCAATTTTCGTTTGCCTTACATTTAATTTTAGGCCTACTTTTTTATAACAAAATTGTTATAGAATTTTTATTTAAAGCAAAAAAAAATAAATAAATAAAATATATTTTAAATATATATCAAATATATATTAATAATAAAATTTATATTAATAAATATATATTAATAAAAATAAATAATAATAAAATAATACAAATATAAATACAAATACATGAAAAATTACTTAATGTTAATATTAATATTAATATTAAAATTAATTAATACAAATTTAAATTAATACTTAATAAATTAATAAATTTTTATGATATTAATAAATATATAAATTAATATAATATATTTTTATGCTATTAAACGATAGAAAAAAAATTATTTATTTAATTTTCCTTTTCATTTCAACCAAGGCAGCAAATTTTTGATTCAATTTCCACAATTTTACAGCACAAGCAGAATATTTTACCCGGTTGGGGTAGGTGTATCATTTTTTAAGAGTATAAAAAAGGAGCTAATTTTTTTTCTGCTTCAAATCAAGACCAAATTATGCATGATATCTCCCATAGACAGTCAGTGGAACTGTTGAATTTGAACAACAATTTTTGCACACACTGCCGCTGGCATTATCTTCTGTGTGCTTTTATCAGACCAACCAGCAGACATTTAGAGGAATTCAGCGCACGGCATTAAACGCATTTGTATTCCGCCAAATAACCAGCTAATTTTACGTTGAGTAGAACATATAGCCGCAGGTAAAGCAATACCAACAAAAGAGAGCGAAAAAAAAAGAGGAAGAAGAAAGCAAATTATGCATGTTATGATGAGGGGTAAAACGTAGAAGCAAATTGGTACAGAGAAGTATTAATTACCTTTGCCAAAGGCGCACAGAATGAGTGTTGATAAACGGGTGCAGCTGATGATGCCTCAGCTGTTATTAGAGCAGTGTTAATAAATGCTTCACATTCCAAGCAAGATTATCTCAATTTTATTTTATTTTATTTCGATTTCATGATTTTCCACTTTCAATAAACATCATATTTCCTTTGTCGCATTGTTTAGCACTGTGCAAGTAGTATATTAATTTTAATGTCAGCCCTTTTAAAGCAGCACGCTTCGTTTCCTTTCGCCTTTCCTAAGCTAGCCCAAGGTGGTCTATTAAATTTTCATATATTAATATCAGTAACCAAACTCATTTTACATAGCTGAAGCAGCCAAAAATTTTCTTTTATGCTTGGTAAAAATGTTTGCATTTTGAGATTATGAATAGCTAAGCTAATCCCTCCAGCTGTGCCGTTTTTTTTTCAAGAGCCTCTCCAACAAGCATGTCAATGTATGCGTAATAGAGCAGAGCAACATTTCAAAATTAAAAAAAAAAAAAAAAATACTCAGTATTTTTTCATTTCTCTTTCTAACATGTTTCTCCCCTTTGTATTTTCAACATTACTTTTAGTTGTTCCTCTTATTAATACTAATGAAAAGCAATGCCAACTCGATTTGAAATTAGTTTTTCGATCTGCTACAGAAAAGAAAAGATTTTAATGTCATTAAGAAAAATGAAATTTCATTCTCGTGCAGTAAATCGGAAAGAAAACATCAGTGAGGAGCTCCCTAAAAATGTGAAAAATATATATATTTTGTTTAACAGTGCAAAAATGAAAATTAAATTTAATTTCTAGTGAATTCTAAAGTGCAGAAAAAGGAAAGAACCCTTAAATAAAGCTAAGTGAAATTTTTATTTTATATATTGATATATTTATTACAGATTTACAGAATTAATTTCCTTACGGAAATTTCTAGAAATTTTCATAACCCTAAAATATTTTCTCATTTGTTCAACTGAAGTCGTCTTTAAGAAACTTTATTCAAGAAACTTTATGCAATAAGAACTATTCGAAATCCGAGCAACTTTACAGATTTAACAAATTCTAAATAGAAATTTAATGAATTTCTCAGAGCCATAAAATAATTTTTTTTATTCTATTAATGGCATCAAATTTTCATATATACTCATAATATAAATATTTTATTTAAGGAGCTAACAAAAATATATATGTTTTATTCACAATTTTACAATTTGATTTGTTAATTTTTCAAGCTGATTTTATTTTTTATTAATTTTTAATTTTTTTATGTACATTTTATATATTTTATTTTATTTTTATTTTTTGCATGTGAACCAAAAGTTTGTTTTATTAAAATATATTCTCTTATTTTTTTTTTTTAATTGATTTTTATTTATTTTTGCTGAATTTCTTAATATTTTTTACCTTTACTTGACTTTCTCCTTTTTCGTTAATTAAACACAAATTTATACATATATTCCAAAGGCTCTCAACCCTAGCTTAACTTTCTACGTTTATTAAAATATTTTCAACTAGCATAAATTACGACTGAGAGAGTTTATGCAATCATTTTTTTTTTTTTTTTTTTTGGCATTTAAGAAGCATTTTGTCAACAACGAGAGAAGGAAAAAAAATTATAAGCAAATGCGATTTAACATATTAAAGCCATAAAACGCTTTGGGCCGCGCTTGCGTTGTATGCCCCGCCAGGCGGTCGCTATATGCAACATTCGGTGGCAGCAAACGCCAACCGGAGCCGCGCGAAAAGCAGGGCTCATGCTGACATTGTTTATAAGATTAAAAACAGCGAAACCAACGCAAAGCAAAAAAAAAAGAAAAAAAAAGTATGAAGTAAAATGTCTGGCTGACTGCCTGGCAGACTTTTCACTCAAGTCTGCCTGAGCTGCACGGCTCCCCCTGCCCCCAAAAACTTGCTATAGAAATATGTCACAGCATGTGAAAGTGAGAGACAGTGACAAAAAAAAAAAAAAAAACCGAGGTGTAATATCCTGCTTGACAAACACAACAACAACAACAAATCTCAGGAACAATGTGTTGTGAGCACAGGATGCCAAAAAAAAAAAAAAAAAAAATATATATATATATATATATATTGGGGCATGGCAAATGCGAACGCACTGTAGGTGGTCGCTACCCAGGCAGGCAGCTCCTTTGCACTCTCTTTAAGCCATTTCAAGTGTGGTTTATTAAAAAAAAAAAGAAAAAGACAATATATAAATACAATGATTACTGATGTTCTGCTTGTTGACCAAACTGTCAAATTGGCAGATCGCAAACAGAGCCAACAATAGCCATCAATCTCCAGCAGTTGACTCTAACCCCAAACCGTATCGACTTGGCCACACAACATTTGCTCATTTGTGTCTGTCAATATGCCAAGTTGTATCCAAGGCGGTCTGGGTGGGCATTCCCATTGTCTTGCACTGCAGCTTCTAATCAAGCATGTTGGGGCCATAAGGCTAACTAAAATGTGTGAAGACAATTTAATTGAAGTGACTGCAATTTGTAGACTCCCAGCTTTTAATTAGGATATTCTGTAATTTGTATATATTTATTATAATTTAAATATTGCAATGGAATTTAAATCAACATATTTATATAAATATAATTGTTTGCTTCTATTAATATTTAGAATTTTGCATTGATTACGATGCTCTTAAATTATTTTCATATTTTTAAAACTGAGCAGAAAATTGATGTGAAAGAAATAAGAAAACTTTAACATAAAGAGGAACACATATTAAACACGTGAAAATATGTAAAGCAGTCTGGCAACGCTTAAATACATGAAATATGGTCACACCTAGTCTATTGTCTTCTGCTTTATTATAATTCTTAGTAATCACATTCTACACGATATAAAACTATCTTGTTTTTTTCTTTAAAAACTCTTTAATCAAATATCCCCTAAGCTTTTGTAATATATTTCCCTCGATGAAGTCGCTTTAATATAGACAATAATATTTCATATATTTTATATATGAAATATATAAAATATAACAAAAGCTTAAATCTGATGTTCAACAATACTGCACTTTATATTATTTCTCTTAATAAATTTAATACTATTTTTAAAGAAAACTTCAACTAACAAATCTCTCTGACCAGCAATTTTGGTGCAAATATATAAAAAAAAAAAAAAAACAAAAAATTGATGTACAAAATTTAGAGACCATCACACTCAGTTAGCAGGGAAAATCCAAATAAATAATATAAACTTTGAAATGTCAAATGCATTACTTTATAGGGCAAATCCTCTTAAACTAGCAGCGCTATGGCTATGGAAAGGCAAACTGTGAAAGGGTAATAGCCAGTCAATCAGGGCAGTGCGAGAGCGTATTGCAGCAGCAGGAAGTCTGCTAGCCGGCTAACAATTCAAGCCAGCAGCCAGTCAGTCCCCTTTCACACACACATTCATTCATTCAGTCATGTGCTCGGTCGAAATGAAAAAGAATGATGCAAGTCGTAAGTGACGGTGGGTAAAATTGCAAAAATATGAACGACGCGACGCCAAATGCATTTAAGAGTGATTCGTTCAGCATGCCTCCTGCTGCCAGTGCTTACACTCCTTAGCACTGATTCTTCACATTGCTGCAAGAGCAAAGAGCAACAACAACAACATGAGCAAATAGCTCGTTGAGTGTCATATTAATGCCACATTGAGGCAAATTTAGCGGCGTCTGTTTGTCACTCTTCTGAAGTGCCTGTTGGAATTGCCGTTGCGTTTTGATTGAATTTGCCTTTGAGAGGCGCCAATAAGCTAATTTGTTGCTTAGCAAAGTTGAGATTCAATTTAAAAAAGCAAAATATTTATTGCTCAACTATGAGATACTTATAGAAATTATTTAAATATGAGATATTTTAATTAATGAATCAGCTTTGAAAATATATTGAGACATTTATAGAAAAAATTAAAGTAAATATAATATAATAAAATAAATAAATAATAATAAATAAATAATAATAATAAATAAATTAGGTTACCACTGAGTGTAAATAGCGAACTCTGTTTATGGGTGAAGTTAGCAAGCCAAAATATCGCATTATTATTAACAAGTATGAAAGCTCTAGTTGAGACTACGAGATCTCCTAAACCCTTCGAAGAACTGCTATATTCCAAGAACGCAAGCAACGCTTCAGTATACGTATGTAAGCATAAGCACACGACTTGCTGTCTCGCTTGCAAACGCATGTACACAAATGCAGGCATCTTGCTATCTCGCTTGCTCTGCGATTGGGCAATGTTATGGGAATTTATTTGATGCATAATTCTGCTTGTAGATGGATTTTCGTCATCAAACATTCAGATTATGATCATGACATTTATATTTATATATTTATATTCTATATTTGGGGAGAATGGCAGTGAATTAGGGATCAGTATCCAAAATTTAACAAAAATCGATGTTTAATTAAAATATTATATATATAAAATCTAAACTATTAGGGATATCCCAAAAATTTAAACACAGGTTGTTAGTGTGATGTTTAAACTAATAGAAAGTTAATTCATTTATTTTTAAAATATTTTTTCATTATTTAATAATGTTAAAAAATTAAAAAATGAGAACAAAACAGTTCCACAGCTTAATTCAATCGCTTATGAAATAGATAAAAAAAATAATTAATATAATATATTCAGAAGACTTAGAGACTCTAGCTCTAAAGATGAACGTGATATCGTTTTATAACTGTTTTAATCGATAGCTCTGAAACTGAGAAAGTTATCGAATGATTGCTCCCCTAGTTTCTCATTTTCAATGGGCTCAGAGTATTCAAAATAGAAAGTGAATAAAATATATTGTATTGTATATATATATTATTCCATTATCAATACTGCACTTAAGTATACCCTATTATACATCTATTTCAAGGGTATACAAATGGATAATCTTGTTGTTTATGGCGTTCAGTTAGTTTGAGGGCGTATTTTAAAAAGATTTAATGCACATTCAGTTTGTTCAATTGCACAAATTTGCATTTCGCATTCGCATTGAATTAATCATGCACTCTCAAGCCCACTGTCGAAGGCTCGCCCACTCATTTCCGTTTTGGCAATCGTTAAAACTCAGTTATCAACGGGTGGAGGGCGGGGGTAGCAACTACAACAATTTTTCAGTCAGCCCCATCGTGCAGCGCACTATTCATTTAGTATGGCTTGGCTTCCGTTTACTTAAGCTGACATTAAAAAGAAGACGGCAAACATTTTTAGTTAATATGCAGCTGAGAGAAAGAGAGAGAGAGAGAGTAAAGTGAATCAAAGCGAAAAAGCAAATTAAATTTCTCGTACATTTTGTTGTTTTTTTTTTACTTTTTTTTTTATCTGACTATCTGCTAACATACGACGACAACATTTATTCCCTTGCGGGTAATGAGATTTAAAGACATCTCTCAAAGGGCTGGCATAAATAAATTGCAGTCACAGGAAGCTGCATAAAATACGTGAAATTTCTGCACTTAAATATTAAATGAAAATTCTCAATTGTGCACACATTTGAATATATATATATATATATTGCAGTCATAGGAGGAGCAT
Source organism: Drosophila stalkeri (assembly GCA_035047405.1). Lineage (NCBI taxonomy): Eukaryota > Metazoa > Arthropoda > Insecta > Diptera > Drosophilidae > Drosophila > Drosophila stalkeri. Next base: position 20,710,066 of record JAWNPR010000039.1, read on the forward strand.
TTAAGTAATATGTCAACTGCTTGATGCATGTTGCAGCTAAATTATGGCCAAAGAGCTTCTAGCTCAAAAGGTTAAATAATTGTTAATTCATTTTACTTTATGACTTTCAAATAAATTATTGAATTCAATGATTTAAAAAAGCTTTTAAGATATTGTTTTTATAAAAAAAAAAAAAATAAATAAATAAAAAAATAAATAAATACAAAAAAAAATAAATAAATAAATAAAACAATGCATAATTTGCAACATAAATGAAAATGCTTCTGATCTGCCTAACTAGGCTTAACTACTTCAAAATTACTCGAATATTATTTAAATACATTTGTTGTTATTTTATATGATTTTTAAATATTTTATACTTAACTATTAAAAGAAAACTGAGAATTAAAAAATATTTTTTTTTTTTTTAATATGATTTTTATACGTTTTTCACATTTAATTCAGCTACAAAAATTTTTTTTACCTAAGCTTAACTATTTCAACATAGACTCTGATATTATTAAAATACATTTTTGTCATTTAATATGATTTTTTAATGTTTTAATGTTAAAACTAGGCTTAACTATTTAAAAGAGACTCCGATTTTTTAAAATACATTTTCTCATTTAATTTGATTTTTATGCATTTTTCAAGAACATTTAATTCAGCTACAGAATTTCAAAGTCTTATGGATATATACCTAAGCTTAACTATTGCAACAAACACTCAGATATTTTATTTTAAATAAATGTTTGTCATTTTATATGATTTTAATACATGTTTCAAGTACATTTAATTCTAATAGAAAATTTTCTAATTTTCTATCAGTTTATGTTTCATTTTTCTGTGTGCAGCTAGACTATAATCCTATCCTATCATCATTCTACGGATCAGTTATCTAATATCGATTTTTGTTTGATTTGGCCATGGACAAAAACTTGCAGTTTGCTAAAGCAATTTTCTCCATCAATTTGATTGCAATTATAGTTTTCATTCGAATTTATGTTTTGGCCTCCACTTATTTTGCTTATCATCCCAACTTTACTGTCCAAATATATAAACTAATTTGCGTGTTGGTTTTCTCACGCCTTTGCATCCATCACCGTGAAAACTGTCAAAATTTTGAATCTAAATACTAACAGCTATATATAAAGAGAGATATATAGAGGGAGAGAGAGAGAGAGAGAGAGAGAGAGAGAGAGAGAGAGAGAGAGGGCTGAAAGCTTGATCTGCAAAAAGCAGAAAAATATTTTTCCACTGCATTAGAGGCAAAAATAGCAAAAATAGCAAAAATATCATGGCCAAAGCCAATGTCAGACATGTGAATGTCGCGCGCTCTCTGGCCAGCAAACACTCTGATGCACTAATTACAAACATGTCAGCAGTGGCTGCTGTCGGGTCACGGCAAATAGGTGGAGGCGAGAGCACATCTAGCTGGACAGAACGTTGAGCGACTGGTGGGGTGGAGAGTGGAGGGTGGGGGAAGAGTAGTCGTCGTATTCCACTCATCATAATCAACGCGATGCTGGAAAACTTGACTTCATTTCGCTAGCAACTTTTGGTCTGATGGCACATCAGCGGCTTTTCCACTGGTCCGTACGGCTGTAATTTGGCAACACATTTTGCCAACATGAAATTTGATTTTGACACAAGAACACACACACACAGCGACACAGTGTGTTGTATAATTATGATGCATGTAGAGAGAGAGAGAGAGAGAGAGAGAGAGAGAGAGAGAGAGAGAGAGAGAGAGAGGTTGCTTGGTTCGTTGAACCTTTGAGTCTTTAACAGCCATACAATAGCCAAGCAGCTGCCTTTTGTTTGACAAGCTCGCCAAAAAGGACACAGAACAATTGTAGTTTAGAATTTATTAAGTGCTTCCTGCTGCTGTTGCTGCTAAGGCAGTCAAGAAGATGAGCCAGTCAGCAGGATGCACTTACAACTGTTGCCACAGGCTTTTAACTCCATATGCATATCACACTTACGCCGCCTCGCTGTTGTTTCGTTGTTGTATGTTTGTCCATTTATGTTGCTCATATTTTAGCCAAAGTTCGTCCTTCCTGTCATGTATCCTCTACGTACTACAAAGTGCACTTAATGCAAATGCCTAGTCTTTTAATTGAGAGTATCTTCTCTTGCGTGTCAGTTATCTGGCATTACAAGTTCTATACCACATCGCTTTCTGTTCACCCAAACAAAAAAAAAATGGAATATAAACTTCAATGTTTGCTGCACTGACATAATTTAATTAAACTTGATATTTCATCATAGTTTGTTGATTGCTTCAAACTTAATTGATAAATTAGTTGAATCTGTCTGTGCTAGTTGCAATTCTATTGAATATCCAAGCTAATATGTAAAACTTGGTGGGATTAGCTTCAAACTACATTTATCATGATGATAGCCTGATTTATTTTACAGCCCTGTAAATTGCTTGACTAATTGAATATTGTGCAATTAAAATTTGAATTACAATATTAGCAAATTAATACGAATGCCATAGTTGGTTGTACTCGACTTAGAGATACCCTAAAAGTAATGAAAGCTATTTAACTGAAAACAAAAAATAGAATTTATTTATCCATCCTATCTATGTGATATCTAAAACGCATTTACATTAATAAATTAAATCTGATCTCATATTGATAATGAAAATTATAATAAATAAATAAAACAAAAGCATTATACATTGACTTCTCATTTTTAATGGGTCAGGGTATAAAAATACTGTAAAAATTTTCTATATATAATTTTTTATATATTGTGTATATTTCTTAAGAATATATTTATAAATAAAAAAAAGTAAATAATAAATAAAATAAATAAATAAATAATAAATAATAAATAAATAAATATATAAATAAATAAATGTTAAAATTAAAAATAAATAATTTTAAAAAATATAAAAATAAATAAAAAATAAATATATATATAAATAAAAAAATATGATTTAAATAAATAATTAAAAAATAAATAAATATGAAAATAAAAATATATAATATAAATAAATAAATAAAAATAAATTAAATTAAATAAATTAAATAATTAAAAATCATTCCATGTCTTTCCTATTTTCAGATTTAAAATATTAATATATTTTTATGATTATTATCTAACAGAGGAAATGTTCTGTATAATTAAGCATATTGCTTCAAAAAATAATATTTAATATTTTGATCGATGATTTGAAATAAACTCGAAATGATTGCACTATAAAAGCTTATTAGAGATTTACTTCGACGTGATGGAGCATGCATCACATCACATTACATAGTCGGATATATATATATATATATATATATATATATATATATATATATATATATATGACAAATCGAATCGATAGATGAGCATATAAGCAGAGGGGCGAACAGATAAGCGCAGTTGGCGATAATGTTGCTATCAAGGATAATCCAATTTAAAATTTAACTATTAACTATTTAACTATGATTAGTCAGTCGCGCTATTCTCTGCATAAATTGCATAAGCTGAAAGAAATCAAAATTATTAAGATTATATATATACATATATATATGTATACATATATATTATATATACTATATTACCATATTTAGTAGATTTAGGCCACAGAAAATAATATTAAATTAATATTAAGCTGAAAGGAATTAAAATTATTAAGATATTTATATATATACATATATACATATATATTATATATACTATATTCCCATATTTAGTCAATTTAGGCCAAAAAAATATTAAATTAAAATGTGGCTTTAAACAACTTTTCACTATAAAATTTAATTGGAAATGTGCGCATTACAAGGCAAAAATATTATAAATAATTAATATTCAAATTATAGGCACAATGACACATTTTGAAGGTTTTCAATTAAAATACGAAATTTAAATTGATTATAAAATTTTTGCATTACCAACGTGTGTGTGTGTGTGTGTAGTTTAATTGTTTTTCAATTTATTCATTTTCGTTTCATTTTTTTTCTCTCTCTCTCTTTGTAAGCGAATGATTGAGAGAGTAGAATAATGCAGAGACGCTCACTCAAAAGACAATCGCAACACTTGTGCATTCTCTCACCTAATTAGTTGTCATTTTGCATTGGACATTTATTGTTGGCATGTCCAAGAATACAGAGCTACAGCAGCAGCAACAGCAGCCTTTGGGCTCTCACACAAATTTACATGACGTTTTGTATTTAAATATTTATGGAAACTATTCATGACAAAAGTTGCAGCCCTCGTTTCCGACTGGTTTGTTTTCATTTCACAGTTCTGTTTTGCCTATTTTGCATATATTTGTGTCGTTCTTCTCTCTATGTAAGTCTGTGTGTGTGTGAATCATGTTAAATTAGTTTAGAAATTGTTGCCGCAATAAATATATTTGCATTTTCGTCGGTCCAACAATCTGTGAATCTATGGCATATGCTTGTAATTATGTTCAAGCTGTGTGTGAGTGTTGGCCAGAGTAGTGTATCTCAGCCTCCTCCTCCCTAAGGGCCAACTGTCCGACTGACAAAACGTTAACAAAATCTTTGAAATGAATATAAAACTTCAAATCAACTATTTGAAATTTACATTTTTAGCAGAGAGAAATGACAAATTAAATATATATACAAGAATGCATCTAAGTAAGCATGAAAGTTAAATCTAATTTGATTTAAGCCTTAAGCAATTTATTTCCAATATTTAAGCAATATATTTACAATATAATTTATTAATAGACAATGGCAAATGTTAAGCCTCTTGGGTGGTTAACAAGGCATGAGCTTGATTTTATGTTCAACGAAAATATAATTTGTATTTAAATATATTTACTACAATATATAAATTAACGGATTCTAATGAAAATATTATAGTAAATTGTATATATTACTATAATATATACAATTTATGTTTAAATGATTAAATAAATAAATTAATTAATAAATAATTAAATAAGTAAATAAATATATAAATATATAATATATAAATAAATAAATATATAAATATATAAATAAATAAATGTCAAAATTAAAAATAAATAATTTTAGAAAATATAAAAATTAATAAAAAATAAATAAATATCTAAACAAAATTAAATAAATATAAAAATAAGAAAATATAATATAATTTAAAAAAAAAATCCAAATATAAATATCTGAAAATAAATATACAAATAAAAATAAATAAATAAAATAAATATATATAAATAAAATAAACAAAAATATAAATATTAAAATAAATATGTAAATAAATACATGAGCAGCTTCCTGCTGGAAATTGGAAGCGCCATATCCAATAAAATACTAAATAAATATCTGCTTTTAATGTATAATTTAAGTAGCTTAAAAATTATCAGCATATTTTAATTGATACATTTTCTCCAGTCTAGAATCATCAAATCAAATGAGCTTTAAACTTATGATTCGACTTTTACTCATATTTACAAATTTTATATTAAATAATTTTATGTGCATTAAATATAAATATAATTAAATATAAATTTTGGAATCACAAAAAAAAAAAAAAAATAATATAAACAAGAAAATTTTAATAAAAATATGCTGCTAATAAATTATAAGAAAAATGTCTAAATAAATATAAACTTTGAAATCATAAAAAAATAATAATAAAAACAAGAAAATTTAAATAATATGTATTATGCTGCTAATAAATTATAAGAAAAATGTCTAAACGAGAAATTTTAATTTATTTTTAAAGTTTGGAGATAAATCCAATATTTGTAGTAAATATTACCTCGATTTCAGTTAATTTTTGCAGTTCAGTTTCCCATGTTTTGTATTTCAAACATGCAAGAAAACTCCAACAGTTGTCCTATCAAAATTTCCCATTTTCACATTCTCAAGTGCTCGAGATTGGAGCTCAAAGTTTTCCCACCCCTCGTAAATACGCACCATTAAATGCATCATTTCGAAATAGTTGCCACGCAATCACAGCCACAATTGAGTGCGTCCTGCCTCAACGCCTTGGCTGCTGCTGCTGCTGTTGCTGTTGCTGCTGCTTGAATGCAACAAGTTCAATTTTTCTTGCGCTTCTTATGCAATTATTTTCGCACAGAAGTTTACACGCAACTTTGACTTTTACCTTCGTGACAACACTAAAGTGTTTTTGCCACTAGTTTTTTTGGGCTTCTTATATACGCGTTTCCATTTCACGTGCTGGTTGTCCGGAGCGCTGGAAAGCGTTTGCCAAAGGATTTGTCACGTGCCATTTGCGGTATTGTTTTCACGCTGCTTTGCAAATCCAACTAGCGAAAAGGAGTTAAACTATGCTAACAAAATATATATAGACTGAGCTCTAATACAAATATTTTGAATACATATTTTGGAATGGAATGGAGTATTGTTTGCTTTGCGAGAAAATTTATTATAATAATTTAGATTTTTTTTTAACAAGCATATATATTTAATTTTTATATATATTTATTGTTTTATTTATATTAATATTTTATGACCTTCAACATTTAGCTTGAACTAGATGCAATAATGTAACTTGGCAATTCGATCTATTTTTAATTTATATTTATATTTTTATTTTTATTTAAAATTCTTAAAACTACCCCTTAAACAGCTTTGCCATAAACTAGCTAAAATTCACCACTTCCCTTATTCACCTCATCGATAAAGCAGTTCGCTCAAGCTCCCCATTTCTCATACGACTTCTCAACACACAGAGCTCACCACATGTTCAGCCCCTCCAGCTCAAAGAACTCACCACACAAAAAGAATCCCATAAAGTTGAGAAACTCACCAAAAACTCATCCTCTTGCTTTATAGTCTCCGCTCATTGCCGGCAAACACTTGTTGCATGCCAAGAGTATAAATTTCACCTCTTCACCTCGCCTTCGGCCCCACGGCTGAGCAAACATGCGCAAAGAGTGTGCATTAAGCCGATTCGCGTCGCATTTTCGGTCAACAAATTTATTTGCTCGATGCATTTGGCACTTCGTGTGCACAAACAAAAAAAATATGAAATGGGATTGAAATGATTTACAAAAGATGTCTCTCAAATCAATGAATGCAACAATTATTGGGAACTCGAACCAAAATAAATTCAAATTATTAAATGATGATTTCAAATATTTGATTGAACGATTTAATATTCAAGTCATATATATTTGATCTATATATATATAATGATACTATTACTCGCGCTTTTAAATGAACTATTTTGTGTTTCACATCGTATATATTTAATTATTTCATTTTCTGTTTTTTCTTTTATCCTGTTCCCTGACTTTTCTTTTAATTTATTTATTTTTATTTTTATTGGCTCTTCTAAAATTTTAGCTATATTGCAATTCATGTTTATGCTTAATGATTGTTGAAACTTATACTACATATACATCAAATTGTGTGCATATACAAAATATAAAGCAAATGTATATGCCTAGGGCCCTTTAAATTTGAATTTACATGTAGAGATCGATAGATGATTAGCCTAACATTATTTGCAAGATATTATTTATTGATTGTTTAATTTATTTTGCAATTTATTAATATATTTTGATAGTTATTCATTTACTTCAATATTTCAACAAGAAATATAGAAATTTTCTAACACAGAGAGAAGTCGGGAATTTGTGTTGATCTATAAATTTGCAGATTTTTTTTTTTAATATAAAAATATTTTTGGCGTTTACTACTTGCAAATGTTTGCTACTATATTCCTGAAAATTAATTTTTCTATTGATAAATCCATAATCAAAAGTCAAGTTTGGCTTTAAGATTCAGGCTCTGCAGATAAAAAGAAAAGCTAGCATTTCTTACCAAATTTAAATATATTGCATTTATTTTGAGAAGAATTATCAGATTTTCGTATTTTTAAAAATCTATTTAAATATTAATTAATTTTTAATTTTAACTGATATTTTTCTAATATTTTCTATCTTACATATTTGGAAGTTTAAAGAAATCAACATATTTAAAGAAAAGACAAATTTGAGTAATAGAATTTTGTGCAAAGTGAATTAGAATTCAATTTGTTTTTAGCTCTTTTACAGAGTTTCATACTCACATATTTCCTTATCATGCAAACGCACATTCATTTAAATACGCACACACACTCACTCATACACACACACACTCACACACACACACACATTAATTGAAGGCAATGATAATGCAATTGTCATGGTCGCATGTCATTTTGTGAAAAGTTTTCGCATTGAAACGATTTTCTTTCATTTAGTAAAAAGTTTATTTAAATCTATTTTTTAATGCAATTTTTCGTTTTTTTTTTTGTTTTTTTTTTTTGTTTGTTGCCAACTAATGCAATAACATTCAATGGTCAAATACAGTTATTATTGCGCAAGTTTTTGTTGTTGTTCTTTTTAATTTTTTTGTTTGTCTCTCATTCATTGGTTTTCCGTTATTGAGCTGCTTTTTTTTGTGCGTTGTTTACTTTTGTGACTTGTTTTTCGCAAATTTTTATAGAGTACATAAAAGCTTTTGGCCAGGATTCTCTTGGCCAAATACGACCATTTCCCATATATGTTGGGTTTATTTCAATTTGTTTTTTTTTCGCTTTTTTTTTTTTGTATTTTTATAATTCGCATTTAAATACGAAATGGGCTAGCTGCAGCAGCAGCAGCAGCAGCAGCAGCAGCAGCAGCAGATGCTGCTGTTGCTTTGTTCTTGTTTGTGATTGTTTTCATTTGCCAATTAATGGACATATTGTTTGGCATATACCTTTAAACAAAACCATATCAAATTTAATTTTTGTCAATTACTTTTTTTTTTTTTTGTGGTTTGAATTTTTTTCAAGTCTTTTAGCCCATTACAAAGTTATCGGTTTGTGGCATTTTCAATTAATGTCATTGCGTGTTTTCAATTTGTTTAAATCCAATTTGCAATGTTAAGCAAATGTGTTTGCGGTTTTTATTTAGCTTGATTATTCTTTTACGCTTCTCTATTTAAATAGCTTTGGTTGGGATAAAAAAAAATATATATATATATATATATTTAAAATAAATTAATATTAATATTCATAGAGTTTATTATGAACTCGTGGCTGCAGACAAGTGGAATGGTCTTAATCAATGCAATTAATGTTTGTTGTTCATTTCTTTCCCAAATTGAATAAATATTTTTTTAAGATATAATAAATTTAAATGAACCATGGGCAATGTGGTTGAGCCAATTTATTCGAGCAAAATTATTCAGCTAGACATGTTAAAATAAATTGCCTTACTTAGCTTAAATTTTAATATATAAAACACCAATATCTTTGCTTTATTTACCTTTCATCATTATGCATTAGAAATGAGCTGTGAGCATTAAATACCTATTAAAAATAGCTTTCCTTATAACAAAGTTTATTTAGTTTATTAACAGCTAACGGGAAATACCTAAAAAGAAGTTTTTGCTTTTACACTCGAAAGGCAAGTTCGCTAAGCCTTACGTTGTTTTAAATTGTTTTAATGCTTTTTATACTGAACAAGTGTTTTAAGCTTATCATAAAAAAAAACTATGTTTTTTATAGTTACTAAAACTCATTAAGGGAGGAGTTAGATTGTTACTAAATGTATTAAGAAATAAATGGCTATTTAATAAAAGGAAACAAGTTAAACAAAGCTTAAAGATTTCTTGAATGTCTGTGCAGAAGAAGTTGATTTTTTTTCTGTAAACTTTTTAACATGAAAGTTAATTAAAATAGAATATAATATTAAATGCAGCAAGTTAAACAAAGAACGTCTAATTTTTATTTATGTAAGCTAAAATATATTATAATGATATATTTTTTTATATTTAAATTATTTTTATTTTATTTTAATTTTATTTTGTAGCATTTGTATTTTGCTTAATTACAATTCTTTTGGTATAAGAAAACAAGCTAGACTTTAAGCTTCTTTTAATATATAAAAAATTACTTTAAATAAATAAAAAATATAATAAAATATAAAAAATATAATAATAAAATAAAAAATAATAAAACAAAAATAAATAAAATAATAAAATATCAAAAATAACAAATAAAAAAAATAAAAATAAAAATAAAATAAAATAAAAATAAATAAAAATAATAATAAAACAATCATAATAAAATAAAAAATAATAATACAAAAATTAATAAATAAAAAAATTAAATTAAAAAAAAAAATAATTTAAAAAAAATAAAAAAAAATATATATAAAAAATACAAAAATATATATATAAAAAATAAAAAAATATATATAAAAATTAAAAACAAATAATTTTTGACGCGAATCATAATGCTAATTATATTAAAATAGAAAACGGCTTCTGTTTGCCATTAGTTTGCCTTCTCTGAACTTTTCGATCTACGAGAGAAATGCACATATATTAAAGCCATTTTTATTTTGCAATCTTCTTTCTACGACCTTTCAATAATAATTGAAGTTTTGACCTTGCTTTAACCGTAACCAAACTATAACTCAAATTGTGTGTACTCCTCCTTGTTACACTAATTAATTAACCTACTAGCTCAAAACCCAATATATATATATATATACCTTCACCCCTTCGTCTGCTAATTAAAAACGCAATAAATCAAACGAACGTTAAGCAAATTTTAGGTGCACATCGAATTATTCAAGTAAAGCAAAAAGAAAGGGAAAACTATTGAACAAGAGGGAGTCTCATATATATATATATAAAGGTATATATATATATATGTATAATGGGTCTACTTGCTGTTCAGTCTGAAAGGCGCGCCGCCTCGCCAGTGTTGTAATCGTGATCATAATAATCCTAATAATAATAATGGCCATTAGGGAAACGTTGAACCGGCAAACCATTTTGGCTATTGAATACAAGTCGTGCGGAAATTATTCATTATAAATGTGGAGTACACACTGAATGTGGGCGTTAAGGAGGTTAGGAGGAGGAGTGGGAGCAGGAGTAGGAGCAGGGTTGAGCTGTGTCAGGTGGGGCAGGGCGGGTGATTGTAAGAGCCAAGTGCTTGGGTGCTGCTTGGGAACCTGCACCCAAAAAGCCAGCAAATCAATTCACAAAAACGTGCGCAACGATTCGCCTTGAATGCATTGCATAAGCGAAAGAGAGAGAAAGAGAGAGAGAGAGAATGAGAGAGAGTGGGAGTGGCAGTAAAGGGGCATTTTAGAAGCCGATAGAGGTCGAATAGCAAATGTGGGCCAAGCGGGCGCTGCTTTTTGTATTTGGTTGCGGCATGCAAAACTATTTGCGGAATTTGAACGGCTGACAATTCGAGTAGCGAAATGCGTGTCTATATCGTATTACATGCAAATATATATTCAAGCTTAATGAATTTAATACTCTGTGTGCGGCTGCTGACAAGCGCAACGAAATAAACCGAATTAAATGGCTAACAGCGTGGAACAGCTTTAAGCTGCCAGACAGAGAGAGAGAGACAGAGAGAGAGACAGAGAGAGAGAGAGAGTGTGAGAGAGAGGGAGAGAACTGTGATAGGTTTTTGGGCAACAGTTTAGCAAATTATACGCAGCACAAGTCAGGATTATCACTTCAGCAGTTACTGCTCAAACAGGAAGCAGAAGGATGCAGTCAAGTGCGAGCGGCGCGGAAAGCGAACAAGTTAAAGAAATAAAGAAAAGGCAGGCAAAATAACAAAAAAAAAAAAAAAAAAAGCAAGAATAAGAATAAAAATGAAAAGAAAATAGAAAATAAAATAAAATTCCACACTAAATCGTTGTAAGCGTGTTAAAAGAGAGAAATGACCAGCGAGGCTCGCTGTTGCAAGGCCAGGCATGGCTTTTCATCCTTACTACATGACGTGTGTGTGTGTGTGTGTGTGTGTGTGTAGTCGAAGGACATGCTATCATCATCATCATCAACATCATCAGCATCATCATTATCAGGCCTGCCTTGGATAGCTTCACTTCATCTAAAGGCCACTTGTCAATGGCAGCCCATTGTGCGAAGCTGTTGCTCGAAAGTTATTTATTTTCTTCCTTTTTTTTTTGCACATTTTTCTGTAAAATGTTTTCTTATTTTTCATTTTGCCATTTTCATGAGCTTTTGATATTATATACTTATTTCTCTTCTATTTGCCTATCATTATCTGTTTAATGCTTAAAATGCTTACTTAATTTCAAGCATATTGTTGTCCTTTCTTCAGCGGAATGCTCAACATTTTTCTCTTTTCATTCTTCTTTCCGTTATTTCTTCTTGCAACTTAAAGTTGATTTTTCATGCTTCGTGATAATAAATATGATAAATTCATTGCATATTTGCTTTAAGTGTTATTTAAATTAATTTTTTAATGACTTATTTTTAATGCGACCTTTGATCAAGTTGCTTCAATTGCAAATCATAGATACGTTTTTTTTTATAAAAACAGATTTTAAGAGAGTTTCGATAGTTTTAGATGGAAATTCGACTGCTTATTAAATGTTTGTGCATCTTTTGACAGTCTTTCTAGCCATGTTTATCAAAAGACTATCATTCAAAGAGACATAAAAAAATATAATATAATGTAAAGATGAACTAGATATAATTTTTAAACTAATTCTCCACAAAAGTTTTTAATCGATAGCTTTCAAATGGCAACAGTTATCGAATTTCTCAAACAAACTCGATATGCGTGCAGACGGGTAGATAGACGGGTAGATAGACGGATAGAGAGTCGGATAGATAAACGGACGGATAGTGAGACGGATAGAGTGACGGATAGAGATGGATAGAGAAATGGATAGAGAGATGGACAGAGAGGACGGTTAGAGAGGACGGATAGAGAGGACGGATAGAGAGGACGTATAGAGAGGACGTATAGAGAGGACGTATAGAGAGGACGAATGGAGAGGACGGGTAGAGAAAAGGATGGAGATAAGGATAAAGAGGCGGATAGACCAACGACAGACTAATCAGAATTATAAATACTTTGAGGTCAGCTACGCCTCCTTCTTCTACCTGTTACATACACATAATGATTTCCCTGATTTGCTATTCTCAATGGGTTCAGCGTATAGCAGAGAATTAAAAAGGGGAATTAGGGGGAGATAGGAAAAATATTGTCAAATGTTTGGAAGGGCCCCTAAATTAAAAAAAAAATAAATAAAATATAAAAAAAACACATGCATAATGCTTTCAAAGTCAATATCTTTTTTGTGACTTCTCAAGCACATCTTTTACCTTATCCTCTATCATTCTATACAATTTAGAAAATGATTTTAATCAAGGTTTTACTACACAACTACAGAACCTCAGTGACAAAAATCTTATAAAAAAGTACATATCTAACAGTACGAGACTATAACAATTCATTTTTGTCAAGGTACTCTATAGTAAATGAGTCGTATAAATTATCTAGCTTCTCACATTTTGGGCTGTTGCTACTACCAAGACTTTAATTATACATAAAATACAATATGTTCTGCCATGGCTTGCCCTGCCCAGCCCTGATTAATCGCATTTGTACACCCTTCTAGCAACTCTATCCCCCCTCTCCCCACATAGCTGTCCGATAAACAGTGCAACTGTATTGCAATTGTTGAGTGGCAGGAAACTTTGTAGCTGGCTTTTTATGCCCACAATAACCGCAACAAAAAAAAAACAACTTTTTAGTACACTTGACTCAAAATGCGCTTTACTGGGGTGCTCACCTAACTGATTGAATCGTGGCTAGAAAAAAAGGATGTTGGGGCAGGGGATCTGACCGGGCAATGCTGCTGCTGCACACACAATTCAATTGAATTCAAAGTGTTTTTGCACTTAAAAGTTTAAAGTTTAATCCTTCAATAATATTATGGGTAAAGTGCAAAGTTTAAGCTGCACGAGAATCAGTAACTGCAGCAACAGCAGCTGATGACCTCTCCCCTCCAATACTTCTGACCATGCCATTTCAGCCATACACTCCATCTGTTAGCCAATGCACTGCATAGCCGAACAGCCAGCCGGGACACAGGCAGTCAGCCAGCTTTCAATTATAGGTAAAACGCATCGAATTGTGGCCTGTGGCCATGGAAAAGGCACGCGCACAAATTGCCGCTTGGCTCATTGGCCAAGTTTAGAGCAGCTTTTAGCATAATTTGCATTATTAAATCCCTTACATCAGGGTCCACACAGTTAACAAACATATATACATACATACATACATACATACATACATACATACATACATACATACATACATACATACATACATACATATGTACTCTGCACATAACATAATTGCCTTGCATTAACGCATTCAATTATGTGTAAGCTTAGACAATAAACCACAAACTTGGGCCATTTAACAACATTTAAGGCATTTCAATTTACAATGATTTTCCTGCAGCTGCTTCTCAAAAAAAAAAAATAAATAAAATTAACCATGTCACATGACAATTTTATGCTATGCATTTTATAATTAGCTAATTGATATCAATTGCTGTCTCGCGGTTTCTTTCACGGTCGACCTCGGTGGTTATATATATATATATATATATATATATATAATATATATATATATATATGTATATGGTATATATATATATATATTGGTTTCATATATATATGTATGTATGTGTATGTCACAAAGTGGTTTGCTGCTGGCTGCTCACAGTTTGTGTGTTTGCCTAGCTTTTTGTGGCTTTGATGCTCGAGCTGAGAATAGCTTTAAAACATTTAATTGATGTTAAAGAAATAGTGCTTAATAGATATTATATGGATATGAGTTAGTTTAGTTTTTAAACGATATTTAAATTTAATTTTTATATACCAATTTTTATATTTATATTTTGAATTTTTAATTTATATATATATTTTTTTAATTTTTATATAAATTAAAATAATTTTTATATAAAAAATAAAAATGTGTAATGATTTTAGATTTTTATCAATATTTTTTTTTTTTTGTTTTTTGATTAACTCAAAAAAAACAATTATTATTTCTAAATTTTTTGTATAAAAATTAATTAGAAATGCGAAAATCTTAAAAAAAATAAGAAACTATTGCATAATGCTAGTAATAATGGCTAATTCATTGTTGTTATTATTAATAAAACAAATATTGAAATTAATATAATAAATCGCAGCATATTTGTAGCTATTCTTCATATAATATTTATTCTATAATAAAATATATTAAAATATATTTACTATTCAAATAGACTTTTTTCATCACATAAAACCAAAGAAATGTTTTTTTTTTTAACACTCGACTAGAAAATATCTAATAATCTAGTGAAGAACTCATATTCCAATCATTCTATGCTTTCATCATAGTGAATTTGAGATCGTTATTGTATGATTGCTAGATGGGGTTTATGTGTTGGCTGCCTTCATACGGAGGTACGAACAGATAGCTTAATCAACTCAGCTCGTACTCTTTGCTGAGATCTTCCCAGCCGCCTTCTATATATTGCATAAAGGCTCATAATATTATTTTCTGCTTTCTCTTTAACAATTCGGGTATGAAGAATTATAGCAATTGAAATTGATAAAAAAAAAAAAGAGAGAAGGCTATATTTTATTTTTCTAAGGTCTTTTGAAAGCAGTTCTAAAAATAATTATTGATTTTTGTCTTGTTTTTAGCAGAGCTTAAATTTAGATCTCAATAATAGTTAATAGTGGCTGTAATATATTTGTGCTTCAATTTATGTTCCAGTACTAAGACAAAGTCAAATTTATGATTTTATGATTAAAAAAAAAAATAAAGAGGAATCAAAATTATCTGCTATATTTATCAAAAAAAAAAATACAAATAAATATATATATAAAAAAAAAAGTGTTCTAGTACTAAGACTTTGCGAATTTATGATTTTATGATTAAAAAAAAAGAATTAAAATGTTCTGCTATATTTATCAACAAAAAATATAAGTAAATATATATTAATAAAAATAAAAATTGTTGAATATATTCCATGAGCTTCTGCTAAGCAAAGTTCTTTTCACTTTTATTTAGATGTTCTTTCAGCATTCAATTTATGCAATAACGAAACTTTTCACAATTTCATATTGTTTAAAGTGAAACGTTCTCATTTAGCAATTTTAGCACTTTATTCAACTCTCATACACATTTTTAACCAAATTGAAGTCAATTAGTTAAGGACTTTATAAATAAATTGCAGCAGCAATTGTGTAGACTTCTGGCTTAGGCAAGCCGAGGCTGGCATTCTCTCTGGCCAGTTGTGTAGCCTATGCAAAGGCGAGCTCTGTTACCACAATTGTGGACTGCTCTGCTGGCTGAGGAGGGGAGGCAAGGCCAAGGCAACAACAACAACAACAATAACAATAACATCATCTAGTTTTGCAGCAAAGTTGTTTCTCACGCATCCAAGTCCAGATTTTGGGCAAAATAGCTAGCAAATTGACAGCTTTGTTTCAGGCAACTGCCTTGGCCAAGGTGTATTGCTTGTTCCATGTATGTGTGTGTGCGTGTGTGTGTGTGTGCATTTTGTGTCTGGCTAATCAAATGCTTTGCTTTGAGGCAGTGTTTACGGTTACGGTTACCTCAACTAAACCAAATGTAAGCTGATATTTCACTTGCTCGTTCTCGGCCTGAAAGCAGCTGAAGCAGACTTTGGTTTTGCTGCTGCTGCTGCTGCTGCTGCTTCCTGCTGCTGCTGCTTCCTGCTATTGCTCTGATGCTTCTTCGATTGCTGCTGTTGCTGCTGCTGCTACTGTCTGAGCTAATCAAAAAGCAAAAATGCTAAAATCGTCTTTGTCATCATATGTCTCTAACACCCGCCGCCGCCCATCAGCTCGCCAAAGCCTTCTAAATTTGCATAGGCGTTGATTTTGGGCCGTAACACGCACAAGGACGTCAAGCACGCACAGCGTTTATATACATATATAGAGGTGTGTGTGTGTGTGTGTGTGTGTGTGTGTGCCTGGGCACATCAATCAAAGGATTACATATCGAAAGTTGAAAGGCGCTTAAAAAAAAAAAAAAGAAAAGAGAAACGAAAAACACCAAAGCCTCAATGGAGCCAAAGAGCAAGAGAGGCACAAAGAGAGAGAGAGAGAGGGAGAGAGACAGGTAGATGAGTCTCTGGCATGCCATTTGAATGCAAAATAGAGCATATGCTATATAGCTAACATATATAGCTGCTATATAGCCACCACATTCTGATAACATGGCAAAAGTTGCTCATGTACATGAAATTTAAAGCATTCTTTTTGCATATGAATGCTGCCGCCCTCTGCCCTCTCTGCCCGCTGCTGGCTCTCCCTCCCATGTGAGACACATCAATCACCGAAAAAAGCGAAACCTCCCGCTGAGCTAATGAGTGTTGGCAGTTGTCAAGTGGCTGTGCGGGGGGCGGGCGGGCAGGTATTGTTGTTAACATGCCGCACGGAAAAAACCGCAATAAAATTGAGCGTTGAAGCATTAATTAAAATGTTGACATGTGATGCACACAAAAAAAGAAATGAGATCCACATGTATATAAATGTATACGAGTGTATTTATATAGCCAAATAACAATTTTATAAAGAAATAATATTTGCTTTTGAAAAACTTCAAAAATATAGCTATAAATAAATTGTATAATAAATCGTACATTTTTTTTTTTTTATCAAAAGAGTGAGAGAGGGAGGGGGAGAGAGAGGACAACTGCAATTGAAATATGCAAATAAAGTTGCAGGCAGTAAAAATATGCGATCGACATGAACTCTGAAAGCCAAAATATAAATGAAATAATTATGGAAAGCAAAGCAATAGAATTTTAATTAGAAACAATATTAAGAAACATTATTGGGAATGAATTTTTGTATTTCAAATAATTTCAATTTGTTTTTAAGGGTAAGATACAGTGAAGTTAGCATATTTTAAAAAAGTTTTCATATATTATTAAATATTTCATATATAATTTAGAATGTAGAAATATATATAATATTTATTTGATTAGGGAGCACAGTGCTATACAAATTTTGAGGAATAAAATTAAAAAAATGCATTATGTGCATAAAATTGCAATGTAAATTAAATTAAGTAAAATAAATTCAGCAATTTAAATGAAATTAAATAAAATAAATTCAGCAATGTAAATGAAAACTTCATAGATATATATGCTTGGAATAAATTATTAATTAATAATATTTATAAAATAATGTAATTTAAATGATTAATAATTATCTTTAAATATCATTCTAATTGAATATAATTTAAATGTTATTCAAATATTCAAGATTATTAATTAATAATATTTATAAAAATAATGTAATTTAAATATTCAATTTAAATAATTAATAATTACGTTTATATATTATTCAAATCGAATATTATTTAAATATTCGAGATAATTAATTGATAATAATGTAATTTAAATATTTCATTATTACGTATTTATATCATTAAAATTTAATATTTTTTAAATGTAATGTAAATATTCAAGATATATTTACATTTACTTTTTTACGCTGTTAAAATAGAGTACAGCCAAATAAAGAAATAATTAAATAATTAATTATTAAATTTAAATATTAATCACATTTAATATATTCACTATATATATCCTTTTTTTATACATTTTTAAAATAGAGTATAATCACAAAAAAAAATTAAATAATTAATTATTTCATTTAATTATTAATTGCATATAAATATTCGCGATATTTAAATATATTTTTTATGCAGTTAAAAAGAAAACACTCAAATAAATATTTAAAATTTCTCATAATTTTATAGATATTTTCTCTCTCTTCTCATATTTGCAAATTAAATATGTTAAATTAAAACTAAAATAATATATATAATATCTTAATATTTTTCTTTAAAATAATATATTTATATTTTTCATAAATTTGATATTTCTACCAAATTATACTAAGTTGTTGAAATTTACAATCGAAATATATTTATCTTATTAATTATTGAAAATGTTTTCGACCACAAATCGTTAGTGACAAATTCGTACGGTGCGTGTATGTGTGTGCGTGCGTGTGTGTGCGTGTGTGAACGTAATTACTTTCAATATAGAGTCGTATAGAGTCGTGTGCATGGCAACATTATTGTAGCAGCGCACTTCTTGAGCCAGAACACGTTCAAATATTTGGGGCAGCAGTTGCCAGACGCCGCTCAGCAGTCGCATTAATCTTGTAATTAATTAAACCAAAGTCCAACCATAAGCACAAAAAGTGACTACTTAAGCCATTTTGTCTCGAAAGCTAACACATGGCTTACACACAGAGAGAGAGAGAGAGAGAGAGAGAGAGAGAGAGAGAGAGAGAGAGAGAGAGAGAGAGAGAGAGAGAGAGAGAGAGAGAGAGAGAGAGAGAGAGAGACAGAGTAGTTGGCCAGTCAACTACTAACTGGCATATGGACAAGCGTGTGGGGCATTAACATTGGCCACACACGCGGCGCATTTACTGAGTGACAAGCCGTTGCCCTCACGCCCACACCCCCCTTACCACAACACAATCTCTGTTTCTGCTGCTATTGCTGGCCCTTGCCCAGTCCAAAAAGCAAATGAAACATTTACGGAGCGGAAACGGAAACAGCGCGGCCTCAGTGTGTGTGTGTGTGTGAGTGCGTATATATATATATCTGTGTATATATATGTTTATATGTATGTATATACATATGTATATTTGTCGTAAAATGTAATGGCTGAAGAGAGAGCCTTCATATCCAGCAAATGGCTGATAAGAGAGTGGGCTAGCGAGACTGGGGGGGGAGGGGCAACTATTGTTTGGTGCCTCGAAAGCCACCTGTTGTTATTATTGTTATTGTTGTTGTTGCTGTGTAATTGTTATACACAATTAGAGTTCGTAAATGAGACTTGAGAGGTGAGTGAATAACTAATTAAGGCAAACAAAACTGAAAACAAGTCAATTTATGTAGTAAAAGAACAAAAAAAAAAAAAGAAATTACATGAGTGCTCTTGGCAATTGAAGCATTCAATTAAGTATAAATTAACACGTGTGTGCTTGCCTGGCAAAAATTAATCATTAACATACAAGTAGCAAATAGAAATCTCGACTGATGTGTGTGCTAAAGCAAAATGTGTGAGTTTTAATGTTAACAAAAAATGTTAAAATGTTATGTTAATGTTAAAATTTAAATGGAAATGTTTGTTTGTTGTAAAATATTCGTAATATTTATTTACTCTCTATACCCATTGGAATATATAATTTTATTAATTTGATATTTTTCTTCTATTTTGCTAGTTAACAAAATTTAATTTAATTTTTTACCATTTGCTGCTAGATATGGGAAGCATTTTTAAAAAGATGGGATTGATTGGATTGGACAAATTTATAGTCTTTTTAATTTTTATATAATTTAATTTGTTAATTTTTATATACATTTTTCTTATTTTTATTATTATTTTTTATTATTTTTATTATTATATTTTATTTTTTATATTGTAATAGAAAAAGTATAATTCAGTAATATTTGATATTTTTATTTTCAACTTGTTTTATTTTTGGCACATATTTGCATACGTATTTGTGCTGCCAAAATTAGTTTGAGTATTATAGACATGTAGCTAAATTGTTAAATTCGATTAGTTAAAAATAATTAATAGAGTAGTAATAATAGATAATTTAGTTTCAATTAAAATAATATACAACAAATGACATTCCACTAATGACAATATCTCGAGGCATAGTAATGTTAGAAATTCGTATTCACTTCACAATAATATTTTCTCACAATAGTAGACTAAACTAAAACAAGGCTTGCTTCGATAATAAAAATTATTAAATTAGTAAAATTTTTTTTTTGAAAATTTAATGATCTTAAAAAAAAATTTTATTAATTGATTAATGTAAATATTTATTCAGATATAGCAAAATCTTGAATAAGATACGCTAAAATCATCGAATAACATAAATATTCAATTTATAATACATTAAATTTAATTATATATTCAAATAAAAAATATGCAAATTGCTAATATTTTTGTTTTGAAAAATAAACTCTAGTTTAACAAATTTTAAATTACAATAATCTCAGCTCAATTGAATTACATTTACATATATTACATATTACAACTATCTTCAACTTAATAACTCTTCGTAATCGAATAGACATATCATTGGATCCGACTGTAGTCAAAACAAAAACAAAAAATTAAATAAAACAATGCGCATCGCTTTCACACTGTAATTACAATAACAAAAGCCCCAACAATAACAACAACAACAACAACAACATCATCGTCACTCCAGTTTACTTCACATGTTCATGTTTCAACGTTGAACTTCATTTGCATATGTCTCTCACTTGTATCCCTTTTCCTCTTATTTTTCTTTCATTTTGTTTTTGTTTTTTTTTTTCGCTGACCATTTTCGTTGTCTTGTTTTTTTTTTTCACTTTGCTCTTTTCACTGCAGGCCTACAAGAGCATGGCCGCGGCACTGCCCACAGCTCCTGTTACTTTTCGCCCTGCCGCATTTTTATTTATCTCTTTTGTTCCCTGTACTTAACATGCAACATGTAAAATGCATTCAACTTGAATACGTAACGCCCATTCGCACTGAAGATACTATAACTTTTGGATAGCTTTCAATATCGCTCGACTACAACATGCCACAATGAAGGCACATTGAAATTTATGGAAAAATAAAAAAGGAGAAAATAGAATATCAGGAATTTTTACAGCCAGTAATCAAAGTATATTTTAAATGCATAATTTCTTTGATATATTGAATAATTTTCAATAATTTTTAGTAAATTCGATTTTCGATGATTTTAAAGGCAATTCGTTAAGCAAGCTTTGAAACTCGTTTCTCTTTGAGCATAATTTGGCTGATGATATTTTTAAAAAGGATTTCTTTCCTTTTCTTTTTATTTTATTTTTATTTATTTTTTTTATTTATATTATATTTTTTTTTATTTTAATTTTGGGAAATATATGTATATTTTTTAAAAATATTTCATAATATTATTTATATTATTATTTTATATTATTTCTTTCTTTTTTTAATATTAAATAAATTTATATATATATATATATATATATATATATATATATATATATATATATATTTATTTTTTTTTTTTTTATTTTAATTTTGGGAAATATATGTATATTTTTTTAAAATATTTCTTAATATTATTTATATTATTATTTTATATTATTTCTTTCTTTTGTTCATATTTTTTAAAAAAGAATTTCCGTTAATAATTGTTTTGGGAAATATTTGGTTTTACTTGGTTTTTTTTTAAGAATTTTCACTAATTTGAAAATAGTTTTCGAAAAAATATATACATTTATAAAATGTAATATAATTCTTTATTATTGGGTTTTACTTGCCTTAAAGAATTTCTTTCACTAATTTAAACATTATTAAAATAAATACCTCTGCTTATCATAGTAACACGTACTATATTGAAAGTCAATGCTTAAATACTTGCTTTTAATATATTACAATACAGTTTGCTATATTCAATCATTTTTTGACCAACAATATTTTTGTTCTTTTAATAAGAAATCATATTTATTTTTTTTTCCACTTACTATACGCTCTTTTATTATTCGCTGTCATATTCAACGCATTTCTTTGTTACGATCATCCATTGAAATCAATTGCAGTTGCACGTCCATCACGGGCGTTAATATTTTGCTTTCGGAAATTAACACACTTTCCGTTTCCGCACACGCACACATACAAAAGCAACACACACACACATATATATACATATATACTAGTATAATTTATTCATATCGGCAGCCCATGTCCTTCTTGCCAACAGTTTTTCTTACCTCAGCAATGGCGCATTTTCTTTGCTTTCCTCTTTCATTTTTTTTTTTTGGTTGCCGCTGCGAAATGTGCTAAATAAAAATTAATGACTGCCGGAAGCGAATTGTAATCAACGGGCCGAGCGGTCAGCCGACCATGGCAGCAATAAAAATACAACAACAGCAAAAACAATGGCAAACATAAATGGCCAACAACAGCAAAGCCAGCTTTTGCCGTTCATGGCCAAAAGTCTGCGAGCATTTTGGCTGATTTTTCTTGCCACTTTATTTGTGCTCGCTTTAAGCCGCCAAGCTTAAATGTCTGTGTGTGTGTGTGTGTGTGTGTGTGTGTGTGTGCGTGTGTCAATCAATTTGCGTCTTTATTTGCCCGCAACTTATGAAATTTTAACCCGCTGCTCGAGTTTTATGTTTAACAGCGATTTGCAAATAATCAATCAAATTTAACAAATCGATTCGGAACGTTGAAAAGATTATGACATCATCAGCAACAGCAGCAGCTGCTGCTGACAGCCATTCTATTGCTGTTGTTGTTGTCTCGACTACCTGGTTAAGCAACAGATTGAGTATAAGAGCATCCAATCACCTGCTGTGCCTCTCACTCTCTTGCCTCTGCTGTCCACATATAGCCGTCTCATCTCAATTTCCTCCTATTCAGGCACACTCGTCTGCCCTCTGATGCTGACGCAAAACTCCGTTCATTGTTCTCGAGGTTATTGCAAATTCTTAGGCGACCTGCTAGACACAAAATTGCATGTGTCCAGCGATTGCTTATCGAAGAATGAGCGCAAAGAGATTTTATGATTGCTTTTAAATGCAACAAAAAAAATAAAATTCTCAATATACCCTTTGAGTAGAATTCTACGTAGGCAACATATGAACAATGTTGGTGGTATGCAAGCGCTTGCAAATGGTATTACAGCTTGAGCAAAATATCTAGCGCAACAACCTCTACTCACACCAATACTATCACATAGTTTTTCAGTTTCTACTCTTATAATCCACAAAACTCTCTCTGTGGTATAGCAAAATATCGCTTAATGAACTGTTGAGGCAAAGAAAACGAATTAAAGAAAGAGCAGCAGCACACATATTTACCGCAAAAATACTTGCTTCTCTCTTGCGATCCACAATAGCTGCTCTCCATGGTAAAGAGAAATAACATACACTCTCACAATACATGCTATCTATGCAATGGCAGGCACCACTACCATTCACACCACAAAAATATATTTATATTGTTTGCTTGTGCTTCTTGTGTATGTGAGCTGCACAATAAGAACATCCTAGATTATTTCGTCGCTCACACTTGCTGCACTGTTCGCACTTTGCCTTTGCTGCCACGGCTGTCAAATGCAAAACAAAATTTGAATAACAGTATTCTGTCTCTTTCTTACCCATTCAGCATGTCTTCCCACATTCACTCACTTCATAACAGCTTCATGGAATTCTTTTAAATATATGTAGGTGATGTACACATACACATGAGGAATAAAATTATTCGCCACTTATAATAGGAAAAAAATCATAAGTTTTAAAAATCATATATTATATACATAATTCTCTTTCGCAGATACAGTAGCTATAAAAGCAAACTAACTCGCACAAGCTTGAATTATCGCATGAGTCTTAAGCCTACCTACATATGTACGTATGTATGTTTGACCCACGCTCTCAAACTGCACCGTTCGCACTAGTCACACTTCATATAATATTTGACTTTCAGCTGCTCTCACAATTGAGATGTAGCTCTCCTTCTTGCACTCTCAACACTGCTCGCTTTGCAATCACTCCATTATCGCTATTCACTCTCTTCAACTGTTACAGGGTTTCTTATTCGTTTTCTACTCGCTCAGCGCAACTTTTATAAACGATCTAAATTGTACTCTAGGCTTTGTAAGCGCTCTTCTGTGGATTCCATTGTGTTTGCTTATATTGTTGCTTAGAAAAGAGTAAGCCTGCAAGGCCTAGGCAACATCGTTCGTGCATGCTTCGCTGTGTGAGTTTGAATGAGTGAGTCGTTGTGAATGTGTGCAAGAGTATATTAAATTCCACAACATGTTATGCTCCTTAAGAGAAAATTACAAAATGTTGTTCAATAAAGTTTTTTCTAATACATTAAATTATATTTGATTAACATGGACAGCAAAATATTAGCATTTTGGTTAAAAACGTATATCATTATATTTAAAAATATATGTACATATATTGGCCCACACAAAAAGGGTGTTATTTCGATTACCATAATCTCCTGACAGGTGAGCTGCGCGCAACACGTGTCTGGCTTTGGTCTAAACTCTCTACATGCAACAACACATTTTTATTATGCAGATGCTGATTCGATTAAAAAAACATCATGTGAATTTACACGAAAAAGCGAAATCAGTTCAAATTGTCCATGTACAATTTATATAAAGTTGAGGATTTAAATAAAATACAGACCCGCCAAATCTAAGCCTGAAATGTTTTCATTGCATAAAACTATTCCTAATGTTGCATAATGCGCTGAAGGATTTTCAGTGAAATTCTAAAAAAAAAAAGGGTTTTATTTGACTTTAAATGCCAAGAGATTAAAAATTTAACTATCAG
Organism: Drosophila stalkeri; assembly: GCA_035047405.1. Classification (NCBI taxonomy): domain Eukaryota; kingdom Metazoa; phylum Arthropoda; class Insecta; order Diptera; family Drosophilidae; genus Drosophila; species Drosophila stalkeri. The sequence continues at coordinate 20,735,203 of JAWNPR010000039.1, forward strand.
GAAAAAATATGAAAAATTAGAAATGAAAATTTTGTATATAGCTGCTTGATTACCGATTTCTCTAGGCAAATATAGAGCCACAAAAATGCAGCTCAAAATCCTGATATATATATACATCTATGAATATATCATATGTACATCTGTTATCCATTTAAAATGTTTATATATTTATTCATATTCTATCTAACTCTAAACAATGCATTTGTGGAAGAGGAAATCAAACTTGAATATGTCAACATCTCCTTTCTCTTTTTTTTTTTTTTTTTTTTATTTTGTGCAATCCCTGCCACGCCCCAACAACGCCTCAAAAATCAGAGCCAGAAAGCAATCAACAAAATATCAACAACTTTTGCTCATTCTCTGCGTTTGTGGCAAACAAAAAGCGCAAACCAGCCGAGAAAAATGTGAGTCAAGGATGAGGAAAGGTATGAAGGGAGGGAGAGGAAGCGGAGAGCGGGCAGAGAGTGGGCAAAGAGCGAGCAGAGAGTGGGCAAAGAGCGAACAATACGGAACGAGACGAGGTATAACAGTCAGTGCCAGCTCAAAGGCCAGTTTTACAGTTTTTCCAGGCAGCCACGCCTCCCGCCTTCCGCCACCCAACGCCGTCCCGCCACGCCTCGTTCAGTAACCCAACTGTGACACTCGACGCAGCAAACCATGAATATTTTAGTAAACGTCGCGCTTTGACTTTGAATATCTCACACAGCTGGCAGAGAGAGAGAGAGCGTAAGAGCGTAAGAGCGAAAGAGAGAGAAAGAGAGAGAGAAGTAGAGGCTGGCACCCTTCCCCTAGCATAGCTTTGTTGAGAAAGGGTTACGCAGCATTCTCTCGACAATTTACGCCATTTTCGAAAAAAGTTTTTCGTTTTTTATTCGCGCGCGCTGCCCAGGCCAGATTTTAGTTTTCAGTTTTTCGAAAAATGTGCAAAGTTTTCCGGGTGTCGTCGACACAAGGTCTCGTTAGGTAGGTAGTGGGCTATGCATTAGGGGCGTGGCATGGCGTGGCGTTTGAATTACGTTATTGCCTAGAAGTATGCTTTGGTGTTTTGCGGTTGAAAAAGTTTCAATTGCGTGGGTCGTCGTCGTTGTCGTCGACGTCGACATCGACGTCGTCAACATCGTCCACGCGTTGGTCCTTAGCAGCGTTCGCACATTTTATTAAATAAATTGCAGCCGGGCGGACATTCGCTCCTTGTCGTCGTTTTGTTATACAAAAAAGCGAAAAAGAATATAAAAAAGAATAAAAAAAAAATCAGAAAGGGTTCCCCCAAATAATTCCCAAGTGCCGAAGTGTAAAATAAACAAAGCGCTGCGTGGCACACCGAGTAAACAAATTGAAAAGTTTTATTCGTGCATTGAGAGTTTATTATATTATGGAATATTGAATTCTTAGCATTAAAGAGTTTATTCTAAATAACTAAAATTGCGGTTTAGAAATTAAATGAGTAATTGTATATTAGGAAACCTTTTTAAGCATTAAAATGTTAATTTTTTAATTAATTGTTGATATTAATATATTGTCATTTGAAATTATTCATATACAACATAACAAATGTTCTAATTAGACTATAGTATAAGATTAAAGTCTATTCAACTATATCAAACATTAAACTGGTTTTTAAACTTAATTTCCCATAAAAATAAATTCTTTGGATATTTAAAAAAATATATTTATGTATTTGTAAAAATTTGCCTATAAAAAAGATCATATCAAAAAATATAAAAATAATAATAATAATAAATAAAATAATTATTACAGATGTCTTTAGATATAAAAATAAATAAACGACTTTAAAAGTTTTGTTGCAAGACTATTATAAAAAAAAAATCGCTTAAAAGATTCAAAGCTCTCAAATGTTATAAGCATCTTAAAACTGTTCTTTATATTTAAAAAATAGATATATATATTTATTTGTAACAATCTTCCTATAAAAATATTAAAAAAAAAAAAAAAATAATAATAATATTAAATAAAATAATAATAATAATAAATACATAGTCTCAAATTATAACTGTTTTTAAAAATAAATTTTAATTTAATTTAATTTAATTTAACAATTTAAAAAAGAAATCGCTTATTACATTAAAAGCTCTCAAATGCGATAAGCGTCTTAAGCCAAGTCAATAGAGGCAGTTAGAACAAAAGAAATGCTTAAACAAAGAAGTCTGTGAATCCTACTTAATCTTTTTTAATATCTCAATAAAAACTGCACTTAAAATACAGAAAATAGACAGACAAGGTCATCCACACACATACTCATGTATTTTTTTTATATTCGAAATCTTGTTCTCATCTGATTTCATGTGGAAAACAAATACAACAGAAGTAAACCAGTGTATGTGTGAGAGAGAGAGAGAGAGAGTGAGTGAGAATGAGAATGAGGAAACACGTATAACAAGCCAAGCTGTTAAACAATTCAATTAGACCAAAACAACAACAAAAACGTAAATTGCCAACAACAAAAAAAAAAAATAGAATAAAACGCAGACGAAACAAGAAAAGAGTGAGAAAGAGACAGTGAGAGATAGAGAGAGAGAGGGCAACAGAAGAGAGGACCAGCTGAAACTAGTTGAAAATTATCTGAGCATTTCGTGCAAAATGAAAGCAGAAAATTTATTTTTGCCGCAGTCAGCTATTTCTTTTTGTTATTATTTGTATCTAGGCCTCTGTGTAGCTGCATACCACCAACAGCAGGCATTTAACTAATTACAATAATTAATTAGGACTAACAACTGGAAGGCGGCAAATGGAATGCAGCCAAGGCAACTAAAATGTTGCAAAAGTCGAAGCGAAGCAAGAGAGGCATAACACACACACAGAACACACACGTGCACATATGTCTGCAGCCAACTAAAATCTGGCGATAATCCCAAGGCATATAAGTTTGCATTTAAGCTTATGCTAAATGCTGTTGATAGTGAGTGCGAATAGTATGTGTTCTTGAATGTTTTCAACAAAAATAATATGCATGTGTGTGTGTGCGTATCTTCTTGAAGTGTGAGAGCTGTAGTTAGAGTAGTACAATAACAACATATTAGTTTATTTCATTGCTCACACATCGGTACTGCTCGCACCTTTCTTAGTCTCACTCAGCTAAGCAAAATTCAAATACAATCTACCCATCCCTTTCTTGCTAATTCTTTTGTGCCTGCCAGTATTTGCTCAATTCATGAAAGCTTCATGGAATTCGAAGTAACGTCGTTTAGTCAATTACTCAAACTAAAACAACAAGAGCAGCTTAATTCGCAGCAAACGTAATAATGGCTTGTCTCTTGGGATCCACAATTGTCGCTTTATATGCTTATTGCACTTACAAAAGAAATACCATGCACTCTTCTCTCACAATACACGCTATCTATGCAATGGCAGGCATTGCTCCCACTCACACCACGAAAATATATTTATATTGTTTGCGTTTGTGTGTGTGTGTGTGTCTATGCTTGTGTATGAGAGCGAGCTGCAGTGCCAGTAGCACAATAACATCCTAGATTATTTCGTCGCTCACACTTGCTGCACTATTCGCACCTTGCCTTAGCTGCCAAACAAAATTTAAATAACTATGTTCCATCCCGTTCTTAGCAATTTAGAATGCCTTCCTGATTTCACTCTCTTCCCACTTCCTGCAAAATTTAGGTGATACACGCACGCACGTGAAAAAGTTTTGTTTGCCACTTATAATCTGAAAATCTTAAAAGAAAAAATTATGATATGCAACATTCTATTTCGCAGATATAATAGCTAAAGGCAAACACTTATTAACTAATAATTTTAATACGCGAGCTTCACAAAAACTACTACACAAAGCTAACGCGTGCAGGCTTAAATTATCGCATGAGTCTTAAGTCTACATATGCATGTATATATGTATGTGTATGTTTAGCCCACGCTCTCAGCTGCTCTCACAACTGTGTTGTAATTATGCTGCTTGCACACAACAACATTGCTCGCTTTGTCAATACTCTATTAACGGCATTCCCTCTCTTCAGATATTATATGGTTTCTTATTACTTGTTTACTCGCTCAGCGCATATTTCAGCTCAAAAGCCTCAGCGCTACTCTTATCTAAGCTGTAATCGAGGCTTTGTATGCGCTCTTCTGTGGATTCTATTGGGTTTGCTTATTTTGTTGCTAAGAGAGGGTAAAGGCCGTAAAGGCAGTTCGCCAGTTTTTTTTAAATGCAAATCATATTTTGTATTTGCAAATGAGTTCAAATAATGAATTTCTTAATAAATTTCTTGGTTTCTTATGGAATAAATAAATATTTTGAATTTAAGCAATTTTCTTAGCAAAGTCTTAAACTTCAAACTTTAAGCTATATTCAATACCAGCGTAGATTTTTTTTTTTTTGCTTTACATGCAGCTGAAATCAAGGCAATTGCATATAAAATGTGTAGCATAGCGTAGTAGTTGAAAAATAACATAAAACATCAGTAAACAATCTGCATTTCGCAGATCCAGATGTAGACACAGACACAGACACAGACACAGACTGCTGGAACGAACGAACACAGCCATAGACAATGAATAAAGCATTGCCAAAGGCAAAGTCACGAATGGGTGCATTTTAACATTGTGTGTGTGAGTGTGTGTGTGTGTGCCTGAGTATTTGTATGTGTGTATATATGAAATTTTATACTAAACACATGAGTGAGCGAGTGAGCGAGCGAGCGAGTCTGAGAGTAACTGTAAAACTCTGCACTGATAAATAATAAATCGACAGCATAAGCAGCGTGTGGAATCTACCGTTGTTTCAATCTGCATATGTATGTATGTACGTACGTATATGTATAAATGGATATACATATATTGAATTTGCAGTCAAGATCTTTTATAGCTTTAAATTTTCTTGTAATTAACTTTATATATATTATAATATAATGTATTTATATATTTATCTATGCATATATACTATATACAATATATATGCATCTATTATTGTATTTTCTATATATAACTGACATGTTTGTAATGGCTTTTTTATGTTTGCTTTGTGGTCTGTCGATAAGCAAAAGGCGACAAAACTGAAACAGCTAAACTTTTGCTGCCAGCCATGTCGACTGCATGCCCAAAAGTCCAACTGCAGCTTCTTCTGGGATAGCCCATATATAAATCACCTATAGGGTATGCTGCAGTTGGGGGCAAAACTATATATAGATATTATATGGATAATGTATTATACAGAATTATTTTCTCTTTGTATATGTACTTTTTCGATAAATATCGATATTAAGTTAAAATCTTGAAATCGATAAATATTAATGTTAAATTTTATAATTGATAGCATTTATAATTGCTTGGCATAGTAAGTGGAGATATTTTTAATCAAGACTACAGGAGTCATGGGCATTATTAGTCAATGTTTTTATAAGGAAATAATATTGGGAAATTATTTTTTTTTTCTTGCAATCGATCAATTTTCATATTAAATTTGACTTCTATGAAAGCATTTCTTTTGATTAACAGCAAAGTCTAAACATTAAATTCCATTTGCTGTTCCCATGCCACAATACAGATTACAGGGTATCTATGTCGTTTGCTACCCAATAAGTTTGTCACCCTTTTTGGCTTGTTATTATTATTGTTGCAATGCGAGAGTTGTTATTGTTGGCGGTTTGTTTTCACACAAAGAGCAGCGTAAAGCTTAGCCCGAAAAACTTTTCGCTGCGCTCAACTTTTAGCAGCAGAGCAGCACGCATAGCAAGCGAGCCGAGCTTCGAGTCCTTTGCTCTTTGTATATGTGAACGTATGGAAAATATAACTAGAAAGTGAGAGAGAGAGAGTGAGAGAGAGAGAGCATGACTGCAGTCTGCCCAGCTCAGTGACCACAAAGCCTGCCAGCTGGCCTACCGGCTAGCCCAATCCAACCCAACTCAACCCACTCCCAATCCAACCCAATCCCAATCCAACCTTCTGGTCTCCTCTTTGGGCTCGACGTGTCCTTTATGCATTTTGCTTATAATTAAGCTTCGTCCTGAACAGCAGCCGCTTTCGTGGTTGGCAATAAGTGTTGGCATGTGGTTTTCTTGTTGCCATTGTTGGCCAGTTTCTGTTGCACATTTTTTTTTTCCAGCTTAATTTGCACAATTAACGTTGCAATAAACTTTATGCGCAAACATTTAAGGGATTGCAGCATAAACGACCAAAAGGGGAACAGACCAAAAGCAATTTGAATGAATTAATTGTTAATTATTTAAACAGCAAATGGTGAAGATGAAGTTCCAGATTGTATTTAATTTAGATATCACTTTTTATAGAGATATCTAAAAAAAAAAAAATCTATTTTCAATTTTTATAAAATTTTTTACTTTTCAGAGTTCGTAGATGAGATGAATGTTGTTAGGGATAATAGCTAAACAGAAAGAAAGGATCAAAAGAGAAAATAAAATGTGAATTTATAGTTAGGGAGAAGGTGCAATGAGTGGAGGGCTGTGAAGAGAAGAAGAATCGGAGAATATTTTAGAGAGACAGAGAATGAAGACAGAATGATAGATCATTGAATGAGAGATGAGAGATTGAGAGAAACAGGATTTGAGAGAGCCAAGAATGAGGGCCAAGAACGAGAATAAGAATGAGAATGATAAAAAGATCGGGAGAGACAATGAATGAGAACATAGAATATAAGAGAGCACGTAATGAAATACTGAGCACAGCATGAGGACAGCGAATGAGAGAGCACATAGAATGAGAGAGAAAATTGTAAATGAGGGAGCAAAGAAAGAATGTGAGAGAAAGTGGAGAACGGTTAAAAATGAGTATAAGACTGAGGCAAATAAAAGGAACGACAGAGAATGAGTGAGTGAAAGAGCAGAAAATATGAGAGAGGCAGAGCTGAAAATGAGAAACAAAGCAGAGATAGATAATGAAAGAGAGGGAGAAAGTTAAAGAATGTGAAAGGAAGATATCGGATGAGAGAGATAGTGAATGAGAGCGAAAGAGAGAGAGAGAGAGAGAGAGAGAGAGAGAAAAGAGAGAGAGAGAGAGAGAAAGAAGAGAGAGAGAGAGAGAAAGAAGAGAGAGAGAGAGAGAGAAAGAAGAGAGAGAGAGAGAGACAGAGAGAGCGAGAGAGACAGAGAGAGAGAGAGAGCAATAGGGATAATGAAAAAGGGAGATAGCGAATGAGAGAGCGGAAGATAGTGAATGAGTGATGATGAAGATAATGACAAAGCAAATATGCATTATTAGAAGATGCTGCGAGAGAGATAAAGCAAGGAATAGTTACCCAATAAAAAAACGAACTTAAGAAATAACAGCAAAGAGAAAGTGCGAGATTGAAGGAATGATGGAAAAATAGTGAGAGAGTGAATGTTGATAACGGAATGATGAAAACGATTGAGAAGACAATAAACGTATTGAGAGGTAGAAAAGCAATTAGGCAAACAACGAATGCGAAGATAAGGGAGAGAGCATAAATGAGAATAAGTAAATAAGGAGGAATCGAAGAATTTTAAATGAAAATGTAAAAGTTAGTTTAACAAACTGATCGAAAAAGAAAGTAAGGAGGGAAAGAAGAAAATAGAAGGAATGAATGCGAGTGAAAGAATCTGGGTGAAGTAGAAAATGCGAGAGAGGGAAGGGAATGCTGGAAAAAAGATAGAGATAGATAGTAAGTGCTGTTGGAACGATTGAGAAGACGAGATGTGTGGGAGGCAGGCAGACAAAGCGAGGGCAAAGGGAGAGAGCGCGAGAAAATGTTTGAATGCAATAGACTAACATAAGAAAGAGCTTAAAAGGAAGCGAGTGGACGAGAGTCAGGAATTGATTGGATTAGCGAAAGATAGTGGGAATCGAATAGAACCGATAGAGAAAGAAAAAGTGAGTTTGAGTGAAAGAAGAAAGTGAGGGAAGAAAGTGAAGAAATGATGGAACAAAAAGGAAAGTGAAAGTGAGAGCGAAAACGAGGGCAAGGGGCAAGGAATAGACAATAAGAAAAGAGAGCGCAACAAAGCAATAGATCGGGAGAGAGAGAGAGAGAGAGAGAGAGAGAGAGAGCGCATTTAGTGCTTATTAAAGATTTACTCAGAGTATTTAATTGGAAAATGAACTGAAGTCCCCTTATTAAAACCAGCTCAGCCAACTCCCAGCAGTAAGCCCATCCCAACCATTCCCACAAACATAGCTCGAGGACCCTCAGCTAGAGTTTTTATCATCAAAATTGAAGAGATATAGCTTATCATGCGGGAGTTTTAATAGCAGCCAAACAAGCAGATATAAAGCCAAGAGCTTATATATGGCTCATTTCACACAAATTGTGCGGCAAATACAACAAAATGTTGGCCAAGGGCCATGCAGCCAACACACACACACACACACACACACACACACACATATGAATAATATTTATCTATTGTTTTTCTTTTTCTTTTTTTTTCTCTCTGGCCATTTCTTGTGCAATAAATTGATTTTTGATTAATTAAAATATTTATTTTGCTGGGCAATTAAATGATCAATGTAATTTATGAGAGAGCCTACCAGCATCTTAGTAATAGCCGCAGGAGATGCGTTTAATGTGCATTTATGTACGTACGGAATTACGCATACGCCGCGTGGGCAGCTGACAGAGAGAGAGTGAAAGAGAGGATGTCCGGCATAGCTCCATCTCTCTCTGTGTGTGTGGGGGAGACATTAATAAATTTCCAAGTGTTTGAATTCCCGTACATGGTTTATTTTATGGCTGCTTCAGCTTTACCACGCACATGTGTGCAGTGTGCACGAGCGCGAGCGCAAAGTAGCAAAGGATAAAGGATAACTGGCTGTAAGATATTGTTGTCCTGCCGTGCGTGTCTGGTCATAAAACACTCGAGAGAGTTATTGTTGTCCAAGCGCACACTAAATGCATTGGTATGCGTTGCGTAACGAAAAACAATTAGCTCTGTGGCCAGCAAACAAAAAAACAAAGTTGAAATAAAAATCAACCCAAGCACCGGCCGGAAACCGAGTCTCGCTGCCTTTGTTGTTAAGCAAAAGTTTTATATGGGGCTTGTTTTCGTGTCTCTCTCTCTCAATCTCTCTGTGTGTGTGTGTGTGTTTGGGCCTTATCACTTTTATACTTTGTTAGCCAGCTGCTACTGCCCCCCCCCGTTGAGTGATTGCAGCTCTTGGCTTGGCAATTGAGTCGGAACGACGTTGACAACAACAACAACAACAACAACAACAACAACAACAACAATGTTATATCAAGCCAGTCACACACGCGCGTCCTCTCATATGAGTTTACTTTACTTTGGATCAGAGACTCAATTAATTGAAGTTTTATTGGCTGATTGAATTGGGCTATGTGTGTGTGTGTGTGTGTGTGTGTGTTGGGCCATAATAAAAGTGGAATCAAATTGATTGATTGTTAACGTGCTTGAGAAAAAGTTTTCCCAAATGCGCGCGTTAGTTATAATAAAAATGTTTTATATGAATGTGATGCGCGATGCTTGACCGTTAAAATAAAGTTAATAAAGTGCAACGAATGGGTGGCATGGAGAGGGGGAGACGGGTGTGGCAGAAAGTGAAACATTTCAGTCAGTAATAATGACGGCATTAAATTACATTTGAATATAGATACTAACGGAAAATGACTATTAAATATATTAATAATTAATAAATATAATATACTATTATATTAAATATAAAATATATAAATATAATTGCAATGAATTTTGTTTATATGCAAATTGAATTACGTCAATAATTCCTTAATATAATAATTATTTTTACAATAATTTAATAAATGATTTATTTATTATTATTGTATTTATATTATTGTTATAATCTAAGCAATTTTAATAATATTATAAATTGTCTTTTTTAACAATTATTTCATATAAAATTAATAATAATAATATTATTATAATTTTAACAATTTTATAAATCTTGGTATTTATTCAATTATTTTATATGCAATTAACAATTTTTTTTTTATTTTTTTATACCTTAAATTATTTTTATTGTGAATTTCATTTTTATTTTATTTATTTTTTTTATTTCTTTAAATTTGTAAATGATTATTTAATTGAATAATTTATATAATTTAATAATTTCATTAAAAATGTATTTTATTTGAGAAAAACAATTTTTGTAATTGTTGATAAATTTAAAAATTTTGATTATAATAATATTAACTTTTGATTTTTTGAAAATTTTCTAAATCATTTTGACTTTTATTTCAATTAAAATTGCAATTTTATAGTCAACCCCAGACTAACAAAACATAAATCCATATAAATAAATTAAATTAATTAAAGAATTGAAAAGAAAATCATCTATAGAGCAGATCATATTTAGAGGTTTACTGCAACTAAGTAGAAAAATAATCAAGAACGAATTCGTTTGGAATGGAACGAAATGAAAATGAAAATGAAATGAAAAAAGAAAAAATTCGCTTGAAATGGAACAAAAGAAAATTAAATGAAAGATGAAAGACTTCGCTTGAAATGGAATGAAAATGTTATAAAATTCCCAATTGGTTATGGGTTTATCATAGCAAAATCTGCCGATTATCTTAGTTCTATTAAAGGTTTTTTGAAAGTATTTTTTAATGTTAATATAGATACAGCAAAGAATTTTGCTTTAGTAAAGGCTGACAAGAGCTGGCATTAATGTAATTGAATAATAAGCATGTTTCAACTGAGATATACTGTGGAACCCCTCGGTTAACGAACATAATTCGTTCCAGTAGCTTGTTCGTTAAGCGAAACGACTTGATATTACACAAAATTATGCAATTAAATTGTGCCAAAATAGTGCCAAAAATTTGCAATGAACAGTTAATGAACAGTTTAAGAAAGATAGAAATTTTGCATACAACAAATGTTTTCAAATTATTTTCTAGGTCGTTATGCGAAACATTGTTCGTTAAGCGAAACTTATTTTAGCAGAAAAATGTGTTCATTATACGAAACCGAGAGAGAGAGGGTCCACTCTAATATATTTATATATATATTTTTATTTATACTATGTACACGTTGTCTCATTAATGTACTTACTTCTAGTCGAGCTTTCACAACTGCTTGTCAACTCTAGCATATTTTACAAGAGTCATCTTTAGCTTTCCTTTTATTGCTCGTTCAACTATCTATATTTAATTTCCCATAAACCTGTAAGATTCCATATAGCAACAGCAGCCTCAACCATGACAAGCAAAAGTAGCTGGCAATGGCCATAATAGAGTAAATTCCAAACTAAGTAATCCTTTAATACCTTTTAGTTGCAGCAGCTCCAATACCGGCAACTGCATTTCGAATACCTTATTTACTTTATAGGTAAGGCAGACTGATGCAATAGCAAAGCTATTTTAGTCGCTTACCTTGCCGTTGTCGGCGCGCAACTCTTTCCAGCTGACTTTAATCAGTGGCATTCTTCGATGGAGTCCTGCTGCATGCAGTCGTCCTCCTGCTGCTGCTGCTGCTGCTGCTGCTGGTACTCCTGCTGCTGCTGCTGCTGCTGCTGCAACGTCCTGCACTCAATTCGTTTTCTTTATTTTGCAGCCAAACGGAAGTCATGTGTGCCGGTTGCGCACATCCTTTATGTGCGCTCAAAAGGAGCCAGCCAGCAGCACATATTTAAACCCGTACCAAACACACCAAACACACATATATGTATATATATATATATATATATATATATATTTAATCTATATATAGGTAGGATAATCGCTTTACAATCAGACAGGAAGCTATTGCAAGCATGATTGTTTCCGCGAAACGTGTTTGCTGCTGTTGCTGCTGCTGCTGCAAATATTCTGCGCAATAGTTTAAGAAATGAGATACAATTCTAGGAAATCTACTTTCAACAGGGACGACAAGCTTTTTAGGCAGTTCGGCAGTCTACGGCAGGTCAATTCTGTTTGGGGTAGGGTATATGCGCACTTACTTACTTCTCAGGAAATGTTTACATTCCGAAAGAAAAAATATATAGCTATATAATTATTAAATTAAATTGAAATATTTTAAAATCAACAAAAATAAAGAAAAAATCCAAAACCAAGTTTCCTTTCTGATTTTCCTATATATATATATATATATATATATATATATATATATTATTATATTATTTACAATTAATTTATTTTATTTATTTTTTACAATTAATTTAAGTGAAATTTGATTTTAAAAAATCTTCCATTTTATTCAACACTCTATGACAATTAATAAATTAGGTTTTAAATTAGCTGAAAAGCATTTTTAATTAGATAATTAAAAATAAGAAAAATAATAATAATATAAAAAATAAATAAAAAGAATTGAATTAAATTTTTATTGCTCAATGCGAAGCAAATAAATTAAATTGAAATAATCTAGAATCAACACTAACAAAAAAAGTTCAAATCAAAGTTTCCTTTTGGATTTTTGCCTTATAATAAAAAAAATTATTGTATTATATTTTTATTGTTCAAAAAGAAATAAATAAATGGAATTGATATATTCTAGTCAGTATAAATATAAAAAAAAAATCCAAAAAGTTTCCGTTCTGATTTTTCTGTTCTAATAATTAAAAATAATTACATTACATTTTTATTGCTCAGAGTGAAATAAATGAATTAAATTAAAATATTTTAAAATGAACAAAAATAAAAAAAACTAAGTTTCCTTTCTGTTTTTTTGTGTTGTCATAAATAAAAATAATAATAATAAATTTTTATTGCTCAATGTAAACTAAATGAATTGAATTGAAATATTTTAAAATCAACAGAAGTAAAATAATAAAAAATAAAAATAAATAAATAAAAACACTAAACAAAGTTTCCTTTCTGATTTTCCTCTTTAATCGCAGCCAAATTCATTTCAAGCTCATAAATTCTTGCCAAAGAGTTTTGCTTCTAATACATTATCTTTTGTGAGATCAAAATTTCGTATAAAGATCATACGAAACTTACGAAGTATTTTCTGTAAAATCTCCAATGAATTCTAATACAATTCACTCTGCAATCATTTATCATTCTTATATATTTTGTTTTAATTGGCTAAAAACTTTATTATATCAGGTTCAAGTTGTCTACTTTTCATATTCTTTATTAATTTGGTTTATATATTATTCATATTGCTTCGCAGTTTAACTTGTCTGCAATATTTTATATTTGAGCTCTCATCTTATCTTATCTTATAGTTACTATCCTTCATAGCAGATATTACTGAGATAAACCAGATATGCAATATATTCAAGTCTTCTATAGACTAACATGAATCTTTTGAGTAGTTAATATTCTAATATATTTTACATATTTTATATATAATATTATAATATAAACTAAATATTATAAATATAAATATAATAAATATTATAAAATATAATAAAAAATAAATATATTGAAAAAAAAACAGAATATTTCAATTGCCTTATAATCGCATTATTTATTTAGATATTATTAGATTATAGTATAGTATTACTCATAAGCCTTATATAGAACATATTCAAGTCTTCTATAGTCTAACATAAATTTTTTGGGCTGTTAATATTGAAATATATTTTATATATTTGTATGCAAATATTACTAAGATCAAACCTATACTTGCTCTATAGTCTATCAAGAATTTTTGCAGTAATTAAGGCTTTGATTTTTATGTTGATTTTATTTCATTAATTCAAGCAGCGTTAAATTTTATAGGGAATCTCCATGAATCTTCCATCATAGTTCAGCTTTACTTTAACCTTAGATTCAACATCTTATCTTAAGGCTAAGCACAGCCACTTCGCGTTGGCCAATTTAGTGTGCCATGTAAAAGGCCATTTGAAACAAGTGCACAGCTCAAGGCAGAGAGAGAGAGAGCGAAAGAGAGGGGGAGTAGACCACAAATAAATTACCCTGGCACGTTGAAGATTTGTTAATAAAGATAAATTTACTTATCGTTTATCTTGATTATGCAAAATGCCTAAGTGAAAATTCAAAGAACAGGCGAATGGCCGCGTCGGGTCACACCTTCCTCATTGCCCTGAAGCTGGAGGAAATTCAGCTACGCCTAAAAACTTTTCCATTTCCTTCATTTCCCAACCCACGAAGACGTTTGTTTCATTTGTGTAATGGGACGTGGCAGTGGAGGGTAGAGCGCGCCATAAGGTAGCTACCCCCCCTCCCCCAGCCTCCTCACATATATAAACAAAATACATATTTCAATGTTTTATAATAAATTAAATAACTTGTCGGTCGATCTTGAGCGTTGGCCAAAAAAGTGGACATTCTTTAGGCAGCTGCAAAGCAAAGCGCAAAGCCAACACAATGTTTGCCAAGTGCCGTAAAGGACTCCGCAGAGAGGCTAGACTAGAGGCCAGTCAAAATGAAGTCGGCAAAAAGGACTCCAACTGGCGCCCATAGCATTGCCATGTGAATGGAATGAGAGCCTCCTGTTTACAGCTGCTGATTAAGTCCTTAGTCTTTTTTGTAGTTTTAGTTTTCGGGTAGATTTTTCGCAAGACTTGCGACAATTCGGGCACAGTGGGCATAGCAAAGAATATTTTTTGTTAAAGTTAAATAAGAGTTTTATTCTCTCATACATTTTCAGAATCTCTTGCAAGTTTATGAATGAGTCTTTTATTAGGTTCCACAAGTGTTAGCAGATTTTATAAGTTTGACCAGATTCCACAAATGTGTGTCTAGAGTCAACACAAATATTGTTAGCATCCACACGTGTTACTTAGTTCCACAAGTGCTACGACGATCCACATACGTTTCTTTATTTCAATAGTGTTTCTAAGTTCCTCGAGAGTGGTTCTAGTTTCCACAAGAGTGTTACTAGGTTCCACAAGAGTTCCTAAGTTCCACAAGTGGGGCTTGGTTCCACAAGTGTTTCTAAGGTCCACGAGTATTTTTCAGTTCCACGAGAGTGTTTCTATGTTCCACGAGAGTGTTACTAGGTTCCACAAGAGTTCCTAAGTTCCACAAGTTGCCGTCGTTCCACAAGTGCTTCTACGTTCTACGCGAGTGTTACTAGGTTCCACATGCGCTCCACGCGTTTTTAAAGGTTCCACAAGTGTTTCTAAGTTCCACAAGAGTGTAACTAGACTCCAAAAGAGTTCCTAGGTTCCACATGTGTTACTCGATTCCACAAGTATTGCTTAAGTCTACATCTGCAGCTAAACTCCTAAATATTGAATTGCTTTCACAAGCATTACTAAGCTCCACAAGTCTTATTACACACTAAGAGTCTGATTAGACACCACTATCATAACTAGAATCCACAAGTGTGGTTGCATTCTCTGCATTACATAGATAAATTAATATAGGCAGATAAGTATTCTATAATAATATATAAATTTTTATTAAAATCACATTTTTCCAGGAAACTTCACATAAAATTAGAATATCCCAGAAAATTCACATTTTCTAAATTCCGTTCAAATCACAGTTTTTCCAGGAATCTTCAAATTGTACACAGTTTCCACAATTTTCCCTAGCCAAAATACAACAAAAGCAACAATTTTAAAATAATTTACTGTGCTCTGTGTACACAACAAAAAGAGAGAAAAAAAATGAAGATAAAGCAGAGAAACTGTTTATACATTTATTATGTAATTTTATGGCCAAAAAAAAAAAAAAAAAACCAAGTGCAAATAGTTTGCGGACTTTGGGGCTAAGAATATGTAGCTCTCTCCTAAGAGGAGTGTGGGGGGAGGGAGACCACAAAAACCAACAACTCAATCAACATGGCCAACTGGACAGAGCAAAGTTCGACTTAACGATTAAGATGTGGAATTGGGTGTGGGTCGAAATGTGGGTCGAGATGTGGACTTGAATGCGTGTGTGTGTGTGAGTGTGTTGGGTGTTGGGCTGTATTGGTCATTTAGAGGCTGTAGACCCGTTTTTGGGGTGCTCTCTCTCTCTGTCTATCTGTCTCTCTCGCTCTCTCGTCATGGTTTAAAATTTGCTGTCGACTGTTGTTTGGCAAAGGTTTTTATTTATTGGCATATAAACCACAAATGGCAAACATGCCAAGATGCCAACACGCACGAAAAAGGACAAAGTCAGAGCGAGAGAAAGAGAACGAGAGAGAGGGAGTTAGGAAGACAAAGTGTAAGAGAGAGTCAGCCATACATAAATATTTCATGTCTTGACTTTCAATTTCTAGTTGACCTGGCTTCTTGCTTGCTCTTCGCTTCTTTCCTAGCCATTCCATTCGATTTGTTTGTTTGTTTCGAATGAGAAACCACTTGATTTCGATATGTTTTATTTATGCGCACGATTATTATTTTGCTTTTTCCAGCATAAAACATACCCACATATATATATATATATATATATATATATATATATAAACATGCTCTGCTTTCACCTAAAGGCATTTTATCATATAATCCCAATTCCTGTTGCTGTTTGGCTCATTGGTTTTCGGTTGTGATGCGGGTTCATTGTAGTATCCCAAGAGAGCTTTTTGTTGTGCATGAATTGTAGTTTTCCTTCTTATGCTTCATCTCTTTATTTTTCGTGTTTTTTTAAACCATTTTATTATCGTATTTATTGCTCATCATATTTACTAGCATGTTTGATAGGCGGCATAATATTAAATCGCTTTTAACTTCTACATGACTTGTCTTTGCGTTTTGTTTATTGATTTGACCCACATTTTAGGGCGCTCACATACAGAATTGTGAAATTAAATTACATTTAATTAAATGCTTTAACAAATGAATGCCCTAAGTTACACAATTATGCTTTATTTACTTTCGAAAAATATTTAATTGATATTTATAATGAATTATTATTCAATTTTCAAATTATAAATGTTTTAGTTTCTGCCAAAAATGTAAACATTTCGTTTTTTTTTTAAATGCAAAGCAACAGAATTTACATTAAGTAAGAGATTCATTTATTTGTTAAAAAAAAAATATATATATTTAAAATAACAATACTTAATACTATATATAAAAATTAATAAAAATTTATAATAATAAAAAAGGCATTTAAATTTAATAAAAAAAATATAAAGAAATTGATATTCATTCGAATTTCAATTTTTTTATATTTTTTATTAAATTTAAATGACTTTTTTATTATTATTAATTTTGAATTTATTAAAAGCTCGAAGCTTGGTTCAAATATTGGTAATAATAAATATTTAAATAACTTATTAGTCTTATATAAATATATTAAAGAAAAAATTAAAATTAGTCTTATATAAATATAAATATAAAAATAGAATGCAGAGTAAAGAACAACTGAATCATTTAGTTGAAGTATTTTTAAGCAGCAAATAATTACTTAATTTGCAACATGCTGCTTCTTTACCTGTAAAAATTGAGCTGAGCTCTCCTATAATTTCAATTTAAGATCCTCCATTTTGTCAGAATGCACAAAGCGAACGAGCCGTAGGAAAACCAAGAAATACACTTGCTCTCTATAGAGCATACCTCTGTTATTCCACCTATTAATTTTCATTGCTCTCAGAATTTTTATTTTAAAAATTGAAAAATAATATTTCAATTAACATGCTTTTTCAGCCATTTCTGTTTTAAAATTATTGTTTAAAACTAACAGAGGATTATCTCAAAATATTTAGAAATATCTAGAATATATTTATCCTTCCTATTATCAACGGAAAAGTGAATCTATTTGAATATATCTAAAATACACATGTTCACAAATTTATATATCTTATCATAAAAAAAAAATGAAATGTTTATTTAGAGCTTAACGTATTGCTACCTTTTAGGCAACTTAATTTAAACGAAAATTATTTTTAAAACTACTTAAAGCTATATTTTTTTTAACATAGGATATTAGATAATTTTATTAGATATTTTAGGGATACAAAGTAGGTCTTATAGATTCGCTAAGAATGAGAAGGTGTTCAGGTCAAGACGCGATCTAGCAGGTCTTGAGAATGATGTCGTTTTAATCTTCTCCTAGTGTCAGTGCGACGGCTGAGAGCTGCAGTACCTAGGCGCCTGGATGGAAATGTAATCTCTCTTGATATTTTTTTGGCCACTTCCTGAATTTTATCTCCAATTTTCGTGACCTTGAGATCTCTTTCTATATCCCTCGATCTAAAGAGTATTTTGTTACGAATCTAATATTAATTTCAATTTCATGTTCATATCAAAACTCTCTATTTCATGCTCATTCGGCTTACAAACAACAAACTCCTCTCGCTTCAAAAACTTTTCCCTCGTGTCTGTACGTTGGCTAACTGCTTTAAGCTGTTGCCACTTTGTCAACTGGCTCATTAAAACTAATAACGCTTTTATGACTCTTGACGCGTATACGAAATTAGCCAAGTTTGTGTCCAGACGTGCAACATATGGACCCAAGTTTATTCACTTGTAAGAGCATAGAAAGAGATAGCTAATGAAAAATAATGGCTAATAAAGCTAACAATAAACTAAACTAAAATTGTGATAACGTATACGCCCAGTTACACGAACAAAAAAAATCACCTATGGAACGTTATACGAGCCAAGATTTTATAACAAAAATTGAAATTGAAAATTTGATTTGAATTGTTTATATTTGTATTCCATTATTATTATTATTTTTTTTTTTTCTCTCTGGCTCAAGGAGCTGTATTTATGTATATGAAAATATATAGATATATTTACATTTACTGCGCTGCAAATGCATTTTATTTTAATTATGCAAATTGAATTCCAGTCAGGCATAAATATGCCTCACTGACTGAGGGCAAGTCTTTTATGCCTGCTCTCACTCCCTCTCTCTCTCTCTGTCTCTATCTCTCTCTGTCTCTATCTCGCCCTGCTTGCCAGTTGATTTGCATTTACTTTTGAATTTTTATTATTAAATTAGCACTTATGCAAATATTTTCTTGGAAAATGTTCCATTTGATGTCAGCACTAAAATATTTGCCACATAAACTAAATTTTCATCACTTTTTACATATAAATGGGGGAAGAGAGAGAGAGAGAGAGAGGGAGTTGCATTAGCCAGCTGCATGAATATGCATAAAAATATTCAAACGCTGCAGACGCTCAACCAAAAACACATTGCCAATCGAAATGGAATGTGCGGGCATGTATGTGGCCAATGTGTGTGAGTGCTTAAGAAGAAGCATGTCCACTGCCTTCAAGTTTCCATTAAATCTAAGCTTAAATGCATTTCAAAGTTTTTAACTGCTAACTTCACTTGTCAGTCAACTCAACTTAACTCCACTCGACGATGGCCTGAGCTGCAGTCTGAAATATTTTTGTGTTTTTCTAAAAGAAGGTCACAAGCGTACCAGCTGCTGTGTTTGGCCTCAATGTGCACTATATCTCAATTGACATTCTCACAGGAAAACAAAAACAAAAAAAAACTTGATCTGTCTAGGCCTCTGTTGAGTCCCAGTCAGATAGCTCTTTATCAACTCTGCCTGGCAATTTCACAAAAATCAACTCCAAATTTCTCTCTCTCTCTCTCTCTCTCTCTCCAAACTTACTTCATTTACCATTTAAATCTGCTAAATAAGTCGAATTGCAGCACATTCAAGTTAATTCTTTAAGCTGCTCAAAATATTTCACAATTAGCAAACTTTTTGGTTTGCCTGAACTGAAATTATATTGTTTGTCATATTCAGGACATAATAAGATTTACTTTTATGGGTAGTAAACGCTTTTTGTGTGCCGACAGTAATTAAGTAGATTTTCTTTAATTACCTTATTTCATGTTTTCTATAAACTGTAAACTATTCAAATTAGCATAAAGTTTATAAAACTCAATTTAAGTTGCCAAAAAAAATGCTAATGAACTTAGTTTTTTTTTATAGGAATTTTCTTATGTTTAAATTTGAGAAAAAACTTTTTTTTGAAGGTAGTTAAAATAATTGCAAAGAGTTTTCTCGAATGCATCAAAATTATAAGTTGAACGCAGTCACTTAAATAAATTCCTAAAATACTAAAAAAAATAAAATGAAAATTTTTTGTTTTCAAATTTCCGTATATATTATATTTACTTTAATAACTCTTTACTCATTAAAATTAATAAATTCATCTTATTTATTGAATAAATTATTTATAAAATAAACTATTTCACATTGTTAGAAAGTTAAAAGAAAACAACTTCACATTTTCAAAAATTAAAAAATTGAACTGTTTATTTTCTTAAAATCCTAGTGCTTATATGCCTTAAAACAAATTTTTTTATAATTATTTTTATAATTATTTATCTTAAATCGTGTAATGAATTTTACTATTTCATCTGATAAAGTAACTATTCGTGCAACATTCCCAAATATTAATTGTTAATATGTATATATTCAATTTAATTTCATTGTCATTACATAGATAAGCTTTACATCATTTGCTGTCTCTTTCAGCCAGCCTGGCAGGAATTGTAACTTTCGGCCTTTGTTGCTTGAAAAGCGTTTAACGTATTTGCGATTACGTATAATTAATTTAATTGTTAATATTTTATGAAAAGCTCAATGGCGTGTGCACTAAAATCTCTCATTAAGAGTCGAACATAACTCTACAGCTATCTCTCTCTCTCTGTTTGTTTATCTATCTCTATTTGACTGCATTTGGCGCCAGCTTTTGTCTACAAGCATTACAGGTATTTAGTCTCCATTAACAACAGCCGACTTTATAGATTATATATATGCGTATATATGTATATATATATATATATATATACTATATCTATTCATATTCATTATCATGGAATTGGAAATTAACTTTTGGCCGTCTGTTGGTATTAGTAAATTGAATGCATTGCATTTAATGCTATTATATTGCATAATTAAACCACTTGGCCTTTGATTAATGATGCAGATTAAATGGAATGCCATAATTCTGTTTGAGTTTTAGTTATTTTTGTTTAAATTATTTATTAGATTTTACTTTTCATTTAATGACCATAGCCCAGCTAGCTAGCCCACAGCGCTCAAAGCAACATGAAAAGCCGTTTTAATTAAAATTATAATCAAATGAAATGCATTTTAATTAATTGAAAACATAATTCCATATGTCTTAGCTGTCAAACAGCTTGCGCAAGGCCAAAACTGAGACGAAGGCATATAAATAAAAAGAATAAATATTTTGTTTAATTATTAATTTTTATTTGTATCAGATTGTCTTATAAATAAAAAGAATAAATATTTTGCTTATTTATTTATTTTTATTTGTAACTGATTGTGCTATTAATGAAAGGAATAAATATTTAGGTTGTATCTGATTGTCTTATAAGTGGAAAATATAAATATTTTGTTTGTTTATTTATTTTTATTTGTAACTGAAAATATGAAAAGATTAAATATTTAATTATTAATTTAATTTAATTTATATCAGATTGTCTTATAAATAAAAAGAATAAATATTTTGCTTATTTATTTATTTTTATTTGTATTTATTTGTATTTATATTGGATTGTCTTATAAATGAAATGAATAAATATTTTCCTTGTTTATTTATTTATTTATTTTATTTTATCTTTGCCTTTGATTGTCCTATTGCTGTCGTTGTTGAATTTATTATTTGCCAAAAGTCAAAGAAAAAAATTGATACCCGGAATATTCCCATTTTCAATGGATTCAGGGTATAAAAAGAATGCAAATTTTAATTGGCTTAAAATATATATATTTTGAGTTTGTATATTTTCGTATATATCTATAGCCGTCAAAAAAAAATTTTAAACATATTTTTTTAAATATCTGAAACATATTAAAATTATTTTACATAACATGAAATTATTTGCTAAAATACTTATTAGATTATGGCAGATGAAAATGAAATATGTTAAAAAGAAATAAAATAATGCAAAGTTTTTATTTAGCTTAAAATATATATTATTCGATTTTAGAATATTTTCTCATATATCTAAAATCGTCAAAAAGTTGTTATATATATATTTTAAAATATCTAAAATCCATTAAAATTGTTGTTTATATCATGAAGATAAATTGTTTGCTAAGAAACTTATTTAGATTATGGCAGACCAAAATGATGTAATAAGTTAGCTGGAATGATGCCTAAACATAATTTGAAACCTTTTTATGATTCTCTTTAATTTTAAAACTTGACAGATTCTTTTAAATACTATATTCCCATTCTCCCTTTTCCATGATCAACTCAACTCAACTCATATCAAATTTAAATACAATTAAAACAGTTTCAGTCTGGCAGCTGCCACAACTGGTGGGCAGACAGCTTATCAAATTATGATTTCCACAAACTTGTGCTTAATTAATAAATTTAGAATGTCTACGTTCAGCAAAGATAGCAAAATACGTTCTCAAATGAAATCAACTTAAATATTCAATTGAAATAGATGAATATAGATCTAAAGTTAGATTTGACCAAATGCAATTAGCTCACGCTGGTTAGTCTCTGGTTAATGGTCCAGCCTGTCTGTGTGTGTGTGTGTGTGTGTACATTTTGGCTTTTGGCGGAATTTCGGTTAGCATGCATAAATCATGAAACCAAAAGCTCAAATTTACACACAATAAGTGTGTGTGTGTGTGTGTGTGTGTGTGTGTGGAAATGGAACATTTATAATGGCATAGAAATTGCTTGACACACACACACGCACGCAGCCAGCCAGCCAGCCAGCCAGTAGTCAAAGGGGACTAAATTGTGTGCTCGGACTCTGTGCCGCACGCATAAATCTCAGCAAATTTTGAAATCTCATTGACAATTGGAAATGTGACCAAAATCGTGCATTTCCGTAATATGCTCCCACTCACTCTGAGTCTCTCCCTCTCTCTCTCACACTCTGTGTGTCTTTGCAAATTGAAAATACATTTTACACAATTACAAATTGCATTGCAATTGATTTATCACGCACAAACGCACGAAGGTCACGCTTGGCACATAAATTTTGGACACACCAGCCTCTGGCAGGCAAGCTAGCCAGAATGGGCCCTTCCTCTGGCACAGTCGAGAGACAAGAGCAGCCGTCTCAAATGTCCTGGCTGCAATTTGCCAAAAGTTTTCGAGCGCCACACATTCAGTTTGGGACTACGACTCTCCAGTCCTCATAAGCCTTTGCTTAATGCGCTTAGTATTTTGATAAAAAAGAAAAAAAAAACACCTTATATAGATATCAGGGAATCACTTGACACGCAAACATT
The DNA here is from genome assembly GCA_035047405.1 of Drosophila stalkeri. Taxonomy (NCBI): domain Eukaryota; kingdom Metazoa; phylum Arthropoda; class Insecta; order Diptera; family Drosophilidae; genus Drosophila; species Drosophila stalkeri. The sequence goes on from JAWNPR010000039.1 coordinate 20,758,173, forward strand.
TTATCAGAGGGCTGCATTAAATTGCATAAAATATATGCGAAAATGTTTACTTTAGTCTCCGTCTGCTGGCCATAAAGCAGTCCGAATGCCTACGTGACTTACATTGGACATTCTGAACTGACTGACGACTGGACGGACTAACGGACGGACTCTTTGCTGAATTTAACTTGACCACTGCTGGCATTTCTTCAAGTATGCGACGCAATTCAATTTCACGTTTTTCTTTACATTTTATTCGCGTTCCAGCAATCAATTTCAATTTGATTTCTCTCCACAATGAGAGAAATTTTCTTTGAATTTCTTTGCTGTTGCGTGGCGAACAAACTTTTTGCTTTTACTTATGTAATCCTGTTGTAAAAAAAAGAAAGAAAAAACACTGCCTTCATAACTGCTTTCAAATATATTAATCTCATATCTTACTCAATATCTAAATTCCTAGAAATTAGCTAACAAACCTAAATATACTTCAACTTGGTATTTATTTAATATTTATTTATTTATTTTTTATTTTTATTTATTTATTTTATTTTTATTTATTTAGTTGCATGTTTATATTTCATATTATTTACATACGTTAAAAATTATATATTCTTATATATAATTAATCAAAAATATCCTCGGCAATATTCAAGATAAACTATTTTATTTAAACTTGAATTTCTACTTTCATAATATATACATATATTCATCGATATATTAATCTAACATCTTTTAAAATATGAAATCTTTAGATTCAATGAAAACTCAGTTGAAATTCATTGTGGAAAGTTCCCACTGGGAACACACACGACAAAATTCCATGTTAATGCAATTAACTCAACCTTCGTATGTGTGAAGAGCCAGAGGGGCATAAATGTTTTCCTATGATACTTGTCGCAGTTTATTGAAACTTACACAAAAATAATATCATTTAAAAAACACAAAAATTAACTATTAACATGTGTACTAGACAGACATCTGTCAAAAATGTAAACAATGGCTCAAATGCAATCGCTTCTTAAAATAAGAAAATAAAATAGTTGCCTTATATTATATTAATTCCTGACTTCTAACTATTGCGTTTTATATATATATAAATATATCTTTGCTTTTAAATATTCTTAGATCTATTCCGTCTATCCTCACTTCAATATATTCTGACTTCTGCCTATCCTCACTTCTATATATATCCTGACTTCTATATATTCTCATTTCTATTCATCCAGATTTCTGCTTATCCTGACGTCTCCTATCCTGACTACTATATAACTTGAGTTCTGTCAATCCATACTTCTATATATTCTGACTTTTATATATCCTGTATATTCTAACTTCTTTCTATCCTCACTTCAATATATTCAGACTTCTATATATTTTGACTTCTGTCTATCCTTACTTCTGTCTATCCTTACTTCTATATATTCTGAAATCTATATCCTAAGTTACATATTCTGACTTCTCTCTATCTTCACTTCAATATATACAGACTTCTTCTATTCCCACTTCTATTTATGCTGATTTTTGCTGATTTCTCAATTCTATATAGAATTCTTACTTCTGTCTATCCTCACTATATATCCTAATGTTTGCCCATCATCAGTTTAATATATTCCGACATCTATATATCCTGATTTCTGTTTAGCCTCTATTTATCCTGACTTTTATATTTTTTGACTTCTTTCTATCCTCATTTCTATATATTCAGACTTCAATATATCCTGACTTATATATATCCTGACTTTTGTTGATTATGATATTTCCTATCATGACTTCTATATAACTTGACTTCTGTCTATCCTCAATTTTATATATTGTGACTTCTGTCTATCCTCAATTTTATATATTGTGACTTCTGTCTATCCTGACTTCTATATATTGCGACTTCTGTCTATCCTGACTTCTATATATTCTGACTTACATATATATTCTGATTTCAATATATCCTGACTTCTGCTTATTCTGACTTTTATATAACTTGACTTCTGTCTGTTAACTACTTCATTTATCTACGTTAGGGTATTTCATCTGCGCATTTGTCTCAGCTATCAATTTACCCATGTTCCGTTGTCCTTCTATGCGTGTTGTATACTTTACTTATGTATGTATGTGTGTATATGGTTGAGTGTATGTCTTGTTTATATATGTAGTCGCATCTACTACGCCTGTAAATAAATGATAATCGCTGGGGTCTGTCACTGCATGACTCAACTGCATAGAAAAGCTGAATAGAACTGTTCTGGTCTGGTCTGGTCAACGCTGTTCCGTCCATCTGGCTGACTACTTTGGCTGATTGTTGTGCGCTGTGGACAGCAGCAGCTCCAACAACAACAACAACAACAATCGAGAGTTAGTCTACATAAATGACATTTTATTTAGTACGTGTTGCATGCTGCGAATACCTTTTGTGAAAAATTGTTATTTATTATTGTAAAATATTTTTACTTGCTTGGGAATTTCTGATAAATATAGGGGAGAGTGCCCCAAATGCCCCAAAGGAGGCAATGCTGTCATTCAATTTAAATATAAATCAATCAACAAAGCATCGATAAAAAAAAAAAAGCCTTATTACAATATGCTTTCATTGCATATATGGCATATACAGATATATAGATATTGTGTTCTTATTATAATGGACAATAAATAACTTTTAATGTTCGCCGCAGACTTGTAAAAGGTAATTTAATTACGTGTACCAAAAATTTCATTTATATCAATAAATGCTGTTTTAATGAGAAATAATCGGAAAATTGTCAGGCGTATATTAACAATAACTGCACGCATACATACATACATACATTTACATACACAGGAAAACATACACACGCACTTACATCGTAATACACTAACCAAGTTGAATTCAATTGAGGTCATATACGTAAAGTTTACACTTTTATATGCAATTGGCATTTTAACTATAATATATCAAATTATATTTCTGTATATTTAACAAAATTTAACTAAGCTAATTAATGTAACTTTTAAATGTATAGTTGAGCAATTATTTATTTTTTATTGTTTTATATATATTTTTGTTTTATATATATATTTTCACCACTAATAAAATTTCTGTTTATTTATAGTTGAGGAATTATTTATTTTGTTATATTTTTTATTTTTACTTTTATCACTAATACAATTACTGTTTCTTTATATTTGTAGCTTAATTTTAATAAATACAAATTCGTGTACATTAGATATTATCTTTTAAAATTTTCATGATTATATATATGTATATCAAGTGAATATATTGGAGAAATTCTGTCCTGTTTTAGCATATTATTTACATTTTATTTATGCTTCATTTTGAAAAATAAAATTATATTTTGTTATTTATATTTTTACTAATTAAATTTATTTGGTAATTATTTATTTTGATTTTCTTCATAATATTTAATATAGAATATTTTTAATATAGTAATTTAATTATTTTTTTTTTAATTTACGGTATTTGTATTTTTTTTCTCTTAACTTTGTTTCGTTAATTTCTTTTATTTGTATTTATTTTTTAATTATCTAGTTATTTGATAATGTATGAATTTCACATTTTGCGCCATCTATCGTTTCTTTTTGGTACTTATTCATCTGGATTCTTAAATGTTGGCAGCCTTAAGCTTAAGTAATGGACCACAGATGCGTCAAAGCTGTGTCAGAGCTTTTTACCATTAAGCTTATAGAAAGCTCGTGTAGCTTCAATCCTTTTAAAGAACCTTACAGTAGCGTCTCAAAATATTGTAACTAGCTGGATTATGGGTTTTGTTTTAATTTTCTTTATTGTGTTTGTTTGAATTTGTAAAGCTATTTGTTTGAACCTAATGTATTTATTTAATTATATAAAGTAAGAGTATATTAAAGCTGATTTTTCTGAATTTCCCTGAATTATTTTACTAATAAAATTCATTTTTTATTTAATTTTTTTTAATTAGTTTTTTAAATTGAATGATGTTCACATCTTTAATATTATTAGAAAATAATTTCTTAAATTTTAGTTTACCTTATTTTAAGAACAGTAAATATATTTTAATTAAATAATAATTATTTTTATTTTTTTATTTAAATAGAAAATGATTTTTAATTTTTGGTTTGCCTTATTTGAATAGCAGTAAATATATTTTAATTAATTAATTACTTTTATTTTATTTTTTATTTATATTTTAGAGCTGCTTATTTTATTGGATTGTTTTTATATATCATGTTTTACTTTATATTTTATATTACAATTGCAATAATTTTATATTTATAAGAAAAATGATTTCTTAGTTTCTGATTTGCTTTATTATTATTTTTTATTGAAATTGAATTGTGTGTGTGCCAACAACGAGTCAACGTGTTTGACATCAGAATTATTGACTCAGCTATTTTTTTTTTCAATTGAAATCCACTTTTATATATTGAATACGTAGGGCTGGGCATGCATGTGTGTGTGTGTGTGTGTGTGTGTGTGTGTGTGTGTTAGTATGTGTGAAGGCAATTGCTATTGTTGTTATTGGCTTAGTTTGTCGTATCAATTGCATAATGCATGAGCATCAGCCACTAATACATGCACACTCTGGCATCAGCTCTGCTGTGTAAGCATATGAATATTCAAACACACACACACACACACATACACAGTGGCACATTCATACACTCAATAAAACACCTTCCATGGAACCTGCCATGTGTGCTGACAATAGTGCCAATCGTCACTTGGATGTCTCTATGCGAATTGCCTCTCCTGATACGTATATCTATATATATATATACGTCGTCTCTCTCCCATAGTGACCAGCATTTAAGTGGGATTTAAGTTTTTTTAGAACTCTTTATATAGGTTTTAACACTCACTCACGGACAGTGCAGTTTCACTTGCCCCATTTAGTAGAATATTTGCTTTGGTCTTGTCTTTGCGTTTGCTTTTGCCTTTGCCCTTGCCTTCATTGTTGACATTTTAATTAGTTACATAATGACAGTTACTTAGTATAGCTCGACACGTTTTTCTTTTGTGACACTTTTGAACCCCTCCCCCTTTTTTTTTGCTAGCCCTTCTCATGTGCTTTAACTTTCTTGAAGGTGCAAGGAGGACAAAGAGCTCTGTGTGCCATTTCGAGTAATTTCTGTGACTAATGAAGTGAATGCCTGAGCGCAGTTCATTTTGGGAATGAAAATTCGTTCTGTCCAATTGAAATATTTATGCAAAGAGATTATAATGACAACTGTGATGTCATTTATAACAAAACTCTTGGCATTGAGTCAAGTGTGTGAGGTTGCTATGTAAGAGTCTACTTAACATATACATATAGCAGAAGTATGTTTAATGGGGTCTTGGGAAATGAAACATATGACACATTATATTTCAGCGAATATATATAGTTTTATGTTCATAATTTAAATATTTAGAATTTGTCAAACACATAGAAAGTAACATTATATAATTTTATAAAGAGTTTGTCTTAGTTAAAGTAGTCTATGATTTCCTAATACAATTGTATTTTTATATATAATATAAAATAAAATATCAGATATTACAAGAAGCTTCTTCGATTATTTATAGAGATTTTTTATTTAATCTTAAGAAAAGTCGCTAAAACGAGCTCGCCTTAGTTCGTATCTCTCTCTTCCCTTCTCGCCGCTTCTATATCTAACTTTCTCTTAAAATTTTTTTGATATACCTCATTTCTTCTGTTTTTAGTTCTTTCTTTCCCAAGCTCCCACTACTCCTCATTCCCTCGCTCCATCCCTACCCCGTTTCCAGTATTCATCTTTCCATTGCTTCCACTATTCCTCTATCCCTCACTCCCACTAGTCCTCTCTCTCCCGTTCCCATTATTCCTTCTCTCCTCTCCCCTCTATCCCTCTCCCCTTCGGTTCCACACTCCTTCTCCGTCGCTCACTCGCTCCGTCTCCTGTACTCCCTCGTTACATCTACCTCGCTCTCTCGCTCGTTCCGTCTGCGCCGCTTCGTTTGCCTCGTCCCCTCGCTTGTTTTACTTCGTTATTCCGTCTACCGCTCTTCGTTTGGATCGGTTCGTCTACCTCGCTCCCTCGTTCCGTCTAGTTCGCTCTCTCGCACCGTCTAGTTCGCTCTCTCGCACCGTCGTTTCCTCGCTCCATCTAGCTCGCTCATTCGATCCCTCGTTTCCTCGCTCCGTCTCGCTCGCTCATTCGATCCCTCGTTCCGTCTACCTCGCTCCCTCGTTTTTTTTTTTTTTTTTTTTTTTTCGTCTAGTTCGCTCTCTCGCTGTGTCGTTTCCTCGATCCGTCTACCTCGCTCATTCGTTCCCTCGTTCCGTCTACCTCGCTCCCTCGTTTCGTCTAATTCGCTCTATCGTTCCGTCGTTTCCTCGTTCCGTCTAGCTCGCTCCTTCGTTCCCTCGTTCCGTCTACCTCGCTTCCTCGATCCGTCTAATTCGCTCTCTCGTTCCGTCGGTTCCTCGTTCCGCCTAGTTCACTTTCTCGCTCCGTCGCTCCCTCGTTCCGTCTAGCTCGCTCCTTCGCTCCGTCGTTCCAGCTCGTTCCGTCTACCTCGCTCTGTCGTTCAATCGTTCCGTCTACCACTCTCCATCGTTCCATCTCCCTCCGTTCCCTCGCTCCATCTCTCCGCTGTGTGCTTCGCTCAATTGCTTCGTTTCCTTCACTCTCTTCCTCTTCCTCGATCCATCTCATTCACTCTCTCTATTCCTCTCTCCTTTTCCTTCACTCCATCCTTCATTCTCTTTCTCGCTCCATCCCTCACGCCTCTCTCTTGCTCCCCATCTATATCTCTTCCTCTTTCCGACTAAAACGACTGTCATTTAATTTTCCACGATATCGTCACGATTTCCAAATTTTCCGCCAGGCGACAAAAAAAAAAGTCTAATATCATTTGGCCTGATGCACGAGTTGCTCTCATGACTTTGCTGGTTTTTATGCCCAAGTTTTTCAAAGTTCTTCAGCCTCGTTTTTTTTTTTTTAGGCTTTTGCATGGCAACCAAGTTTTTTGAGGCAACAAATTGAAATAATAGTCGTTACTTGCCTGGGCAACTCGCTCAAAATCCATAAATCATACAACGCCCATCATCCGTCAAGGACACAGGATACAGGACACAGCACACACGCCTTGCCTAGTCCTGTTCTGTCAACTTGGCCAAGAGGCAGCATCGTTAAATGCGCTCAGTCGCCTCTAGATGCCAAAAGGTTTTTGTCAACGTCTCGCCATGTCAATGGAAATTAATTGCACCAGGACAAAAAAAAAAAAAAACGACTCGAAAGCCAAAACTCTCACCGCTCAACACATACATTATATTGAGCATAATCAGCTGGGCGTATACTTAATTTATATTACCAAGCAATATTTTTGCGGCTCATTAAATTTAATTTTGTTATCTACAGATTTTCTGGCCAACAAAGCAATTATCGATTTCGAAAACAATTTCTATTTATAGCCTCGGCTTGGCTCTCTCCAGCCAATGCTTTACTTTGCATAAACTTTGAACATTTAACCCAAAACCGAAAAGCAATTCATTTAACTTCAAGTATTTACGACCAAAAATACGCGCGAAAGAGAGAGAGAGAGAGAGAAATCTTATACAAAAAGGCGTCAGCAAATTAATTGAAGATGCTGCCAGAGCAGTTTTCATTGAAAAGATAAATTACGCAAAGTGTGCCACAGTCGAAGATGCCAAATGCAGAAAGGAGAATAAAGAAAATCGAATGTCACGCAGAATATTTAATGCTCTAGTTGATAACGAAAGATTAAGATTTATTTAATAAATTATTTAAGTTAAAAGTAATCGACTGTAGGGATTAGGTAATTTAATATTGTCTGAACGAAATGATTGAAATAAATGAATTCTATATTATTTTAAATACTCAATTGATATAAAGATTATAAAATTACTCTAATGATCTTCTTTCTATATTTCCTCGAAAATAGAATGATAATAAAAATATAAAATAAAATAAAATGATAGAATAAAAATTTCTATATAAATATTTCTAATATATTAAGAACCTTCAGACAGCGTCTACTTGATAAACTAGTCTAAATAAATTTATTTGATAAGGAAAAATTAGTAGACGTCAGGCATAAATATATAGTGGAATATTTAAAATTCTATTTGAAGATATTAATTAAAGATGTGAACAAAAAATCGCATTTTAACTGAATTGTTTTATTTTTTTCTATATACAGCCACGAAATGAAATGAATTAAGAATTGCTTTACATATATAAAAAGAAAAAAACAAAATATGTATAGATAAAATTATTAAACAAATTTTTAAAATTTACTTTATCTTGATATCTTATATGAATCACCAATGAAGACAATCACAATAGGAATATGGCAAAATAAAAATAAAATATGTATAGTAATTAAAAAAAAAATTTTTATTCATTAATTTATTTCGAGCTTAGAACTAATGTAAAATTAAAATTAATCTAAGCCTTCGGCTTGAAAAAATTATATTTAATTCAAACAGATTTATCAAATTAGATTGAATTAATATTTATAAACTTTATATAGCTATATGATATGCAGCTGCTTTAAAAATTATATTAAATATAAATACATAAATAAGAGATACATATTTTCGATATACATTATATAGTTAGTTGTATATATATCTTTATCTCTACAAATTCTACCTTAAATTCCACCACAAACCGAGTTTGCCCTCAAAAAAAAAAAAAGAAGGGAAATTGTAAAAACCCGAAAACCATTCAAATGCTTTCACGCCTAATTAAAAAGAATGCAAAACTTGGCCCAATTTAATGTATAGAAAGCCAACATTAAGACCAAATCGTAATTTGGCATTGAATAAAAGCGCGCTCAAATTGTATGAAACTAAAGACTCAACGCCTGCCCTCCACCTTCCTTCATGCTCACAATGGTATCACAAGTCGTTAGGAGGATATGCCTTCGGCAATGCAAAAGGCCAAAGTTGATGCCGTAACAATTATGGATTAGCATTTCAGGCAATTTCTGTGGATTAAGACAATGCACAGCTTGTGACCAAAAGTGGCTTAAAGCTGCCCGAAAATGTGGCGCAAATCACAATTGAAATTTGTTCTGCCCTAATCCCCAGCAGCAGAGCTGTGTTAAGCATTAAATACTTTAAGCTAACTTGCTTTTGTTGGCCGAAGTTCATTAACATGAATGCGTAACTAATTAAAAAGCAAGGATTGAGGGCTTACAGAAACAGACAGGAAAGAGTGCTTCACTCGACAAAGTGTTCAACTTGTTGAAAAGATCTCTTCTCTGCTGAACACCTAACAAGTTTTGTTATTAATTGATTGATGGAAGTGTTAAGGGGGGGGGGGGGGGGAAGGAGAATGTTGGAATAGAGTTGCTTTTTTTATATATGTGTGTAAAATGAAAACACAAATATACGAATATCGTATACATGTCTTCAGTGCAATAGATAGCTAAAAAAAAATAAGCGTCACAGTGTGTACTCTTTTAATAGGCAGAATGAACTCTGACTCTTACAACCTTAGTGTTAGAGAGTTCAAAAATTGAACTGTTTATTTTCTTAAAATCCTAGTGCTTATATACCTTAAAACTACTTCCAATCACTGGAAGTGTAAAATTATTTCCATGCAGATGTTTTGTCAAGTATCCCTTTCGATCGTTAAGCCATTGTTTAGACTCACGTTTCATTTTTATTACTCGCTGCGTTTGTCGCTGCAACTAAGGGATGACATATTTATTACTTGGCATCAGATAACGAGCAGGTTATCGAATATTACCTGTTATTAATGTATTTATGTATATGGCATGATCATGCTTGAACACTCAGCGATAGTATAAGAATGCGATAGACCAACGCCATGAGCCTTGCAAACTCAAAACTTGATTTAAGGGAATAGAATTTAAGCATGGGTCTGGCTATAAATACTCCGAGTCAGAAGAATAAAATTTAATACTGAACTGAACAGCGCCGCAGGTCAGTCAAGTATTTAAATATATTTTCTCTATTTCAATTTCAAATTTTGAACTTGAATAAACTGCTTCAGAATTCTCATAAATTAATTTTATAAATATTACTACAATATAAGCACTAACTCTTAATCTTTTTAAACATTTTTAGTAACTGAGAGTTTTAAAAATCATAACCATAACAATTCATTATTTATTTATATTCATATTCATATTCATATTCATATTCATATTCATATTCATATTCATATTCATATTCATATTCATATTCATATTCATATTCATATTCATATTCATATTCATATTCATATTCATATTCATATTCATATTCATATTCATATTCATATTCATATTCATATTCATATTCATATTCATATTCATATTCATATTCATATTCATATTCATATTCATATTCATATTCATATTCATATTCATATTCATATTCATATTCATATTCATATTCATATTCACATTACCCATCACAGTTCAAATACTCTTTCCGTATTTAAATACTTTAAATTGTGTTAAATGCCAAAATATAAATTGTCATTTCAATAATTAAATATCACTTGACTCCATAACAAATTAGCGGTTTTCAGTTTATATAACAACTGTGTCAATGATATATAAACTGATTTATTGTTGTTGCTTTTTTACGAATGACCCAATTACAAATTAGCCAAATGTATGAATTAATTAATGAGGACATATCCCTTTTACCTTACACAAAGGGGCAGATGTGTATGAGTGAGTGTGTGTGTGTGTATGTGTGTGAGTGTGTGTGTTTGCGTTTCTGTGTTGTGTATAAATATGGGATAACAACAATGTGTCAACGGCAGAGCTTTTCATGCCCATGCGAAATGGTGTTGTGGTAGTAGAGACATGAAAAAGGATACAAGGACACACGTAAAAGTGGCCATAATTTACGGCCATAAGCACAGCAAATGGGCACAAGTTCATAAATTATCGTCGAGAGAGAAAGAGAGAGAGAGAGAGCGGAGATGAAAATGGAGAAGGAGAAACTCCTTTCTCTCTTGCCCAGCTCATTGCAAATTTATGTAGTACTGTTATGGCCTACACTCTCTCCTCCTTACGCTTGTCAACTGATATGCAATTAAACGTTGCGAGTGCCGGAAAGTATGCTATGAAATTTCGCTAGCGCTCGCAGCTCGCAGAACATGCAGCATAAGAGAAACTTTTGTCACAAGAGAAACATTTTTTCTTTTTTGGACATATAACGAGCTTGTTAGTCCAGCAACCCCTTCTTCAACTCTGCATTGCTACCCCCCCCCCCCCCACACACTCTTTCTCTGCCTCGCCGCTTCGATTGTTTCCGCTGACTGCGCACGTTCACATTTTTGTGTCATTGACAGCAACATTTTGGCTAAAGACCGTCGACGGAAAGGACTTTGTGGTCTTGATCGAATGCTGTGCTCTATTGCCGTGCCACACATACACACACACACACACACACATATGAAACAGCGTCAGCCAACTGTAAATAACAAGCAAGCGGCGGCATGGTCAATACGCGACACCCAACATAATCGTTTCCTCTCCTGTCTGTCTTCTCATAAATTGATTCAGTTGAGCTCTCTCTCTCTCAAAGGACTCGATTGCAATTCAATGCCAAACAAAGCCTCTAAATATATCAACGAAATGCCATTTTGCAATAAACGTGTAAAATATTCATGTCAAAAAATTGTCACACAACAGCAAACACACACACACACACACTCGCACACACACACACAATTACACTCTTGGCATTGAGCCAATGTTTCCAAAATGGCAAACGGCATTTGACACGGCTGTCAGGATCTTTACAATTTTTTTTTTTTTTTTTTTTTCGGTTATTCTCGTTGTTGTTCTGGCTGTTACATTGGTGACCGTTGCCAAGAGCAGCGCGAAAGTAAAATGAAAAATGGGTAACAGCTCAAGCAATTGATGAACACTCGCCTATGCCAACGACAACAGGGTGCTCTCTCTCTCTATAACAAAGCAATTGCTTCGAGCTCTTCACAAATTTTGCCTTTTCTAATATACGAAAATTCTTTTGAAGTGCTTAATTTGTGTTTAAGTGCCTTTTGAGTTTCTCTGAATGCCGGGAATTTTTCATGTTGGTTAATTTGAGACATAATTGAATTTCATGTAATTTTTACTGAGTTGGTGTGTTTGGAAGTTAATTTTGTATATTTTAAATACAGAATAATTCTTATTGAATTATTTGTGATATTAATTTATACATATTTTCTATAAAATTATGAAGAAGAATAAATTATTCTCTATAAAATTAATAAGAGCAAATTTGTATTCTCTTTTTCCTGTTCAAGTATTCCATATACGACGAGATGTTATTATATATTTTAATATACAATGAGAGAATTTATATAACCAGGCCACTGATGTTTTCAATGATCTTTAAGTTCACCAAATACAAATTTCTTGAATTTTTAAAAATAATTCCACAAATACCCTAACAGATATTTATTTAATTAAATTAATTTTGCCTGCACAATATTGGCAAATATAGGGAAACTTTTATATATATTTTTTATATATTCCGAAATATGTACTACAATATGAAAATATTTAGTTTGATATTAAAAAATATTCCCCAATTTTAATTACGCTTTAAATTTAAACTATTCATAGTAGAAAATATTCCATTATTATAAAACTAAAAAAATGAAATAAACATATTTAATAAATTTTCATAACAGTACAGTACATTTTTTTAAATTACAATATGGCATATTAACTTATTCTGTAATTAATTAACCTATTTGAATATTTATAATTTGCTTTCAATATTAAAAAAAAAAAAAATAAAGTTTTCATTTATTAAATTATTTTCCTCAATATTTAAACATTTTTATTTTCATTTATTGAATTAACCTATTTGAATATTTATTATTTGTTTTCAATATTAAAAAAAAAAATAAAGTTTACATTTATTAAATTAATATCTTCAACATCTAAAAAAATTTTTAATTTCATTTATTAAATTAATATCTTCAATATTTAAAAAGTCATTTGTCATTAAATAAATTTCTTAAATATTTTCTGTTCAATTATATTTCTATGCATTTATTAAATTTATTTATTTGATTATTTAGAAATTAGATAATATTATCCAACCAATTCTCATTCGCAACTAATTCTCCTCGAAAAGAACACCCTCTACGACTAGCTGGACTTGCCAATTTTATTTTTATTTTGCTATCATTTTCCTGATTATCAATTCCATTTTCATTTCTTTTTTTCCCGTCACTCTGCTCAATGTTGTAGAAAAAACAAATGCAAGAGTTCATGTAACTGTTGTTGTTTCTACTGGAAAATATTGTCCCAAATTGTCCTCAGGGGAGCGTACATATCTACAGCATGAAATATAAGAGAAAGTAAAAAAGAAAATCAAGAGAAAATAAAGAAAAAATATGCTGTAAAAAAAACTTGGATATTGCTAGAAAACTTTATATGTGATATGCTGCTGCTGCGGGCCATTTCGATTCAATTCGATTGAGTCTCGCAATGGCCTGCCACAGTTGTTCCACTTGAATAGTTGAGGTTATGCTTTAGTGACTAATTAGTAATTCAGTTAACCAAATATGTGCGGTTAACTGTAATTATGAGGCATGCCCAGCAGCAATAGCAACAGCAGCAGCAGCAGCAGCGTCATCATCATCATCATCAAAGGATGTCAGTTACACGCGCTGCCAAGTGCGCTACACTTATGTCGCCGTGTCTGTCGCAATTATCAGATGTGGCCTGTCGGTCCGTCGACACGCGGCCCATAAATTTCATGCAAATGAAATGCACACGGAGCAACTTTATGGGGTGAACAAAATACACACAGGCTCAATCTCTTTTGTGATACGAGGCGGCCCGAAAATGTTTCACGGCATGTCTTTATAGCACACCCAACCACACACACACACACACACACACACACGCACACATACATAAACATGCGCATATTCACACACACGCACACAATCTCGCATCTTTGTGGCAGTTGCGTGTTTTGGCGTCTGCCACAAATTATGCTCATTATCATGTAGAGCAGCAGGTCGTGCGTGGGCATGGGACTACGGACTACCCTGAAAAGTATGCTATGCAATATAAAAATGCCAACTCGTAATTAAGCCTACCTCAGCACCAGCAAAAAAAAAAAATGGTGAAAGAAATGTTAAAACGAATTTCGTATACCCTCGGGTATATACACACATAACAGATTGAATTGAAAATTAAATAACATAAAATAAAATACCCTTGAGCACAAATGTAAATATAAACCATATAAGATTGAGCTATTGTTTGATAAAAAGAATTTTACGATTTGCAAGTTTCTATTATAAAAGCAGTTTAAATAGACTTGGGGGAAAAATATATAGGTATATATGAGAAAGCTAATAAAAATAAATAAGTTTACGATAAAAGACATTTAAATACCTAAAAGTATATACTACATTTATACTATATATTTGCCTAGTGAACTATGTAAAAATTTTGTGTTGATTAATTAATTATTAACTGATAGAGTGTTGAATATATATATAGTTACATTTAAATAAATTTTTCTAAAAATATATATATTATATATTTCAATTAAATATATATTAGATATCCAAAAAAAATTTTTTTAATTTGAAACTCATTTAATTTAAATATTTTAAATATTATAAGCTGAAGAAATTACGATAAAAGGTTTTTATATAGCGTATATCGAATAAATAAATATACGATATATTAATCTACAAAGACATTTACGATAATAAGTAACTTTGGGCATATATTCATAGATTTACGATAAAATCACTTTAAATATGCTTGTGCATATATCGAGTTATAAGATATGATCTTCTCGAAATTATTTCTATCGTGTAAGCAGATTTATAAGAATAAGAGAAGAGTTATGAGAATAAAAATTATTTCTACAATATAAGACTTTCGATCTATTGCTAGAATATAAAAGGAAAGCTATATATCAAGTACATGCCAAACTTTTCCACTAGTATAAATAAATCGAATAAATCGAAAGTCTTCTATTGTAGTATTATAAATTTCTAGAAGCGGGGCATATTAATCCTATTATTATTACTTTAGCAAGTCAAATCTGTATTTAAAACTGTTCATAAATTTTAGTTATTGCAAATTAAAGTCTATTAGCTTATTAATATGCATTTTAATTAGCATATTTGGCAAATATTCTAGTATTAATAGTATATTTTTTAATGGATGTAAACGCAGCTTTTGCCTTACAAATAAAACAAAATTGATTTCCATTCTAATTTGCAATGAATGCCTCTGTAATGTTGATAAATAAATGCCTCTGTAATATTTATATTGGATTTTGGGTTCTTAATTGATAGATAGATAGAAGAGAAACAAGTCAACATTACCTAACTTTTTGTCTGTTTTAATACCTTACTTTTGTTGCTCAAAAATAATTTATTAAATTTTATAAAAAGTTACTGAAAAGTAATTATAACTTTCACAAAAGCTATTTATCAAACTTTAATAAAAAAATTTCAAAAAAAAAAAAAAAACAGAAACTTCAAAGCAAATTAGAGAAACGATGAATTAGAATAGAATTTACAGAATTTTATTTTAGAATTTACAATTTTATTTTTGGAACTCATCATCAGCCTTCCTTTAGTTACACCAACTTTTTCTCCACTCGACTCGACTGCACTTTACATGTTAGTTAAGAAAGTCATACAACTCTCAAGTTAATACACTTTCCCAGTGGATGACACAGACAAGTTATGTTTTTGTGGTTTGCTTTGTACTCAGCCAACTGCAGGCAACTGCACTAAAAAGTGTCCTTCATCATGTGATCCTTGTGCAGTTGGTTTGTTGTAGTTTTATGTGTTCGTGTTGCTGCCGTTGTTTGTGGTGCGATGCTGCTGCTTTTAAAAGTAAAACGCTGTTGAGTTCATTAAAAATTTGACTAAGTACGTTGTCATCCTGCTCCTCATCAGCCAGCCTCAGCATCATCATCATTCGCCTCGGTGCTTTCGCTGAGCCACTTCGTTCCTCGACATGTCTTCATAGAGGCTGTGACAATGCCAGGCCAAGTAGTACACTTATAAACCGTACATATATGAGTGAAAATTTATATACATATAAATTTATGTGTGCATGTATGTTGTATGTATGTATGCGTACTTTCGCTTATCGCATTAAGCTTTCAGCGTAGCATAGAAAGATGAAAATGATTTTACCGCGAATTGACGCCAAAATATGGCCGCAGCCTAATTTGGATTTATGAAGCATTAACAGCAATATCAACAAAACAGGAAACGGAAATACATAAATTATTCAGCGTATTAAATTAGCTTAACGATAATGCATATCAATTAAATTGGAATTCTCAACAGCAATTGATAAATAATAAAAAAAAAAAATACTAATTGAAAATATATTAAGCGCACTCGTAATTTCAGCCCAATCGAATGCTATCAATATTTTTGCTTTTATATTTGAATTGCAGGAGAAAAAATTCCTATAAATTTATGTGCTTGTAAGCTTGTTAATTATTTATAGGCAATATAAATTAAAAGCCCATAAATATTCAAATCATTTTAATATAATCCTCAAATTAATGTTCATAAAAAAACTAAATTAGATACAAAGTCAAATTTATAGTGAATTTGATATATATTAAATATAAAGTCAAATGAAATAATAAATTAATGAAATTTAAATATATATACATATATTTTTAAATAAAATTGAATTAAATTGAATTCTAATTTAATTAAAATTTCATTTTTGAATAAAACAAAACGACATAAGAGAATAATTTAAAAAAAAAATATGTATTGAAAAATAATATTATTTTCTAAAAATCTTATTAGTGGACTCTATATCAACTAATTCGCATTATCTTTTATAAATATTTAAAATACAATTTAATCGTTTTTTTTTTTTTTTAATTTTGAGTTATTTGAAAGAAATAATTAGATGTACTAAAATATAGATAAATATAGACAAATTAATTACGTGCTTGATCGCATGATAAAATGCCTGATTATCAACAAATTTTCTTAAAGAAAACTTTTGAAAATTGATATATACTTAAATATAAAAATTTATTAAAAATTAATTAACCAAAAAAAATATCTTCGAAAAAAAAAAACATTTATTTATTAATTTCTATTTATGTGCTATTTTATACTTTTAAATAATCTTTTAAAGACAACTTTGTTACTTATTTACACATTTTATAAATGTTTTTAATTTTTCTATTCAAAAAAGTAATTAAAATACAACAAATAAAAATTAAATAAAGAGAATCTCATTAATTATATTTTTGGCAGCACATAAACTGACAACTCATTAAAATCATCAAACAAAAAGATAAAAGCCATAATAATAATAATTAATAATAAATAAAAGACGCATAAAAAGCGATGAAACTAATATTTATAGCAATTCGTGCACTCAAACCTGCTGCTCTCCTCTCTCGCTCTCTCTCTCTCTCTCTCTCTCACTCTCTTAATCGTTCTCTCAGTAGAGCCGCTGCGACAACTCATAAATCGCTCAGCACAATATGTGCTTCTCTGTTATGAATATGCGGCACAAAGCATAGCAGGCAATAGGTAGAAGAAGCAGCAGCAGCAGCAGCACCAGCCAATGGAATGCCATTGTATGGGGTGCTACGGAATCCCTCATGACAAAATCAATAGAGGATACACGAAACAGCTGAGCCGCCTGCTCCCAACAATGTAAACATACGAAAGAGAGAGAGGGAGAGAGAGAGAGAGAGAGTGAGAGTGTGTGTGTGTGTGTCTATGGGTGTGTGCGTGTAAAGAGAGCGTTACTATAAATAGGGCAAGAGTCACACGCTCACTACTCTCTCTCGCTCCCCCTCTCTCTCTCTCTCTCTCACTCTCACTCTGGGAAAATTCGTGACAGCATTTAGTAAAATTTTTGCGTTTTTCCACTTTAGTCAAACGCAGCTCTTCAACGTTGGCGGTAGCCGAAAATCAAGCGGATCAACCTCGACACAACACACTTACACCAACACATACACATACACATATAGCTATATATACATATACATATATATATACATATACACTCATACATACACACACACACACACACACACACACATAGAAACGCGCGCGACAGTGTGCCATATGTGTAATCAAAAACGTAGCCCCGCCGCACTAAGAGCAAAAGTTTATATATAGAAAATTTCAACGCGCACAGCTGAGGGAAAACTAAATTCGTTGTGCAGCTGAAAATAAATTTTAACGAAAAACCAAAAACCAACAACAACAACAACAATTCTAATTCTAATACAAATTCAACATAAAAAAAAGCCGTGATTTTATTCGTAACTAGATTTCAATTTGCAACTGCTGCAATATTTCTCAAATATTACGCATACGCCGCATGTGCTGGGAAAAAATTTAACTGAGCACAAAAAAAAAAAAAAGAAAAGAGATAACGTGTGGCGCCAGCGTCGGCGTCGCTGCTGACGTCGCGACTCCACCCAAAATTGTATACCAAATTTGGTAGCAAATGCAATGAGTTTTAGTGACTGACTGGATTTCAGAGTGTGCGTGTGTGTGTTCGTGTGTGTGTATTTCGGTTGTGCACAACCAGCGGACCAGAAGAACAACAAATCAAATTTTGAAAAATGCTAGCAAAATGTTTGGTACATGCGAAAAGTTGATGACACATTTTGCTGTCATTTTGACCGCATTTCTAGCCGCTCAGCCTCTATTATTGCTGCTCATTTGCGGTCCACCAGCGACACGGCATGCCGGCGGCCCCGCCTCATCCACATTTATGGTGGACGCCTCTGCCGCGGATGAAGCGTAAGTTAAAGCTAAACCAAAAAAATTGCTCAAGAGAATATTTATTTTATCAAATTTTGATATATTTAAATTCCTTTCATTGTTGAGTTTCATATCAAATGGGTTTTATTTGCGGGCGGCTTGTCGAACATAAGTCCATTAAAGGGCGTGTTTTCCATCATCATTATCATCAACATCATTATCAGCAGGCAACATCGTTCGACTCTGCCCTCGTCGCTCGTTAATTTTTCGTACATTTTATGCTGATTTTTTTTTATTTTTTTTTTTGTTATTTTTGTTTTTGTTTTTGGCAGCCACCTCACGTTTCTTATTGAGAATGCGCTGCGTGTCATGCGTTGGGCATGTGGGCTTTAGCAATTTTGTTGGTATGCAACGCACATCCTGATGATAATGACAATTTATTGCGCTTATCGCAAATATTGAGACACACTCAGCTTTAATGCATATGATTTTCTTTTGGC
The DNA here is from genome assembly GCA_035047405.1 of Drosophila stalkeri. Lineage (NCBI taxonomy): Eukaryota > Metazoa > Arthropoda > Insecta > Diptera > Drosophilidae > Drosophila > Drosophila stalkeri. Next base: position 20,777,348 of record JAWNPR010000039.1, read on the forward strand.
TGTCAAATTTGAGCTTGACTTGGAGTGGAAGAATATTTTTATGCTGCCCTCTTCAGATAACGAAAAAAAGAGTACTTTGGCTGTTCTAGAAGGAATGTGAATTTATTTTATTGCTCAGCAAAGCTCTAAGCAAGACACTTAAAAAAAAAAAAATAAATAAAAAAATTTGCTGAACTTTTCTTCAATAAAAATAAAAAAAATTGCTGAACTTCTAGTTGGAAATGAAATGAATTTGCCTTCCAGAGTACTTGAAAACAAAGCAGTGAAATTTGCTTTTCGCTTTTTATTTTATTTTATTTATTTTTTTGTACATAGTTTCTTTTCTGAAATATTGTTGAAGCGTAGTAGTTGCTATAGAGTTATATATATAAATAAATAAAAATAAATATATGTAAATACTTGGCAGATTTAGATAGACATTTGTCTAATTGTATATTTTTGACATTTTTGCATATTTTTAATAATTGTGTATCCTTAAGTGATTTTCAGTTAGCAAGTTTAAAGGCCTACTATTAATTTGCTTTGTCAACTACAAAAGCTAAAAAAGATCTTGTAGATCAATTTAATTTAATGAATATGCTTAAAATTAATATATAATTTGTTGCTTAAATATAATAATAAAAATAATAATAATATAAATTAATAATATAAAATATAAAATAATATAATATAAAATATAAAATAAAATATAATAAAAATATATATAATACAAATATATATTAATAATATAATATAATATAAAATATAAAATAAAAAATATTTTAAATATATAACATATAAATATGTATAATAAAAATATAATTATATATATATTCGACTTTTTAAATGTATTTCTAATTTCACCTTCTACCATATTTACTATATTAGCAGTTCCGTAGTTTCGTAACCTACCAGACTTATTTAACATACTTATTGCAGCTATATATTCTAAACTAATAAATAGTCACAAAACTTAAGCTAATTTAATTTAGATTCTAAATAGCATAAACTAACCCTAAGCCTTGAACTTATCCTTCTATTATTTTGCTTATCCATAGTTAATATGTTAAGCAAGTTGCTTTATTTGTTTACCTAATTTAATATTAAATACAATAAACACTTCGCGCCTTGTACTCCATGTTTATTGTAGTTAAATTTCATGGAATTTCATTTAATTTCAATTCTCAACTTGAATTATTAATTATTAATCATTTTTGTTGAAGTTTGTCCTTTCTATTTGTCAAAATAATTCAATTTTATAGTCACTATTTAGATTGTCTTCTATTAGCAACTTAAGTGTAGCTAAAAGACATTTTACAATAATAGAAGTAACTTAAAACTAACTAAATGCAAATATAGAAACTTATATTTAATGGAACAATCAAAAGTCGGTACATTCTTGACAGCTTAATCAATCAATCAATTTAAAAATAAATTTAAAAAAATAAAAAATAAAACAAATAAATAAAATAAATATTATTTATTATTATTAATTAAAAAAAAATTAATTTTACTTTGGTAGCGAAGTTAGCAAAGCAAATGTGTTAGTTAGAATAAGTCTAGCTTATTCCAAGTAAGAAAAATTTCCATAAAATTTAATTTTATGCGGCGTAAATATATTATTAGAATATACCAATAATAAAGTATGCTAATTTTGCTTAGGTGTGACCCTAAGCCTAATATATAATAATAATAATATAATGTAGATTTTTTAATATATGATAATAATATTATGTGAGTTTTTTGTTTTTTTTTTGGTTGGAGTTTTACTTTTCTTTGGATCTTTATTTTATTTATAAAGAATAATATATTAAACAAAAAATTGAAAAAATTTCTTAACTTGCTTGTATAGTTTTTATTTTATTTTTATTTTGTTTTTATTTATTTTTTTATTTTTTTTTATTTATTTTATTTTTTTCTTATGCGTCGATCAAAGTCAAAGTTTGCCAACATTCACTCACTTTTGCTCGTCACTGAGTATATAGCTCTTGCCTTTAGCTAATTTCCCATTCAAAGTGCCCTCGTAGCGCCTTAATAAGTCGCCTAGAACTTAATGTAATATTTTTTTGTTGTTCCCCCGTTCTATGCTGCCTTTTGGCCATTGCGTGCTTTAGGCGCTTTTGTCTTTTGTTTCCAATTTTCATTTTAGCGCTCGCACACATGCACGCGTTCGAGTGTGTCTGTGTGTGTGTGTCTGTGTATGTGTGTGTTTGTGTGTGTGCATCAGCGTATTTGCCCACAATTTCGGCAGCTGCCGTCGACCTTTTTGCTACTTATTTCCCCCTTGCTTTTTTTTATTATGCTCCGTTTTTTATCTTACGCACTTTTCATAAGTCACATAAGAGAATTATTTGTCTGACATGTTGACTCTCGGGGGAGGAGTCGTAGCAGCAGCGGCAGCAGCAGCAGGTACTCTACAGACGTCTATTTACGCGTAATGCATATTTTATTAGGGCATTTCTCGTCTAACTCGCTGCCTTCAAAAAGACTCCCGACGTTCTATTAATTTGAGCCATAAAAAAAAGTAATAATGAAATGGGGTTTGGTTCTGGCCAAGGCACACACAGGCAACAGCCGAAGGCGTGTCACTTGGTCTAAACGGACAAGCAAATACAATTAGCAGTGAGCCAAATGTAATTAAATCAAATAGTCAATAGAATTAACATTGTTTAAATATTACACTTTGACATGCACTGACCACAAAATGTCCTTAGAGAGTTTCGTCATATTCCAAAAATCATCATAGAAAACAAAATAATAATAATATACGTTCTAATTACTTCGCAATTTATGCATTTAGCCAGATTAATAATAATAATAATGAACAATTTTTTTTTTTTTTGGGCTTGCCAAATTCTCTATGATATCATCAATTCATAGGCAAAGCTAAAAGGTATATGTATATAAACAATTTGTTTATATTTGTGTCTTTTTTTATATATATAAAATATTTAATTTAGTCGGCTCAAGTTGAATATCATAATTTATAACTTGACCAATTTTTTTTGTATATTTAAAAAGGAAATTTGGCATAGAAGAAAATGAGCAGATATTTATTTATATAAGCTATAGCATATCCGTAGCTATATCAGTGTTCGGCTGTTGCTAGTCACACCTTCTAATTGGAAGCAGACATTTAGCTCAATTTGAATTAAAAACAAAATATATTTTAATGATTTTTTTAAAATAAATTTTCATTCATTTTTTTTTTTTTTTTATTTTTGTTTCGCATTTGATGTTGAATTTGGCATCAGAATAGCTGAGCCAAGCAAAGCAAATTTATGGCGTATGTCGGCTGCTCAGTAAATGGTCTATAGAATTTCCAGACATTCTACTTTTAGGTAAATTTTATAATATCAAAAGATATTGAAGAATAGTAGTAGTATGTATATATGTTAAAAATAGTATTTAGAAAATAGCTTTACGGAATTACGATATAACGAAGCAATTTTAGTGAGCGATAGATAGAAACTCTCTGAGGTGTGGGAAGCAGAGTAAATTAACTACTGAACGTATTAGGTATTCAACTTAATAATTTATTATAATTAATTTATATTATATTAAAATTTTTAAATTCAGAAATATTATTACGAAACTCTCCAAACACTCAATGGGTATATTATTCTTAGTATCTAATATTATTTATTATTATTATTAATTATGCTCTATCCTAATTTACTGCAATTGTAGAAGATCCTAAACAAATATTAATCTTTGAACTCAGCTGTAGATTCATTAGATTGTATTATTCTCAAATGTAAGGCATCTCATGCTTTTATGTGCTTCAAAAAAATGAATCTTTCTTTGATCTCTTATATTTATCATCTTCAATTGTAACCAGATATTTAATTTATTGTAAATTTGGTAAGCACAGCTTAAATAGTGTCAACATTGCAATTTTTAAGCTTTATATTAAATATTACTAAAAATTATTTCTAAAGTACATACAATTGAAATAGTAGATAAGAAGGTGGCGGAGTAAAAGTCAAAAAATTGTTACCAATATTCTAATTTAGTCTATCTTAGATATATGCAAAATTACAATCTTCTGGCATTATTTTTTTTTTATGTGAGTTTTATGAGTTTATGCCAAAATTTCAGGCTTTTTTCCTATAGTGCATTGTACCGCTCATTTTATATGGAAAACTATTTTTATTTATCTTATATAGTTAAATTGCAATACATCTGTTTATCGAAGGAACGATCGGAACGAACGATTGAACGATTCCCTTTGTTTTAGATCTAACCTTAATCTAGTTTCTTTTTGGATGTACACTAGAAAATTTCTCCTTAATCTAATGTTATTCCCTTTGTCTCTGGCTTTAGAGATCGATTCCTATACCTATAGAAAAATGTAGTTGCATTGCTTGAGCTCTCCATTTCTTTATATACCTCAGCGAAAAAGTTATACAAATAAATATATGATTATTTCTCTTCTCTTCTCTTTTTTTTTTTGTTATTAAAATTTTTTGTATTTTGGTAATAACTTTTGTTTTAATAAATTATTTATTTATTTATTTGTTTTGTGGTTAGCATGCCTAACAAAGTCATCTTTTTACTACATGTTCACAAAATAAATTTACGCTTCGTGTTTATCTTCCCAAGTAGATTGTCAAACACATTCCACAATCTCTTCAGCTATAAAATCAATTTACTCTGAGCATATTTTATTTCTGCATAAAAGCCCATACGATTAAGCCATATTTTCGCTCTGTGCATTCATTGTTAAATTCACTTTTAACGCCTTTTTTCCCACGCTTTCGACACGTTCAAAAATTGAAAAAGAAAATCCACATAAATCCCCCCATTCGACTTCTCTCAATCAATCCCAGGCCAACGGAATTCAAGTTCAAACAAGATTTATTGCTGGCAACAGCACAAAATGTGGCTTTAATGTGGCTAAGTGGCAAAATACTATATAATTTATGTGTTTGTGGAATAACAAATGCAATATTTTATGCGCTTCTGCTGTTGTTTCTTTTTTTTTTCGCACTGAAGCATTGCGCACACATTAATAGACAATGATCATAAAAAAAAATCAATGTAAATTTGCAAAGAAAAAATCCCCCGAAAATAGTCATAAAAATGAAACGAACAAAGTATATTTGTGTATATATAATATATATATATATATATATGTAAAATAAAACCGAAATACAAAGGCAAAAACTTGGCTAGCCCAACTAGCCAACGCTACGCCCACAACGCCCACGAGCCAGCCAGACAAGAGTCGTTCGATTCAGTGCAGATAAGAACTGAGTTTATTCAACACAAACAGAAAGAAAAGAACAAAAAAAAAAAAAACTGAGGGGAAGCACAGCTAGCTTGCCACAAAGGAATGTTGCAAATTTAATTGAACAACTCCAAAATGAAACAACAACAAGAATACAACAATGACAACAACAAGAGCGACAACAATTAAACTTGAGCTTGGAGCATTCAGCGGCACTTGAACTATGTCAAAGGCAAAGCGGCAAAGGCGCCAATGGAAGGGAGGGGAGAGTGAGAGATACCCGCAAACAGTAAAGCAAGAAAAAGAGATAGAGATAGCGAGCAAAAGAAAAGTTCTCAAATTTCAGTAGAGAAAGAGACAAAAAGTAGTTTTGGTTTGGTCTATGCGCATGAATGATTGAAACAAATGACTTTCACACTCATCAGACAGTTGTTGTTGAGCAGCGCCCTACTATGCGCTTCTCATAAGTAATAATTAAGCAACTCAAGTAGCCCGGACTAGCTGTAGCTAGTAAAAAATACTAGTGAAGTATGAGCAAGTTGTCGGCTGTAAAACATTTTGTGTATTTTTATTTACTTTATATTTTCTTTAGTGTCGTGTTTGATCTTAATAACAAATTTGCGAGATATATATATATATCAATGTCTTCCTAGGTACTATTATAATGTCAAATTTTTATATTATATATAGTTATATTTTATATCATTTACATATATCATTTATATTATATCAAATGAGATCTGTCTCTTTTTATTCTTTGCATTTGTAAATACTTTGATTACTTTTAATTAATTTTCAATTTTCCTTCTCTATCTTGTCTATATTCTATTTCTTTATTTATATTAATTTTTCTTATGCTTTAACATTCTCTCTTATTAGCATTTTGTGTCTAGAATTACTACTTTACCCTAGAGTCTCTGTATCTCTTCCCAAGTTTTCTGTACATATTATTCTTGATAATTTTCATGATCGTCAAAAGCACTGCTTGTTTAAATTAAAGTTGTACAAATTTCTCTTACTCGATCTCTTTATATATATTTCTTTTTCGATATCTCTTCCTCCCTGTCTCTTTCTCTCTCTCTCTCTCTATCTCCCTCTCCTTCTATCTCTCTCTTTCCACCTCTTTCATGTAATAATCTTTTTTAACTTTAAATTGTTTACAATATTAATTCCTCTTACTCGATTCACTGATTCCTCACTTATTTAATCCCTCGCAACCTTTCTCTTTTTCTATCTCTCTGAAATTGCTCTCAGCTCTAACTTACTCTTGCTCACATTTAAAAAAATATTTTACTAGATCCCTTGATCTCTCTCCCTTTTCCTTACTTTCTCTCCCTCTCTCTCTCTCTCTCTCTCTTTTTGGTTTGGTTTTACTTTAAAACCATCTTTTCATTTGACATTGACTTAAAGAAGACTTATTTATACCTTTCTTGCTTCCTCCGATTTTATTCTCTATCCTCATCAACTTTACTCACATGCTTTAAATAATACCTCTCTCTGTTATCCTCATAAAATAAATTAATACTTGAATACTTTGTATTCAATTAAATAATTATCTTGTTGCATTAATTGAACTTAGTCTGACATTGTTTCAAATTTTAGATGTTTCAAATTTATTACATTAGCAAATTTAATTCTTAAATGATCTTTTGTATAATGTATTTCTATATACGTTTTTATGGTATTTCCAAAAATAATGTTTCTTTATTTTAATGAATCATTTTCACAAAATAAATTTTTGCAATTGTTAAGATTTATAAATACGAGATGAATAAGAAGATATATTGAAATATATATGTATTATGTAGTGATTATGGTAGTCTTAATTGCTGCGTTCAACTAATATAATTGTTTTTATAGCGCTCAATGTTAATTTAAGAGTATATTCCGTTTAAGAGCTTTTCACATTTAAGAGAGCTTTTAGCGAACGTCTGCGCGCGCATTGGCTGGGCACTTGTTGATTTCTCACACACACATACACACGCACGCCCGCTCTTTGTCTTTCTCTCTCACACGCACACATACTCACACTGGAGCAAATGCCACGCACAGCTGTTTCTGTTCGCTGCTGCCGTTGACTGCGCTGCTGCGCTGCTTAGGACTGCCTTTGGCTTGGCTACTTTCTTTTAAACAGAAACACTCACTCACACACGCGCACATTCGCACACACACACACACACACACATGAACACCTTTTTAAGCGTGCTCGTTACCAACACACTCGTGTCTGACATGTAAGCTAATTAAATTAGTGGCCTTGTTGTACTTGCACGTCGACAGGTGGTTGACATTTCTTTTCGGGCCATTTGTGTGACGATTTGCCCGTTGGCGTTGCCAGACTGTTTTGGTATTTAATAGGAAGTGAGAGCAAGCTGAAAAATTAAATTTAATCATTTTTAAAAATACAAAAAATAAATAAATAACAAATGAGTATAGAAATAAAATATGGTAATTGAGAATTAGATAAATTTAATTGCAGAAAATATATATAGTATATTGTTATATATATATATTTTTTTATTTGGCATTCAGTACTCAAATTAATCTATGATCAAATCAATCTGTAAAATTAGTCTATGATTCTATTCTTTCAATAGTCTCTACAACAAACTAAGTTTATATGTTTTTACGAATATTCATATAACTTTCCTATTCATTATCAATCTTAATCTCCCATATTTTACTAGGCAGCTCTTGCCCCCCGAACGCGCAGCCTATAGCTTCTAAAAATATTAACAATAATAATTTTATAATAATTAACAATATAATTTCATTTAGTTTTCTAATGCCTTTGGCCTTTTCTTTTATGTGTTTTCCAGCGTTGGCAAATGGGCGACCCAGTTCGGGGACGAGCTCTTCCTGCTGGCCCAAAAGATAACCAAATCGCAGGAGATCAAAGAGAAATATAAAGAATATAATGCTCGAGTTGAGCTAAAAAATGGCAGCGAGCTGATCAAATCGATAACAGCGAATGTGGGCAAAATGTTGGCACGCAAAATGGATGCAGTGCGTTGCATACAGGAGAAGGCGGAGAGTGTCAATGAGAATTTCGAATTCAATTTGACATATGCGGAGACTAACTTCACCTACTACTCCAGCAAGTATTCGCCATTTAATGGCAATAGCTCCGAGGAGCTGGAGGCAAATGTAATGGAATATGCGTATATGTATCGTGAAATGATGCTAAATCCGGATACACATTTCTATAATATTTCTGTGGACACGGAGCATAGTTCGGTGCATGTGCCCTCTAATGTTTGGGATCGTGCGCCGCATGTGCTAAAGACTATACAATGGTCAGAGCAGCTGGATGAGGTATTCCGTCAAAACTATCAATCCGATCCGGCTCTATCTTGGCAATATTTCGGTTCCGATACGGGCATATTACGTCATTATCCCGCCGCACAGTGGTACGATTCACGTGTGAATAAACTAGATGCAGATACATACGATTGTCGCAAACGCTCCTGGTATATAGAGACGGCAACGTGCTCTAAGGATATTGTCATCCTGCTGGATCACTCGGGCTCAATGACGGGACATCGTCATCATGTGGCCAAGTTCACAATACGCAGCATATTGGATACGTTCTCCAATAATGATTTCTTCACCATTTTCCGATATTCCAACGATGTGCAGGGCATTATACCATGCTTCAAGGATGCATTGGTGCAGGCCACACCCGAAAATATTGATGTCTTCAATACGGCCATAGCCGAACTGGATGATCCCGAGGGCTATGCGAATCTAACGCTGGCCTACGAGCATGCCTTTCAAATATTACGCAACTATTATATAAATCGAAGATGCAACGAGACCTCCACATGCAATCAGGCCATAATGCTGGTCACCGATGGCGTGGCGGGCAACACGACCGATATATTCGAGAAATATAACTGGGGCAATGGCGAGAATGGAACTTCACGCATGAATGTACGCATCTTTACCTATCTGCTGGGCAAGGAGGTGACCAAAGTGCGTGAGATTCAATGGATGGCCTGCTTGAATCGTGGCTACTATTCCCATGTACAAACATTGGATGAAGTCCATGAGGAAGTGCTCAAGTATGTGGATGTTATTGCAACGCCTCTGGTTCTGCAGAATGAACAGCATCCGCCCACCTGGACGCATGCCTTTACAGATAAAACGGTAATTATACAGAGTTGAAATTATAAGGGGTTTACTTATTTGAATTGACGATTCCCCCACTTTGTAGTATGATCCCTTGAACTCGAATGAAAGACGACCACGTCTTATGATAGCCGTTGGTGTGCCCGCCTTTGATCGCTCCTATCGCCATGAAAATAGCACTAGAAGACGAGCACGTCTACTGGGCGTAGCCGGCACAGATGTGCCCGTCGAGGATATAGACAAATTGACGTTGCCCTACAAGGTAAAACCACTTTATAGAGAATAAATTTTTTGAAATCTGTTTAATATAGCTTTTCATTCCCGGCAGCTTGGCGTCAATGGCTACTCCTTTGTGGTGTCGAACAATGGCTATGTGCTACTCCATCCGGATCTGCGGCCCCTTGGTGTAAGTTCTCTTTAACAATCCAAACAATAAATTGAATTATTGAATTCCTATTGCTAAACTCTTATTTCCAGTCCAATAACAAAATGAATCCCAACTATAATAGCATTGATTTTACCGAAGTCGAGCATTTGTTTGAGGATCAAAATCCCCGTGAACCGGGTGAATCTATTCTAAATATACGCAGTTCCATGGTTCACAATGAGGCTAAGGAATTTCGTGATATTCCTGTCAAGTTCCATTATGATAAAATGCGTCGTGTATCGGAGGAGAAACAGGATTATTTCTTTGCTCCATTACCCAATACACCTTTCACTTTGGGCATTGTTATGCCCAGTGAATATGGCAAGACTTGGATCAAAGTCGGCGATGAGGTGGACAAGAACAAACACATGAAGGTCAATATATCCGATTTCTTTATTGGCGAAAACTGGAAAGTACATCCCGATTGGTAAGTACAGAAGAAGAAGAAGAATCCAAGTCTGATTGAATATTATATAAAATTCAATTTCATTTCACAGGGTCTATTGCAAGTATCATTATCTAGAGGGTCATGAATTCAAGACGCCTGAAGCGGAGCTGCGTGAATTTTTGGAAAAGATGATGAAACCCGACTGGAAATGGCCCGAGCAATATGCCGAAGATGAATCTGATTGGGATGACAAGGATGATTGTAAGTGATACAATCAATAAATGAAATGAAGCCACCTCCAATCCCCAACTAATCCCCTTCGATTACAGTAAACTGCGGTCGCAAAACGCTCAGCGATGATGCCTACTATTGCAACAAGGAGCTCGTTCATTTGCTCATTTTCGATGCGAAGGTGACAAACTTTAGCTATGGCGTTTGGAAATTCGAGAACGATCAGGAACGTCAGCTAATTGAACGTTTTGGTGCCACATTGAGATATGTGGCCACCATGAGCGGTTTGACACGATGGCAGTTCATCTTTGGCGAGGTTGAAGTGGATACGGATCAGGAATTTGGAGATTATCATACAACAGCGATTGATGAGACTTGGTATAAGAGTGCCATACTGCAACATCATCAGGACAATACCGAAAGCTTTGTCTATTCGGTCAAACATTACAATGATCCGCTCGAAGATAGCGATCTCAAGGTGACCGCCTCGCATGCCATCTTTCCGCGAGATGGTGGCAAAGAGGCTCCCGCCTGTGTCGTCGGTTTCCAGTTCTCGCATGCGCGCATGTGGGAACGTTTCTTCAACATAACAGCCGTGGATAATGTGAGTATCCCAGAAGTTAATTAAAGAAATAAATATATATTTACAATTTGTATAATTCCGCAAAAACAGTGCAACAATTGTCTGCCCATCTGCACGGATGATGACGTCGATTGTGCTGTTATCGATAACAATGCTTACATTGTCGTTGGCCAAAACATAAATACGACGGGAAAATTCTTTGGTGAATTCCATGGTGATGTTATGGCCGCCATGGTACAGAAGGGCATCTTCAAAAGCATCGAGGTCTACGATTACCAGGAGCTATGTAAAGTAGAGCCAACAACACTCAGCGATGGACACAGTTTGTTACATGTGAGTTAAAGCGGATGTGAAGATGTGGAATCAGACCTAGTTGAGACGACATTGGAGAGGTTAGACCAGAGGCTCAGCCTCTAATTCAGCTCCTGAATCTGTCTTTGGCTAGGGCTCAACTTTTTCCACTGCCACTGTCCAGCCTCTGGCTCACCCTCAACCTCTGCCTATAACTCAGCTTTTGACTCAGTCATTGACTCAGTCCCTGACTCAGTCAATGAGTCCTTCTCTGACTCAGCCTCTAACTCAGCCCCTGAATCTGTCTTTGGCTAGGGCTCAACTTTTTCCACTGCCATCGTCTAGCCTCTGGCTCACCCTCAGCCTCTGCCTATAACTCAGCTTTTGACTCAGTCATTGACTCTGTCCTTAACTCAGTCCCTGACTCAGTCAATGAGTCCTCTGACTCAGCCCCTGAAACTGCCTTTGACTTAAACATTATCTCTGCCTCTGCTGCTAATTCAGCCTCTGGCGTTGCTTCTTGTTTTAGCTCAACTTCATTCTCTGCCCCTGAACAGCCTCTGGTTCAGCCTATGCCTATAACTCAGTCTTTGACTCAACCTTTAACTCGAACTCTGGCTCACCCACTAGCTCAGCTTCTGAATCTGCCTTTGACTCAGCCTCTGGCTCTGGCTCTGGCTCTGGCTCACCCCCAGCCTATAACTCAATTTTTGACTCAGATTTTGACTCAGCCACTAATTCAGCATCGGCCTTGGACTTAGCCTCTGGCTCAGCAGCATCTTGTTTGGTTTAACATTATTCTCAGCCTCTGTCTCGCCCACAGCCTTTTTCTCTCAGCCTCTCAGAAGCTTCTGGCTCAGCCAGGTCCAGGTCTCATACTCAGGCCTCAAGCTCAGGCTTCTGCTTAGCATCGACCTTGGCTTGGCCTCACTCTCAGTCTCAGTCTCAATCTCAGTCTCAGTCTCAGTCTCAGTCTCAGTCTCAGTCTCAGTCTCAGTCTCAGTCTCAATCTCAGTCTCAGTCTCAGTCTCAGTCTCAGCCTCAGCCTCAGCCTCAGCCTCAGCCTCAGTCTCAGCCTCAGCCTCAGCCTCAGCCTCAGCCTCAGCCTCAGCCTCAGCCTCAGCCTCAGCCTCAGCCTCAGCCTCAGCCTCAGCCTCAGCCTCAGCCTCAGCCTCAGCCTCAGCCTCAGCCTCAGCCTCAGCCTCAGCCTCAGCCTCAGCCTCAGCCTCAGCCTCAGCCTCAGCCTCAGCCTCAGCCTCAGCCTCAGCCTCAGCCTCAGCCTCAGCCTCAGCCTCAGCCTCAGCCTCAGCCTCAGCCTCAGCCTCAGCCTCTGCCTCTGCCTCTGCTTCTGCCTCTGCCTCTGCCTCTGCCTCTGCCTCTGCCTCTGCCTCTGCCTCTGCCTCTGCCTCTGCCTCTGCCTCTGCCTCTGCCTCTGCCTCTGCCTCTGCCTCTGCCTCTGCCTCTGCCTCTGCCTCTGCCTCTGCCTAGCACTCTCTGCTCAGTCACGCTCAACTCAGACTCAACTCAGCTTTTGGCTCACCCTCCTCTGCTTTGGCCTCTGCCTTACCCTCAGCCTTTATATAAGGCTCAGCCCCAGCCTCGCGTTCAGTCTCGAGCTGTCTTATGCAGTGGCTGATCAGACTATGGTGAACTAGACTAGCCTGGTATTTTTAACATTTTAAAAATTTTTAAACAATATTTTTTTTTATATACACATAATAGCCGCTGCAACTGCTGGGCCTGGCTTGGAAGTGGCTTATAGCGCAAGTCTTCTGGTACTACCAAAGAGTTCAATGGTGGGCGGACGGTGCGCCCTGTAAGTAGACACACAATCCAATTACAAGCAGACAAACTCAACTAAATACATATATAATTGTCTTTGCAGTTTTGGAGTATTTGGACAATATTGAGGATGAGTATGTGGCTGTGGGCGATATTAATTCACCATCGGCTGCAAAGCCCAAAGACGATGGTGACGATGGTGAGGCGATATTTCAAGAGCCCGAACCGGAACCCATTTACAAGCCATGCGACATGCGTTCCACACTTTATGCGCTACAACCCTCCGCCTTGGTGGGCATCAATGATTTCATAGATTTCCCATCGACACGCCCGTTTCTGATCAAGAAAATACCCAACTCGAATCTGGTGATGGTGGTGGTCCATGTACTGATGCCATCTCGCAGTGTACGCCTAACCACCGAGCCACAGCGCATAACTGATTATGTGGAGGAATTTCCCTGCTACAAACTAAATATGAGTTTCTACGATAGACGACGCATCGAGGAGTGTTTCACGGAGCACGAGGATGTGAGTGGGACAGCCTATAAATATAACAAATTATATAAATATATATTTCGAAATTTTTCAGGAGGAACTTTTCACCTATTGCGGCAATGCCTCGCGGCTGGCTCTGACGCTTCAGCTGCTGCCGCTGACCATAATTTTGATGTTTTACTTGACGCGCTGCTTTATGCGCATCTAGTTTATACAATCTATACATATATATATATATATATATATACATTATATATATACATACTAATGCGATCTGTTTGTTTTTAGATTGTAAACTATTGTGTAGTACAATTCTAGTCGAATGTTTAACAAAAAAAAAAAAAAAAGAAAACAGAAAAAAACCCAAAGCACAATCTTTAAAAAGTTTAGCAACAACAGCAACAAAAAAAAAAAAAAACAAAAACAATTTCAACTTTTAGACTTATAAAATACGCCAAATGTTAAGGAAAACGAGAGTACGAAAAGGAGGGAAAATATGTTTCTAGCAGCTCCTAAATTATATTTCTTAATTTCAATAATTTCAAACCAAATTCTTTAGCTCTAACGATAAACAAAAGAAACACAAAAACTTTGGAATGAAATTTAAGTTTTATACTAGCTAAAAAAAAAAAAAAAGCCCACGTTTCATTAACTATTTTGTATAGTTTAAACAATGGTGGTAAATACTTAATGCCAAATATTGAACTAAAACTATGAAAGAGACAAAGTGTGAATGTAAACAAAAATAATTCAAATGACAATTATTTTTGTAATTTTATAAAATTAGTTGAATTTTTTATAAAAGTGCGATGAAATCTAAACTTAGATGCAATACACACAGACAGACATACTAAATACACTATTTCGTCCTTTAGCCCAACCGAAAAAAAAAGATATATATATATATATGGAGAAGTCTTGCAAATTTCATTAGCTTTTTGGTAAACAATCAAACGGATTTTTTAATGGATAAATATTATATTATTAAATATTGTATACTAGTATATATATATATATGATGTGTGGTGTATTCAATGTTTATATAGATATTTTGTTAACGGCTATTCAAAGTTTATATGTTTTCTTTTTTTGTATATGTATTTGTAATAATGTACCAAGTATTTGTTACAATTTTATTGTATTTCGTTTTTTTTTTCTCTTTTTTTAAAAAAAAAAAAAAAAAATTGCACAAAAATCTAATCTAAACTTCGGTATAGATCGAAGATCTAAATACCCTTGCAGTTAGAGGGAGAGTGAGAGATTGAAAGAAAGAGAGAGAGAGCGTGAGAGAGAGGGAACTTGAACTACACATTTCAGGCAATGAAGAGCACAGGATTATACTATTATATATGCAGAATTGTAGGTAGAATTTTATACAGCGTGATCCAATGCTAAATCATGTAAAAATTTTACCATATTGAGTTTAACAAGTATCCTAATTAAATAACATATTTCTCAAATAGTTATGAGCTGAAGTAGAAAGGAAATTAATTTTAAAATATATTTATAACATAGATAGGGATCATACATCAAATAAAATTCTTTTTAGGAAGTCTTAAAAGCAGTTAAATACATTTATGTGTTAAGTTTCTCTATGAAACTATAAAAGCGTTAAAATAATATATATTTTTTCAGAAAGTAGAGATTTTTTAACAGATTATATATTTATGAATTAAAAAGATAACCAAATGCTTTAAATACACACATAGACATAGACAAATAGAGAGAAATCTCATTTCTTGAATATGTCTGTATTAAGGCTATAAAGCTTTAAAGAAGAAATCGAATAAATAGACTTTCTTTGCCATCTGTTTCAAATAATGGTTACAAAAATTGAGATTTTAAGTTAAACAATTTTAAAATTTAGCAAAAATGAAGTTATATTAATATACATTTTATAAAGATAGTCAAAAATAGCAAACTACTTCAGTTAAAGAGAAAATTCCCTAAATAAATATGCAAAACTCGACTAGATCTTACTGCAAGGGTATTTTCTAAATAGGACCACCTGAAAAGTATGCAATACTTGTTTTAAAAAAAACGTCAGTTAAATTGAACACTCTTAACTATACCAATTTTTGTTAGCTAAGCAAAATTCAACAACATTTATACAAGCAACTACAAAAAATACTATATAAAAAAAACACACATGAAAAATACCAACCTAATTGCCTTTGTATCGTATTTCGAAACATTTGATGAATTTATGCATAGAAAAGTAAAAATTTTGATGGGGGAGGAGTAGAAGAGAGCAGCGTACGAAAGTGCGCAAATATGTGAGTTGCGGGTGGGTGAAATGTTTTTTAAATTCTGTTTCTTATCGAATTTGAGACAACATTATTGAAATCAAAAAATTAAGATGGGAAATTTTTAAAACACAAAACAGTTAACTATTATATGTAATTTACAACTAAAAATAAAATAAAAAATAATTAAAAGCATTAAAAAAAAAAATACTAAAACTTAAACTGTTTACGCAAACTAATATAATATTTATTTTTTGGAGTGTTTAAACGTTGTGTAAGATGTAATAATAAAAAATTTAAAAAACAAACAAAAAAAAATATGGTAATTCACATGGAATTGAAATTCAAAATGCAGCCATGTTTAAACATTACTATATATATATATACATATAATACCGAAAAAAAGTCCACTTAACTAAACAAACGCTAAAAATAATATATTTAAAAAGAATAGTAATTTAATGAAAATGATTTATGATTTCATTAGCGCAATGCATTAGTGCAGCAAAAAAACATTTTGGTGTTTAAAACAGAAACGGTTTAAAACTGAGACACAAATCTTATTCACTAAATGAAAAAGAAAAATGAAAAAAACAATTTTACAGCTAATAAGAAACAAAAGACCAATAAATGTTTAAATAATAAATGTAAGACTCTTGATGGATGGAAGGCTCTTGTGTGTGTATATATATATGAATACTATATAGAATCTCTTTTTTTTTACAGCTAATGGAATGGCTAGCTTAAGCCTCGCCGCTGCTAGCTAGTACGGTCTTAAAGTAATCACTATCCAACTGTTTAATGTCCTTGGCAAATTTTGCCACCAGCTGCGTCAGATCCTCCACATTGATCTCGGTATTGTTGCCCGCTGTCGATAGCTGTTCGATAGCCACTTGAATCTTGTCCAACAGCGCTTTATCCGCCTCACTCTGTTTACTCGCATGCTCATCCTCGAATTCGTTGTAGACCTCTTGAGCATTTTGCACCACCTGCTCGGGAAAATTGGCCAGCCGTGCCACCTGTATGCCAAAGCTCTTCTCCATGACACCAGGTCGCACCTGATACAGCAGCGTAAAATTATCCTCATCAGCAATGGCAGCCATATGACAATTCTTCACCGTGGACAATGTTTCGGCCAGTTTGGTTATCTCGTGAAAGTGCGTGGCAAAGAGTGTAAAACATTTCGTTTCCTTAGCCAAATGCTCGGCTATGGACCAGGCAATGCCGCAGCCCTCATAAGTAGATGTGCCACGCCCCAGCTCATCGATGATCACCAGCGATTTATCCGTTGCAGTCTGCAGAAGATTTTATTTGAAAGTTTTTAATTTATAAATAAATTTGACTTTGCCCTCATGTGCTCGATAAACTTTAATATATTTGTTAGTTAAATTTTTTTTTTTAATTTATTTTATAATTCAATTGAGTTCGAAGATCAGAGAGCAAGAATTGCAAAGTAATTATTTTAGTTTCAAAAACTTTTACTCTATCAAAAAAATTAATAGATATCGAAAAAATCAATAGATATTTAAACAGTACTAAATATGTATTAGATCGTTTTCTTATCACACAAGTTTTATTGTTGTTTTTTAAATGAAATACGTTTTTAATATTCAAAAGAAGAATAAATAAAACAAACGACTTTGAAAAATTCACAACAAACATTCCAATTAGTGTAGGAAGGAAGAGAGCATGGCAAAAGTTTATAAATTTCGAGTCAGTCGGGCAAAGATATAATTCCATGACTCACCCTGATAATGCCCGAAGTTTCAATCATTTCCACCATAAATGTGCTGAGTCCCTTAATAATATTATCACTGGCACCAACGCGTCCCAGTATGGAGTCAACCATGCTGATCTTAGCCAAACTGCAAGGCACAAAGGCACCAACATGGGCCATTAGAACAGCCGTGCCCACAGAGCGTATATAGGTGCTCTTGCCGCCCATATTTGGGCCAGTTATGATGAACATGTTGCATTTGTCTGTGAAAGAAATGGAAATGTTAATTATGATAGTTCGCAAAAAAATAAAAGAAAACAACTCGTCCAACCTTTCTCAAACTCCACACTGTTGGCTATGAAGCTAACATGTTCCTGCAACTCCAGGCACGGATGACGCACATCCTCGAGTAGCAGCTGACCAGCACCCTCGGGCAGCATCTTTGGACGTACATAAGGCGTTGGTGCACTACGTGCAGCTATGGCAAAACTAACCAGACAATCCAACTGGGCAAGCTCATTGTTCAGGGAAGTTAATGGCGCCGCATAGCCCACGGCAACTTGGATAATCTCCTCGACAATTGACTGCTGTTGCTCCTCGTAACGTGCACGGAAACTGGTAAACTCATCGGCATACCCTTCCAGCTTGTCGGAGGTGAAACGTACACCACCCTTGATCACATCCACAATGCGAAAGTTTTTATTCTTGCGCAGCACCGAATCATCTTTGATTGTGGTGCGCAAATGATAGCCCAATTTGGCCACATTCTCTAATTTAACCAGCTTGCCATCCAGATCAAGTTCTTCACAGCATTTGCTGCGTATGCGTTCCATTTTGTTATACAACTCAGTCATGGTTTGCTGCAGATCCATGAGGCGACTATCGAACGAGCTCTTCACCAAATACTCGCCCTTCTCAATGGCCTCAAAGTCGACCACCTGCTCGACCATTTGCTTCAGGCCCGTTAGATCTTCCAGAAAACTTTTAAAGGGCGCACAGAGCACACTCTGCACTGTGCTGTGACTGAGTCCAATCAGCACTTGTAGAATTTTCGGTGTACGCAATATCACTTGATAGATGCGAAACAGATCCTGTAAATTCGCCTTGCGACGCATCAGTTTCTTGGTGAGCATTAGGATATCTGGTATACGCTTCATATAGTCCAGACTGAGCGTATCTAGTGTCTCGGGCGACTCCAGCAGACACTGAACAATGTTGTGCCGATCATTGAGTATCTCGGCGCTGCGTAGCGGCTGCTTCACCCACTGCGCCATCAGACGATGACCCTGCGGCGTGCGACAATGATCCAGGACGCCCAATATGCTCTGCCAGCGATACGAGGGCATGGATGGATGTGTGCCCGGCTTGGGCATTATGTTGAGAGCAGCCACAGCAGCAGAGTCCAAATGGACAAATCTAAGAGGCAATTCAATTCAAATTTATACATTTTTTTATATATTTTCATTCTACTCACCGCTTCAGATCCAACTGCTTGAGCTCGTAGTGCCCTAAATTGCCGGCATCGTTGACCAAATCCAGATACTTGATGGCCACACGCAGCGCCTCGGCAGCCAATAGCATTTGCAGTTCCTTCAGTCCGCTCGCATCCTCCTGCTGGCCTTTGGCAAAGCGAAGCAAACGATTCAGATCCTGCAGCAGATCGTTGCGCTCGGCGGCGCTGCCTCGCTTCGGCACCGTGATCATGACACCATTGCGCTCGAGCAGTGCCTTAACAGCCGCATATTCACCATCGGCTGATGGCAGCAGACATTCCTTGGGACCCAGCAGCACGACAGTCGCTTCCAATTCGGTAAAGAAATCATCGTCCACAAATTCGAACAATTGGAATTGACAATCGTTTTGCTCTACCGCGGCCACGCCCACACGACGTTGTGCACCGCCCTCCATTTTGATCTGCAGCGAAATGATGCTATTGCCTACGAGCACCTCTTTATTGGCAAACAGAATGTCCTCGAACTGCAGCAGATTGCCCGGCGAGCCGCGATATTCCAGCTGCCAATCGTCTTGCTTTACATAAACCTCAACGCGCACATTGCGCACGAGCAACAGTTCACGCACGGCCAGCTCAAAGTTGGCCTTGGACATGGCCACGAACTGCAACGTCTCTTGCTTATCGTCCGGCAGCAGCTTGTGCACATAAGCCGTTGATTTGTAAACAATCTTAGCCACCTGTTCGCAGTCATCGCTGCCGTGGACCGTATAGCAATCGGTTTGATCATAAAATCTCACTGTCGTACTCGGTTTCTAATGCAATGGACATTCTAATATGTTAATTAGGGCAATTAAATCAGCGTCATACACTTGTCACTTACCTCGCCGAGCTTGTTGTGGAATTTTATCAAATTGCGACGCGCATTTGTATCTGTTCAATGCAACGAAATTTGTTATAATGTTATCAATTAAATGTATTATTTTTTGTTGCTCACCTATGCGCAGCACCGGCTCCTGCCTACTCACTATTGATTTACCTTCCATTTAATGGTTTTCACACTCTTTTTACTACTTTATTTTAAACAATTTAATAATTTACGCGCCACTTTAGAAGAACGACGCGCGACTGCACCAGTGTTGGTAAGCGACAGTGCAAAAGAAAACCAGCTGTAGCAAGAAATTCGCGAATAGTGGAATGACACCTGATTGACTGTGAAGCCCATTAGTGTTGTGAGACTATGTGAATATATGAATACGAATTTCTATTTATTTGAAAAATCCTTTTAAAGGATAATAATACTACATTCAGAGTTTTATTTTCCTATGTAGCTGAAGTTGAAGCAGCAGCAGCTCAGTAAAAAGAGTAGCAAACGATAATTGCAAATATAGCAGAATGACACCAATAATAAACCGTTTTGTTATAGCGTTGCCACTAATTTATGATATTTGCTCTTTTCTTGAAAATCCTGAAAAAATTAATACAGTTCGCCTAAGTGATGAAACGCGGATACAAACTGCGAAGGGAATTCCATCTGGTTCATCTTTTACCAATCTTCTTGCTACGATTGTTAATACCATCATTAGCCGTTACCTATCCGAGCTAGTGTTCGGCGACGCTCCCAGCTTCGATGTGTACTTCAGGGATGTCGGTGTACTTGTCATGCCGTACCACGCGTGCATTGACTTAACTAAACTTTCAGATGTTTACCAAGACTTGTTCGGCATGCAAATTAATGTCAAGAAGACGCAACCTTAAATTCCTTGGATACTACAACTTTAATGGGTCTCCCGTTAAACCCACGCAAGATCTCCTCGCAGCAGTGGTTCCCGGATGACAGGTCTTACCGCGTTAGTAGAGCTCTCGGGTGCAAATCAAACGAATTTTTGTTTATATAAATTACGAAAGCTTTATTGATACTGAATATTGATAATACTAGATTAATTACTCTCATACTATAACCATTATTCAACTAATTGATATCTACATTAATATATATATATTGGAGATATTAAAATCGTACTTTAACAGTTTAACACTTTCAATACTTAAGATTCTGAATTGTTTTCAACTATTCCAAGCTTTTATCATTGATTGTGCACAAAAAAAAAATACTGACAATTCAAAACTTAATAAACCGTTATCAAGGAGCTTATCTATAACTAATCTATATATAGACAAATTCAGTCTAATTATTGCATTATTTCTCTAGCACCTGAAAGGCTCACAACTGTTTATCGAACTTTGGCTGCTGCTGCTGCTGCTGCGGCTCCTGTTTCATCACCACAATATCCCAAGCGCCGCCAATGCCATCCGCCTTGGAACACAGATCCAAGCTAATGCGAGCACCCACCTCCGCCGTGGAGGCACGCAAACAGGTGCCCTTGGCCATGTTGTAGACGGGACTATTGGAGTTCCGGGTGTGCCGCCACTGCTGATCGCCCAGCATCTCGTGGCACTTGTTAATGATGACCAACGTATCGGCCGCTGCCTCCAGGCAGAACAGCTTATCCAATATGATCTCTGACTTCTCGGTCTCATACCACATTTGATTTGGTGCTCGAGGCTTGCAGTTCTGCAGCGTCAGGGAGCTGCCCTTCTTCCAGAAGCCCTTCACCTTGGGCGCGACAACAGCGGCACAGAGCTGTGTGCCCGACAGCCGCAGCTGAAACGAGTCCAAATAGTTGCGTTTGCGCGAATGCCATGGCTGAAAGACGGGCGCCGCTCCCGACTTCTTTGTCTCCTCTCCAGGCAATCGCAACTCGGGATAAACATGCTTCAGATACCAGCCAAAGTCCTTGCAGTGCAGACGCTCACGCAGCTGCAACCGTGCGCTGATATCGCCATAATCATAATCCTTCGCCACCTTCTCATGCTTCAAGTAGAACTCTTTATACTTGTCCATCCAGACGTGGGCCAGGCGCAGCGAATTCTTCAACATGGTATTTGCGCCATCGGGCGCCGTATAGGGCCGACGCTTGCGAAAGATGTGGCCAACCCGGGAGCAGGGAACAATCTTGATGGAGCCACCGCATTGCCATACCCGGAACGATATCTCAATGTTTTCACCACCCCAGATATCCATGGCCATGTCGTATTCGCCAATGTGCTGGAAGTACTGGCGATTCACAGCAAACAGGCCGCCAGCCATGGTGGGCGAACGGAAGGGTCCCTTGAAATCCTCCGGTACCTTGAGCGTGCCCTCTGGCAGATTCTCCCAGCGGAAGTGCAGACCCCAATTGAAGCCGCCACGCACCAAGGGACTGGGCGTATACTCAAAGGTGTCGGCATTGATCAGATCGATGACGGGCACAGCCAGCGTTGAGTTCTCGGCCTTGACCAGACGCAGTAATGGCTCCACCCACTGGCGATTCACTTCGATGTGTGAGTCCAGAAACACCAAGACATCGCCTGTGGCATCGCGTGCTCCAATGACTCGGGAACGTATCAATCCCTCACGTTGCTCATTGCGTACATAGCGTAAATTACCATACTTAAGACGCGCATGCAGATCCGCCAGCAAATGGAATTCCAGCTCCGGTAAATCGCTGTTGTCATCCACCAAAACGATCTCCTTCAGCAAATGTGCGGGCGTACGCTCCAGCACGGTCTTAATGGAACGCATCAGTGTCATCTTATGTTCGTTGTAGAAGCACATAATGATCGAAGCTTGCGGCAGTTGTTCCGATTCCAGCGTCTCACCACGCTCACACACCTTGTGCCGCGTGTCGGGTATATCCCGAAAGAGTCCAATATTGTTGGAGACGAGCGCATTGAATGCATGATGCTTGTAGCCAATGTCACGTATATACTTGTCCTGCTTGTTGCGCACCACGCCCAACAGTTCGAAGGGATCGACTGTGCCGCTGCTCTGCGTCACGTTCAGTTGGGATGCGGGCGAGCAGCCAACTGTGACCTGCGCCTGGTAACTCAGCTCTGCTCGGGGTGTGGCATTTGCGGCACTATTGAAACGCCAGCCAGCCGCCGGTATGGAGCTGCCCAGATGGTGCATGTAGGCCAACAGAGCAAGCATCCATATTCCTGCAACTAGCAGCGTGCCGAGGGTGCAAGATTTGCATAGCAGACGCTTAATTTGCATCATAGGTGGATTGATATGAATGTGTGTGTTATGTGCGCTTGGCGATCGAGGCAGATATCATCATAGTAGCGAGCTCACAAAAAAAAAAACCGGAATTCATGCCATGTCGTCAATGCAACTTTCGGTTTACCAACGCTGCCTTAATTAAAACCAATTAATTTGCATACAAAAGCGTTGATATCGATAATAGTGCTGCCATATGTGCTGGAGCGCGCAATAAATTTGATTTTGAATTCGATAAATTAGTCGGCTAACATTTTGAAAATAATTATATATAATTTTATTATTATTATTTATATTATTTTATTACGAATAATAATAATTAAATGTTTATTTAGTCAACTTTGCCTTGTTACAGCACGCCGTAGTTTAATTACAGATTTTTTTGTATATGAGCTGCCATAGACAGCGCTGCCACTTTTGTTTTTTGTGCGCGCACTCGTTGAATGTTTAGCTAAACGTTCTACCTGCAAAAGTTGTATAAATATTATTACTTTATATTCAATAATAATACTGTTACATTATCATGCATAATTACTTTAACAATATGCAAACACTGCCACTTATGCCAGTACTGTCTTACTAATTCTTTTCCATTTTCAAAAATGATTCGCTCAAAAGCAAAACAATTTGCGTGTTTAGATTTTTAATTAACAGCGTTGCCACCTGGCTTGGCGCACAGCTAACAAAGCCGAAGCACCGCGCACTCGTTACTATTTTAATTAGGGAAACTTGTTTTTTGTTTCTAGGGTTTTATAAATATTGTTTTTCTTTATTACCTATAGCATGATGCGTTTAATACGTCTTTAATATTCATATAACATTGCTCGCTTTCGAACTTTTTGCACGCTTACACAACATTCAACGTAATGAGCATAAAGAAGTTACAAATTCATATAATATATACATAGTATTGCTAACAAAATGTGTCACAATGAACAAAGAAAATGTGTAAAATGTTTGTAATGCATAAAGTAAATATATATATATATATAAGAAATAAGAGATATTTTCCAACATTTGCATATTTTCACATTTGCACATTCTTTTTGTAAATATCAAAACAGTTTCATGGATTTCTTTTCTTTTGCAATTAGAACATAATGCAACATTTAAATGAATGTAGATTATTCAATTTTCTATCAATAGCTTATTAGATATTACAGAGATATCTAAATGTCGGGGACGTTTATATATATGGGTATATATATATTTTGGTTGTTTGTTCACATTTTTCACGACTTAAACCAATCATTTAACTACATACATACTTTGTATTCCTTTGTTTTATGTTTTCTATTCATTGCATTGTTGTTTTAGATAGATTAGAAATCAATATGATTACGAGTTGCGCTAAAAATTAAATTTCGATTTGTATAACTATATATGAGTGTCAGTGTATGTGTGTTTGTGTGTGTCTAGAGAATATTTAATACATTTAACACGAGCACTGATCCTTGGCATGTGTTGCCTCGCTGCTGAGCGATGGTCGCGACGGCTGCGATGGTCGATGTTGTACACCCGATTCGGATGCATTTAAATCCAGGCGACCCTCCTGTATATTCTGATAGATCTTGCGTGCCGTCTCCAAGAATGCTTCCTCTACATTTTGACCACTATTTACAAATTATAATAAGACTTTAGTATCTCTATTAAAAATATGATTATATAATTTCAAAATTTACGTCATAGCGCTGGCTTCCAAGAACATGAGTCCATTCTCATCGGCAAACTCTTTAGCCTCTTCGTATGTCACCTCACGTGTGCTCTCCAAATCAGATTTATTGCCAATTAGAAAGATCACCGTGCTGGGATTTGTGAGATTACGCGTATCAGTTAGCCAGCTGCTCAGGTGATTATATGTGGAGCTGCACAGATGTAAGTTTAATTAGTCAGAAATATTTCAAGCTAACCAATTTACACCAATATGACTCACCGCCTGGTTATGTCGTACACCATTAAAGCACCAGCTGCACCACGATAATACGAACGTGTCACAGCACGAAAGCGTTCCTGACCAGCCGTATCCCAAATTTGTAATTTTATCTTCTTATCATCCACCTCAATGATGCGTGTGCCAAACTCAACGCCAATCGTATGTGGGCAATTGGCCATGACTGAGAAAAGCACAAAAGAATTTTGTTTATGATTTACCTATATAAACATGTTTTCAAGCTACTCACATTTCTTCTCCGTGAACTGATGCAGCAGACAGGATTTGCCCACGCCCATGTCACCAATGATGATGTACTTAAATATATAGTTGTAGTTGTAAGGTGCTGCAGTCATATTGGGATCTGAAAAATAATATGGAAAACATATTTGTTTAGTTGATATGTTGATAAAATTTCTTATCCAGGCCATTCCCACAATTTTCTATTAGGTAATCGATGCGTTCGTAGAGTTTGTTAACAACTCCACGCATCTTGTGCAGCTTTGCATCCATTTCAGTCAATGTCAGCTGAGACTATATAAGATATATGTGTTTAATATTTTATATATATGCGCCTGTAGGCAGAAATTGTGTGTCTGGCGACCTGACTGCCTATCAGGCAATTGTAACGCTGCATTAATTCGTTTCAGTGTCGCTTCTGGACGACTTTTGTTGTTATTATTTTTGTTTTTGTTTTATTTGTGGCATGTTGCCAGCGTGGTCGGGGGCTGTTCCCAATTGTGGGTCTAGTGCCTCATATTTAAACAGCCGTCCGTCCGCGTTCAGTTTGTCTGTTGACTGAGCTAAAAACCGAGCGCTGTTTTTTTTTTTTTCTTTTTGTATTGTTTGAAGAATTGGAGCTGGCCGCGACCCCACTTTAAAGTTTGTCAGATAGTCGCAAAACAACGCTCCAAGTGCGCATATCATATTTCAAGTGAGAATGTGGATAGGATAGGATTGGTAAGAAAGCGAAGCTATCAGAATTTGATAGGTATGTGGGTTTAAAGGAAGGCAAATAATGTAGAGAAATATTATTGGTAAAGGCTTTTAAGTTAATATATTATATTATATTATATTATACTAATTTGTATTACGAAATAACTTTAATTTAATTGCTATTTTCCATTTCAATTAGTTAACTTCTGTTTGCTTAATCAACGAACAGGAATGCAAAGCTATTAGCATTTCACATTTGTTTAAAGATAAACAAAACTATTGTTAGGGAATTGTAGTGGTAATATAATAAAAATATCTATGCACAGAGAGAAATAACTTATGGAAACCGATATAATTCGATGGATGTAAAGTTTTGGGATATAAATTTTAATATTCATAAATAAACTTTATTTAAAAAAAAAACTTTATATTCATAAATATTTATATAAGCTCTCAAGTATTTCCATATGAACGGCAAAAATTAATAAGAAAATCCTGTAAATTATTATAAATAATTTTATTATAATATTTTTGTTCTTTCTACATAAAAGAGACTTTATTATTTACTATCAATAATTTATTTTAAACATTAAAAAAAAAAAAACATTTATTTTGAATGTCAAGGTAATAAGAGAAAATGATCTTAAAAGAAAAAATAATAATAAAAATATAAAAAAAAAAATTATTTTAAATATTAATAATCATTTTCATATTTCTTTTAGATACATTTTAGCTTTAAGTATTAATGATTAATTTTATTTTTATTTTATTTCTTTATCAATTTTAGTTTATACTTTCAAAGAAATCCACGAAAATTCTATAAAGAAATCATTTGGCTATTTGATTTCCTTTCAATCTTTTTTCAAGTAGGCTTCACAATTTACTATTTACTGTTGTTTGTCTATTAAGCGAACAATAAAAAATATATTAATTTATTGTCAAGTGCATACATAATTTAGATTAAAGACCTACGCCTTATCAGTCAATCGTTCAGCTCTGAATGAAAACGGCTTCAAATATAAATCAAAACTTCTATGATGAATCGCATAAAAGAAAAATAGAAAAACAAAGCAAAATGAACAAAAAATAAAATAGAATTAAAAGCTTAATATATACTTGAGACGCTGATAAGACGTTTTCAATTGACATTAAATGATTATTTTAAAATATGCGTAAGTGCGGTTATGTGTGTGGGAATATTCCCTGTTGCATGCTAAAGCACCGTTATTTGATAAAAACTAAATAAACACAAGGCGCGGTAACCGAGACTATCACAACAACAACAACAACAACTATTTGAGGGGTGTAGACCAAA
Source organism: Drosophila stalkeri (assembly GCA_035047405.1). Classification (NCBI taxonomy): domain Eukaryota; kingdom Metazoa; phylum Arthropoda; class Insecta; order Diptera; family Drosophilidae; genus Drosophila; species Drosophila stalkeri. The sequence continues at coordinate 20,804,584 of JAWNPR010000039.1, forward strand.
GCAGAAAGAGACTAATATCAATTACAAGAGCAGGATGGCAAGAGAGCAAGATGGGGAGACTGGGCTGCCCTAACAATAACGACAACAACATAGCGAGTACTTTATGTACTATAAGGGAAAGTTGTCATTACGGTACTCCCAGACGGCCCCCAACCATACCCCTGACACAAATACAATTACACAGCGAAACACACACACACGCACACCCACAAGTTACGTACATTCAGAATATTAGCTAAAGACGCAATCAAAATTGCAGCGCGTTTTTAATTGGCTTAACTACAACAACAATAATCTGCATATTACTCACCTTTTTAATTTATTTGTTTTTTTTCTGTATTTTGGCTTTAACTAGGGAGCAGGAATGTAGGACTGCTGCAACGAGCACGGAGCGGGGGGCTCTTAATATTGTTTCTTTGTGTGTATGCTCCTGTATTTGTTTATACTTCTAATCACACACGGGCGATTTTTACCGAGTTTTGTTGTTTGTTCTAGCGCAGCACAATTAGCATTAATATGCGGGAATATATGTATAACACTAAACGAAATAACTTTAATCTACAACGATAAAAACTTTGCTGAGCAACTAGCAGCAAATATCTTTTGCGTTTTCTTGTTTGCAAATTTAGCAACGAGTTCTATGGTGTTGCCAGACTGTTTACGGTTGTATATATACATGGTAATCAAATTAACAGCTGTGCAGCACTTGCTGGCAGTGTTGTGAAATGGGATAGTTAGTTGGCTGCTCAGCACTGCCTGCACTCGTATCGCACGTGTTCGCTTAAATTTTTTGTTTATACGCGTTTTGTATTATAAAATGCAGTAATGTTTGTCAACGAAGTGAACGATGTGAAAATCTATAACTTGAGCGCCGGTAAATCGGTGCCAGATGTAAGTAGTGATATATTTTACCCATACATCATTCAATTAATGTTGTTTTTTTTTTTTTAAGTGGCTAACCGATCGCCGCAAGCGCTCACAGCTGATGAAGAAGGTGGACTCGAGGCGGCAGATCGAGCTCATCCAAGACTTTGATATGCCCGGCGTCTGCACGAGCATACGCATGAGTCCCGATCAACAGTATATATTGGCCACAGGCACATATAAGCCACGTGTCAAATGCTTTGAAGTCTGCAATTTGTCCATCAAATTTGAACGCTGCTTCGACTCGGAGGTGACAACGTTCGAGGTGATCAGTGATGACTACAGCAAACTGGTATTTCTGCAATGCGATCGCTATGTGGAAATCCATGCGGCACACGGACGTCATTACAGATTGCGCATACCGCGCTTTGGACGCGATATGAAGTACCATAAGCCCAGCTGCGATATGTTCATTGTGGGCGTTGGCAGGGTGAGCAGAAGAAGAAGAAGATGATGACAATCATATATTATGCATATATAAACATTTTTCATTCACAGGACATCTATCGTCTTAATCTGGAGCGTGGTCAATTCTTGCAGCCATATGAATCGGACGCCAGTTGCCTTAATGCTTGCGAGGTGAATCCCGAGCATCATCTTTTAACCGTGGGCAGCAAAGAAGGCACCGTTGAGGCATGGGATCCGCGCACCAAACAGCATTGCGCCACTTTGGATGTGGCCATGAAACTACCGGGAGTCAAAGTCTTTCCCTCGGTCACAGCGCTCAAATTTCGTAATGGGCTGCAAATGGGCGTGGGCACAGCTTCGGGTCATGTGCTACTCTATGATATACGCTCCCGCCAGCCACTACTAATTAAAGATCATCTCAATAAGGTGCCCATTAAGCGGTTGGCATTTAATCCCTCACAGAATGCTGTCTACAGTTTGGATGAGGCCACATTAAAGCTGTGGGATGAGCAGACAGGCAAACAGATTGCATACGTGGAGTCAACATCATCGTTCAATGACTTTTGCACCATACCCGATACAGGCATGTTCTTCTTGGCGCAGGAAGATGTTAAAATGATGACATACTATGTGCCAGCTATGGGTCCAGCACCGCGCTGGTGCAGCTTCTTGGACAACCTAACCGAAGAGATTGAATCGGAGGTGGTGGAGAATGTCTACGATGATTATCAGTTTGTAACGCAAAAGGAATTGGCCGAACTGGGCCTGGAGCATCTCATAGGCAGCAATCTGCTCAGGGGCTACATGCATGGGTGAGTCTGAAGTGATTTTTGTATTGATTTGCTGTATTTATCTAATCTTACATCTTTTCCCACTCCCAGTTACTTTATGGATGTGCGGCTGTATAACAAAGCGAAGGCTGTCGTTGAGCCATTCGCCTTTGATCGCTTCCGCAAGGAGAAAGTGCGACAGGAGATCGAAAGTGAGCGCAAATCGCGTCTGCAACTTGAGTCCAAGCTGCCCAAGGTTAACAAAGAGCTGGCGCTTAAAATTATGGACGAGCAGGCGAATCCCTCGAACAGCGCCAAGCAACGCAATATGCCCAATTTGCTGGAGGATTCACGTTTCAAGGCCATGTTCGAGAACACCGACTTTGCGGTCAACAAGGAGGCCGAGGAATATCGTCTGCTTGCGCCAGTGCTCAATCGGCTGGACAAGTCCAAGGCTAAGGCAATTAAGCAGCGTATTGAAGTGGCACCCGTTGCCGAGCTGCATGCGGAGGAAGCACAACCACGAGAGGATAGCGACAACGATGAGGATCTGTTTGGTTTTGAGAAGAGCGATGGGGATAGCGAGGCGAGCAGCGACGATGACGCCTCCTCGGATGATGAGGATAGGCGCGAGTATGTGAAGGAAATGAAGCAGGCATACAAACAGGTCAAGCGACAGCGTGAGGACGAGGAGGAGGCAGAGCAACAGGACGAAGAGGAAGAGGTCGATGGTCCAGATGATTATGCGGCACCAATTACAAATGGAAATGCAAATGGCCAACATCCAGCATCCAGCAATCGAGCGAACTTCAAGCTAACTCCGCTGGATAAACATCGGGGCAATAGCGAGGCGGAGCAGCGCATCAAACAGGCCAGTCTGCAGGATCGCATACGTGTCATGTCCAGCCTGGAGGGCAACGTGACGAATGTAGGTCGCTCCCTGGGCAATCGCCAGATGACCTTTGAGGTGAACAAAGAAAAGAAATCCCAGTACATGGCCAAGAAGCGTGAGGCAGAGTTGAAGAAGCATCGCGACGAACGACGCGGCATTGTGAGAAACATCAAATCCCTAAGATTGAAGAGAGTTAACTTTAAGTAGGATAACTAACATGTGTACATAATGCTTTAATTTATGTAAAAAAATATACAGATTAGACTATAATTCTTCATTCAAGTCGGCAACGTGTATTATGTACTCCTTATCGATTTCCAGCTGCGGGTCATCCAAGTTCAGACTCTCGATGGGCTGCAGATCGACGAACTCCAATGGAGTCATCTCAAAATCGCTCTCATCATTATTATCCATATCATAAATAGTTGAAATCGATCCTATGCTCATTCCACTCTCCGATAATTGATCAATTGTTGATTCGTCCTCCTCCGAGGCCATATCGATGTCCGGCTCCGGATTCGGCTCCTCCTCTTCGCTGGGCTCTTCTGTTTCCAGCTCATCGTTCTCATAGCCCGAATCCTGCTCCTGCTGATTCACCCAGTTGGCGAGCTCCATGGGCTCTAGAGTGAATTTGACAGAGATTTCATACAATTTGATGGAATGCAAGCGACGTCATCTATAACCTACCTGGATCCGGGTGCGGGGCATTCATTATCAAATGCAACAGCGCCTCTGTAACGGGGCCCGTTTTGGGTTCAGGCATTCCATCAAAATACAATTGGAAAAATTGTTCAGCATTTTCCAGTTTCAGTGGCTTTTCCGGCTTGCCCGTTTGGGTGCAAACCAACAAGGCCGATTGCTCAGCACCCATCTCGTTTTTTTATTTGTAATTTAATTTCAAATTCTAATAGTTATATTTTGATTGCTTAGCTTAGTTTAGTTTTTATTACCCTTTTATATGATTTGACAAGTTTAGACTTTTTTTTCTGGCTATTGTCTAACGAATATTTCAAAATGACAGCTAAATGAAACTGTGTGGCAGCGCTAACAAGCTGCCAGATCGTTGTAGGCCATTGAAATGTAGGTTAGTTAGTAAATGACCGTTATATTTGAATTTAAACTTAATAAGAATAACAGCATTTATGGAAAAAAAAAAATATTTAAAAAATTTGGTTTGTTTGTTGTTTGTTAAAATGAACATTTATGAAAAAAATAAATTTCACTAAAATTTATGAGAGTCAGTTAAATTTTAAAGTATATGAATTAAAATAACAGAATCAAGTGATAATTATTAATGAAGGGCTTTAGATATTTTAAAGTCTATAAACATTATTATAAAATTCAAATAAATATTTATACATATATAAAATTTCGCAATTAAATCATAAATTTGCTATATAACATTTCAATAAAAATAGATTTGACATTTATTAGCGAATTTGTAGCAAGAAAAAAACTATAAAAAATAGAATGCTGTTAATTAGCAATTGCTTGGCATTTGTTTATTTATTTAGATTTAAGCATTAGTCAGCATTTAGCGGCATTTCAGAGTTAAAGACTCGGCTCATTTTACTGAGCGTCGCAAAGCTTTATTTAAGCTCAGCTTGGCTTTGGTTGAAAAGCTCAACACTGACCGGTCTATAAAGCTATTGTTTCCTATAGTTTCAGCTTGGACCGGCTTTGTAGTTGGCTTTAATATATATTTTTATTTATTTTGGTATAAATAGGCAGCTGTGGTAGAATTTTCAGTTCATTTCGAGTTTTTCTTTTGTGCCGTGTGGTTTTTGTCTATCGAAACGGTAGAGGTAAGAACTGAAAAAATATAGATATAATAAAAAAAATATAAAATAAAAAAAAAATAAAAATATAAGGGTTTAAAAATCTAAAATAATAATAAATAAATTATTAAAATATTAGATTGAGTGATGTCTATATAGAAAAATATTAAATATAATAATATAAATATTAATAAAAAGAATTAACAAATAAAAATAGATATATATACATATATCTGCATAATAGTACAAAGTTCAATATTTAAATTCAAATTCTTCGGAGGCAACTTAATAAAACTATTATTCATTATTTATTTATTTTTATAATAGAGTAATTATATACATATATATATATAATTAATCAATTGTTTAATATTTTTCCCGCATTTAGCCGTTGCGTGTTATTAAACAATGCTTTGCTATTTTTCCATAATTCATGGATTTATTTTGCTTCAAGCCTCAACGAACTCATAATTTTTGCTTTTTTTTCTCTCTATTTATATTTGCCCAAAATATTACAAAACATTCAATAATTGAGGCTTTCGGCGCATAAAGGCAAATAAACGATGAGATTTTATTTAAACAAATCAGGCAACCGGTTTTTATTTGACAAAAATAAACAACCAAAGACAAGACAAGACAAATTATCTTTAATGTTGCTAGACCAAATGCTGAACTTTAACATATAAACAAGCTAGTTGTACATACATATATATCTTATATATCTTGTATATCTATATATGTAAATCTCAGAGCTGAGGCTGGGCTCAGTACCACGACAAACTGGCTTGACACTTTTATTTATTTATTTATTTATTTTTTTTTTTTTTTGTTGAGACAAGGTCTTTAGTGCTCGATTGCGTTGGCGTGCGAATGGATTGCTTTGAATACAGACCGTATATCGTAGATCGAAGATCGTAAAACAAAGATTATCGATTGTGCGTGGTACATTAATGATCACTGATCGTAGATCATTTATAATATATTGTAGAGCAGTTATTTTGGATCGTATATCGTATATAGAAGATTGTAGAGCGTATAAAACAAATCAGCTATTTCGAAGATCATTAATAGTAATTTTATATAGTTTATTTCAGATCTTTTATCATATATTGTATATCGTAATTTGAAGATCGTAGATCGTGCAGCGTAAATCGACGGTAGTTCATGGACATAGAAAATTATTGATCGTAACATATATTCATATGTAGATCATAGATCCTTGAATATGCATCATATATAGAAGATCATAGATCATATATTTAACATCGTAGATCGTAGATCGCGTATTGTAGATCTTAGATCGTTGAATATGCATAATATATAGAAGATCGTAAATCATTTATCGAAGATCATAAATCATACATCGAACATCGTAGATTGTAGATCGCATATTGTAGATCATAGATCGTTGCACGCGCATATTAAATCGACGATCGTAAATCATATTTCGAATTCCGTAAATCGTACAGCCTAGGCAATATACCGTAAATTGTGCAGAGCGTTTATCGTATATCGTATCAATTATATAGATATTATATGGTATACTGTCGATCATTACCCATAGTTCGTTGATTGTAGATCAATAGGAAACTAATAAAAAGCCAGCAAAATTTGTTGCCTTGAACTTGAAATGAAGTTCAGGAAATGCTTAGAGCAATTGAAACAATTCGCCCTCTTCTTCCTTCTCTCCAGTCGTCACGACTTTATAATTTATTAGATTTCTGCTCACAAAACGCCCAGCTGAATGATCAGTTCGATTTCAGTTGATATGGAATCGCACTTTCATGGAAATGTACTGTAAACTGGTTTTGTTTATAATTAATTTTCAAAATTCGTATAGCTCCAAAAACCAGTTATACATATGGTTCGTTTTATTTTTTTCAACTTATCTCTTTTTTTTCTAAAGCTCTTTTTAAGCAGCATGCAAATGCAACTTGGCCACGCTGATAATTATTTTGTTATACATTATATATGTATATATAGGTAAATTTATTTGGGGTTACGATTTATGGTTGAAGCGTGCTTGAATTACCTAAGTTTGGCAAGTCTTTTGAAAATATCTCTTTGGCGTTAGTTGAACCCGACTTTGAAATCGTCTCATTTCGATTTGGCCACATTTGACAAATATTCAAGGTTAAACCGCGACAGCTGTACAAAGTGCATCCATATAGAAACTTGTCGCGAAATTCTGGTTTTCAATTCATACATAAATTGTAAATGCAATATGCAGATAATATTTATACAGCCAGTTGGTCAAGCTGGCCAAGGGCAGTGTTAGGAAAATAAATAAAAGCTCATATGTGATAAGGTCGAACACACACACATATTTGTTGCAAATGTTAATTAATTAATTAGTGAAACAAAACACAAAAAAACAAGTCAATGCAACTAGCTTTCAAATATGTATTTAACGGTTAACAGCGGCTTAGCGCTTTCTGATAACAGAACAGATTGCAGCAGAAATCTCAGTGAAGCCGGGAGAGTGCAGTGTGATAACAGGTGTATATGAAATGTATTTGAAAATAGCTGTTAGTTAACATAGTCGTATTACTTCGCGTGAAAAAAATTTGTTTTACATGGTGCTCTACTGCAACTGAGAATGTTATTTAACAGCAGGAAATAAAATCGCATTATGATGTAATATGATGCATTAATGTTAGCACTAACAGGCACAGGCTTAAGCAAATTATATTTAGAAATTTTAACAGAAATGTGAACTAACAGTCGCCGCTCTTTTAATGTAATTAAAACATAGCTTGGAAATAATAGTTGACCGTTTAATTCCTTACGCTCATTATCCCTCGCTCTCGCTCTCTCTCTCTCTCTCTCTAAACAAGAGACTTCGGTTCATTTCAGTATTGGTTGCAGTTGAGCGGCTTGAGTTGAAGTAGTCGTGTGGCGCTCGTTTGACGAATTTAGTTTCGGGAGAGGCGAACAATTTTTATGGATTACTCACTCTCTCTTTCTTTCTTTCTCTCTTTCTCCCACTCTCTCCCACTACTATAGACACCATGTTCCGCTTGCTGCTAATTGCCGCCTTTCTCGCTGTTAGCGTGCACGCCTACTCAGAGGGCGCACCAAAGACCGCTTGCCGTGATCTGACTCCGCAGCACGGCGCCAAGCTGCAGACCGATAAACCGCCATATAGTTTCTCGGGTCCCTCGCATGTGCGTGGCGATCAGAAGCTCACATTGACACTGGGCGGTGATGAGTTCCTGGGCTTCCTGATCCAAGCGCGCGATGGTCAGAACCGTGTGGTGGGTCAATTCAAGGTGGTGGACCCGCAGCACTCCCAGACACTAGACTGCTCGGGACCACAGGTGAGAATAAAGCTATAAATAATTGAAGTATAAGTAAATACTAATTATATGAATTCTCTTTAGGATTCCTTGACCCATCTGAAGGCTGTCAAGGGCAGCCCTCTGAGCGGCGTCACCTTCGATTGGATCCCACCAGCAGGCTATAAGGGCAATGTCAAATTCATGGCAACTGTGGTGCAGACTGGCTTCGTCTACTGGGTGGGTCGTGTCACCAAGGACATTGATGTGGAGTAAACTGGATTGTTTTTCAAATTTCTATTGACGCCTTTTCGTTTTTCTAATTGTGTTCACGTTGTTTTCTCTTTTTTATTTTATTATTTTGTCCATTTGAAGGCTAATGGAATTTTTGTGATACATATTTCATGATTTATGTACATGTTTGAAGTTGTTTTTAACGGTTAATCACATGCCAGTGTTGGAAAACAGTATTTTTGCGCAATAAACACAAAGCTGAAAAACAGACTAGAAAAATTGTTTAATTAATTTATTATTTTTTATAAATATATTAAATATTAAAAATAATATATTATAGAAGAACTTGTCTGCAGATTTATGATTTATTTAATTTATTAAAATTCAATAAGTCAGTCTTGCGGTGCTCTATATGCAAAGCTCACATTTAAATATTTTTCAAATCGCGCGCTAATTTATGCAAAATGGACTAAAAACAGAGTTGTTATGCATACGCAATGTTACCAGACTGCTTAAGTATGCGAGCTAGCGCAGCGAGCCAAACACAGTGGCAGCGCTGCGCTCTCAGCTGTTCGGTAAACTTTTCTGCGCGTACAAATTGTATCAGTTTCGGTGTTTAATATAATTACAAATTTAGCATTGTTTTTATTCAATATTTTAAATATGTTGCGCAATCTGACGCGTCGTTTTGATTGCGCGCTCAAACTGCATCGCCAAACATATCCACATGCCGTGCACTTGTTTCCCACAACAAATGCCAGCCGCGCGCTTTTTACACAATACGCATGCGAGGAGCGCTTGTACAAAAAGCAGCCTACACTGGCCGGTGCCGCCACTACAGCCGGCATCAGCATGCATGCAACGCCCACAGCCAGCGAGACGGACAATGAGTATGTGCCATATCGCACAGAGCTGGAGAGCGGCAGTCGGGCCAGTCTCCTAATTGCGGAGCTGCGCGAACGCTTTCGCCTCAGTGATGACGATGTGCAGCGCATTCTGAGCGATGAGCAAGTACGTCGCAGCTATCGCAATCGCTGCCTGACCCATGCGCTGGACCGTCTGTTGCTGGAGGGCGTAACGAAGAAGAGTTTTGTTGAATATCCCTGGCTCTTGGTGTTGGATAAGCGTAAAAATTAATAAATTACCAAAAAATTCCCATAAATTCTAACTCTCAGTTTCTTGGTAGAACGTCTGGAGCTTAAATTGGAATTAATCAAATCGATGCACATGGAGGACATCAATCACTTCGTGCCCTTTCTGCGTCTGACTGTGCCACGCTTACGCAAGCTGGTGAGCACCTTGAATGCTGAGACCAATGAATATCTTCAAAAGAATCGCGTCTACTATATCAGCGATAAGTTGGGTGTCAGCCCCGAAATAGTCACAAAATATTTGTCAAAGCGACTCTTCATACTGGAAATGCCATATGAGATGTTCGAAAAGAATTTGGAACATATGATTCATTATAATGTGTCGCCCATTAATATATTAAAAGATCTGTGGGCTTTTCGGTATACACCAAAGTCGGTGGAGCTGCGGTTAGAGCGCGCCCAACGTGCCAAGAAGGATAAGATAATGCCATGGATGGTGCGCTGTCCGGAACCTATACTGCAACGGTAAATGAAAGCAAGATATATATATTTAGGATGGGATTTGAAATGGCATAGCTGATTAATGGATTTCTAATAAGCATGATAATACGAATCTACTACTAATAAACTTAAACTCTTACAACATGTATATCTTTCAGCTCTCTTAAACTCAGCCTGGACGAGTTGCAGGTGCTGGGCGAGTTCTCCTCTGTGGTGGAGTATGTAGCGCATCGCCTGGGCTTCAGTGTGAGTGAAACAAAGGCGATTATGGATCGACATCCGCAGGTGCATACAGTGCGCGTTACAAAGGTTTGACTATAGAATAGTTTTACTCATTTCATACATATAATATCTATAACTACACTTTCGCCAACAGATCAAAGAAGTGTTGGACTATTTGCTAGACGTTGCGAAATTTACACGCTTTGAAATTGCCCAAGTCCCGCGGATTTTATGCCACAGCCTAAAGACCACACAGAAGCGCATGAAGGAGCTCGAGTCAATTGGCTGTCGACCCTCCACGTTGGTCATACTGTGCCGCAGCAGGCGAGAATATGAAAAGTTCTTGGCCCAATGGAATAATCAGCGCGGTGCGCCGCAACAGATCAACAGCAGTTGAGCCGTAAGTAGATCCACACTGTTTAACTGTTGATCTTAAACGGCCACTGATTCGTTTAGAATTATACTTACTATATACTATACTATATATATTAAGACTTTTTATTTTGAATTCAACTGCGATAAACTGTTTGCTTGCTTTATAAATTAAGACTGTTAATAAATGATGAAATCAAAATGTGAAATGATGAAATGATGCCTTGCAGATGAAAGACAATAATTGAGTTATGTTTATCTACCTGCTATTATATATCAATAATAATTAGTATAATTTATATATTGATAATAGTTATAATAATCCTTTTAGTTAGGACTACTTCGTCGTACCTCTAAATAGATGAAATATGTCTCTAAATAGACCAAATATTCCTCTAAAAAGACTAAATATGTCTCTAAAAATGCTAAATATCCCCTAAAAAGGCTAAATGTTTATTATAAATAATATATTTTTTATTAAAGTGATTTATTTATTTTCATTATACAAGTAGTGCCATAGATGAATAGAAACATATTATAAATATTAAAACACCTTTAAACGTCTAAAAACATTGTTAGCATTTCATAAATTATTATTATATTCCTTACCATTTCACTTACAGAAATTGCCAACATTCCCTTAAATCATTTCTCTTCACACTCAAGTTTCATTTTTTTAATTCTTTTTATTTTCGACAGCAACATTTGAAATATTTGAATAAATCGCTTAAATTGTATAGACATAAATACATTTATATAATATAATCATTAATGGAGCCAGCTGAATTTGTAAATTTGTATAGAACTGGCTTAGCTAACATTTAAATACGATTTGTGCTTCTTGCATTTAGAGCATGAATACCATTTTAATAATTGTACTTGGAACAGAGCAGAGGCGCTTAAGCCGTTGCCCCTTAAGTAGATAGATCTTGTGTTTTTGCATTAACTTAGTGGCTAGAGAAGACATTGAGAACAAGTAAAGAATAAAACTTAGTTTTTCTTTCAACAAATACATAAATAAAGCTAATTGCTTGAACATTTCAATACCATAAGCTCGTTACGTTGCGACCGCAAAAAAAAAAAAAAATACAAAAACGTAAAAGCTAAGAACATTTTTTGTGTGATGGTAGCTTAGGAAATATCTTTGGTTTGGTAGCGCGTACTAATATTTCTTTTTTTTTGTAAACATATTTAGATAATTCAACTACTTATAGATTGTACTGGTCTGGATTTAGTCGCGTAGCGCACGGCGTCGCTCCCAGGCCACCTGCATGGACCAAATGCTCAGGGGTCGCATATAGCCAATGGAACGATAACGTTTCTCGCCATACAATGCCTCGGGAGTTTCAAAATTCATGCCGATGCGTTGTGAGAGGGTCTTATACATGCCGCCGGCTGTCTGAAAGGCTTCGTCGAACATGCCTTCCTGTATCATGGTTGCGGCCAGGGCATAGACAACACCCGGCCAGACCTCCTCGGCCTGAATGTTGCTGTTGTCCACATGGCCGGGCTTTGAGGGCTCACTGGCATTCGCAATGAAGCCATTGGCGGCACCAATGTTGCCATCGTGAAAGCCCATCACATTGTTGTCATAAATGCGTTTCAAGGCGGTGCGTACATTCTCCTTCGGGTAGATCTCATAGTCGAAGCCGCATGACTTTAAATACCAATGACCGCACAGCTGATCGGCCATGATCGTATCACGATGATTGTGCGACAAATCGAAACGATAATAGCTGCCATTCCATAGCTTCTCCTCCAGCGAACGTTTGCCCTTCTCCAATATGTCCTGATAGCGTAGACAATCGTTCGGCTGATCCAGCAGCGTGGCCATAACGGACATTGCTTGAAGTGCTGCCAGCCAGAGGCCGGAACAATAAGCACTTGGTCCATCCATGACCCATGAATCATATGTTTGATCCGGCATTTTGGTGTTCTCAATGAGTCCATCATTATCCTTATCATACTCAATGGTACGCTCCATGATGGCCTTACAGGCGCCATACATAGCCTTCAGATAGACCATGGAGTCCATGAGATAAACCTTGCCATTCGTCTCATTGATGTACATGGAAGCAGATTTGCGATTCTCTAAAAGATTGAGCAATTATATTGATATATATTTGATATTTTTTACATGTGAATTTCTGCTTACGCTGTTTGCCATCCGCCGAGTTTTTGCGCTTATTATCCTGACTATATAGCTCGTATAGACTCTCCTTGTCTATAAACTCAATTGAACTAAATTTGCTAGCATTATCCGCCTGCGCCTGGGCCAGCTCGTTGAGCACATAGTAATCTCTATAAACCTGTAGCACGAACTTTGTATTGAGATCCTTCCAGTCATTGACATCGTGTATATTATAGCAGTTGATGAGGGTGAAGGGTTCTACGGGACATAGAGAATTATAATTAGATAAAGTTTTTAATAGAGCTCAACTACTTACCTTCATCGGGATCACCCAGATCGTGTGGCACACAATTTTTAACCTTGCGCGGCATCACTTTCCCATCGTACAACATTTTCCGTGTATCATTCAGCTCCGCTCCAATTGCATCCTTGAAATCATATTGCAAGCTCACCTGCAAATTGGGCCAGAGATGGGCCAATGCAGGCGAAGCATAGAAATGCACATCATATGTATTATACATTCTATACTCATGACCCTCCAGATAGCCAAAGCGTCCGTACGCCAAGCGTGGATCATCGAATTCCAACTGAGTGCCCAAGGAGGAATCACACTTTAGCCAAATGGTGCCGCCATCCGAGATGTAGTAAAGCTGATTGAATATGGCGCACTTGTACCAGTCGGGCAAGCCTCTTTTGAATGTAAACAGAGATTAGCTATGACTATAGGAATATATATAGTTAGTGAGACTCACTCATCATTGAGTATGGGTCGCTGCCAGGCATCGATGAGTCGCTCCCAGCTGGCATAGTGCTTCAATGCATATTCACATATCCTTGGGCCACACTCACCGCTGTCATCAAAGTATTTGGTATAGTAGCGTGTGTGCGTTTGCAGCTTGCGTGGAAACTGAATCTTGGGCATATCCCAGGCCAGCACAAATTCCAGCTCATGCGATGCCTGCGGCTTCAGAGCCAACTGAGCACAGACAGCGACGCCAATGTCCTTGGCTGTGAATGGAAAGGGAAATTTAATTTAAATTTCATTTCAATTAGATCGATCTCTCAACAACTCACTTTTAAGACTCTCCGGCATGGGCTGTTCATTCAACTGTCCGTATTCCTTGAGCTGTGCCCACAGCTGCTCCCCATTGCCAGCCGGATCGAATTGTGGACAACGTGTGATGCTAATCTCGGGCAGCACGCGACAGGCGAGATTATAGCTGCATGGCATATCGCCAATTTTCTGCCTAATGGCCACGCCCTTGGCATTGCCCTCGCTGATGAGCTCCGATTCGGCATTGCCCTCTGCATCCTGCTTCTTGTTGCCCGTACCGTTCTTGAAGGTGAACGTAATGGAGACCTTGCGCTCCTGATCGCAAACATTTTGTGCTGACCACACGAAGACGGCGCATGGCAAACTTGATTCCTTATAGTCATGCGGTATGACTGGAGAGATCTGGCGACAGATCAAACGTACGCCATAGTGCGATAAATCGTATTCGGTCCAGGCACGTGGATATAGACCCGTATAACTGCAGCGTGAATCCTCGATATTCGAATGCCAAGCACTCAGCGGTTGTCTATTCCGGTTGCTGCTGCAATTGGGCAGTTGACATTTAGTATTTTGTGCCTCATCAGCCTCATCGGCCGAGACATCGTTATTGTTCGTGCTTGGTGCCTTTGCCTTGAATGATTTCGTGCTACACATTCCCAAAACAGATGACATATGGATTTGTTGTTTGTTGATCGGCGATCGCGCGCAAAAGCAAAAGCAAAAATCAAAACCAAAACCAAAGTCAAAGTCGAACACAGCCCGAAAGCAAAAGCAAAAGTAAAAACCAAAGCAAAAAGCCACATTGAAATTTTTTGTTTGTTTTTATTTATTTATTTTTTTTATTTTCCATAGTTCCCCGTGTTTGTGATCGTGATCGTGATCATGGTTGTTGTATTTGTTTATTATTTGTTGTCAGGTGCAGCGAAAATGAGAGAAAAAAAAAAACAAAATATTACGCTGTGAAATTATAATTTAAACTCGTTGACATTTGAACGTTAATTAGTGGAGAGTTATCCGTGTCATTAGGGGGAATTATTTAGTATTAGAGTGTGGAGAAAGGTATTTGCATTTGAAATATTTTGAAAAGAGTTTTATGTTAGAAATGGGGAAAACTATAGACTTTTATAGAGACAAGAAGTAGGGGAAACTAAGAAGTATATATTCAGCAATATATGTAGTATATAGAACAGAGTGTTATAGAGAGATGAAAACTGAATATTAGAAACTAGTTTTATAGTTCTAATAACTGTAAATAGGGTTAGCTAAATAGTACTATCGACATGTCAATATTTAAAGCTAGAAAGTCTATTGGAATACAATTTGAATAATCAATTTTCATTTTTACTAGAGCTAATAGGGATTACAGATTACTTAGCTTACACTTTAGCTAGTACTGTGAAAGTTTGCTGTAAACTTGTTAATTCTGTTACAGTTGAGCTGTTAAACTTACTTTAAAAGTGTTAGCTAACATAGCATAGAAAATAGTTTAGAACTGTTAGCTAACATGGCATAGAACTGTTCTTGATTAAATTATAAGTTAAACTGTTAATTATTTGCACTGTTACTATTAAGCTGTTAATCTTAAGCACTGTTAAAAGATTTTCAGCATTTTTATATAGATAAAAATGAAACATTTAACTAACATTTGATTAACATTTGATCTGCATAGTCTAATATTATTGAAACGTGAATCTTAACATTAACAGTAATATGCAATGTTAAGGTTGTGCTAATCCTTACTGTTAACTGTAAGTAGAGTTTGTCTTACATTTTTAAGCCTACTTAGCTCTGTTACTGTTGAACTGCTAAACTTACTTAACATTGTTAATGTCATTATTAATATTAACAGCGCTACGTTAACAGTATTTACATCTGTTAGCTGTGCCAGCAAGGCTGTGTCTGATAGACATTTTTTTTTGTTATGCACCCAATATGTATATTTATATACTATATACTTTTAGCTGTAACTGAACTACTCGAGAAAATACTTAATATGATAGGATATAAAGTTTATTGACATTGACAAATATTAATCAATATGCCTGTTTTGCCTTTGCCAACTCTCTTTTGAACGAGTATAAAAACTGACCGATATTAATGTCATTTCATGTTATAAATGTCTTTCGATTAGAGCTACAGAAAACCACAACTAAATAACACTTGTGCTAACAATTAAAACCGAACCAAATATCCCAAAAATCGCGTGTTTGTTAAATAGCGCACAAACAACTTTTAGAATAATAATAAAACATGTTATGTGAAAAGCACAAAGCTAACGGTTGAAAGCCGAGATAAAGATAATAAATTGAAAGCAAGTGAAATTCGGAAACACTAAAGCAGAAAGTTAAGCACAAATATTTGTGATTATGAAATGTTTTGACAAAAGACTTTAATTTCTATTGGAAATATAATTAGATATATATAGATTGATAGATATTTGTGATAGTCAAAATGATTAATATAGTTAGATATATATGAATATGAAAATAAATAACAGAAGTTAAAGAAATAATAGATTGATCAATATTCTAATAGGTAAAATAAATAATAGATATAGTTAGATATTTATGAATATGAAAATAAATATTAGAAGTACAAGTTTTATTTAGATAATAATAGATAGAGAAATAGATTTTTGTGATAGTCAAAAATGAATGATGGATCTAGTTAGATATTTACGAAAATAAATGTTAAAAGTATCTAATAATAGCTAGATTAGATTTTTAGATAATAGATAGATAGATTATGAGATTAAAAGTTTCAAGTGAAAGTACAAGTTTCATTTATATAAATATAATTTAATTGAAAGATAGTTAAATATAGATATATCTCTATAACCAACTCACCTGCATCGAGAGAGCAAACTCTGAAATATAGTACAACCTTTTTGATCCTTGATGGTTACTATAAATTGATTGGCCTGCACCACATTATACTCATAGATGCCTGGGCGCATTTGAAAGCGACAAAATTCTCCAGCATAGCCACGTCCAATGCTGCCACCGCCAATGCCGCCAATGGGTACGCCATAGATCTGTTTGCCATTCTCCATGTAGTAGTAATCCATATAGACGCGACGACCTTCACGCGACACCTTCCAATAATAGGCAGCATATCTAAAAGTGCAAGAGAGAGATAGAGCAAAGCTTAGAGAGTGATAGAATGAGACTCTAGCTATATCAGATTCGTTCAACTCTAATGGGCTCCCTCACTTCATTATGCCGTCGACGCTGATGTCACAAACTGCGTAAATGTTTGCCTAGCCCCAAATAGGGGTTGCCGAGATACATATATCGAATTTAGGGCTAGTCACTGTGGCCAGCGAAAAACATGCCAACCCGAGTAAGAAAAAAAAAAAACCCCTCCACAATTCGAAGGTCACTGTCTCAGTGGTGCGAAAGTCAAGTGCAAGTGGAACCAAGCCCAGTGGCTGTAGGGTCAATAGCGCTCGGTTACCAAGCGGAAATGTGTAAGAGAAAGAGAGAGGAAGAGAGAGGAAGAGAGAGAGTGTGAGAGAAACCGCCCTAGTGTTCTGCTAAGTGCTGCGACACACATGATGAGTGTGGTCAACATAATGCCAAGTTTTACTTAATGGCAAAGCTCAGTTACATGCAACACTTTACAGTCGTGTCTGTAGCTAAGGCTAAGATTGAGCTAATCAACTGGAAATGATGTGCTTCTTAACAACTTCATGGCTGAGTTGACAACAACATCATTGCAATTTGACATGATGTTGAGCTCTTTAGCTTTTGTAACTTTACATAGCTTCGCGTTCTTATGAAAGATCAACTTAATTTGCATTAGGAATTTGTTTACAACTTGGTTAATTTATTTATAAAATTGTTAGATTATTTGCAGATTATTTTGGCAAATTAATTATTCTTGTAGTTCTTATAAGTTGACTGAGCCTGTAAAGCAAGAGCGAGCAAATCTTTACTTATTTCACTTTATGGCAAATTTAGCTTGTTTTTTAGCTATTTAATTGATGCTAGTTCAGCAAGCAGTCAACACTACAACAAAAGTGTAAATATCATATACTTTAAGTCATATTGAGCTCTAATTAAAAGATAGAGCTAAAATTCTTTATAGTCGAGTAAAGAGCACGAGTTCTTGCTGCATAATTTAGTATATAGCTAATACACAATTTACTTATATTTAGCTAGTTTAACATAAGAATTGCATTTAAACTAATTTAACATAAGAAGTGCATGTTAAACTAGTTAAGCATAAATGGAGTCAATGTTAAGCTCATATTGATTATAAAAGAAAAGTAATTTAACATGAACTCTAACATGCACTTTATAACTTTAATATGAAAATCTAGTAGATCTAGTACTACTATATACTAGATCTACTAGATTTTCATATTAAAGTTACCATATATAGACTACTATATACTAGATGAAAATAAAGTTCAGATGAAGTTCATGTTAATGTGTTCATCATTTATATTACTAAGTAAATCTAGTAGCACGTGTAAGTTGTAAATGTTTGAATTTTCTGTATAAGATTATTTCATATATTTCATAATTTAACATAAAGTTTAATTTTTGCTCATGTTAATGGCAGTGTCTAGATTTGCTGTCTAAGTTTGCCTTCTGCTTTGCTAATTTATCAACAATCTTTGCTCAATGTTAAGCTCATGCTAGTTGTAGCCTAAACTCACTTTAAGTAAAAAAACCTTATAAAAGCTAAAATCCATTATTTCCAATTGGATATAAATGAATGAGTTAATCTTCAGTTACTTCAATTATTTAACTGCTTGGAATTTTTATCCGCTTGATAAGTACTTATATGTAAATGGAATGTGCTCATCTACTTGCTTTTTTTTTTCAACTACTCTCCATAATTTATATAAAAAAGTAGCACGACTCAATTCTCTACCTCCATTCAGGCCAATCCCTTCACACTTATGCTTTTAACAAGGCGTGACAGCTCTACACACACACACACACACACACACTCACATATACACCTTATGGCTGAGTAATGTGAAGCTGTTTTGAATCTTAATAAGCAATTGTTTATTGCATATCGAATATTTATAAGCATTCATGAATAATGGCAAACAAAATAAGACTTATTGCGTGTCATACACAACATTATAATAAAAATCTTAAATGAATCCATTAAATTTAATCACTTGCAATCATAATAACACTCAGTATATGTATATGCACATCTCAA
Source organism: Drosophila stalkeri (assembly GCA_035047405.1). Classification (NCBI taxonomy): domain Eukaryota; kingdom Metazoa; phylum Arthropoda; class Insecta; order Diptera; family Drosophilidae; genus Drosophila; species Drosophila stalkeri. Next base: position 20,823,426 of record JAWNPR010000039.1, read on the forward strand.
TCTCTTAAATATACACATAAGCCCATAAGATAAAACTCATTTAAAACGCGTCTGCTGCAGACGCTAGCTTTAGCGCATGGCACGCCTGATTGACTCAAAGGGATTTCCATTCCAGACGCGCTTCAATTTATTCAATTAATTTCAATTTAAAAATTAAATTTCTGTTCACAGATTATCCCCGTTTATGTACGTATATAAATGTTGTTTTTGCCTTAGCATTTTCATTTTCATTCTTTTTTTTTTTTTTCATTTTAAAAATAATTTGCCAAGTCCTCCGCCGGAGAATGTGGTCAACCACAAAATGTTGGCAGAGCTGCCAACCAAATTCCATTTTCAGGCCGCGAGGCATTTGACCTTTTAATTGGCCCACCTGAAGTATGCTATTTATGTGAGCTTGAATTGTAGGCAGGGCTTCTCTAATGACACTTTTTCGTGGAGAACTTTTAACGTGATGTGTTGGTGTTAAGGTGGGATTGTCAGGCACGGTCTTTTAGAGCAACATGGGCAGATCCTAACGTTACTCAAGAATTTTTAATAATAACGAATTTTATATATAAAATATACAATTACAAATGGATCATTTATCGCTAACAGCTTTATAATATATATCTATGAGATCAGTTTCTCAGTTGCTAGCTCAGTTTATTAGATATTAAGTAAGGCATAAATATGTTATCGATAATAAAAAGCAACATTATATATCGATTGTTCTTATATATTGTTAAGATATCGATGCTATACATATTATATAGCGTTAGCTTATCAAATATTTTATTTCGTATGAAGGATTTATAATAAAATAATGTAGCTATTAATTATCGATAACTGATCAATCATCATTTCATAAAGTTAAAGTTACAATAAACTATCGATTTAATTGCTATTGCTTATTGTTGTAATCGATAACCAATCAATAAGTCACTCCTGCTTAAGTATTAAGTACTTAAAAACCTTAATTGGGAATTTAACAAAATGTTATCTTGACTTCTCTATAACTTATCGAAAATGAAATATTAAAGAGCTCCATGTATAGAACAATCCTGTATAGTCCCAGAAGTTCATATGACATATCCCATATGTAATTCTCTTAAAAGCTGTCAATAGCTTTTTCTCACTCTCAAATATTTATCGATACGATATGATATCGATGTAATATTTGTCACGCATTCAACTGCTAATCGTCCATATTCGACTTGTCGATTTTATTTATTTTTTTTTGTATACTGGTGTTGTGTTACAATAATTTATCGATAACTTATCGATTTAGTTTAAAATATCTGTGTGTTACAGTCACATTTATTATTCAGCGTCCTTATGTGAATTACGTAAAATGGAATCCTACGACTATTTGGTTAAAAGTCCAAATGGAAAGACGCAAATGACTTTACGACAATTGTTAATTTAAAGAGATTTGCGGCCTAAGGGCCTCATGGTCAAAAAATAAATATATATAAATATTCGATTACTCTGGTTATTCCAAAAAAGAAAAAAGAATCGGAAAATTGGAATTTACAAAAATTTTTGTGCCTACTATTTTGGTTAATGAATATATCAACGAAAGTTTTTGCTACAGCTGCTGCTGCTGCTGCTGGTGCTGCTGCTGCTGCTGCTGGTGCTTCTTGTGCCACAGTTAACCAAAACGAATTAGAACTGGACGAGTGTCTATTTTAGGCTTTAGCATGATGTAGTGTGCTTGAGATCCAGCTTGGAGTCGCCAGCTCCCACAAATTCGCTATTCGATCGTTTAATAACGTTGGCCATGTCCATTGAATCGTTGTCCTCCGCCTGTGATCCCAGGCCAGGCCCAGTCAGTTCCTCCTCGCACAGCACCGAGGCGAGCAATTGGGCCACGAATTCAGCACGCTGGGCTAAAAATGTGATTTGCTCCTCGGGCGGACATGGGGCAGTCGATGTGGCCGATAGGAATGGATAGCATAGATAACGTTCACGCTCCTGTTCCAATTGCTTGGACTCGATTGTGGGCTGTTGTTGTTGTTGTTGTTGCTGTTGCAGTTGTTGTTGCTGCTGCTGATCCTCCTCCTCAATGGTGCGCAACATGATCGCACCCGAAGCAACATTCTGGCCCAAGAGCTCATTGCTGCCGTGCGTTAATTCACTGAACTCGACCAGCCGTTGGCCGGGACTGGGACCAGACGCTGGTCCTGGACCAGGTCCGCCTCGCAAACGCTGGACATGCACCTGCCGCACACCGCTCGCCGGGAAACCCTCCATTTGCATGCGCTGCCCACGATGTCGCTGAGAACGCGACCTGCTGCCAATCTCGCCGGGCTGATAGAAGGCACGTCTCAGATTCTCTGCAGCTGAATTGGGTCCGAAGAGATTTATGCTGCGACCGCTGCTCGACTGATTGGGTGCCTGATTGGCCACCACACGAAAATTGGTGGTACGATTGCTGCGACTGGTGGGCAGCGGTTCATTGTATCTCATCATCTCGGAGAGCGTGGGATGACCGCTCAGCTGTGCTGGCTGTTGCTGTGGCTGTGGCTGTGGTTGTTGTTGTTGTTGCTGTTGCTGCTGTTGTTGTTGCACCGGCAGCGGCGGCCTCTCGAAGCTGAGACGTTGCCGGGCACGCTCCAATAGGGACTGACGACGCACTGGCTCCGGTATCAGAAAATTATTGTCGACGTTGTGGTTACTGTTCGATGCCGTCAAGGTGGCACCTTCGGCTACCCAGGGCGCAACCTCGACAGCGCCGGGTTTGGCAATGCGAAATGTTAATGACGATATCGGATGCTCTCGCTGATAGCTGCCATTGGGATTGAGTGGCTCCAGGAATAGATCCAGTGAGCCCTCGTTGCGGTTCATGAGCTCGTTGCGTGATGTTGCGGCCGAAGCAAACACCGCCAGCTGTTCGTCCTCCAGGAACAGACGAACCGCCTGCTGTTGCTCGAATAGGGTGACCATGGTGGATACCAGCAATGTGCTGGCGCCCACATGCTCGGCATACACATGCTCCAGAAATGTGGACTCATTGAAACCCCATTGCTTACAGTATGGACATCGATAGCTTTGCGGTGGATCATTTAGATATTCACCTTCAAAATAAAGCTCAATATCGGCCGGCGTAAAGACACATTTCACCGGATGATCGAATGGATGCTGTGGTGTGGTAAAATCATTATCATAACACTCGGCACACATGTTAAAGTCCTGGCAGCTCAGGCAACGATAACAGCGACCCGTAAAGTCCACTTTACTACAGCCCTTGCACACAATATTCTCATGACGGTTCATCCTGTTATCTATGTGAATTATGTTTGTTTTTTGGGTATCAGCTCTATGAGAACTTTCACAATCACACTTACCTAAATTCGCATATAACAAGCGATAGGGAGAATGTGTTCCCATAAATGTTCGCACACACAACGCTCCCCACCGGGATACTTGAAATACATACGAAATTACAAAATAGAAGTAGCTCGTCGTAATAAATTGCTTAGGTCTTTTAACTGATTGACTGAAGATATTCGGAAATGATATTTGGAAAAAAAAATATTTCATGATTATAAACTCTAAGGTTTGGTTTGGTTCTATTTGTGTTATGTGAGAACTTTACGGTAAATATTTCAGTTAAACTGAATTTTTCTAAATGTGATATTTGAAGTAATAGGAGGAATCAAAGAAATTCTAGATAGAAATTTAATAGAATTATTATATATATGATTTTTTTTTTAATATTGTATTTATTTATGTAATAGGTAAAAATTCTCTTAGCTCTATATATATTATAACAGATCTCTTGAGATTAGTTTTTGACAACTTTTATTCTACTTTTTTTCCTATTTTACTTGTTTAATATGAAATGATTTCCAATTTCCCATATATCTCTGTATATCTGTCTAAAGCGCTCTCGCCTAGTTTTGCCAGTTTTTGCTCATCATTTAATAGCTTCAACTAGCTTAATCTTATATGTAAAGTTTACTACGTTGTTATGCTTTTATTAGTTCACAGCTCTGCGCATTAGCTGACTACAAAGTTATAATTGAATTTCATTTCATTTCATTTCATTCACTTAGCTAGCCAGCTAGCTAGATAACCCGGCATCTAATTTCATACCATGCAGCTCTGCTTGTGCAAATTGCAACAATATTTCCAACTTTATTTTGCTGCAGGCAAGAGGTTTTGCACCTTGCCAACTTCCTAGTTCAGCTGACCCACGAGCCACCCAACTATGGGAGGGAAAGAGAGAGAGAGAGAGAAAGAAAAAAGAGGAAGAACGTTTGCATTCGTTTTATTAGAGGTAGTCTAGCTGGTAATTCAATTAAAAATCCATTTTCATGTTCACTCAGGACTGTTGCAAATGGAAACGACAAATTGTTTAAGGCAGCAGTTAGATATATATATATATCTATATATATATATAGATATGATAAGCAACTATTGAGAGTTGATAAATTTGATAAAGAAAATATTTTAAGTTTAATTGAGCTATAAATATTTCAATGCATCACTCACCAAATTCATAGAATTCGTTATCAAAATTTATATTTCTATCAGTCATACGACATTTCTGCAAATGTCTCATAAATCATAATTTCGATTTGAACGATCAACAAGAGAAATATTTCTATTCATAAAATTGTCTTTTGTAAATAAATCTTTCATTCAAAATGCATTTCTTATGCTATTTTTATACAACTCCATAAAAATAAAATGCAGCCCGGAATTTGAAAACATATTTGTCCAGCATTCTAGACAGCCGCATAAAAAAAAAGAGGGAAAGTAAATGAAAATTCTTTCCGGCCAATGCCAAAAATAAATAGAATGTGACAAGTTGACAAAAAGTAAATAAAAATAAAAACTTGAAGAAAAATTTCAGAGAGAAACTTAAGAAGACACAGCACAACTCCCCAAAGACATAAAAATTGCTTTAATTTTATGGAGACACGAATGAAAGATTTGTACGTTTTCTAAGATGAAAAGCCTCGACTCGAATGGAAAAACAATATGGGAAAAGTGCTTTTGGGAGTTGCAGCCTGAATGCCTGGATGAGCACATCATTTGAGTGCAGAGCGAACAACGAGAAAGGAAATGAAATGAGAAGAAGAGTAGTTTTTAAGAATTAAGCATGATTGACTAGGCGTTGCCCTGGAATGGAATTTTCTGTGTTAAGTTAAGCAATAAATGAGAAATTTTAATAAATATATTAATTAATATTTAATAATACAGTCATCTTTAAAAGTATACACAAATCACATCTTCGCTTCATCATTCATAAATAAATTTTGCAATAATTTATTTCTGTTCATAAGAAAAAAACTAAATTTTATATATATATTTTTTTACAGTGAATAACTACAAATTACTTCTTAAGGAACCAACGCTGGACTGAGATTAAGTTTAATAGATTAAAATAAATGTAAGTTTAAAACAAATTTAATTTTTAAACAAAATAAATGAAATTAAGGCAGTTTTGGTTTTTAAGAGTAAATAATTATATAATAAAAACTAAATAATATAATTATATTGGAGATGAATAAATATATGAAATTTCTATCTAAATAATATTTTTTATGATATAAGCAAACCTTCTACATAATACATATAAAGTTGCTTAATTCCATTTATTTTATTTTTTACAATTGAAAAAAAAAATTAAATTAAAGAAAAAATAAATGAAAATTAATTTCTCAGAAAACTAAACTAAATATTATCATTTATTTTATTTTTTACAATAAAAAATGAATTAAAATGAATACCTCAGGAAACTAAAGTAAACAATGTACTTTACTTAAAAAGCTGAAGAAGTAAAATTGTAAACTTTAATACGATGTAACAATAAGAAGATAAAATTTGATGACAAATTAAGAAAGAAAAAGTTGTAATTACTTTTCATAAATATTCATTTTTTCAAAGTACCGCCAGAAATGAAAATTTTCCAGGGTATACGAACATTCCATCAATCGACAAGCTACACATGCCAGCAATTCATTGAGCTACAGCAAATGAAAGCAACGATCTATGGAAAAAAAAATCGCTTGGCTGGTTGCATGCCTCTGGCATTTCGTGTGCGACAAGTTTGGAATCAAGGCAGGAATCAGGCAGGATTCACTAGATGTCCTGACGCCCACAGCGTCACAGCACGACAAATTGCGACAAACTCGAGCACACACATATGTTATTTGCCTCGACTACAAATTGATGCTATCTTTGATTGTGTGCAAAGCAACTGAAATAACAAAGAGCAACTGGAATTGTTACATGGAATCCGTTCTCAATATATGCAGCTGGTGCGAGGTTTTCTGTTTCTAGCTTATCAAAAGCTATACTTGAAAGGCATATATAGAGTGTATATATTATATATATATATATATATCAATTACGCATTTTGCAGAGCTAGTATTTCTAATCTTAGTTTAGGTTTTTTTTTTTTTTTTTGATCGGCTGTGAAATGTTGTCAAGATTAGATTATCGCGCGAAGTAGAAATATAAAGAATAAAGAATGTTCTTTAATTTACGAAGTTTTGGCCCAAGACATTTTATACTGTGGAGTTTTATTTTTAAAAACTACTGTTACTTTTTTTTTAAATATGATTACTTGACATATTTTTTTTTTTTAATTTATTGTTAATAAATCTATAACAAGGTCTCTGTTAAAAATCTATATATAGTTTACAAAGGTAAGCCCTTAAACTATAAAACATTATCGCTTCTAGAGTCTGATAATTTTGTTTCTTTAATGTTATCTATATTATAAATATAAATTTAAAAATTTTAATTTTTTTACTTGCACTATAAATTTTACCAGAACATTTAATTTGACTATAATATATATATATATTTACATATATGTATTTTTATATATTTTCTCAACTCTTATTTCATATATTAAATAATTTCTCTATGTATAAAGTAAATAAAATACTTGAGAAATAGCCGAAATTAAAGCTTTATCATGCTCTTAAACAGCTATCCACATTCAACAAGTCAGATTATACACATACACATACATACATACATAATATATATATATATATATATATATATATATATATATATATATATATATATATAAATACTCCATATATGATAAGGTTGGCATTAGTAATACCAACTATAACATTTCATGTACTTGACAAGGCTAGCAAAAAATAATACTAATAGTAGTTTACACATTTTCCGATAAGAATAGGAAATGATACACTGGCACCTGATATCTCTAACTAACAAGCGTACACAATATTTTATGAGTTTAAAAAATTGTGCATGCCATATATATAGATATACGTCTATGATTGTCTATACTCCACTAAAAAAGACTATTAGTAGATGAATGGTAAATATTTGAAAAGGTAGCACAGAGGTTTCATTTAAAAGGCTTGTTTTTTTTATCGATAGTAATGTCAACAAGGCAAGGTCACAATTATTTGTTAGAATTAGAGATAAGAATAGGTAACACCACAAAACTGGAAAGTAAAAAAAAAAGAGAAGGTAAAAACAGGGGAAAATCTACGTAGTTGTTTGATTAGTGATAAAAAAAATAAAGTTAAAATTATCATTGGGACTCAACTCAATTCTAATTGATAATACTTTTTTTTGCAGATCTAAATAAAATTTATGAAATGCTATATATAAATTATATAAATTTGTTGTAAATGCCTTTACTGTAGCTCATGTAAGCTATTTTTTATTAATGCGGCTCTGATTCGGGCTCAAGCTCAGGTTTTGCCTATGGCTCCAGCTCTAACTTGGACTCAGACTTAGACTCAGCAATAGGATTTGGCTTTGCTTCATGCTCTGGTTCAGGATTAGCCTCTGCCTCTGAGTTGGATTTAGGCTCAGCCTTTGTCTCTGACCCTGTCTCTACATCAATCTCTGGCCCTCTGCTCTGCATCTGCCTCTGCTTCTGCCTCTGCTTCAAGCTCAGCTTCTAGCTCTGCTTCTGGCTCTGCTTCTAGCTCTGCTTCTACCTCTGATTCTAGCTCTGCTTCTAGCTCTGCTTCTAGCTCTGCTTCTAGCTCTGCTTCTACCTCTGATTCTGGTTCTGCCTCTGCCTCAACCTTAGCCTCTGTATATTCTTCTTCTTCTCATTCTATATTCTATATTATATAAATTCAAGAAATTCAAAGAATAACTAATTATTTGATATAAAAATTAAAAAAAAAAAAAACTGCTTTTTAATAAATTTCAATTTAATTTAAATAAATTTTACAAAAACTCCTAAAGCAGCTCCTATTCTCTTAACAAACGTACTCAAATAAAGTTTTATCAGATGTTGTTGAATGTCTTGTCTACCCTTAAGCAGCTGCTTTCACTGTACAAAGTTTTAACAGATGTTTAGTGTAGTTCCTTGGATAGTTTCCAAGAAGCTGCCAACGCTGACCCACATTTAGATGCCAAATGCAAGTTTCAAAAGCGCGAGTTCATTGCACTGGCCAAGTTCGTTGAGTTGAGGTAGGCAAGGGTGGCTAAGAATTTAGAGTAGAATTTGGGGTTGTCGTGGGCATTTCAGATAGGTCAGTTAGTTCGCGTTTTGCTGATTGCCTGGCGGCTAGTTCATAAAATGGCACAGCAGTTGAGCATTCGTGCCATGCTGTTTGTTAAAGACAAAAAAAAAAAAAAAAAAAAAAAAAAAAAAAACGAGCCAAGGCAAGCAAAGTTGAAACACACATATTCAGTTTTCCCTTGTTTTCCCCTCGCTTTCCATTTTTATTTCTGTTGCCATAAATGTAGCCAGGACACGCTAACGGGCGCCCAAGTTGGCGCCAATGCGAAGCAGACAAAAAGGATGAGAGAAGGGTGGAGGGAGCGGCTCACGACAAAGGCAACAATTTGAGTTGTGGCGCCGCCAAAATGGGGCATGCCCCAAGCCAAAGTCAATTGTGTTAGCCATGTACAGCGAGCGAATGCGGTAATAAGGTCCTTATCAAAAGGACACAATTTCAATTTGAAGCAGCGCATATCGCAGCACAATCAATTCTTAAGAATTGAAAAAGCTGACTATGCCACGAAACTGAGATGCAAAATTTGTAGTTCAAGACAAGTCACGCAATGTTTATAATTATCCTATATCTACAGATGGGATTGAGTTCAAATTATTGACATTATTATTTACATTTTCAATGTTGAGAATTTGTTTGGTAAGATGTTTATTCGGAGAGATTTAAAGATATATAAAATGAGAATTTTTTCAAAAAGATAATAATTTTGTTGAATATATATATATAGAATTTATAATACTGAATATATATTCAATAACATCATTAATTTTCAGTTAATATAGGTATATATTTCAATATTTACAAAATAATTATTTTGCAATATTTAAGAAAATTTTAAAAATTTAATAATATTTGAAAATTTTTAATAATATTTGGAATATTGAAAAATATTTAATAATATTGAAATATAATAATATTTAGTAATAGTAAAATTTAATAATATTTAGTAATATTATTAAAATTTTAATTGTCACTAATTTATTATACTTTTTTCATGTGTCTAAAAAAAAAAAACATTTAAAAATATTTTAATACTTTAATACTTTAGTTTATACATTTTAATCGAGTTAAAAAAAATTTAAAACAAATAATAAAATATATATTTACTTATATATATAATTTATTTTTTTATTTCTATAATTTTTTTTACAGATTTTTAAAGATATTCATTTATATTTAAATCATTAAAAATAACTCTTATTTTCGTTGGAATTCTATTTTAATTAAAAAAATATATATAAATAAAGTTTCAGTTTTTTTTTTTTTTTTAATTTTTACATATTTTTTATTTAACTATGTAGAAATTCATTTAAAATAACACTCTTTTTATTTTAATTTAAACAAAATTTATAAATAAATTTTCAGCTTTTCTTTTCTTATTTGTTTACATACATTTTTTTTTATTTAACTATATAGATATTCATTTACTACTACTCATAATTTCTTTAACATTCACTTTTAATAAATTTTTATATATATTTGTTAATTTATTTTATGGCTACTCTAAACTCCTCTCTCTCTCTCTCTCTCCCTCTCTCTCTCGCTCTTTAACACTCTCGTCTATTTTTCGTGCTTTTTGCGTAAATAGCAATACTCGAAAAAAAAAAAAACCCTTCACGCTCTCATCTCTAATCCGAAGGCTTTGTTTTTGGCAAATTAATATCATTTTGTTGGCGCCAAGCGCCAAGCAAAAGTATTCAATTTATGAATATATATACAAATAAATGTGTGAGTGCGTGTGTGTATGTGTGTGAGTGTGTGAGTAGCTGTGTGCATGTGTGTGACCAGGACCTGACGCTATATTTGGCACGCAAGGGCATGGATCGGGAGTGAGCTGCCGTTGTCGCTCTGTTGTTGTCGGTATTTATATTAGGCCTGATATTGATTTCGCATTATGTGCCTTAAATTAATTATTTACTCAGCTCTGTCCACTCATGGCAGCATCTGCAGTGAGCGCTACCGTTGCCGCGACTGCGATTGCGACTGCGACGTCAACTGCGACGTTGACTCACTCACCTGCAAACGAGCGGCACCATCGGCAGCGATTGTTTTATCGATGGCCGTAAATTCTGATTGCGTTTCTCTGGCCAAACATGATCGAACTTCAGCTTCAATCCGTAGCGCGGCACAGCCGTTAGTTCATTTGACTCCAGTTCATGTTCATGCTCCTTTTCCTGTTGCAGTTGCTCCGCATAGACGGCGCTAGCCGAATCCCCAGCGCCTACAGCATTGCCATTGGCCATTGTTATTGTTGTTTCTGTTGTTGTTGTTGCTGCTGCTGCCGCTGCTGCTGCCACTGGCGATGCCATTGTGCGTGTGCTTTTATTTACTTTTTTTTTTTTTGACTAGTTTCGATTAGAATTAGAGTTTCGCTTTGGCTTTTGTTGATTTTGTTGTGTTTGTGGGGATAATTAATACAATTGCGTGCACTTCATATTATTTGCTTTATTATTATTATTATTTTTTATTATTAAGAATTACACACGCGCGCGACACTAACGACAGCAACAAGCAGACACGACCGAACGCCGCAACAATTCAACTAGAAATGAGCATGCTGAGCGCAAAGCACAGAGAGCGTGAGAGAGAGAGAGAGCGCGGCAGCGTTAGAACTATCGTTATGTTTGCCGGTTATCGATGTTTGTCTATTGCCAACCATAACAAAAAGCAGCTGTTGTGTGCGATAGCTGAAATTTATGCTAGTATGACAGTGCATAGCTATCGTTAAGATTTATTGCACGATATTTGTATGTTATGTAAAACTGCAAATATAATTGGCTGTGAATATATATAATATGAATTTCTTTAGTCTTATTTACCCAAAACATTAATAATTTTTGAAAGCTACATTTAAAGTGTGACCATGTGCGCACGCGATTTTAATTTTACAAAGTTGGCTCCCAATTTTAATTAATTTTAAATGCTGAAACTTTTTTAAAGTATATATGTATAATTAATATATTAGAAATTACCATTAAAAGCTACAGAATATAAACTGCATACCTGATTAAAAATTATTTCAAATTTGTAATTAAAAAAAAGTTAAAAAGAAATGTAAATAAAAAAAATTTCAAAGGTTTTCTTGAGCAGCTAAGACAACTGAAAATTACAAAAAAAAAAAAACACACACACACAAATTTTATGTTAAAAAAATTACTTAACTTTAACAAAAAAATAATAAATAAATAATAATATGGAAAAAACTTGCTTACTAAAATAAACTAATTTTAAATTAACCAAAATTTTTTAAAATTTAAATTAGAAAAACTATAAAAATTGTATTCCATTTTTTTTTCATTAAAATAAATTTGCAAACAAAATTTAATTAGAATTTTTTTTAATATCAAACCACCTTTTTTTTTGTTTTTAATTCCAATTAGAAAACTTATATAAAAATTGTATTCCATTTTTTCTAATTTTTTTTATTTTAATGTTAATTTGTTTGGCTAAAAAATATTCCAATGTTTTCTTGAGTGTTTTCACATATATTTATTACACTTCAAATGCTCAGTTTCAAATACAAATTGTTTTTTTATTTGAGAGAATTCAAGTATTTGGGACACAAACACTTTTTGCGATGAGATTTTGATAGAGAAGGATTCTTTTGAGTTGAGTCTTGATCCTTTTCGAATGCGTGTATCGATTTGTTATCCAGTTGAGCCTCACTATAGCGCTCCGAAGCTGATTTTTCGGTGCATTTGGTGGTCATGAACTCGAAGAAATCAATATTGCGCACATGATAATGATAGTGATCCTTAAACTTGAAGTAATTCGGATAGACTTTATGCCGCAACATCGCCACATAAAGGCTGAGACGTTGCTGCTCCTGGAACATGCGACGCCTGTTCTCTAAATGATAATTGCGCCAGCTGCGATTGCTGATCTCCTTGTGGACGAGACTACGCAAATGCGGATGCAGGTGAAAGATGAGAGCTCTATATAGAAGAAATAGATATAGATGAAATAGATAAAGAGAGATAGATGTAATCCCCGAAAGAACTTACTCGCTGAAACGATGCTTGAGCTTGCGAAATTTGATTTTGTCGAAGGGTTCGAGAAACAAATGAATGCGATCTGTATAGGCCAGTTGGGCAGGAATTTCCACAAAGACGCTATGGAAAAATTTGGAGAATTTTATAATTCGAAAATCAATGATATTTTATAGAATTCTCTCAGTTCTCACTTGGCACTCATCACGTTGGAAAATTGTGTAATGTTCGGCGCGTTCGTCTTTGTCTGAAATCGCGGAAACTTGAGCATATCATTATCGTACCACTGCAATGTGGTTTCCATTGTTTTCGCAATCGGTTTCAATTCAACGGGATCAATAAAAAAATTGCCACCACAAAAATTAAATTGACCCAAGGGGGGCACAGTCTTCATTAGCTCGAGGCCTGTACAAAAGGATTTAGGTTTGAATGAATTGAAATTTGGATTTTGTATTTTATATTTTGGATTTTATAGCTGAATTTTTAAAAGAATTTTAACCTATAACATTAAAACGGAAATCGTTATCAATTATTCTCTTATGGGTTCTAAGATCTACGCGTTCATGACTAGAGAGAGAGACGGAAAGTTTGTCATGGCCTAGTCTATAATATATGAATATATATTCGTGATCAGAAAGGCGAGCAGAGCGTAGCTACATATCTCATTAGTCACAAAATCTGGGGACTTCTAATATTTAGTATATATTTCTATATATTATAATCTACTTTCTTTTTTTCGATAGGTCAACCCATTATTTGATTTCTAGACAAAATATAATTTTAAGTTTCTGTAACTCTATATCTTACAACTTTACTACGATAGCTCAACCCGTTATATGATTTCTTTTATAATTTTTCAGCTTTAACGTAAATAATTAGATTTACATATTTAAAGTATATTTACTGTTAGCTACAGGCTAAATATTTTATTTTATTTTTTAATCTAATACTTTTTATTGTCATTTCTTACCCTTTTTGCGGCAATCCGCGAGAATGGCCTCCACAAAGTAAACGGTACGCCACTTGGCGCATGCGCAACTGATGAACGTGTGAAACTCTTCGACCCAAGACTGAAATGCGGTCGTTAGACTCTGTTGCATATCCACATTTAGCTGAATTTTTTCGCTGTTGAGAAGATAGATGAGAAGATATTCTCTCTTAAGAAATCAAAATTGAATCAAATTAAGTCAAAATTTTATAAAAAAATAATAAATCGACTTTTAGTGCAAAGCGAAGACTGAAAGACTAACTCTTTTAAAACAAACTTTTTCAAATTGAATAAAAAAAATAAATAAATAAATTAAATAAAGAAATAAATAAAAAAAAATAAATAAATTAAAAATTAAATAAATATATATATATATATATATAAATCTATATAACTCTTTACCGCTCTACAAAAGTATGATCATCGCAGCCAAATTTACGTAAATTGGCTACAATCTCTAAACGATCCATTATCAAATCGATTTGCATAGTGCGTGTTTGAATGTTCACTGCTGTATTTTGGCATGGAAATCGGAGTGCTCTCTTGAAACCGTTGTACTTGGTCCATTCATCGGGATCCGGTTCAGAGGATGTATCATCGCAAATGGATTCCTCTTCCATATCCTGCATAGTTTCACGCATCAAATCCTCTTCCAATTTATAAATGCGAAATTGTAAATTATCAACGGAATAAATATTCGTCTCTAGCTTCAGATCTACCTTATTGATGTGTGTAAAATTAAATTTGGTGCCGGCATAATATTTGTTCTCTATAAAATACTCGTCGGGCTGGTATGTAATAAAGCTATAATCATATAATTCCACATCCTCAGCCTCCATTTCTTGTAAATATTCAGTTTCATCTTCTACCAAATTTGACAGACTTGATATAACTGAACTAACTTGATGTTCGATAAACGAACCATCTCCTGGTACATTTATATAGATGTCTTTCTGTAGGATATAATGACATTAAGTTTGCATTAAGTTTTTATAATAACTCGCTATGAGAGCTGGCGACTTGATAATTATATATGTACGTCATTTAGATCACGTTAATCAATAATGGATAAATAATTAATTAAAAATATAAAATAGCTATAAGTATTTAATGAAATCGTATCAATTTGTTTGTCTTTGAATGTGTTGAATTGAAAACACGAACAAGAAATAATTTTCACACACACACGTTCAAATGTCTATCAATGTGTTCTTTCATACGCATACATGCACATATTTCCGCTTTTGCTTTAGCCCATATACTGCTCACATAATTTCAAATGCCTATGTATGTGAGCACATGCATTCCAATAGTTTTACAGACAAATCCATTCAAATGCCTTTACATATGCTTTCATACAATCAATTGGCTCAGCATTGGCGCACACACACTTTTACATACTTTCGCCTATGATTTACTTCTACATTTGCACACATACTTTCAAATGCTTGCTCGCCTTTGCTAGCGCACACATATTGTCAAATGCTCTCTCAATTGAATTGCACTCAAACACACACACACACATACATTCAGTTGCCTTTGCGAGAGCAGCCATACAGTCAAACGCTGTACCAGAGAGAGCTATGCATAAGTACACAACACACACATGCATAAAATTTGTAAGCGCACACATACAGTCAAATGCTTATGCATGTGCTTTCACACATCCAATTGGCAATGCATAGGCACACACACACACACATACGCCTTTGCCTTTGGCAGCGCACGCATACAATCAAATATGCTTTTGCAGCCATACAAATTGCTTTTGGATTGAAAGGCGTGCATTGTTATTGTAGTTCTAAAAATAGAAGTGAATTGAATTGTATTTGTATTGTGTGCATATAGTAGTGGCGTTGTGGATAGGAAGACGATGCGCGAGAATTTGTTGGCTTATGCATGAAACCTCGAGTTCAAATCCCGTAAGAGCCAGAGATTTTGTATACGTTGGCCAAGGTTCAAATTGAATATTTAAATATCTTTTTATATATACATATTTGTAGTCAGATAAAAGTAAATGTCTTTTGGCCTTTAAAGTATACATGGGAACGGTACGATCGCAGGCTTTAATTCTCCCCTAGTCAGTCTAATTATCGCCTAGTCAAATTCTTGCAACTAATTTGCTTTCATTGAAATTGATGTTCTATGATCTTACAACATCGAATTCCAAGTCACTTGGTTTTTGCTTGGTGACATGTGAGCTGCTCGAACTGATTTGCTTATCAAGATCATCCTCAATAATGCCCTGATCCCAGTTCACAGCTGTTTTGGTGGTAATCAAGGTGCCATCGGTGTGATAGCAACGCAGCGAATCATGTGTCCAGACCATGCGTAGACCATCATCCCGCATCGCATAGCTCTCGTTGGCATAGTAATCATGCCATTCCGTCACCCGAATCGGTTTTCCACATCGTATCTCATCGCCCTGCACATGGACGACGCTGCCCAGTGATGTGGTTAGCATCAGATGCTTGAACGTCAGATTGAATAGCTGCATAATGAATTCCAAGAACTTAATCTCCGGATCAATGCTGGCGAACAGAGCTGCCGCCTGGGATAATTTCATTTGACGTGCCTCCAATTTGGCCGCCCGTGCGGCAAGAGTTTCCGATGACATAGACTCCTGAGAACGTCGTCCCTTCGCATCGGAACCGCCTACAGTGCGATTCGTTAGGGATGTAGGTCTCTTACTCAACTTTTTCACCGTACATTTCGGCAATGGCTTATAGCTGCTGTACGTTGATTGTGTGGAGCAGGCATTGATAAAGCTCGGATCATCCTCAACTCCACCCTCTTCCTCCTCAACGACCTCAAATGTGCTATACAATCGGTAGACCTCACCATTATAGCGCATTATAATCACTGTATCGTTGTTGTTATAGAAAGTGATGACACAGCCGTAGGGCGTATAAACGCGTCGCTTTTCATTCAGCTCGCTCTGCTGACCCGACCACAAGTTCTCCACATGGGTATCATGGCAGTAGATGGTCAATCCATTTGGATAATTAAGCACCGCCTTGGCACACTCATCTCCTTTGCGATTTATTCGCAAACTAAGGCCATTCGGTGTCTGAAAACGTATATTCGGCGATACATTATCCATGCGACCCATCTCATTGGTCAGATGCAATGTCTGCTTATCTATCTCAATCGAAAGACATTTGTTCATTTGCCTAAAATTCCATTTCTCCTCGTAGAGCTTTATTAGACCCTCCTCAAAGTAATATTTCGAGTTTTTCTCAATGATCGTTTGTCGTGCATCATCCAAATTGTAGCCTTTGAGCATCGGATGATCCGGTCGAAGACCAATATATGTTGGCTTATCGCCATTTGTATCTGATTTGGAGCCATCTTTACGTGGGACACCAGTTCGCCCCGTGGAAGCTCTTATCGATTTGTTGGAGACTCGAAAACTATCCTTGCTCCGAAGGCGGGAGCCTCGTGGCGATTTATCCTTTGGTGCCGCATCTTTCTTATCCACTTCCTTTTCCTTTTCCTTTTTCGGTTCCAGTAATTTTTGGGCCTTCAGCGATTTGGGACGTATGAACACGCTCGTCTGATTTATACTATGACGCTTACGAGGCGGGCAGATATATGATGCCGTGCCGGGCTCTTCAATATCCGTCGTTGGATCCAGAGTAAAGTTACTAGAATAATCGGACATGGAATAATCTACTCCCTTAACCTCAATTGCTGTTTCGAACATCTGAGGCGTGACCAAATCCTTGAGAAAGGGTTCCATCTCATAGAGCGTAAAGTCACGAAAACATAGACGTGTCGGTATAACCAATTGTTTCTCAGTCTCAAAGACCTCGTTATAGCCGCGCCGAAACGTAAAGAGCTTTACATTTGGTTGGACTTCCACAATATCATAATTGTCATACTCATTGATTAACTCTATAATCCGCTGAGTCACCGAATCGTCGGTTAAATATAGTTTGGCAAATTTCGGTAAATGTTCGGGCTCCGCTTCGCCGTTATAGGGCGTATAATAGAGTTTCTCTATGATGTAGCCCGAGCTAAAATAACGCCGCAGCACATTGTACTCCAAGCAAGCATGATAGATATTTTGCATGAGGCTCTGATCCATATAGGAGACGAGACTGACGAGCAGGGTATTCGCGTGCTCCACGAACAGAAGTTCGTTTTTCATCAATTTAATAATGCTCTTGAAGGCATTCGCATAGACCTTGATTTTATCCAAAGTTTTTGTATACATACCCGATGTGGGATTTGCTAGCATTAGCACCTCCATTTCGGTCATCAAATCACGCGGATTACCAAAGGTGCACATCAATGATTCCAGATACAAATAGATCGTGGCATCATCATCATGCACCACCGGCATCTCAGCCTTCAAATAGTGACCCTGAATGCTCAGCGAGTCGGCCATTTGAAAGCTGGCCAGCATGCTGGTGCCCGGACTCATTTTTACATCGATCTCATAATACGGTTTCACATAGTATTCCTTATATTGTTCCCGCAACATTTGCATATCGTACAGAAACCATGAGAGCTGATCGAATATACTCTTCGCATACCTAGCTGCCTGGCACATGGACATCTGTGGCAGTTGTTGTTGCATGATGCCAATGGGTTTGCTAGCCACCCGTTTACGCAGTGCATAAATATCTCTCTGAATCGTCTCAATTGTCTCACGGCGTTCCTTCTCGACACGTGGACGTGGCACCAGCAGATCATAGGCACACTCCTTGGGTAGAAAGTGCACAATTCCACGCAACGGTTGATTCATCCTGGGAGTGATGGGAAATCGGAGTTATATGAGAGATATTTACTCGATTAAGAGGAAATATGAGATATGAACATCGGAGATTAAACGTGGAGCAAGCGAAGACGAAAAGTAGGAATTCTTTCTATCTCTTAAGACCAAGGAAATATGAAGATAGAACATCGGATAAACGAAAAAGAAATAGAGTTGGAAAAATTAACTCACGGAAACTGAACTCAAGGAAAGCATGGCAATCAAACGTCAAATAAACGAAAATGAAACAACTCCCTTTTTGCTCTCTTTCGACTCCAGCAAATATGAAGATCGAATGGACAAATAAAAGGAAAACTAGCAATTGCTGGTCAAGGAAACATGGAAATCGAACGTTGAGTGAACGAAAATGAAACGACTCTCTTTTAGCTCTCTCTTGACTCCAGCAAGGCGAATGATCACAACTCAAGGAAACATGGAAGTCGAACATTGGATAAATGAGAATGAAACAAATCTCTTGCTATTTCTTCTGCATCAGTTTTAAGAAAATATGGAAATTGAACATCGGAATACCGAAAACGAAAAGCTCACTCTTCTTTCTAAGTTCATACTACTTTTACCTATAGAAAAACTGCAAATCCCTATTGAATATCCTCAACCGAAGGTCTAGATCTTTGTTTCTGATTTAAAGTAAAGTTTATGCAATTTAGGACCCAAATTGTGTTCAAGAAAATATTATAAGAAATATTTTATTTCTGCTCAAGAAAATAGGGAAAGCCCATCAGAACCAGATATTTTTCTAGCTTTAGCTCAAGGAAAATATTTCCAGCTCGATCATCGAAAACCCTAAAGCTACAATTACGCACTTCTTGCTAACTTCGTAGAGTTTCACAAGCCATTAAAGAAAGCCTCAAAATGGGGTCTATTGGAAGCCTGAAATCAAATTAAGAAACGTTTGAGCAGACTTTTCTCTTCAATTCCAGACATTCAATATCTAGCCAAAAACCAAACGCTTTCGAGTTTCGATCAAACTTGCCAAACTGCATTGTAACTTCAATGCGAAACCTGATCAAGACATTATTTTTTAACAAACTTACTTGAGCAGAGTCTTGTAGAAATCATTGTTCAATGTACCAATAATGACAATGAGTATTGCCGTACTAGGAGCATCTTTAATATACTGAAATATAATATAATCGACTATTTAACATTACTTTTGACAAAGAGACAGCTTTGTGTATTTAAGCTTACCGGACGCTTGAATAACGGTTGACCCTTGCCAACTTTGTGGTGTTCCTTGGCCGTAACGCTAAAGCACTTTATTTTGGCTAATGAAACGGTATCGGTGTCCTTGGACTTGGCGGAACGTTTCGATTCCGCGGGATTATCTTTTTTTGAGTCAGCCGAACGTATTTTTAGCTGAGCGGGCATATTCTTCTGATAGTACTTGAGCAAATTGAAACTGAGCTCCGCTTCAATTTTGCGGGTTATAAACTCATATTCACGCAGACAGCTCTGAATGCGCATTATCGTATGGGTGATGGGATCGGTGGGCAAAAGTTCTAGCAGAGAACACTCAAAATGCTAAGCAAATGGGAATTCAATTTGTGATTCGCTCACCTGATTGCCTTCGATTGCCACTGGAACGTGTCTTCCTTCGGTTGGACGTGCGATTATTCTCCAGTTCAACATCCAGATCGATGACAAATAGAAATTGTCGCAGCCCGAGTTTGATCTGATTGATATATTCATCTCGTACCGCTCCTAATCCCTTGTCATGGAAATTGATGCAGATGATTTCATAGCTTCCTGATGATGTTGTGTTCACAGACTTTCGGGTGGTACGACGACCGCTATATTCTGTTCTTCTGGTACTCAATGCACTCATAATGGTCCAACTGTATTTTTTTTCTTTCGAATGTATCAGGTGTTTCAGAAATATATAAAAACAGAAAATATGCGTTTGTTTCTGAAGGTTAAAGCAAATTCAATTGACATTGAATAGATTTTATTTGATTCATAAACAAATTATTAATTTTAATTTAATAGTAAATTAAATCTCGACTATTTGAATCGAAATGTGTATAATTTAATTTAATTTAAGTTTCTTGAATCGATTTTGGGAAGTTTGTTGAATTTATCCTCGTTAGACTACATTCTTAGTTCATAAATCAAACCTTAGGAAAAATCATCTTTTATATCGAGATAATTAATCCAGCAGTTGATTGATTACAATCTTTTTTGGAGGAGATAATTATTATTATCAATAATTCTTTCATTTAAAATTTATTATATTTTATAAATATTTATTATATTTAAGATATATAAATAAAATATTTCAAATATAAAATATCTGCACTAAATATTATATATATTTAATAAAAAACAGTTTTTGTTTAAATAATTTTTATTTTAGAACATTCAATCGTAAAGTTAATTTAAATATGAAAATCTTATCCAAAATATGTGTTATGTACAAATGAATATATATGTAAATTATGAAGTACACTAAAAGAAATACTTATGCGATATAGAAATATGTATATAAATATAAATAGATATATGCATAGGTAATGTACAAATGGGAGATTCACAAGGTATTTTTTTTGTAGTTAAAAAATTTAAATAAAATCGATGCGCAAACTTAAAGCCTCTTTAAATTAAAAAACAAAATAAATTAAAAGTTAAATAAATTAAATATTTGTGTAGGGCATACAATTATAATATTATATATATATATATATATATAAGTAGTGTATAAAATGCAGTCACTGGCTAAACGTATATAGCTAGGTAAATATTACTTATATGGCAGTGATATGCTACGAACTGGACGTTGCCTAAGTCTAAGTCTAAAACTCATATTTGATCACAATGCATTTGGAAAAAGTTTTGGTGTGGCATCAACAACAGGAACCAGAAATTGTTCCGCGATCTATACATATTTCATTCAATATATATATATATATAGATATTTAATCATCGCTGGAGACAAGACACTCGCTGAGCAGCACATTATGCAGATCATCCATATCGATCCAATCGCGTCTCTCATTGCGTATGGAAACATTGCGTATGCAGCCCTTGAAGTTGTCGCGAGCTAACAGACAGCCGCTTGGCGCAATATCTACAAAATAAATCAAAGCTATAGTAAATCTATATATATATTTTCAAATCTAATATAAATTCACCTGGCAGTCCGCCTATGTAGAGCGGCGAACGTGTTTGCACTTTGCCCGCATTACGTTGATTCGACATGCTGATCGTGGCGGGCAGCTGATCGATTCTCAGTGCAATCTGCTCACCATCATAGAGAGCGGATATATTATGCCATTTATTGTCGCAGAGCGCATATTTGCCCGGCAGTGTAGACTCCACACGGAAGGGAACACCATCGCCCAGGTCACAAGAGAAAATGATCTGTGAGAGGAAAAAGTATTTTTATATACTCAAAAAATTTGGATAATTCACTATAAACTCACATTGCCATTGCTCAGCTCTAGGGAGAGTGAGGGGAAGTTGTTGGGCTCGGATACGCTTAGCAATATTCCAGATAATTCAGAGGTGCGAAATTCCAATTCCAATTCCAAATATTTCGCCACATGAAAGTTTCTCTCTGCAAGCGAAGAAAAGAAGTATAAGAGAGGTTGTTTACAAAGATCAAGGAGAGAAAGCTAAGAGACCTTCAATTATACTTATGTGAGACTGAATATTGCTTAGAGTAGTTAATTATTCTTATACAAGATAATATATTGCTAAGACGTCTGATAACTATAATTGATTATAGTTGATCTCAGTTGGACTACATTAAATCTTAAGTTTACAAAATTTTCACATGAAAGTCCTAACTGACTCTCCTACTATAACCCTACTATAATCTCTTTCCTCTCGAAACACTCACTGTATATCGCATAGGCATCGCCTGGGAAGTAACTGCCACGCTCCACTTTTGGGAAACATTGTCCGACATTTGCATGCTTGCCCGGCCGTGCCAGATCCTGTGTACTATTGTTGATGCTGAATCGACGCAGACATCCCTTGAATGGTTCTAAACGCATGTACAGCTCCGAGGGCACCTTGACCGGTGCCTGTGGCAGGCCACCGACCAGCATTAGCTGTGAGGCGCCTATTTTCTTGGGCACTTTCATCTGGGCCGAAGTCTTTTGATCTGTGCGTCCAATCTCCACACTGAGCGTAACCTTGCGATCGTGACAGCTGATCGTAACCCGATGCCATTCGCCGTCATTCAGTTTGGCTGTAAGTAGCAGCTCCTCACGTCTGCGTCCACGCACTATCAACACCAGCTGGCCATCCTTGAGCAGCAGGGTGACATAATGCTTGTGCTTCTCTTTGCTGCCCGGCGACAAATAGAGCATGCCATTCGGATAGAACGAACGGAATTCGAAACTCAGCTGAAAGTTGCGCTGCCAGAAATGACGCTCGGGCAGTTTCAACTGGGAATAGCTATAGAGTTCGTCGCCGAATTTGAAGGCATTCGGTTCATAGGAATAGCTGCCGATCTGTAAGCAAATGGAATGGGATTAATCGAAGCTTTTGATTGAAGCGAATGGGAACTTAACTCACCGCGACGACTTTGTGTTAGTTCTGAGCTTTTGTGAGCGAGCTTTCACAGCGTGAGGTTAAAAAATAATAAAATAATTGGCATGATTTGTTCTTTTCTTTTTCTTTTTCTTTTCATTTCATTTGTTAAAAAATGTTCGTTCGCTTTTATTTAAAAAATGTGATAACAAGTTGAAGAAGGCAAAAAGTTATTCGTATGATACATCAATGAAAGCAAAAACGTACACAAAGCGTTGATGAGTGAAAAATGTGATGTAAATATGTGAAATTTTTATATATGTATATGAATATAAATGTATTGATAGCTTGTTCCTTATGGACTATAATTGAGCTTAGAATATACAAAATATGAAATATTTACATAATAAGTGTTTTGTTGTCAAGTGTAATTTAACATCCAAATGCGACCCAGAACTTGTTTGAAACTTAATATTTATTATGCTTCTTAGATATAGTTAAGATGGCTTACAAGAGCTTTAAGTAGCTTTTAATTAAATTGAATATTATTTAAAACATATTGAAATTATTGTATGAAAGTTAAAGCATTTATAGAAGTTTTCAGCTAAGAATAAAAATAGTTATTTATAAAAAAGCAAAGCTTTTATATGGTATTGAAAATAACTTATAAATCATGAACCTTTTGCTATATTTAAGAGAGCTTTGTGAAGCTGCTTTTCAGGACTGAATTAATTCGGTATTAAATATAATTTTTAATAAGCTTTGAGGCACTTTTGTTAAACATTTACATCTGTGTAAGCCAGCTGTAAATGTTAAGCTGAGTTGCAAGATTTGTAATTGACTTTAAAAAGAAAAATAGAAATCTATTAAAAATGTGAAAGTTTATGTAATGCAAAATTTATGTTTTAGCTCTTTGTAAACCAACTTCCATTTAGCTCTTAAAACTAACTAACCCAGCTTACAGCAGCTTTTTGAGCATACAAAATAGCTTTCGACTCTGTAAGCTAGCTTATATGTCAACTAAGCTGAAAAGCTTTAGCGAATGACATCTTTTGGTTAAAACTGAGGTTATATATTATTTTTTGATGACTTTGTATGATTAATCCACATGTAGACCACATTGAGTAGCTATGTTTAGTAAGCTGAATTTGATATATTGTTTTTGTTTAGGCGAAATTAGTATACAAAAGAGCTTTTTCTTGCAGCGCAGCGCTTGAAGCTTTATGCGACATAATTGCTTAGCAACTAAAATCCTATAAAAACAAAAAGAAACATTTAAGTCGATCAGAATGTTGAGAGTTAGGTAACCACAATCTCTATATATAAATATGATATATACATGCATTCCATTGAATATCCAAATCCCCCAATATCCATTTTTAACTCAAAATACCAGATAAATAATATTAGAAACTTACCCGCTTGCAGCCCTCCGGCGAGGCGGTGAAACTCTTCCCAATCATCGGCTCTGTCTTGAGCAGCACATCGTAGAGAGCGCCCTTGGGGCTGCCCATGACCGGACCATTGCGTCCGATTTGTACATTGACAAAGGTGAGGGCATCATTGAAATTGATCGTTCGATTATTGAATACCACATCTCGCACGGCACCCTCAAGCTTGACAAAGGTGGGTGCAAGAGGTGTGTAAATTTCGTGAGGTGGTGCACCGCCTATATAAAGACCGCCCGCATCCTGAGGCAGACTGATGAGCGAAGGTGAGCCGGTCAGAGTGCGCACCTCTTGCAGTTCATCGTCCACCATCAGCTCCAAACGGCGTCCAGTCTTAATGAGATTAATGACATGCAATTCGCCATCGTTCAACTGACTGGCATTGGAGAACATTTTGATGAAACTGCGACCAGAATTGATCCACACCTGCAGCTGCCCATCGACCAGACTCATCGAATAGTTGCCCTTAATATCCTTCGCATCGTAGTCGGCCAGCACTTCGGGTGGATAGGCGGCCAGCAGCAGTAAGCAATCGGCTTGCAGAGTGCGGAAAACTATAGCCGCATTGGCGCGCTTACGCAGCGATTGCGAAGGCAGCTCCAAGTAGCCATTGCCCGAAAAGCCAGCTCTGTGCAGAGGTAAAACGATTAATGATGTTATACTGAATCATTATAATATAAGTGTAGTTACTTTGTAATCATGTCCTTGCAGGAAGCCTCCACGCCAAAGTATGTAGAGCTCTCGAGCGGATCGTAAGTCTCGCCATTCACTTGCACATCCATCATGCAGCCCAGGAAGGGATTATCGGCGCCGGGCGCCTTAGTGGTGCCCGAGGTAAAGCCTGTGGAAATGGAAAGTATGACAAATAAATATGGAAAGAATTATTTATATAAGTACTAAGCACTTGGAAGCTATTAATGGAGAGTCAGAGTGCTTTGACTTCAGCTATTCGTGTGACGCTCATCGTTTAGGGAGAGATACGAATAACGTTCGTACAATGAGGCTCGGTAAGTGAGCAACTGCCAATGCAATCGGTTGGTCTCCGAGACTCTTTTCTGAGTGTGTGTAAAAGACACTTATTTGCAGTCATCGAGAGGCGAACTCTCTCATTCTAATTACTAATAATGCAATTGCCATGAAGGGCAACGATTTTGTGAAGCAACATATATACACATATATACGAGCTTAAGTCCTCTCATTAGTTTTACATAGCATATCTCTTATCCTCTTGGTGACTCTTAATTATAATATTCCAAGTTACGTTTTAATGAACTCTTTCAAACTACTTTCAATCTCTTTCGACAGTCTCTTTCAATAGCCTACCTGGTGGCACGCCGCCTAGATAATACACAGCCTTGGACAGATCTGGCAGCATATGACTCTTCACAGGCAATGTGGGTGCACCGGAGATGGGTCGATCGTTGTTAACGCGCAGCATTCCATTCTCGGTGCTGCGACGTGTGGAGAACTCGCGAGCTGCCTCAATTTTGATCCACTGACCAGTGTTGTACTTCTTGGTGGTGTTTATCTCTAGCTTGGACTCGTCGCCATAATCAATGCGGAACATGATACGACCGCGACTCAATGTGACCGAAACGGAGCGGTTCTAAGAAGAGAGATAAGATGAGATGAGATGGAAGGCTGTAAGAGTAAAGTTAACAAACTCACATTCTTGTCATCAACCGCCAGGAAAAGCAACGCATTCTCGTCCAGCGTGCGAAAGGTCATTTGCAACGCAAAGAGATTCTTGCGATAGGGACGCGGTCGCGTCTTTTTTAGTTGCGCATAGCCCAGGCCATTGAAATGGCGTGCCACCGAAGAGGCCGATGATTCCCTGGCGCCAATCATGGCACCACCACAACGTCCTTCACTGCCAATAAAATTCCATATGCCTAATGGCTTATTGTCCACTTCCACCTGATGTACGACGACATTAAGACCTGGTGTTTGGTCCTTGGATGCTTGCCCGCCCAGCAAAATACGTTCATCGTGTGTTTGATAGAAACGCGTGTGTTCCGCATCCGTGGAGCCCGTGACTGGAGAGCCAGGCATCAGTGCTCCAAAGTTATTCATGCGACGCACCAGCAGACTGCCCAAATTCAATGTACGATTCGCCTCCACTTGATACCAGGCATCATCGTATTTGGGATCACGTGTCTGCACCTCGAGCGGATGCGTTATGGTCGCCGTGCTGCCGCCCAAATACCAAATCAAACGCACATGCCTTTTGTACAATTCCAATGTGATGTGTCGACCCTCGCTGCCTTGCACACGCAACAGCGGCGAGTTGCCCATGTGATTCGAGAGACCGAAGCTCAAGCGCAACGAATTGGAGGTGCTCAGGCCATAGGAGACGGGCAAATAGCTGCGACTGCACTTGGGACCTAGCGATTCCAACGAAACATCAATCTGCCAGGAAAAAGAAATATATTGAAACCAAGTTGAAGTCATGCTTAAAGATAGTCCGCTTACCGCCTCCGCAGCATGCCTGGCCTTGGCTATTTGATCCCTCAGCTGCTGCAGCTGACTGGCGACGCTGTTGTTCCACTTCTCAAAGATCTGCTGCTCCTTGACCGCCTGCTGTTCGATGTAGCTGAGCGAAACATTGGCCAAACGTAAATTGGTTTTCGTTAGCGATATATTCTCCTCAGCCATGCCCAGTTTAATTTCCCAGTCTGGTTCGAGCATGGCGAAAGATTTACGCATATGCTGTATGGATTGCTGTAGCTCTTTGGCTTTCCTCAGCTCCTGACGCATCTCATCGCTGGTGCGCTGTGCCAGTTTCATGCTCTCCTGGGCATTGCGTCGAGCCGAACTATTCGTGAGCAACTGCATCTGGCTTGTGATATTATTGCTACGCTGTGCTGTTTCAAAGATGGTGCGCTTAATGCCTTCCACTTGCTCTTCCTGCTGCTCCAGCTTGCCCTTGAGCACTGTGGACTTTTGCATCTGCTGAAGGGCTTCACGCTGCAGCTGCTTGGAACGTTGCAACGAGTGCTTGGCACGTTCAATCATAGAGCTACCGTCGCTGGGATAAAGTGTGCGTTGGGCCTCAAACACGCGCTCCTTGGCCAGCAGCGATGCCTGCTGAGCTCCGGCAATGGCCAATGAAATGTTGCTGTGGGCGGAGCTGAATGAGAGAGAGAGAGTGAGGATGAGTGAAGCTCTTGATAAGCTATAAACATAAAATCCCAACTCACCTGGCTAGCATAGCAATGCGAGCTGCATTGCGCGTCGGTTGGAATTGTCTGGCATATTCATTGGAGCGCTCGAGCAGACGTGTCGCATGCTTCTCTGCCTTGGGTAACCAATGCTTGCGTACCTCTCGCTGCAACTCTAACTCAACCAAAAGTGTTCCATTCAGCTGAGCAGCTGCAGCAGCCAATTGGCGTCGCTGCTCGTTCAATTGTAGCTGATGCTCAATTGATGTTTGGAGATTTCTGTGGCCCAGCTCAATTTGACTCGGATTCAATTGCTCTTGTATGTATTGGTCCAGTTCGCTCAACTGCTGATACTGCTCGGCCACATGGCCACTGAGATTACGCACATGTTCGAGCACATCATCCGCATCGCTCTCCACTTCCTGGGTACGATCGAGATGCAGTCGCATATCGGACACACGATGATTGGTTTGATTGAGATCACGCCAGAGCATCACAAGGCGCGTGCGTTGATCGTAGGCTGCATCGGATGCGTTTCCAGTGTAATAAAAGAGCTGCCAGGCGCAGTCGCTGGAGCTGCGTATATCTTCGACTAGTTGATGATGCTGTTGTATGGCTTGCAGATAGAATCGAGCCTGTTTCAGTGCTGCGGGCAAGCTAAGATGATGGGCACCCGTGCCATAATTGCGCAAATCCTGTAGGGTTTGCATTTGTTCAGCACGCAGCTTGCGCACATCCTGGTGCAGCTCCAGAGCCGTTTCCTGCATTGACTGCAGCGCATTCTGACGCTTGCCAATGGTGGCCAAAGCTTTTCTGGACTGAAATTTATTATTCTCCGCATGTGCATCCATTTTGAGTAGTCCGCCCATATCGTAGCCCAATAGCAACTGGCGGGCCTGGTTAACGTCCTGTTGGCGGGCACGCCACTGCCTATAGGCATGCTCGTATTCACCCAACTTGAGATAAGGCGCCGGAATGCCCGTTAAGTCCATGTTGTGTAGCCCGCGGCGTAGCTTGTGCCCCACCAGCTCCACATAGTCCAGCAGCAGCAGCGTGCAGTTGTCGCAGACTAAAAAGTATTAGAGTGTATATATAAATCATATATTTTTTATAGTGTTCAAAGTGCATACTCACCTTTGCATCCCTGTTCCTGCAAATGATGGCGCTGTGCCACACATTTATCGCACTTCAGTCCTGTCACACCTTCGCGGCAATAGCACTGTCCCGTTTGTGCATCACAGCCCTCGGCTCGTATGCCATCCACATGACACTCGCATGCCTGACAACTGCTGTTCGGATATTGTATCGGATTGCCAAAGTAACCCGTGTGGCAGTGCTCGCAGAGGCGGCCCGTATAACCGGGCTTGCAGACGCAGCTTACTTCACCCTCGCGCACATTGCAGCCACGGGCAAAATTGCGATTGGTCTCTGGGCAGGGACAGGCTTGGCAGCCGTGTCGTGAATTCGGATCTCCATAGTAGCCATCGGCGCAATGCTGGCAATGGGCACCACCACTATTATCGCGACAATTCTGCAAAAGAAATTTGCACTCTGTCAATGTCAGTGTTGCACAACTCTCAAATTACGAAGCAGTCCAAATGTACTTGTTGCTGTGAGATTGGTATGCAGTTTCGTGATAATGTTAGCAATAGAAAATTGCATGAAAAGGCGCAAAAATGAATTTGCAAATAATCATATTTAATTTCTGCTTATTTAAATTATAAATATACACCAAAAATGAGTTATTTAATTAAATGTGCTTATTGGCAATGTGAGCCGCATACCAATTCTAAAAGGATCACAAATCACTTGTCAGCTCCAATGAACCAGTTCGCAAATAAAATAAAGAACTACTTGAAAAATGGCGGCTATGCAGTAAATAAATGGCGCCGCGAACAAGTGAAGTAAAGTAAAGTGTTTTTAAATGTTAGTGAGAATTTAGTTAATTTAAAAAGTTAGTGCGTATTACTTACCAAACAAACGCCCGTTTCGCGATCGCAATCCGTGCTGCGACCATTGCAATGACACGGTGCAGCGCGTCCAATCAGATCTTCAATGAAAACGCTTTCCACATCGCTGGTGTTGCGCCAACGATAAAACGAACGTCCTGGATCTTGGCAGGAGAGGCCAGCGAAACGTTTTGGACACTTGCACTGCTCGACGCCCTTGGCCAACAAATTCGTAGAGCCTTGCACATATATTGCAGAATCCATATGAACGCTGTGTAAGCTGCAAAAGGAAAATATGATAAATATTGCAAAGTTCGAACATAACCTCAAAAAAAAAACTTACACAACTTGCTGAAAATCTGCAAAGGTAAAAGCGCGCAGAAATATATGCTTCACATTTTGCAGAGCCGCCATCAAGGTGCCACGATCCACTGCTTGATTATTCTGATGATATTTCCAATAGGATTCATGCAGTGGCACGCGATGTGTTACATTCAGCGAATACTCGAATTCCTCGTGCTCATAAAAATCCAGCACGAGCTTCGCATGCGCGTGCAGCTGCACGAGCGGATATTGGGATAATATCTTTCGCTCCAACGGCAGCTGAGCGCCATCGGTGACCAACGAGAAGTAGAGATAACCACCGTAGCTGGTAGTGCGATCGCCATAGAATTGTGGCGGCAGCTGGAAGTAAAGCGGCTGATAGAACTGTGTATAGGCGCCAATGGAGACATTGCCCGTGGAGCGTGGCACCAGGCTCAAGTCATTCATTCGCTGTATTTCTGCATCTTCGCGATAGGAGACGCTGCCCGCCATTTGAACGACGACAATATACTCGAACTCTCCGTTGGGCACGTGCTGCGGACGCAATTGTTGCACACTTAGATTTCGAGCCTCTGGCATTCGGATGTGACCCCATGAGAGTTCACTCTGCTCGCACTCGGCTGCGCGTCCGAAGCAAAAGCAGCGCGTGCAGCCCTCGGGGTTGTGAGCGGACAGGCCAAAGGTGCTCTGCATGCAAGTGTCGCACTTGAGACCCACTACAAGGGATTTACACGGACACTGGCCATTCGAGTCACAAGCAATGAGTCCGTCCGCTCGAATAAATGAGCCCGCTACATCGCATCCGCAGCGGCGGCACTCGGGATAGCCAAAGTAGCCAACGGCACAGCTATTGCAATTGCGCCCCGAATAACCCTCACGGCACTGGCATTGCCCGCCGATGGGTGCACACTGCTGTCCAATGGAGCCGATGTGATCGCATTCGCATTCCCGACAACCCAGACGCGCCTGCCAGCCCCAGGTGCCGGGCACACATTGGCCACAGCCCAAGCCTCTTGTATACTTGGGGCAAATGCAGCGTCCGTTAAGCGGATCACAGACCTGACCCTCTGCCGCACACGCCGCACACCGTTGACAGCCATCCGTGCTGAAGCCATAGAAGCCTTCGGTGCACTCATTGCAATGCCGTCCCCCAACGCCTATTTTACAGTCGCATTGACCTGTCCACGGATTGCATTCATGGCTGCGTGCACCGTGCGGATCGCATTGACAGTCGTGACAGCCAACGCCCTGCGTCAGATTCCAGTGGCCCGGCTTACACTTGTCACACCGACGACCAGCTACATTCAACAGGCAGGAGCATTGCCCGGAGCGCTTGTCGCATGCCGTAGACAACGAACCCACCGGACTGCATTGACAATCTGTAAAGAACGAAAATGAGAAGTTATTAAATATTGCTGAATATATCGAATGTGAAATATGTATTCGGTACTTCATTTATATTTTATAAATAATTTTAAACTGAGATTATATATTGAGGATTCAGTTACATAAATAATTATTTAATTTATTAAATATTTAATATATATATATTCAGATTATTATTACAATTCTACAATAATAAGAATGACCAAGTTATCAGCTTAAATTTTGTTAGTTTTCATCAGAAAAAAATATTAAAATATGTTTTATAATATTTAATGAACATTCAATGTTTTTTAAATTTTTTGTTTAAGAAACTTGTAAAATTTGTTTTTTTTAAATTAAACATTTTTTTTTTTTTTTGAGATTGTATTGTTCACACCTTATTTATTAATTTTTATTTATTTTTTGCTTCATATCTTACATTTATTCTAACATAAAAATAAAAATTAGCTAAATAGTTACATTTATAAATTTACATTTATAAACTTTGACAAAGATTTCATTAAGCACAAATCCATCAAAGTTAAAAAAAAAATAAATAAATTATTCACACAATATTTCACAGTTGTAACTTGTTGATTTCTGACAATCGATAAAAGTCTGCGCTTCGTCTTCCAATTAACACTTAAATAAACGTGCCGCCCTATTCGCATAAATCTAAACGATCTTAACGATTCTAGCTTTAAGAGCTTTAAAAGCAAACGTTAAAAAAATAAACAAACAAACAAAAAACTGCCGAAAACACTTGCAAAATTATTTTTTGTTGCCAACTCTTCAGCTGTAATAAATGGGCATAAAATTTGCACGCATAAAAATGGAAAAATAAACTGTCAACAGGAAAATTTGAAAATTAAAAATATGCCGCCAACATATGCCGCTAGAAAATGAAGTGTAAAAATATACAAAAATATGAAAATGTATAAATATTAATAATAATTTTTTGATTGGGGGCGCGCCACATATTTGGCACATGGTTTTCAGCATGTGAATGTGACATTTACAAAATGTTTTTCTCAAATTTCGAGAGGTGCTGCTGCTGCAGCTCTAAACCAATCTATTTTGTCGCATTTGTAATTTATGTTTCCTGGCCATGCAAAAAAAAAACAGAAAAAAACAACATTTAACATTTTTGTTGCTTGTCTCATTACTCAATGACAAACTCGAAAATGAAAAAAAAAAAAAAAATTATGTTTAGTTGCATTTAAATGCAAATTAATGTGCCATTCATTAACGCTGCTGCAATCGATCATTCGGCGCAGTTTGACAAGCGCTGTGAAAGGTCAAAGCGCTTCAAATTGTTCATTATCAATGGCTTTCAAATTGCAGTTAACTGCTAAACTTGTTGTTTAATACCAAAGTTTATGTTAGCCACAGAAAAAAAAAAAAAATGCGCTCGCATTACAAATTTGCATATGACTTTAAAAATTTGTGTGTGTGTTTTTTTTTTATGACACGGACAGCGTGTGGCATGCCACTTGTTTTGTGAGCGAGTTCAACACACTCGTGACTCCAATCCTCCAAAATGCCAGACACAAATTTGTTAACTAAAAAAAAAAATGAAAAACCAAAACAGAAAAAAAAACTAATCGAGCAAATATAATGCTCAAGCATAATTCAGTTGTCGAGACGTCTTAACGATGTCTGCCTGTAAGCCTCTATGGATATGGCCACATAAACTCCATTATTTTCACGATTTTAGCATGCCTGCATAATGGAGACATACGGATTAACGTATGTCTTATGAATGTGCTCGCAATATGACACCAAGGCATGCTTGAATGCAAAAATAATGAAAATTTACTGATTCGGTGAGGGGAGAGGAACTAAAAAAATTCTTTAATATATGAGACATGTTGTAGCGAGATTAGCTATTTGAGTATTGTGTGGAGATTTTGTCTTGAAATTAATTGAGTGCATTTTTTGAAAGATGAAAATCTTCAAACTAAAAGATTAAATTAAAAATTAAAATTTTTAAATTTTAGAGTTCATAGAAGAAGTTTATTTTTTTTTAGCTTAATATTTTTTTTTTTTTTTTTTTTTTTTTTTTTTAGTAAATTTTTTAGTAAATTGAGATGTTATTCGTAAATTTGTTTATTTAAATTTTTAATTATATTCATCATAATGCTTATAGAATTTTATTCTATCTTAAATTTGATTAAAATTTACTTGAATAATAATTTTAATATACGTCTAACTCAATAACTCAAAATCCAATAGAGAATAAATCATGAGAGTTAACCACAAATATTTTTAAGCAATTGTCGATCGTTTGAATATGTATATATTCATGTATATATATATAAGATAAAGTGTAGTTAAATTGCTGACAGAATTATATTATAATTCTAATTTTGCTCAAACTAACTGTTTTAGCTTCGGAAGAACAGCCGAAGTGCTGACAAAATAGATGAGCTTGATCTAGAAGGCGAGGCGAGAGCAAAAAAAATCGCTTTCTATCTCTTTACATCAAGTTGCTCTTAAATTAAATTGCTAAATGGTTGCTTGACTTCGAACGTAATGTAATATTAATGCTAATAAATATATTTTAGAATAATTTAATCTTAACTTATTTTATAATTTTTATTTATTATTTGTCTATTTATTATTTAATTTAATATTTATATATTTTCAATCCTCAATTTATATTTATATTATTTTATTTTTTGTCAATCTTTTCTTAAATATGTATTCCAATGATCTCAGCTTCACACAGACTCTATCATCTCCTACTCAATTAATTTGAGCGCATCTTTAATGATTCTATTTATTATATTATTCATTTCTGCAATTTTCAATTGTTTAATATTTTTTTTATCATTCTCATCTTCACAATGATTTCATATTCTACTGCTCAATTAATTTCTGCTTCATTTGATGATTCTATTTTGTTAAAGTATTAAATTTATTAATCCAAAAGTTGTTTTTTTTTGCTGTTACATATTAATATTCTCAACTGAACAATGACTCCACCTTCGACTACTCAATTTAATTATGTCTGATGTAGTTAATGTATTCACTTCAACAGCTGAATTGACTTTGTGGGCGCCGCAAACACAACACCGGCAACCATTTATTATAACAAACAAAGAGCTATAATTAGTGGAATACCCTGTAAATACAAAGTTGGGTATGTAGAGAGATATATAAAAAGGCAATCAAATGTAAGATATGTAGAGAATATATGATATAGATATTAGATATAGAAATGCATATTTAATGGTGTAACATTTTTTTATTTTTATTATTTATTTATTTTTTTATTATTTCCTATTTTATATAATTAATAGATATTTCACGAATATATTTTGGGATTCTTAATCAAAGTCTTGTCTAAGCAGTTTATATAACATTTTAACTTAACTACAGGGTATTTTCATGTCAATGCATGCTGCATCGAAGTCAAATGCAATTTTCTGAACCGAGTTAACATTCGATTAATTTATGGGGCGCACGAAAACAATCGAGTAGACTCGCTTGAGTCGCCAGAACTGTGACTATTATGACGCTCCAGCGCCGAATTCGATCAAAGAAAGCATAAATAATTCCTATGGCTACGGTAGTGGGAGTGGGGAGTGGGGGATTGGGGGATTGGCGTATTGGAATTGGGAAATGGCAACTGGGAATTGAGGACTGGTTGGCCGTCGAGGCTGGCAGGACCAGTCGTCGTTGCCCGACCTGGCCGAGACAAAATGTATGCAAACGGGTTAATTAACTACGAATTTTCGAGCGCTAGACTACGTGAGGCTATTAAAAGACAAGCGAAAAACACTGCCGGGTGGTCGGATAGCCAGCTAACTGCTCTCTCTCTCTCTCTCTCTCTCTCTCTCACTCTTTCTTTCTTTCTTCTTTTATTTGGGTCAACGGTGGGCGGTTAACGAGGCAATAACAACAGCAGCAAATAAAAAAAAAAAAAAGAACGGCAACAACTGTTACTGTTAACGCATTACGCCTGCATTTACTAACTGCTGCCGTTGGCCAACTTGCATTTTGACATTTCAAATGTCAACTTATACATAAATCTTGCCCAGGCAGAGCAGCTAGCTCATTCACTCACTAACTCACTAAGTCGGTCCGACGGCAGTCAGTCTGGCTGGCTGTCTGTCAATCATATAGTAAGCTTCTCAATGAACGGTCAGCGCTTTACCACAAAGATTGTTATCGCTCTTGCCTACAGTGGCTTAATTGCCGTTTGATATGTGCAACTAATGTGCACTAAAATGCACTCACTCTAATGGGGTATAATAATGTTTCAGTTGGTGCTAATGCGCTATATATATGAAGAATAGCTGTAGACTGATCACGTATAATAATGTATTATTTATTATAATGATAAAAATAATAATGATAATAATAATAATCATAATAATAATAATAATAATAATAATAATAATAATAATAATAATAATAATAATAATAATAATAATAATAATAATAATAATAATAATAATAATATAAATAATAATAATAATATATTATTTATATATTAATAGAAATATATTTTTTAAATAATGGGCTTAATCATATATTAATTTTATAAACAAAGTAACTTTAAATAAATATTTAGATAATATCAACATAAAGATAAAAAAGTTTGATATGCTCTAAAAAGACTTTATAGTTTTAAAATACAATATAATTATTTTCTGTATTTTACAAAATAAAGTATAATTTATAAATATATTTTTATATATAAATATTTATATAAAATAAAAATAAAACTTCTAAGAAAAATTTATAATTTATAAATATAATATATTTTTTTTTAATATTTTACAAAACATATTTATATAAAAGAGAAAGCTAAATTATACTCAAAAACAAGTTAAAAATGTATTATAAAAAATAACATACACATTTGCCTTTCCAGCTCCATTACAGAGCATCTAAAAGTCGTATATTTAATATAATTCTCTTTTTTTTTTGGTATCTTAAAAATTTTTATTTTTTTGTGCTTTTTTTGCTTGCTGATTGGAGATTTATGATAATTGATTGACCGCGTTGGCGCGAGTTTTTCTCTAGCAATCCGCACATTGCGCATACGCAACGTTGTCGGCTGGCTGCCAGCTCTGCTAGGTTGCAGAATAAATCATTTAATCAATATTTTGTCATGTCTAGAGTGAAAAACTGTTTGGCAGCCAAACACGTGCTCCACATTTTGGCCACATTGCTGCAAATTATTTATATTTTACATATAAATATAATTTTGTTTGTTTGTTTGTTTTTCATTCAATTGTAGAATGCAATTATGCTGTCAATTGTTCGTCATGTTCGTTTGTGGACTTTTGCAGAATTATTATTGTTTAATTGTTAATTTATTGCATGTTTTTATGTGATTTGTGACCGCATAACATTAAATTATTGCATATTGCAGAGACTTTGTGCAGCAACTTAAGAGGTTTTTTTTTTTATATTTTTGTATAGATTTCTCGGCTGAAGGCCAATATCAAGGTGTGTAGCATGTGCTTTGACAGAGCTAACTGAGCCGTTGTCAAATAAAATGTTGATTGTTGAACATTTTATTTAATTTATGGCGGAATTCTACATTTTTTGTCATATGTAGGAAATTTGCATATTATTTTCATATTGTTTTATTGTCAAAAATAAAAAAATTTGGATTTCTCATAAGTTATTATAATTTATTTCTACAAAAAAATAAATAAATAAATACAAACGTTTATTCTATTTTTTTTAAATAACAATTTTAAATTAGAGGAAATTAAATAAAATTAAAATTTATTAATATAAATATTTAAATTTAATTATATTAATAAATTCAAATAAATTAATTAATGTTATGAATATATATATTAATAAATAAAAGTTTTAAATTGATTAAATATATGTCGTCACACCAACTATTTATTAGGATTTTAAAACATTAAAATATAATTATTAAACAAATATTTAATATCATTTAAAAATATAATAAAATAATTATTAAAGAACTAATCAAATAATTCATTATAAAATTTCGCTTGGACTCTTGTTGAATGCTAAATGGAGTACAAAATTTAATAACATACAATTTAAAGAACTTGTAAAAAGATCTCTTGCATCTCTTATTTAAAATAAGTAAACTGCAGTTTGAAGTGAACTGCCCACAAAGAGTATAAGAGTTGGGCAACTAAAACAAATCCCACTCTAAATGCAACTTTAAACAGTTGCTAAGTCTAGCAAATCCATCAAGATCTAAACACACACACACACAGACAGCCACAGTAAAATCTCATTAAGTGTCACGCACAGTCACAAAGAGCACCGTTAAACGAACGGAAGTGCACTTTAACTGCCCACAGTGGGGCCTTCCCCCACACATTAACTACATTTGACCATAAAAAAAAAACCAAACTTGGAAGCCAAATAAAAAATACAAATAAAATCAACAAAAAACAAAACGCGCTCATTAATAAAACGCAAAACAAAGAATATTGTCAATAAAATTGACAAACGCTGTTGCACGGCCCACGCATTGAACAGAAGACAAAAAAAAAAAAAAAAAAGAAAAATAAAATAAAACAGACAACATTGGCGGATCTTGTAACTGCCTGTGGGTGTTGCTGCCGTCTGTGTTGAGCGGCAGTCCAATACCGCTCAAACTGTGGCACGACAAACGCATTTTGTGAAGACTTCGCCGACTTGAATCGTGATGCCCCATTGAAAACTTTAATGACATCATTTGCTCAGCAACGCAGTCGAACGAAGTGTGATTGAACCTTTTATTGCTTTGGCTTGCCTGGAGAGGTGGTAAAAGACAGCAGCAACATCAACTACTACTACAAGCCTTTCTCTTGAGAGGGTTTCATTTTTATTTTTTTATTTTATTTTATTTTATTTTATTTTTTTTTCTGCGACAGCGTCTGTTTCATTCATGAAAATGCAAATGCTGCCAACAGGCACTTGACAGCCACAGCCAGTCAGAGAGCCTGCCTCAACATCGTTTGCAACTTGGCCAAGTGCTAGCTAGAGGCTCTGCTGCTGCTGCTGCTGCTGCCAGTTGCCTGTTGCCTGTTGCTCAGTTGCTTTGTGGCAGCAACCTACTCCACAGTCGTACTTACTACTATCTCCTCATGTCGCGTGCTATGGCATGTTCATATTTCTGCACATTTATTTAGCATACGCTTTTCACATGAGGGTATTCCAGGTTGCTCATAAAGTTGGCCAAAGAAAGCCTCTGAAGAAAGTAGCCACAGTAATGGAAAATGTAAATGAGAATGCCTTAGGTATTGGTAATAGTTTATAATAGTTTTTAACTGGGTTTATTAAAGCATGTCATTCTGCCTATAATTGCTAACGAATCATATAGACTATAACATGAAATATTTAAATAAAATGTAGAGTAGTAAAATCTTTATATATGTATATGATATATATTGAAAGCTCGTAAATTTTTCTCAAACATTTATATAGATTAAAAGAACTTAAAATTTTGGCTGGTGTAATCGAAGCGATTATTTAAAGAATTTAAAGAATTTATTTATTTATTTATTTGTTTTATTTTTATTTATGAGATACAAAAAACTTTTAATATTATGTAGAAATCATTTATTCTTTTATTATTGATAAAATTTTATTATTATTCTCGATTCGTATATTTAAATAAATTTTATCTAACTTTTTCAAAAGTTCGCTTAGCAAAATTTTAAGCTTTTAAGCGTATTAAGAATTCATCTTCAATCAATTTTTAAATTTTTTTTAGTATTTATGCATATTTTTTTATGTTAACATTTTAAGTTTTATTTTTAGTTTTTTTTTTATTTTCTCTCTTTTTTTATAGGATCGCGCAATCAATTTGAAAATTTTTGCGTTGGTTTTACCGGATTTATGAATGAATTTATTTTCGTCTATGCCTACCCGTTTCTAGTAGTGCAGACTTGTCTGACTGACTTCATGGCACTTCTCTCCCTCTCTCTCTCTTAATCTCCCTCTCTCTCTCTCTCTTGCTAGCCTCCTGCACTCCCTTGTCGTTGGTTTTTGTCTATCGCCATCCTGCGTCGATGTTGTCGCATTTGTCGTTTGTCGCCCCGTCTATAGGAAACTCTATGCAAATGTGGGCGGCTTGTGTGGTGCTGCCTACGCGCAACCCACAAAAAAAAAAGTGAGTAAAAAGGCAAAAAAAAAAAACGGCCAAAACTAGCTGGCGAATCTTTTTTGCTTGCTGGCCAAAACAGTTGTTCATGGTCTTGGGTGCAGTTAGCTCTTGCTGCTCCTGCTGCTCTCAATGATCATGATGATGATGATAATGCTGATGATGATGATGATGACAGTGGCACATGTGGCCCACTAAACATATTTATAAATGGCTAAGAAATTGGTCATTGAGAAGAATTGCATTGTCTAGACAATATATGCGATAGATAAACCTACATAGAGAGCGTAAAATCTCAGTTTATAGGCATTTTTGATGGATAGAGAGAGATTTCTATTGTAATGTAGCTTTTGAAAATATAACTAAACTTTTTAACTATAAAATATATAATTATAAATAAATAGTACACATTATTTCTGATCTTTCTCTTTAGATTCTATAATATTAATTAAAACATTCAAGTATCTTTTTATGCTTCATTTCATAATTTATTTTCCAACTCATCTTAATATGAGATATTTAAAAATGATCTTTAAATTCAGCACTCAATTTATGAACTGTAACGCCCATTTAAAACCTTTAATGAAGCAATTGCTATTAAGTTTAACCAGATTTTTTCTTGACTACGCCCACTTGGTAACACCCACCCAGGAGCTAAGCTCTCCCTCTCTCTCTCTCTCTCTCTCTCTCATTTACTGCAACTCTATCGTATGTGGCCTATATGTTTAGCTGGGCACACTTTCGCCCATCAAAAATGAACGCAGTCAAATGTTTGGCGGGTCTCAAATTGCATTTCCTGTCACTTGGCCGATTGACTTGGTCCAGCCCAGCCATGAATCTCGCACCCAGGCTAAAGTTTTTGGCCTCTAGATTTTATGGGTGTGTGCATGCATGCATATATGTTTCTTTCTCTCTCTCTTTATCTATCTCTCTCTTATTCTTACATTATTTGTGGGTCTAATATAGTTAGGCACGGATCTGTCTGGGTCTTGTGCCTGCCTGCCTGCCTGTCTGCTTGCCTGGTCTATACGGTTTAGTCTGTCTGCCTGTTTGTCTGCTAGTCTCTGCGACATGCAAACTTACATGTGTGTCAGCCGAATGTTGTGGGTGTGTCTTTTTGGGTGTTCATGATGTCTGTGTGTGTGTGTGTGTGAGTATGCTTGGTAAACAGCAACAGCATCAGCTTCAACACCAACACCAATTCAGTTACAATTACATGACATATTGATGTTAAAATATATGTATATAAATTATTACAGGAGTTGAACAATATTTGGAAATCATTTAAATACTCATTGAAAATGTATAGAGTAGGCGTAATATATAGAAAAAAAATAATAAAAAAAAAAATAATTATGCATAAACAATTTTAAAAAAGAAATATTTATATATTTTTACTAAGATCGTAAAAATCTAACAATTAAAATATATTTATGAAAATTGGCAAACTCATAATATAAATATATATTTTATAAATATTTATTGTATATTTACATTCATTTTAAAAAATGTTTATATTTTGAATATACTTATTATATATAATTTATTTTTAAAGCATTTAAAAAAAAAGTTTAAAAAAAATTATATTTAAAAATAACCAAATTATTAAATAGAAAAACAAATTGAAATAAACTAACCACTTGCACACTCCTTTTAGAAAACTATAAAAAAACAGCTAAAATGTAAATTGCGAAACAAAAAAACAAATGCTAAAAAAAGGTTTATTTTACAGACATTACTCAAGAAAAACTCTAAAGTTTAGGCCGTGACGTGTTTTTGCTTAATTGCAGTTGAATTTTAATTACAACAGGCAAACTCTAAGCAATTTTAATTAATTTTTTTTTTTTGCTGCTGCTTGATCAGGGAGAGGCAGCGTTCAGTTGAGCTGAGTTGAGTCTGAAAACTGTGTCTGGCAATTTCTTATCTTTATTTGCGACATGTATTTTTAATTTAAGCGCGACTATCAAATATTTAAACTGCATCGCCAGCAACTCCCCCTGGACAATGCCCCAAAGTGTTTTGTTAAATGCTTTTCGGGTTTTAACTTTTGTATTTTATTTTACTTTATTTTTCTTGGTCGCTTAGCCCCGAGAAGTTGTTGCTCTTCCATAGACTTGAATCGCCGCCGGCTGCAGACTCTGTCTCTCTCTCTCTCTCTCTCTCTTTTTTTTTTTCTTCGAATATTTTCGATAGCGTGCATAATTTTTGGGTCTGTATCTGGTTTGGTTTAGTATATGTTTGTTTTTTTGCTTTTTGGGCAAATAGTTTCGTTAATTGAAATAAAATTCAATTTGACGTTTTTATGGCATGTGGAGATAGTTTGGCTAAATACGTGAGAAGCTGCTGTTGCAGTCTAGACAGGCGAGAGCTCTCTATAACATGCAGACATATATAAATATATATATGTGTGAGTGTGAAAGTTGTTTTTTTTTTTTATTGGACTGTAGAAAGATGCAACCCGTTTTATGCTCAATTTAAATAGTCTCGATATGCATTTGCTTTCAATACGACAAACATAATTTATGCATTGAGCATTCAAATAGTGTGAAAAAGATTGCAAATTTTCCAATGCATTTTGTATATTGATTTGCCAATTGAAATGACTAGCATATTTAAGAATTTATTTTTAAAATGATTTTTAATGGTCGATAAATATTTTTAAAAAATAATTATATTAGAACGTGTTATGTAGGTTGAGAAAATATTTTAAAGAAATGCATTAAAACTCTGTTAAAAGTCTGAATCATTTAAGGTTGCACTTTTTAAGATAAGATACAACAGCTTATATACTTATAATTTATAATTAATTATAATTTATTTATATTCTTATAATTTTAATAAGATATTCACATAATATACTTATATTCTATAAAAAAATGTAAACAAATCTTTAATAGTTTTATATCTAAAAGTCTTAATCATATTTTTTTTATAATCAAGCTTCTGTGCATAGAAATACTAAACAACTCTCGCATACACACACACACACACAACCGCACACTCCGTTGGCAGCTGTAATTTTGAGCAATTTTTTGCGAGCGATAATATTTATTATTCAATTTTCATTAAATCTGATTATCAAACCCGTTTGCTAACAAATAAAAATGCAAGCAAATTATTTTTCTGACGCTTAAATTAAGCATTAAATTTTTTTCCCATTATTTTTATTTATTTATTTTTTTTTTTTTGTCTTTTCGCAATGTTCATAAATATCTTTTGCGAGCGCCGCCGTCAAGCTATGTGAGAGAGATCATGTCGGGAAATAAGCGAAACATTTTTTAAGGTGTTGCTGCGCTTGTTGTGACAAGCGAACGGGGCGCGATATCGAAAAATGTCATAGAAGATAAGCAAAATAATGTTGGGTGCTTAACAGTTAACATGCTATACACACACACACACACAGAGATAGATACGCATACATATACAAATTTCCCATTGAGTGCAGCGTATAAAATTACAAATAAATGTCAAATTAGTGGCTAAGAGCGAATGGCAGAACAGAAAAGATAAACGTAAAGATATAAAAGATATGCCAAACATGCATTATAAATCAATTTCCAATTAAAACTGAAAATTAAGAAGGCAGAAGAATTTTACAGAGCTAACGACTATTGAATGCCCTTTGGCAGAGCTAAATGTATTAGAGATGGGAGAAAGATTTATATTGTATTTTATATTTTATATTTTATATTTTATATTTTATATTTTATATTTTATATTTTATATTTTATATTTTATATTTTATATTTTATATTTTATATTTTATATTTTATATTTTATATTTTATATTTTATATTTTATATTTTATATTTTATATTTTATATTTTATATTTTATATTTTATATTTTATATTTTATATTTTATATTTTATATTTTATATTTTATATTTTATATTTTATATTTTATATTTTATATTTTATATTTTATATTTTATATTTTATATTTTATATTTTATATTTTATATTTTATATTTTATATTTTATATTTTATATTTTATATTTTATATTTTATATTTTATATTTTATATTTTATATTTTATATTTTATATTTTATATTTTATATTTTATATTTTATATTTTATATTTTATATTTTATATTTTATATTTTATATTTTATATTTTATATTTTATATTTTATATTTTATATTTTATATTTTATATTTTATATTTTATTTTTTATATTTTATATTTTATATGATTTTACTAAATTGCTAAATATTCACCAAAGGCAAACACTCATATAACAGTCAGCAACCTCAATTCTAAGCCAGATGCACTCTGACACTCGCCTCAAAAATCAATAAATTTTATCTCTGATCAAACCTTCACTACAATTTCTAACAAAACTAATCTCAAAGGTTCCCCATGCTCCATTTTGTAGAGCATTAAAGCAACGCAGTCAAACAAACATACCGGAAATATGAAACCCTGTGTGTTCGACCACGTGTGGAGTTGCCGTTGAAGTGTTTCAGAGTTTTAGAGTTTCATTCAATGCGGTTAGATTGGAAATGAATTGAGGTTAATCAGCGCTAGAGAAATTTAAATAATATAAAGAAGAATTTCACTTTTTAACAGGCCTAAATGGGTCTTTTTTTTTTTTTTTTCTTTAACTATTGCAGTCCACATATACATACATACATAAGTGTGTGTGTATGTTTAATATTTATAATATATTACTTTTAAAAAAATAGCTTGTACTATTGCATATATATTTCGTTTATTTTTTGCCAGTCACGTTTTCATATTTATTTGGTAATTTGGACTTGGAACGCTGAAATGCTCCA
Organism: Drosophila stalkeri; assembly: GCA_035047405.1. Lineage (NCBI taxonomy): Eukaryota > Metazoa > Arthropoda > Insecta > Diptera > Drosophilidae > Drosophila > Drosophila stalkeri. The sequence goes on from JAWNPR010000039.1 coordinate 20,867,258, forward strand.
AACGTCTGAGCTGCCCCCACAACGTGTGCCGGGTTGTCTAAGGTCAGAGACAGAGAAAGATGTGGCTGCTGCTGCTGCGGTTGCTGAACGCCTGCCCCGTGGGCCAAAATCAACAAACGCAAAACAGACATAAGTCTGAAATATGCCTTGCAACAACAACAATAACAAACAATCATAACAACAACAACAAGAGACTCAACTGGCGCCTCGGTCACTTTGATCTATGCACTTCAAATGATTTTTTTTTTCACTGTCTGATCGTCTTTTGGACTCTGCTGCTGTTGTTGTTTGTGACGATGCGTAAACAACGAAGCGGCAGTTGAAATGAAACGGCAACTTTTTGGCCTGCCAGTTGAAGCGGCAAAAAAGTTGGCATACATATAGACAGACATAATATATATATATATATACATATGTTTTCTTGCGGGCGTCAAAGTCAAGAGAAGAAGAAACTTTGCAACCGTAAAAGTGTTCGTTTAAGTGGGACCTGTGGTAATGTTGATCTTTTGCAATCGAGGGAGACGAACGAACGAACGAACGAACGAACGAACGTTTGAGGCATGAGGCGGGCTTTTCAGATGTATTTTCCTTTGACAGCCAGCCAGCCATATGGGTTACAGATTTGAGCGCTAGACGACTTGTGCTATGTAGTTTTGTCTGTCTCTCTGGGAGAGGTTCTTGGATGAAATAATAATAATAATAATGTTGTATGTGTATATGATTAGTAGATGTGATCTGATCTGATTTGAATGAAAGAATAATTGACTAGATGAAACTATAATTTGTTTATTTAATTATAATAATACAAGTCAACAACATGAATACAAGAAAATAAAATAATATAATAAAATATATGATATAATAAAGGTATATTATATAGAATATATAGATATTATAAAAATAATATTTAAAAATATATGATATAATAAAGGTATATTATATAGAATATATAGATATTATATAAATAATAATAATAAATAATAATAAAATATATGATATAATGAAGGCATATTATATAGAAAATATATATATTCCCTATCTTTGCATTTATATTTTATTATTTATCAATTATTTTAAACAAATATCTTTGACTTCTGCTTTCTAGCTCTTTCAATTCTTGACCTCTTGCCCAATTGACATGATATTCCAACTAGTTTTCAGTTTCAAGTTTCTGAAATTTATATTTATTTTAAAATATTCCAATTTAATTATTTTAAACAAATATCTTTGACTTCTGCTTTCTAGCTCTTTCAATTCTTGACCTCTTGCCCAATTGACTTGATATTTCAACTAGTTTTCTGTTTCAAGTTTCCGAAATTTCAAAATTTTTTTTGTTTTGTTTTAATCCATAATATGTTTAGCTCTTATGTCTTAGAGTTTTTCGAGTCAGTGGAGCTTAATGTCAACTCAACAAGAGTCGTGTCTACAAGTTTGACACTTGCATTTGTCATTTGGCTCATTTGTTTGCTTTGGTTTTTTTTTGTATTTTTTCGGGTTTTCGGGGTTTTGTGGTTTTATTTTATTTTGTTTGCCTGTCCATTTGCTATGCTTACATTTTCAAGTTTGTAACTGTTACAGAATCTCTGCCCCGCACGCTCTCTCATTTTGCCTTGTTTTGTTTTATTTTTTTCCTGTTTATTTTTTTGTTAAGATTTTTCTTTTGTTTTTGTTGTTTTTGGTGAAGCTTTATGCGCAATTAGCGAGCACATTGTTTATTTTTGTGGCACGTTTTATTGTAATTAAAATAAAAAAAAAAAAAGGGAAAAACCGAGGCAGCAACATGTTGTCGCTAGATTAGTGCAACATGTAGGTGTAGCTATGCAGCTCTGCTGCTCTCTGTGAACCTCTTTCGAAAGAGCTCAGATGCAGCAGCAACTGTCAATATTTGTGGCTAGCCATGTGGCAAGTAACTGCGATTTGTGGCAATCTCTGGTCGACTACTTATGCACACTTTAAGAAGCTTGACACCCACAATTGCACTTAATACTAAATATATTCCATGTCAGCTAAACTAGACTCCTCTTAAATACATCTCACTTCAACGTTGAATATCATTTGAGCGTTAAGTCTAACAAATATTTGAAATGCGCCCACAGCAGTCTAAACCATGGAGCTAAGCTCAACTAGATCTCTCTTATGTGTCTTATGTCAGCATCATGCTCGTTTGCAATCATGTTCGTGGATTGCCGTCTGTCTCGGTGTCTGTCTCAGAGTCTTTCCAACAAAATGCTAATTGACCGAACGCTACAAGGCGCCAAATGTCGAAAATGCCGAGACAATCTATCAATAGACCCCCACAGTAACCCAATCAAATTGGCTAAACAATTTTATTTTCCGATTTGCCTTATGCATTTTAATGTAATTTGATTTGCTTGCAAATTCGCTGAGTGATTTGATTACATAAGAAATACGAAATAGAAAAAAAAAAAGAAAAAACTCAACGAGGGAGCGCAATCAAATGATTATTATTAATGAAAAATATCAATAAATATTTCTCTAGCTATAATTATGTTGATTATTAATCAAATTTATTAATTTGCAAACATAGCTAAAATTAATGATTAGAGTTTCTGAAAAAATATTTAGACTTTTGTAAAGTGTGGCATTTTGGAAGTGGTCTTTAATTGAAAAGGTGAGAGGTTGCTTGAGATATAATATATTAACAAAATTAATATTTTTTTAACTGCTTATTTTTTTTATATCTGCTTATCTAATGATTTATTGCATGTGACTATATCTTGATCAAGAATTTGCATACTTCTAATGGAAGTCTAATTTTTAAGGGGAAAAAAAAATAAAAATAAAAATATATATATAATATTTTTTTAAATATACATTTTTTTTATAATTAAAATAGTAAAGAGAATATTTATTTACATATAGTATATACAAATTTTATTTTATTTCTCTTTTGGTTTTTGTTGGGATTATTTAGTGCTTTTTGTGACTTTTAAAAGGAAAAAAAAACTCGATATATTTATATATAATTCTTTATACATTATTTTAAAAATAAAGGGCAATTCGACTAAGATATATGTATATCATCTATCTATATATTTTATTTCTATATATAACACCTTTATTTAAAAATAAAAATTTTCTATTAAATCAGTGCACAGCTCTATAAATTCCATTAAGCTCGCCGATATTTTAATTGCATTCGTATAATATCTTTTATCTCACTTTCAATTGGACTTTGTATATATGGCTATATGTTTTATCTAAGGCATTTGACTTGAATATATGACTCTATTAAAATCGATGCCGTCTCTTTTTAAAACTATTTTAAAACTTAAATTTTCCGTTTATTTTTCTTTTTTTTTTCTTTTTTGCGTTTGTGACCGGCCTAGGCTGGGACATTTTGGCGCCTATGCTGAGGCCATTCAAAAGCGCTGGCAGTCAAATATGCCAATTGCTTTTGGCCAATTAGGCAGGCTTTCTAAGTCTCGGGCTCGAGAGAGGGTAATTATGCCAGAGCGATAGTCAATTGAGGTGCTTCGATGCAATGGCATGACGAGGTGACGCGCCTGTTCGCCCGTTTGCCATTTAAGTGGGCAAACACATTAGCTGCCATAAACGTGGCGAATGCAATTTTTATTAGCGTAATTAACACCTTTTTGTTTGCCACTACAACAACAACAAGAAGAACAACAACAACTACTACAACTACTATGACTTCTATACCAACTTCTACTTCAATTTCGTCTTCTTTCATTTCTTTTTTTTTTAGACAATTAAATGAATCGTGAGTGCGTCACATTTGCTTACCGCGTTGCCTTGAGCGTTGTGTGGTTGGCGCCGCTGTTGGACGCAGGGGTATAAAATGCTGTGGCACCAGACGCATGCCTGGTGGACAGGGCGGCAAACTGTCCAGATTGTTATAGAGTAGAATATTGTTGCTGCTGGGGTGTATGAGAAAGTGTTGCTGTTGCTGCTGTTGCTGCCGGCTCAGATTGCCAAAGAGTTGCTGTTGTTGCTGTTGCTGCCGGCTCAGATTGCCAAAGAGTTGCTGTTGTTGCTGCTGCTGCTGATAGTAGCTGGCAAAAGCATGTTGTTGTTGTTGCTTAAGCGGTCGCGGTGTTATGGCAACAACATGCTGTTGATGCTGTTGCTGTTGCTGCTGCACGCCAGCAACATGTTGTTGCTGTTGCTGATAGCTGCTGTGCAAGCGCGTGTGATAGCTGAAGTGTTGCTGCTGCTGCTGCTGCTGCTGTTGTATCTTTGGTATTAATGTTGTTGCTGTTGCGCTAGTAGCAATTGTTGCTGTTGCTGTTGTTGTGGTGCGTGTCGCATGCGTCACATTGCGCTGATAGTGATGCGGTCGCAATAGTTTGCGTCGCTTGTTGCTGCTGTTGTTGTTGCTCACAAATTTGCGACGCCATTTGTTGCGACGCGCTGGTGTTGCTGTTGCAGTTGCTGTTGCTGTTGTTGCTGTTGATGTTGCTGTTGTTGCAGCAGCTGTTGCTGTCGCCGTGGCCGTGACAATTTCATTGAAATTGCTGCTTATATTGATATTTACACTGCTATTTACACTAGTTATTTGTTTTTGTTGTTGTTGTCGCTGCCGATGCTGTTGCTGCAACATGTTGCCCGCAGGCATTGCATGTTGCAGCGTGTGTGTTATGCAGACTAGATAGATGCATAAATGCAGCAATTTCGTTGCGACCGCAGCAACATTTCGCTGTTCATTGACGCGCTGCTTTATTGACGCGTCTGACATTTTGACAGTTCGTTTGTCAGACGCTGACATATTTCTCTAATTTGTTACACTCCTCCCACTTGCTCTATCTATCTCTCTCTCTCTCACTCACACACTTGCCAGGCTTTCCAATTAGAATTTCTTGTAGCTTTTCAATGAGTTTTCACACATTTTGCGATGCGTTTTCTTTGTGTTTGTTGTTTGCATTAAGTTGGAGAACATTTTTTTATTATTATTATTCTTTCTATTAGTTTAGTGAGTGAGAAAATTTTAATTAATTTTGTTGAGTAATCTTCACTATTTTTTTTTTTATATATAAAAATTGATAGTTGCGAGCGTGTGTTGCATTGATTTACAATTAATTTAGACAATAGTTATTATTTATAAATATTTGTTAATAAATATTTATTGCAATAAATACAAATGATTTATATTTCTATTCAATATTATTTTCTGAAATTATATTTCCCTATTTTTTACATTTTCATATAGGTTTTGTTTACCCATTTAGCACAGCCAATGCAAATAAAATTGTAAAAAAAACTGTTGCCACATTGCTTTTTAGCCAACAGCAACAAGTTGGCCATAAATGTTTCAACAAAACTTTTGACAATTTGTAAATAAACAAATAAAAATTTTACAAAAATCGAATTTAGAGCATAGACAAACAGGCAGACAGCTATAGTAGTGTGTGTGCGTGTGTGTGTGTGTATTTATGTGTTTGTCTAGCAAACTAATTAGTAAAGTTCTACAAGGAAAAATAATGGCAAATACTTTCAACAAATGTGTTACAATTTGTATATTTGTTTTGACTGAAGAAATTGTAAATCGAAAATAAACTATTATAGACAGCGGCACAGTTTAAAAGATATACAAAATTTCTACAAAAAAAAAAGAAGAAAATAATATAGAAAAGGAAACCACAAAATAGATATATCTAAAAACGAAAAAAAAACCCTTTAGCTAAACAAATTGAAAGCTATACGAAAAGCATAAATTTGTGCCACAAAACTCATAAACTTATGTCGAAAAGTTTATTATGAAATGTTTTAGATACATACATATATACATATACATCTATATATATATATATATATATTTTTTTTTTTTTCGCATATCCAAGTTAAGATTCTAGCGTCATCTGCTGATATTTTCCAGGAAACGCAGCTGCAAATAAAATTCGCATAGAACACAAAGCCAAAGTCCATAGCACAGCAAAGGGAAACGAAATCAAATCATAAACTACAAAGTAGATCTGAAGCATCCAAAAAGCAAACAACAGCAGAAAAGAAACTTTTTTTCTTATTTATTATTTTTTTTTTTTTATAGAGATCGTGATGTAATAAATTTGAAATGGAACACAACTGCGAACCGTAAGCGAACTATACAATAAAAATCTATGAAAACGACTTTCGTTATGTATATACATATATATATATATATCTAACTAGATGAGCTATACATACAGATAAAGTAAATAATCTCGAGCCAATAGATGAGCCACACGAATAGGCATTATTTCAGCAATCGCAGAGAGTCAGCCTGAACAAATGATCGTAAATAATCAAAAATGAACTGACAAATCAGCAAAAGGTGAATCGAGAGATACATACATACATACACACATACATACATACATACATACATACATACACATATAGTATAAGAGGTGCTGTGCACAAATGGGTCTAGTTGTTGCCAGGGTCAATGGATTTAGGTTTCCCTTTGCACACAAGTGGAAAATTAGTTAGAGAAGAGCAACAACAACAACAACAACAGCAACAACAACAGCAACAACAACAATATACAACAAATTTGAAATAAGTGAGCTTTTGTTTTCCATTGAAATTTGGCGGCTTTTTGTTATTTGATCTTTTTCTTTTTTTTTTAACAAACCTAACAACAAACTCCACAACAACAATACATGAAACATTTTTAACATTTTTTTTTTATTTATTTATATTTTTTTTCATAATTTTTGTTTGTTGTATTTGTATTCTTGAGGCTTGCTTTGGCCGGGTCTTAGTCATTGTTCAGCATCTGAGCCGCATTTTGCGGCTACCTTATTTAAATTTCTCACATTACAATTAAATTGGACATTTGCCCGTTGCTCAACTTTGGACAGTGTTTTTTTTTTATATATTTCATTTTTACCTGGCTCATTTAACATTTTTTGTAAGCGGCTCGTAGTGCCAAGTGCTTGAGATATGCCTTATTATTTCAGTCTCTTTCTCTCTTTGTTTCTCTCATTCTGTTGCTCTCTTTGATCTTAGCCCTTTTAGTGCCAAATTAATGTAAAATTTGAAATATGTCAGAGCTTTGCGCGTTTTTAATTAATTGTGAAATTGCGGCCTAATTGAATGTGGCAAAGCTCGTTTATATAATTTTTTTTTTGCTTTGAGTGACAAGAATTGTGTTTTCTCTTCTTTTTTTTTATTGCTCTGGCATTACAAATTCTTTTGTTGTTTTTTTTGCGTGTGTGTAGTTGGTTAAAGGAGGCTAAATTTAGTTTGTACTCATAGAGTTTGTACTAAGAGTGTCATATGAAATTATATTAAATTTATGTAGTAGTAATGCTTGTGTGGCTCATAGACAGCCAGAGAATTATGGGGCTTAATTATGAACGTGTTAGAATATCTTTTAGCATAGCTTCAAGAATCCTTAAATTGGGTATATAGATTAATATATGATATGTGTATATTATATATTCCAAACACTCATATTGATATTGAACATTGACCAACTGACAGAATACAAAAAAAAAAAAAAAATAAATAAAAATAAAATAAAATAAAATAAATAAATAAATAACAAAAAATATTACAAAGTAAACAAAATTATTTAAATTTTTTATTTTTGTAAATAAGTAAAATACTAAAAAAAAAATTATAGTAAAGAATAAAAAAAATAATAACATTAATAATAAAAATTAAATAATAAATAAAAAAATAAATAAAAATAAAAATGATAAAAAATAATAATAAAACAAAATAAATAAATAATAAAATAAATATTGTTATTTTATTAATATTTAATATATAATATTAATTAATATTTAATATATAATATTTTATAAGTATTTAATTTTTAATAGGGCAAATTTACCACACAGAACGTAAGCAGCTAAAGGAAAGTTCTTCTTATATATTAAGTACAACTTTTAAGATTTACTTCTTACATATTAATACAATATGTATATTAATAATTATTAATATACTATTTCAAATCACATGACAAAAGATTTTCTTTGTATTTCTAAATCCTAAATCCTAAATCTTCTTCATTTTTGCACCTCAATCTTAAACCTCACTAATACCAGTTATTTTTAGTTCATTCACTCAACTCATTTATATACAAAAATTTTAAGAGTTTTACTGCTGCCATTTGCCACCTGCCAGCCAGCAGCACTCGTCATCACATACATCTTCATTTGTTTTGTGTTTTGTTGGCTAACCCAATTACAAAACTGTTGAACATTTCGCACATTTCGCACCATTCACTCTATATACGGGCAGACTGGCTAACTAATCTATTAACGCCTTACAAAATAAAAGCAAATAAGTAGCAAATGTTGAGAATTGTGCAAAGTGCCGGTCATAAACTATTTTAAATATCAAACAGTGCAGCAGTGCAGCGAGCAGAGAGCTGAGCCAATTGGGGCAGCCACCCGCTGATCCGTTTGATCAGTCTCTACTGGACATGGCCACATGTTGAGCGCTATTGGAATGATTTTTATGCTTGCCTATCAAATGAGAAGAGTATATTGGTTTTGTGTAATATACGTGGATTGATGGCAATCTGTTTGCTTTTCTCTTTATAGAAGCTAGGTATTTTAGATTTGATTAGAGAACATATAGATTTTCTAATATAGTGTCAAATGGGAAGAACTTTTTCCTAAAGTTTTCTGGAGTAAAAAAGTCAAAATGTGAATCTTTTCTATAAAATATTCAGGTTTATTGTCATTGGAATATGAATATCTATAGCTTTCACAAAGCTAGATCCCCCCAAAGCTGTATAAATGATATATAATCTACTTCTTAAGACCCCTCAAGTGCACAAATATATATTAAAATTTGTTTATAATATTGTTTATAATACTGAACGAGTATTAGACAGTGAGTTAAGCTCGACTTCAATATTTCTACTTATTTTTTATTTTTATTTTTTTTTTATTTTTACTGTAGTTTTCTCAATCTTTTTGTGTTTTATTTATTTATTTTATTTTCTTTTTCTATTGCATAATTGCAATTGAATTGTTTGGCACGTTTCGATTTCGTTTAATTGTACACTCTAAATGCCGGAGGGGGAGAGGCAGGCCTGAAGGGGTAAATATATGTTAATGATTTGATTTAGTGCCTCATTGGCTACCATTTCGAACACATCAGCGTCATGTACACCCATAAATTTTATTAATGAAGACATTTTTTTTATTGCCTGTTATTTTCTTCTCTTTTTTTTGCAATTGGAGTCTGCCGATGAGCCCCATTTGAATTGAACAATTTCCTAGTGAGCTTCATAAAGTGGGACATATATGTATATGTGGTTTGGCTCAGCGGGTGCTCAGTGAAAGGCTGCATTTGGGCTAAGAACAAGGGAATTGGGTCATGGAAATGTGAAGTTTATATAATTTTTGTTGTTGTTGTTTGTTCTTGTGAGCTTAACTTGAATTGATCAGTGATCGTTGTGATTAGAAATGATCAATGCAATCAATCGAAAGCCTAGATTTGGTGAAAGAATTATATGATTAGGAATTTTTAGATGAAGAGATTCTTGAGGAAAATAATAATTAGACTGGAAAAGCTTTGTTCACTATTATATATATATATTTGCATTTAATTTTTATTATATTTCTAATCGAATCATAATTCTATATTCATTATGTTGCTAAAGGGCTAAAAAACAATCCGTAATATTCTGAGTTTAAATGTTGCTAAAAATATATAAATTTTATTATTTTATATATTTTTTTGGCTTATTGAATGCAAACTAAAATGCATTTCAGTATGAATAAAAACTGAAATTTCTAAAAAATTTGAAAATGCTCTATTTTTTACTTAAATAATAGTAATCAAAAAAAAAAAAATAATAATAATAAATAAATAAAAATAAAAAAAATAAAAATAAATAAATAAATAATAATAATAATAATAAAATAAAAATAAAATAAAATTTGTAATAATAATTAAAATACATTTTTGACAGTCATAATAAAACAATGATTTTTTTACAACATATTCGCACAAAAAAAATTTTGTTGTATATATGAAATATATTTCAAGAGTCTCTCTTTAAATTCAATTTAAATTTCTAGATAACATTTTGCAGCATATTTTTTTGCTCATTAAGCAAGTTTTTCAAACAGAAGCCGCTGCTGTCAACACTAATTAGGTAAATGAGCTAAATCAATTATTGGCGGAAATTTGATATCTCTTAAAAAAAAAAAGGAAAAAGAAAAGAAAGAAGAAACTAAATAAATATCCTTTTTAGCTGCCAAATCAGTGAAGTGTTAAAAATAGCCGCCAGCTAATTACGTAGAATTGTCAGTTTTAATTAGAACAAATACGGAAAATACCAGATAGACACACACTCAACACACACACACACACACACACACACACACACACATACTGTAAAGCAAGTGACAACGCATTGTCAAGATAAAAAAATGAAAAATATTTTTAACTAACAAAGTTGCGGGCAATTTACAGATCTATGTAGCGACTGTTGGCTTGGCTTGAGGCATAGCAAACTCGTTTGCTAGACTCTTAAATTTTGGGCTTAGACTGTGAAAAATTGCAATGCAAGCAGGATGGATGCTGGCAATCGAGAGGCAATCGAGGGGCAGTTGAGGGATGCAAGCCCAGTAGCAACAGCTACGCATAGCGAGGGGCTACACAACAACAACAACAACAACAACAGGAAAAAAACTGGGGAAAAAAAAAATAATGAGCCCACATAAGAAATGACTTAATCGCTGGCGGCTTGTTAACCTCAACTTGAATAGTTTGTGGTTGGGGTTTTTAAGTAGCTGCACAAATAAAGATTTACAGCAATTTACTTGAAGGCCTTAACTCTTTGCACTGCCAGTCAATAATTTTCGTTGTCCTCCATGCGCCCCGCTACGCCCCCAACCATATGCTTGGCATGTGCGAGGGGCAGTTGAGAGGTTGGTTGTCTGTTGTCTGTTGTTGTGCTAGGCGGAGCTAGGCTGGGCTTTGGGGGGCAGCGACCACCGTCAGCGCCTTTGAGGAATTGCATAATTATAGCATTTTCCGGGACAAGCAAGCCCAGACAACAGCAGCGGGCATGCAAAGGCGCTCGCACTACCAACAACAACAACAACAACAACAACAACAAGAAAGTAGCCTAGGTTCAGGCTAATTTGTATACCAAACCCCCAGACATTTGTGTTTGTCCATATAATCTATGTAATATGCGAGCTGTGTATATCATGGATAGCACTGCCAACAGAGTTGTCGCCCAACTAGTAACAGTTATTTGGTAAATCTGTTTGTTATAGAGATGAAAGAGTTTTGCAGAGATTTCTATGAATCGCAAAACCTACTTAAAGAATATTTTAAAAATTTTCTAAATATTTTTGAGTTAAGTATGATTTCCAATAAACAAACCTAATATAAAATATATTATATAAATTCAAATTTTATTATGCTTTAAACTTGCTATTTGAAGAAAGAGCATTTGAATTTCGTTATATTAAAAAATATATATTGTCGATGCCTTCTGTAGTTATTTTACCTTTTGCTTAAGGCCCGTAGGCTTTGGCTGGCTTTAAATGTAGTATGTTGGAAAGTCTGTCTGTGCCTAGATGCCAAGCAGATGGAGAGTAAAGGCAAAGCGTCTTGTACAAATATTGTAATGGCATGATATTGATCTTGATTGTCAAGATCGCACACAGCATGATCGCAGTGTATGTTCATCGTTCGTCGTTCGTCGTTTGCGAGTTTCCGTTGTTGTCGTTGTCTAGTCGAGAGTCGAGAGTTGAGAGTCGCGAGTCGCGAGTTGCGAGAGTCGAAAAGTCTTAGAGTTCAAGCAAGTTGCATTGTTTAACTTTGACTTTGTGTCAGTTTTATGCCATCTCGATAACGATCACTGATCGTGGCTGACGACTCTCTGTGTGTGTGTGTGTGTGTGTGTGTTATGTGATTAATCGTGTGTGTCGCTGCATGGGAAAGGGTCGCCTGCGAGCGTAGAAAGTAGCACTCATATGCATATGAAGCAAGCGCACTCGAACTCCAACTCCAACTCCAACTCCAACTCGTACTCGCACACTCTGATCAGAAAAATCAACTCAATCACTCGCCTCGAATGCACTTGCTTCGCTTGATCCAAACTTTCAAACTGATGTCCGCTGATTTGAGTGACAGCCAGAAGTGTGCTCACTCTCTCTCTCTCTCTCTCTCTCTATCACTCTGTATCTCTTTCTCTATCTGTGCTCGCCTAGACGCCAGCAATTGAGGAAGTAATTAAACTTCAAATTATAATGTTACTTCTATATGGAACGTCCATCGATCTTCATGATATTTACCAAATGTGTCTGTACTCTGCCTGCATAATAATTTAGATTTATGCGCATATTTTCAATATAATTTGCTAAATTTTTATTGCCTCTGATCACTTGAAATGAAAGATTTGGAATTTTACTGATCTCAAGCGGGCAAATTGGATTCTGCATTTCTGATATGCGAATATGTCAAGTAGAAATTGAAGCAATTTTAAAATGATATACACTGAATATTATTAGATCTGCAACTCTTGTTCCATTTTTAGTCAAGGGAAGCATCGATCACTCAATAAAAATAAAGTTGTAATTGAAATTTAATTTCTCAATTCAAATATTTTACTTACAAGCTTTAAGATCGTAGCTCAACTTCTAATCAAATACAATTCCAATCACAATTTTCATAGCAAAGCCAATGATCAAGAACCCAGAAAAAAAAAAAACACAGTTAAATCATAGGGTAACCATGTTTCGTTATGCTTCAGGCTTTGTTTTTTGGCTTGCGGCTTTTGTGGGTTTGTGGTATGCCAATTTAAGTATTTCTTGCTTGATCTTTGATCTACAATTTGAAACGCAGAGCAATGCGAAGGAGCAACAGACAGAGATAGAGAGATACAGAGAGAGAGAGAGAGAGAGAGAAATCTGCGACTGAGTTGGGCGGCCGTTAGATCAGCGCGATGCGATCTTTTTCTTCTTGTGTAGGGAGTTGCGCATACTTAGAACTTGTTTTTATTAGACTGAGAGAGAACGAGAGAGAACGAGAGAGAGAGAGAGAGAGAAACGGGCTCGCCACAAAGAACAATGGAGAGGCGCCGCTTTCAAGTTCAAAACTTTACTGAGGATCGGTAAGGAGCGCACCTAATTGGGTCAGCCGGTCTCACTCAGTGCGGCTTGAGCCATTTAATTGGATTACCGCCTTTTTATAATTTCTATAATTTTTGTACATACATCATTTATTTCTTTTTTTTTTGGCAACACGCGCCTATAGAGTTTCCCCTTTATTTACAAGCTGAAAAATATTGTGGAGAAGAGGGAAATGAAAAATGAAAAAAAAAGAGAATAGAATGCCAAGCTTATCAGACGAAAGCAAATATTGCTCCATTGTTGCATTTGTCATCTGGCTAATGGAATGTCACATATATGCGCTTGTTGTTTCTACTTTTATCTGTCAGTTGGGCAAATAAAGAACGACACCAAACAAAAAAAAGAGACTAGATGAGAAAATAAGAGTATCTAAGACAATGACAACTACTGTATGAGTTGTGTGGATACTTTGGGTTCCGGGAAGTCGGCTTCAGGCCAAGTTAAGCAGCAGTTGCAGCTCTATTAGCATTCCCAGAATTAAAAATAAAAATATAAACTAGTTGCAGCTACAAGAATATAGAGAAAGAGAGAGAGAGAGAGAGTGAGGGGTCAGGAAGTAGATAGAGCGAGGCCAATAAGGGGCCAGAGGAAACTCATCCATAAATCTGTGCAGTCTTGCCCATTAATCATCATGGATGTCCGAGCCAATCATCACTTGCAACAACAACAACAACAACAACAACAACAACAACTACTACGACTACGACTACTGCCCGATAGTCAAACGTCTAGACAATCAGCCACTACTAAATAGCGCTCTAGGGCGTTCCACTAATGAGTTATGAGCCTAGGCATTGTGTAATCTTTTGCGGCTATTAGCCATTGATTTGAACACCGATTTCGTACTTAGTATATATAATCAGCTTTACATTTGTAGGAGTTTACCACTTTGCCAAAGAAGCTTATTAATAGCCCTTTGTAATCACAATCACATATGTAAATGTGATTTGAAACTAAACTTAAACTGATCACACTTGAGAGTTATATAGAGGCAAAGATTTGGTTTTAGATTTGGGCTTGGGAACATGTTTTGATGAGCACTTGAATTCAGTTGTTGATTTATTGGAATTTTTAATACTTTAAGCCTAACTTCAATTCAACATAAATAAATTTTATTGTTGGGAAATACTATTGCTTAACGAAGATTAAATATTATTCGCAAGCAAAAGTTTGCGTGGTAAATAAATTATGAATTTATTACAAGTTTATGAAATGAAAAGACGGAGAAGTTTTGTAAAAAAAATATGCTATTCAGATTGAGGTTCTCAATAAAATTTGTAATAGGATTAATTACGTAAACACAAACTCGTTTTGCAAATAAAATATGCCATAACAGATTTTGGTAAGACAAACATTAAAAAAATGAGTAGAATAAAAATATGAGTAGAATTTAATAAATTATGATATTAATAATGATATTATTTTTAATAATAATCATTACATATCTCTCTTTGTAAATACTTATAATTTATATATAATATTAATTTATATAAAATATATTTTTTAAAATAAAAAATTATAAAATTTCTTTAATTAATTTGTTGTAGTTTTAATAAAACCTTTGAAATAACTTTTAATTTTAAGCACGTCAAATTTTGTCAGACTCTCAGAAATTAATTCTATAATTTTGCACATTAAACAATTTTGTAAAATTACATTTTAAAAATATTTTTTTATTTTTTTATTTCTCATTTTTAATTTAATTTAATTTCCACACACTTCACATCGCAACTATCAATTATTATAAACTTTTGCTTGCCCATTTTTCGCACCTTTCGTACAGGAAATTCCTTTAGTATATATTTCATTGGCATTACATTATCATTATAATTTTGAACAGTATCATTATAATTTATTATTATTATTATTATTATTATTGTTGTAATTCTTGCACTCGCTATTCAATGTACGCCCAGCTAATGAACACCTTCAGCGCGTATTCTATAATCAAATAGTGGGCGTGTCACGATCGCGCGAATATTAAATCCAAAGATAACAACAACAAGAAAATGCAAAGAATACCGAGAGATAATAATCTGGCGTAGATCAAGCGATCATCAAATCAATTTTCTTTCTTTGCATTGCAAATTTGTGTTGTTGTTGTTGTTGTTGTTGTTGTTGTTGCAATGTTATCAACATCGATGGATCGGATACGTTCGGTCCGGTTCTGTCGAACGATCGATGAAGTCGCACGCTGCACAAATCAACATAATTGCCAACTGAGTGGCTCGCTCCCCGAACGCTCGTTCCAGCTCGTCTTCTCGCCTTGCACGTTGCACGTTGAAACATGCAACCTGCAACTGGAGCGGAGCGCCAGTCACGTTGCGTTTTTTTTTTTAGCTGCGGCGCGTGCGTCGCAAATCAAGTGCAAAAATAGATCAATCAAGCGAGCAATCAATCGAATCGAATCGCTTCAATCGCCATGGCAAATGAAATGATTTTTTTTTTATTTATTTCTTCAACTTCTTCTATTGCCGTTTCGTACGTGCCGCAACGTGTCGCGTTTGTCGTGTTTATGTTCAGCTTGCGGGGGTTCGCAATTGGCCAGAATCAACAAAAATAATAAAAATAAAAATTTTCCAATGCTGATGCGATTAAATTTTAATTTATGTTTTTTGTTTTTCCTGTTTGGTTTTTGCCATTTCCGCAGAATTGCATACGGAGAAAAGATGATTTGCTGTGAGCGGCGTGTGTTGTCTTCTGTTGCCCGTGTTTTTATTTTTTTTTTGCTTTCTGTATAAACAAATTTTAATACACACTCACATAAACATACACTCACTTCGTACACCGATACGTAACTCAAGACGAGACAATTTTGTTGCGGAAAGCCGAACGATTGTCGTCATGTAACCAAACGCGCGCGTCGTCTCATTGCAACTGATCGCGATTTGTCCCAATCAGAGAATGTTGACCAAAAAGCCGAAAGCTGTTTGCTTCGAACATGTTGCACTCGTGTTGCTAGACAGCTAGCAGCTAGCACATGTTGCCAAGCGGCTGGCCACATGTTGCCAACGACAAGTGCGTTGGCAACATAGAGCAGATCGCAGTGGAAATTAAATGATTTTTTGATTAAATTTAAAATACAAAAATCAAATAAAATATTAAATATTAAAATATAAATAATAAAATTAAAAAATTATATATAATTTTAATATAGAAAATACTATATATTTATATTAATAATATATATAAATATTATTAAATTTTATAATAAGATTTTAAAATTCTAATTGATTAAAATAAAATAAAATATTAAGTATTAAAATTTTTTAAATAAAATAAAAAAATTATATATAATTTTAAAATAGAAAATAACTTATATTTATATTTATAATATATAAATATAATTAAATTATATAATTCATATATAGAGTTCCTCTATAAAGAATAATTAACAAAAAATTAAACTCCTTAATAAAGTTTCTTAATATTGAAAATATTAGATTTGCTTGTTTATTTAAATTTGAAGCACTCTAATTAGACTTTATTTAGCAAGTGCTCAGGTTCTCGAATAAATATTTATGTTAGCGTTGAACTGTGAAATCTGTATTTTTCTACTTTTGTATAAATACAGAAATTGGAGATTATAGTGATAATATAGAATAATATATAATATATGATATAATATATGATAATATAGAAATATAGTGAATATTGTTCTTTTATTCATTCTAATTATAATGATTAAAACTAACTATAATTTATGAAAATCTGAAAAATAATCTTACTATTTAACTTAATTAAAACTGAAAGAATATCCTGCTAATTCTGCAGTTTAAATTGCTTGTAAAACTTTTGTTAAATTGAATTTTCTTTCAACTCAGATTAATTTGAAAATACTTCAGAGATTCTTCTACAATTTTCCTTATTCTAATTCCACAAATCATCTTTGTTATCACATACTTATGCCTAATCTTTTGATGTCAGATCTTTGCTGACAATCAAAGTAAGTCTTCCTACTACGAGCTCCCCAATAAGCTAACTAAGCAACATAAAGCCGCAGACTTTATGCCTGGGCTTATCTGTGCAAATGTGCACTTGAATCATATTATATATATATCTACACTTATATATGTATATGTATATATATTTATATGTGGCCCACTGATGTATTATCCATTGCGGCTGCCACTTAAATATTTTTCTTTTTTATCACGCATCTGCTGTGATGCAATGGAAAAAATAAAAATAGTCAAGAAACTCGGCACAAGGAAAACATCTTACAAATTTTCCATAAGCAGCAGCAGCGACTACAAATAGCTTTGAGTGCTGCATATGGGCACCGCACCTTGCTACCAGCAGAAGAAGCAGCAGCAGGCCAATCCGTGCTAGACATGGCCAACAGCCCAGACAGACGGGCAGTGAGAGCCGTCTGGGACTAGGTCTGTTGCCACACAGCTTGGCGACAAGCATTCGCTCTGGCTTTGGCTCTAGCTCTGCCTCTTCCTCTGCCTCTGCTGCTGTCTCTGGCTTTGGCTTTGGCTTTGGCTCTGACTTCAGCTTTGGCTTTGGCATTCCATGTCACAAACGCAGTTATTTATGCGCTTCAGACCAAACCGACTGCCGGCAGTTCTATGACATTGTCACATGAACATGTCGCGTTAACCTTTCGCGCCAAAAGCAACAACAACACGAAACATAAACAACATCAGCAGGAGCTCTTATAACTAAATGTTTCAAGAAAAAAAAAAAACAAATCCTAAACTTACAAAAAAAAAAGAAGAGTTGAAAAATAGAAAAACTTATTATTCCACACTCTATGGAAAAACTGTCAATATTTTAATTGCCAAGCCTGAAAATGCAGCCGGTTCGCTAAGGCAGCAGCAACAGCAGCAGCAGCACTCCACCTGCATCACCTCCTTTAAGCTAGATATCGTGTGGTTGTTGTTGTTGTGATTGTTGTTGCCATCAACGTCCACTGCGTGTGTCCGCATTCTGCGGGAAAATCATTTTTATATACCCTGTCTGACAAATGAAAGTGGGTTTGATGTACTATATGGAAACGTTGCGATAAGTGAGAATGAAGCTACATTGCTTACTCATACATCGATATAAATGTATACATAAATATATATCGATATATATCGATTTATTCCACACATATATCATTTATAAATATTTTTTAATGCATATGCATTATTATCTTTATCCTAACTATTTTTTTTTTATATTTTACTCTAGGAAAATGTAATTTTATCAAACATATTTCAAAATGAATAGTAGAAAATCATTTGCTTCCTCTTTCTAGAGTATCTACTTGATTAAGCACTCTCGCTCAGAATGCATTTTGTTTCTTCTTATTTTCTGCGACTTTTTCCAATAAAGTAAATGCTGCACGATGCGTGTGTCGCATTTTGATGCAAGTGTTTCGATTGGTTTTTCGTTGGCCTCAACTAGTTTTTGTTAGCTTTTCGTTGCTTTGTCAAGTTTATTGTTGTTGTTGTTGTTGTTTTTATTTTCGGCAGCAGCTAAGTGAACGATAAAAATGTCAAAAACAACAAAATGCTCTCGAAATTATGGGCCATAATCCGACGGGCCACGCATAACAATAATCGGGCAGCAAAGTTTTCTAATTCCATTGAAATTGCGTCGAGACAACAGAAAACTTAATTACGGGTGCTCCCTCTAATAAAAAAAAAAAAAAATTACGTATGCAAAATGAGACGCAGACGCAGTGGGGAGTAGTCCATAGATCAGACCCCACGCACCAATGTAACTGCATTTACTCTGACTGCGTAGCGAACTCAATCAAGATCTGAAACTGAATTGAGGCGATCTGGATCTGGGTCTGGGTCTGGGTCTTGGTCTGCTGTGCAGTCTGTAAGGGCAACTATTGTACAATTTTTGATTCAATTCCTAAACAATTAAAAACACGTGCAAAGTCTATAAATATGAGGGACGAGAGGGCGGCCTGGCTAAATGTTGCCTTTTGGTCATTATGAATTTACATTCTTGGGCAAAATAAGGTCAAGAGTTGATTAATAAGGCATGATTGAGCGTTAAATTGAAGACTTTTGTATAAACAAAAGCATACGCACCTTGAATTAAATAGAAAATTGTAAAATAATATAGAATTATGTAGAAGAATGCATACAGAAATATTGATAAGGTGTTTTTTATTATTATTATCTTTTTTTTATAGAAATTTTATGGAAAATGGTATTCATATGAATATTTGTTAGAAGTGATGGAAATATAATACTATTTAATATTTTTTAAAATATTACTTTATAAATATATAAAAAAAAATATAATAGATACTAATATAAGTTTAATTTTGTTAAAATTTTAAAATTTGAGAAATTTAATTATATTTTTATTGTTAAGAAATATTTGATTTATTTCTTGACTTGATCATATAAAAATCCGCATGATATTTTCAAACTTATAATCAGAATGTATTAATAATTGGCATGATTCCATATTAATAATTGGCATGATTCCTTGAACTTTACAACTGCAGAAAGAGTTTGCTTAGTAAGAGTTTAATATAACTGATAATGAGCTATATTAGAAGATGTATTAAATCGGTTTTTAGCAAAAGCTTAAAATCTCTTTCAATGTATGATAATCCTTTGTTGTGCCTCTCTTCCGTACTCCCTTTTCTTTCTCTCTCTCTCTCTCTCTCTTTCTCTCTCTCTGTGTCCCTCTCTTCAACTCGTCTAACTCTTCTTCTATGCAATGCATAAAGAAATATATAAAAATAACCTCACCTGCCATCAACTGCAACGTACGCTGTCAAAGTCAAGCCCACGAAATACCAACACACTCAAACACTCGCACACACACACACACACACACACACACACACACACACACACACATACATACATGCAGACACTCGCACACTGAGCAACCGAAATCTCTTAAACCTCTAACTGGAAACTAACAATAAGTAAATGCAAAGATTTAAATCAGTTACAGATTTGTTGTGGCCACAAAAAAAAAAAAAAAGAAAGAGGCAAGGAAAAAAAAAAACAAAGTTGCAGCAGAAGAGACATATGGAGTACGCAGAGTTTAAGGCTTAGGAAAAACTTTGGCCACAAACAGGAAATCCTACACACACACACACACACACACAGAGAGAGACAGAAATTTTCATTGCTGTGCAGCAAATTATCAAAACGCCAACATCTTTTTGACAAACTGCGAACAGCCAGACAGACAGAGTGAAAGAGAGAGAGAGAGAGGGGGGACAGAGAGTGAGAGAGAGAGAGAGAGACCCCTTCTAGCCAATGCTCCCCGCTCGGGTCTATAGAATCGAGTGCAGCGAACAAGTCGCAGCTGTCTCTGGTGGTCCGCGCATTTCTCACTGAAGAGCGCACGAGTTGCCATTTGATACCCTGTAATCGGGTGTCGTGTGAGGGGTATTATGAAAGATTGGATTTGCATGTGACAAGAAAATGTTAATTTATATAGAAATATGTAAATTTGTATATTAAAGAATATTACATTCTTATATAAATTTAAGTTCCAAGATAAGATAAGATTTAAGGAATATTCCTGAATATATTAAAATCATGAATTATGTAAATTTGTCAGCGTTTAGAAGAAATTTTAAATGGCTGTCTGAAAATTCTTTTTTATTTTGTTTATATAATAAATAAGCAAGTAATATATATAATTTTATTTTATATAATTATATAAATTATTTATATAAAATAAAAGTAAATTCAGGCATGAGTATTTTGATAAATATGTAATAAGAAAAATAAAGTAATAAATGCAAATTTAATAATATTCCAATCTAATTTAGACTTCAAACACATTTTAGAGGCAACTCATATCAGACTCAACTAAGTTTTACAAAGATATGTCTCAGCTACCAAGAGTAGTTACCTAGAGAGAGTATCTGTTGTGGCGAACACTCTCTGCATAAATACTCTCTAAAAAGTACTTTTTCTTCGTATGCTTTTCTGATTTGTTGCGATCGCAATCGGGCGCTGCCTTCATATATGTATGTGAAAGAGAGAACGTTTCGGGTTGTGATTTTTTTTTTTTGGTGTTCTGAGCATTATTTACGGAGCAACGTCCATTACACGGCTCGTTGCGAGAGATGCGCTGCGACGATTGACGTGTCTTACTGTAATTTTTCATGCAATGCGATCTTAACTTGTGGCATCCGCATCGCCTCTCGTCTCACGCCGGCTGATGCTCTCTCTCTCTCTTTTTCCATTCAACGCATCGTTGACCTATTGAACCATAATAAATGCAATCTTGTCGCACATGTGCCGAAAGGACCAAAAAGAGACAACGTTTTGCTTCTACTACCAAAAAAAAATAAAAATAATAAATAAATAAATAAAAAAAAATAAGAAAAACTCTAACCAAGTCACGTTCTGGCCACTTAGAACCTGTTCTTGCCGCTACTTTTCTCGCATGAATCATTATTTGTTATGCCGAAAGCTTGAAGGCAGCAGCAGCAGCAGCAGGAGAAGGAATAGGAGAAGAAGAAGGAGAAGAAGAAGGAGGAGCAGGAGGAATTCTCGGGTAGGACTCTTTGGGACAGCTGCAAGTTTGGCCAGTTGGTTACGCTTTGGGCGCAGTCGCCGCTGTCTCGTTTGCGATCATTTGTGATTGATACTATTTATTGGTTGTTTGGATCTTAGCCGTGCCACAGTAAGAGATAGAGCGAAAGAGAGAGAGGGAGAGAGAGAGAGAGACATTTTACGCATGTGTTGTAGGGTTGTCGAGTTGATTGTTGAAGTGAAATTTGATAAGTGATTGAATATAAAATTGATTTTGTTTAGCAACGTTATATAAAGGGTAATTAAATATTTTAATAATAATTACAATTATAATTATATTATAAATTGGTTTAGTTTTGAGAAATTTGATTTCAATTTATAAATTATTTAAATAAAATACAAAAATGAAATTTAAAAAAAATGAAGATATTTATAATAAAAAATATATATAAAATGTATACAAAATATATATAATATAAATATTAAATATTTAAGTTGTAATTTGCAATAAAAAACATATACAAAGTATTTTCGTTAAAAATAAATAAATATAAATATATATAGAGTTTCTTAAACTTTGAGTTTCAAAGTGGTGCTATTTTATATATATTTTTTAATTTCTGTTTTTTTTTCTTTTAGCTTTTTTCTTTTATTTGTTTGCTATTTCTATTTTTTTTTAATTTCAATTCAATTTGTTTTATTGTTGGCAACCCTCAAGTAACATTTAAATCCACATCTATATCCCCCATTTTGCAGTGGCTTACCCTTTCTTATACTAATCGCCCCATTCAGTCTTTACGCGTCGATTGATGAAAGAATTTCACCAGCGGCTGTCGTTGCCACATTTTATTTATTTTTTTTCAATTTCTAATGCTGCTCGGACAGCTGCTCGACTGCAGCTCCATGGGCATTATTATAGATTAAACTCATGAAGCTGATTTTTATTCTTCTTCTTCTTCTGTTTATCTATGTGTGTGTGTGTGTGTGTATGAGCAACAGGCATGCCGCATGCGCGTATCCGGCCGGGCTACAAGAAAAGCGTGCGAAAAAGTGGGCGTTCACGTCTTGGCACAATCTTCGACCTTTTGATCTGTTTTCTAAGCCAGCGGCAGCAGAGGCAGCAGCAGACGTCGCTGTCGCTGTCGCTGTCGCCGTCAACTGCGACTGCGACTGAAAGTGTTGGCAACATTTTTGTTGTTGTTGTTTCTCATTTCAGCTGCAACATTTGCGGCAGTTGCAACTTCCTTTGCGTGCCAAGTGCAAATGCATTACATTTTAACGTTACCTTTAATGTTGCTGTTGCCCCCTTGCTCCCTCCCCCCTTCCGCACATGGCTGTCTCTAGATCCCCACCCGTTTGGCCCCTAGTCACAACACGTTGCTGTCGTCTTGATTTTAATTGATTTTTTTCGGCTTGTTGCTGCACTCGTCGGCAAAGCTTTTGTGATTTTTTTGTTTTTGTTGTCTGATATGAGAACATGTTGCTGTTGTTGTTGTTGTTGCCATGGGCGAAAGTTGGCCAAGCAACAGTTGGGCAGAGTGAAAGGGGTTGTATGACTGGGGGTAGCCACAAGAAAACGTGCTGGGTAAAGTCTTTTCTACTTTTGGCTAAGATTGCTTTTGAGTTTGACTAGGAATTTATCAAATTGTTTGAAAGATAATCGGCTTAGATAGGATAGACAACAATGAGTGGATTGATAATGTAGTTATAGTATATATATATATATATTATTATGCTACATATAAAAGTCAAATCTATGAAATCAACTTCATATTAAGTATACGAGATGCTAAACAGCTGAGCTGGCTGAAATGGTTTTTAGCTATTAAATAAATTATGTGAAGCTAGATATGTTTTTTAAAAAATATATAACAAATATATAAAAGTATTACTGAAAAATTTAAATAGTTTACAAGACTTTCAATTGAATTTGAAATATAAAAAAAAATCTAAATTAAATTAAAAGAGCAAAAAATCTATAAAAATTATTTGTAGTTCGTCTTGAGTCTTAAATAATTAATAAAATGAAACAAAAATCGTGTAATAAATAATACAAATCATAGATATTCGTATTGGAAGTAGGACTTTAGTTCAATTAGTATAAGCCAATACTTCTATAACTAGGTCAATAGCTTTAAAATTCCATTTATGATAATATATTTATAAACAAGTCCATCTACCATCTGCAGCATTTACCCTTAATGAATGAAACCAGTTTCATTTGAACATTGATCATGCTAAATGCTAGAAAGTTTGCTCTCTAATTTAAGCCAATCAATTATTCAGCTGACCTGCCAAAACAAATAGTAAATGCTGAAGTTGCAACATGCGAGCTGCAACAAGTGGCAACTCCATTAGGAAAAGCAAACTGTGTGTGTGTGTGTGTGTGTGTGTGTGTGTGTGTGTGGAAGAGCTGCATTTGAAATGGACTCCCGCCTTTTGGCAGCAACAAAAATTTATGGCGTCTGTCATCAATTGAAATTAGCAATTTTGTTTAATTGCAATTTACTTTTATTGAGCCAACAACAATTTCCGCTATGATCGAGGATGATCAACGTCGCGTCGGTCGTCGATTGTCGGAGGAGTTGTTAATTGCACTTGTGATTTACGTTGTCGAGTGTCAATACACGCAATACCAAAACGCACATCGTGGGCTGGGATCATGGTTTTCAGTTTAAAGCGAATGCATTTTGATTAAATGCATCTTCTCTCTCTCTCTCTCTCTCTCTCTCTCTCTCTCTCTCTCTCTCTCTCTCTCTCTCTCTCTCATTCTCTCTCTGTGGTTGCGTGATGAGAGATGAGACTGCGTAGAAGAATTGTAGATTGATGTTTGTTGCAGGCGGCGTTGACGGACCATTAGAAAGTGCATCAGCTCACGCCCACCAAGATAGAGTGTCTGTGTGTGTGTGTGTGTGTGTGTGTGTGTGTGTGTGTGTGGATCTGGGTTTTGGTATCTAAATGCATTTGACATGTTTTTGCGGTCACATTCTAAGGCATAAAACTAATGGTACCGCTACATACTACATACATTTAACTTTGGAAAACAAGTAAGAGGGCTTAGCAGAGTGTGCTTGACTAGCAGATGCCCTGTAAACAATAGACCAAGGTCTTGATATATTATTATAACTATTTTCCATTTTTTTTTTAACTTTTATATAATATAATAACAAGATTAAACTGTTATAATGATATAAAAAATTAATTGGAATTATATCTTATTATAAATGTATGTAATAATATAATAAAAAGATTAAACTGTTATAATTATCAAAAAATTAATTATAATTATATGTAATTATACATGCATGTAATTATACAATTTTTTTTTGTAATATATATTTTTTATAATATAATAAAATGATTAATCTGTTATAATTATATAAAAAAAAAAATAATTATTATTAATAATAATTATTATGTGTAATTATATTAAATATTTAATTTATAATTATATAGGGTATTAAATGCTGTATATACAATTTTATTCTTAAAATATAATTACATATAATTATAATTATAATCTAACTAAAAAGATTCTTAACAGTTAGAAATCTTTAAAACGTTTATGCTATATATCGATATATAATTTAATATGTTAAAGTCGATAACTATCGATAACTATTATCAATTAGATATTTCTTTTGATTTTGGTTGGATTTTCTTTTTGTTTTGTCATAACTGCCTCGACACACTTTCTTCATGGTTACAGGGTATTAGAACTATTATCGAAGTCAGTTACCAAAGATTTTTTATTTTATGATTTTTTAATGTTGAAAGCTTTGCATAACCATAAAAAATGCAACAGTCAAGCCGCCGTCTCTAAAAAGCTGTGAACTGGGCCGTCTAGCTCACTCTCTCAGACGATGAGTCAAAAAGTTTTACGAGTTCCAACTCGCCTAATTATAACGGTAAGCGTAGTTTTGCACGTCCAGTCATTAGTCTTGGTAAAGCTTTTGTAAGCTCCATAAACTAGCAAAAGTCGGATTTCATATGCATGATTTGCGTTCGTGTGAAAGCAACAAAAATACAAATAAAAATAAAAATAAAAATAAAAAATACAGAAAAACTGTCACCTGAGTTGACATAAATTGCTCTATATGAATTATATGCATAGAGACCACACAGAGAGCTAGAGAATATGACAGCTGGCCAGCAGATACTTTATATATATATATATATAAGGTTGTTGGTGTCTGCGACTCCTTTTGAAGTTGCAACAATGTGACCAACTGCCAGGCCGCCCCGCTCTGTCACTGCCTTACTCCATCTATGCTGTAGAGACAGATGAGAAATGTTGGCAACTTTATCAAGAGCACAATTTAAATGTCAAGTTGATGACGTTACGTGTCTGTTGGCCTGCAGGCTGGAGGATGTTGGCGTTGTCGCCGGCACATGGACCACAACCAAGACAGATGACTTTAGCAGCTGGCAAAACGCAAGCCACGAAACGGAAGTGCAGCAGTCTAAACACATTCATATAGTGCAACTGTTGCTGCTGTTGCTGTTGCTGTTGCTGTTGCTGTTGCTCTCTGAGCAGTGCATGGGAAGTGCTAATCGGGCACAGCACGAAACACGACCAAAGGCGTTTGATGCTGATGAAGATGCGAGATGATGAAGTAACGCAGCAGGAGGATTGCAACGAGTTGATGCTCGAATGCAAATGTTTCAGACATAACAAAATGTGATTGTGCCACATAGAAAATACACACACAATGTGCTTGACTAGTTGTTAAGCAAATTATCATAGACTCTGAGAAATATGAAAGATTATGAATAATATATGAATGCTCTGGTTGGCAGTGCAATAATATGGAAAAACTGAATAGAAAATAGAAATTTATTTCCTGTGCAGCATAATTTAATGAGAGTTCTTGAGACCAAGAACTACAAGTTGACGGCTAGGCATTTATTTTTTTGTGCTTAAGAGGAATTATTTAGTTGGGAGAAAATTATAGTCATAAAAGTTAATTTGCTTAATGGCTTCGTTTAGCAGCAGCTGCAAACAGATAATTTACTAATCTAATAGCTATGTTAGAGTAGAGTCATAGGCAAAGTATTCTTCCTCTTCAATATTTAATATTTATTTTTAAACTAATAAAGAGCTTTTGTAGAAAATATAACATAAATGAAGAATTGATTTAGGAAATACTGGATGTAAAAATTATATTCTTGATGGAAAGAAATATGTAATATTTTTTAGCATTAACATTCATATATTTTACATCTTTTTTCATATTTCTAAACTAAGTATTCATTTATATAATAAATTTAATATTTTATGAACTGTATAGGATTTTTCTTATTTATTGATATTAATAATAATAATAGTAAAAAAATAATAATAATAATAATAATAATAATAATAATAATAATAATAATAATAATGACAAAATAATAATAATAATAATAATAATAATAATAATAATAATAATATTAACGATAATAAATTTCTTGAAATATTTGTGGTGGCTATAGATATAGATCATAGATCATAGATCATAGATCATAGATCATATATCATAGATCATAGATCATAGATCATAGATCATAGATTATATATCACAGAACTCTGATCATTTAAATCACAAATCAATGAAAAAAATACAAATTTAATAAAACAGTTATTCAATAACTGCAATTGATCCAAATATTTTATACCTTTAACTCCTTTGCCAAATAAAATAGAATAGAGAATATTTATCTATCTATATCTCTATATGTATATATATATATCTCCATCTTTCAACACCTCAGTTAAGAGTATTTTTACGTTCAGTTCTCCTCACAACTGCCACTTGCACTTCTGATTTTATTCCTTTCAGTGTTCTCTAGTTATGAATGATTTGGGTGATTCATCATTGGCAGCTAAAGCGCAACAATGAAATCATGTGTGAATTAACGTGAATAAGGGGCAATGCTCGTTAGTCCAACTTTATAACATGATTTGCCCAGTTGAAGTTGTTGTTGGTGTTGTTGCTGCTGCTGTTGACCGGCATGCAAAAGGGCTCGACTAAGCCAAAGAGCCAACGAGCCAACGAGCGGATGAGCGGATGAGCGAGCGATTGCCGAGAGTAACAAGATCATTAAAGTGCCGCATTTGCCAGCATAACCCAAATGCAGACACAGTAGCAACTGCAACCATAAATAAGGCAGGAGTCTGCCTCTTACACCTTTTACCTTTATTCTCTCTCTCTCTCTCTCACTCTTTCACTATCTGTCTCTGTTCAGTAAAAATTATGAGTGAAGCGCAGGCTTCAGGGGGAAAAGTAGCGCAGCTTGGGAGGGGGGGATGGCAGTCTGGCGGGGCTGCAGTCAAAAAGCAAAGCATGTTGTGTCGTCCAACGGTTTGGGTTATCTTTTTGTTGTGCACCGCCTCGGGAGGTTAGTCACACATGCGCGGTGATAATTCAACACGGCAACATTAAATGGTAGCAACAACAGCAGCAGCAGCAGCAACAACAGCAGCGGCAGCAACATGTTGCCAGTGTCTTGTTAGAGTTGGCTACGGCAACAGTTGTTGTTGGCGGCGCGAAATCGTGACAAAGTGCTGCCATTGTTAGGCGCAAATGAAGAAAATGCCATTGTGGAAAATCTCTTGATGCGCGAAAAACAATTGCCTCGCTTGTTGCAGTTGTTGCTGGTGTTGCAGTTGTAGCTTGGTTGCTTGCTTGCTACGCTTGTTGCATGTTGCTGCTGCCGTGAAAACGTTTGGCGCACGTTTTGTAATCAATCAATGCGCTCTTTGCTGCGACTCCTGCTGGTGGATAAGCAATGCGAAAATTGTTTTGGCCAGTATGTTTTTTTTTTTTTTTTCTTAGGCAAAACAAAAGCCTAACGAGATGACATTTGAACAAACAACACATGTGATTGCTGATAGAGAAAAAAAAAAGAGCAAGAGAGGGAAGGAGATGGAACTTTGAAAGGAAATTGAGTGAAGTTCAAGAATATTTTGGGAATACTTCGTTAAATATTTATAGATCACATAAGGAGTTGCCAGAGAGAGAAGCAAAGGGAAGTAGAAAATAATTTTATAAAGATGAATAAATTATATAAAGAGACATTTGATTGTAGAGAAAGAGAGAAAGTTTTCCAAACATCTGTTGAGTAAAGTTTCAGAATAAATTCAGGTGAGATTAAAAAAAATAATAATAATAATTTTAAGAGCCAGAGTTAGATAATAATTAGACAATGAAATTGAAGAGAAGAACTGAGAAGGAAAAGGGAGTGTAAGAAAGAGACTTTCGAATTTTTATCAATATTTTAAATGCATTTCTATATTTTTGTTTCTATATTCTTCCATGCTCTTAACTTTTATTCTCACAAAGAGTTTAGATACACCATAATAGATAATAATAATTATTAGATAACAATTAGACAATGAAATTGGAGAGATGAACTGAGAAGGAAAAGGGAGTGTAAGAAAGAGACTTCCGAATTTTTATCAATATTATACATTATATACATTTTAGCTGTATTTCTATATTTTTATATCTATATTCTTCCATTCTCTTAACTTTTATTCTCACAAAAAAAAAATTCAAAATATCTGTGGTTTAGAACAATTCTCACAGTTTTTCATCTCTCACGGCGGAACTTTTACGATCAGCTAAAAATCACAGCAACAGCAATAATTTGAGCCAGCTCAGCTAATTTTATTCTTTCTTTCATCTTAACACTGTGACGATCTAGCCAGCAGTCACACCTGGCTTTCAGTCTGCCAGTAAATAAAAAAAAAAATAAATAAATCCACTGCTCAAAAGCTATTTATTTTCATCGAGGCGCACATCAATACAAAGTTTTCCCTGGCAGTCAATGAAAACTAAGCGCAGACAATTGCCAGCCATAAACTTGTTTGATATTCCATTCATAAAAGACAAACGAAACTATAACATAAATTATAAAACCAAAAAAAAAAAAAGGAAAAAAATGGAAAATTGTAAATTGAAAAATGAAAATTTTATAAATCGAAGACAGACCGAGCCACAGCTTCTCATGAATGAAATGCAATTGAATTTATGTTTACTTCATGAGATTCTCAAACTTTGGCTAATTTTATGGCTAGCTAATTTTTATGAACCGCTAAAGCGCTGCGGAAACGTGAAAAACCCAAATCACAGAGCTCTCAGCGTCTGCTCCACACACAGCCCACAGACGTTACAGTTGCCGTCAGCCATTTGACCCTAATGAACTGACATGCCGCAGCGACATGCCTGTTGCCGCTGGCAGCTGGCTTGGCGGGGTGCGGCGCTAGCGCATCCGCGGGGCGCCCACCGCCAAAAAGCGTTCATCTAGTCAGCACTTGGTGCATGTTGCAACTAAGAGAGACGACGCACACACACACACACACACACACACACACTAGTTTATTGACTGGAAATAATTTATTAATTACTTTGTGCCTTTTTGTTTTTACTGCATTTTTTTGTGTGCGCTGCATACCTCGTAATTCATTGCAAATGGTTTAACGAGGCTTTGCCTTTTGCTTTGCAACATAAGTGAGATCATCTTGGGATCATTGGAAATGAGAGCATGATAAATTGATAAATTATTGTTCTGGTTTTAATTTGCTATGATTTTTTGTTTGCTTTTAAAAGATTTTAGAAGTTAAGGTATGCATATTATAATTAAATAAAAAATATATGCATGAAATATGAAGCCTAAATAATAATAATAATAATATTATTATTTTTATACCCTGAACCCATTGAAAATGGGAATTCAGGGTATAATGTTTTTGTGAAAATGTATGTAACAGGCAGAAGGAGACGTCGCAGACCCCATAAAGTATATATATTCTTGATCAGCACAAAAAAATAAGTTGATATAGCCCTGTCCGTCTGTCCGTCCGTCCGTCCGTCCGTCCGTCCGTCCGTCCGTCCGTCCGTCCGTCTGTCCGTCCGTCCGTATGAACGTCGAGATTTCGGAAACTACAAAAGCTAGAGAGCTGAAATTTTACATGAACACTCGTATCTTAGTTACGCAGTACAAGTTTATTTTGTTTTTTCGATAACTCATCCCATTCCTTAATTATCGATAAAAAAATATCGATAAAGAAAATTCGTTTACGTTTTTTAGGTTTTTCGAGCATAATTTCTACACCGTTTTAGCTAGAGACCCTAAATTTGTATATTTAGATATATATTATGGATACGCAGATTATGTAATTTTCAGATTTTGGATGCCACGCCCCCTTCGCCCCCAATTTGAAAAAAACGTATTTCAACTACTAGACACTTGAGATTTGGCAAACGGACAAATTTGAATGCAATTAATATATTCTGAAAGTTTCATGAAGATAGTCCATCTAGAAATGGAGTTATAAGCATTCAAAGTACAGCCCATCCCACCCCCAACCGTCGGCAGCAACTGCGCGGTTAGCAAAGGGCGCGTAATATATACGTGCGGTAAGAAGAAGAATATTTTTTTTTTAGTAGGGTTCAGGGTATCTCGTAGTCGAGCCGCCTCGACTAGATCCTTCTTACTTGTTATTTTATATAATTATTATTAAATGCCATACATATTAAGGTTATACGAGTAAAACACGCGCTTTAATTAATTTTAAATTTTTTAATAAATATATATTCTATTTCTCTAGTCCAGCCCCTGTCTGCCATTCATATTTTATACATTCTTTAAATAATTTTAAATTTGTCGTGCATCTAAAACAAAATATCAAATACTTTCTTTAGCGCAACAAATATACAGGGTATGTGTCTAGACAGCTCTATCTGCACTCTAGCTTTTCATTTATATTTTACATTTTTTTTTTTATATTTTCTTTAATTAATTTGATTTCCTCAATATATATATATATAATATATTTGTATGGCTGATAAGCTTTCGTTTTTTTTCGAGCTTAAGATTAAAAATATATAAATATTTTTTTTTATTTGATGTGTTTTGTAAGCTGACTGATTAAAAAGTGGATTTTCATTTCTAAATTTCATTTACAATTCTGTGTTCCATTCATGCATGTTTATGAAGTGTCAATAAAAGTGCAAATGAGGCATGCGCCCATGTGACAAAGTTGCCTTTAAATTGAGCTCAATTTTTACTCACATAAAAATAAAATGAAAAATGAAATATGTGTGCATTAAAAAATTGATAAACAAAAGAAGATGATGAATGAAAATTTTTGTAAATTGTGTAATTCTTTTTATATGTTCCGCTTTTTTTTTTTTAATAAATAACAAAGTTTTCATTGAGTAACTTGTTGAAAAGAAATTGTTAAAATTAGAAATTAAATAAATAATAAAAAAGAAAATCTTTAAAGTATTTGAAATTGATGAAAGAGAGAGACAGTAAAATAAAAGAAAAATTTGATATCAAACAAAAACCAAGCCTTTGAAAGTATGAAAAGCTTTTACAATAAAAAGGAACTGAATAAATTTTCTAAAATTAGAATTTCATAATTTTTGCCAGCAAAAAAGATATTTATTTTTTTTTTAGAATAGATAAATGTATTTATTCGTATTACTCAGCATGATAATAAATCGAATTTGGCTACGTTATGATGACCTCATCAGCTGAACTCTCTATTGATCCCACACACAAATACCAAACTATATAACCGAATAGACACGATTATTTCACTCCATAAGTTCTTTGCCCAATTTGGTTGAATGTGGCCATAAATCTCGGTGCCTTTGTAGCGATTGCAGTGAGCGTTGGCAACAGCGATTTGCACTCGAAGAACATTTTGTGTGGCAGCAATTAAAATCACACTGCAGCCCGATCGTGTCGGCAACGGACGTGCTTTAAGGCCATCTTTTTTTTGGACACTTTTCCGATAGCGAAACACAAACATTGGCCACGATAGAGATACAGAGCACGAAGAAGCAGCTCATAAATTAGTTAATCAGAAAGGTGTTTTATTATATGTATTTCTCTCTCAATCTCTCTCTCTCTCTCTCTCTCTCTCTCTCTCTCTCTTTAAATTGTAAGCAAATTGTTCGTTGTTTGTGGAGACATTCATTAGTGTCAAACGCTTTGCATGTGTCCTGTCCTCTCTCGCTTTGGCCAATTTCACTCTATTAACTGTTTTGGCCAGAGCGACAGAGCGAATTCGATTTACAGTTAGACGCTTTATGTCACAAGTCGCTGGGGAATTATTTGAAATTTATTGCCACGTGAGGCCGAGGAAGCTCTCTTGCTCCATTTCCAGTCATCATTCGAGCCGAGATGCGTTGACAGGCCAACAACCACTTGTCACAGCTTTAGCTGTTGTTGCTGTTGTTGCTGTTGTTGTTGCTCCATTTTGTCCATTTAGACGCTTCTTGATTACCTTGCTGCGACATTGCGACTGGCCAGCCATTCGAGTCTCTGTCCCAAGTCTCGCCCCAAGCGTATAAAGTTGCTTTTTGTATTTGCAATTTTCTGTCTTGTCTTTGGCAATTGTGAAAAAGATACTAGCTACACACACACACACACACACACACACACACACACACACACACACACACATGTTGTAAAGTAAAATGTTTTCAATTCA
Source organism: Drosophila stalkeri (assembly GCA_035047405.1). Classification (NCBI taxonomy): domain Eukaryota; kingdom Metazoa; phylum Arthropoda; class Insecta; order Diptera; family Drosophilidae; genus Drosophila; species Drosophila stalkeri. The sequence continues at coordinate 20,900,299 of JAWNPR010000039.1, forward strand.
GTTTTTGTACCTGTTTACTATAATATTTTGTAATTGTTTTGGCCCAGTTAACAACTGAAGCATCTCAAAGCGTTTGTGTTAAATATAAATTTATGCTAGATTTTGATTTTGATATATGTATATGGGTAGATAGAGGATGGAAGATACTAGATGGAGCATAATAGTTAATAGATTGTAGGCAATAGATAGTGAATAGTAGATAATCAATACTATTTAATAAATACTAGATAATCTATAATTGTGTTTAATGCTAAATACTAGATGCATGATGACTAAATGCAAGATACGAGATAAAATAAAAATAAAATGCTAGATACAAGATAATAGATACAAAAAACAAACTACAAGATACAAAATACAAAACATAATATAATTTAAGATTTTGTATACTAGATACTAGATACTAGATACTAGATACTAGATACTAGATACTAGATACTAGATACTAGATACTAGATACTAGATACTAGATACTAGATACTAGATACTAGATACTAGATACTAGATACTAGATACTAGATACTAGATACTAGATACTAGATACTAGATACTAGATACTAGATACTAGATACTAGATACTAGATACTAGATACTAGATACTAGATACTAGATACTAGATACTAGATACTAGATACTAGATACTAGATACTAGATACTAGATACTAGATACTAGATACTAGATACTAGATACTAGATACTAGATACTAGATACTAGATACTAGATACTAGATACTAGATACTAGATACTAGATACTAGATACTAGATACTAGATACTAGATACTAGATACTAGATACTAGATACTAGATACTAGATACTAGATACTAGATACTAGATACTAGATACTAGATACTAGATACTAGATACTAGATACTAGATACTAGATACTAGATACTAGATACTAGATACTAGATACTAGATACTAGATACTAGATACTAGATACTAGATACTAGATACTAGATACTAGATACTAGATACTAGATACTAGATACTAGATACTAGATACTAGATATTCAAAAACCAGATACTACGTACTCGATATATAGATGTAGCATATAAACCATAATTTATATATATATATAATACTAGATACTAGATACTAGATACTAGATACTAGATACTAGATACTAGATACTAGATACTAGATACTAGATACTAGATACTAGATACTAGATACTAGATACTAGATACTAGATACTAGATACTAGATACTAGATACTAGATACTAGATACTAGATACTAGATACTAGATACTAGATACTAGATACTAGATACTAGATACTAGATACTAGATACTAGATATTCAAATACTAGATACTACGTACTCGATATATAGATGTAGCATATAAACCATAATTTGAGTGGTGTAATGTGAAGGCTTAAGAGTAAAATATCAACTAAATTGATCTCTAATAATTCATGTTATACATTAAGATCTTTAGACCAGACTTCAGACTATTTTCTGATTGCTAATTTTTAGGCTATATCCAATTATTTTCCCATGTTCAGCACGAAACATTCTCATAAAATGGGAAAAAAATAAAAATCAAAATGAGACAGAAACTGGGGCACTTAAGGAGCTCATTTGCATTAACAATTTGGCAGTTGGCCTGGTCATTAGCGTCGACAGCGATAGCAACAACAGCAACAAACAGTAGCACGTGCGTTAGGCTCGCAAATTTATAACCCACGCAGAAATCTTACAAAAATTTAGATGTATATAAAAATCGAAACCAAAGTCTTTGCCTATCTGAGAAATTAAGCAGCAAACGGCGCATACATTTAGCCGCTGGTCATATTTTGTAATCAGTTCCATTTGCCGCTCACCAAAAGACATGCCACAGCAGCCGGAGTAGCCAGAGCAGCTAGAGCAGCTAGAGCAGCCACAACAGCAACCACAGCAATGTCTCAGACTGCATGGAGCCCACGACGAAATGGTGTCCAGTTTTTAGGCACCGCGAGAAACCACTTTGGCAATCCAAGTCAAGCGGCACATATTTTCTTGCCGCTGTTGTTGCTGTGGTTGACATTTTTATGGACATTGGTATGCCCAGCGACTGGGCAGACCCCAAAATACAGAAAATACCAAACAAAAACAACAACAACAACAAAATAAACGAAATCAAATCGAAAACGAAAATCGAAAATCGAAATGCGAAATGCGAAAATTGTCATTGCCTTGCCTACCATTTGACTTTGCTCCATCTCAACTTTGAATTTACGTTTCGCCCAAAAAGCTGATTAGTGCAACAATTTCAAATATTTGTGTTAAATGCCTCGAAATTAATTGCAGTCGTGTGTGCGTGTGCGTGTGCGTGTGCGTGTGCTCGCTCTTGAGCGGCTGCCTCAAAGACAACCACAAAATGAAGTTATATCAATTGAGCGGAAAAAGCAAATGATTTTCTGCTTTAGCGGCGCCTTATATAAAAAAAAATCTCATTCAATGAGTCAACTATATTTGATTTGGTTAAAAGTAGCTGATTTAGTAGAGGTAATAAAAATTAGAGTTGAATGGATGTAGACAAAGTAGCTAATCAGCTTTAAAAGCACATGAGAGCAGAGAAATAAAACCCTTACATAGCTTATAGGAATTTGTTTAAGATAGTGAAAGCTCTCTCTCTAAATTAAAGAGATTTACATCAAATTATTTTCACATTTTTGTAAAACAATGAATTTAATAAAAAATGCAGATAAACATACAAATATTTGAAGAAATAAACTTAAAGCTCTATTAATAATAATAATTTAATAAATGTCAAATTCAATTTTGATTTATGTAGAACTCAAGAATTTATAAGATTTTAAAAACAATATTATTATTAATATTGTTGTTTCACATAAAATATATTAAATATATTTTATTCATATATTTAAAAAACCTCGCTCCATAAAATATAAAATTGATGTAATTATCAAATTTAATTTGAGTTAAGTAGAACTAAAGCCTTATAAGAGTACACAAAAATAATATTAATATTAATTTATTAATAATATTAATATCAATTAATATTAATATTATTTTTTCACCTAAAATATATCAAATATATATTTTTTTGTGTGGCATATCGTTCATAGTTTAAAAAATTTCGCTCAATAAAATATAATAATTATTAAATTTAATTTTGATTAATGTAGAACAAGGCTTTATAAGATTTAAAAAATAATATTAATAGAAATTTATAAATATTAATTAATATTATATTATATTATTAATTATTCTTTATTATTTTTATATTATAATATATATTATTTTTTCATCAAAAATATATATAATAAATATTTTTTTTGTCACATATTTTGTTTATATATTAAAAAATTTCCTTACTTTGAATTCCTTTAAAGTTTTATATTAGATTAATGGTATTTTCGTTAACTGATACTATTGTGCTTTGAATTATATATTTGCTTTCAGCAATACGGTATCTCTTAGTCGAGCATTTCTAACTACTCGACTATTACATATTAAAATAAATTTTTATTAAAACTTATTTGATACATCCGTCAAAGATTTTTATTTTTATCTATATTTTCTACTTTAGCTACATCTTAACAAAGTGTTTTTTTTTTTCACAGTTTAGCAGCTTTCAGCGCCAAGTTTTAACAAAGCTCCATAAAAGTCTTTAAGCACTTCAAACGAGTCTCTTAATCACACTTTTCATAGCTAATCTAATATCTTGAGCTGCTGACTGGTCAGCTATTTTTCTTGCAGCCATGCGGCGTGGGTGTTGGCTATGAAAGTTGTTGCACTTTGAGGTTGCAGCAGCAGCAGCTACTGAGCAGCTACTGTTGGTTATGGAAGTCAATTGTCATTTGGCTTCAACAAAAAGATAGTAAGATGTAACGATAAGAGAAAGAGAGAGGGAGAGAGAGAGAGAGAGAGAGAGAGAGAGAGAGAGAGAGGCTGTGCAAGAAGTCAAAAGTTGACAGATTAAAGAGTCAGATTTATGGCTAAAGAATGTGGCAAATGCTTAGCCACGCTGCTCAGTGACTGCCAAACTGTGGCATTAAACTAACACCAAACAATTCGTTAATTAAGCATAATAGCCAATTGTTGTTGTTGTTGACTAAGCAGCTAATGCTGCTGTGGCCCCAAAAGTGAATTGCTTGCAACAAACACCTTGCAACATGTTGCAAGCGGCTCAAGCGGCTCTTCAATCAAGCTACATTTGCGACTCTTGACCCTAATGGCTTTTTTTTGTTGTTGTTGTCATTTTATTTTTGTAATTTATTTACTTGTGATTATTTGTAGATTTTCTTATTTATTTTTATTTATTTTTTTTTTTTAGTCAAGTTTTGCAGCAACAAAGTTTTTTGTTAGGCATTAAATAATTTCAAACATTTATGCCGTCATAACTTAAATTCCAGCTACGGAAGGTCATAAATCATTTGTTTTCTTGTCATGCGACTGTAAAGTTTAGCTGTTGACTGCAATTGTTTTGCATAAATATCTTTGCTAGTGCTCTAAAAAATAAAGGTGTTACAATATTTGGCTGTGGGCTGAATATACCTTCCCTTGTTTAAGGAGATCTCGATCTAAATGCTTGCAGTTCATAGTTATAATAAATTGCATTTAGTAGACATTGAAGGAGCAGTTGATGTTTGGATAACAAATGGTTTTAATGCAGCAGCTTCTACATATTATTTATATTTAGTAAAAAAATAAGAATCAATGGACTACATTTAGAAAAATAAATATATATATAAATATATATATATATATATATAATAAATAAAAATAAAAATAAATATTCACATATTCATCATAGTAAGAATAATTAAAATTTTGGACAAAATTCAACACTCTCTGTTCATCATTATTACTCTAATCATCATCATCATTATCATTTTTATATTCAAGTCCAATTTTGTGTTCTATGCACGCACCGCCCACTCCGCCCATTCATCTCACATAGAGCTCATTATGTGTTGCCATTGTAACCAGATATGCCTCATGGACTGCAGGCAGTAGTTCGCCTTGAAGTTCAAGTCTTTGTTTTTTTTTTTTTTTTTTGTATCATTTTTTAACACCCAACACACAAAAGGCAAAAAAAAAAGCAGTTATATTACAAGCTGTACTCAAATAACAATTTATTGTTTTGTAACGCGGCTGGACAACAAACCCAAAGTGCAGTTAAAAGAAACCACTCGACTGGGCTCTTCGACTACTATTATTCTTCACTTTTCTATATACATCATACATCTTTATCTTCCTCTTCTTCTACTTCAACTTCTTCTTTTACAACAGTTTGAGCGAGGTTTTGTACTTGAAGTGGAACTCGAATTGCATGAGCCAATTTCAATTTCAATTTCAATTTGAATTTTAGGTATTTATAAAGAAACGTTTTTTTTTTTTAATTTTGTTGAAGACTAGAACATATGAGAAATTATAAAAAATTACCAATTTTTTAAATAATTATGAAATTCTTTTATGAAAAAATATTTTAAAATAATAATGATAATAATAATATAAAAAAAATATTTTCTATAAACTTTATAAACTAACCTAATTATTTAATTATTCTAGTAAAAATATATAAATATTTATTTATTATTAATTATTAAATTATTATAGTTTAAATATATTCGATTATAAATATTTTTCATATTATTATTATTATATTTATTTAATTTTTTTTTTGTTTTTGATAATTTCTTATATGTTCTGCTTTTCAACAAAAAATAAAATAAGTTTCTTTTTAAATAACTAAAATTCAAATTATATATATTTTAAAAAGACTTTAAGGCTGCGCGGTACTTAATTCTGGTATTTTATTGTTAGTTGGCTACAAACTTGTTTTTTTGTTACTTCTTTTGCTTCTTCTTTTAGCTGTCGGTTAATTAGCTAATAAGTTATGCTTTAGCTGTATAATTGATTTTCTGTAGAACTTCAGCAACAGACTTCTTCAACTCTCAACTCAAAAAAAGTATTACAAAGCAGAGCTAAAAATTCAATTATGCGCTGCTTTTCTCCACATATCTAATGCATTTTGTTGATGAGCCACGCCCACATTGGCGCCTTAAATGCACATCTGTTTTTATTTTTATTTTTTTTTATGGAGAAACACCAATCGATCGGAGTGCGCGTGTATATGGAATATATCAGCTACATATATAATGTGATGTGAGCATGTGCATAGTTTTTTTTTTCTTTTTGGAATTTCTTAGCTTTGTTCTTAACCGCACTTGAGTGTAATTTCTTTGTAGCGTGCCAAGGTATTTGTATGTGTGTGTTCGTTGAGCTATTTATAAATATATATCTCTCAATAATTGATATTATTAAAATTGACGTATTTTTGTTCTTTGTAAATTTCATTTGTTCTAATAATAAATGTTCTAGGAATAAATTGATAATTGATATTGTTGGCTATTAAATATATGTATATTAAAAAAAAAATTATTAAATCAGTTTTAAATTGAAATACGTTTTTATATAAAATTAAAAAAAGAAACTATTTTTGGAAAGAGCTTACGATTCTAAGATTCTAAAGTTTTATAAATTTATAATAAAATAATATATATTTATATTTAAAAATAATAATAAAATATAAAAATGATAATAATTTCACAGCACTGAAATTTTACTTATTTTATTTTATTTAGTTTAGTTTATTTAGTATAAATTTAAAAAAAAAAAAATATATATATATATATATATATATATTTATATATAAAAATAATAATAAAATACAAAAATGTTAATAATTACTCTGAACTAAAATTTTACTTATTTTATTTTATTTTTATGTAGTATAATTTATAAAATATAATATATATTTATATTTAAAAATAATAATAAAATATAAAAATGATAATAATTTCCTCAGCACTGAAATTTTATTTATTTTATTTTATTTAAACTTAAAATTGAATTTTAAATTTTTGTAAATTAAGCGTGTACTCACCCTCACATGCCACAGTCTCCAGTTGATCATCGTTCTCGTTGACTATCTCCCAATCGGCATCGTTCTCAGCCAGACGCAGTGCAGCCAAATCCTCCAGCTGGTCGGCATTTAGATTCATGCCAAAATAACCATCTAAACACTCTGAGCACTTCACGCCCATGACGCCCACTTTGCATTGGCATTGTCCTGTGGTGGCATTGCAGTTGCCGAGGGCAGCGGCGCCCAGTGGATCGCAATCGCAGGGCAGGCACTGGAGCTCCACATGGGCATAGCCCACATCGCATTCATTGCACTTCTGGCCGGCAAAGCGTGGCCGGCACAGGCACTGGCCATCGGTGCTGTCGCAGAGTCCGCTCTCGGAGCCCTCGGCATAGCAGTGACAGGGCTCACAGCCCACGGCCGGATCACCCCAGTAGCCACGTTTGCAGCGCTCACAGTGCCAGCCCTCGGTGTTGCCGTGGCACGTGATGCAGACGCCAGTTGTGACATTGCATGGGCCACCCTCGCAATCGCAGCGGCGACAACTGTTGCCCAGCTCCAGAGGATTGCCATAGTAGCCATCGTCGCACACATGGCAATGATCGCCTGTGTAGCCCTCGGGGCATTGAGTGCAAATATATTCCACATGCTCAATTAGCTCGAATTGTGGATTGAGATCCATGTAGTTGTAGCTCTTGAGCTGACAGCTAGGCGAAAAATTGTTCGAATCCTCTAGCAGTGGGCAGGCGCAGCGTTTGCAGTCGTGAGGCGTGCCTTGCAGCGGATTGCCATAGAAACCGAGCTGGCAACGCTCGCAGCTGCAAAGAGACAAAGTGAGAATGCAGCATGAGGTGTGTGTCTTGGCTAATGTGTATTTCGAATGAGTTGTGATGGATTTAGTATGAAATCAAACCAATGAGAACAGTTTTGTATGGGTTGTGAGTGTAGGTGATAAAAGATAAGAACATGGAAATGCAACACAGCTGCATTTGCTCTCTGTTTGAAGATGTGTATGTGGAATCATCGTTTATGAGAGTCTGCTCAGTCAGCTCTAAATTGCTCAAATTAATTATGATGTTTTGACTGCTATGCAGAATGAGCATCTCTATTTTTTCCTACTCTGCTTGACTTTCACCACGCTGCTGCCATTGGTGTGCGTCTCGACTGTATAATTCGAGAATCCTGTCTGTTGTAATTGGTTTGTGCACATGTTAATACCACTATAATGCAATCCACATGCATCTTACCAGTTGTGTGGTTGTTATTTGGTTTGTGCACATGATAAGCTGTTTGAATAATGCAATCCAAATGCATTTGTTCTCTTTCAAAAGAAGGTCATGTAAATTATTCTAGGAGAAACTATACTAATTTTAATGCAAATATATGTCATATGATTGCTTCTCGTGTTTCATTGTCTCATCTGTACCTTTTATGCATATATAGTTAACTTAATTGTTCTCAACTTTGTAAATGGTGTGTGTCTGTGCTATTAGTGTATTTCATGTTGAATAAGAGCGTGAATGAGCTAAGAACAAGGCGATGTAACACGATCCACTCACGAAAAGCCTTCTTTATTCAACTCTAAGCATGTCTATTTATATGTAATTTAATGCTCTATTAGTTTGTCTACCTATATTTTTCTTAATTTTATATTTTCTTATATTACCCTCCCACTTACCGCTCTCCGTATGTGTTGTGCATGCAATCGCCGCAATTGCCGCTCTGCAGATCACACGAATTCGAGTGTCCATTGCAGGGACAGGGTATGCATTTGGCCACTAGCTGATGATCTGTAGAGTTCTCATAGATGCGCTTGTAGCCAAAGGCGCAGCTCTCGCAGGACAAGCCCGTGTAGCCAGCTGGACAAATGCATTGTTCCACCTGACTCGTGGCCTTGCCACCCAGTTCCAAACCGCCTGAGTAGATGACGGCATGTTCCAGCGATGTTTCCACCTGATCTGTGTGATACGCCGCGCGTATGAGCAGCGCATCGAGCGAGACCAGCACGGAGAGGAATTGCGATCGGGTCACCGCTTCGCCATGATAATCGCCGCCTTCGGTGCGTCTAAGGCGTGTCTTAATATCCTTCACAGCGGGCGGCACATGATACCAGCCCCGTTCCGTCAATGTGACATTCAGCGCCAGCTCTAGGCCCTCATACGACTCATCCGCATAGGCTATCTTAAGTCCATTCTTGCCACAGAGAATGACATTCGGTCCCGTCGTGGGTTTTCCCGACGTGTCGCCTCGCATCACCACCCACGAAAGCTGCAGCTGCAACCGTGCGCCGTAGCTGGTCAAACGATTGCCCAGATAACCCACTGGCGCCTGCCAATAGATCGCCTCCACTTCGTCCAGTTCATTGCCAAAGATCAGACGCTTCGTTTCGGCATCGACGGTCACGGCTATTGCCTGAGTACGTTGTATATTCGTCAAACGCCAATCGTTGAGAGTCTCGAAGGCCAACGTCTGCAGCTTGGCGCTGTGACAGCTCTCGGATACATGCGAGCACCAGCATCGACTGCACCCATCCACATTATCTTCATTCAAATCAAAGTAGCCCGCGGCACACTCTGCGCAGGTGTCGCCTTGCACATGCGCCTTGCACTGACAGCTGCCGGCACACCCGCTCCCAGGCGCAGTTCCACGAGAATCGCATTCACAGCGACGACAATCGTCGCCATAGTAATTCGGAGCACATTCCTCGCAATGGGGACCCTGAAGTGGAAAAAATATTACAATTATACAAAAAAAAAAAAAGATCTATATATATAAAATTTATTACAAACTGTTTTATATAAATATATAAAATTTATATAAATTATATTTAAATAAATTTCAGTAATTTATATGAATAAAAACAATTTATAAATTGCACATACATATAACTAAATTTTATTGCCTTTAATACTTGAAATTATTAAAATAAAATAAAAAAATAATCTCTCTCTTCATTATATATTAAAAATTAAATTAAAAATTAAAATCGAACAATTTCGACATTAATTTGTAGCAATCGCTAATATATTTTAAAACATTTGGTAAGGATTTACTAAAAAACTTAAAAACTTAAAAAATACAAAAATATATGACCGTTGAAATAATTAAAATTTAATACAAAAATCTTTAATATTAAAATTAAATTAAAAGCTAAGATCGAATAATTTCGACATTCACTTTTAGCAATTGCTAAAATATTTTAAAAATGAATTTAAACTAACGATTTTTTTAAAACTTAAAAATAAAATTTATATATATATATATATTGTATTTATAGAAATTTCTTAGACTAAAAAAAAAAAAAAAAAAAGAATGTAAAATAAAAATAAAATACAAAATAAATAATAATATATATATATATATTTATAGAAATTTCTTAGTTACTAACATAAATAGATTTGTTTCTTAAAAATCACAGATATTTAAGTATTTTAAAATTTTTGAATATACAAATTATGAAACTTGTAAATGTAAATATTTGTATATTTTATTTTTCTATAAATTATCAAACTTATAAATTTAAATTTATAAATTTATAAGTTATATCTCATTTATAGATTTATAAATTTGATTATTTATAAATTCTTTGTAATGGAATATGGACTAAAAAATTATTTGAAAAGAACTAGAATTATCGATAAATTAATGATAAAATTCGTTAATATACCATAATCGAAATACATAATGAAAATTAATAGCCAAATGTAGTTAGTTACCTGAAATCCTTCCAGACAATGACAGGCGCCACCCACAGGTGCACAGTTGCCCGCGGAACGTTGTGGATTGCAGGCACAGGGCAGACAGGGTTCGGTAGGTGCAGCGCCCAGTTCCCTATAGAAGCCACCCAAACAGAACTCGCACTCGTTGCCCAACGTATTATTGCCGCATTGCTGGCAAATGCCACGCTCGAGAAATGCATCGTAGCTGCAGCTTTGGGCATGCCCGTTGCACTGACAAATCTCACACTCGCCGCCCGGCGACCAGGCGCGATCCTGGAACAGAGGACAACACTCGTCGCACTGCTGGCCGCACGTGTTGTGCTGGCAGACGCACTGCAGCAGGCTGAAGGCGTTGTCCGCATCCACATCCTGCGTGCGATTCGCATGTCCGTGACAGTCGAGGCGAGCGCTGACACGCAGCTGCTTGAGGCTATAGAAGCTGCGCTTCTCCAGCGACTGCGAGTCGAGCAGCCAGTCGACACTATTGTCCAGATTGGCCGTCGAGTGCATACCCTGTAAACGAATGCGCATGAAGCGCGCTGTCACGAACTGCATCAGCTCCGGCGTTTGCTCCTGGGCACCCGGACGATTCTTTAGCAGCGACACATGCAGCTCGCCATTCTCCAGCGGCAGCGGCTTCGAGTACTGCGTCGAGCAGATGACTTCGGTGTCGTTTTTGAATACATATTTGCCATTGCGACCGGGCAGATTGTAGCGTCGCTTGCAATCCGCATCACTGAGACCAAAATATTGCCATGGCTCGTACGTAATGCCATCTATGGATTTCTCTAGTATCCACGAAGCGGGACGCGGCGAATTAGCCGACTTGAGCATAACGAAGAAGATTTGATAGGTCTGAAAGGGTAGAGAAAAAATTAAATGAAATTGATTATCACTTGATTGTTGTTATGAGAATCTATATTTAATTCTAGTTTATATATATAATATAGATTCTGTATTCAATTGTTTATTTTTTCATTTTCTTTAATATTTGTAAATAGTTTATATTTGTAGTAATAGTAATATTTAAATTTAGTACTAAATTATGCTCTGTAATCATTTTATTTCATAGCTTGCAAATTACTGCCAACTGTTTGAACCTACATGCTCTCTCGCTCTCTCTCTCTCTCTCTCTCTTTCTCGCTCTTGCTCCGAAGAGGAAACTTCGGTTCTATTCGTTTCGGCTTTCGATTGAACTATTCGTGTGTCGCTCTATTCCCGTACATCATTTAGGGAGCGATACGACTGATTTTCGCACAATGAAGTTCAACTCAGAGAGTCTATGCAAACGATCTGCACATGCACACTCACGTATGATAGACGTTCGGCAAAAAATCAGAGCGAAATAAAAATCATAAAAAAAATGTTTCTTTCCGATGGGGAACGAATTCGTCGAAGCACCAACGCAATCGGAAGCTTTCTGAGATTTTTCTTCAAGGGGGAAGAAGTGAAAAAAAAAACACTTATTTGCAGGTATTAGCAAAATAATAAAAAATAAATATAAAAAATAAATTTTAAAAAATATAATAAAAAAAATGTATATAAGAAATATATAATAAAAAAAGGAAAAAATGTAGGAATAGTTATATTAATATATTTATAATACAAAATAGATTAAAGAAAAATAATAAAAAAAAAAAAAATATATATATATATATATATATATATATATAGGAAATATATAATAAAAAATGGAAACAATTTAAGAATAGTTATATTAATATATTTATAATAAAATATAAATTTAAAAAATATATATATATGAGAAATATATAATAAAAAAAAAATTAAGAATAGTTATATTAATTTATTTATAATAAAAAATAAATTTAAAAAAAAATATAATAAAAAAAGATAAAAGAAATATATAATAAAAAAGGAAAAAATTTAAGAATATTTGTATTAATATATTTATATTTAAATAATTTTCTAAGTATTGATCAGCTTTGATCTTTTGTTAACAATTTTTATGTAAAACTAGCGAACGCTGCTTTATTTATATATTATTTGAGGTTTTCATATTAGTTACACAAACAGCTCTGTTAATAATCTTCTGCTATATCATCTACTATTTTCAAAAATCAGTTAATTAAAAACTTAATAAATTTTTCTTATTATATATTATATGCTTACTTTCATTATACATTTTCCGCTTTCAACTTTTTAATGCATTTTAAAAAATTTTGTTTTAATTTTATTTCTTTTTATTTTTTTAGTAAACAATAAGCAAATTTATTAACAATAATTAACAGTAACAGAATGGCTTAAGCTCCAATGATCTCCAGATATTTACTATAAATAAAAATCAATTCAATTTTCCTAATATTTTCACTTCAATTCCAATCTAGAACCTAGACTTAAATGCAAATCTATTCTAAGTTCACTTTATGTGTGCATTATTTGCCTTGCCAACATTGTTCGCTCTGTCATATATTTTAGTACTTTACACGCATTAACTAACTTATTTATGCACATTTATGGTCAAAGTGTTTAAGATTGTTTTTAGCTTTTAGCTGTTTAAAACCGAAAAAAAAATCAACCGCAATTTGGTTTACAGTTTTACATTCACTGGCCGTGCTATAAATTAACTGACTGGCGCACAACGATGTTGTTCGCTGTCATTTTGCGGGCAAGGCGCTGATGTTTCCATTTAGTTTTATACATCTTTGCAACTGCAGCAGGCAAAACTTTATAGATTTCTGCATTTGCTGCTGCTGTTGCTGCTGCCTGTTGCCTGTTGCCTGTTGCTTTGGGCGCTGTAAAAACTTTAACCCAACACCAGACTCGTGTCATAAATTTTGCTAGCTGTCAACAAAACTACAAAACTACAAAAAAAATATAGGCAACTCCCAACACACCCGGCAGCAGTCGTTGCAGCAGCAACTGACATAAGATATATTTATACATATATATTTATATATATTTACTTTTGAAAATTGTTTTGGCCAAAATGCCAAAAATGTCGCGTGTTGTGCGCCTATCGATTGCCAAAGATCTAGAGAAAAGCTAACGAAAAAAATCTATAGCCAATAAGCGGCATTTGTGCAAGGTGTGGCCTTTTGACCAGCTCTGGTCTGCTGGTAATTGATTATAAATAAAAGCGTGGTTACGTCTGTTGGCGCCATCTAGCGACATTTTCGAGCAACAGCTACCAAAATATAAAAATAAAAAAAAAAAAAAACCCGCTCATAAGCCATGGCCAAAATGTCAGGCGCATTGCGATAAACACGGCGACAGGCGACATTCAACAACGAGTCTATCAAATTTCCAACAACAACAACAACAACAACTATTACAACTGCAACAACAACAAGACATTTTCGCCGCTAGTTTTGCCGATTCGCAGACGCTGATAAAACGCACGCAAAGCGCATTGAGAAAATCTGCCACTGGGGAGCAACAAATGCCGAAAGCCGAAAGCCGAAAAGCCAAATACTGCGCATGCGTGCGTCTGCCAGTGGCAATTTGCTTAGCCCGGTTTCAATTACAGCCACAAATTGTGGCAGTTGAGTTGAGACTCGAAAATACGCTGTAATTGCAGTTGTAGTTGTGATCATATATAAGAAAATTAAGCAATAGAAAATTTTATGATATGAAAATTGTTTAGTTGAGCAGAAAATCTGATTGAGCAGATCTGTGAGATATCTGTGTATAGCATAAAATAGTATATATAGTATAATGAAATATATCTTAGGCTCAAGTCTATACATTAAAAGAATATACGTTATATATTATATCTATATATCATATAAAAATATTTAAATGAAAGAAAAGAGTCGGTTTTCTATGTGTTCTAGTTCTTTTCCATTTTGTCTTGATTATCTGCAACTGTTGCAGCAGTATTAGTGTGAGACTGATATCTTACTCTCTAAAGCTCAATATGCAAGTGAGAGAGAGAGAGAGATAGTGGGCAGTAGGTAGCTGTTGTTATTAATCGTAGCCTCGTGTGTTGAGTGTGAGCGAGACGACTATTGAAGCATTCGGACAGGGTCGCTATGATTGTCTGAGAACGAAAAAAAAACTGAGTAGACAGAGACTGAGAGACAGCACATTGAAAGTTCATTTACATGGCAGATAATCGAAATGATGTACATTGTAGAGTCAAGACGTGACTCTTATTTCACTTCAACTTCAATAATATATACACTTTAAAAGTTAATTAAAGAATCTATGAAACGAAAGTATCTCTAAATACTTTTCTTCATTTCTTCATCATAATCATGCTTGCAATAGATATACCCCATTTTCCAATATATATGTTTACAGCGTATATTAACATCAGCTGCCGCTGCAGATGGCACGACATGTGCTGATAAGATTAGAATGAGATAGCAAATCAAATAGAGACAGCAAACGTAAGAAATTGCCAGGCCTAGGCAAATTAGTGAATGTCTTGGAAAATTTATTGCATGCTCTCCAATGATTTGTGAACCAGAGAAATGTATGTGAATACATACATTTCTACATATATATGTAAATGTGTAATATGAGTATATTCAAAACTAGCTTAGAAATGAAAAGAGAAAAATGAATTTAATGGTAGCTGCTGCAGGTGAAAAAGCCGCACAGAAGAAGCTGTGTAGAGAGATAGAGAGGTAATAAAATGAGAAAAAATAGTGGGAAAATAATGGAAATTGATATAAAAATTAACTAACAAAAATAATAATAATTTAAAAGAAAAAATATTAATGATTTAATTTTAAATATCAAAAATAAAAATAAATGAAAATGTGAAATATTAACTGAAGATGCAATGAATACAAAAATTGAATATAATTAAAAACAATTAACAATTATTGGAAAATTTAATGATAAAGTTTAAATTTAAAAAAAAAAATAAAAATAAATAATTTAATTGAAATTGAATTAAAAAAAAATATATATAAATTAATAAAAAATATTTCATTTTTCATTAAAAAAAAATTATGGTTAAATACAATTTTACTTTAACAATAAAAATTAATAAATAATTGCAAAATTAAACTCAACGAAAAGCTAAACAGACTTTTTGCTTAAAAAGCAATATAATAAATATTTGAATTTGAATTGAAATTGAAATGAAATAAATATATAAGAATATGTAATATTTAAAAATATATATAAGGATTTAATAAAAATGTTCTTTTAAAATAACAAAATAAATGAATAATTGTAAAATTAACAATTTTGCCTAATAAGCAACATAATAAATAATTATTTGAATTGAAATTGAATTTTAATAAAAAATAAGAAAACATGTAATTTTGAAACATATTTAATGATTAAATAAAATTGTACTTAAAAAATAAAAATAAATAAATAATTGCAAATTTAAACCCCAATGACAAGCTAAACAGAGTTTTTGCTTAATAAAAAGCAATTTAATGTTCTGCCAATTATTTAACTATAACTGTTTATGAAGAGAGTCGAAGCCTGCATTTACGCTGAGGCTGGCAGGCTAAGCGATAAGTTATCTCATGAAATTATGTTGTCTACGTCAATTGCACTAACCTTGATCGAAGATAAAGAGACGGGTCCAAAATGCAAGTGCAAGCGTGTGTGACTGCGACTTCCTGCTGCTGCTACGGCTGCTGCTGCTGCTGCCGAGAGCCGAGAAAAGAAACAAGTTGAGAGGAGCTATAGAGCCTCCATAGGGCTATGGCAGATATGTAGAGATTGCAATCAGCAACAGCAAGAGCAGCAAGAGCAACAGCAGCAGCAAGTGGAGGCTGTCAGCCCTCGGGGCAGACAAGGCGGCACTTGACATTTTTATCAGCTGTGCGAATGACGGGCCAATTGACAAGCCAATAAAAACGTGTTGAACAAATGTAAAAACAACAACAGATAGAAAGAGAGACAGTGTGAAAAGAAAAGAGAGAGGTAGAGAGACTCCACAGGAGAAAAGAAAGCCTTGTCTAATATTTGTTTAGCTATTCAAATTATTGTTACATCTATATATTTATGCAGCTGCGGTTGATAACCCGTTCTCAGATGCCAGCTAGCTGATAAACCACATGTCAAATTAGACAACAGAATGCTTAAAATATGCAAGTGAGACAACTTAATTGAATCGAAAGAGAAACTGACTTATGACTGAGATAAATAATCTATGTAAACAAGCATCAGCAACAAAATGCGATGTTCATAATTTAAATATTCATTAATTTTTTATTTAATATTGCTCAATGATTAGAATTAAATCGGGCACAAAACGGCAACATAAAGTTTTCTCATGCTAATTGTGGAAAATAGAAACATCTTCTTTTTTTTTTTTTGTCATAAAAATTGAAAACAAAATAAATACGTTTACGGCAATCGAGTGGCAGCGACTGCATAATACTTGTTTTATTTTATTTTATTTTAAAATTAATATTTCTGGGTTTGAAATGGCCTAATGATTGGTCTGTATATTTTATGAGTTTATCTGTGAGATCCCTTTCACTGTTACAATACTCAACAAAACTAATTTTTAATAACTTGCAACTGGCTATATCAATCAGTATTGCTCAATTCCAAGCAGCAATATTTATGAATTGAACTTGTTTCGATATCAGACTATGGATATGCATATAGTTAAACCTAATTCTCATAAGAGACCAAATGTTAATCTTTAGACCAAAATACAAAAAATTTACAAAATAAAATATTTGCGATTTGCCACGCCCCAAGGAAAATTTTGATATACATTTCGGTAAATCAATTGAGCTGGTAAATAGTAAAATATACATACTATTTTTATTAATATTTTTAATATACATACTATTTTTATTAATATTGAAAACTGTATAATATAATATTTGGTAAATCTTTTACACACTGAACATTTTCCAAAAACTAATATACTCTTTACACCGCATGAACGTCTATTAAAATGCATCAAATCGTCGCATCGTAAACTTTAAAAATAAACAAGCGCGAAATTGTCTGAGACAGACAAAAGTCTGAGGCAGCCGGCCGAAAATAAAGCCAAAAAAAAAAAAAAAAGAAAAACAACTGAAAAAATTCGTATTTAGTTTGAGGCTTTTTACTATTTTATGTGTTTAGTGTCGGCCGTCATATGCACATTACTCACATGTCTATTATCTACATCATTTTATTTTGAATTTTTATTTTAATTTTCCTCCGTTTGTTTTGTTTTGGCAAATTTCTAAAGTCTTGCCTGCTGCTGCCCAAGAAATAGCTATATTATGGCTGGCATGTTTTTAGATAAGGCGGCCGAGCAAGCGAGGCGCATAATTGTTTTTTTTTTTTGGCTCATGTGGTGAATGAACCCACATAGCAGACAGAAGGTGGGAAATAAATGCCCTTAATGAAATGGGGTATATGTGATGAGTGTAATAGGTTGATTTATGAGTTTTTTTTTGTTTTAGATATGATGTGCCAAAACTGAGAAAAATTTAGAGAAACACAGAGAGAGAGAGGGAGAGAGAATTAGAAAGAGATAGAGGGAGAGCAAGAAAAAAAAAACGATGCGGAAATATTGAAAAGGGAGAATATAAAGAGAGAGAGAGTTGAACAGGCTGAAAATGATTAAAGAATGGAAGAACGATAAAGCTAATGAAATCTAGATAGTGAGTGTTAAAATACTTGGAGGGAGAATGGGGGAGATTGAAAAAAAAAAAAAAAATAGAAAGAAAAAGCAAAAGTAAATAGAATAAGAAAAAAACTCATCAAAGGAGTGATCTAGCGAATATTCCTGTAAGTTTTCATTGAATATAAAATCTCAGCTTTTCTTTCTCCTTTTATGTTTTTATATAAAATAAAATAACTTCAATTCAAGCAAAACTTTTGGCCCACAACTTTTCTTATCGTACAATAAATGCAAGCTGCAAGAAAATAAATAAAAAAAAAAAATAAAAAAATAAATACCAACAGTTCTCAACAACCAACAACAGCTGCCTTAACTTGTATAAAATAACAGTCATGCAGTAAAGCCAGAATCAAATGGCTGTTAGCCGGAAAGAGCGACATAAAAGGATTTCAAGCAAAGCTTCAATCACGTTAACAACGAAACCTTCAACTGATTTATGCAAATCTCAAACAGCAACGACGACAACAACAATTTAACCAACGAGAGAGAAGTATTCTGAAAAAGGCGAAACGTGAAAAAAAAGGAAAACAAACATTCGCAACAGTCAAAACAAATAAATAAATTGACCATTAAAATAATTGCAACGCCTAAATGCGTTGCGAGCGTGGCTTGTATCACGCTTTGCCCGCTGTTGCTGTTGCTGTTGTTGTTGTTGTTGTTGTTGTTGTTGTTGTTGCATTTGGCTGCGAATGTTGCAACAACTTGTCAAACATTTGAATTACAGTTACGTAAAGCTTGCCCCAAACAACAACAACTCTTTGCCAAATTTGGCTAAATTTAATGAAGCAATTAAATGGCTATAAAAAATAAAATAAAATAAAATAAAATAAAATAAAAATACATTTTTCCCTGTGTGTGTCTAGCTTGTTGAAGTTGCCGCTTGGCAACCATTTACCGCAACTTTTGGTATTTTAAAGGCAATAAAAAATAGAATTTAAGTTGAGTTTAAAAAAGATTTTCGATTTAGCTTTAACAGTTTAAGGCAAGATTATTCATTGTTTCTATGATGATGAAGAGATTATTTACATTAAAGGCTGCTCACTATATAATATAAATATTATATATATATTTAATATAAATATTTTTAAGTTAAGTTTAACTATATTTTTTATAGTCTATATTTTATATATATTTAAACTATATTAAATTATATATTTAAATTATTATTATATTTTTAAATTATTTCAATTATGCATATAATTTAAATATCAGCGCACAAATAAAAATTCTGCGCTAAAAACTTAATTTCTAAACATTAAATAAGAAATATATATTTTTTTTTTATTTTTATTTTTTTTTTATTTATTTAATTATTTTTTTTTTAATTAAAAAGAAAAGAGTTCTTCAACTATCTATATTTATTAATTAAAAATATTTTTTTACAAACAATTTCTAAAAATATGCAAAAATTATTTAAATTTTTAACATATTTCTAAAACAGTGCCTTAAAGTTTTTACTTCGTTTAATTTTTATTTTATAAAAAAAATAATTTTAAAAATTATAAAAAATAAAACTTTTCAAAAAAATTATGAAAATATCTATTTATATTTAATATGAAATTTTAAATACAATTTGGAGGACCTAATGAATTAATAAACATTAATAAAATATATAAATCAATTAGTTAACACTCATAAATAAAATAAATAAATTGCTTTTTAATTTGTTTCATTATTCTATAATTATTATTGTAATTTTATATTATATAAATAGCTTACAGTTTGACAGCCACTGAGTTCAGTTTGAATTTATCGCGATTCGCAGAACTCTCGCTAGACTTTCAATTAGTCACGCGCGCCTCAAAGCCATTGAAGCATAAATCTAGACATTGTTGTGGCCAAAGCGTGCGGCAAGCCAAGCTGACAGACACACTGACAGCCTGACAGACAAACTGGCTGACTGAGCTGACGGACTGAGTAAATGACTGAATGACAGAATGACAGAATGACGAACCAACCAACTGGCAGTCAGCTACGAACGGCAATTTCAAACAAGCGAGAAAAATATTTTAAGCTGTCAAATCGTTGACACATGCCTGTCTCGCTCTTGTTGCTATTTCTATGTGTTATTGTTGTTGTTGTTGTTGTAGTTTCATGTTGTTTTTATTGTAAATCACTCGATTAGTCTAATTGCTGAAATCAACTCGCGCGACTCGAACAATTTTTGTCTCCTCTCGCCCATGAAACGAATGTCAAGTTTCCGTCAGAGGTCATAAATTTGGTTTTCATTGGCCGCCGTCGCCGTCGCCGTTGCGTCGTCTGTCGTCCGCGAAGAAGATTTGTTCTAATGTGTTTTTAAACAGTTGTGACAAATGCCTAAGAAACACACACGCACTAAATTAAACGAGTAGTGCGAGAGACTGAGGGCTTTGTGTGGCATTTAAGAATGGAAAATGAGGAAATGGAAATGGAAATGGAAACGAGTGCTAATTGCCTGTGAAAATGAGCAGCTGGAGATGGTGCAAAGAACTAGCTGTCATGACAGCAAGTTTTTGGGGGTAATATAAAAGTAATTGGTATATGCTTTGGAAGTCCCTTGTCGAATTCGAATTCTTCAATTCTCCAATGTCACATTATGAGAAATTTATACAGAAATATTTTTAGTTCTATGCCCCTGTCGGAAGTATATTTTATATATTTACAAATTAATTTTACGTTAAGACTTTTTGTTTTTTTATTTTGTTTTGTCTTGTAATAATTAAAATTAAAAATATAAAAATTAATTTAATTATTAATAAAATATATATTATTTCTATTTAAAAAAATATATATAAATTGATTATTGTCTGAGCCTTACATATTATTTATTTAACATTTTAAAAAAATTAATTGTTCAAACTAAAAAAAAAATTATTTGTTTAAAGTATATATTAATTCTATTAAAAAAAATTATTATATTAAAAAAAATCTATTTTTTTTGTCTCTGCTCTTCGCAGTATTTATTTAAAAATTGTTTTTAAATACATTTATTTTAATTATTATTTATTATTATTTTCTTAATTTATTCCATTTCAGCCAAATCTTTTCTAAACATCCCTTCGCTATAAATTATTCCAGCTCTTCAGACCGTAAGTTCTATTTTCTTACTTTGCCTCAGCATTTCCCTCAATTTTCCTGCCCTCAGGACCACCCAAAACTAAGTTTATCAATTGCCTTTATTTTTTTGCTATTTCCGTCTTATGAATCTTTAAACTCCCATCTCGACTGCTAATCGTACATTAAAGTGTTAATGGAAATTCCATAGGGGTCTAGAAGAAACTCTAACAAAATCGTATTGCATTTCAGCACTTGCAGCTGCTTAGCTGAGCTAATGCATGCTCATAATGAATTGCTTCATAATTACAATCTGCATGATTATCATCGTGAACTTTCTCTCCATATAATGCAGCAAATGATGTGCTAAGGGAACTCATCTGCTTAGCATCAACCGACACAAAGTTGACATTTCAAGTGCAGTTTGCACTCGAGACTTATCGTTTGGCTGTTGGCTGTTGGCTGTTGCCAATGCCCTGATTCGCCGCCTCCCCTCCCAATGATTTCCTCAATGTTTTGATATAATTCTTTCATTGCCATATGCCGGCACAGACAAGACAAAGATGCAGTCGAAGACCGAGACATAGCCAACATTATGGAAGTATACACTTAATTAAAACGTGCAGAGAACCAGGGCAACGTCGAACAGTTGACTTCGACTACGAACTCTTGGAGTCTGGGCACTGATTTAAAATTAAAAACATGAAAGTCAAATTAAATTGCATGTGTCGAATTTGAAATACTCTATGCTTATGTCGATTATGATTGAGTTAGTTGTGTCTTATTTCAAATTGAGTTATCACAAATAAAAATGTTTGCTTATTTTAAAAATGTTTCATCTTTTTCTGCAGTGAGTAGAAATACTCAGAATTTGCTTAAAGATCTTGTTTAACAAAAGAAAGAGAAAAAGTGCACCCTATATTAAAGTAGAATATTTCTCTCAGAGCTTTTTCCATTTGAGGTAGCTTACACATATTTTCCAGGCAATATTTGCTGGTAAATTAAAAAAATATATGCTAGTAAATATTTATAAAATATATAAATAATTATAAATATTTTCAAGTAAATATTTACAAAATATATACAATCTCTGTTAAATTTAAATATTTTTTGTAAAATATTTACATGATACTGACTACAGAGTTGTCCCACTGAATGCCTCAGTCAATGTACCCTACTTTCGAGCATTAAAAACTTTGTTTTCACATATGCCTGCAAGTATGAAAGATTTATGACAGCCATGAGCTTCAAGAGAGCGAGAGAGAGTTATTAATAAATAACGAACAGGAGTCACAACTCGCCAACTGAGAGTCATATAAATATTTAAATTGGATTCTATCCTAATTAACTTTGTCGGCTCTGCCAGCAAATGATGAAACCAAAAAAAAAAAAAGAGAATCAAATCAAATTGAATTACCTTTTATGGATGTGCTCTATGTAGATGTCAGACTGCATTCAGAGAGACAATTTTCAATTTTAACTACAATTGACACATGTTGAATTGAGTTTTTGGTCAGACGGCGACAGACCGACAAAAAAAAAGAGAGAAATAAGACTACAAAAAATGAGGCAAAAAATTGAGTGTGAATTTTTTTTGTATAATATTCTCATGGCTTTTGTTTACACTCGGCTCAGCCGAGGGCAGCGCCAGTCGATGAAATTTCCATGAAAAGCGTAGATGAATTTGTGCGGGGGAGAGCCAAGAGCGCAGTAGTTGAAGGCGTCAACACATCAACAGCATCTGTCAAAATTTACACGCTCTCTTTACGTTGATGATTTTTTTTTTTGCATGTACGAGAGATATTCGCTGTCTGTGTCACAGGCATTTTGATTTATTTTTTTCAGATTTTATTTTTTGTGATTTCCTTTCAGCGTTCTTTTTTTTCCGTTGTTGCTGCTGATGGAAGTGTCCAAAGTTCAGAAATATGTTATGGGATATGGCAAGTTGCTTGCAACAGCAGCAACAACAAGTATTTTTTCAGTGTTTAAAATACAATGTATTTTTTAATGAATTTTACATTAAAATGGTTTTAAGCTGAATTTTAATTAAAGTTGCTTTTATTGAGCGGCGTTTAATAAAAACTGTGAAAGGTTTTTGAAGGAGTTTCAATTCAGATTTTATGGAAAATATATTTATTTAGGTAAATGTGAAAGTATTTATTTAATTTAATTTAAAAATTGTTTAATATTTTTGAATGCAAAAGAGTTGCAAGGAATTTAAATGAGATTTATGGTAAATATATATATTTATTTTCATTATTTAATTAAATTTAAAAATATTTTTGCGAGCGATTTAAATAAAATAAAACAAATGTTAAGATAAATAACTATTTTTATTACAAAGATATAAAAATGATAAATTATTAAAAATATATTAAATAAAATATTATGGCAAATATATTTATTTTATTTAATTAGGGTATTTTTAAATATTTAGTTAATATTCCTTGAAAAATGCATATTTAAATGTTTTTCATATGTTTCAAAAATTTGAAATTGATAAAATCAAAATTTTCTATTTTCTTTTTCAACGTCAAACTTCATAAAATATGAATAATTACTTAGGCCTGAATAGCTTAAATACCTATGACTCTTTAATCTGACTATACATATATTTCCACCAACCCGGAAATCAATGTCTTGTCATTAATGAGGAAAGTTGCGGCCTGTAAGACGATATGACTTAATCAAAGCAGCATCAAAGTAAATTTACGTTTGCCATTTTGAGCATTAGAATGTAATACCTATTGACCGGTTCCAAAACTCGATCTCAGTCCACTGTGATCATATTTCATGTGCACAGCATCTAATGATCGGCGACAAGCGCCAGGGTCTGGATGGATCATGGAACTGGGCGTTAAATCGCTTGTAAATGAGTGACAAGTCAGCGGCTTAATTACAAACTGGATCACAGCTTGACTGTCACATGTGCTTAGTGAATGCCAGAGACGTCGTAACATATCTCTGACCCAAACTTAAACTCGGATCGAGACATCGACTCCGATTCCGACTTCGATTCCGACTTCGACTCACCTGCTTCAGATCCAGTGTGATGGTCACATACTCAAAGTGACGGCCACCCTGCAGCGTGGGCGATTGCCACCAGCTCTCCTCAAAGCTGCTGCTCGGCGAGATTAGCGATTCGATGGGTCGCTGCTTGGCACGATCCGAACTGTGCGCATTACAGATGCCACAGTGCTTGGCCCAATTCCGATGCGGATAAGCGTCAACCAATTTGCAATACTCCTCGGCTCCGTTTTGGCCACAAGTTGCGTTCACTGTGATCGAGGCACGCGGCGCGACATTAAACAGTGCTGGATAGAGACCGCCAGCACTGGAGGCCTCATCTGCCTGTTGAGTGTTGCGCAGGCGCAGATCTAGAAAAGAAGAAATTTAAAATAAATAAATAAAATAAAAAAATAGATGTTATTAGAAAACTGAATTAAACTAAATATGTATGCGTGAATATATTCAAAAGTTTATAAAAGAGGAAAGACATTTTTGAACAATCAGGAAATTAAATTATAATTTTTTATTTTTTTTACGAGAATTTATTAAAATATAATCGTTCAGCCCAAAAGCTTTGTCAAACTAATTTTGTAGATTTTTATAGAATTTTGGCTAAGATTCGAGTTCTTAGAGTTTTTCATCAGAATTTTAAGTTCATGCAAAATAATTTATGAACAATTTAATAAAGCTAAAAATATTTTAGATCTGTAGAAATATAAAGGTTAATTAATGACTTTAATTTAATTTAATTTAATTTTAATTTAATGCATGCTGAAAATTTGTGAGATTTATGATAGAGGAATTTAGAATTTGGTTGGATTTATCTATTTTACATCAAAGTTTTTCAGTTCAGGGTAGAAGGTCTGCGGGGTCAGCCTCAGTTAAAAGCACGCAATGTATTGAATACACTTTCAATTGTCTGCACAGCTCTATTTATTCTTTCTACTCACTGCACCTTATAGCCCTTCAGGTCCAACTTTAGGCTCTTCAGCTCTAATGCAATGAACTCGCCATCACCTCAACCTACTCAATGGCAATTCCATTGCATTCAAAGCTCTCTTTTAGTTTTCCCAGTTCATAGCTCTTCAGCTCTACGCTCTCAATATATGTTCTCTCTAGTCAATTGAAACAGCTTGCATTTTGTTACATATTCTTGACAGATTTTCCCATGTCAATCAATTTAATTGGTCAAACAAGTCAAGAACATGCCCTCATACACATTGGCCCATAAATCACCAAGAAACAGCTGCTGTTCACTGAGTTTGTCTTCGTCCATTGCCATATTGATTGGTCTGCATTGCAAAAATATATCTCACGGATAGATAGCCAAAAAAAGAGAGAGACAGCAACAAAAAAAATAAGACAGAAGCAAAAATAGACAAGGCAACTTTCGAGATAAAGTTTATCTCTGACCAGCAGCAGCAGCAACGCCGCGCTGTTGGTAGCAGCTGGAGTTTGGGCCAGCTATGTTGACCTGGTATGCGATTTGCATGTTTGTTAGCTCAAAAATTGCAATTGTTGTTGTTTCTAGCTCTGCAAGTCTACTGAACTTGT
This sequence comes from Drosophila stalkeri, assembly GCA_035047405.1. Classification (NCBI taxonomy): domain Eukaryota; kingdom Metazoa; phylum Arthropoda; class Insecta; order Diptera; family Drosophilidae; genus Drosophila; species Drosophila stalkeri. Next base: position 20,926,065 of record JAWNPR010000039.1, read on the forward strand.
TGCAATTGTTGTTGTTGTTGTTGTTGTTGCTAGTGTCAGCGTGTGGAGCTTTTGGCAAATGTCAACAAAAAGTTTTCCCATTTGTTTGTAGCAAGGAAAAATGTTGACGTAATTGCTGTGAAAATGCATATAAGTTTTAATACTCTGCTTTAGAAGTTAGCTAAGGTATATATGGATTTATGTGAGAAGCATTTTAAGACGCTAAAATTTGGATTTATATTTGTAAGCTTTATATACCTTGGTAGGTTTACTATAACATATAAATATTTTCAGTTCAATATATATCTCGAGCAAATTTGGCAGAGACTTGAGAGAAATTATTTGTGGCAGAATATTTTTAAAAACTCTCAACATATATTACATCACAAAATTCAATAGCTAAAAATGTACTCCAAAGTCTCCTTTTCAGTCAAATTCAACTCTTTTTACAACGCATTGTCTCATCCATCTTTTTCAAAGAATTATTCCAAAGACTTGTTCCATTTTCCAACTTGAAAACTTTTTGCTTAAACTGTAAAAAATTTCTATATGTTTTGAGAAGGTTACGTGAAAAATACAAAAGAAAAAGAAAACTTCTTTTTTTTTCTATTTTTTTTTTTTTTTTGTAGAGATGAGTTTGCAAATGTGAAAAGTTTAGCCAGAAAGTTTAAGTGAATATATGTGAATTTTCAGTGACATTCTTTTATGAGCAACAGAGTCGCTTAAGTAGATAAATGAGATAGAAAAGTATGCAAAACTTTTTGAGAGTTCTAGTCTGGGGCAAGTATTTGATTACAAATGTTGTATAATTATTAAATACTATGTAAAATGCATTTTATTCATATATAAAAATAATTATATATAATATATATTGCTTATATTCATTTAACTTCAACTTAACTTAATTTAACTTTAGCTTGTTAAATAAAAATTTGAAAACCAAAAACTCTTCAAAAACCCAAAACACTTTCACTTAAAACTAATTAATTTTTTAAGCCAAAACAAAAAGCCCTTCATTTAGTTTTAAATACTAATATTTAAATGAGTTAAAGTAAATTGACTAGAAAGTCAGGAAATTCGCTATGGACCGGGCTGGGCTGAGCCGTGCTAGGTTGAGCTGGGCCGGACCGGGCCGGGCCAGGGCAAGGTGCGAAAAGTAGCCAAACGTAAGCAAGAAAAAAATTATCGGTGGCTGTCAAAATGCGGTGGAACACGCAAATGGCATTTAAATGTTTTGACAAATAACAAATTTGCGGTAGCCAAAAAAAAAAAAAAAAAAAATAAATAAAATGTTGACTCCACTCTCGACACTCGAAACTGAATTGGTTATCTTTGGCTCTGCCCCTGGCTGCAGCCCCATTTGCCAACGACGATGTGGCCAGGTAGGTTGTGGGCAAGTTTTTCGGTTTTCCATGCGCTGACAGCTTAAGTGAGAAAAGTTTTGCTGATTAAATGTTTTGACAAATTGAATGGCCACAGAAATATTTATGCATTGACTAAATGAATAACATGAGAAACTTTCGAGTGGAAAAATGGAAAAAGAAAAGGGAAAATACATAAATATTCATTTCAATAGCTGACCAATAGAAGACAACTTGAGTTTGGCCAAGGCAATGCTCAGCTAATACCGTAAACAAACCATAAAATTTTGCAGCCAACAAGAAAGAGAGAGAGAGACAGAAAGAGAGAGAGACAGAGAGTGATGCGCACAGAACAAAGTGGAAACTTATCTTTTCCTGTTGACTTTTCTCAGAAATTATAGAGTATTTGGAAGTTTTTGAAGAGTGTGTCATGATGGCTATCAAGGTGCGGTTACAATTTGCATTGAACAGAGGGAAAAATATATATATAAAGAGAAACTTTAACTTTAATATAATATATTATATATATATAATATAAAATATATAAAGAAAATTTAAGTACGGATTAATACATATGTATATACTCATGAAATGGTCAGCCTAATTATATAAATATATATTTTGCATAAAGAAAAAATATTATAAAAATTATAATTATAAATTATAAATTATATGCAACGAATAACAAAATCAACAATTATAAAATTGTACACATATACATATATATATAAAAACGAAAAAATACAAAATTATAAAATTGTACAATTATATAATCTATAATAAAAAAAGAAATAATAATAATAATAAAAATATCTTGTATATTTTATTGAATGAATAAACAAAATTTTAGTACAATTATAGCCAAATAAAAAATTATAGAATTGTACAATTATAAAATCTAAAAAAATAATAATAATAATAAATAAATTTATTGTAATTATATTGAAAGAATGAACAAAATTTTATATGAGAGTTTAAATAAAATTTGTTTGAAATTCTTAATATATTAAATATAAGGAGAAATTGGACTTATTGTACGCGAAGTCAGCATGAAGCTTAGAGTTACAATTGAATTCTGTATCAAGAAAGATCATTTTCAATTTTTTTATATGTTAAAAAAAGCAATTTAAAGTCTTAAATAGAAATAAATAATAATTTAAAATATATATAAATATATTATTTTTCTTTATATTTAGTAGAATATATTTTCTATTAAATTTGAATTAATGCTTAAACAAATTCACGCTACTCAAAAAAAAAAAAAAATAAATAAAAATAAATAAATAAATAAAATATTAGAAATAAATAATAATAAATAAAAAATAAAAATAAAATGAGCAATAGCTAATAAAATCAACAAAGACCAATGAGTAGGGCATTTCAAGAGCTGTATGTGAAAATTTAATGATTGCTGCTGGCTCATGGCTTTTTTTTGATTAATTGCGAACTATTATGGGCACACGCATGAGACTCGATGCTGGAAGCTGAGGAAGCTGAGCGACTGCAGTTGCAGTTGCAGATAGGCAGCAGCTGTTGTTGTTATTATTGTTGATGTTGTTGTTGTTGTTGTTGCTGCTGCTGCTGATGTTGCTACCTCGAACTCTCGCATAGTTGAAAGCATTTTACTGTTTTCAGCATTTTATTCATATCGAACCCGACCGACGCATAAAATACAAAAATATTTTCACTATTTTTGGCCTCCATCGTGTCCCGCTGCACAGCTGTGTGCATTGAATGTCGCCCCGGCTTGGGCCCAGTATATTTCTCTGCCTGTCTGCTTTTATTGGCTTCCAGCTTGTTTGTTAGTTGGCAATTATGCATATAAACAGACAGTAGAGCCTGGCATAAATTACATCTTTACAGATCTAACAGCAGTTCGCCAGGCAGCTAGCTAGTCTAGCTGCTTATTAAGTTGTTCCCATTGCAGTTGAACCTCAAAGAATGCACTTTGCTCACCAGAAATGTATTTCCTGCCCAATTTACTGCAAACAAGGCAAAAATAGCTGAATGTCAGTTGCAACGATGTTTGACCTGTTTGATGCATAACAATAGATATAAACGGTGGCCAAAGTAGCTGATGACGACATTCAATCAACTTGCCAACATAAAATACATTTTTTGATAATAATAATATAAAATTGCTGTTGCTGCTCACAAAACAAAATAAAATATTCATCCTCACATGGGCTGCCTCAATCTCTGATGGCTGCCTGCGAGGCGAGGCGAGGCGAGGCGGCAGCGTGACGAAAACAAACTTTATGCATCTTGACAGGCTGCACAGCTACCGGAGAATGGATGGATGGATGGTTGGTTGGAGCCACTGAAATGGCAATCAAAATATGGCCATAAATAGGCGGCCAAAAACCAAAAGAAACGAGACGAGACGAGACGAGACGAGACTTTGCTGAAACGGCTCAATTTCAAATGGCGACAATGGTTGCTACTGCAGCCGGCAGCAACGTTGCTGTTGCTGCCAAATAAATACATTCAATTTGTATGTATATTGAGGCAGCACATTTTCGGGGAATTTTTCGGGTGCTTAATGAAAAGTAATCAAATTTAATGCGCCGCACAGGAAATTGTTGTGGGTAGAAGAGAAGTCAAAAGGGTGCTTTAAATCTAATTAAAGTGGTTTATTAAAAACTGCCAGAGAGGAAATTGAAGTATGTTGCTAAAAAATAATATAGAATATGATTGAAATCATGAAAATTGTGTAGAAAGAGAATTTTATTTTAGAAGTGATAATGCAAATTTATTGAAGACAGTGAAAGAGGGGATGTGATAAAAAAATAAATAAAATGTGAAGTCGAATCTGTGGTAGATGTTGAAGATTTATCAGATTTAATTATCATAGATGTATATATATAAATTATAACTAAAATTCAGTATGCTTCGAGATTTTCACAAATTTTAATGCTAATAAAACTTAAGAATTGCAAATTGAATATATATCTTAGGCAGACAACATTAATTACAGATAAGGCTAAAAATGAGTGAGGTTTCTATATTGCTAAAATTCTCATAGCAATGCGATTAAGCATTTTTTTTAATGATTTATTTTATTTATCACACGAAATTACATTCTCAAATTAAATATACATACACAAATACATAATTACATAAATATTATATGTCTTCTGAAAGGTATTAATGCGTTGATCATATATGTATTTAGACCTATATAAAAGTTAGATCTAAATATGTCAATTCAATTCTCATTTCAATTTCAAAAATTAAAACTAAGGCAAAATTCTTATTTTTAAGTTTTATAATAAAAATTTAAAATAAAAGTTATGATTTGATTTTTATATAAAAATTTATGTATAATAATTTTTTTTTATTTTTATTGTATAAATGAATTGAATAATTTAAAAAATATGAAGAAATATCCTGTCTTTTTTTGCCCACTTTTCTTGGATTTTTTTGTGACTCATTTTTTATTTATTTTTTTTTAAATCAACAACTCTTTTTTGCGTTCCCTGTTCTCAATTAAACTTACATAAAAATCTAAAAAAAAAAAAAAAACAAAAATTAAATAAAAATAATAAACATAAATAAATAAATCCTATAAATATGCTTTCTATATTTCAATCAAACGCTCTTAAAAATCTCATCGAAAGAAATACTAACAAATTTTGCTTATTAAACTTAACGGCTTCAGCAAAGTCTTTGACAATCAAATCTAACTTTCAATCAACTTTTCAATTTAATAAAGCCGTCTTCTAACTGCAGTTACCCAGCATCACAGTTGAAATTTCGAAAAAAAAAAGAATATTCTTTAACGCCTTTAGATTTACTCTGCGAGTTAAAGGAAGTTTGTAAATTATTTAGCGACACCTGCGTGGCATGTGAAATGGATTTCAGAGCGAACTAAAGCGACACATTCAACACCTCATTGAGCATGTCACACGAACACAATTTTCCACGAATAATTTTTCGCAACCAAATAGAAGAAAAGTTCAATTCAAACATCCGCATTGCAGTTGGACCAAACTTGCCGTTTTGCTGTGCGGAGAATTTTGTTCGTTCTTTTCATGCTTGAAAAATGCATCAACTGCAAGAAGTTCGAGTGCAACAGAAAAGAGCTTAGTGCAACTTGGGCGACAGGTGACAGACCTGTGCGGCTCAAGTTGACTTTTACGATGGGGCGTTTTTTTTTTTTTTGGGAAATACTTGAAAAATTAATGTACCCGCGCCGTGTTTGTTGGCAGCCAAATGCTTGACTGACTGACTGGCTGACTGACTGGCTGGTTGGCTTCAGCAGGCACGGGAAAAAAGGGCCTAGACAAATGTCAAATATTTATTGAAAATCAACAACACACACGAGAATAAACAAACTGACAAACAAGCTGGACAGACAGCCGCGGCGACAAACGCAATTCCAAGAAAACCTATAAAAATGTGAAAAGAACGTAGAACAACAAGCAACAAACTGACCAGAACTGAGGATGTTTGGACATGCATCAGTGCATCGTTGACTGCAGCCACAATCGAAGAGGAGTCGCCGGTGCAACAACATAAAAGTCGTACCGTAGTATCGAGTGCTTGGAGATGCTGCACTGTGTTTGGTGGGTGCTTCAAAAGCTGCTGACCGATGGCCAAACAGAGCTGAGCAGAGAGAGAGAGAGAGAGAGAGAGAGAGTGGTGTGAGAGGTAGAGCCGATCTACACTGAGCTACCGGCGTTCTGACGTGCTCAAGTGTTGTCCAGCTACAGCTCCCATGTATGTATATATGTGTGTCTTTAGAAAAATATTTATGCATGCATGCCTCATGATCATCATGATCGTGCTCATAATGCTGTTGATCGTTGGTCGATGACTTTGAGCTTGGGTTATGCAAGTAATGCTTGATTTGGTATTGAAGACTGGTAGCTGCCACTTGGCGCTGTTTTGATGACTCTGACTCACACACACACGCACACCTGATATACACAATCAAGCTGCTTGTTGCGGGAGTTGGCAGCGAGACTAATTCGAGTGCCGCACATTGGGTGGCTGTTGAAAAGAAGTGTTAGTATACACACACACACATATACACACACATATGGCAAAGGTTTCTTTGAGCAGTGCAGGTGAGAAATGATTCAATTAGCAAAATGGAAAGCAAATGAAAGAGGGCAAGAGAGGAACTAGTGGGAATTGTGTGGGTTTTGTGATTGGGAATTGAGTGAAGTTATCAAGTGAAAGAAATGAAAATTATTTAAACTTATATATGCTATGCATATTGATTAATAAACATGATTTTTAAGCGAAATTAGCAAATGCAAATATATTTATTTTTGAATTCAATGTTTAATAAATTTCAATAAATTTGGCAAAATTTATCAAATTCAAATAGAAAAGCGTTGCTAAAAATAATAGCTAAATTAAATATGTTAAATATCCTAAAAATAATAGCTAATTTAAATATGTTAAATATGTTAAAAATAATAGTTAATTTGAATATGTTTAATATGTTTAAATTTGTTTAAGTTATAGAACTAAAGTTATAAAATGTTAAAATAACTTCAGCATATAAAAGCAGAGTTTTATTAAAAAAAAAATTGTTTAAAATTGATCAGTTAAAACTCTTGAAATAATAAGATATTTATATACATAGTAATAACATTTTTGAGCCCTTTTGGCAATTGATTATATCAACAACAACAAAAACTGTTCTAAGCCCATCTTCAATAACATTGACATATAAATATATAAATCTTTGTTAAAATTAAAATTTCTGATATAAAAATAAAAGCAAATCAAACTTGCTAGGAAAAACATGAATTTATTAATCAAATTAGAATAAACTCAATTTGGCCAGCAACTATAATTGAAATAAAAAAAATATATATAAATATATATATATATATATTAGAAAATATAAAAATTTTAATATGAAGATACATATGTATATATAAATCAATTTTTATGCATAGATCACTTTTCAATTTTATTATCAGTTTGTATGTAAAACTAGATGAAGCAACCACTTAAGGAAGCAGTAAACTTGATAATAAAATATACATATAAAAAATAAAATAAATAAAAATTATTATTAAATAAAACTGCAACTTATGAAATGCTCTCTTTGATTAAAAATTAAAACAACCTACTGACGCGCGTTTCAATTCCAATTTCAAATTGTTCTAATTTTAATTACAATTTCTTTCAAAAAAAAAATAAATAAATAAATAAAAATAAAAATAAAAATATAAATATGCAAAGAGAGCAAAGATGAGCGTACGTTATAAGCATATAATCTCTGGCAACATGATTTTTTCCACGGCCCTCTTTCAATTCTCTTACTTATAATTATGCTTTAATACCTCTTATATTCAAGATTTTAATATATATATATATATATATTATCATAATATTATTACTAATAATTTCTAATTAAAATCTTCCAACATTCTCATTCTCTTTGTCTATTATTGACTAAATCAAAAATTATCCCCAGACCAATTCATGCACACATTCACCTCGACTTAATCTCATCTCATTAAATGCTTGTAAATAAAGTGATTTTGTTTAAAATGAACACATTGACTTGACTTAGCTCAACTCTATCAGAACCGGCAGCAGTTAACTGTTTAAGTCACAGCCTCTAGACTTTAGACTCTTCCCGTCAAGAGCTGTGTTAATTAAGCGACTTGTTACGCTTGAGCGCCAAAAGCACTTGACTCTTATCTAATCTCTGATCGGAATTGTGTAAGCTACTGGCAACAAAAAAAAGCAGAGAAAAAGAGAGAAATCTGGCTAAGATCTCAGCGCATAGCGGTTCATTTAATAATTTAATAAGTGCCTCAGCATCACGAGAAATACTTAACGTTTATAATTTTTGGCGCCTGATCAATCGATTTTTCATATATATATATATATTTTTTTGGGCACAAGCAGCTGCACTTGCAGCAATAATTATCACGATTTTTGTGCTTAAAAAAAACAAAAAAATACAAACTCTTATCGAGCACTTGCAATCGCGTTCATTCATTAAGGCGTCGAAATATCCATTATCCCATGAGGGGGGATTTTCTCTACAACAACAAATTTTTGCCCTGTCTCCATGTTTGCCAATCACTTGAAATGCATTTGCTTCGAGTCGAGTTGAGTTGAGTTCACTCCACTCGCTTTTAGGAGTTCCGAATCAATATTGAAACAACAAAACGTTAGCCAACACTGAACGCAACAGTTTTGGGGCCTCTCGTTGGTGCACTCATTACTTACGTCTGACTGGTTTGGTTTTGGCTGCGCTTTCGGTTATTCGATATATTTTCAATTACATTTTGGGGGCGAGACACGAGTCGCAAGTCACAAGCAATCGCCCACACTCGATTGGTTTGCAGTTCAGTTCTCACTGGATTTTTAGCTGTTAATTTGTCATGAGCTGTCAGTTGTTATTAATAAATGAATGCATTCTCGGCTCGCTTGATGCTGATGTTATGCTGCCTCGCATCATAATGTCATAATTAAATTTATAAACTTCATGACTCAGTCAGAGCATCAGCAAAAGGACGGACCGTGTTCCGCCGACATTGTCTAGACTGGCGGAGATTAACGCCTTAAAGGAATTGCAAGAGTACGGTTAGAAATTCAAGTAGACATCATTTGAGATTAATTTATGTGATTTAAGGAATTTCAACTGCAGCATTGTCTCAGTTCATGTTGAGTCAAAAATAAACATGAAATGTATGAAATGTATAATAAATTTTTATAGCATGTGCAAGCAGTTCGTGGAAATTGAATTTTATAGCTAATTTTGATTTTATCTTATGATAATTATATATCTTTAGCAGATGCATAGATGCACTCACTAAAGAAGAGCGAGAGTCTCTCTATAGCTATGTAGTCAAATTAAGTCGAGTGAGTTATGAATCTTCAGCTTTTTCTATAATAAAATGAAAGATTAGATTACTGGTATCTCTTGCACTCGCTCTTTCCCTCTCTCTCTCTCTCTCTCTCTTTAATTACATATCTCTCACTCTTATGCTTCAGCAGCATTCAAATCCCTGCTCAAACCTATCCTAAGCATCTGTCTCTTCTTTAAAAATTCTCTCACCATTTTTCTGTGGCTTTCAATTATCAAACATTCCCATCGTTACTTTTTTCACTTGTCTTTAAAGCGTCTCATGCTTGTTTTTATGATTGCAAATCGAATTAGAAAGAGCCAGCAGTTAAATCAATTGTATTCTCAGTGACAAATTCCTTGCGAATGCCCATAAACATTTTACATTTACGGCCATGCACATTGAGTTGCTTCTCAGCGTGTTGGCAGCTTCCAATTAAAGTGGGTCAGTCTACCAAAAGCTCAGCTGCTAAAGCAAGTGACAGTCATTAATGACACACGCTGCAGGCGATCGATGCTATAAACAAATTCATTTCGCTCGACACATTAAAACCGAGCCGACCTGAAACAAGTTTATAAAATACATGAGAGAAAGAGAGAGAGCTAAGTGGGAGTGCAGTACTAGGAGATACCAAGTATCTAGATATTGGTTTATGATTCGACTAGTTAATATAGGATTGTAATTGTCTAAGGAAGAGATGTAAAAATAAAAATGTTTGATTGTAATAAATATAATTTTTTAAAGGATTAAGCCAATTAATCTTGCTCATTCGCAAATATATGCAAAATAATCAACATTGCATGGCTTAAAAAATTTAAATGATATTCAGAATATTTTTTTATTTATATTTTTTATAGAAATATCTATTTTTAGCACTCTTCGACATGTGCTTAAGAATTATGTTTTATTGTAAATAATAATACTTATCAATATTAAGACAAATGCATAAAACATAATAAAACGAGACAACATATGTAAAAAAAAATATCATAAATATGCCTCTCAAATGGCATTCGAGGAGAAAAGTTTCAAATTTCAAGAATCGCAAGAAGCGAAGCATCAGTTGATGTCTGTTGAGACGTGTTTAATGAATAGACTCAGGCTGATCTAGCCAAGCCTTGCCTTACCTTTCTATAAAAAATTATGAAATCCCCTTCTCTTACCTTATATCAAATGAGTTCAGGGTATTAAAGAACTATCAAAAGATTTTTGGCAAAAAAAAGAAATAAAAAATAAAAGTAAAATGCCAATCGAGTTGACTTGTAAACTATTTAATTAGTACGTACGCGTCGCGACGTGTTAGCTTTTAGCTGTTTTTTTTTTTTTTTTTCATTTTGGCTATATAAAAGCGCCGCCAGTTTCAAGCCTGGTGTCAGCCCACGAATGCTTCAGGCGCCGTTTGGCCATTTGATGGCGCCGCCAATTGTGGCTAACAGATGGTTGACTCTGGCTACGACGTTTTGGCCATATTGGCTATTGTTTTTTATGGCATATGCAATCCGTAATATCTAGTTGTCAAGCTATATGGCTGGCTAATAGTCGATTTGTATCTGTAAGATACATTCAATGTATCTGCTGGATGCATTGAAGAAATTGCGTTAATTTGCTTGTTTACGTTGTTGTCCGCGCTGTTGATGTTGATGTTGGCTTGTTTTGACTAGCTCTTTTTTTTTTTTTTGTAGTTTCTTTATCGCTTGGACGAACTAAGTAAACTAACCAGTTATCGGATATTGCAATTTGATAAGCGCTTATCCTGCGCCGCGTCACAAAAATGCTGCTTTTGATTAGCAATTAACGTTTTTATTGAACAAGCTGACTTCAAGCTGAGCTCAACTTGCAGTTTTCTTACTTATTTCTTTGAGTGGCGTAACGGTGTAGCTATGGGTGGCTAAGATGCTCATTTTTTTCTAGTTATTTTTAGTCACGACTCGCCAAAGTTGATTCAGCAAATGTGGCAAGTGCATTGCAATTGCATTCAAATGCAAAATTGACATAGTAAATACTAGCGCAATGGCAAGACGAAATAGTTTTTCAATTATTGTTTAATAGCTTGTTTGTGTTTTCAATTTGTATTAATGCATATTTTGCAGAGTCTTTAACAAGCGTGTTTTATGAAACTAATTTGATCGGCTGAGTTTTATAAATTAAATGTTTTTGGATTATATTAATATTTTTTTGCAATTGTAGAAAATATGTTTGTATACTAATATTATATATATAATTAAAAATGTAATTATTTTGTAGAAAATATGTATGTATATTAATTTTATATACATATATAATTAATAATTTAATTATTTTTAAAATTAAATTTCATGTAGAGTTTTTTATATTTAATATTAATTATTTATTGTTGTAAAGCAGTGCATATATATATTGTGTATCTAATCTAATTCGTAAAATATTTTTTTTTATTATTGTTATTTTTATTTTTATTTATTTATTTATTTATTTTTTTTTTGCCACAAACATAATGACAAATCAATAAAATTCTGATTATCTAACTCGCTGCTGTTTCGCAATAAAATTTAAAATATCCATTCTATTTCCACGCATATTAAAATCTTACAAACTAAAATAGAAAAAATTATTAAATATAAAAAGAGGCCAGCATATTCAGCTTAAATCAATAAGATTAAGGCTTTGATGTCATAACAAAATTTATCAAGCATGTAATTATATTTGTATGAGATTATAGACTTGACATAAATAAATAAATCTTTATCAAGCTTATAATTAAATTTGCAAAAGATAATAATAGTCTTGACAAAAATAAATAAATATTATAGGAAAACAAAGATCATATATAAAAATATATATAATATATATATACTCTACTTATCACAATTATTTATCATAATAACAATAATTTATAATAATATATATATTTTAAAAAAAATGCTAGAAACAATTGAAGTTCATATAAAGCAACACAGAATTTTTTTTACATATATTTTACAGTCAGCTAAAAATATTTGAAATTTCTTAGTTCTTCGTCTGCTTTAATATAGCTTTAAAAATATATTTTTCAAGCAAAGTCCATATAAAATATTGCTAGAAATATTTATTACTTTTGACATTTAATATTTTATATATTTATATTTTATGTATATAATATTTTGTAAAAATAATTCAAGGTCAGCACAAAACACAACTTTATTGATGAACAATTGTTAGATGACTCACATTTATGGATTCTTTTTTCTTTTCTTTTTTTTTTTTTAGCTAACTTCACCTTCATTAATATAGCTTAACAACATTTTTGAAAGACTTGACTTGACTTGACTTGACTTGACTTGACTATTTTACTCATTGCCCGAGTCTTCAACATTGCTCAAGGATGCACGTAAAGACCAAACCGCAAATAATTATGATGAGGCTGACGTAATTTTTTGTTACTAAAAAAAAACTGCAAAATTAAATAAAAATTTTGCATTTGAAACTCATGCGAAAAATGTACTTAAGTATTCAGCTCAGTTATTTTAATTAAAGAAATGCCAATAACTGAGCGAACATTTGGCTTTTGAAGTCGAACAACAGCTGGCAACAGGCAACAGGCAACAGGCAACTGGCAACTGGCAACTGGTTTTCATGTTGTTGGATCAACAACAACAACAACAATAACAAATCGACTTCGAGGCGTATTAATTAAGCAATTTGTCAAGCGACGCGTCGATCCAGACGCTGAAACACCGATATGCCAACTGAGTAGACTTGGTATCCCAGTTGGATCACTTTGCATGTCGCATGTCAATTTCTCTGTGGCTCATCGAATTCGGTGTGTGTGTTGCATTATTTGGAACACTAATCATGGCGGCATGCCCCCGAAAATGTTTCAATCCTTTTAAAGCTAAATCTCGGGGGCAGCTGTCAAAGATGTCACCCCAAACAACGACAACGACAACGACAACCAACAACAAATCTAAGTAAAGAAAAGCCGCCAACGGCAGTCGACTCACTTGCAACTGAAAAATATCTCTAGCCTGAAGGCTGAACCTGATCTTGAGCTTTTAACGTGTCTGCTGACAATTTGTTTTGTCGGGCATTTTCAGTGCGCTCTGACAGCAGGTTATTCATTCTAGCTCTGGCATTTAAATAGCTACTCTCTGTGTCTGACGCCCACAATCTCAGTGGGCGTGGCAGCCTATGTGTTTTGCCAAAAAAAAAAAAGAAGAAAAAAATAAGTAGAAGTTTTCGTTAAAAACTAACATTTTTCCCGCTAAATTTTCTCTTGTCGATGCGTGAGTCATGCGTTAAGGCACGTTTCGGCAGCTGTCCATCAGTTCCATCCATCTAGCTGTCTGTTGCACTTGTTGTTGCTGTTGCTGTTGCTCCAGCTTGTAAATAGTCTGCGTGCTGATGGATATGCCCCCAACATGTATTCAAAATAGACTGGGCAAAAAGTTGTCGTCAATTGTCGGCACATTTGTTAAATTGTCAGACATTCGGATATAAACTGAGCAAACTCTGTCTAGAGTTACAAAATCTTTCATTCGGAGAAGGAGAAAGATAGAGAGGCAAAATCTGACAGAGACGGAGCAAGAAAGAGTTTGTATATCTTCTTCCGATGAGTCATCATGTATCGAGAGTTGAGAGACGACGAAGGGAAATCCCTTGAGAACAAATGCTAAATATATGTTTTATTTTTATTATTGAATGATAAATTATGTGAGAGGGTTTTGGAAATAAATATCAGACTTATAGATGCTGTGCAAATAAATACTTAGCTGTCGAAATTATAGTTTCAATTGCATTATAAATATTTATTAAAATTATTGTAATGATGAAATAATCACTGCTTTGTCAACTTCATAATTAAATTCATTTCGATTACTTAAAAAATATAATCAAATAATAATTTTTTTTTTTAAGTAATCGAATTAAATTCATTTCGATTACTTAAAAAATATAATCAAATAATTTTATCATATATATATAATAATATATGATTATAAAGTTATTGAAAAAAATATATATTTTCTTAGCAAGAGAACTTTATTTAATTGAAAACTTAGCAAATGCTAAATTAGCTTTAAAATGATGATAATCATTGAGCATATCATAATTAACTTATTATTAAAGAAACTCAGCTTAGCCCTTAGCAAATGTATTAGAATTATTACTTATTTATGATTCTTATCATGGAGGAGGAGGAGTAGAAGCTCTGCACCAGGAGACTCCGATATGCGACTGATGAAGCGCTGCAGTCGGCTTTCCTTTATATAGGGCGACTCCCACTCACTCCCGAATAAATCTCAGCTCTTGGAGTTGTTCACGAAATTGGAGTGTACACTCGAGCACTCGAGTACACCCGAGCCTCTATACTAGGCAGCTCTCCTATTAGAATTGACAGCAAGCCCTGTCGCCTTCTCTGAGTTAGTTCTTATGCTCTAGCACATACGTGAACTTACTCTACATGCATACTCAACTGACTTGTGCTCTCCTCTGATTTCTATGAGAGCGATAGAGTTAGCTATAAAAGGGGCGATGTCTGCAAATACAGACAGTTCGACAGCGAACTCCAGATCGAGAAGACATAATGTCTTATTATTAATAATAATATAATATATATATATATAATAATCACTAATATATATAATTTATTAATATTTATAAATTTTTATTAATATTTATAAATATATCAATATATTTAAGCTATAGATTTTTCCAAGATTAAATATTAATTTTCCTATAAATAAATATAAATTTTATTTACTTTATGCAATCACATTTTTTATTCACAAATATTTCTCGGCTATGGATGTATTCTTAGTAACATGGTCTTGAGTAATGGAAATGCTATAAGCAGAAAGATTAAAGAGTTCGTAAAACCGTCATCCATGTTGTAAAGGTTTGTATTAAGGCAATTCTCTCGTTGATCTTCTTTAACTTCTTTTATCATTTGATATGCGCAAAGAATAGAAATTGTTCTTGTATTATTCAGTTACCATTGAGGAAGTATAATTGAACTTCTTTTAATAATAGAATTTAGAGATAACGTTGCCCATTTTTAATGCCGCATAGCAAAAAAAAAAAAAAAAAAAAAAAAAAAAAAAACAAAAAAACAAATTTAAACAAATAATGAAAATGTTTCGAGTAACAGTTGAAAATTCGACATAAATTTCAATACCAGATGTGTTTACGATGCCAACTTCATCAAAGGGCAAGCTAGAGCCAGAAAAATCACATCCTGCATGCATTTACGCCAAAATCAAAACACTTTTCCAGAAACAACTTTTTCAAAGGGAAAAACCCGCAGGCAACTAAACAGAATGAATGAATGAATTTCTTGATTAAGCATTTCTAGCGATATCAAATATTTATTCAACACTTTCAAGTACTGAAAACGTTTCCCTACGTAGAAATCCCGATTCAATTTATATATACATATTTTTTTTGGAATTCAATCTGAAGCAGCATAAGTTGTCCATGTGTTGACATGATACCAAAATATTTGCTACGTTTTTAGAACATTTTCGAAAATCAAGTAAGAAAGCAAGAGGAAAGAGAAAAGCAACAGGTAGAAAGTGTTATCAGATATCAATTGAGAGTTATGGGGCTTGATATGAGTTTTGGACATTCGTTCACGAAACGGATGATGTGTATTTAGCTTATCAAATGGATCGAGGAAAGTTGATATGCTTGGCAACTGAATGAAATGCATTTTGGAGTATTTACTTTGAGCGCCAGTGCCTGGTAAACCTGTCGCCAGCACAACATTTATCAATGAAGTTCAATGACAGCTGTTGTTGGCCGCTTTCAACGATCAACGATCGTTTATCAGCTTAAATATTGACAAATGGCTCGATATAGATGCCGCAAGCAGTGCGACATAGACATTGAATGTATTCACTTTGGATTCAGATAGTGTTAAACACGTTGCGCTGACATTGATGGCTGTTTAAACCTGATAACTGAGAGCTGTAGAGCTGGACGAGAGTTGAGCCGTTGGTTATGTATGAGATGACAGTTTTTAAAATGAGACGCGACACAAGACACAAGTTAAGTGTGAGCTGAGTTCTTAAAAATGGTTTTGGAGAATTGAGAAAATTGAATAAATTTGCTAGTTTTTTTATGAAGCTGAGAATATTGATTGAATTTATGTGTATGTGTATTCGCTAAGTTAGAAATAAATATTAAATTTAATAAAATGTATATTAAATTTAAATAAATTTTGTGAGATTGTTAAATAAAATATACTGAATATTTATGACTTTAAAAAATGCATATAATAAAAATAATAAATAAAAAATATATAATATATTATATAATAAAAATGAAAATAATATAATATATATAAATTAAATATAATATAATTAAAAATAATTTATATTTATTAAATAGAATATATATTAAATTTACCAAAATATTTTTCTTGAATTTTTTTTAAATTAATCTCAATTTTAATTTATTATATATTTGTGATAATAAATAAAAAAAATATTTTTCAATATTATATAATTTTTTATCTATATTATATAATTTCAGCATTAAGTATTTTCTATCCTTGGCACATTCAACAAAATAGCTTCAGCTGCATTTACTAAAAGCATTTTTCTGTGCTTCTCAAACTTTCAAAGTTCTGCGATGTTGGCTTGCCTTAAACTGTGATGATTTATTGAGTGTTTATGCTTAAATGATTTATGCTTAAACTGAATTCATATCGCATTCCATTCAACATTTTCCACTTAAATTACTTCCTTATTAATCCACATAATCTATAATGAACTTCCAGGGAACTCATTTAATGAGCTGCAGAAGGTTTTGTTACTCACGCCCAACATTATTCATAATATATGTACGACGGGACTATCTAGAAATTTTCCTCATAATCTTCACATTGATTACTCAATCGGCGCGCAATTCTTAGACATCATTCGTGATCATTATCAACACATTAGGTAGACTAAAAAAAAAAAAAATAATACATTGCTGGACTCTTTCGTTGACCCAATTACATTGAGACTAAGATCAGAATTTATTGGAACTGCTGCCCATTGCATTTTCATCTCTCGCTCTTATCTAAAGTGTCTGGACTAACGAGCAACGTATTTGTTTCTTCTTCCACGGACTGCACATCACAACACTCCGGCTGTGCCGCTGACCCGTTAAATGTTCCGGTGGCCCCAAATAGACACCAATTGTGTGAGAGTGAGACAGACAGAGTCTGTGCTGTCTGGTTTCTGTTGAATGCCGTCTGGTCGGCGGCGTCAATCTCTTATCAAAACTTGGCCTATTACATTAATTTATGACCAAACGCCAGTGGGGCACTTCAAAGCTTTTGTCGAATCGCCCAGGAACCATCCGATAGGTCTGCTAGCACAATTAAGCATAAGTTTATTGCCAGCCAAACCGAAATGATGCTTCAACTTATGTAAACAGCGCCACAAAATAGTTCTACTATACCCTTTGGAAGTTTGAGAGGAATTCCTATAGATCATTTAGTTCGACGTCGGTTTACCGGCGTAAAGTTATAGCTTTATTTGGTATACTCTGTAGGTGTTATGCTAAAAGGGTATGCTGAGCTCAAGGAAAAACATTTTGCAATAATGATAATAGTTTTTTTTCTGTTTAGGATTTTTTGTATTTATTAAATGAATAAATCTGAACTAATATAATATTGACTATTGACTATTTGTAAAATGAGAAATGTTCTCTTATTTTTCAGTTATTCCTTTATCATTCTCTCTCTCTCTCTCTGTCTTTATGTAAGTGAAAAGAAATTTTGTTTATATATTCATACAGGGTATTTCGTTATCTAGCCCTCAACATACTCAACATTCCAACTTCTTTTCAATTTTTTACAAATTTTGTTTGTTTATAAAAGTTATGTACCGCTACAAATTGCGTCGTGTTTTTTTTTTTTTTTTCTTTATTTTGTATTTATGAATCACAAACAAAATGTTTATATCGTATTTTGTTTTGGTGTTGTTGGGTTGATCTATAAAAACTTTAAATGCATGTTTTGCCCTTTAGTTTTACGTTCTTAAGTGGTTTATTTATTGGAACTTCAGTTCAAAAGCGCGCTCGCAATTTGTATAGGATATATTAAGTTTCCATATCATATTACCGAACCTCATTCAATCCATTGTGTTCAAGCAGCTTTTGTTTATTTTTTAATGAGTACCCCCCCAATTGCCAGAACATCATCATCTTCTGCATGTTTATTATTTCTGTTGGAGTTTTGACATGTGTATCTCTGCCCTCGAAGATCGCATAACCTGGATTATTTCAGAAATTTAATAATATTATTATCCTGATATGTATTCATCTATTTTTACCATTTCCTGCTCTATATAAATTTTGTATACAAATTTAATTTCTCTGTAAGCAGCTGGCATTTCCAATTACGTTCGTTACGTTAACCCTTTGCAAAATGTTGCATAAACAAGCCAGGTGTTGTTCAGGTGTTTCCCTTGGCACATTAAACCCAATGATCTATAAACTGCATTTCAATAAATTATCACAACAAAGCGTAACTGCAGTTGAGATGCAACTGAGAAGAAGTGGAAACAGTTGAGAGCTGTGAGAGATTCGAAAAGGGCATTCAAAATGATGAAGCATGTGGCAGGGCGATGGCGAAACACTTTCAATGTGTTGAGAGAAATACTTTTAAATAGGGAAACTGTAAAAATAAATGAGAGTTTTTTTTTAATACTCTTCGATTCAGCTTTTAACAAAAAATGCTGGGAATGCAGCTTTACATTATATTAATAAAAAAAATTAATAAGAAAGTATATGAATTTGATTTAAATAAATTAGTATATAAAATTTGATAATAATGCTCAAAATATATTGGTAATAGCTATAATCATTTTAATTATAATAATGGTAATAATAATAGAGATTGTTTTAATATTAATAATGACATGTATATTCATAATGATAATGATTCAATTAACAATAATAACAATAATAATAACAAGTACGATAATGTGAGATTTTAACATTTACAACGATGAAAATAATAATAATATCAATGAGACTAGTCCAAGACAATAATAATGAAAATAATTATGAACAAATTAATATTATTAATATTAATGTAAATAAATATATTTCTCAAAAATCCATATCAGACTTTCAAAAAAAAAAAAAAAAAATGATTGAAATGAAAAGTTAACACTCAATTGAAGCTAAAGCAACTTTCGATCAAGTCATCAAAAATTAAGCTGGGAACTTTTTGAACAGCTGCCGATAATGAATGCAAATCGAATGCGTTTAGATTAGTTTTCCAAATCATTCAATTGCAAATTGCAAATAGGAAAACAAGTTGGCAGCAGTTGTCGTGCAGCAGCGTAGTCAAGTGGGCAGCGCCTTGAGCACCCGAAGATAGCGAATTGATAGAGCAAATTATTGACGATTAAAAAACGGCTTTGTTGACTCTATTTATCAAGCAACGAAACGCTGCGAGAGGAGTCAGATAAATGCAACAGCTATTGGCATTAATTGATTGATGGCTTGTTTAGATTACTGAAAATGAAAGTTCGCCACGAAATGGGTCAACAAGAAGCCGCCATATAGTAGCCAAGTTACAGATACATTTACAAATCTAGATACAGATACATTTGGCCATTGAATTGAGCCCACGCTAAGCTGCATTTCCTTTGTTGTTGTTGTTGTTGTTGTTGTTGTTATTATTGTCGTTTCTTTGTTGTTGCTGTGCTTTGAGCCATGGCTAATCAGCGCACGCACTCACACTTTATCAGCTCATTAGCTGGCCATAGCTATATAGATGCGGATATATATATAGACAGATATATAGAGGGATATATATATATATATACATAGACGATTCCTCAAGTCATGATATTTACATACGGCAAGCCGGGAAAGCTGCTGTTTGCTCATTCAGTAATATAAAGGAAAAGAAAAGACAACTGTTTGAAGAATGCATTCTTCAATGCATACACTTTTCAATTTTTCATTGATTTTGTATTTATTTTTTTTTTCTTCTGCTTCTTCTTCTTCATCTTCTGTTTTTTTGTTTGCTTCTTGTTAACTGCATTACACAATGTGCCGACTGCTGGAAATTTAGATTTGTGGGAAAATGCTACAGAGAGCTCGGAAATAACTTCTCTCTCTCTCTCTCTCTCTCTCTCACTCTTCTCTGATAGCTCTTGCCTTTGCCTCTGCTCAAGCTGTCATTGACTTTTATTTGTTTTTAATTTTTTATTGACATGTGAAGTTTTTTGTAGAAGTTTAGTGAACTTTTTCTGTTGGTTTTCTATTGCCTTTTACGCTTCAACTTCGCCTTGATCTAAGCATTGCGTTGAAAAGCAAAAGTTTTTCAACTTTTCAATCTATTTCAGAGTTATCAATGTTTTTTTTTTTATGGAATTTGTTAGTAAAAATGTGCATTGGCTAAGAGCTTTTCCAAGGAAGTGCTGCAAGTCTTGCTTGTGTTGAGGTAAGATAGATTTTTTGGATAGATTTTATCTAAGCTGAAGGCAAGAAATTTCGCTACCAAAAAAATAAAAATATTTTTGGATAGCTGATATAATTTTACAAACACTTTTCGACTGACTTTCTATTAAATGTTTTTACTAAATTTTTGTTTTTAATTTTGAATATTTAAAAAAAAAAAAAAAAATATATATATATATATATATATATATATATAATATATATATAAATATAATTTTGATCAGATTCTTAACCTAATTATACCTATCTTGGTTTTTTTTTTTCTGCCACTTAAAAATATTTCTCTACTTTACTTTTCTGTTTCTAACTGTCAAAGAAAGTTTAATTTTGTTTATCTACAGCGAAAATTCCTTTCAGAATATTTGAAATAATTTTTGTTTTTTTAACTGTATTCATACAAAAATCAATATGATCTACTCAAATTTTATTTATACCAATACAAAATTTAATTAAACTGATTTACAATTTAAATTCTTCAGTTTTTAAGAGCCCAAGTTTCGCTCAGTGTGTGCGCTTGAATAAATAAACAAAACTTAATAAAACATTCAAAAATCATAAAATTCATTAATATATATTTCTCTCGCTTTTATCTGACTGGGTCAGCTGTGTTTTTTTGTAGCGCTTAGAATACTGTCAACAAACGTCAGCATAAACAAATGATTATCATAAAACTTTTTTTTAACAATCTATTAGTAAGTCGTAAGCTGGCTGCAGAAAAGAGCGTGAACCACAGGAATGCATCTTCTTCGGCTTCAGTCACTTCTTCGTCGTCAGTTTTCGGGCCCGTAACAAATTTCAACGACTCGACACGATAAGCCACTTAATTTTTATAACCAGTTCGGCCAGAACACACAATGTATTGCGACCTACGGCGACTGCTCTGGTCAACACCTATGCGAACAGTCAGCCTGGAACATGTGTTCCTATTAGCGCGTGTTGCGGTTCCTGTCCCTGACACAACTACATATATACACACACACATACATACATACACACACACACATGCATATATGCCATATGACAACGCACGCAACTAGTTTAACCATTATATGTGTACTCCAGTGTCTCTAACAATTGGCCATTGTCTACATTGTTGTTGTTAGGGCATCTGCTTTGGGCACGACCACAATTACCAGAAGTGTAGAGAAGAGTGGTAGGCGGCATCAACCTAGAGCCTGGCGCTATTGTCCTCACTAAGGGGTCACATGTGTGTCTGTGTCTGTGTCTGTGTGTGTGTGTGTCTATATGTCTCTCAGTTGATCTCAAGCTAAATGACCTGAAGTGCACAAAAACACAAAGAGCCCTTCTACGTTCTATTACTCTCCAGAGACCTGTACATTCTATAGCGCATATGCCTTTTTTCTTTGGGTATTTCCATTTTTCACTTTGATTGGTTTTGTTCTCGAATTTTAACTATGTTTTGTGGGTTTTTGAAAATATATTAAATTGCTATTCAAATTCAATTGTTGTTTCTTTTGTTTGGACTGCGTTCTCAAATTGATAATGTAGAGTTCAAATGTAAATATAATTTTATTATATTTTAAGGGAAAATATTTGTTCAATTTGAAGTAAATTAGATAATTATTATAAATTTATTACTAATTCTTTTCTTTATTGAAATATTATATTATATATATTTTCTTATTACATATTCCATTAAACTCCTAGTGAGAAATACTTGACTAAAAAATTTCAATAAAATAATATTTAAAATCTATTTATTTTATTTTAGTTTTTTCCCAAATCCAATTCTTAAAATAAAAATTGACTGAATAATAGTTTTGTTTTAAATATTAATTTCTTTAAATTTATTTTGAAATTATGTTACATTCGACTTTTAATTCAATTGGAATATATAATTTTTTAATTAAGTTAATTTTTTACAAAAAAAAAATTTTTAATTGTGTGATAAGAAAATGTGCTTTAAATCATCTATTTATAGACTTTTATAATATAGACAATTTACGATGCTAAAAATTAAATAAAAATATATTTTTAGCTGCAAATCAATTTCTAAAGATTTTTATTGCTATCTATTCTATGCATATAAAATGTAATTTTATAGAAGAGCGTGCCTTTAGGTTTATGGCCTTATAGTTTCTCTGGCAGCTGTGTAGCTATGCAGATCGTACGTCTAATAGGCAAAGTTCACATGACAAAGAAGCAGCACAAGAACAACAAATGCTGTGCATGGGGCATGCAGCATGGGGCAACAGTAACAGCAACAGCAAGAGTCAAGACAACGGCAAAGGCAACGACAACATTGCTCGCCCATAACTGGACCTCTCACGTAATAACGTATAGAATTACTTGTAAATATATATATATATATATATACTTTATATAAGAAAATAAGTAGAAGAAGAATAAAAAAGAAAAATCTCTTCCTCCCGTTACAACTTTCACATGAAAGTTCTTTCAACTTGAGCGCCCAAATATGGATGCGCATTGGACACGTTGGACACGACATGACCAACAGAGTCGAAGTCAAAGCCAGAGTAAGAGCAAGAGCCAGCGACGTAGGCAGTACAAGGAAGCCGCAATAATAACGAGGCAACTCTACCAGCTTCTAACCAATCGATCAAAGCCATATTTAGAATGCATTGTGGTTCAGGTCTTATGCATTAGGCAATCTCCTTATGGCTGCAACAACTTACCATTGGCATTCGATTTGCCGTCCGTTCTCTGGAGTCGTCCGTTCCGTCCGCGCTGTTTGGACTTTTTGCCATTTCGGAACTCTGAGGAAGCAGCTGCCATGTCTGACTCGCCGTTGCCAATGTTACTTTCAATCAGTAGGCCACTTTTGGTTTTACGACGACGCGTGCTCTGACCACGGCCCGTGGCGCTGGATTTGCGTTGCTTTATCCGCTCACCCGTCCAGGACACAATGGTCGCCTCCAGCTGCTCCACAGAGCTGACATTGAGTGTCTCTGAGCTATATTCCTTTAGCATTTGGGCTGGTGATAGCACCACGAGACGTTGCTTCAATTGTGTGGAACGCCGTCCCTGAACCTGAACAGTTAGCAAGCAGCAGGGCAATAAAATCCATAATGTTGGCAGGATTAGGCAACATTTGGCCAAATTGCTTAGCTCGAGGATTTTCATTTTCACTTTCATTTTTCACAAAGACTTGAATTTAATTTAAGCACATTTTACACTTCACTTGACTTTGAACCCAATTAAATATATTTTATTGCTTTTCTAAGCCTATTTTTTATTTTTATTAATTTAGCTTAACACCAAGCTGCACACTCAAGCACATTTCCCAGAATTTTCATTCATAATTTTATTTGATTTTTATTTGTATTTTTATTTTACTTTTTTTTTATTCTCTTTTACTAAATTTTTTTTTTTTTTGTATTTCTTTTTTATTTTGTTTTTAGAATTTCCGCTTGTCAGTTGTCGTCGCGACGTTTTGCTTTTCTTATTTTTTCTGGCTGATTTTTATTTGTATTATTTTTTGTACACATTTCCTTTTGCACACTCTTTAAGACTCGGCGCGCTGCTCTATCTCACTATTTCTCATTTATTTGATGCACATTTTTGCGCTATTTAATTTTATTTCTGTTGCAGCCAGGCGACAGCGACAAATTTTTCTTTGGCTATTTTCGTATATCCTCAACGCAAGTGCGACAAAACAAATACAATTTATATCAATATATATATATATATAGCATATATATTGTAGACACGATTTCTGATTGCAGTTGCATAAAGCACTTTCGCTTTTATTTATTATTGCATTGCATTATCATTGGCATTATTTGCATGACACAACACTCGATTATCAGCATAAAATACTAACTAGTAAGTAGTTGGAGCCACTGCAAGCAGATGAGAAATCCCGACTGCGCGATCGAGAGACACCGACAAATTACGATCTTTAAAAAAATAACACTGAATTCTTTGCCTGCGTTAAGCGATTGCCGCGTCCTACACAAACGACCGTCAAAACCAAACTGAAGCGAACACTCGTGCCGGCTTGGCGATCGTGCCGCCTGTTCGTTGCACTCAGTGATGCGCATTTGGCTTGAAAAGAAAATGAGCTAAAATACTGGAAATTAAAGATGATAATTACTATGGAAAGTATTCAGAGAAGAGAGCGAGCTGTTAAGAGTATAAAAAATTTAAAAAATTAAAATTAAAAATTTTTTGATATTTTTTTTTTAAGTTTATTGACATTGCTTATAAATATTCTTTAGATTTTATAATCTTAGAGGATGTAATATATTAAATTTTTATGTTTCTTGTAGTATTTTAAATAGTTTCATTTAATATATAATTTATATTGTTATATTTATTATACATTTATTTATGCCACATTATTACACTAATACGTTAGCTTAAATATTGTTTTTTTTTTTTTTTTGTATTTTATAATAATTCAAATATATTTCTCTTTTTATTTTATTTAAAATCTGCTATAGATACTTGTACAAAAAATCAACTGCTAAAATATAAATTCATATTAAATATATATACTTACATTTTAGTCATACATCTTTGGGTACATCTAACCAGAAAAGGCTATATAATCTGCACTCATTGCAAGTGGCATTGGGGTTGGGGTATTCATTGTGTTTGTGGAACGTATTAGGCATGCTCTTGCCGTGGGCTATGGCACAGCAGACATTCCACAAGAACAATATCTATAGTTGAATTGCAGTACATGATTAAATAAAATTCAATGATTTTAATTTAAGAAAATAAATGTGTTTAATTTTATTTATTTGTATTCGTTATTACACCTAGAGTTTTACACTTGAATTATTTATTTAAAGTTTTACCAAGTTTCAGATATAAAATATTGAAAAATATTAATTTTAGCTATTCAAAATAATCTAAAATAATTATAATTTATTAAAAATAATCTAAATTAATTTTAGTTATTAAAACTAATAATTTTAATTTTTTTAAATAATCTAAAATAATTGTATAATTATAATTAATTAATTATAATAATTAATCTAAATTAATTGTAGTTATTAAAAATAATAACTTTAATTTATTAAAAATCATCCAAATAAATTTTAATTTATTAAAAATTATACAACTTTTGTTTTGTCGAAATAAATGGCTTAAATTTGTTATGGTCGCTTGCTGATTCATGGTAAGAAAAAATATTATGGATTGGTAGCGATATTATTTGTTTTATTCCCAATATATATATATATATATATATATATATATATATATATATATATATATATATATATATATATATATATATATATATATATATATATATATATATATATATATATATATAATATAATTAATATATAAAGTAATTAATAAATAAAGAAGTCAATGAATATTTTTGCATTTTTTAGTACAGAGTTTTGAAGCATTCACGATAATCAGAATAAATAAGATAAATTTCATTCAAGATATTAGGATCCAAAAATAATATATTCAATATGAAAAAATTTAATTAATAAATTCTTTCTTTATACTCTATGCTCTATATTTTTATTTTATTATAAAATAATTATGCAAAATTTATTTTTTATAATTACTTATTGGTTAGATATTGTTGACAATTATTTGTTCTATTCTGTAACAATTAATATATTTAAGAAGAAATAACAATAATATTTAGTTAATTTTAAAATTTAATCTATTATATAAGTCACATTGTAATAGTTCAAATATCCTGCATTTAAAGCTTAAGTTCCACAAGTCGGAAAAAAACTAATGTTAATGCTCTTTTAGTGTTCAATGCTCTTTGTCTGCTTTGTCTGCTTCTCTGTTATCGACTCTCTCTCTCTCTCTCTCTCTCTCTCTCTCTCTCTCTCTCTGATTCCCTCGGCCTTAGTCTGTCCGCTAGTGTTTACCTGTTGAATTTTTCAGTGTTATTCTTTAGCCCGTGACTTTACAGGTACTTGAAGTATATATGGCTGTGCGTATTGGGTTCAATGGGATTTTCCGGTGAGCTAAACAAAAACATTTGTTTTGCCCGCCCGATGGCGCAGGCACCTTGCTTTGCGCCCTTAGCAGTTCCTTCTTTTTGTTGTCTGGCATTTTACACTTTATTGTTTGGCCTTAAATTCGTTTTGACAGTTGCCAGTTAGAGGCAACTGGACAGAGTGGACGGATCGCAACGGGCATTCCTGATTATCCTTGCGGCGCGTTTGTTGTGTGTGTGTGTGTGTGTGTGTGTGTGTTTTTGTTGTCCTCGTTCCTCGACGCAGCAGGTGATGCAGGCATCCACAACGAATGGCGGCACTTAACGCCACGGCAAGCGTACCAAATGTATCTGTTGTTGCGAAATGTATCTGAAACGTATTCACCAGGTATCCTTAGGTTGGTGGTGACGGTGGCGCACGTTTCATGTTGCCCGCTGGCTATTTGCAACTCAATTCGTGGCACTCGCATAAATATCTGCAGCTCGGCAATGGCAGAGCCTAATAAGTTCACCATGCCAAAAAGTATCTGCTCGTACGTTTCATGTATCTGATGCAATTTGTTGCAGCTGAGCACAAAGGGCATTTGTCGAAGCGTGAAACAGCAGTTTCACGAGCTGCTGCTGCCGATGCTGAGGCTGCTGCAGAGGCTACAGCAATTGCAGCACCCCCTTCATGCCCTTGGCTTGGTATTGGATGATTTCGAATTCTGCCGACAAGGATTAAATCTGCCGCCCTTTGTCTGCGCCGTTTAAATTGGTTCGTTTACCAAATGAAGCGAAGTGCGGCAACGAGTTAAGGCAACAAGTACGAATGCGCGTGGTGGCAATGCCTGACTATGAGATACCCTAACTATAACAGTGAACAGTTGTTGTAAGTGCTATTTGATTATATAATTATATATATTTTATTATATTATTTTTTCTATACAAAAATTTTAAATTTATTTAAATTTCACATTTAGAGCATTTAATTATTTAGCTTCTTCTTAAGCTAAGCTTGAGCCTAAAAATAAATTTTATTTAACAAAATCACATGGCAAAAAGAACTTTAAAGTCTAGCTAGACTCATCTCATTTTGATCTACATATTTTTTATTTTTATTTACTATGTCACATATCTATACTCACGTCTATCATAGCCCACCTCTTCAACAATCTTCATAGGGTATTGAAAGGTTCAACTTTGCCTTGCGTAGGCTGTGCGCCTGCTCAATGCCTGTTTAAGTGCTCTGTTTAAGTACTTGAGGATAACGATGTGTACGAGCAGCGTGATCATCATCATCATCATCATCATTGCATTGCTGCTGCTGATTTCCTTGTGATTTATGCATCTTAATTGAAATGATGGCTTACAAATTGTTTGTTCGCTGCGACACGTTTGGCCTTGGAATGCCAACAAGTTTTTGGTTTCTGAGAACGGTTCGGTTCGGTTCGGTTCGGTTCGGTTTAATGAAGTGTGACAACTTCCTGCTGGCAATTGTAAACTATCATAGAGCCTGCACATCATAGAGAAGCTAATAGAATGAATTAAATTTTCAAACTTCATCTTCAAGTAGCAGCTGGATTTAAGAATCTTTAGCACTTGTTAGTTCAAGACCCTCAAGTCTATATCCGCCCACTTTATGACCCACTGCAGCACAGCACGTTTTTTTTTGTTTTCGGCCTTCTTCTTTCGCTACTTCTTGCATTTAGTTAGATGCCGTTTTTTTTTTTTCATGACCAGATTGCAATCGGTTGGCTAAGCTTCGTCTGTGACTTTCACACAGCATCTGAAAAGGCGCTGCTCGTGTATTCAATTTTCTAATAGCCGCCTTCTAATCAAAACTAAGGCATCGTACGCTCTTCTCTAGGCGCAAAACCAATTAAGCCAAGGAACTGTGTGAGGGGTTGACTCTGACTCCAAGTCGAGCTCATACAAATAAGGAAACATTTCTAAGTCTTGTGGTTGACTGCAATCTGTGGCTAAAACAAAAAACCAAACTAAAAACTCAAATAAAATCAAATGAAATGTACCGCCGAGACCTCAGTTTTTTTTTGTATTTGGTATCGATATGCCAACTCGAATCCAACTTTGGAAGCGCCAAAAACGTTAAATACAATTCATGGCGCTCACGAGCGGAATTTAAATTATGCCCAATTAGAGTTAGGTGCTAGCTAAGCCGCAATCGGTTGTTGTTGTTGCTGTTGCTGCTGTTGAGGCGACTGCAACTGCAACTGCTACCAATTCCTGTGGGCTGTATGGGCGGTAAGTGGGCGTGGCATGTTTGAAGCACGTTCGTGTGCTAAAGCGCCAAATTGATTCCGATCGCCCAAGGGGGTCTGCCAACCAGTTGCCAACTTGGCAAGTTCTCAGTGTTTGTTTCTAGTACTCAACGAACGAACATATGTCCGGGGAATCGTTGCAAGTTGCTGCCAGTTGTTGTTGTTGTTGCTAAAGTTGTTGTTGCCTCACATGATTTTCTTATGTTATGCTGGACGCCGTTGTTTGATGGATTACGCGTTGACAGGCTTCGGGTTTTTGGCTTCGATTGTAGCGCCACTGATTGTGTGCGCCTCTCGCCTTGGGAACTGGTCTTGTTATGTAAATTGCCGACAGTTTCTTGTGGGTGCACACACAAACACAGCTAGTCCAAAAAAAAAAAACTAAAAGAAATACAACTACTAGATTCAAGTGCTAACAATGTTGCCTTTTTCAGTGAGTTTTCCTTGAATGCCCTGGAATAGTAAAAATGGGCACAAGGAGTAGCATAGAGCTGAGGAAGAATTGTGTGATATATAATAAATAAAATATATATTTTTTCCATATTTATTTTAATTATATAATTTTTATTTATTCATTATTATTGTAATTATTATTTAATTATTTATGTATTTATTAAATTATATATTTGTTTGATTATGTATTTATATATTAATTTATTTATTTATTTATTAATTTATGTATTTATGTATTTATTTATATATTTATTAATATATTTATTTATTTATTGATTTATGTATTTATTTATTTATTTATATATTTATTAATATATTTATTTATTTATTTATTTATATATTTATTTATGTATTCATATATTTATTTATTTATTTATTTATTTATTTATTTATTTATTTATTTATTTATGTATTTATGTATTTATATATTAATTTATTTATTTATTTATATTTATTAATATATTTTTTATTTATTTATTTATATTTATATTTATTTATTTTATTTTATTTTTTCTAAAACACTTCAATCAGCTTCTTAAGCTTCTCCAAAATGTTGTTAGTTTTTTGTTAGATTTTTAAGTATATAAATAAAGCTGAATTTTATCTTAAAGTTATGAAAAGATTTTAGCATTTAGAAGACTAAATAATTATAATGAAACAAAGTCTTTGTAAAGAGATTTTAATATTTCTTAATATTATTATTTATTATTGTATTTACAGGGTATTTGCCAGCTCAACCGTCTCGCCCACTCGCAGTCTGACTTGTCTGCTGGTATGTATATTTTCTTTGCTTTTCTATTCTTTTTCTTTTTTTATTTTCCAGGAAATACATTTTTGTGGTTTTGCTCAAGGAGTTTGAAAGATTAATGGTGAAAATGGATTTGGTCGCCTGGTTAGCGGTAAAAAACGATACTTCGAGGAGGTTTTACACTTGATCGCTTCATTAGCAAATGTTGTACTTGCTGACACAGAATCAAACAGAGAGAGAGAGAGAGAGAGAGAGAGAAAAGAAACAGTTAGATTGTTTATTAAACTAAGATTAATGCAAAAATTTTGAGCTCTAACTAATATTCAAAAGAAATTTTGATTAGAGATTAAGTAGATATGGTCAAAGTTTTCATAACATGATGAACTTGGTTAATGAAGTGAATTTCTCTCAGCTCGTTCTTCTATAAAATATATACGCTCTCTTCCGCCTATGGAATACATATTTACAAAAACCCTTATACCCATCGCTCCTATTTTCAAAGAGTATACTGAATACCTAAAATATGTTCGCTTATCTTTCAGCTCAACATATTATTTAATATTCATAGCAACATCTCCGCAAATAGCCTTGAACTTCAATTGAAGCACATTTTCTTTCCATTTTGTTCGGCCAGACAAATACCACATATAGCATAATATATGCACATCGTCTTTATAGACAAATTATAAACACTTGTGTGCGCACTGCATGACTGCGCATACTGAATACATTCCGGACTTTGGATTGTTTGTTAGATCATCGACTCCTTAAATATTATGCGCAGACGCAACCTGCCCCAAAAATTTCCCTGAAATGACAAAATTATGCATATAGAATTTATAATCAAGTGCTGTTGGAAAACACATTGAGAGACTGAGAGAGAGAGAGAGAGAGAGAGAGAGGGAAACAGAAACCACAATCACGACGGGAATGAAATGTGTTTAACAATATTTCGTCTCAAATTGAAGAGCCCTGTTTGAAGGGGTTCAGACATGTTTATAGACCTCTTAAGTGTTATGCGTTGCATTTACAGATTGACACTCCTCCAACAAGAATTTTTCAAGAGTCTAGCTCTCTGCTTCTACTGCTCCCTCTTCGATTTTATAGCCACCAGCTGTGCACGAGGCGGCGCTTTGAATAACCTACTAATTAGAGAATTTTATGGGAAATTAATATGATGATTACGCCCCGAAGCGTTTCAAATGCACTAAAAATTAAGTTATAATTGAGGCTGAAGTCTCAGCTCCAGATAGAAAAGGGCGTGAAGAACGCATGTAGTTTTCTGGCTCAACGTAAGATTGTAGATCTTAAATAGCCCAAGAGGCGTTACAAGCTGTAATTTAATTAGGCAATGCGATAAGGTCTGGGTATGGAAGTGTGCACATTTGAAACAATGTTTTATTTTATGAAGAACATAAAATTAAAATAAATATAATAAAAAAATTAATAAGAACTTTATATGTAAACTTGCCAGGTTAATATTATTTCTAGCTTTATTTTAGTCTATTGTAAGCTGTTTGAAAATTTTATTATTTATTCTATAAGATCAGGAGTCTTAGGCCAGAAAAATTATAAAAATATATTTTAAAAAAATTATAAATTTACACATATTCAAACTCAATGTCATACATGCGCTGCAACCCAATAAGTCGTAAAGTAGAAATTCAGGGCCTCAGTTAACCTTTTATCTACTAAAATAGAAATAAGAATTTCTCTAAAATTTCAAAAAATTTTTACGTGCTTCTGCTATGTTTGCAATTAACAGTAAATTTAATTTTATTTTAATTTTTTATTTCTATTAACTCATTTACAAGCTTAAATGTAGACCCTCTGTAGACGGTCTTAAGTGAAAAATGCTTAATAAAAAAATATTTAAAAAAAAAAAAACAAAAGATGTTAATAAAAAATTAAGTTCAGCGTATGGCGTAAATATTTAAATGTAATTTTTAAAAACATAATTTATCAGTTTTGACCGAGTTTCTGTTTTATTTACATAAACAATATATAAGTGCTATAAGATGTTCGCAAATCGAAATGTGTAAACATGTAAACAGACTGATTATCAACAAGAATACTTTATATATTATATAATATACTATATATACTACATGAGTTCACGAATCTTACATAGTTAAATTTCGAGTAAATGATTGCTACGTAATTATTTATTGAGAATGGGATCAGTGTAACGGAAAATCAAACTTTAAGGGTTTAAGCGTCTCTCAAACAAACCTTGAACTAAAGCAAAAAGTTTAACCTGTAAAAAGATGTATGTATGCAGATGTATGCATAAATATGTATATATAAATATGATTCATATATATCTTCAATTACTTAATCAATGACTTCTTCTTAATAAAACTTTTGATTGATATTCAAGGCGACTTATTCATTAACCAATATAAATTTAAAATACCATGCAAATGCCTTTTTTTCTTATTATATTATTTTATTTTTACTTGTTTTAAGTATTTAATTTAATTATTTTTATTTATTTATTTATTTTGTAGAGCTAGCTTATAATTAAAATTTTTTTTCTTAAGGCTTTGGCAACTGTGGCCCTCAGCTCTTATTTATTTTTATTTTTATTCTCATATTCTAATTTCTTATAATAATTAAAAAAAAAAATAATTAAATTATTAAACTCTTATTATTATCAATGAAATTAAATCCTCTACAGATCTCAACGTTGATTCCCACTCAATTAGGCAAAATAATTATTAAAAAAAATTGTTCCTTTACCATCTACTTTCCCAGATCGTGTCTATATGAATGAAGATGCCAAATAAAAAATTTCGTGTCCAATTAGCGCACAGCAAAAATTGACTTAATGTGTGGTCGTTTTTTCATTTTTTTTTTGCTCAAAACTTGACCCATTATTAGGCCAGCTCATAATATTGTCTAAACACTGAGATTTGGCACACCTTGAGCAGAATATATTTTTATTTCTTTAGACTTTGAACTTTGGACGAAGGGGAAATGCTGAAGCACGCCCAGAACGGTGCAACATTGCGTGACGAGGCTGCTGTTGTGGCAGTTAAGAGCGGATTTGAAAGAGGTCAGCGTCAAATAAATGCGTTTACTGGGTCACCCAGAGAGAACGAACGAAGACAGATTGAGCGTTGAGCCAATGGACGATGGATGAAGAGCGATGAGCGGCGGGTATCCAATCAATGCTGGGCGCGTAAATGGCATTATTTATAGTTTACATACAGTATAAAGAGGCCGACGACGACGACGACGATGCTGCTGCTGCCGTCGCTGGAGCATTTCGCGCATGCGCAATTACAGCGAATCAACCCATTGCAATGATTAAGCAGATTGTTTAATGCAATATTATGAAAAGGGCTTAAGGGAAATGAGAGAGGCAGACAAAGGGAGAGGGAGAGGGAGAGAGGTGTATATAATTTATGTAGCCAGCGCACGCCAGAGTCTCGAGTTGCTAGAGTGCAGTAGGTGGAGCATCCTTAGTTCATATACATATATTTAGCCAGCCTGCGGCGAACTATTTTAAATATTTTGATTAGCCATCGCGGCGTACGAAGCGATGCCAATGCCAGACGCCACTTGAAGGTTCTTTCGAGTTGCCTCGCTCGCTCTTTGAGTTTCGACTCCTACACCAATTGGCATTGGCTTTGCTCGCTGTCGATTTGCTGTGCTGTCTGCTAGGCAGCTACCGAAAGCCCATTAATTTATACTCCATTTAGGTCCTTTGGTTTTTGATTCTGAGTGCACTGAGAGAAACAGAAGACCACAAAGCTGAAATTTTAAAATTTTTTTAAAATGTTATATATTAATTCTTCTCTTTAGATTCAGAGAGGCTTTTATTATTATTATTATTTGTTTTTTAGGTAATTCATTTTGTTTTCTCTCAGTGCTTGTTACCACAAGACCATAAAGCTGACATTTTACGATTTTTTTTTAATGTTATATATTAATTCTTCTCTTTAGATTCAGAGAGGCTTTCATTATTTTTATATATTTTTTATTATTATTTTTTTTTTTTAGTTAATTCATTTTGTTTTCTCTCAGTGCTTGTTGCCGCCCTATTTTGACTGGCTTTAGGTTCATTTGTAGCTTGCGTGTTGTGCCTCATTTGTGGTCTGGTCTTTATCGCATTCCAGGCATAAAATGTTCAATTTAATTAATTTTAGACAAATCACTTAACAAGCTAAAATTCTATGTTGTGCATTAGTTAAGCCAGACAACGCAACATGCTAAGCAACTGCAGCAGTCGGAGAAAGCTTGTAAATATTGTGATATATATGATATATATGTATGTGTGTGTGTGCATATAATGTGAGTTGAGTAGAATATATATAATAATAATAATAATACAAAATAATAATAATAATAAAATATAATAATAATTAGTTAAAGTGTTGTGAATCAATCAGTCAAACCAAACCTGCTGAGCATAGCTCTCAAACTGTGGAGGCTAGAGATTAGGCATAGGTATTCAATTTAATGTATAACGCATACAATATATTGCTTCATTTGTGTCTGTTCTACTTCAGCATAGTTTATTCTAAAATAAATTTTTCCAACTTTAAATGCATTTAAAGTTGGAAAAATGTATTTAAAAAATTATTTGCATTCCAAAATTAAAAATGACTTATATGCATATGTATGTACATATGACGGAGTTATAGACAGCAAAACGAATATTATACGAAACCAATAAACTCTTACATATTATTAAAAATATCAATATACTCTTTTTACTTCATGAATAATATCAAAATAATTATATAATGAATAGTTGCTAAAGAAAGAGATTAAACATCCCTGAAATTTAACAACTAATAATATTTTATGATAATATGTTATAGGTATATATAATTTGTGACAATTTTTTTTTTTATATTTGTCACAAAAATACACTTTAAAAACATATAGTTATAATCAGAATTAGCTCATGCAAATTTTATTTAATGCTAAAGCTAAATTTCCAAAATTTCCTGCAAAATTATAAACAACAAAATATATATATATATATATATCTTATTTTTCGCTCCAAAATCCTTACATCAATAAATATAGTATTATATTGCAGCTTCGCTTGCGGCATGCAACATGTGGCACAATGCGAGCAATCGCATAACGAGTGAAAGTTTGAGCATTGCTTTTTTGCTTTGTTTTTGCACCTGAGGACAATTTACGATTCGAATACGAAATCGATTGACAGACAATAATCGAAATCATGTATTTTAAAAAATGTAAATTGAGCGAAAATCGCTTAATTTCGGCCAACAAAATGTGGAAGCTGGTCAAAGCAAAAAAAAAAAAAAAAAGTTAAGAGACATTTAAGGGCAACAAGCTAAACAGTTATGCAAAAGTAAGCGAGAGAGCTCTATCTCTCTCTATCTCTCCTTCTCCCTGTCAGCTGTTAGCGTTTGCTCACAATGTGATCGATCTTCACATTCAATAATGATCAACATTGTCCGATCATCATCATGCTGATCCTTGTCTCTCGTAATCTGGCAGCAATGTGCAACAGTTGATGAGATTTTGTTGCCTTTTGTGGATGTCCCTTTTAGCAGCAGCTCAACGAAGAACGCGCTGCAGCTTCAGCTAATGAACACCTTAAATGGTGTTTTTTTACCAAAGCCAAAGAGTCAGAGAGTCAGAGAGTCAGAGAGTCAGCCAGGCAGTTGTAGTGCTGCTACCTTTCTATATACACGCATTTTGTCACATTTTGACATATTTTTGCTGCATGCCAATGCCTTGGCCATAGTGCAAGTAAAATTGCCATATTTGGTGCCAATTAGAGGCGACCCTTTTACTTGAAACTTACGCTTCCCATTCCCCTCCCTCTCTCTCTCTCTCTGTCTCTCTCTCTCTCTCTGCTACTGCATCGAGTCATTACCAGTTAGCTTGGACTAGCTACATTTATGGAGGCGCAAATGAAAACCTGGCATCTCTTCCTGGGCAGTCACGTCGCCGCTTCAAGATAAATTGCTGACAGTTTCGTTTAATTGTTTTTGGCTGTCTGTTAATTGCCACAAAAATGTCCACAACCATAAAAGATCTCACGATTTTTATTGGTAAATCTTTCGCGGAAAACTTGCCTGACACTTTTACAATTACAATTTTATGACTCTATTAGATAAAGCGCGGCGCATGTCAAACCAAATGAATATTCAGCTAATAATTGTAACAGACAAAAAGAACTAGTTCCACTAGTTTCTATGAACAGTAGGCTCAATCAATCTAATTGGCATATTATATTTACTACTCCATAAATGTTTATAGTTAGAAATTGTACATGATAGCAGCAGCAGAGTTTCTCATTGTTTTGACTTTGCTTCACCTTTGCAGCTTCTAATGGAGCTGAAATGTTTCAATTCCAATTGTTGTTGAAAACTCTTGACTGACTCTGCATCTGGCCAAATCAAATACAAGTCATCATCAAGCGAACGTCATTGATGACTACGTCGTGGGGGCAGCCGCATAACTATTCGGGTCAATAGTTCAGCGCTCTTGAGACTCGAGTAAAAGTCATGAAACCACAATTTCTCATTGCTCTACGTTTTCATTGGCTTGGGGTATTATGAACATATTGAATTTTAGAATATTTTTTTAAAGATATTTGTTTATTATATTTGTATATATTATTATATATATACTATAATATTATTATAATATTATTATTTAATTCAGAGACAGTATTTTCTACATGACTAAGCTTGGGGCACTTTAAACGAAATAATTGAAAGATGCAAATTAAATAATTTTAATTTATTTTATTTTATTTTAAAGCCAGCTTTTAATATCTTATAATCATATGCCACTTTCTCCTATAATTTACTCAGAACGCTCTGTTAGACCTTTAAACTTCAAACTTCATTACGTTCGCATTTTTTAAAATCACAAAGTAGTAAAATGAATCAGAATATAAATAGATATATTTCTAAATTTATTTTTATTCATTAATATTTATATATATAAATTTTTTTAAATAATATTATTATTTATTTTTTCATTTACATTTTTTAATGCTTATCTAGCTTGCTGTTTTTCATGTTTTTATAAAATATATAGCAACTATAACTAAACTTATTTATTTATATATATAATATATTTTTTGTATCTAGTTAAATACGATTCCAAGTTAGTTTAAGAGCAATAGAAACTGCGATTATGAGATATATTGGAAATTCCTTCATTCAAATAAATTGGCTGTACTTCAATAAGAAACTGAAAAATGAAATATATAAACATTAATTTTGATTTATATTTAGATTTATAATTGATTTTTTCTTCACTTTCATGCCTTACATTTTACTCAATAAAATAAAAATATGCTTATAAGAAAATTGATAAAGTTAATCCAATTTAATCTAATCTATAGCTAATGTTGCCTTTTTCTTTAATTTCTTTTTATAATATAATTAACTAATTTATCTACTACGCACACACGCCTCAAATTTCTTTCTTCACGTTAATTATGTAAATCTTTAATTTATAATACTTAAAGCTTTCGTTTTGTTATGGTTTCCATTTCAGGGATTTGGTAAGCACAACACGTTGTTAGAATCGTTTTTCTTTTATGATAAGTCACATAAAGTAGGTTTATCTCACAGGCGATCTACGCTTCTATTTTTTTGGGTAAACTCCACATAGATCCCATTAAAGTGTCATAAAAATTCAATGCCACACACTCGAGTATGTTGTGCTGTGGCAGTGTAGTTAATC
Source organism: Drosophila stalkeri (assembly GCA_035047405.1). Taxonomy (NCBI): domain Eukaryota; kingdom Metazoa; phylum Arthropoda; class Insecta; order Diptera; family Drosophilidae; genus Drosophila; species Drosophila stalkeri. Next base: position 20,963,729 of record JAWNPR010000039.1, read on the forward strand.
GACCGATTCGCTTAGGCTCCAAACTCTTTCAACACGTTTTTCACATTTTACAACTTAATTTTTTATGATGTGCTCCGATAGAGGAAAACCCCAGCACACCAGACCAGGTCGACGAACAAACAATCAAAAGTTGTTGCCTATTTTTTTTTTTCTACATTGTGTAGTGCGACAGAGAGGCAAAGAGTCGGTAGAATTTGCATTTGGTCCGAGCTAAGGGAGTCAAGATAGAGTGAAAAAAAAAGAGCTGAAGAAAATTAACTGCAATCAAGTAAAACGTCATTCAACTGGGGACTTCGGCACGATATGCAAAAGTGAGACATGCACAAAGACCTGGACCAGAACTGCAAAATGGCATTTGAATAGGGGCAGGAGGCAAGCGAGAGGCCGAGCAGTGTCCGTAGAGCTTATAAATTTCCATTATGCGACTCTCGACAAGGTCTGCCGCAGTGCTGTAAACTTGCTAAATTGCCAACATTTCAACGCATTTTTCTCTATTTGCCTCAGACAAAGAGAAGCGCAACCAATCGACTTCCCTCCACATCCTCACCATTCGCCAGCTGCTTTTGATGAACCTTTTGAAGAGTTTTAATTAAGCTAATAAAGTTGTCTCTCTTTCATTGTCGGCGCAGCAAAAAAAAAAAAAAAAAAAAAAAAATGTTGCATGTCCATTAATTGCTTTGTTAGACACAAACAATAAACAGAAACGAGGTCATAAATGGGTTACATTTTTTACTACATCATATTACATGAGATTGCCGGATGGAAGATGGAGAGAATTCGGGAAGAGAGTGTATTTACAATTGAAAGGAAATTGTGGAAATTTTAAAATGAGATCTTTAATAATATGAAGAAAAGTTAAATAAAATTTTAATATAGAATTTACGTTTTTGAGGCTCAAAAATTAATAATTTATTTAAGATATATGTAAATCTGCAGAGAAAGATAAAAAAAAATTAAAGAAGACTCTAGAATAATGGAATTTATAGATTTATTTTTTTAGCTGGCTTTCCAAATTGTAAGTTGGAGCTCTAAGCGATATTATATTTCTTCGTATTCAGTATTTCATAAGATATTTATATAAAGCAGAATAGAGTGCGTAGCATTTGCTCTCTCTCTTTTTTTCTCTCTCTATCTCTCTCTTTCTCTTTCTTTCTCTCTCTCTCTCTCTCTCTCTCTCTCTCTCTCTATCTATCTCTCTCTCTCCCCCTTCTCTGTCTCTCTATATATATCTCCTTTTCTGCCCTGTCTGGCTTTTCTTGTTTTACATATATCACGATCTTCCCTGCTCTATTCCTCTCTCTGTCTCCCCCTCTCTCTCTCTCTCTGACTACCTCTATCTATACTTCTCTTCTCTTATCCTTCACACTATTTCTACCTCTCTCACTTCTCTCTCATATCTTATTAAACTTATTTTCACTCTATATCTATATCTGATATCCATATCTATATCACTTGGTCTCTCTCTATCTCTCTCTCTCTCTCCCTCTATCTTCTATCTTTTTTTTTCGCTTTACTTAAGAATTCACTTAAAAGACGCATACTAAAACCATTTACTATCTTAGCCAAGTGCATTAAACATTTCGTTGAGTCACAGTCTCAGGTCTGGTGCGCGTGTTTTGGCATTTTCAAGTTTTGCATACAGCTCACGTTTGCCCACAAAATATTACACCTCAAGCGGAGGCGCCATTTACGCGTTAAAAGCGCAATTACAAAATCGTAAAAATATAGATACATATATATTATATATATATATATATATATATGGTCAGGGGACAGAGCTGAGCGCAGAGTGTGTGAGCAATGTATGAGATTTACGAGTCGCGTGGGCAACTGCGAAAAGTAAACTGTAAATGAACGCAAGACGGTAGCTGGCAGCAAAAAAAAAAAAAAACACACAGAAACATATTAGCGCCTATTAGCCGGGCAATTTGCATATATTTATAAAGAGAGAAGGAGCGACAGAGAGAGAGAGTGAGAGGGAGCGATAGCAGATGGAATGAACAGAAGTTCAAGGTAAGCTGAGACAGATCAGGATCTGCTAGCTCCATATATATGAGACATAGCAACTGGCTAGTCTGGCAGCTCATGTGGCGTGTAATTGCTTTTCCCAGTGGTTGCAGTGGTTACAGTGGTTACAGTGGTGCAGCCAGTGTTGCCTGTGTGGCGCATGCGCCGATTGTTGGCCAACGATAAAATTCCAGTCAGCTGGCTACCCGGCACTTTATTTCTCTTTGCTTTGGCTGATTAAACGGCTGATTGTATCTGATATCTTGGCAATATTCGGGGCGTAATTAAAGGTATTAAGTGTGGCAAAAGCAGAGAGCTTGAGCCAGGTGAAAATATTTAGATATATGTATTTATATATATATATGTGTGTGTGATGGGCGGCGTGTGAATGGTGTGATCGTATGCATAGCCCATTTAGAAGCTGGAGAAATTGTAGCTTTTAGATTGCTATGGGGCAGGCTAAGGAAAGTTTTGTTATATGAGATGTGATTTGCTGAAAAGTTGGCGAAAAGTTGAAAATGTGCATAATTAAGCTAAGATTTATAATTTATTTATTTATTTATTTTTAGAGCTAGCTTATAATTAAAGGTTTTTTTCTTCAGCTTATGCTAAAAAATTTAAAATATAATGAACATTTATTTATAAATATATTTTTATTTACAATATATATATTTTTTAATTGAAATTTATGTTAAAAATTATCTATAAAATATATAGTATATACCTATATTATAATATGTATTTTCTTGACATATAAAATTATTTTATTGAGCTCAATCAAATTTGTAAATATATATTTTTAATTTTTAATATAATACATGATTAAGCTTAAATAGAAATTCCTAAAATGTTATTTTAATATATTGTTATTCAAATGTTATTTATTCATTTATTTTATTTTTTTATTTTTATTTTTATTTTTTTTTTTCAATGGAAATATATTTTCTAAATCATTATTATTTATTTAATTTAATTTTTTTTTTGTAATTATTTTTTATTTCATCAATGAAAATATAGTTTTTAAATCATTATTATTATTATTTTTAATTGTTTTTTTTTTTTGTAATTATTTTTTATTTCTTCAATGGAAATATAGTTTTAAAATCATTATTATTATAATTTTTTATTTTTAATTATTTTTATTTTTATTTTGGTAATTATTATTATTTTTTTCAATTGAAATATATTTTTTAAATTATCTAATTATTATAATTCTATTTTCAAAACATTAAGCATTATTCTGTTCTAATTTCAATTCCCTATAGATATATTTTATATAAGTTTATTTTTATAAAAAATATATATATGTTTTATAATAAATAGTCTCAGGTAGCAAACATAATTTATTTGCATTCAGCCACCCACTCACACACTTCACACACATTTTGCAGGCTCAACAAACCAATCGATCATGCCCGAAAAGACTGACACCTTTGCCTGGGCAAACACAACAATGACAACAATAACAAGTTCAGTTAAAAGTAGCTTCCGCATAACTGCGAAATCAGATCGACAAACCCTCGTAGCAGCAGGCGCAATCTTAAGTTCGGGCTCATCCTTTGGCTGGCTGTTTGCCCAGAAGCGTGTTAAACATGTCAAACAGTTGCCAACTGGGCCAATGGGCTTGCATTGTTGTTGTTGTTGTTGTTTGTTTGTGCTGTTGCCCAAAAGAAGACATGATCAAGCAACAACAACAACAATGATCCCACAGCGTGAACTTGATATTATGCTAAAAAGGCAGCCCAATATGCAAAGTGGCAACAGACGAGTTGCCTTTCGATCTGTTTATTGTTGACTCTCGGTTCGAGCCAATTTGGTGCAGTTTCTATACACATGTGCAGACTGAGAAAGGAGTATATTGGCTTTGTGAAAATTTTATTTTGCTAGTCAGTCAGGGGAAAACTTTTTCATCTATGGCTAACTTTCTTAATTTATTATATTTTATTATATTATAATAGTAAATTGAGCCAAAGTCTCAAAGATCTGATTCACTGCAAACCTCTTTTGCTCTTGATGTATTTATTGCTTGATAAAAATTCAGTTGAGCGAGTATTATGCACTCAGTTAAGCCCGATTGCAAGGTTCTTCTCTTGTTATTGCTGAGTTTGTTGCTGTTGTTGTCGTTGTCACCTCGATAAGCATCTGTGCAGCTCACAAATACAAAAATATTGAGTGTGCTCCTCTTTTGGCTCCTATGTAAATGGAGCTGAATGTATTTTTTTTTTCTTTTTGGGTTTTTTTTTGGGTTCTTGGTGGTGTTGCCGACACAACAAATTACATGCAAATTAGATGAACTTGGTGTGCTAGTGAGAAGCAACTGTAAAGTAAGAGACACAGAGTAGTTGAAACTGAAGAAAAAGCAGAAGAAGTAGAAATTTAACAAGTTTGATATGAATAGTGTTGAAATAGTCTTGTGAGCAAAAGTGTTTGAGAACAGTCTGAAAAAGATGTAAGACAATATTTCGATATTATTGTATATAATTATTTAGTATTGTTAACAAACTTAACTCGAATTTGTAAAAAAACCTGAATGCAACATATACATTACATTTATATGTCTCGTTTAGCAGATCAGCTAGAATATTTATAATACCTTTATACGCATCTACTAGTTGGGCAGTCTCAACTGGAGCGCATGTATTTTGTAAATGGATATATTAAAAAAATCATATTATTTCGAAGAAACTGAAATTTACCAATAAGGGTTTCTAATTATGTTAAATATATATAATTAATAACAAACTTGTACATTCATACTATACAAATGTTAAAGGCAACCTTTTCTATACAGTTTAGCAGTCACTGATGAGATCTTTAATCAACACAGCCTAAAAGTATGCAATGTTTTCTTATACAAAATTCAATGAATAGACAAATACATAGCAAATTTTTGCAGACCCCACACATAGAGAGAGATATAACATTAGCTACGAGATCTATGTATAAAATAAAAAATTCTGTTACATCAAATTTTTAAAGCACTATATTCAGTTTTTATATATTTTTTTTATATATTTCTATTGCTGTTCAATGCGTTTCTGCGTCAGCTGACGTCATGAAATATATTTGAATTTCATAAGCTTTGCATGTTTTTATGCCACAACAAATTAATAATAAAGTAAAGTTTTTGCCACGTTTGTCGTCAGCAAAATGTTGTTTAACGCAAAATAAATCAAATTAAATTTCGTAACGCACTCATAAGCAAATTTTCGTTGCTCGTTTTGGAACGCGACCTAAAAGTATGCAGCACGCAGGTGAAGCATATACGAGTGAGGTAGGCGGCAACACTGTGCTACAATAAATTGAGCACGAAATGAACCGAGAAATGAGAGGTGTAGCGCAGAATATGTTTGTATTTATATATAGGTATTTTCTGGAAATAAAATATAAAAATTCATTTAAGAAATGTGTTGGAATTGGTAAATATAATACATATTATATTTTATAAAATAAAAAAAAAAAAACAAAATTCAACAAAATAAAATAAAATAAAAAAATAAAATAAATAACTTTTTTTTTTATTTATTTCTATAAATTCTTATTTGTATTCAACGTTTTTAAATTTTTTTTTATATATATACATATATATAAAACGAAAATTTTTATAATTTGTATTTTATTTGCTGAACTTTATGAACTTGCATACCAAAGAGGTCTGTTATAATAATAATAAAAAAAATTATTTTTAAAAATTAATTTGTTAAATTATTATAATTAATAATAAATATGTTCATAAATATTCTATGTGTCACTTTATTTATTTTATTATGTATTTTTTAAAGAATTTAAAGTAATATTCTAAAGTTTTGCCAAGCTAATTTTAATTTAAGAAATATATATAATGGATTTTCACTCACACTTTGGGGAACACAATTCAGAGAGCTACTGACTGCATTGGTTTCTAAACGAGCTCGATCGTGATCCAAGAGAAACCCTTTTTTTTGTGTATGTGTTTTGAATTGGTGTATGATGTATGTATGAATGTGAAGTTCGTTTGCATAGACTCTATGACTTGTCTACGTACTTACTGAGCTTCATATTGCGAGCGTCAATCGTATCACTCCCTCAACAATGTTCGTTAAAAAGCGTCACACGAATAATTCAACTCAAGGCGCTCAACACAAAAACCAAAACGAAAAGAACCGAAAGCGAGATCGATAGTGGCTAATCTTGCGAGCAGAGTGTGAATGGATTCAAGGGATTAATAGTTCATTGCGAGCTATGATTTCTTTTTTTATAGTGCTGCACAGTGTAAGGATTTACTTACCTTTCATAATATTTCTAAAGTCTAGGTCGTTGCTTTCGTCATGCCCATATGTTAAATAGACAATACACACACGTTCCAGGTAGATACTCATACCACTTCGCTGCAAATATATGTGTGACACGTGGCAAAAGTTTTGCTTGGCCTAAACTTTGTCTGCATCAAAAAGAAATGTAAAAGATTCATTATAATGCCAAAGTACGAGAATGAAGGAACTCATGTTACAAATAAAGATATGCTAACTAGGCATAATGAAATGGGCAACTAAATAGGATTGAAATAGTAAAAGCTGAAGAAGTTCAAGTGCCTCGACGACTGTGGTAATTGATATCAAATGCGTTATTCAGTATTCACAATATTATATCAGAGGCAGTTGACCTGACGCTCAAGAATTTGATTGCGATTACATGCATACATATATACATATATACAAAAGTAAACAGCACTTACAATAAATATATACATGTCTATGTTGTTGTCTTTATCTTCTGTAGTGCAGTTGACACTCTCACAAATTAATAACAATTGACGCAATGCATTGAGCATGCGAGTAAATTGTTGCAGTCGAGGCGCATCTCTTAGTTTTTGCGTGGGCATTTACACAAATAGCAAAACTGCAGCAACTATATACATATGTCTAGAATACAAAAGAAAGTCGAGTAGAAATTAGTTGAACAATAAATGTTGTATACTTGAATATGAGTGTGTGTGTGTGTGTGTGTCTGTGAGTGTAAATGTGAGCAGGAAGAAATGTGAAATGTCTGTCGCATCATACTTGACTATGTTTTTGCAAACAGGAGCGGAATTCTATTGTAGCTGGGCCCAAGAAATATATATAATTTATAATTAATGTATAATTAATTAATAATAAATATTAATAAATAAAAATAAGTTAATACAAAATTTAAAATTAAATAATTAATATTAATTAGGAACAAAAGTTCTTTCAAGGAAATGTGTAGATGGAGGGAAATAATAAATACATATTTGTGGAAAAGATGTAATTTAAATTCTAAGAAACATTAATTAATGTAATATTTAATTTTTTACATTAAACATCGTGTAGTCTAAGGCAGAATTGTGAATTCTCTTAAGTAAATTGCTTTAACTTAAAATTTTGTGCACACAAAAATCTGAAAATAATAAAAAAATATATAACTATGAGCGCAATTGAAAAGCAAAAATAAATAAATGCTAAAATAAATTTCTGTTTATACTTATATGTATATAGATATTATTTTAAAAATATGCAAATATTGTTCTATATATAAACTTTATTTTTATAAAATAAAATCTAAATATATTTTTTATCGTTTTTTTTTTTTTGCATATTTATTTACAAATACAAATTTTTTTAAAATATTGTTCTATATAAAAACTTGATATTTGTTAATGTAAACTAAATTTATTTGTTCTCCATTTCGCATATTTATTTTAAAGAAATATAAAAATATTGTTATATATAAATCGTGATATTTATATAAAAAAAAGTCTAGATATATTTTTTCTCTTTTTTTCGCAGATTTGCCGTTAAATAACTTTAGATTTGTAGGATGTGATTACCTAACTTACAAAAAGGAAAATTTTGTACAAATAAATTATTCTTTAACAACATTTTATAGTTGAAACCCAAAAATATTCTCGGTTAGCTGGAGCCACTCTTGCAACTGCACAGCTTTAGCTTATCTTATCTCTTCTATTGCAATTGCTTGACAGTTGAAGAATTATTTTCAATTACTTATAATACAACAGTTTAGAAGCTTTTTCTTCCCTTAGCTCTCAAATATGACAAGGTGTTTCGCTGTCAATTATCACTCATTAATGAAGTAACAAAAATTGTTTGCATGCATTTATGCATTTTAAAATGTTCCCTGTGAATCTTCAATATATCTGTAATCAATTTACCTAGTATTTTTTTATTACAAAATTCCAAATTAATTACAACATTTAAACATCAGTAAAGAGTTTTTTTTTAATTTTTATCATGCGATATAATGCATTTGCATTGGCATCTGACACCGCTGACCTCTCGCGGCGTCTATTGTTGCGATCAATACGATTGTCTGTCCGTTAATTGCATTTACTGTGTATGCGACACAAGTGAAACATAAATAATTGTAAATTATTATTCAATTCACATTTGTGTCGTCAAATTGTGCTTTATTGAGTTGTTGTTGTTGTTTGCTTGTTTTGTTTGTTGGCCTCTGGAGTTGCAAACTGTGAACACTGGTGGGGCGCGAGAATTCAAACGTTGAATTGCATTTGTACCCAATAAATAGTTAATGAAGGGTATATTATAATTAATCAAACCTAAAATCAAAAAGTTTTTCAAAAATTTATTATAGTTGAAAATTCTTAAATTATAATAAAAATATAATCATAGTAATGATAATAATAATGATAATAATAATATTAATATTATTAATAATAATAATAATAATAATAATAATGATAATAATAATAATATTCTAACAAATAAATTAAAATAAATGATTTTTAAAAAATATTATCACAGCCTAAAACACTTCTTAAAATATTTATTTAATGCAACTTAACACAAACTAAATAAATATTGATTAAACAATTTATTGAGACTGAAAAATAAAAAATAAACCCATATGATTGAATATATTCGTATCTCTCTCGTAAATCTCTCAATTTTTCAGAACTAAAAATTCGATAAACATAAATTTTATTGAATGCATAGAAGTTTATACAATTGATTGAATTTTACTTTGAGTAATAATTTAATCAAAAATATATAATAAATAAATATAATAATTTCACGAATTATATTGCAAAAATATTAATAAATACAAGAACATATTTATCAATATATTTATAATTTTTCACTACATTAATTTTGCATAGATAAGTTCAAAAATATGAACTCTTCTTTTTTTATTGAACTAAAGGTATTCCTTCTATTGCCTAAATGTTTAGTTGCATTAGCTTGTTGTTAACTGCCCGCTAATTGTACTTAAAGCGTTATTTAACACTATTCAAGAATTGTATGCATTTAATATTAATATTCAGTTGATTATAGGGCATCTCTAAGTCTGGTTTACTTTGCTTTGTTTTGGCCTGTATCAGTTTGTTTGTTGTCTCCACACAGTCACCCATATGCCGTCGCTTGTTGTCTCTCGTGCGTGTCTCATTTCGCGCTGCACATTTCCTGATTTTTGTTTTACTTAAGCAAAAAAAAAAAATAAAACCAAAAAAAAGCACTTTTGCTTGTGTGTTTTGCTTGACATTTTCTCGAGTCTTGTCTTCTGTCTTCGTTGGCTTTTGCTTTTCCGCAGTGACGCATCTACAGCTTTGGCTTTGGGCCGCATGTCAAGTGACGTTTCGCACGTTTCGCATTTTGTTTGCATATTTTTTTATTTTCGTATTTCTTTTTTGTTGTTTTTTTTTTTTTTTTGTCGATTTCCCGTCGCTTTGCACGTTTCCCAGTCGAATGTCACGAGCGCGCATGTTCAAGTGGGTCGCTGGAGCTTTTGGATGGGTTTTGTCTGTGGCCAATGGCTTTTTGATTAGCCCGGCCAGCTTGGGCGACTTATCCACTCAGCTGGGCCAGCAGCTGCATTGTTGATATTTTAAAAATAACTAACCCAAGCCTGTCTGGCACCTGCTGAATGCCTGATTGCCTGACTGCCTGCCAGTGGCTGCGCCTTATCACGTGTCTCGATTGCTCACCTGCCTTGCCAGCTCAACCATTTGCATTTGCATTTGAAAATCAATATGGGCCAACGGCTTAGTGCGCTTCAATTGCATTTGGCGGCAAGGCGGAACCATGGGACAGCCCAACAGCTTGGATGTTGTCATTGTCTGGCCGTAAATCGAGGCTCTTAAGCGGATTAGTTTGATTTGCAATCCAAGTCTACCGCCCCATCCTCTCTCTCTCTCTCTCTCTCTCTCTCTCTCTCTCTCTCTCTCTCTTTCTCCCTGTCTTTGTCTAAAAATCGATAGGCTAATGCACTTGAGCAGTTTGTGTGCTTAAGTCTAACTGGCTAATTCGCTAGAAAGGTGACAAATAGTTTCTTCAGTTTTTGTCTTTGTCTGTTTAGCTGTTGCCTTCACTGTCTCGCTGAAGCCTATCAAATTCAAGGAAATGACATAGAAATATGCTTAGAACTATATTCTATAAAATATGCAATCAAAATTTAAATCGAAATAATTTAAATCTAAATTAAAATTTGAACTTTCAGATACAAAAAAAAATATTTAAAAAAAAACACAAAAATAAATAAATAAATTTTTCATTTATATATTATATTATATTTTATTATACGCATAATTTTTATATATATTAAATATTTAAAAATAAATAAATTATATAATATAATATAAGTAAATTATTTATATAATAAATTATATAATATAAATTAAATTATAAATAAAATTGTAAATTGGCTATTTAAATTAAACCGATAAATTTAAAATATTGCCATGTGAAAATAATTCGGTTTTCTACAGCTTAAACAGCTATCAAATCAGTCACTCTATAGGGCAAATTAATCTCGTTGGAGGTAGAAAATTTTAAGATTTAAGTTTGTCAATAATTTATTGTTCCTATAAATATTTGTTACATAATATAAATTGATTATTTCATTATTGAAGCATTTAATGAGTAATGAGAAAATTTATTTCTTTTTTAACTAACATATGTTTTATAGTATATACGTAGCTAGAGATATTAATTTAGTTTACTCCACCAGCAAATCGGATTTACTAAAAAGTGCTAAATTAGAAATTAGTTCTGGCTATTTACATAAAATGCTCTCGATAATTTTACTTTCACTTAAGTGTTTTAGAAACCATTCAACGTTATGAAGCTCCTTGTGTTAGGTGAGATTTCGCTTGTAATTAAAGATTTATTATAATATTTGAAATATTATTCGCAGTTATTGTGCTCTGCTCCTACGCAAAAGCTGAGTCACATTGCTTTGTCGCGAGCAGTGATGCCCAGTGTCCAAACTCGAACGTGCAATTCTGGGTGTACTCCAAGTAAGTTAAGAGCACAGATAATAATACAAGGCAGCATTTTAATAGCACGTTCAACAAATTTCTTATATAGATTCAGATCACCAACAGTTATTAATCCTCTTAATTTAAACCGCAATGATTTTATCGGTAATCGTAAGATTGTTATACTAATACATGGCTATATGGGCAATCATGACTATTCCCCAAATGACTCTATTCGCCCCGCTCTTCTAAAACACTTGAATGTGACTGTTATATCTATAGACTATGGCACTCTAGTGAGGCATCCGTGTTATCTGGAGTCAGTGCAAAATGTGCCCCTAGTAAGCAAGTGCCTGGCACAGCTGATCAACAATCTAATCAAAGCAAATATTGTTACAAATGACAACTTGCATGTAATTGGCTTTAGTCTTGGCGCTCAAGTAGCTGGACAGACGGCCAACTATGTGAATCAAAAGCTGAAACATTTAACAGCTCTCGATCCTGCCAAGCCTCTATTCACAAATGTTGATAAAGAACGATGCGTAGATAAAACTGATGCCGAATTTGTCGATGTCATACATACAGATATTCTGCACTATGGTATACTAAAGCCTGTTGGACATGCTGATTTCTATCCCAACTTTGGCAGCCTAAACCAACCCGGCTGTGCGACGGCTTCGAATGAGACGAGCTGTAACCACAATCGTGCACCAGAGTTTTATGCTGAATCAATAATCCCTCACCACAAATTCTGGGGCCGTAGCATCGAGAAGCCACACAAAATTGTTTCCATGGGCTATTTCACGCCAACTTTTGTACGTGGTATTTTTATCCTGAAGACAGGCAGTAAATCTCCATTTGTTTTGCCCAAAAATGAGTCCATATTAACAGATATTCGACTTGGGCACAATCTAATCGAAAACGAGTTCATAAACTACATTGACAATGCTCTCGTGACCCAATTGTTTGCGCAACTCTCAAAAACAATACAAAAGTCGAAGAAAAAAATGAAATGGTTGCAGAGGCTACCGAGATTTTTCGTATAGCTTTCAAAGTTAAAACGTACATGGATTATTCAATTTCTTTTTGCAAAATTATTTTAATTGCTAAAATTTGCTGGGCCCAACAAGGATAAAAAAAAAAGATTTGATAATAAAATAAATACAACTAATAAGAAAATGTTTTTAATTATCATAATAAATAGTAAAATTTCGCATTTATATGTATTTAATATTGGTCAAGAATAAGATTTTTAGTTCGAATTAAAATAAAAAAAAAAAAACAATATAAAAAATGAAGCTTGAGTAAATCTAAAATGATTTCCTTGTTCCCTCCCAAACACATTTTTCGCTTTTTTCAGAACCCTTTGAATTTCTTTCCCTTTTTGGCAAAGAGTCTCTAACTGTACTGAAATATTATTTACAAAAAAAAATACATATCTATATATATATATATTAAAAATAATAAAAATAATATAAATTTAGACCTTGAAAATGAATTTCTCTTTGTAGAATTCAACGAGCTGTAAATATACAAAGTTGGACAGCGAATTTCTGATTAAGCTGCTTTTCAGGCATTAAATTTCATGTTTTTACTTGATGAAAAATATTTAATATAATAAAAAATATATATATATATATATATATTTATTTATTATTTTTTTTTTTTTTTTAAATTCCCTTCAATTGAAATTTTTCAAAATAAGTGTAGGAATGAATTTTCATATATAACTATATAGAACTATAAATATTATGGAATAAGCACTTTAGTATAAATATAAATCAGCATGCCTTATTAAATTAATTTTGCTAAATTAGTAATTTGTTCTGGCTATTAACAGAAAATGCACTCAATATAATTTCACTTAGAAATGCTTTGGAAATCATTTAACGCTATGAAGCTCTTTCTGTTAGGTGAGATTTGTAATCTATACAAATTTGTATTATAATATAATATAACTTGCATTGTATCTGTAGTCATTATACTCTGCTGCTACGAAAAAGCAGAGTCAAAATGCATTGTGGTCAGGAAGGGACAATGTCCACACTCGAACATAAAATTCTTTCTGTACTTCAAGTAAGTTAAGAGCACAGATAGTAATGTAATGTAGTAACGACATGTTCAACTATTTCCAATGCAGAAACAAATCACCAAAATTAATTAATGTTCGTAAAATAAACCGCGCTGACTTTCAAGAAAAACCGAAGATTATTATACTAATACATGACTATAATGGCAATCATAAGGAACCCCCAAATAACTCTATTCGCCCTGCTCTTCTAAAACACTTGAATGTAAATGTTATATCTATAAACTTTGGCGCACTAGTGAAGCATCCGTGTTATTCCAAGGCTGTGCGAAATGTACCCTTAATAAGCAAGTGCCTAGCACAACTGATCAATATTCTCATAAAGAAAAATATTGTTGAAAATAAGAACTTGCATCTAATTGGCTTTGGTCTTGGCGCTCATGTAGTTGGACAGACGGCCAACTATGTGAATAAAAAGATGAAGCATATAACGGCTCTCGATCCTCTCCGGTATCTATTCACTAATGTTCCTAGAAAGCTACGCCTTGATAAAACTGATGCCGAATTTGTCGATGTCATACATACAGATATCCTGCGCTATGGTCTCCTAAAAGCTGCGGGGCATGCTGATTTCTATCCCAACTTTGGCAGCCGAAACCAACCAGGCTGTGCGACTGCTTCGAATGAGACGAGCTGTAACCACAATCGTGCACCAGAGTTTTATGCTGAGTCAATAATCCCTGACCACAAGTTCTGGAGCCGTAGCAGCGAGAAGCCAAACCAAATTGTTTCCATGGGCTATTACGCTTCACTAACTGAACACGGCAGCTTCTTTCTAAAAACAGCCAGCCAATTTCCCTTTGCTTTGGACCAAAAAAAATCCATAACAGATGCACAACTTGGATTGAATCCTATGCAAAAACCTTTCATGACCTACATTGACAGGGCTCTGGAAGCCTACTTCCCTATGTCGAAGGCGGCAAACGAACAACTTGACCGAATTGCAATAGATATGATAAGAGATAAAATTAATTCAACTGATGAGATAATAAACATAAGAGAAGAAGAAGAAAATATTATTTAAAATATAACTTATATGATAACGACAAAATAAAATACAATAGATAAGGAAAAATCTTAAATTACTATAATGAATTGCTTTCTTTTGATTAATAATTATGTAAAAATAAAGAAACTTGAAACTTGAGATTTATATATCCGTGTAAGCTAATATTGGTTAAATAATAAGTTTAGAATTTCTGGATATATTTATTAAATTTTTAGAATTTATGGATATATTTTAAATTATTAAATTTCTGAAATTCCTTTTGAATTGTAAAGGTGATAAAGATATTTAGTTTGAGTTAATCTGAAATTAATTTCTATATATTGAAAATATTTGTGATATTATCTGATTGCTAAGAATATACATATTTTGTTCTAAGACTGAAGATCTTTCGCTCTCGCTCTCATTCTTAATTTCTATTTATGACAATCATACTATCTATCTCATTTTCGCTCTGTCTCTCTCGCTCTCTCACTCCCTCCTCTCTCTCTCTCTCTCTCTCTCTCTCTCTCTCTCTCTCTCTCTCTCTCTCTCTCTCTCTCTCTATCTATCTATCTATCTATCTATCTATCTTACTCTCTTTTTTCCCTCTCTCTCTCTCTCTTACTCTCTGTTTCCATCTTTTTCTCGATGGATGTATTTTAGTTTCTCTCTCTCTCTCTCTCTCTCGCTCTCTCTCCCTTTCTCTCGTTCTATTCTCTTACTCATTCTGTCTTTCTTGTACCTCCGCTACCACGCTTCCACTTATTATCTACTTTGATACGCCTGAGTTTTCCTCTCTTTCTCTAATTCTTTATTTCAGTATATCCCTCATTTAACCTCGGTTCATTTACTTGCCGTTCCATCTGCACTTTTTGCTCACTTCACTTAAAAATATCTTAATTTATCATAATGCGACTTTCTTTGGCAACCAAATTCGAACGTCAGCGAATTTGATTCGTGTGGGTGGATCTAAAAACGGTGAAAGCAGGAAATACAAGGTCTACCCTGAAATGGGTTTTACGTCCTTGCTCCACAAAAAAAAAAAAAAAAAAAAAAAAAAAGAGCCCGTACGCGCTTGCGAATCGTTGTACGCCAAACAAAAGAGCTGTCAAAATTGACAGACGGAGACAACCTCGTGCCGTGAATCACATTTCCATTACTCATTGCAAATGTGAGGCGTGAACTGCTTTATGCAAAGATAAAAAATCTCGTTTGTTTATTGTTTATTTTTGAATTTAGCAATTGAAATATCGAACGGTAAATAAAAAAAAACCGGCCTCCCGCTAACTAAAAAAAAAAGAAGAAATCACAAAGAAAAGCAAAAGCAAAAACTTGACGCATGCGCAAAATTACAAAACTTTGCGAAATTACAGCACAGTAGACAGAAACACAGAAGAAACATTGCAGACAATTTGTAGAGAGAGGGAGAGATTGTCTTCACTTATTATATAGCTTAGCTTGAATTCAAGTCAAGTTTATTTTTTTTTTTTTTTTGTAGACGGCATAATTGGAAAGTGCGTGTGCGTAGAATGCCAAAAAACATTCAAAACAGAGTTAAGCAGCGCAAAAAGTAAATATGAATGTAAATAAGAGTGCTCGATAAAGAGATAAAAGTGAATGAAATAAAGAGACGAATTAAAGATACTCTGTAATGTTATTTAGCTGTTACCATTAAGTTTTTTCTAATATCTTTTGATATCTTTCGATAACAAAGAAAATAAAATCAAGTAATATATAAATAATAAAATTAAACTAAAAAAAAATATACAAAAGTTAGTCAAATATTTGTATAAACTTTTCATTCAAAAAGAATATTTAATATACACATACATATATATATATATATATATATATATATAAGCATACATTTTTTTCTGTCATTTGATAGCTGACATTCACACTCATCCATTACACCCGTATTCTTTGGCCCATTTTGAATGGGTAAACCGAGTGGAAAGTCTTTCCATTCTCATCGCCCTCGCTGATTATGTTAATGTTATAATAACAATAAAATCCCTTACATGATGGGCCCATAATTTTTACAAATTACTTAAAGCAACAGCTGTCGAGTCATTCGATTTGACTGGCTGAACTGAGGAACCTGGCACCAGATACAGAAACCAAAAGTGGGTTAATTACACCAGCGACTGGTCCTCATTTGGGTGTGAATTGTTATCAATTTGTGCTGGGCACAGCTATGAGTATGCCAAGTGTTTGCTAAGATCTTGCAAAAATATAATTGCAAAAGTATTGAATCCATTAACAATGAAAAATGCTATACTGTGGAAGAGAGAAATGATCTAAGGCATTGTACACTTTTTCATTCGATTTTTTTTTATATTACGCAAAAAAATGTTAAATAAATATATTTTTTTTTAAATAATATTTGTTAATAATATGAGAAGTTTTATTTTATTATTCTTTTTTCGTTTTTATTAGCTTACATTAAATATATTTGGTATTTTTACTTCATAAATACATTTTTAATTTTAAAAAATTTTAATTGTTATTATTAAACTTTTTTTAATATTAGTTGTTCAACATAAATAGAATTTAAATTTAAATTTTTAATTTAACAAAATTTTTAATTGTTATTAAATAATTTTTGAAATACTTGTTATTTAACATATATAGAATTTTGATTGTAAATAATTATATACGTTTATATATATATATATTTCTTTTACTTTTATATTTATTTTATATTTTATTATATTTATTTTATATATCTAAAAAAAAGAGACTATCCATTTATTTACAAAAAAGAAAACACATAATTTTGTTAATAATTCATTTTGTTTTTTTTTTTTTTCAAATATTTCTCAAATTTTTAATTGTTATTAAAATATTTTTGTAATACTTGTTCAACATAAATAGAATTTAAATTGTAAATAATTATATACGCTTTTATATATATTTTTTTATTTTTATATTTCTTTTATATTTTTATATTTATTTTATATATCTAAAAAAAATTATATCCATTTCTTTACATAAACGAAAACAAATACTTTTGTTAATAATTCATTTTATTTTCATTTTTTTTTTTTCAAATTTTTCTCATTAAAAAATCTTTCACAATATTTGGACTCCACTAAAAACACATTGATCACTTCGCGCCAGCATTTAGACTCTCTTTCATTTTTTAAGCATTTCCCAATCTAAATTGTCAATTAAAGTTGCATTTTCCGCCCATCCCAATGGCATGTTAACCACAATTTTTCACACATTTCACTTTTGAGTGCATTTTGAAAAATAGATAGAACGAGAGAAGAACACATAAAACGTTTTCAATATATTTCTTCTAAATTTAAATCGATGTATTTTCCGAAACGTGTCGACGCTGCAATTTGTTAACAATTTTCACACGCTGCCGCCTGACAGCTGGCCACGCCCAACGCCCACTAGCCCACATAAATCCAATGCGTAGGCCATTAGTCAGCGTTTGACAGACACTTAAAATTTGGCCCCAAAAACAAAAACTTGAAAAACAAAATACTGAAGTTGCAGTTACAGCTGCGACTGCAGTTCGCCGATTCAATTGCGAATATATATATATATAGATATAAACATATATATAATGCCGAGGCTAATAAACAGTTTGGCAAGTCCATAAACAAAATGCGAATGCAAACCTTTAAAGCAAATACACTCGCTTATTTTATACCCCAATGCTGACAGTTCAATGGAGCTGCATCTGTGGATCTCAGTTGCCCCCTCTCTCTTTGTTATGGGTGGAAGAAGGTAGCGCCATGTGGCGCACAGATGTCCTCCACTGCATCTATACGAAAATATCCTCCAACTGTGACTTTGCCTCGTTTCAATATATACATTTTTCCATTGCATGCCTGGCACTAATGAAGCTCAAATATGTCATTTCTGGGTGGTATTAATTGTTTTTCTTTCCATAATAAACAAAATAACAAACGAAACCATAATTAACAGAGGCAAAACGATTTATGGCATGATATTTACATTGATCTATGACTGCACCTTGGGCTTGACCTATTAGCTATGATCAATGTCTGGCTGTTTAAAGATATATTAGGTTATTTTCCTTTACTTGGCCTTGAGATTTGTTTAGATATGGATAAATGCATTTTTAATTTAATTGCTGTGATAAAAATGTTTCTGCATAGAGTGAAAAATAATTGGAAGTGGAAGAAAAATATAAAATATAAAATATAAAATATAAAATATAAAATATAAAATATAAAATATAAAATATAAAATATAAAATATAAAATATAAAATATAAAATATAAAATATAAAATATAAAATATAAAATATAAAATATAAAATATAAAATATAAAATATAAAATATAAAATATAAAATATAAAATATAAAATATAAAATATGAAATATAAAATATAAAATATAAAATATAAAATATAAAATATAAAATATAAAATATAAAATATAAAATATAAAATATAAAATATAAAATATAAAATATAAAATATAAAATATAAAATATAAAATATAAAATATAAAATATAAAATATAAAATATAAAATATAAAATATAAAATATAAAATATAAAATATAAAATATAAAATATAAAATATAAAATATAAAATATAAAATATAAAATATAAAATATAAAATATAAAATATAAAATATAAAATATAAAATATAAAATATAAAATATAAAATATAAAATATAAAATATAAAATATAAAATATAAAATATAAAATATAAAATATAAAATATAAAATATAAAATATAAAATATAAAATATAAAATATAAAATATAAAATATAAAATATAAAATATAAAATATAAAATATAAAATGTATAAAATTTAAAATTTGAAAATTAAAATTAAATTGAAATATCTATATTAAATACATTAAATATTTATTATTATTGAATCTCTTAATCTATTATTATATATCTGTAATACTATTTATATACATTCATATATACTTATTAGCCATTCAAAAACAAAATCACTTCGTTAACGTTTTATAATCTATTAACTGGCAGCAAAAAATGTCTGATTGATTTCGATAAGCGTTTGCACAATCGATTTCAATCGCTTGCTAATGAGAGCTGCCCTCAGTCGAATATCGATTAAGGAAATACATGAAACGAAATGCATGGGAATTATGAATTGGAATTAATAATATGAAGATGAGCTGCAGGCCAGCCAGTCTCAGTCGCCCACATAGCTTTAAAATTGAATAGAAATGGATCTGGAATAGACATAAACAAAACCGATAATATTTATAGAGTTTCTTATAACACGAACCTTGGACACTGCACAACGACTGCGACTAGACAAAGTATAAAGCAGATAAAAAAAAAAGAAAAAAACTGAAAATTCCAATTCAATTCCCAACAGAGTTTTGTTTATGTTTACAACAACGATTCGCTCCAAAACTCCAAAAAATGACATAAACAAATGCCGCTTAACGCATCGAGAAAAAAATAAAATAAAATAAGATGAAGACGCATAACGTAATACTTCAACTGAACGAAACGGAACGAACTGAGGATGAGAGTGAAAGTGCCAAAAAAAAAAAAAAAAAAAAAAAAAATGGAAAGAAAAACATAAATACAAAACGCACTGTAGCCAGTTACCCCCACTCCCACAGCTGCCTCTGCTCTAGCCATCGTCTGATTACCGCACTCAACAAACGAGCTAACACCCTCTCTATCACTGCCTCTCCCTCTCCCTCTCTCTCTCTCTCTCTCTCTCTATCTTACGCTCTCTGCCCCCCCTGCTCTTGATAGCACTGCACTTTTTCTCAAGCGTGCAAGTGAAATTTTCCATATGCGGCTGACGATCTGCGTTGCACAGTGAAATTTTCGTCTCGTCTTCGGGGCTCCAACCCAAAAAATGTTATATATATATATATATATATATATATATATATATATATATATATATATTGTGAGCCCGCTATACTTTGCTCCCTCTTCGACTCCAGTTGCTGTTGTTGCTGCTGCTGTTGCTCTTCTCTATGTTGCTTCATTCGCGACGCGTGTGTTTTGTTTACAGTTGCAAGTTTTTGTTATTGTTATACACTTTATTAAGGTACATTTGCTGCTGTTTCGAATTCAACAAATGTTATATGTATATGTTATAAATATATTACATATTAATATATATTTAACTATACTTTTCTAATATCTGTAAACTATATAAATAAATTTAGGTTGAATTAAAGAAATTGAATTATAAAAATAATTACAATTTCGTTACTTCATTGCAGTGAATTTATTGAAAATTAATTTTTAAGTTTTAATATCAATTTAATTCTGACAATAAATAAGAAAATATTCATTATTATACAAATAATATTAGAATTAATACATTATTTTCAAAATAATTTTAATATCTTTAATAATGATTTCAAATTTTATATAATTAAAAATATTTAATAATTATATAAAAATAAGTGAATATTATAATAAATAATAATATACAAAATTTTTTTTAAATATAATAAATAATAAAATTAATTTAAAATAAATTTTATTTTGATTTTTTGCAACACTTTGCATAAAATATATTTAATATCTATTTTGTAGCAATAAAGTTTTGATATTTAGTAAGAATAAATTTATATTGAATTTTAATTACAAAAAATATAACAATTTTAATATATTAATTTAAAGTAAAGTATAATAATTATATTGTAATCATAGTAAATAATATATATTTCTACGTATTCTAATTTATTAAGAAATGAGCACATAATTAATTTGACTCAGATTTCAACTTATGTTTCTTTACTATAATATATAATTTAAAGTGTAATATCTCAAAAATCTTAAATCGTAAAAAATAAAAGAATTTAAACTTATTCCAAGCACATACTTCTATTTATAGAGTATCGCAAGTTCGTTGCGATTGTTTCTATATAGGATTTCTAATTCCTAGTTGCTATTGTTGCTATTGCTGTTGTTTATTTTTGTTTGTGGCCGTTGCAGTCAGTCAATGACTGCATTTGTTGTTGTTATGATTGTTGCTGTTGTTTGTTGTAGCTGCTGCGACTGTTATCTCGACAAGATCATCAACGAACGAGCGAGCGAGGAAAAAAAAATCATATAATTCAATGCTCGAAAATCAGTTGGTTTTGTTGTTATTGTTGTTATTGCCTTCAACAACAATTTTGTAATTGGCTTCGAATCGAGCAGCTTTTCAATTACATATATCTCAAATCCTCTCCTGGTAGCAGCCCATTTCAATTAATTGGCTCACCAAATGCAATCCGGAAATCAATAGCATATTGAGTATATTATTATTTTATATTACGCACTGAGATTTGATTGAAAATGTCATTAAAATTTATTTGTATTGAGCGCAATTCACGATTTGCAATAAGTTCAAGTTGTTTATTCAATTTCTGTTTTCTGATATTTTTTCATGACTTCCTTTTCAATTCGCTAATCAGGTGTAATTTATATTGTTGTCACTCTTAACTATTACCAAATATGGTTTGCCAATTGTGTATGATTGCATTATAATTTAGAATCGAACAAGTTCCTTGTTAACTATTTGTTTATAGCCATAATGCCTGTGTTAAATAAACTAAGTAATCTATCGAGATGTTTTTGTGACATATCCTACAAATAAATAAAATGTTGTTCGAATAATGTGAATTACTTTTATCAAATATCTAAACTGAATTTAATTTTTATTAGAAAATATTTTTTTAAATATAAAATATGAATTGGTTATATCAGATATCTAAACTGAATTTAATTACTATTTTAATATATTTTTTTATATAAAATATGAGTTGGTTTTATCAGATATCTAAACTAAATTTAATAACTATTTTAATATATATTTTATATATAAAATAAGTAATTAAAAAATTAAACATAAATAATAAAAAAAAAATATAATGAAAATAAAAAAGTTACATTTATTGTTAATAATGAAATGTTAATCAACTTTTACTTTATTAAAAGTAAATGAAAAATATAAAAAAAAAAATGAAAATCGTATATAATACATAAATATAATATATAGATATTAATATATCTATATTAATATTTATCTGTAGAAAACAAAATAAATATATTTAACAATTTAATAGAAATCATTCTAATTTAACCAAAAAAAAAGGTAATATAGTTAATCTAGCTATAAAATCCTGCTGACTATCATAGCCTCATTTAATACAACGCACTGTTTAAATATCTCTTTAATATATTTTCCCAACTTTGTTTGGAAGTTTCGAAGAAAAGTTTTGCATTTGTTGCAATGCAACTGAGCTTTAGTTTCCTCCGCCCAACCGAACACCACAAATTGACGTCATTGTGTTGAGCTAAGCGAAAAAAATGCATGTAATAGAAATTCTGTGCTATTACAGCATCTCTTGACGTCATTTAAAGGAGCAAGAATAGCAATACCAAGCAGAGTGAGCGAGATGGCGTGAATTATGTTAATGTCAAACACGAACATGAACCACAACATGAAGATAATGTTTGTAACATTGCATAACTGTTGAGTGTGTGCGAGTTGCAGCGTTGCCAGATCAATGCGCAGGCTCATTGAGAGAGCCAGAAAGAGAGTCAAACAGTGAGAGAGAACGAGAGAGAGAGGAAGTGAGGGAGAGTTTTTTTTTTTTTGAAAGAGATTTTGGAGAGTTTCATGTCCTTCGCTCTGTCTGAGCAACAACAGCTGAGTGGGGAAGCTGCAATATTTGCAATATTTGCGAGTACCTGAACAGTGACGTCTCCTTGAACTCAACATTTGTCGAGGCCACACATATACATATATATATATATTTATGTGTATGTATATATGTGTGTGTGTGTGTGTATATATGTATAAGTCATGGATATATACATTGTGAATTTTGGGCATTGCAGACAGCTTTCTTATGTGTCGAAATATAGTTTTATTACAGCAATGTAGGCAACAGTTTTCATCTCTTACGCTCTTCACCCGTCTCTATCGCTCATTTACATACTGCTTAAAAATTTATTATATCAAAAGGTCAGACTTGAAAGTGGCTTACACGTGGCATCCGATTTGGTCTACTTGATGCTAAATTTATTTATTTAAAGTCTCTTAATATCCTGCTATATGCAAATCCTGATTGCTGGCATAAATTCTGAATGGAATATAAATTGCTGTAATTATGATTAAATTAGATAAGAAGAGGACTAAGTGAGGTCATTGACTACTTCACTTGAGTGGTCACAGATGACAAGACTGAAGGAAGCTCTAGGAATATTCAATGCGCAAATGCGACAAAGCAACAAAAGGAGTTAGGCCATAGAAAAACAGCTAATGTATGTATAAAAATTCAACTGCTCTAAGGAAATATTTAGCTTTAAATTCTTTATATATGATTTGAAAATCATAAAAGATGATTCCCTAGTTTAAGTTATTCTAAAAATATGCTCTTTATTCCTTATGTCTTTACTATGCTTAGCAAATAATCAAATACATTCACATTTTCACTCACTCTTACTCTCTATAAAGAAAAAAAAAACACTTCATAACACTTATAAAAAGCTATGACAAACCCCTGAAGCAAGAAAATAAATACGCCAAAAAGCAAAAAAAAAAAAGTTTTCTATGCGTTTCACTCAAGGCTACATTTTCATGTCCATGACCAATAAAAAGCACATTGTACGGTCCACGCAGCAGCCACAAAAACAAAAGCAACAACAACAACAACGAGGACAACCCCCAGTTGGCAGCCAAAAACAATTTTTTGGGACCCACAAAACCCCAACGGAGCCCAACAGCATCCCATGCAGACAGAGATACAAATCGATAAAATTAAAAGCCCCAACAGCACAAGAAGTAAAGCAAGTGAGCTGGAATGAGCGAGAGAGATGGCAAGACACAAAAAGAGAGAGAGAGAGAGAGAGGGGGAGAGTGTATCTGTTGATGATGGGCAAGAGAGTTGAAGCATATAACGACAGTAGCCAAAAACAAACAGAGATAAACACTTACAGAAATTAAAAGCACTTCAAATAAAATTATAAAGATTTTTCATGATTATGGAATATTAATTAAAACTTCATTTATTATTTTGAAAATTAAATAATATTTCCCAGTTTAGACTACAAATTTTTCATACAGCTTCAATTGGTTTATATACCCAAACAAAGAAATGTTTATACTTAACAAACAATTTTTTTTTATTTTTAATTAAAAACTAATTTTTGTCACATATTAATAATTAAAATTTTATATAAAATATACAAAATCTAAAAAATATATAAAATGTAAATCTTATATAATTTTTTAAAATATTATATATAGAGATAAAACACATATAAAAATTAAGAGCACTTCAAATAAAATGAAAAAGATTTTTCATGATTATGGAATATTAATTAAAACTTCATTTATTATTTTGAAAAATAAATAATATTTCCCAGCTTGGATTACAAGCTTTTCATACAGCTTCAATTGGTTTATATACCCAAACAAAGAAATGTTTATACTTAAACAATGTTTTTTTGTTTTTTTATTAAAAACTAATTTTTGTCACATATTAATAATTAAAATTTTATATAAAATATACAAAATCTAAAAAATATATAAAATCTAAATCTTATATATATATATTTTTTATATTATATACAGAGATAAACACATACAAAAATTAAGAGCACTTCAAATAAAATTATAAAGATTTTTTATGATTATGAAATATTAATTAAAACTTTATTTATTATTTTGAAAAATGAATGAATTCAAATTCATGCAGAACAAAATTTTAATTATTTATATGGTATAAAAATTTGTTTTTAATAAAAAAAAAATATATATATATATATTTTATTAATATTACTAAAATTCAAAGAAAATGTATTTTTGTAATATATTTTTGTAAGCATTTTATGTTGTTTACAAATATACTTTTGTTGGAACTTTTTTTTTCTACTAACCAATTTTGTTCAGTGTATGTGGAATGGGAGTTTCCGGTATGGCATGTAAAAAGCAATTGTATTATAGTATATGTCTGAGCCTGCAATCGTTGGCAAAACGTATCAGTCGAAAGTGTTGCCAAGTTTACGCCTAATTAGGCTAAAAAGCTAAGCGAAATGGAAATGGAAATTGCTAAAAAGGCAGCAGCACATATTTCTGTTACTTTTTCATCTGTTAGCTTTCAGACACTGTTTCGTAGGCATATCCTGTGACGAATCCTGCAGTCTGCAGATGACTCATCGCTGTCTGGCCTCACTGCCTAAGTCAACAGAAGCCGGCCAGCTTTGGCCTCGTATTCTGTCTGGATATCTGTGTGTACATAGGAAATGCGCACAGACACGGGCGAAAGTGACTGAGGGCGAGATATAGAAAGAGAGTGAGAGTGAGAGAGAGACAGAGAGTGAGAGATGGAGAGAGATAGAAGAAGGATACCACAATACATATTATTTACTTATTTACATGGAGTGCTTCTGTGTGTGGGCCGTTCACTTTTGATAGACAAGCTGTTGATTGTTGTGCGGGATTCTGTGGTTACATAAAAAGTTCCCAAAATGCTCAGATATATACCATGGGGCGGAAACTGTAAAGCGATATATATATAATTTTTTTTTTTTTTTTTTGAGCTGAGCTAAGAACTAAGTTGATGTACGGAACAAGTAGCTGAAAGATATGCGATGATTGCTTTGGGGCCTCACTCAAATGAAACTTTGATGAGCCTTTGGGCAAATGTCAGACAACTTAAGTTGGGCTTGAAAATATTTGCTCACCGAGTGTCAAATTCTTGATATGTCCCAAAGAATTCTTATGAAATTTATCAATTTATTTATTATTAATTTGGGTTTTCATTCAGATTTAAATAGAATTTTGTCAGTTAGTTAGGGAAAATGTTCTGAAACGGAAATGAAGAAAATTCATTTTTCGATTGAAGAATTTCGCTGTAATAATATATAAATATAATATTAAATTGAACTGAGTTTATTGCAACTAAAAAAATATTCTGTGAAATTAAATTAAATTTGTTTATTTATTATAATTAAATTATGTTTTAACTTGACGTGAAATAATATATTTTATTTAATATTCATTCTCAATTTATTTATTTTTTTTTTATATAAATAAATATTTTATTTTATTCATTTATTTATATTATTTTATTTATTTATTTATTTATTTTATTTTTATTTTTTTTTAGCTATTCCAATTTGAGAGACATTTCTAAAAATTACAAATATCGATTCAAACGATTTAGTTCTTTAATAATGACTTGTGGAAATAAGCAGGTCTTTTGACGTAGCTAATTAAAATCACTCTAATAATTAGTTCTCTTAAACTTATCGTCTCTTTAGAGGTGTTGCGCTCTCTACTTATAGCTTATATTCATTCACTTTGGTTATATGTACAAAAACTATCTTCAAGCTTGTAAGCAGCTCTTGTAATCCTACTCTTGTTCGCGACAAATTAACATTTTTCACGGCCTAAAATTCTAATTAAACTAAATAAACAACAGCTTTTAATTAACCTTAGTAAATTGATTGAATTCCGAGTGGCAGATAAAAGCTCAGCAGCTTCTGCCACAGGCTTTGTCCAAAATCAATATTAATTTGTGTAGTTTTAGCTATTTAGTTAAGCTAAACAGTTTGGATGGCTAATAATTAGTTGGAATATATGTATGTAGTATTGCTATTGGCTTTAAAAACTTTTAATTAAGCCTATTAAAATTGATAGTAATGAGGAATAACTAAATTAGTATTTGGATGAAATATCTAATATAACCATAGTCTTTTGCTGAAACCATATAAATAATTTGGAATTATTATTTTACATCATTATGAAAATATTTGAAAATAAAATTCTCTCTAAATCTCTAGCTTTATCCAATGATAAAGCCAATGAAACTCCTCTTCATTTATTCAGCTCTGTCTAAAAAAAGTCTAAAAGTCTAAAAAATCTATAAAATTCTACTGTCTTTATCAATTTCCATCTCCCATATATACCTGACTTGCTTAATTTTTCTTTATTCAACTCCGTCCTCTATAAAGTCTGCTAAATTATCCACTCTTTATCCATGTCCGTCTCCCATTAAATTCTCTTTATATGTCCAACTTCTACAACTTACTGAAATTGAACTTCCTTTACATAATTTAATTACGCATCATAAATCCAATTAAGCAAACATTTAAAAGAGAGAAAAGCCCGAAACGTACTTCAACAACAACTTCAACAACTTATCGCCACATAAATTCCCCAATTTCCACATAATTCGCAACACTCGGCGAAAAAATTGAAGTAAATTGTAGCTAAAGCATTTTAGTTGGCATCATGCCTATAATTAGCTATAGCTGCGGCCACGACCCTTGGATACAACTAATTTGATGCGTATCATTAGAAATTCGCATGATCTGAAGCTGAAAGTAGGCTCAATCAATTTATTTCAATCTAAACAGATCTAAACACACTCACACACACACACACACACTCACACACATATCGCGTCACACATACGACCCGTTGGCCCGCGCTGCTTCCGCCTGCAAATCAAAGCAAAAGTTTATTCACTTTTGCGTTGATTTATAATTACATTTGGCTTTGGCCTGCGCTACATATATATAAAAATAGTTAAACAATATCAATAACAACAACAACAACAAATTTATATCTGTAGCTGTAACGGCAACAAATATTTATATCTCATAAATGCAAATCTGAGCAATAACAACAAATCGCGTGTCTGCCTGGCGCTTCGCTGCCCATTTGATTGAGTAGCCAATGCTCAGACAGTACCCCCACCCCCTCCCCTTGACCAAACACCTCCTCCCCCCTATCTAGCACCCCTCTACTTACCCGCTGTCACTCTCTTCACGCCACAAACACTGCGTGCCGCCCACTCGCTTTGGCTGCCACACGAATTTGGAAAGCAGCGCCAGATTTACGTCAGGCGTGACGGTCAATGATCAGTTTTGGACGACAACAGAAAAAAAAAAAGCCCAAGAGGCGCACAGCTGGCAACGGTTTAATTTGTTGTTGTTGTTGTTGTGGTTTTTGTTGCTGCTGTTGACGCACTCTAATAACTTTTTTAAACGCTGCCGCTTGGCAATTTTTGGCTATTAAATAGATTTTGGCTCTTGAACAAACACAATCACAGCTAGTTGAGTTGAAATTGCTTAACAAGGGTATTTTGGCTTTGGTGTGACATATAGAGTATAGGAAAATATTGTTAATTAATAATTACAAGTGAATAAACTAACAAATGCTTTGTCGGGAAAAGATATTGAAATGTAAACCTAAATTATATTTAAATGGAGATTGAATTTACCATAAAGGAAATAATAATAAAATACACCTTCCGAATAACTTAACATTTATCATTTTAATTTTTCTAAGAGTAATGAAAACATTTAAATTGAATACGTTTTTTTTTTAATTATTATAAATAATTTTTTTTTTCTTTTTCTTCATATATTAATTTACTTATTTGTGAAACTCTTGTAATAATAATTGAAAAAGTTTTTTTTTTTAATATTTTATATAGTATATACATATTTTTTTATTTTATCCCATATATTTATTTACTTATTTTTAAGACTCTTTTTTTTTATTATTTTTATTTTTTTTTTTTTTATTAATTTTTTTTTTTTAATCTATTTTAATATTTTCTGTATTTTTTTATCCATTTTATGTTTATTTTTCAACAATATAATAATGGTGTAAATTTTTTACCAATTTGTTTAGTAAATAATTTAGTTATGTAGAATGGATCCATTAAGAAATTATTAATAGAAAACTTCCTTGGAACTTGCTTGAAAACTTTTTTAAAATTTAATATGCCTAAATATTAATTTTCAGTCTAACTAAATAAATTCTTGCTTGGACGGGCTTCACTTTCTTATATCTGTAAAGTTCCTAACAACTTTAACTATTTACTATATTTAATTTCGTCAATTAAACTTTTTTAGAGTATTTAAATTTTCAACTATTCAAGTTTATTTTAAACTCTTAGTTTTTCCATCACATATTGCAGCCTCTTTAATAATTTAATTTAGCAGTGAAATTGAACACGCAAAGCGATGAACGTGGCTAGCTTCACAGTAGCGCTTGCTTTGTTATTTGTTTATTTATATGGCATGCGATCTAACTGTTAGATACTTTTACTGGCAAATCCTTGCCAGTTGAACTTCCGCTTGGCAAACAACAATTTTCACGTTCAATGACTCGACAACGAGTTGGACATTTGCGTGACTTGTTGCTGGACTTGAGATATCTGATGTGATGATATATAGATTAATGTACATACGTACATATCTATATTTATATATATGGATATACATTTATTTAATTTTTTATATATTACATGGCAGGTCGATTCATTTTGTGCTATTGCGCGAGCCGCGCCTGTCTGGACGTCAAGTCGCTGCCACTTGTTGATTAATAGGCGAGAGCCGCTACAAACCAATCCCACCCACAGCAACAATTGTTCCCCACCCCATCCAGGTGGCTGACCTTAACAATCCATTAACCATACGCTCTGTGTTTCCTTGTGCTTTGTTACCCAACAAATAAAAAAGTAATTACAAGTTAATTTTTTGGTTGTTGTTTTTTTTTTCTTTTCTTTTTCAAAAGAAACTTGAGTTCATGCAAAATTCTCTCTTGAATATTTTTCACATGAAATTTTGCAAAATTTCACTTCCGTAAAATTGAAATATATTTTACATATGTTTTTATATAGCTGTCAGAGTGCCAGTGTATGTCAGGTGTTAAATACGAGAATTCTCTTACGCCGTGAGTCAAAATTTGGTGTGGAACACATTTGTTAACAGCAAAAATGGATTTGCTGAGAAATTGTCAGTTTCTCTCTCTCCCCCTCTCAGTTTCATTGATGCTGCGTGGTCTTTATTTAAGTGGAAATTTATAATTAACTCTGATGTTCTTTTATTTATGCGTTTTAAAAGATAATTTTCTTGAGTAATACACTGGGGTATGGCAGACAATTTATTAAATCGGACAATTAAATGACTTTTTTTTATGAATTGCAATATTTTTATATAAATAACTTGATTATTTTCTTTTTCCTTTTATTAGAAATTTGTTGAGTTCCAAGTATTTTATTTGCAATCATGATTGAGTAGGTTGGAAATCACTTGATATAGAAAAGTTTTTACTACTTGTGAAAACCGTTTTTGTTGTCTTTGATCCAACGTAAATATGTTGAATATATTTTTTCTGTAATAATGTTTTTATGTCATATAGAGAGAGTTATTATTATTTTTTTTTTTTTCGTAAATTTTATTTATTCTTAAGCCTGTTTCTTGTTTATTATTATTTTAATTATATGCATTTTTCTTTCTGCATATAATATAATCAGAGCTCTTCCTGTTCCTTAAACTTTCCATCTTATTTGCTCAGTTGATAATTTATGCATCAGCATCATTTTGCAGATGATGAAGATGACGCAACTCGTAAAAAACATTTGAATATATGACAAATTAATTACTTTTAGACATTTTAGGCGATTTAAATTAAATCTGTAGACTGTTTTAATTCTGTTTTAATAATTATTTACAATGATTCGCCATGTTCCCATTTTAGAGCTTTTTAACTTCCCTAAACTTAGATCCCTAAACTTAAATCCTTCCCTGAATCAGTTAATTTCTCAAGAATATATGTCATATATAAAAATCTTTAGACTCTTTCGAATCACAATCATTCACAATTTTCTGTATATAGTATACAACAAACTCTATGGCTTCCATAAACAATTAATTATATTAGACCACTTGACAGTTTAACCAAAAGCTTGTCGCTGTGAAAGCATTTCACGATTCCCCTGCCATGAATTTCCCTTTCCCTCACAGCACTCCCTACTTGTGGCATGTATCTGCGAAATTTGCTCTCGTGATTGAGTGTCTGACATTTGCACCGGCAACACGACACAAAATGTTGCAACAACTCATTAATTTCATATGAGGCGCCTCGTTAGCTGCCCAGCTCAACAAATGCTTCAGCATTAAAATTAATGTGCTTCATTAACAGTTGCAAGTGAAATGTCTGCAACGAGGGGTGTGGCAAGACGGTGTCACAGTTGCCAACCAGATACTACCACAGGAGAGATGCTAAGTGCTTTGGCTGTTCATTTTGACTATAGAAATTCATCTTCAGATTCCGTCAACATATTAAAGTTCAAGGCCAGCCTTTGAATAAGTAACTGTGAGATACAAATGTAACTGAAAGTTACAAATGTATCTTTTTTTCTTCGCGAATATTCTGGGCAAAGAAAACGTTCGCTTTGAATTGCATACCCGTTCGCAATTTATATACAAATTGCGTAAAATGTGCATAAATTCAATGTTGCTTGTTCCATTTCGGGCTTTTTGTTTTATATACGGAATACTCTGTAAACTGGCAATAGAGTTGTATTAAGGAAAGGGTTAATTTAAAAGAAAAGTATCTGTATCTGTATCTATGTATCTATATATCTATATATCTATATATCTGTATATCTATATATCTATATATCTATATATCTATGTATCTATGTATCTATGTATCTATGTATCTATATATCTGTATATCTATATATCTATATATCTATATATCTATATATCTATGTATCTATGTATCTATGTATCTATGTATCTATGTATCTATGTATCTATGTATCTATGTATCTATGTATCTATGTATCTATGTATCTATGTATCTATGTATCTATGTATCTATGTATCTATGTATCTATGTATCTATGTATCTATGTATCTATGTATCTATGTATCTATGTATCTATGTATCTATGTATCTATGTATCTATGTATCTATGTATCTATGTATCTATGTATCTATGTATCTATGTATCTATGTATCTATGTATCTATGTATCTATGTATCTATGTATCTATGTATCTATGTATCTATGTATCTATGTATCTATGTATCTATGTATCTATGTATCTATGTATCTATGTATCTATGTATCTATGTATCTATGTATCTATGTATCTATGTATCTATGTATCTATGTATCTATGTATCTATGTATCTATGTATCTATGTATCTATGTATCTATGTATCTATGTATCTATGTATCTATGTATCTATGTATCTATGTATCTATGTATCTATGTATCTATGTATCTATGTATCTATGTATCTATGTATATATGTATCTATATATCTATGTATCTATGTATCTATGTATCTATGTATCTATGTATCTATGTATCTATGTATCTATGTATCTATGTATCTATGTATCTATGTATCTATGTATCTATGTATCTATGTATCTATGTATCTATGTATCTATGTATCTATGTATCTATGTATCTATGTATCTATGTATCTATGTATCTATGTATCTATGTATCTATGTATCTATGTATCTATGTATCTATGTATCTATGTATCTATGTATCTATGTATCTATGTATCTATGTATCTATGTATCTATGTATCTATGTATCTATGTATCTATGTATCTATGTATCTATGTATCTATGTATCTATGTATCTATGTATCTATGTATCTATGTATCTATGTATCTATGTATCTATGTATCTATGTATCTATGTATCTATGTATCTATGTATTTATGTATCTATGTATATATGTATCTATGTATCTATGTATCTGTATCTGTATCTTTATCTATGTATATTTATCTATGTATCTGTATCTATTTATCTGTATCTATGTATCTGTATCTATGTATTTACTTTCTTATTTATTTACCTCTGCATCATTGTATCTTAATCTGTTTTAATGCTAGCTTTAGGGTATCTGTTAGTCAATCATTTAATTCTCAACTCGACCTCTCTTTGGTTTCTTTGCTCTTTTACAGTATGCATTTTATTTATTTACATTACGCCCGCCTTTTGCAATGCTTAGAATGCTGCTTTATTCCATTCCGCCTGGCAGCTCATACTTCTCCTTTTCCACCTCCTGCCCCCATCAGCTGTGCGTCCTCCTTCGCCTGCTGTGTGAAACTGTGCCGCATATATTTATCACTTTCAGGCTGCGCAATTGCATTGCTTTAGTTGAGCTGCGATTCGACTGCAATCTCAATCTTTCGCAACGGTCTCCATTCCGAGCTCGATGCGATTAATATTTATACGAGATAACAAAAGAGTCGCTTTGTATAATCGTTAGAACTGGTTGCGTTTGGTACGAGCAGACACTGTCTGCTTTGAGCGCTTACAGTTGTAATTCACATTTATATATATATATATATATATATATATATATATATATATATATATACATTTATTGAGTGGGTGTCAAAAACAATAACAGAAAAATAATGCTTTATATACACAAATATATATTTATATTAATTTTTGCATTTGATATATCTTGAATTGCTTAAGACAAAGTTAAATATATCAAAATATTTACATTGGAAAATTCATTCACAACGTAGACGAAATAAAATCTGCAGTTTCCGTTTCTATTTTTACAATTCATACAAATTGCTTGACCTTTGTGAATTAACCCTGATCTTGATTATTGACACAGATATTGCAATTGAGTTATTTGCAAAATACGCCAAGTTCTTTGATACACTTGACCTACTCTCAAGCACAATTTGCATTAATTAAAGAAAAACCTCCAAAATAGACCTCAAGTACACACACTCAAGATGCTTGTACAATGTACGTACGTCCGTCTAGTTTACAGTCCAGAAAGCACGAACCGCACACTTGAAAGACCTCCCAGTCATCTACGTAGGAGCTTACACAATCCAGAGACCAGTCAACCGATCCCAACCGACCCGACCCGTACCCGAAACCCGGACCCCAAACCCCAGACCTCAGACCAAGACCCGACTTGTACCGCCCCACATACCATAAAGGCCGCTCAAAACAAAACAAAAAAAAAAAAGAAAAAAAAAGCGCACAGCTCATACAGAAATTGCTAAATTTTCATGTAATTTTCCAACTAATGTTAAAGGGTCGAAGCTAAGTGAAATTTTTGCTCAATTTGACGCGCGAGGGTAAAGTAAATATATTAATGCAAAGGTTGCTTTCTGCACACGTTAATAGTTTAATTATATTTGTGTACCACTTATGAAACACACGAACCCAAACTTTGTCCAAACCCAGGCCATTGGCATACATATGATTTGGGTGTGAAATGTGGTTAATCACGAGTCAAGGGTTGAACCCAAGATGAACCAGCAACATTTTTTAATACTCAATAAACAAAAAATAAAAAACAAGAATATTTTTTTATTATATTATATATATATATATTTTTTTAATATTATATTCATATATTGCATCTAATAGTTGACATAATGTTTGAATAGTCATATGGAATGTATGATTTTTAAAGGTATTTAAATTGTAAATTTTTAAACTGACTTTTAGCATTTTTAATTGGCTTAATATTTTTATATTTACTTATTTAAATATACACATATATTTATTCAGGTATTCATTTATTATTATTTTTATTTATTTATTTATTATTTAATTCATTTTTATTTTTTTTATAATTTTTTTTTTTTAAATTAGTTGTTATTTTTTTTAAATTTATTTATTTATTTTTTTTTTTGTTTATTTTCCCTAATCATTTTATATTTTATATATTTTATTTTAATTTTTTTTATTAATGATTTATTATTTTCCTGCAGAGCTTATCTGATCAGAATACTAAAGGATTAAAAGTAAAGTGTGAGACAATCTCTAATATCAATTTTCCATCAACTAATTACTTTAAGCCAAATTGATAATTGAAAATGTAAGCAAATGATCTAAGCTTTAGGTTAATGCTTCGCTCTGACAACTAATTCAGCCTATAGTTTGAAGAGTGTTCAAACTGAACTTTACATAAAAACTCTATGTCAGCTGCCCATTCTCTCTACTTTCTTTACGGCAAAATATAATTAAACTAAATGAAAATTGAAAGAATAAAAATGTTTGCATCATCATCAGATGCTGGCTGTGCATGATAGAAACTGAAAACAAGCAAAATAAACATTCTCACTTTTCTTTGGCCGAGGCCAATTTACACGGCGGAAAGCTTGATGGGGAGGTGCCTGATGATAGCGCGGGTTGGGGGCTGGGAAAAAAACAATAAAATGCACGCGTTGCAACTGAAAAAGCGCATACAAAACAAACACGAGATCGAGTAGTTAGTTAGTTAAGGACGGGGCATGAACTGAAATATAATTTGTAGGCACGCACTCGCCAGTCGAGCATGCCAGATGGTCCAAAAACTTTTACAATCGTAGAACACACACACACACACACATACACATACATATATGTATATATACTACAAATTTGCTAAGCGTGCGAAGAACAACATTAAATTAATGACGCTTAACGGAGGCGCTCGTGGAATCTAAACAAAGTGCTGGTCAATAAATTTGTTCGGATACAAGCGAGAGAAATATTTAGTAGGCGTTTCTCTAAATTTTAAGAAAATATTGTTTCAATGTTTAAAGTTAAGAAAATGCAATGTGAGAGATGCGTGGAATGCAGTAAAATATTTTATGGCATGAGGGCATAAGGGAAAGATTGATTAGTAAAGAAAGAGAGAGAGAGTGAAAGAGAAAGAGAGACAGAGAGAGAAAGAGAGAGAGAGAGAGAGACACAGAGAGAGAAAGAGAGAGAGAGAGTTCTGATATATGGATGTAAAAGTGACAGCAATAAAATCAAATTCAAAAATAAAATAAAATAAAATTGAAACTTAAAAAAAAATGTAATTTAAAATAATTGAAATTTTATTAACAAAATGCATATATTTTCATATATAAATGATATATCCTAATATATCGTTATATATAAATCTATAAATATATATATTATATATTTATAATATATATTTATATATTTATAAATATATATGTTTTTATATTTAAATTAAAATTAAATTAGCATTTCTAAACAAAATGTATATATTTTCAAATATAAAATATATATTTTAATATATCGTTAAATATATAAAAGTGATAGGCATAAAATAAAATTTAAATGAAAATTAAAAAACAAAAATTTTTAAATAAAATTGAAATTTTTTGACAATATGTATATATTTTCAAATATAAATTATATATTTTAATATATCATTAAATATATATTTATATTTATATATATATACATATGTATTTTTATTTTATTTTTATATTTTAATTTTTAAAAATTTACATATTTTACAATATAAATAATACATCCTTATGTATCCTTAAATATATATTCAGACATATTTTAAATTTATTTTCCTGCTTTCTCTCTCTCTCTCTCTCTCTCTCTATCTATCTCTCTATCTCTATCTCTCTCTCTATGCCATAGTCACTCAGGCAATGCAATTAGTTAGAAGTTGATTTACTGCTGAGTACACTCAACTTTTGTAACGCTTCACTTAGAAACTATAATATATACACATATGTATGATATATATATATATATATATATATATATATATATATATATATACATCTATGAAATTGTCTTCTCCAACAACTCTGCTGCAATCTTTGGAAAACGCAACAGAAAATTTGCCTTACATGAAAAAAAAAATAAAATTGAGAAGGGTACGGAGAAGAAAACGTCTTATTTTCGCTCAATTTGCAATTGCAACGAGTCGTAAAAAATCATATCAACGCCTAGACGAAGCACAATTTTATAGAACGAAGAACTGAGAACTTGGAGGAGACAACTCTTGAGTGCAACCTCAACAGCCACGCCCACATGGTTGCCTCTGCTTCTGCATGTGCCTCTGCCTGTCTGTGTGTGGCACTGCAGTGCGTCTTTTCTGCTGATTTTATATTCTTTACCCAGACCCAGACTTGTGAGCTCATATCGAATTACAGTCGATTCCATATATACTATATACTCGTCTCTAGTTATATATGCGTACTGCCAGAACTTTTTAAAGTTCTTGAACAACTCGTTGAGAGGTTTCACTGATAATCTTTGCATTTCGACTGCCTAATCAAATGTGACTCATGTGATGAACTCTCTGATTCAGATTTTATGTGCATGCATAGTTTATACAGAAGGTAAATAGTATTGGTTACTGTATCAAAAATGAGTAATAGAGAAAAGAGTTGGATAGGCATATGTACGTATATATAAGTATATATTATATAAGTATAGAATATATAGAAGTTCATGCAGAGAGACTTATGGCATTCTATGAGAGAGTTGTGTTTGAGCTTTGAAACTACAATAGCTAGAGTGAGGTTCTATTTAATCACAGTTTTTTTATTTCCATATAATAATAATAATTATAAGAAAATTATTTGAAGATCTAAATGATCTAGTTGGCATAGAAGATAATAAGCCGTAATTAGTTCAACAGAAATTACTCCATAATTTAGAAAAAAGAGATTTTTTGTAAAAGAAATACGAAAAATATTTCTCTTTAAAAATATAATATATATTTGTAGGGTATACATAGTATTCGACATTGGAGTATATAGAAATTTGACTTATGAAACCAATTGAAATTCCCACACAAATTAAAAGAAAAGAAATAAAATGAAAAACAAAAAAAAAAAAAAAAATGTAAATAAAAGAAAAGAAAAGAAATACTTCTCGCTCGCTTATTTAACATTTTCCCATTTGATTTATTTGAACAATTTGAAGACTTGTCTTGGACTTTGACCGCACCGCAACTGATTGACCCTGCCTTCAGATTTAATGTTCGTCTTTGATGTGCAGCTGTCAAGAGTGGAGCCGCCACATTTTGTGGCAAAACCGGTTCGATAGCTGCCACGCCCACGGGGGGGCGCAGCGTCAACAATTCGTTTCTTTTGTTTACATTTGTCATTTGCCTTTAAGTGCATTGGGAAATCATTAATTTATGCGTACATTAACCGTTACTCTTGATAATGCATATTGATAGAGATAGAATCCATCGATCCGAAACAAGCCCCATCTTATCGCTGAGCCCCGATTAAAGTCGTGACAACTTTTCAAGTGCGCACGAAGTTTGCTAGAGCGAGTCAGTAGATCTCTCCCCCCTCCCTCCCTCTCTCTCTCTC
This sequence comes from Drosophila stalkeri, assembly GCA_035047405.1. Classification (NCBI taxonomy): domain Eukaryota; kingdom Metazoa; phylum Arthropoda; class Insecta; order Diptera; family Drosophilidae; genus Drosophila; species Drosophila stalkeri. The sequence goes on from JAWNPR010000039.1 coordinate 21,001,955, forward strand.
TCTCTCTCTCTCTCTCTGGAACTACAATTGGAACTTGAACTGGAACTGGAACCAGACAATTACTCAGAGCTAAGGCGCTGACATGTGCCTCTACATATTTCCTTTGTGATTAATCTTACTAAGTAACCGCAAGCTGTGACTCTGAGGTCGCGGGGGCTGTAAGTGAAATCTATATATATATATATATTCAAGTATATATATATATTAATGAAGATTTACGTTCTGCTAAGACTCAGACTCAGTTGAGAGACTGTTCCTTACACTGTTAGCTCACTGTATGTGGCACAAGAAATGGGCGTCTTTATCATCATGTTGAATTATTGTTTTTCAACAGTCTGCAGAGTTTGTAATTACTTCCTGGTTTTGTCATTCTAGAAAGAGCTAGTAAGGGAGTTAGAGAGAGAGAGAGAGAGAGAGAGAAACTGAGGGAGGGAGAGAGCATGATCTATTATAGAAAATTATGTCAGCTTTGGTCTTGTTTAGGTTAGACTAGGTTGGAACTTCTATTATTTAATAATATATTAGCGTAAACTCTGAGCTAGTTTAATTTTTGTATATTATTTTGCTTGTTCCTTTCTTTATAGTTCTACATACATATATACAGTTATCTTTTTTTTATATGGAGCAATAGCTGCATCGTTGCAACTCTATCCATCTGTGTGCCTCTCTGTCCCTACTTTTCTCCAGCTGCCTGAAGTTTCTGCCAAAGCATGCGCACATCAAATTTGTTTTAAATATTTAATAATTTGATCTACTGATATATCAGTTGATTGGAATTTTATTTCGACATTTTCTATCAGGAAAATGAAACTAACGATTTTTTATTTATTATTATTATTATTTTTTTTATATTTTATATTATTTTTTATTTATATTATATTATATTATCTATTATATTATTTTTTATATTTATATTATATTATATTATTTTATATTTTATATTGTTTCCCATACATTTTTGCCTAATTGAGTTTTTATAATAATAAAAATTAATTAAAATTATTATTGATTTTTTTTTGGTTTAAATTCAGAATAAGCAAAAATTTTCAAAAGATTCTCTTATTTATTTATTAATTATATATTATTTTATATTATTTTCTATCAATTTTTTCCTGATCTAACTTTTATTTTACATATTTCATATGTTTATTTTTTTTTTTTAGTTTAAATTCAGAATTATTAAAAATTTTCCATATGATTCTATGCAGCTATCGACCTTTTATTTATTATTATTTTATATTATTTGAAATATTTATTTGAAATATTTAATGTGTTTTTCTTTTATTTATTTATTTTTTTTTCAGTTTCGGTTTAAATGCAGAATTAGTAAAAATTTCCAAATTTTTGTTGAATAGAAATTCATTATAAATTCACATATAAATTTGACATACTAATAATACTTTTTTCATTGAATTTATGTATGCCATTTAGTATTCAGTTAGTTTTTTTTTTATTTTTATTATTTTTTTTTAAATCATAAAAAAAATGTTAAATTATTTTGGAATTGAGTTGTAAATAGGGCCTTGCTCATTTATGCTTATGGCATATCATCAAGTTTTTCATTTAGAAAGCTTTTGCTACCTGCTGCCAACTTCACACACCCACGCACACACACTTACACACACGCATTTGGAATGATAATTTTATTTATTTTTTTTTTTTTTTGAATAGAACAAGCACTACTAAGTGTAGTACAAGAAGAAGAGGAAGAAGCACAACAAGTTCTATCACGACATCAGCCCACATGCATTGCCACTAAACGGGTTGGCAACTCTTGCTCTTTCTCCCAACGTATCTCTCTCTCTCTCTCTTACTTGTTTCTTGTTTTATATGTATGACAGGAAGAGATCCATCAACACGTTGCAAGAAGAAGAAGAAGAAGCAGTCACAACCGCAGCAGATAAAAAAACATGGCATAAAAGTTGCATTTAACACTCGCTTTCTTTGCGCGTCATCCCGCTGTCAAGTATTACATTAGGTTAGGCCAACATACATACATGTAGCTCCCCATCTCCTCTAGAAATCTTACCAACTCCCCCCCCTCCCCCCCTTACCATTTACCACTCATCAAAAAATTTTACACTGTCACGGGAAATTGTTTGTTTAACATGCGCGTTGCGTTTAAAATTACATGATGAGCCGCATTTATCAAAAAAAAAAAAAAAAATTTATACTATATGAAGATAGAGGCATAAAAACTGAGCAGCATTATCTGCAGCTCTTCAGAGTCTAGACTCTGTCTTTGTCTGTCTGCTTCTTCTACTTCAGCTGGAGGCTGACTCCTCCTCCGCCTCCTCTTCTTCTGCTTCTTGTGCTGGTCCTACGCAACTTTTTTTTTTGTTTTGTTTTTGATTATGAAGTATGTATATTTAGTTGTCTGTCTTAGTTTCTGTCTCTGTCTGAGGTCGTCGTCGGGGTCTTCCATTCAATCGCCGCCAATTTCGTTGTCTGTCTCTCTCGCATTCTCTCTCTCTCTCTCTCTCTGTCTATCGTCTGGGTTCGTCTGCATCGTCTGCTTGACCTATGCTGATTTCTTGGAAAGTAATTATATGATATTTCTTCAGTTGGCTACTGTTTCTTGCTCTACAATTGGACAGCACCTACGTAGGTCTACATTGCTTTTTTTTTCATATATACAGTTGCATTTCAGACAGAGACAGCAATAGCTGGCTGAGATGGCATGATATGCAATGATCTATGTATGTTTAAAATTAAGAGACAAACTCATATAGTCTGTAGAAAAATTCAATTAGTCAGAGAGCACATGAAATACATAAATTTTTTTAACCATCACAATATAATATAAAAGTGACATATAAATATGAATTGAAATAAAATTAAAAATATAGTAAAAAAAAATAAAATAAAATAAATAAATAAAATAAAAAACTAAATAAATACTTCTATATGGCATATACAAATTTTTATAATTCTAAATAATCAATATTGACAGCTTTGGATAAGAAAATAATCAATTTTTTTTAATATTAAAAAAAAATTAAAATTAAAAAAAAATATGCATATATAAAAATTTGATAAAATGACACAAATAAAAAATTACATAATAAAAAAAAATATATAAGAAAATTATGAATCTTTTTTTTTTTTAATATTAAAAAAAAAATTGCAAAATACTTTTTTTGAGTAAAAAAAATATACATTAATATGTTTTTAAGGGAAATGTATAAAGCATTTTATAAAATAAAACATTTAACATAATATTTAATGAATATACTTTATAAATAAATTTAAAAAGTTATAAAATAAAATAATAAATAAAAAAATAAGTAACATAACATAAAAGGGAAACTTTAGAAAAATACCTGAAAAAATTAAACTTAACTATAAAGAAATACTCAAATAATTTATAATCAAATTAAAGAATATATTTTATGATATATTTCTAATATAAATTCAGAGTGAAATAACGAATTGTAAGAGACTATTATTTTAAAATTTTAGTAAATAACTAACTTAATTTTTCTTTTATTATTATTATTGTTATTATTATTATTTTTTTTTTTTTTTTTATTCCATTACACCTGCTGTCCCCCATCAAACGTCATCATTTTGATCTTTATCAGAATGGCTATAAAAATTAGTTCAACTATCCTGTTGCACACAATGATTTTAAGAATTCGGGGCGTGTGTTCGTGATCGACACAATTGCATATCATTTGTTCTGGCCATGATTTGGGTATGTTAGCACCCGGGCCAAAACGAGAGATTATAATTATTCAAAGCACATCCCCAACATTTCCCATCGTTTGTGCTCGATTTGTTGAGCTTGTTTTGATTTCTTGTTTCGTGTTTCTTGTTTTTCCTTTCTGGTTTTTCTTACTCGATCTTTCGCTGGCCTGTTGTCAACAGCTGTTTGCGTATGTTGTAATTTGAATAAACATTTTATTGTTTTTTTTTTGTTGTCCCCTTCTTCTTCTTCTTCCTCTTTGTGTTTGATAAGCGTAGAAATGCCCGCAGATTGTCGCAACTCAAGATTTGTTCATATTGGTACATTATCAGTTGGCGGGTTACTTCCTCTATGTCATGCTTTAATCGAATTATTGTGTAAAATATATATATGCGTAATTTTCATTAATTTCAATACATTTTATTTTTAATTAATTCTTGTAGATGGAAAATCTTGCATCGGGTAATAAATCTTAATTGCTAACATTAAATGTTAAACGACACTGTTATTTAACAGCACACTGCTCTTGCTACCACATGCGGCGCTGTTAACAGCTGGAGAGAAACAGAAAGAGTGAGAGAGGGAATGAATGAGAGCGTACGTAATTGTGTTTGCATGCATTGCTTTTGCTTGCTCTCCTCCAGCAACGACAGAGATAGCAATAATAACAAGAGAGCGAGCGCCTCTAAAGAAATTGTTTTGCATTTTGACTTTGTGGCGAAGTGGCGCTTAAAGCGTTGCCAGACTGTCAATTGCTTTGATTTCCTGCATTTCGTGATCGGCTACAGAGATTTGTCATGGGGTAATTTACCAACACTCGAGGGGGGGTTGAAATTCAAGTGTTTGAATGAAGGCCAATAAAACACAGCTCGTAACAATGCAATTTCGATGGCCATCGGTCATATGCGGACATGATTATCATGAGAAGTGTTTCGCATTTCGTTGAAAGTAATTTAATGTGCTGTCATTACATGCAATGAGGGTTGTTTTAAGAGCCGCATGCAACATGATCGATCTGTATGCTATTATGAAAGTGAAGTGGGGGTAATATATGTTTAATGTGGGCTCGTGTTTGTCGAAATCGAAGTAATGTGCTCTTGAGGGTGGTTATTTCAATGAAGGTTTATCTAGATAAAGCATAACTAACATAAATATTGTCTTTCTACAGTCAAAACTTCTAACATTACTCCATGGTATTTATTTGGTGTCTTTCTCTCTGTGTACAAAAATACATACATACAAACATATGTCGTCACAAAAACCCACAACAAAAAGCCCGCTTAGGCACACACAAACACACTGTCGATTCTCACCCACACGCACACCTTTGCTACTCACTACCTCGCTCACTCTCTGCTGCTCTCTCTCACTCATTGTATTTACGCTCTCATATATAATTATGCTGTTCCACTGTGTTTACTTTTTGCTTGCTATTGTTTTTGTTGTTGCTGGTGCGTTGCTCTCACATGCGCGTTCTCTCAATCTCTCTTGTTCGCTCTCTACATTGTGTTTGCAGTGCTGATACTGATATTGTTGTTGTTGCTGCTACTTTTGAGAGCTGTACTTTGTGTTGTTATTGCAGTCGTGCGTTTGCCTGCTGAGTGTGTACAGTAATATGGGGTATACATGATTCGTTGGCATATTATTTATATAATATATATAAAAACATATTATAATTTATTAATAAATTAAATCAGACTATGCTAATATTAAATGTATCAAGCTAAATTAAAATAATAGAGAATAAAATTACTAGAATTAAATAATTTTTCTTTACAGGGCATTTTCAGCGTGTATATTATCCGAACTCTCTTCGACTCGTTTTCTTTGCCTTTGTCCGTCGCTTGCAGCTGGCTGTCGCTGTTGCGCTGACTGCTGCCAGCAGACTCTTATTGGATTTCAGTTCAGAAAATTTTTTCGCGCTGTGCGGTTGTGTGGAGCGGAAAGTTGAAATTCGCTTTCAAGTTGCCCAAAAGGTTTTTGTCATTTGTTTTCGCATTGTTCGCGCATTGTTGATTTCAATTGTGAGAGAAGCGGCAGCAGCAGCAGCAGCATCCCAAAAGAAACTGCAGTCGCTGATGTTTGTGTTCTATTCGTAATCGGAGTCGGTGCAATAAAACGCGGCAATATTTTCAATTAAATTAAAAATATAAAATAAAATAAAAATAAATCCGTAAGAAAAAATTGAAAGTGAAATTCGTTAATAACGGTAAATAAAATACAACGCGACGACGCGAAAAAATTTTTTGAATGAAACGTTAAAAAAAAGCAGCAAATATAAATAAAAAAAAATATTAATTAAAAATAAAAATTTTTTAAATCTAACGGCATAAAATTAATAATTCATATTCATTCAATACTAAAGTGTTTAACAGTTTAACAAAACAAATTAAAAGTGTTTCAACAATTTATTAAAGCGATTCCAATTAGAATTTGAGCTTCAACAACAGCAGCAGCAACACCAACAATAATAATCATAAGGTAAAGAAGAAGCACAAATTCAATACAGTTACGGGGAGCATAGGCTTCCACACACACACACACACACAGTTGAGAAACCTTTTGGTCTGTCTGCAGCAACCACAACAACAACATGCGAATTTTGTTGTTTTTTTTTTTGCGCGCGCCCTGCATGAAGTTGTTTTTTTCTGTTTTCCTTTTTTTTGTTGTTGTCAAAAGCTGAGAGCCAAAGAGAGTTTTTGCAACAGAGCTCATAGAACAGGGAGAGTTGTGCAGCATCTCAAAAAAAAAAAAAAACAGGACATTGCGTGTGTGTGAGTTAGTGCGAAATGAAAGGAGTTTGGCTTTGGCTTCTGTATTCATTAGAAATGAAGTTGCGGCACAAAAACTCTTTTAATTGCATTTCTTATTCATTAAAAAAAATTGAAAAGAATAAGATATCATGCACATTTTATAATTAAAAAGAAATGTAGAATGAATAAATATTATAATATTAAAATTATTCTTTGTAAATGAAATATTTACATTTTATTAAATAAACGAAATACGAGAAGTGTATTTTGTATTAAATTGATAGGAAAATAAAAAGAAAAGAATTCTAAAAAAAAAGAAAAAAATAGAATATAACAATTAAAGTATACTAGAAATAAAAAATAAAATTATAAATTTCAAATGAAAACAAATAAAGAAAATTAAGAAATTTATTGATAAATATTTTATAAATAAATATAATCGAATGTCATTGAATAAAAATCTAATAATAAACAAAAATAATAATTTCTAGTAAAATTTGAAATATTATTGAAACGAAATGAATTTATTTGAAATAATATACAAAATGAAAATATCGCAACAGACAAAATAATTAATAAATAAATTCAATATATTTGATAAACAAAATAAATATTAAATAAAATTGAAATATTACTTAAAGAAATGTGAGTTCAAAAGTTTGAACTTTTTTTGAGCTAAGTGCAAAAATTAAAATGATCTTAAATTTATAAAATATATAATAGAATATTTTGCATTTATAATTATTAAAGCTGACTTCAATAAACACTTAGCCAAAAATCAGTTAGAATTATGGGCAATGATTTATGTGATAATAAAGTAATTTTAAAATTTTTATGATTACAAAAAAAAGAGATTTCCATATATATGCATCGCATTATGAATCTACCTTGCCGAAATATTGCACGTTTTGAAGTCATAAATCTAATCGGCAATCTCAAGCGATGTTTTAAATACAATATCAATTAAATATTGTTGGGTCCGATGACATTAGCAATAAATAATTGCGGGCTTCAGTGTGGAATTGCGTTCAATATTACTTGTGAATACAAATGGGCGAACATCTGTTCCCGGAGCTTTCATGCAATCTATTAGCCCGTTCACAGTTCCGCCCCGATATAAATATATATATAGTATATAGTTTAACTTTTGTTGTTGTATTTGGCTTTGTTTATAAACAAACAGAACAGAAAAATTCGTAGCGCCACTTGAGGTAAACGTACTAGGCCGATAAGGTTTAGCTTTTCGTATATATATATACTATATAAAAATTGCTGACATTAGCAAGATGTTTACAGATAAGACAGCTGCTGTGGCTTGATTTTACATTTGATTTTATGTTTATTTACTTAAGTTTTTAAATTTTGTTTCTAAGCGCTTTTTTATGCCTGTTTGTTTTAGCACTTTACCTACTCAACGTTTTATTGAATTTGGCGCTGAAAGTTTTTAATATATGTGTATGTATATTTATATATATATATATTAATTTACGGTTTTTTAAAAGCAGCTTTTTCCCCCATTGAAATACATTTGGCAAATGTTTTGGCCCAACACATGTATGTTGGCTTTTGACTGGCACAGCGGTGGTTCGTTGAATAGAAAAAAAAAAAACTTGGATGAAAATTCATGGAAATTCTATTCAACTTTTGTGTACATAGTTAAAGTGAATTAATAAAAGACCCAGCGAACCGGCAGCAGGTGAAACTTTTTGCACAAAACTACACAGATTCAAGAAAGAGAACCTACAAAAAACTAAAAAAAAAAAAACAAAAATCAATTTATAAAAGCATCGATATTGTTGTCAATGTCGTTCGTCGGTTCACTAATGAGCAGTCCAAAAGGGGAACAAAAGGGGGCTGAGACTTTTGTTGCCAAAGAAGATTTAAATCAGAATCGAAACGAGGGTTAATCAAAGCAACAGCCGAGTCATGCACAGAGAGTGAAAGAGAGAGAGAAAGAGAACGAGTGAGACAAAGAGAGCCAATATCTTAAGCTATAGTTGCTGACGTTCCGATACGAGTGAAATTTTTACCTAGATTAAACCCCATTTATTTTTTTAATAAATTTTCTGCATTTGTTGTTATTTTGTTGACCCCCCTTGGTGGCTAATCAACGCTTTGTTTACTCAAAAGAATTTTTAATAATCTTAGTTTGTTTTTTCTTTTCATTTTGCGATTTGTTGCGCTATTTTCTTGTAATCAATTTGTAGCACGTGTTTGAGTTTTCGATTTTTTGTTCAGCTTTCCATTTCACATGCGCTATAAAAGCTGAATGCTATAAAAGGTTTTATGCTATAAAATACAATAGTAAAATGTTCTCTGTGGCTGGAAATTTTTAATTGATTAAGTCTTTAATTTTTGGTTAATAAAAAAAAAAATATATATGGAGAGAGATATATTAATGATATACAAGGCTATTTGCTATAAAACGACACATGCATCATAAATTCATTTAATAGTAATTGTTCAATTTCACTGAATAGATTTTTACTATAAACAGTTATAGTATCTATAGCCTTAATTATATTTACTTTCTTTCATAACACTTTTTTATTTTTAATTATAGTCTTTCGATGCTGTTTTTCTTCGGAGCTGCAGCTGAATGTTATGTAACTCAAGCTTTGCATGTTATTTCTCTTTTGTCAGTATTAATTATATTCATAATGAATGTTGAGTGCCTTAAGCTGAATGCTATATCACAAGAGCTCTCCCTCTCTCGCTCTCTCACTCTTTTAGTCTTGCATGTTTATCCTGTTGGCCCTTCTCATAGCTCATTGCTTGCATAGCATCTGCACTAAAGCTCGCTGCTATGTAACTCTGCCAGTCAAGCCGCATCATTAAATTGTTTATGCATGCTGTTCGAGCTCTTCAAGCGTTGGTAAAGTGAATTGAATTGAATATTTATAAATATATAAGTATGTATATGAGTATATAGCCAAAAGCAATCTCTCTCACTGTCTGCCTGTTATAAAACGCACTAGCTTATGCAAATGCTGCCCCGTTTAGAAATTCTAATGAAATATTTTTTATTATATTTTGTTGTTGCAGCGCTTTGTTTACCAAAAGGCACAGATACAGACACAGACACATTTAAATGCTCACGCACTACTCATAGTGCCACTATTCGTATGCCCTTAGGTGTTTTTTATATATATATTTATATACATATGTTTATATATATCTTTATATATATTTAATTTCAACTCTTTATGGCCCCGCTGAAGTGTCATATAGAGATGAAAATAAAGTAAAAAAAAATATATATATATATATATAAAAGAAGAAGCAGCAGAAGCAGCTAACCCACTTACGAGCCCCTCAACTGCTCCGTTTCCTAACGGACCTCAAATGTTATTACCATAAGTATTTACTTTGCAGTTGTTGCTGTTGTTTTTTATGTTTTTTTTTTTTGCTTGGCAATTTGCGCAATTTCATTTAATTTTTTATAATTTTTTTTTTGTTTGGGTGCCAAAAGTGCCGTTAGACGAGCACGTAACCCCTCCAGAAGAGTAGCCAAAAAAATACGCGTTTTGCATGAATTGTGCTCATAACTAAATGAAAGAAAAAAAAAAAAAATATAAAAATAAAGAAGAAAATTAAAAAGGCTACTTGAGGTCGAGGCCAAATATAAAAATTATTATGATAAGGTAGATCCATAAAACTTTGGCTAAAGTTGCCCCAAATAAGATTGAAAACAAAAAAAAAAATTGCAATCAAACATTTCGAAAGCACTCTACGTACACCCAACCTAGGCAAGGTCAATGCCATTCATGTTGTTAATCTTAAATAACACAAAATCTTTATAGAAAATCTTTACGCACGCAGTCGATCGCCTAATTTTAAAATTTCTTCATATTCTACTGCAGCGCACACGCCCCAAATGTTTGTATTATCGAATGAGATTAGAGGAAACCTAAAACTGAACTCGGGTAACAAAGTTCTTGGCACCCCCAATAAAAGAAAAAAAAAAAAAGAACATATTGTCGAATGAGAACAAACATGAGGTATTATGCGTGAAACACTATCATTTGATAGCGATAGAAATCGCTGGAAGCATTCCAAAACATGAGTATAACTAACATGAAAATGATTGACTAAGATATACCCTGTAGAGCAGTTGACAGCTTTACATGGGAATACTTTAATAATATATAGCCTGTTTGACATTTCTTTCGCTTGGCAAAGTAAAGCTGCATTATCTATAAATTCTTATTTTATTTTATTTTTTTTTCAAGATTTTTCCTATAAAAATATCCCATAACATAAAATATAATTTAGCTTTATCTCAAGTTTTCTCTTGCTTAAAGAGTTTAGACAACTTTAAATAATAAATCTTAAATCTCTTTAAATACTACAGATCAGTCTCCATACGATCTTAAAAAACTGTGGAAAAAACCCAAAAAAAAAAAACAAATATTTCCAATAGCTCTAAATACTTTCACCATATACACACAACAATCACATAGGGTACATCAGAAAAATATGAAATTGAATATTATTTCATAGATAGACGCTCTCAATATGATTCGGCTTGGCTCTTTATCAAATTGAATTGATATGATTTGGCAGCGTCATTCGTAGCAATTGGAAATCGGCATGGAGCTTATCAATGAGCAGAGTAGAGCAAACATAGCTCAAATGACACAGAAAATTCTGCGAAGCTTATCACAAAAGGGAGGGAGACCCCCAAAAAACCTTGGAATGTGCGAGTGTACGAAATCAGAAAATAAAACACGAGACATTAGCTTCCGCATGAATTTTGATGACAAATTTCAGATTCCAATGAAGCGCCGGATGAATCTTGCAATTGTCAAGCTAAGCAAACAGGTGTAACAGCTAGAGAGGCAAAGAAAGAGAGAGAGAGAGAGAGAGAGAGAGAGAGTGTGAGAGTGAGAGAGTAGGAGAGCGAGAGCGTATAGATAATAATACTAAGAAAACAACACGAAATTCATTGATACGCAAATTGCACAACAAAGGTGTTGGAATTGTTAGAGAGAGAGACAGAGAGGGGGAGTCGAAGAGAGAGAGAGAGAGTGAGACAACGGTCTATGGTTTGCGCATTATAAAAAAAAAAAAAAAAACTATAATAATCAGTTGTCAGGCAACAGCAGCAGCAGCAGCAGAATGAAACGTTTGTGAGTCTGAATAGATAGATTCATGTTTGTATATAATATATATATAAAGCGTAACAGTGAACGTCAGCTATATGGAACTGGCTAAAAGTTTTCACGCACGATAAAATATTATATAATATTTGAAAACAAATTTGAAACATGTTTAATGAAATTTTTTAAATAAAGCTAATAACAAATAAAAGTTACCTTATATCGTATAACTACTGTATTTTATATATATATATATATATTTTTTTTTTTTTCGGAATTGTAGAATCACGTATTCCCCTATCCAAGTGCGTCACAAGTGTTGGCATCAGTTATCAGAAATCTGGCGACACATGTCTAGGGTATACAAACAAACAAACAAATATATATATGTATATATATGCATATATATGTATATATATTTATATGTCTGAAGCTATATAGGGTTTCTTGGTCTAGCATTGAGCTATTAGAAAAGATCAGCTGATTGCAATGTGATTTGTTCTACAGGAAGTGCAGGTTTTTTCTTTTTACTAGTTTTTATTTCTATTTAATTTCTATACATTTCCCAGCCATTTGATACTCAATGCGGCATTATTTTACAATATGATACGCACAACGAGGTTGTTTTCTTTTTTTTTTATTTATTTCTATACTCGGAACCTTTTTCAAAATTGTTTTAACGGGGTATATTGGTTTTGTTGCAGTGTTTATGTGAGATAGAAGTAGGTGTATGAGGATTATGTATGCTTGATCGAGATATAGATGCAGATGGGTTTATTAAGTTCTCTCTATCTGGCAGTCGGTTGGCATTCAGTAAAGCTAGAGATTAGGAGCACGCTCGAGCTCGTTTCACTTACATGATGGATAGTATATTATGAATATTTTTGAGCATATCATATATATCATATCTTTAACAGACCTAAAATATCATATAAATATACTACAATGAATGAAAATATCTTATGCTCAACTCATCAAACAATTCCCTAAACGAACTCAACATTCAGGATATCTTCGTGTCAAGCATATCCAATTAGATCCATCTTACTTGTTTCCTTATCAATTTTATTTGAAAGTTTCGCTTATCTTGACAATTTCTATGATAACTAATCGTAATTAGTTAAATGTTATATATATATCTGATATAGACAAAAATAAAATTAAAAAAAAAAACCTGAAAATTTGAAAGTCTAATCTAGATAAGCGACAAAAGCAAACAGATGTATAGAAACTAGTTTGATTTTGATTATGTTTAAATGCAGCAAAGCAATTAATTTATTGTGGGAGAATTGTTTGCTATATAAACATGTATTTCAAGGTATTATAAGTCAGAGTTCAAAGCAAATGTATATAGAGAAAAAGTCTTATATATATATATATATATATATATATATACTATAGAGAGTAATTTAAATTTCGAGTTTGAATTGTGATTTAACTCAACTGCAATTAGAAAATTTGCGAATTCTTGAAAATAGATTGTCTCAAGGTGAATAATATTTGCCAATCGCTGACCAACTATATGTATATGTATATATATATCTATAAGTAATTGGCATTTCCTTTTTGCAACTTATGTTTTTTTTTTTTTTTACCATTTTCAATTGATAATTTAATCACAAGTCTATAAACAATTTATAGCGCTTAAGTGCAAACTTCATGACTAAACGAAAACATTTCTTTTTCTTTGTTTCTCTTTGCAGTTTCGGTGAGTCAAATGCTTGATTGTGTAAGGGGCTCTTAAAGGTAGGCACAAAGTGGATCAACTTCGACAATTAGCTCGAGATGAAAGCTGATGTCTGTTTAGCCGCTCGACATCTTTCGCATGACCTTCGCTTAAGTGTTATAATACAATTATGGCGCCTACGTCAGTTGCTATTTTCAGTTTGTTATAGGCCTCTCGATTGGCCTCTCTAGGCCTTCAATAGATCAGCCTTAACAAGTGCCATGCGACACCTTCAATTGAAATTGATTACACGCGCAACATCCCCACACAGAAATAGAGCAAAATAATTATTAAATTAAGCAAAAAAAAAAAAGTTAAGAAATATTTAAATGAAATGAAGTCACAGTGGATTATAGTTGGGTTGAGTGAAAGGCGATTGACATTTCTAGTAGAAGTTCCCCGTGGGAAATGCCATTGAAGATAATGGAATTATATATGATATGGGTATGGGAATTATAGTTGATAATTAAGATATGACTTAAGACTTAATACTTTGCAAATATATTTTAGATAAGATAATGATTAACATTCAATGATGTGGTAGACGAAAAATATGTTTTTTTTTTGGCTTTTTTCTTAGTAAGTCTTTGAATCAGTTTAAATGAAACTTTACTAAAATCATGTTGAGTAGTGTCTGAGTTAGTTTAAGAAAAGTTAGTAACATTCTAGCGAAGCTTTTAATATGAGTCAGATAGAAATCAATTTGAGCCTTAGCTGACTTAGCTTAATGCAAGTTTCTAAGATTTTAGCCTAAATAAATTCACTTAATTTAGTAATTATTATTCCTTTATTTAACAAATTTCACGTTCACAATACTCTTACAATTAATTTTAAAAAATATGTCAACCACAAAAATATATAAATGAAAGAATAAAATAAAATAAATAAATAATAAAACAAATCAAAGTTATATTACAAAATTAAAAACATAAAATAAAAAATAATACTAATAATATAATTAAATAAATAAATAAAAAAGAAAAATTATATTAAGAAATTAAAATAAAAAATAAAATAAGAATGAAAACAACAAAAAAAAAAAAAATAATAATAATAATAATAATAAATATATAAAATAATAAAAAAATAAAAAAAAAATTATATTACAAAATTAAAATAAAAATCACATAAAAATTAAAAATAATTATAAATAAATGAAAATAAAGGAAATTATATAAATTATAATTTAAATGTATATAAAATTATATATATTATAAATTATAAAAATGATATTATTAAATAAATAATTAAAAATTAGTTTGAACTATTTAAACATGAATCCCAGCCTAAAGACTTGATATGTATAATATTTGCGATTAGCTAAGCTATTGAAAGGCTTTTAGTCTAACTAAAATTTAGTGTTTTCTAGATAAATAATTTAACTCAGGCAAGGCCTAGCCTTGGCTATGTTGTCAAGAATCTATTGTTATTTAGAGCTGACCCACAATAATTATAATTATTCATATAGTATACTATATAACTCGACAAGTGTATTTAATTTTCGGCACAGCCCACAGTCAACTCTTTGACTTGTTTTTGGGTTTGTCACGGGCAGAGCTGTCAAGCAAAAAAAATGAAAACAAAAACTATATATATATATATGTATATATAATTTTTTTTTTGCCAGACCTTCGAAACTTTCCCATTTCCGTGGGTGGCATTTGGCACTTGACAAGAGGCGAAGGTGGGCTGTCGGTTGGTCGATGGTCGTCCATGGAGTGTGTCTTTAAGGTCGTTGCGTATTTTTGTTGATGTATGAGGGAACTAGTTAATGTGTGTGTGTGTGTGTCTATTGTAATTGGAACTGAAATGTCATTCAATATGTACGTTCAAGTTGATAACAATTTTCCTTTTGTCACTGAGAATTGGGTCTTGGTCGGATATGCGCACACGCATCGTCGACGTCGGCGTTAGCTGATGACTAACTGGAAAGAGCAAGAAGAACGACAACAACTTCAGCTGCTAACACATTATCAAATATTATTCACGTTTTCTAATTATGAATTCTTAGTTCTTTTTTTTTATTTTCTTGTTTTGTTTTCGGCCACTTGTCGACAACTGGGTCAAGTCTATGAGGAAAAACGTTTAGCTATAAAAAAAAGTGAAATCGCAGCTGTAATTAAAATTTAAACATTGGCATTTACTCAACTATTCTCGTGTCACTGACTCACGCCGTGTGTCTCTCACTCTCTCTCTCTCTCTCTCTCTCTCTCTCTCTCTCTCTGTCTCTTCTTTATGCCTTCTCTTTCTCTAATTACCACTTACACTTTTGCTAAATAGCTGCTTGATAGGATAAGGGAACGGAGGGGCTTTTGTAATTAGCCAACTTATTTGTATTGCTTATAAAACGTTTGTAATCAAGTGTTAATACCTTGACAGCATTTACCTGAGCTCTGCTGCTGCTGCTGCTGCTGCTGCTGTTGATGATGATGAAGATGATAATGATGTTGATGATAATTATGAAGATGGCATTGCTTGTCTAGACAGGGGAGCAGCTTATTGTATAAACTATTTTAGCTAGAATTTAAATATACTTAAAGAGCTTTAAAGGAATTTGCAGTTAGAGTAAAATAAATAAAAAAATTAAAAATATTAAAAAAAAATTTAATTCAAAATTAATGATTAATTAGAGTGTATTTTGAAGTAAATTTTAAATATATCTCACTGATTACTCATATTCTATATATATATATATATATATATATATATATATATATGTCTATCTACAAGTTCTCTTGAAAGCTTCACTACTGCATTTGCACTTCCTCAATGCATGATGACTCCCAAGTTTTTGTTTTTGTTTTTTTTATTTTGTAAATTCTGTCTGACAGCTTAATTAATTTTAATTATAACCAATTTCACTTGTCTCGTAATCAGCTTATGAAAATCAAGAAATTATAATGAATTATACATAATGAACTGCATTTTGTTGTTGTTCTTGTTGTTGTAGTTTCTTCTCTCAACTGTCTACGCCCACTCTCACTTGCTCTTACTCAATTTCTCACTCTTTTGTAGCTAATTGCATAATCGCCTCATCAGCTGCAGACACAAAAGTAATCAATGGACCAGTTGTTGCAGCTGCAGTCTCTCTCTCTCTGTCGCTCTGTCTCTCTGTCTCTCTGTCTCGCTATATATTAACTTTTTGAGTGGGCACAACTAAATGAAAAAGCTTCTTCATCAGCCAAAATGTTTGGCCATAAAAAGTCGCTATGAATCGTTGTCGTCTGGCTGCCCACAGGCAAATGGCAAATGGCAAAACGCATTTAATATGCATTTTTCAATCGATCAATATGTCACATCTATCATTATATAATTCTATACAAATATTTCTCAATGCAACTATTTGGGCACAACGAGTTGAGCTGACGCAGGTGACGTTGTTTTGCCCACAAACTCAATTGGGCGTCTCGTCTAGCTGTTGTTGGTGGTGCTAGCTTTATGATTTCAGCCCACCTCAGTTACACACTCTCTCTCTCTCTCTCGCTATCTCTTTCTTTAACTATATCTATCTCGCTCCTGGCATTTTGCTTTGTTGTGTAAGTTGCGCTCAAAAACTGAACTTGGACCCCCATTGACATTGCACTTTGCGTTTTTTTGTTTTGTTGTGTTTTGTTGCCAATTGATAATTTCATCATTGTTATTAGTTGAAAAATAGCTGTAAATAAGCAAAGCTTTAAAATAAATTAAAATATAGAAAAAATAACAAATTTATAGCAATTTTTTCGATATGAATATGTAAATTATTAAAGTTCTCAAATTTTTAATTGTTAAGTAATTTAAATATTTATTAAAAACTATTAAAATATATTTACAAAAAATAATGTAAAAAATAATATTAATTATCAGAAATTGTATTATATACAGTTTTTAAACAATGTATACAAATTCTTTTATAAATATATATTTTTAATATTAAAGATTTATTTTAAATTAAATTAAAATTAAATTTCGGAAATTTATATATAAATAATGGATTTATTTTTAAACATAAAAGATTTACTATAAATTTAAATTTAAATTTTATTTCCGATTTTATTTCATTTTTAAATGCATAAAGATTGTTTTTCAAGATTTCAAAGCAGAATTAAAAAAATAAAATTTATCACTCGAAATACTAAATTAAACTTAAATTATATATTTATAAGATTAAACAAACTTTTTGAAATATAATAAAAAATCATTAATATTTAAATTATTTAAAATCAATTTAATATACAGTTGAACTGATACTCTTAGAATTTATATTAAAATTCAAAGTCGAAAATGTGTTTTAATTTTCTATTAACTTTTTAATTGTTTATTTGTTTTTTATTTATTTTATTATTATTATTTTTTTTTTTCATGATGATACAAGGAAAAAAAAAACATATTAATTTATAGTTTTACTAAGATACTTGAAGAATCATTGAATCTCTAAAATTAATATTTATTTATTTTTAATAACATCTACAAAATACAGTAATTAACTATATATAAACAATCATTAAAGTTTTCGAGCGTAGGCTACAAATTAAACCTAAGCTAATTGAGATTAATTGAGTTTCAAAGGCCTTCTATGGCGGCTAAAATAAATCTGAGCAGCTGACCATATGAGAACACACATACACACACACACACACACATACATACACATGCATGTATATAAATAAAAATCAGTGTATGTATGTGTGTGTGTGTGTGTGTGTGCTCATTTGATGCCCTTTGGGCATTTCCTTAGCCGCGTTTAAAACTGATTTAGAGTAAGGAAAGAATAAACCGTTAGTAACGGATTCTCTGTGGCCGAGTGGGGCACGCTGACCACAACGAAAATCCGTTTTGCGACTCATCAAAAATCATCTCAACTCAACCTCACCCACGAGCAAAACCCGTTGAAATCTGACTAAGCCAACGATCAGGCATACATAGTATAGCAAATTAATGCCACAGAGATTATGCCAAAAACAAAAAAAAAAAAAAACAACAAGCTTTATTGTTTACCGTTTTACACACAAAAAAAAAGAAGAAATAAATAAAAAAGAAAACAAAAGAGAAATAAACAGAAGGAAAAAGAAACACAGAAAAAAAAAATTGTATATTTATGCACTTCAACGCCAAAGCTAAAGTTTGGTCCCGCAGCACTCAGAACGAACTTCTTCAACCGCAAAATAATGAGTTGCACCAAAGCAAAAAAAAAAAAACGAAACAGGAAAAAAAATTGAAATAAAATAAAACAAAAATTTTAAAATTAAAGAAAGTCTCAGATTAAATACTCTGCAATATATTATATATATAAATATTTATATAAAAATTAAGTAATGAAAATAAGGGATAAATAAAAAAAAATAAAAATAAATATATATACTGAAGAAATAGATAAAGATTGAAGATGGATGATTAAAAATAAAATATGGAATATATAACAAATGAAAGAAAATAGAAAATAGAAGATAAGAAAAAACAGAAAACAAAAGATTATAGATAAAAAAATTCAAAATAAAACAAAATAATAATATAAAAAAGATGCAAGATAAAAAATAGAAGATATTAGAATTAAGATTGCAGATTAAAAAATTAAAATTGTAAATAAATTAAATTAAAAGCTTAAAGATTAAAAGAAAAATATAGTAAATTTAAAAGATTAAACTAAATATACTAAAGATAAGATTAATGTGAATATATTGCATATATTGAGAGCCTCGATTTTTGACATCAATACATCTATAGTATATCATATTGGAAGTGCTTTCTCATGTATTTCCGTTACATATATGATGATACATTTATAAGATGCCATCATCAAGTGTATTCATACGAATATAAGATAAAGAACCGCAACCAAAACAAAGGCCAGACATGAATCGGAACAGCAGAGCTTTGGGGCCCAAAGCAAGATTTTAACATTATCATATGCGCTGCCGAACGAACATAACTCGATGCGATGCGATGCGATGCGACGCGACGCCTTGTCTTCAAAAAGTTTTAGGTCAAACCGCAGTCGCAGTCGCAGTCGCAGTTGCAGTTGCAGTCACAGCTCCTGGCTAAAAGCTACGCTGGCTTGCAGTTGAGTGCGTTGTCTGTCCCTGTTAGTTGGCCGTCGTTGTCGTCGTCGTCGTCGTCGACGTCTGGCTGCATCCTGTGTAGAGAGCATATTAAATTTCAGAACCTGGTCAACAACAGCTGTGCGCGCGACGCCTTTGGGGGCGAGACTTGAGCGCAATGTGAAACCGGTTTTGTAGTTTTTAAAGCCCAGACTCAAGCTTGGACTTGGAACCGGGCCCTGGCAACGGCAGACGACAGACGGTCGACGGTCGACGGCAGACGGCAGACGGCAGACGGCAGACGGCAGACGGCAGACAAAGCAGACGACGGACAGCGGCTGTAAACAATCAGAGCTAACTGCATGGCAGGCACTCAGCCATGAAAAATGAAAAATGAATGATGATAATGACGATGATGGAGACGAATGAAGTTGGAAACGTCGCCCCAACTTTGGGGCAACTTCTTGGTTATTGTTGCCGCTGCTGCTGCTGCTGCTGTTGCTGCTGTTGCTGGTGATCTTTGCGCAGCAAAAGCCATTGACCAAAAAGGCTTCATGCACAAACACTTATTGTTAGTCTGTGCATACAGTGAGAGAAATTTCGTTGGGAAATGAATTTTAATAGGAATGAGCTTCGTTTAGAAGCAAGAAGTGGAAAGATAATTTATATATTTATAATTATACTTATATATATAATAATTTATACTTATATACATATATATATATTTTTTTAAGTATTGTATAAAATTTTAATTATTTTTTTTTAGGGGAAAAAATTTGAGTTTTGTATTAAAAAATTTATATAATATAAACAAATATTGAGCCAAGAAATTATTAGAATTAAAAGATAATTAAATAGATGAGATTTTTCTATGAATTAATATTAATATGATTTTTAAATTTGTTTAATATATACTCAAAAGTAAAATGTGTTAAATAAATAAATAAAATATTGAGCCAAGAAATTATTTGAATTAAAAGATCATTAAAATTGATGAGTTTTTTTTTTTCCATGAATTAATATTTATTTGATTTTTTATTTTTTTTATAAATCTTAAAGAATACAAGAGAACAAAAATAAGATTTATACACAATTCAATGATATTTATGCATTTCAATTATTTTTTGGATGAGAAAAAGTAATGTAATATATAAAGATTTTATCACCATACAGTGTCCATAATAATATACGGCATTATAATTAATTAATTAAAAAACTATGCCTACATGGACAATATTTAAATGTTTATACCCTGAACCCATTGAAAATATGAAATTAGGGTATAATGGTTTTTTTAATGTTATCTACAAATAATATTTTCTTTAATAATATTAAATATCAATATATATATTTTATTAATTTAATGTAATTTAATTTTTCTTAAGTACCCAAACTAGGCACATAATTTAAGAACTATATAAATTTATTAATTGGCTAAATTTTAATTTTATATATTTAAAAAATTTTGTTTTCTTTCACTTTTCTATCTTTGTAAATGCTAAAGCGATCATCAAACTTCTTTCAAGTTATTTCGTAATTTCTCTCAGTGCAGCATGTGCCGCATTATATGTATTGCTTTGGCTTGTGGCATTGGTCTGGGCCAACAATTTCCTGCTCCTGGCCAAGTTGGGGTGCATCTACCTGCGCAGCAGCTTCTAAAAACCCGATTTCGTGCAAGTATCTTCCACATTCACTCTGCCCTTTGCTTCAGCTGGTGCTTCTGCTGTTGCTTCTGGTGCTTGTTTGGTTTATGGATACTCGAGCTCGGGATTTGCTATTTGTAGTCGTACTTTGAGAGCTGAAAAAATAAACCGGTTACCAGGTTCATAGGCGCTTTCTGTTTGAAAGTCGATGCGCTGTCTCTCGCCTTGTCGTAGGTACTTATTCGTACTTACCTTACTTATGTATGTATGTATGTATATAAGCTGCTCACTGCCCTCGCTCGACGCTTTTCTAGTTTTTATACTCGATTCTCTATTATTTATTATTTGATTTTATTATATTTTGTAGCCATACGCCATTTTGAACAATTTGTTCTCGCCTCGCAATGCTCGAGTGCACGCGTCCTCACTATTTGGAGTATTTTCTAGTGGCTGATTCGGACTTTATAATAGAGATCAGCCTAATAAACTTGTTTGTGGTTCGTTTGCTTTTGATTAAGTAGTTGATTAAAGGGTTTATTGACTTTGTTAATCAGGTCATAAGAGTAGTTAATAGAAGGTGAAGGCGAAGTCTTCGATAGTTGCTAAAATGCTCAAGTCTTTGATTAGATCTATGTAGAATAGAGAAGTTAAGCTAAAGCTGGTTTGCTGTTGACTAGCTTTGCTTCTTTATTGCTAGTTAATTATGTGAAGACTCTGGTCATATACTTTGCTCTATTTTGTAAGCTTTATGCCTCTGTTGAAACGCCCTTTCAGCGACATACCATGGCCTAGGTATTTAGCCATGACTTCAACCTGCGCATTGACAGTCAACATTTTTTTTTTTTTTTATTTCTCTCTTTGTTATTTGCTGATTTCTGCAAGTTACCATAAAAGTCTCAACTTGGCTCAGCCATGAAACTGGTTGAACTTTAACAACAACAACAACAGCAGCAACAATCAAATTACAATTGGTCTGTTGGTGCATTTGGTGCACATTGCTGCCGGTTTCTCATTTATGGCCAAGACAAGTTCTTGACACTCAAAAGCCCAGCGAGCAGACAGCAGCACGCCTACAGCTCAAATTGTAGCTACAAGTGTTGCTCTCTAGCTGTATCTATTATACTAAAATGAAAAAATAAATAAATCAAAAATCAGAAATCAGAAATCAGCTTTAACTGGTTGCCTGCATTGTGACTACCTTCAATCATTCAATCACTCAATGCAATCCGTAGTTCCAGTTGCAGTTGAGCGAGTCGATAAACGCAGGGGCATGCAACGAAGCGTGCCACATTTACACACACACACACACACTCGCACAACATGCAACGATTTGTATCCCCCTCCAGTGATCCCTAGTTGAGTTGAATTCCCCCTCAGGTCGCACTTGCCTTTAAGTTAAATGTAATTTAAAATCCAAATGCAGCCATTATACGATTTGCCCACATAATAAATGATGTAAAAAGTAGGAGGACGATCACAAATCTTTAGACATGACAGCGTATACTTGGGGAGCAACAAGAAAAATGTACTCTACCAAAAATTATAACTTGAATATGTTATATGAAGCGTACTATTATAATATTTCACATATATTATTTATGATCGTTTCTTCGTTTGGTCTTAATGTGTTGAAAACTCGCCGCACAGCAGGCAACAATTTTTGTTGATTACATTTTTCGTAATTTTCATTTTCGAATAATGAACATTAAAACCAAATAAAAGTTGGCTTAGAGCTATGTACACTATATTGAATTGGATTTCAAATGTTTTCTGCTCTGAAAAGTATTGCGGAAATTGATATTAAAATAGTTTTAATTTCAGTTGTGTTTATATAATGCATTTTTTAATTGTAATAAAAGCTAGTTGTTATGCAAAAATATTCCAGAGTTTTTTTTTTTTTAATAATTAGTTTAAGCTTTTTACAATGGAGATGGTAAATTAAATTGATAAGACTTTAACCTAAAATTTAACTTTCAGCTTAAAAAATATATAGAAAATGAGAGGCAGAAAAAAGTTGAGCAGTTAGTTAACATAAAATAATTTTTAATTATGTTGAATTTAATTTACCATGTACTTTACAATGAACATGCTAAAACATAATTTAAAAAAATATTATATGTCTTCTATTTAAATATCTTTTTAATATATGCATTTATAAAATTAAAAGGCAAATGAAAAAGAGAAAATGTATAAATAACTTACCATGAAGTTTACAATGAATATATGAAACTTGAAGAAATATAAATAAATATGTATCTGTATGTAATAAAAAAATAAATTGAAAATATATAATAATTATTATATAAATAGATGTTATAATTAATATATTGAAACTAATATTTAATTTTATATTATAAATATACTAAATTTACCATGAACTTTACAATGAACAATTCAAATCACATATGCAAAACATTCATAAATGAAAGCTAGCATGCATAAAAAATCATTTTAGCTAAATGCGTAACTAAACTGCACTCAAATCAAATTTACCATGAACTTTGCAATGAATATACATGGAAAAAGCAGTTAACCCGTTAGCTATACTTTCTAACCGATGCTTGGTTAATTGCTCGCACTAATATGCCCAGCGTAGACTTTCTCAGCACTAGCAGCGCTGTAAATGCAAATTAAAAGCATTTACCTTATGTAGATGCCGATAAGTCAGTCAGTGACAAATTTAACAGCTAGCAAACGGTCACAAAATGTAGTTATAAAGTCCGACTCGGCCCGCTCGAACTGGGCTCAACCTGATCCAGCAGCCAACTACTGTGCGAAATATCGGGGTGTGCACAAAAAAAAAAATTACAGATGCAAAAAGACAACGAAAAATAAAAATTGTACACAAAATTGTGTAAATGGTCTCTCACTCAACTGCTTTGAACGTTAATTTACGCCAACTGTTTGGCCAATGCACGTTGCCAGCTTTCGGTTTCATTATGACTCGCAACGGGCCTCAAAAACAAAAATCATGCAATTGCAGTTGCAGTTGTTGCCGTTGTTGTTCTTGTTGCTGCCAAGCTGCATGCAGATTGCAACATTCATTTTGTATCTTTCGGGCGCTGCTGCTGCCGCTGCTGTTGTTGTTGTGGTTAATCATATTTCTCTTGTTGTTGTTATTCTCTTTTTTTTTTTGGCTATTAAATTAGCAGCTGCGCACACAAGTTGCTTTCAAAATGTGGTGCACAGGATACGAGTGCATTTCAATTGCCAGCCACAGTCAAAGCCAGACAATAATAACGCAACTGCAACTTGTGCATGTGCAACGCGGCGTATGGGCAATATATATGTTTATAGTTGGCGCTAATTGTTATTGCTGTGTCTGGTCTCCTTGACATCTGAAAAGGGTCTCTGAGCAGGGCAAGCTTAATATGAACTGTGACTTGAATTTGATTTTCTGATAAATTACGGAGACTTTAACTCGAGCTTTCAATTGAGCAAGTTGTCATTGGCATTTTCCTTTTATATATATTTTATTTAACATTTTATTACAATTTTTTATTGCCACTTGCTGCTAGCGCACATTGAACTCTATGCTAAAAAAAAAAACATAAAAACAATTTTCTCATTTAATATTGCAACTAACATATATATCAATGACAATTGATTAAAGACTTTCTGAACTATCTCTCACATTTACAATGTGGCCCCAATTTATTGACTTTTTCAATTTATTTTAACGGCCCTATCAATAAAAAAAAAAATACTTGTCTCAGTCATATTACGTAGAGATCTGCCACAATTAATTCAAGTGCCTTTACAACTGATTTTTTTATTTATTTATTTGCCTTGATGTTGCTCTGTCTCTTTGTGGCACATAAAAAATAAATAAATAAAATACTTATAGATCTGCCATATAAATCAGCACAACAGCTGAGCTGAGCTGAGTAATTGATATTATTTCTAATGAGCGCTTTCACTTGTTTGATTTTGGCTCTTTTATTTTTTAGCTTTTCTGTATTTTCAAATTTTTTTTATATTTTTATTTTCTTTTTTGATTCGCATTTCATTTGGCGCGCTTTCAACAGCATATTTATTATTAAATTTGAAGAGGCAAAGGCACTTGTTATTATTATATTATTTCTGTTAATTTATGTCAGCTGTTGTGCAGTTAATTTATTTAACAAAACGTTGCTCTTTTGTTGTAAATTCATTGATTTATCAGAAACGTAAAAACGTATTTCGTTGCTCAAAGCATAAATAATTACGTTAATAATAAATTAAATGTGCTCGAGTGCGTCGAGTTTCAGCTGGAAATAAAGTAAACCTAAATAAATAAGGAAGTTGTTTTTTTTTGTTTGTTATCTTCTCCTTGTTTTTTTTTTTTTTCTTTAATATAAATGAAAAATTGCGCATGCATGCAAATTGCATATTTAACTTTAAAAAAAAAAATGTGTAAGACGTGCTGTGCACTCAACACACCCCAGATGCCAGAAGATTCGCGCAACGATCCTCCAAAACGTCGACACTTTCGTTTTCTTATTATTATTATTTTGTTTTTATTTTTTTGCATTTGTTAATATTTTGCCATTTGTCAAGGGGCGCGTTGCAGTTAAATCTTTGATATATAGCGCGCGTCTTTAGCTTTTGGCAAATGCGAAATTTATGCTGTTTAATAAGTTTTTGATTTGTTGTTCGGACACATTCGAGTGTTTATCATTTATTTGTACAGCTGATTTATGTACGAAGCGGACCCTCGAGAGTAATTTATATAAGCGCAAACAAACACTAAAAACAAAAGTTTTGTATACAAATAAAATAAATAAATAAAACCGAATAGAGAAGGAAATAAGTAAGCTTGGAATTACTTGTTAAAGTCGTATAGTATTGCAGATATAGCTTAAAAATTCTAAATTTGTATCAAATATATATTTTATGAAGTCAATCCATTCAATTCAATTAGGTTCTTCAACATTTATAAATAATACTATAATAAATTGCGTTTTCAAGATACTTTCATTGGTTATCCAAATGGTCTGGAGCTCATTTAAGCAAATGTAAAGCTACCAAACGGGCTCCATCAAATCAAGGCTAGTGTCTGTCTCTAACAATGATGAATTAAATTGATTGTGCTAAATGTACATGCATTTATATAAGCTACAAAAAAAAAAGAAGAAAAATAGTCTTTTCTAATTGAAATTTTAATTGATATGAAAACTTGGGCTTATCAATCGAGCTCTCTCTCTCTCTCTCTCTCTCTATCATTTGGTTTCTCTCTATCGACAACTTTGTTTCCATCGAACACACTATCGCCACCTGTCAACTGTTTCACACGCCCCCAATTACTGATTGAGGGGCCTCACTAGCCTTATGGATTATAAACGTTTTACAACGCTTATCAGTGGAAGCGATAAGGTGGCAGGCGCTATATCAAATATTTCCTAGACTGAACTGAAAATATAGATTTTGTATTATCATTTAGTTTAGATACGCGCAGTGGGAATTATATGTAATTTACGTGAGTTTCGTAATGCAGTGATAAGAGAAACCTATTCAGGCATGAGAAATACGAACTACGAAATTGGGGTCAAATGGCTTTTAGATGTTGTAAGAGAATTGAACAGATTTAATTTGTAAGTGGGTTAGAAGGGG
This sequence comes from Drosophila stalkeri, assembly GCA_035047405.1. Classification (NCBI taxonomy): domain Eukaryota; kingdom Metazoa; phylum Arthropoda; class Insecta; order Diptera; family Drosophilidae; genus Drosophila; species Drosophila stalkeri. The sequence continues at coordinate 21,028,476 of JAWNPR010000039.1, forward strand.
CTTATATTTGATTAATTGATTATTTGTTTAGGTTTCCAATCTATATCATATACAAATATTTATAATAATTAATTTTCTATCCATTTATTGCTTACAGAAAAACTTATATATTGGAGTTACATATATATTGAGAAACTTGTGCCAAAAAAAAATAATTAAAAGCAATATTAGGTAAGTTTTTTAAAAAATTTATTTGACTAAGAATAAATAAGAATTTCGAAAAAAAAAATATTTTGAAAATTATTTAAAACGAATTTAAAGATTCAGATATTAATGTTTATATATTTATTTTTATTTAGTTTTTATTTTATTTATTTATTTATTTTTTATTAAAAACCTGTGAATATTTATATACTTATAATAATTTTAAGATTAAGTTATTTATGTTTACGATTTCTTTATTTATGTATTTTATTTATTTGTAAACATCTGTATAGGAATTTAATATTTATGATTATTTATTTATTTTTAAAATTTATTTAATATATTTTTTATTAAGAACGATTTTGTTGTTATTATTATTTGTTTTTTTTTTATTAAAAAATATTTATTTTATTTTATTTATTTTTTTTTATTAAAAATATTTATTTTATTTTTTATTAAAAGTAATTTTGTTATTATTATTATTTTTATTAAAAACCTTTGAATATCTGATTACTTATAATAATTTAAATGCTTAAGGCTTTCATCTATATGCACTCCTAAAGCATTTGTAAATTTCTAATAATCCGAACACATTACATTCAAAATTATGCGCAACAAAAATTCCATTTGCATATTTGAAGCAAAAATTTCTATTACAATTTTTATTAGAATTTTTCATATTTTTTTTTTTAATGTAAATTCCTACACAAAACATTAAGCTGCACTTGAAGCGTAATCAAAGCAACAGCAACAGCTGTGCAAATGGCAAACAAACTGAATCTGAATCTGAATTTGAATCTGAAAACTAGAACTTGATATCGTTTAGCCCACAGTAAATAATAATAATTATGCAGAATTGTGGACTCTGTCGACTTGGGCTAAATGAAAATTTATGTACTATGAATTCGAATTAATAATAATTGTCGCATTAACACACTGTGAATATATCAGCTTGCAGTTATTTAATTTAATAAACATGCAACGCAATTTATGCAGCCAACAATTTCCCAATGATAGCGACGCCCATGCGCGGTTCTATTTAATTTTTTATTTATTTTTTGCGCGCACACATGCATAAATATTGATAGGCGACTCACACACATGTGTGTGTGTGTGTGCACGCCACTATCGTTCAGACGCACATATATATAAGTAATATATATATATATATATTTATATATAGTTAGCAGTTAGTTTTATTGAGTACGCATTTAGACATTTGCTGGTTAGAAACACAAGTGATTAAAATTGAATGCAAGTGCTTAATGCTTAATGCGTGATTATTGGAATATCTTCAACTTGAAATAATGGCAATTACACAGGCCAACACAATTTAGTAACTTAAACTGATTAGGCTATACTTTTAAAAATTTGCTGAATATAAATATGAATATGTGTATATATATATTTGAATATTTGTAATGCAAAAATTATCTCAGATTTTTATATAAATAAATTCGAATGTTATTTTTGCCAACAATATCCTGTTGGCTCATTTATTCTATAGAAAAATTGAAATCAAATATGCGCATCAATTAAACATGCAGCAGGCCTGAAGTTTGCTCAATAAATTATTGGCTAATTTGTCTGAGAATGATAGAGATATGACTACTAATGGTTTATCAAACTAGAAAAAAAAAGAAGAGAAATATATCGAATTAATTTAAATGCTAATTTCTCTTAATAAATAAAGAAAGCTTCTTAAAAATCATATTAATCAAGAATGGGAATCAGAAAGAGCTCTCTCAATTCCATTTAAACAGAAACTAAATTGAATAAAAATGAAATTCGATAACTAGAAATTTGATAATTAAACATGATTCGAGACAAATGTGCAATTGAAATTAACAAGAAAAACAAAATACATAACGAGTCACATTTCACTCGAAATAAAATCCAATGTCTACTTAATTTACAATTGCAATAACCACGACGATATGTGCCTAGGAACGATAAGAACCATTTATAAATAAGAGACCTCAAAATGAGGCAATGTCAACCTTGTATACAAAATTGCAAATATATCAAAAACAATTTGAAATTACGTATATTACAAAACTGTAAAAGGAAACAAAGCAATTCCCTTGAGAGGCGTGTGTGAAAGTTAACCTTGCGAGCAGCGAGAGTTTGTAGGAAGCTAAAAAGAAATATTCAAGATTGTTGACAAATAGGTAGAGACAATGGGCAGAGGGAGAGAGAGAGAGAGAGAATTGTAAATACCAAAATAAAAATAAAAAAGCGCCACTAAGCGAACAATCAATGAAGTTACTTTTTATGCTAGCCGCAACTTGTACACGATAACAACGAAAAAAAAAAAATTTAAGAAGAGTGTGAAACATATAAAAGAAACGCAATTTGAGGCTTATCTAAGATTTTGTGCTTTGTGTTTTGTAAAGCTGCCATGTCTAGTCGTCTCCAAGTCAAGTCGAGTCGAGTCGAGTCAAGTTTGTTGCGAAGTCTGGCAAGGTTATTGCACACGAGAAACGCTCGTAAAGTCACACAAAAAAGCAAATATAAATAAACGCAAGAACACCATAAGAATAAATAAAACTAAAAAAAAAAAAATTAAAATAAAAAAAAGAAAGAAAGAAAAAGAAAAATAATATAAGCATGCGATAATTAAATATTTGATATGTCAGCTGTTTGTTGATGGCATCCGTCGGCGCTTCAAAGACCAAAAAAAAAATAACCAAATTGGGTTCATTGGGGAAGCCACAAATGAAACATAATAAAATTAACTTTGTTCTCTAAACGGATGACAAGATAAAGATATTCTGCCAAGTGGCGTCAAGTGCTAAAAAGTAAAGATAATAATAATTATGTCAGCTTGGCTTGGTGTAAATAGCGCAACGCTTTGAATGCTTAAGCAATTTTGAATCGTTAAATATTTAGTGTAGTCGAAGTTACTGTATTATTCAAATATTTATTCTAGTTTTTTCATGACTCCAAAACGTGCGAGATATGCTTAAATGATAAAAGTTTGATTTCTATTTTAATCGATTTGAAACTTATCGTTTCGTGGCAACAAAAACTGTGTGAGCTCTACAGCTTCTCTATAGAAGCTTGGTGTAAAATATAAAGTCTTTAGCTCTCAGTACTAGTTCTTCTTAGTTCCAAGAGGCTGAATAGGCGAAGAATCGACCTGGCGGATTTTTGCTCTTCAAGAATATTTTTATAGCTGAGAGACGAGAATTAATAGAATTCGTCGAATATATACATATATATCATTTTTTTATTTTTTTTATTTTATTTTATTTTAATTTATTTTATAGCGTCTACTTCAGCCTATCTGTTACATACACTTCAACAAATGCAATATACAGTGGACCCTCGGTTAACAAATACCTCGCATAACGAACATTTCACATAACGAACACATATTTTTTCTTGAAACTAAGTTTCGCTTAGCGAACAATGTTTCGCATAACGACCAACAAAAAATTTATTAACAAGCTGCAAGAACGAATTGTGTTCGTTAAACGAGAGTCCACTGTACCCTGTTTACACTTATACAAATTTGCATTAAAAAATATACGAATCGTAAAAAATATAAAATTCTTAGTATTAATAATTAATATATATAATAATAATAAATTAATAAAATTTGATAATCTCAAAAACAATGTCTAGCTCTTATAAAAAGTAGTTCATGGAAACCTTAAATATGTTTATGGTGTTATAAATATTTCGCTACAAGCTCTAAAAAAATACAAACAAAATATATATATATATATATATAAAAAAAAAATCGTTAATAAATTTATTAAATATATGAAAAATATTTATTTAAATAAATTTCCAGTAAAGGAGGAATTAATCATAAGAAAAGTTCTGATTTCAGAATGTAGTTAAGATAATTCAAAACTTCAGCTGCTTTACACCTGCATTGTCCTTGTGATTCAAAGCTTTACATCTATCATGTATATATGCAGCTATATATTATATATCAATAGCATATATATATATATATATATATATATATATATATATATATATATATATATATATATATATATATACGATCTTAATCGTTGGCTATTTGTGCCTTATCATTTAACTGGTTTGGGCAATAACAACTTCCGCACATGCCTGTGGTCCAAGCTGACTAAGATTTATTGCAGCCTGTAATATATACACACACACACACACACACACATACAGACTCACTTCTATACACTTACACACAGATGCAATTCATAATTCATTTCTTTTGTTGTTTCGTCGCATGAACAATCACGCAAAATGACAGCCACAACTTGTCGTGGCACCAAACAACAACAACAAAAGCAGCAATAGCAATAGCAATAGCAATAGCAATGCATATTTTGCATATTAAGCGCATGCCAAACAACAACAACAACAACAACAATTGAAAAGCACTTGCTTGGCATTTGCATTTGCATTAACAAAGTGTGACCAACATTTAAAAAGAAAAACAAAAATCAAGTAAATTTTACTCAAGTCGTGCGACTCTATAATGCCTGTCCATGATATATACAAACAGCAAAATTCAATACTTTATTGATATGTTCGATTTTGCCACACCCCAAGGGGCGGACCACACATTATTTATACTAGTTTTAGCTGAAGAGTAGGTCACTAAAGCCGTGGAAGATAGATGATTCGTTATTATAGTTTATTTATTTGATTTTTCTTTTTGCCATGGCCCCATGGGATGCATATATTTCCATCTTGGTCAATCTCTAGAGCAGTGCAGCACTAACAAATATACTCTGCTCACACACATTATGAACGAGTATTGGAAACAAATTCATCTTATATGCGTTGCGTTGCGTTGCTTATGGAGCAAAGCCAAGGAATTTCATTCGTCTCGTGCGCTAATGAGCTTTATCCATATTAATGTGAATATATATAAATCTATATATGTATACATAGATATTAGAAGGCTATGTGATATGCGAGTGCGGAAATTAATTATGAATGATTAATAGAAGTCAGCTGAGCTTGTCTTAACTGCGTTTATCGATGGTATTATACACAAATATTCAAATGCAAGTCTAGACTTTGTTAAAGCACATTTCAGTTTTGTTATAAATTAAATTTTTTAATTTAAATAAATTATATTTATTATATTTGTAAAATTTTTAATTTAATAAAATGATATTAATAATGTAGTATTTATTATATTTATAAATTATATTAGAAAATATAATTATAATTAAATAAAATTATATTAAGAAATAAAATAAAAAATATAAATTAATATTTATATTATTAATTACTATTAAAATCATTTTGAACTCACATATATAAATTATTGCCTTTTGTATATTCATTTCATTATATTTTAAAATAAAAAATAATATTAAAAAATATATAATATCTTAGCTCAAGTTTATTTTCTAATGCATTTTAATTTTTTTTGTTTTTAATATAATAAAAATATTACTAGATAACATAATAATTTTTAAATTATTGAATAATATTAAATTTTTGATTGATAATTAAATAATTGATATTTATACATATATATATATAAATTTTTTTATTTTTATTTATTTATACTTTTTGATAGATAATATAACAATTTATTCTTATATTTTTTAATAATATAACATATTTTATAGATAATTAAATAATTTATATTTATATTATTTTTTAAATTTATATTTTCTGCTATTTATCTATATTGTCTATAAATACTTTTAACACATTTTTATTGAATTTTTAATTTAATTTTACATCATTTCAAATTTTTAATAGTCATAAAACTTTTTTTTTTTTTTTTAAATTATAGTCATAATTTATGATTTTTTTATATACAAATATATTTCATATGTAATCCATGATTTACTATATATAGTTTTATTCATTTGCTAATCAAGTCAATTCAATTTGTCAGCTTTGTATTTCACATAATTCTTTTTATAAAATACAATCGCATATTGCTAAAGTGATTTTCTTTTCTTATTCTCCCTCTGCTCTATGAACACATTTTCTATAGAATTTCATTTTCATTCTGAGCAAAGTTATAGAAACGAAACGCTTAGAAATATGTTCATTTATAACATTTGCTTAAGATATCACTTTCAATTGAGCTGCATATGCAAATCTTCTACAATATTTCAGTCATTCCCTTATGAAGCTGTTTGCTTTTGTTCGTTGCCCAACACTATGCATAGTTGCTGTTTGTTCTTCTCCTACTTTAGCCATTGTAAGAATCTCAGGCCAGATACAATGGCAACATCTTCTCTTGCCTCGCTTGCTCAACTCGTTTACACCCAAAAAAATAAAAAATGTAGAAAAAAGCTCAGCTCTCATGACACACATACCAGCAGCACGCCCTCTACTACTGCTGCTGCTGCTGCTGCTGCTGCCCACAAAATTTATTATCATGTAAAACTTTTGTGCAACAATGCGACAAACACAAAAGCGAAGCGAGCTTGCGGCTACTGTGCCAGCTGCCGCCAAGCCAACTGATAGGCGCCCTCCCCACACTCCACTCCGCGACAGCAATTTGTTCTAGTTGATAATTTATTTGAATATTTGGCTTAATTATAAAAAATAAAAGAAAAATGTTGCAACAAAAGCTCTAGTACATTTTATGCAATGTATTTGTGAATTATGTTATGGCATGTATCTGTGAGATACAAAACTGGTCAAGCAAAGTGCTGGGCGTTTAAATTTGCCAAGTGGCTGGCATTGAGCTCGAACTAATCACAGACAAAAGCTCGAGTGCAGGCAAATGAAATGCATTGCAATGACGAACACTTGATACTCTATATACATATATGTATGTATGTTAGACTATTGAATAATTAAATTAAATTGAACATGTTCTCATCCTTTTATATCCATTTTATAGTATAGTAAGTTAATATATTATAATAGATAAGAAAAAAATTTGTTGATCTGCATAATGATTTATTGACATATTTTATATGATAGAATATTGAAATATTTATTAGTGTAGCATGAGTTTAAACATATGCGAATAAATATATCTAAAAGAATTTTGGAAAAATATATAGAGTTAGAAAAATTATAATTATATAAACTTTTAGATACTCAGTAAATATAAAAGGTTTCTTCATAAAGATATATCTACTAATATGACATATATGGTAAATAAATACTATAATAGTACATATATATTATATATTATATGATACAAATAATCATATAATATCATATAGTAATATATCTTTTAACCAACTTCAAAGTCAATCTCTCAAATTATCCATTCATGAAACTCTATACGAAGTTGAATACTCTCCTTTGCCAAGAGTATAATATATGATTGTCGCTAATTAGCCCCCCCTTCTTGCATGACTAGACAAGCAAGAATATACTATGCTACAGATGCCCAAGTCAGATGCCCCGTCGCGGCATTCTCTATAACTTCCAACAATCGAGTCGAAAAAGACAAATGATATGCTTAGCATTGAACGCTGACTCAACTAATTTGACTTGGGCCGCCGTTGAGGTAGAGAGAATTGTGGCAAGCATTTAAACGCGAGCTGACGACCACTTAAAGTCGATTAACTGAAAGCAGACCTGCCAAGTGATCCCAAAGTCCGCATATCCCTGCCTTCCCTTGCCCAAGTCGACTTTATTATAATTTCTGGTTCTATAATTTTTGTACATGGCATCTGTTGCGGGGCGACTTGGGTAAGATTCACGCCGCAAGCGATTCAAATCAAAACGTGCATAAAAATTTCTATGCTTTATGTGCGCCACGCCCTCATGCTGCCCCTCGATGGGCAGAGCTTGTGTATCAAACAGTAGCGGCATATTCATTAATCAAAGAGCAGCAGTACTCCCAGGGGGGGTAGCTACGTATTAGTTACACTTTAGCAAGGGTGAGTGGAGGGGGGGGGGAGAATGGGGACGATGACGATCGTATGCGCTATTACGAGTACTTGGACAGAGTTAAAAAGAAGTTAAGCTGATCTTTGGGTTGGGTCCGTTGGGTTGGGTCAAGGTAAATGCCAAGCTGAGCTCATCCAAATGCGATGCGTCTTCGTCTTCTTAAGTGCTATTCGCTAGGTGTGGCTGACAGCCAGACGCCAAGGCCAAGGATTTACTTTGATACAGAACGAATGTAGCGCAACTGGGCAAACATAAGCACACATTACCGTAGCATGCATGAATCAGTGTGTTTTTCATGCCTTTGCTAATCAAAAGCACTTACACCACATACATATCCTTCGTTGGCAAATGGCTAAATCAATTTCGTTTTATTTATTTGCAAATTTATGCAAATTTTATTTATTTAATAAACAAGACAAATGTGGATGGGGTAAATGTACGCCAACAAGGACAACGACGACGACGACGACAACGATGACAACGATGACAATAATGTAGACATAGCTAAACGAGGGTGGGGTTGGGGTTGGAAGATAGCTAGCTATACAATGTTTATTGGCAATTTGTTGTAACAACTGTAGATAACTGGAGAGTATAGCTATATGCATAGCTATGCCAGTTAATGGATACTAACGAACCGTCTGTTCAGTATCCATTGTCATCAACAGCAACATCAGCTCACATTGAGTGTCGAGTGCCAGCGGCCGCGGCCTGTTGATGTGTTTGCTAATGGCAATTGAGTGACTCTCCGCCGCGAGCTTAAACTTAATAATAATACAATAATCTATGGGCTAGTCGTAAAGGAAAACACGTATTAAATAAAATGTGAATGTAAAAATAACTAAAGGTTACGTGTTGAAGGGGACGACAGCTGGGAGTGCTGTAAGCATAAACAATTGAAGAGCTCTTCAAGAAAAGTATATTTATTGAGAATTCTGAGTATGTGTACAATTACTTCAGATATAACTGTTTGCGGGAAGTGATGGATTTAAAAAAAATATATATTTAAAAAATTTCGAGTTAATAATAAAACAAAATATTAAAAGTGTGGAATATAAAATATAAAATAGAAAATAAAAAATATAAAATATAAAATATAAAATAGAAAATATAAAATACAAAATATAAAATATAAAATATAAAATATAAAATATAAAATATAAAATATAAATTATAAATTATAAAATATAAAATATAAAATATAAAATATAAAATATAAAATATAAAATATAAAATATAAAATATAAAATATAAAATATAAAATATAAAATATAAAATATAAAATATAAAATATAAAATATAAAATATAAAATATAAAATATAAAATATAAAATATAAAATATAAAATATAAAATATAAAATATAAAATATAAAATATAAAATATAAAATATAAAATATAAAATATAAAATATAAAATATAAAATATAAAATATAAAATATAAAATATAAAATATAAAATATAAAATATAAAATATAAAATATAAAATATAAAATATAAAATATAAAATATAAAATATAAAATATAAAATATAAAATATAAAATATAAAATATGAAATATAAAATATGAAATATAAAATATAAAATATAAAATATAAATATAAAATATAAAATATAAAATATAAAATATAAAATATAAAATATAAAATATAAAATATAAAATATAAAATATAAAATATAAAATATAAAATATAAAATATAAAATATAAAATATAAAATATAAAATATAAAATATAAAATATAAAATATAAAATATAAAATATAAAATATAAAATATAAAATATAAAATATAAAATATAAAATATAAAATATAAAATATAAAATATAAAATATAAAATATAAAATATAAAATATAAAATATAAAATATAAAATATAAAATATAAAATATAAAATATAAAATATAAAATATAAAATATAAAATATAAAATATAAAATATAAAATATAAAATATAAAATATAAAATATAAAATATAAAATATAAAATATAAAATAGAAAATATAAAATATAAAAAAATTAAATAAATATTTTTTTTAAATATTAAATATTAAAAATTCCAAAACACTTTGAATTGTCTACTATACTAACTATAATCTTATCTCACTTATTAAATTTGGCCCTTCATTAATTCATGTAAAAACGTTAAAGAAACCTATGAAAATTTTAGGTATTTTAAATGGCCTTAGGAAAAGTACGGCATTAATTAATCTAAAGTTGATGTCTGAAAAGTTTTCAAAGTGTATTTATCACTCTTACAGTTATAGAACTAAGTTGGTTAAATGATCAATCTTTAAAGTTTCTTTACTTTGTTTTATTTGAACAAGTTTTCAAGTTTGAAGAAATTATTGTCGTCACCGCAGTGCGTATTCACAAGTACCTCCATTAGACTACTGTGATAATTGTTTTATGCTGACAACTTTTTATAATTGTGTCCTTTGTTGCTGTGTTTCCACTCTCTGTACGCTCTATCAATTATAAAATATACTGTGCAACTGAGCATGAAATTAGCTGCGTGTGCTGTCGCCCTTTCAGTACAGTAGTCGCTAGCTAAATAACCCTGACTTTAGAGTTGCGTACGTACAACGGACCAACGCCTAGTAGTCACAGTCGATATCATTTGATTGTATTTCATTTCATTTCATTTCATGTTTATACACATTTACTTCTCTGCCTATATTAATTTATGCATTCTCCTCTGTCGATTGCCTGCGTTACAGTTGACAAGTTTTCGCCCCGTTCTGTGGTGGGTGGACTCTCTACTCTCTCTCTTCAGTTGGCATTTTTTTTTTTTATGGGTATAGGTAGAGCTTGTCGTCGTCAGCTTTATGATAGTTAATGAGTTGTAATGTTTTCTAGCTTTCATGTTCTTGTCTTTTGCTTTATGACATTACGACATTGATTAATTTTAATAACCAATAAGTAGCTAACATTATGCAGTCATATATATATTTATATAAACAGACATTACTCTATGTTTATGTATCTTTAATTCATTTATCTTCATAACTCTGCTTGGCATTTATCTAATGTTCATTCTTTGTATTTCTTCATTTTGCAGACGTCGCGGCAATTGCGCAACAAATAATATTTCTGTCTAAAGGTGAGTTTCAACTTTCAAATCATATAAAAAAAAATAAATAAAAACAAATAAATTCGAAATATATACTTTTAATAATTAATTAAATACGTTGTAGGCGTATCGAATGGCAAATATTCTTATGCAAGCGCTTGTGTTCGGGTCGGGGTCAATTTAGGGGTTAATAGTTCATTGACTTGGCTCATTTTTGGCTATATACAATCTATCATGTCTAATGAAGATTTAATTAAACGAAAAAAAAAAACCTGTGCGAGCGTTGTGAGATTGCCTTTTCGATTGAGTGTTAAATATTTAAATATATTTTTGAATATCATTTTAATTTGTTTAAACACTTAGTTGAATCATAATTTCATTTATTTATTAAATATATAAATATATAACATTTAGTTTTATCTAGATAGAATACCAAACGTATTAATTGCCTTTTTCTTCAAATTTTAGTTTTCCTGTTTATTCATTCTATTTGTAATTCTTAAAAAAATTCTTTTAAAATATTTAACATTCATTTCTTTTTTGTTTTTCCTACCATATCATTTTCTATATATGCCACACAAAATTCCATTCCATTCCGATCTTATCTAACGCTAATCAAGTTGCCTGCTCCACTGACCCAGTCAGTGACCATGCAACGTATCACAGTGCAGTGATAGCGTGCATAGTGTGCATGTAACAATCATAAATGCTTTCATAAATACCGAACGCCTTAAATATGTACAAAAAGATAAAAGCGAGAACTTTAATGATTTCAATACTTGCTCAAAACTTAGCCGCATCAGTCTGGCTGGCGACAGAGACACAGCGTAGTTATCAGCGCTTTGTGCTGGTTGGTGACGGTGTCAAATCGTCAAAGTGGCAGCTGGCGACCCAGTTGCCAGCTGTTGGTTGTTGGTGGCAACTGCTTAATTAGCGCTTTTGAGAATGTAATAGAAAGGCGCCGCCACACAACGGTTCATTCAACTCGCACATTGCAGACACGGACAGAAGCTGCCTGCTTTGGCATGCAAAAAGTGTAATGCACTGCTCGATGATGAGTGCTTCCTGTATGATAAATACCAGGCACACAAACACACACACACATACTCCACTACATACTCCCCCAATACATACATATATATATATGTGTATGTGTGTCAAGTTATTGTTTGCAACTTCATAGATACTCGCTGCCGCGAGATACTTTTCTATGGCTGCTGCTGGCGCTGTCATTGAGCTGGGCTTTTGTTTAGCTCAACTGCACGCCCTTTCAAGGCAGCTGCGCATTGTGAGACTTTTCAGGGAAAACTTTTATATACACATATATATATAGGGTATTTCTAATTAAAAGTTTTATGCTGACAGCAGCTTTATTATTCGCCTACTGTGCCGTAGGCTTTGCTTACGACTTGCGGATTATTATATTATATTATTTAGCGAATTTTCCACTTTGCGGCGCCTTATTGGACGAACCAATAAATACAACTTGGAAAAGTTCTAGCTACAAGTTGTGGGTGTGTGTGTGTGTGTGTGTGTGTGTGGGCGTGGTGCATATGTGCAGGCATTTGACAAGTCGGGAAAAACACGTCCAGTTCCAGCACCACATGAGGTCTCTACTTCTCACGGATCCGCGCTCCTAAGTCGCTTGTTGTCTGTTTTGTTTTTTTTTTTTTTTCTTATATATTATTTATATTCTCTTTTTGGTGTTCTTCTTTTCATATGTATATTCTTTTCTGTTCGTTCCTTTATTATTTTACCCAATTCGCGCGCGCGCAACTTGTCAAGAATTTCAATGAGTTCGTTTCCCTTTCGGTAGTCGCTCGACTGGTGGGGTCGGTGGTGCACGGTGGTTCACGGTGGTGCGTTGGCCAAAGCAACGGGCAGCTGTATTAAAGTAGAACCTGTTGAATTATTGGTGTGATTCAACAAGAAATAACAAAGCATAACAAAACCCAAATAGACGAACAATGGGTCTAGAAACGAAGAAATATGTTCCGAAAAAATAAAGCAGCTGGAAGCTGCGGAACAGGCTTCCAAATGAGCTACCATTATTTATGCCTAGCATATGGCGCTAAAATATAGATCGATATGTATTTGTATCGATAACAATTTGCTTTAATAAATTTATTTAAAGAAATTCATAATAAATCGATTTCTTTAATATTCATATTTACATTTAAATATATATATTTTTATGATAAAAAAAATTTTTTCTAATTAGTTAGCTTACATCGATATACTACTTATAGAAATTAGTTATCGACCCATTGTCACCTTCAAATTGTTGCTGACTCAAAGCAACATTTTGGCATTCCCCCAAAAAAGTCGTTTGCCAAAATCAAAGCGAAAAATAAGACTTTTTTTTTTTTTTGAGCCAAATATGGTTAATTGTTATTTAGTGCGATTGGAATAGCCGGCAACACCTGTGCGAGAGTTTATGCTATGAATAATCAAATGCTAAAGCTATTAAAAAAATATAATAATAAAGAAGAAGAGAGAAAAAAAAACTGGAAATGAACTTTTTATAATGCATTGCGTCACACCACAAACTTTAAACTGTTGTGGAATGTGTGTTGCACGTTGTTGTTGTTCATGTGGCAAGTTGTTGACATTTTATGGAGCCCACAATTTAAATGCTATGCAGCCCTGCAACGACGACGCGCAACATTTTATAGCGCAATTACATGCAACGCTGAACCGCCAAGAACATTGAGCCAAATATCGCGCATCCATCACATGCTAAACGCACATCATGTAAATTGTTAGCAGCGCTGCTCAACTCAACTCAACTGAACGATCTGAGTCCGAAACAGTGATGGCCTGCGTCTATCATTAAGCTGTCGTAAATCACAAGTAATTGACATTATACAATGTGCATGGGCTGAGGCAGCCAAGAGCTAAGGCTGACAGAGCTGCGCAGCCAGTGAAGCAAATAAGCAACAATTACCTACCAAGATAGCAAACAAAATGCACGTAGCAACAATTAAGCTAAACATATTACACATGAAGCACATGCTTCAATAATGATTGCGACTAGCCTCACATTTAGATCCAATGAACTGAAAGAGTAGCTGAGAAAGAGAAAAATAGAAAATGGAAAAAATAAATGGGAGGTTTAATGGATATTTAACAGATGCAGCTTATATAGAGAAATGTTGCTAGAAGCTTAAACTGAATGTATAGCTAAAATCTGTAATGTGTAGTAGAAGCATATATTATTTATATATTTGAAGTACTATATAAATACTATAAAATTAAAATAAATAATAAAATACTATAAATTCTATTCTAAATACTTTTTTCCTTAATAAAATCTCAATTTTTTTTTAAGTATGAGCTGCTACAGTGATTTAAATTGCACTCAGTTGACTGAGCTGCAATGATTTATGCTACTCTAATGTATGAGTAGCAAACACTTTATAACTGCTCTCATTTACTATACTGAGAGGTACTTTGACATGATCAATGAGAACAGTGATCAATGCTGCAGTCTGATCTGTGAGCTGCTGAACTGATTGACGCTTCGAAGAGAGACTCTCTTATCTATAAATTCTATTTGATATATTATATTTATTGTCATGGCCTTACATGGCTGGAATAGAAGATCAAATATTTTTCTTGGCTGTAAAGTTGATTGTTTTTATGTTTTTAAATTATATATTCATTTTAAAAATCTTACATTTTCAATAAATTTCAATTCTCTTGAAATCAGATAAAATTATATATAGAGAATATGAAACAGTCTATGCTATAAGCAAGGGCATTCGAAAAGCTTGACATAAAAAAAAATAAAATAAAATAAAAATAAATAAATAAATAAAAATAAATAAAATAAAAATAAAAAAATAAAAATAAATAAAATAAATATAAAAAATATTACAAATATAAAAATAAAAATAAAAATAAAAATACATAAAAATAAATGAAATTCAAATTAAAAAAAATTTATATGGAAAGAAATATTAAAGAATGTGAAAACTGTTCGCATATTAAAAAAAAAATAAATAAAAATAATAATAATAAATATTAAAAGAAAAGAAAAAGAATTCTAGTATTTGCAAAAATTATTTTATCAAATAAAGTTCTTATTAATAATATAGCTACAAACCAACACAGCCTGATGTTAACTTTTAAATACCTTAAATACTTTTCCTAATCAACTTTTGCATTCGCTTCACACACTTTCAAAATACCTGTAACATTTACTTAAATGCTTCGACATTTTGTTACAATTTTGTTATATTGTAGCTGTGCAACAATTTGGCATAGATACGAATAGAGAGTGAGAATCTACTACACGAAAGATTGCAAATGCTCGCCAGCTGAAATGCACAATTAAAATGCAAAAGCAACAACAACAGCAAGCAGAGCAGTGAGGGAGAGATAGAGAACAATGGATGTGTACGTACGTCTGGTATTTTTAGACTGACACACTAAGCACAAAAGACGAGCCAAAGGCAGCGCATCGTCTCCTCCCTTAATCTCAACTCAATCTTAGCAGCTCGCTCACCCTTTCAACAGAGTGATAGAAGATAGACAAGGCGTCTTTATAGCAATGTTACGAAATGCAGCCAACGTCTGTGAACGTAATTCTATATAGAATTCGCTGGGGGGCGAGACATTAGTCGTATATATATATATATATATATATATATATATATAAATAAACTGCAGCGCAGAGACGTAATCGCAAATGTTAGCTAATAGCTAATAGTCACAGATGACGCTGCATTTGCGGACGAAGGTCTGCCAAAGGTGGTCAAGGTTTGATAATATCGCATAAATTGTCAATCAGGCTTATCGCCAAATATATACACATAAATATATAAAATATAAAGAAACAATTTATAAATG
Organism: Drosophila stalkeri; assembly: GCA_035047405.1. Taxonomy (NCBI): domain Eukaryota; kingdom Metazoa; phylum Arthropoda; class Insecta; order Diptera; family Drosophilidae; genus Drosophila; species Drosophila stalkeri. Next base: position 21,044,375 of record JAWNPR010000039.1, read on the forward strand.
GTAAAACGCATAAGCTGACATTTCACACGTTGTTATCGCTTCATATTGAACAGGAAATCGCATAACTGAGAATATTAATATCAATCTCAATATATATAAATATTTGTATAGTGAATATATATATATATATATATATATAAATTTGTATAGTGAAAAAGGTAATGGCCACACATGTGCCACTGGCCAAGGAGAATGCAAAATAAAACACGCAAATTGTATGTAAATAAAGCTGATTGTTCACGAATTATGATCAAAAGAAATGACGAGTTCTTTTTTTTTTTTTTTTTATTCTTTGTTTATATTTTTTGTTGGGTTCGCGGGCTGTTGACTCTCTCAATGGGGCATTGCTCGATATGAATATTTGCAAATTAATCGTCTATGCAGGGCATTTCGTATGAGTGTTTGGAGAACTATTTGCTTAGTTTGCATTGTGTGGTTACATTAACTGTTCATTTGCTTTAACAAGAAATTGGCTAACTTTCATAACATATATATTTAAATATTTATTTAATTCTTGTGGTTTGAAGTGAGCTATTTACGGCTTTTATTGCTTTATGGTTAATTGCAAAGTTTTAGCGATTTCCCTTCAAAATCATTTATAAAGTTGTAATATTAATATTAATAATATTTTAAAAATTTAACTGCAAACTACAGAAATTTCTTATTAATTATTAAATTTGATTTCAGAGTCTTATTAATAAAATTAAAATTAAAACTATTCCAAAAATTAAAATGAAAACTATTCTAATTTTAATTTTATTGATAAAAATCTTGTCGCATTTCAGCTAATAAATAAAATTTCTTAATAAATTATTTTCTAAATTAAAATAATAAATATTTTTCCTTGAATTATTATTATAATTATTTTATGTTATTTTATTTATTTATTTATTTTATTTTGTTATTATTATTATTTTATTTTATTATTATTATTTTGTTTATTTATTTTATTTTATTTATTTATTATTATTATTTTTTTTTAGTCTGCAAAAGATACATTTTTGGATATTTTTATATTATATTTATTTATATTTTATACTATTTTGATTTTGTTAAGTTTTGGACATCCAATATATGAGAGAGAGTTTATATTTTTACTAAATTTATATTATATTTTGCTATTGTTCATAATTTATATATTTATAATTTTTGTTATATATTTATAATTTAAATTTAAACTATTTGTAACGTTTTCACTTTTTAAAACTTTAAAATAACTTCTATTTTTTAATATTCTTAAGACTATAGGTGTAATTAAAAAACCATTTATTAGCATTTTCTTCACTTTCTCTTCAACATCTTCAACATATTCGCCAATTTATCTATAACCCTTTCCCTAGCTAACATTTGCTCTCTGCCCTGACTCTAATGAACTCTCTTCGGCTACACATGTTGTTGTCATTTGGCATAAAAACATCGGAACATCAATTCCAAGTTATGCTCGCGTCGCATCTATCAGCACGTTGAGTAGTAAATTTTTAACTAATTTGTCAAATGTGTCATAAAAAAAAAAAAGAGAGCGAGACCATCTGCAGCATAAAGTTGAACAACATGTGGGTCAAATTTCGGCCACACACAAACACGCTGGCAGAACCAGGAAAAAGCCTAAACAGCCGCCAATTTAGAACTCCCAAAAGCTGAAACTGTGGGGGAAAATGAAATTTAAAAAAAAAAACTAATTGCATTTCCTGTATGTGTGTGAGATTGTGTATGTGTGTGTGTGTGTGTGGAGGGTACACATAATTCCATTTGAAAAAGTCATAAATTAACAAAACAACTTCCGATAGAAAAACAAAGCGCAACAAAAATGAAAACAAAACAAAAACGAATGAAGCACGAAGAACATGCAGCACAGCAAAAACTTGTCAAAGGGTCGACACAACAACAACAACAACAGCAACAACTTGCAACGCTGCAAAGTGGCTGACAAAAAAAAAACAACAATAACAACAACTCCCCAAAACCAATTGAACTGAGCATACAAAAGGGGTTAGCACTGAGGCTGGGGCTAGCTGCATGGGCAAGGCCCGTTGTCAGAGAGCCGTTAAAGCGTGACGCGCCAAACCACTTAACCGCTCTATATGCAGTCTCTGCACCCACTGTGCTAAGCCCCCCTACCAAAACTCCAGCTGTGGCTGACCGCCTGCCACATATTTCATCTGGAATCTGGGCAGCTTTGCCTCACTCTCTCTCCCTCTCCATCTCTCTCTCTCTCTCTCTCTCTCTCTCTATCACTCTTTCTCTTTATCTGCTTGCACTGTTTGTCGTGGAGCATGTTAATTAGTTCTGGCTGCTGTGGCTCGTCGAGTCCCTCGACTCATTAACAATCACTGAGCAACTGGGCATAGTTTGTCGTTTTTCATAAGCAACAGGCCTAGGAGAGTGGCATTTATTTAGTATTTGTAAATATTACTCTTCATATATATATTTTTGCTTATGTTTGAGCGTCAATTATGTTCCAAATTTATGGAATATTTAATCAGAAAATTATGTGAAATTGTGATTAACATAAATTTATGTGAAAAGCGAAAATATGGGAATTATCTTATAATATTTATTTATATTATTGTACTTACATTTCTTTTATTTTTTTTAATTTTATAATTAATAATAAAAAATATTTTATATTAAAAAAAATGTTATTTATTTCTTTTTATTTTATAGCATTTGGCATTTATATTTATTTTTAATGTAAAAGTAGATTGAGTTGTTAAACTAAAGGTATCAGAACTTTTATTAAAAAAATATACAATTTAAAACAAAATTAATAAATAAAATTTTCATAATATATAGAATAATATATATTAAATATCAAAAATAAATATAGCAGCTCCACATCAGCCATTAAATTATTTAATTAAATTATTAAACAGAAAATGTTGTGAATTTCTATAATTATGCATATATATATTTTCTATTTTATTTTTATTTTTTTTAGCTATTTTCAAACATATTGTTTCAATTCAAGAAATATTTAGTTAATTATTTACTTATTTTTTTTATTATTATTTATTTATTATTATTATTTTCATTTATTTTTATTTGGGACATATATTTTCTATTTATGTTCAAACTTGTATTGTTTATTTTTAAAAATCATTTTTCCTTTATTTTCTTTTTATTTTTAGAACAGCATAGACTTTATATTTAAATTTAAAATTGTATAATTTTTATTCCTTTTTCTTCATTTTTATATATTTATTTTATCTGTTCACATTTTACTCTTTATTTTTTTAAATTTATTTTTTAGCAGTGTTTTTTTTTTTTTTTGATATATATATTAAAATTTATAATGTTCAAACTGTCTTAAAAAGAGAGCATACAAATTGCCTACATTGCAAATAAAATTCTTTAACAGAGTATTTCCTAGTCAAAATTTGATCTTTTACTATCAAGTACATACTCTTTCAAACTCATTCTAAGCAAGCGCTCTAACTGGAGCTGAGTTTGCCGATACAAATGAATACAGGGTATCGCTCAGTTAAGTACTCTCATCATTACTTGTCTTGCCTATGCTTTTGCTGCTCTTGCAGTTATCTCTGCTTAATTTTTATGCTCTGCCTGCAATGAAATTCCTGGTCTTTGGAATCTGTTGCTTCTGCTGCTGCTGCTGGTGGTGCTGCTTCGTGTTGCTTCTGTCTAAGACTGAGTCATCATCTGTTTTATTTGCGCGCTGCTATTAAAAAGTAAACCGCATTTTATTACGCCTGCTCTCTTGCTAGCTAACTAATCAACGACATCAAATTATGTTTTCTAGTTTTCTTCGACTTAAAAAAAAAAAGCCATAAAGAGCAAAGAAGTCAAAAACCAAGCATCATATTCTCTGGGAGACACTTTTATAGGCTAGTTACAGCGGAGTTCGCTGAAGCATGTAAGAAGAATAAAAATAAAAATAAAAATAAAAATGAAAATACAACTACGAGAATTTACATAAATTTTCCAGGCTGGGAATGTGCTCGTAATGGGCTCCGCGCTAGATGGTAATGGTTGATGTTTAGTGGAACGAAACCAAGTTGTTATAATGTGTTGAGCTCTGCTCTGACATATAGCATGTAAATGTTATGGGTGTGCAGTTTATGATAGGCCCATAGAAATATGACAGGAAATGTGTGCAGCAGCGGTAGGAAATTGTTTTTAAACGAAATGTGCAATTTTTATAGAAATATTTAATTTAAGGAGTTGAGAGTTGGAAAACTCTATGCTTGGCCAGTTTAAATGTAAAAATCGAAATAATGAAGAGTGAAAATAGAATAAAAATTAAGTCTAGTAATTTTTTTTCTATTTTCACTTTGAAGTCAAAAGTTGTCAACGAAGATTAAGATCCAGTAAAATTTCAAGCTGCGCTTTATATCTTCTTGAGTTTAGCTATGATTTCCTAAAATGAAAATTGAGAGAATCAAGAAGTGCTGAGCATAAAATTTGAGATGTCTGCGTGATAACTGAGATCGAATAGGTTTATCGTCAGAGAAAATAAGATAATAAAATAAAAGCTATTTACTATATTGAGAGAAGAAATTGCTCCAACTACGACATTTTTGGCATTGAGCAATTTTTGGAAAAAAAAACAAGTTAAATAAATAAAATAAACAAGTAAAGTAAATAAATAAAATAAATAAATAAAACAAATAAGTAAAATAAATAAATAAAATAAATAAGTAAAATATATTAATAAAATAAATAAGTAAAATAAATAAATAAAATAAATAAATAAAATAAATAAATAAAATAAATAAATAAAATAAATAAATAAATAAATAAAATAAATAAAATAAATAAAATAAATAAAATAAATAAAATAAATAAAATAAATAAAATAAATAAATAAATAATTATATATAGCTTGATTTTAATACATATACAATTATTCAAAACTTAAGCTAGTTTTTCTCATAAAACTGAGAACTGAGCTTTTTTTTCAATACCTAACAACTGTTGAATAAATTAAAAATTTTTACGATTGCAAGACTATAAAAAGGCAACAGCTTAACATTATTTAAAAAATAAAATATAAAAAGTTAGAATCTAAGAAATTGAAACGTGAACGATTTGTAGACAAAGACTCATCTTCAAATACTCCAAAGCTTGTTTATGGCTTAGACTTTTAAATAGATTTGATCTATGAAAATATCAAGCTCTTTTTTATAGCTTCAAATGAAGCTCTGCTCATTAGCTTCTTGCAACACTTCATGCAGCTGATGTAAGAATTTGGTTTCTCAATTTGACTTTGATATGCACTTAGTTTTCGGGCACGCGGCAATTAGTTTTGCCAAAAATAATTTCATTGCGCCAACATTTTCCATTATACAATGCACAGGTGTGTGTGTGTCGAGTGTGTGTGTGCCATATTGCAGCATTTTCAATTAAATTGTTTTATTTGGGTCTAAAAATAAAAGCTTGAAACATTTACGTGCTGATTAAACAGCGTAAAGTATGCGAGGAATTGGCGCGTAAAAGATTTCGTTTGATTTCATTTTAGTGGGCATCGCCAAGAGGCAAATCTCTGATGATGGTGTGGCGGGAGGCGTGGGGGCGTGGCTATACAATTGTGGAACGTGTGGCAACCGTTAGCAATAGACAATTGGAAAGCAGCGCTAATTAGACAAGCAATGCGCGAAAAATATGAGCAAAGTGAAGATGTTCGACAGCCGCAATTTTCACTGGGAAAACAAAGCAAATTATAAGCCAACTCACAGCTATCTCTCTCTCTCCCTCTGTCTCTCTCTCTCTCTCACACGCTAGCAAGCCAATAGTCTCAATATCGATTTCACTTGCCGGCTGCAGCGAGGGGAACTGGCAACAGTTTTGTGAAAATAAAAACTCACGTTTTGTAAAACTCGTTCGCGCTTTTCATTTTCAATGCAATGACAAATTCGTCCGCCAGGGGGCGCCACTCAAAACAGCAGCAGCAGCAGCAGCCTCAGCAACTGTTCCCATTTGCCGTTCTAGTTGTGCTGCTGCTGCCTTTCGACTCCTCTGAACGATCTTTCATTATATATTGAGCACACATTCGCGCACACTCAAAAAAAAAAAAAAAAAAAATAGAAGAAAAAAAAAGCAAATCTCATAAATTCTTTCGGGGGCAAACGATGCCGAATACGAATACGAGTTCCTTTCTCTTTGGCCAGCGTCTAACGACCTGGCTAACACATGCATAACTTGGTCACTGGGTCGATATCGCAGCACGTCTGGCACTCGATCGAGTCTGATCTTGCACCACGATTCTCTATTCTCAATTCTCTATAGCTGCTGCTGCTGCTATAATTTATTTTATTTATTTGATTTACTTTCTGCTTCATTTACCAACAGGTAGCAATTGACCAAAAGCAAAACAAACTCAATAAGTTTGTTTACCAATTACTCAAGAGGCGGCTAAACGATCTCCACATGTGCGTGCGTTCTACTACACTTTTCTGAGAATAGACAAATGGAATGAAGTTTGAGTGATATATGTAGGAAATTTTTGTTGGTTTGGAAATGGGGATAAGTGAGATAAGTGAGCATTGCAATAGGAAGTTTACGCTGCAGTAAAAAAAGAAAATAATAATAATATTGCAATAGATGTAGGAAAAGGAAAAAGCTTAACAAATATTGCTCTAGCTCTCCTCTCATTTGTCTTGAGGCTGCTCAAATAATTATTCCCCTTGGATCGTATTTTAATATATGCCATGTAGTTGCCACCGTATGCTGATCAAACGTTACGAATTCAATTGGCATTTGAAATTTAAATGTGCTCTTTCGCTTGAAACTCATAAATTTCGATTGAAAAAAAAAAAAAAAAAAACAGCAGCAGTGACTCGACCTACAAAGCATGTCAGATCTTGTGCCTGATCAGCTTCGAAGTAGAAATTATGCATGGCTCGATAAGCAAGAGAGTGAGAGGGAGAGTGAAAGAGAGAGAGAGAAAGAGAGTGCAGAGAGGTAGATCGTGGTAGAGTCTCTAATCAAGCGCAGAGCGAAACATAACGTAGGTCAGAGTCAACGAATTGACAGCGGCTCTAATGAAGCAGCAATTGGTGAGGCAGGGAGAGAGGAGTTGGAGTTGGAGGAGGCGACAGCACTGATTGCCAATAGAAAACGAGCAACAACAAAATTAGCCTCTGGTCAAATGAAGTGCGCCTTTTTGATAGAAGCTAAAGCTGAAGCTGAGCGCTGCTGCAGCTGCTGCTCCACTGTGATTAAGCAGCGCCTTCAACTGGATGACGTTGTCGAAGTCCAAGTCGATGTCGATGTCGAGGTGCCGGTCAATGGTCAGTGGCCAGAGGCAGGCAGCAGCAACAGCAGCAGCAGCAGCAGTAAAAAAGTTGATTGCGCTGTTCAACAAAGTTGCTGCGACTGCAATTGTTGTTGCTGCTGCTGCTGCTGCTGCTGCAGGCAGTTGTTAAATCAAAATCGCTCAGCTGCAGCGTGTTGCATACACTGTCAAATACAATTATTTTGACTATGATATGTGAGAGGTGAAAGATGATTTTTCGAAGACATATATTGCGTATGCTTAATGTTTTTTTTTTTTTATATAGAAACTTGATCACATATTGAGAAAATATTGTGTAGAAGAGACAGATTGATTATTAGCTGTATCTTATAAACAATATGTATTTTGTATATCCACTAGTATAGAATATGAACTATGATAACTATATAACTAGTGCACATATAGAATAAATATCTATGTTCTAGAGTATTATGTACTCCCAGTACATAGTAAAACACTACAAAAATCTTTTGTATATAGACTAAATGCTTAAAAATAATATAAAATATTTTGAATATCATACTAAAAATAACACATAATAATATAAATATAACATATATATTATGTGTATAATTAAATATATATTTTATATCTCATATCATAAACGTATTATTCATAATATGAAACACAGCAAAATTTTCTATTATTTTTAGGGTGAATATACAATATTTATTCATGTATGTATATCTTCTACATTCTTTGTTAATATGAAATGACAATGCATGAAGAGATATATAAATATAAATCATTAATTATTTAATTTAATTTATGTTTTACACAAGCATTTCCACACTGTCGTATAATTTCGAGATGATATTGTATTATCCTAAGGTCAATAGACAATTTATATCACAGATTTTTTATTTTTATATATAATTATTTATATATATAATTTAATCTTTTTATTTTATTTTATTTATTTTAATTTTTTATATATATAGTATATATAATTTCTATAAAATGTTTTCCATTCTGTGATCTAAGGTATATAAATTTGATATTAAAATTTGTAGTTTATAATTATGAAGAATAAATATGTGATTTGATTTTCTACTACTAATACGACTTTACTACTATTTTATTAAAAAAAAAAGAGATCTTCAATATTATTTAAAAGTATTTAATAGCATTCCCAGCTTGACTCAAATTCCATTATTAACCTACAACATTATTACTTACAATTTATATAGGCACGTAAAACTTATATAAACACTAAATCTCTCTCCTGAAAGTTGTGTTATTCTAGTGTATTAAATCTTCGTCAGTTGTTTATTAATTTTCAAAATTATCTTTCTTTCTCCTCCTATCCGACATCTCATGTTTTTTTTTTATTTTTGTGTTTCGACTACTATTTTATTATATATTAAAAACTGATTTTGTTGTTGTTATGACAACTGCAATAAAAAAATAGAGAAATAATAAAAAATTGTATAGCCAATTGATAGGAAATTGGGTGAAATTTGCAGCTTACTTTGGCTTGGCCAACGTCGACGCGACGCAACTGGAAACGCCTGGAATTGGAGTCTCTGCTGTGTGCAGCTGGTTCAATGACTGCTTAACAACTGATGCAACCGATGCGAGGATTGTAATTAATGCACATGATATTGTACACTTTGGTTTATGATGTAAGCCAGCAGTTGATTGACAGATTGACGGACAGCAAATACCGCTGCACAATTAATAATTGATTAGACGCGGCGAGTGCAGCCATCAATCAATTAAATGGGCGTGGCTGTTAAATGACTGAAAAGTGAAAAGTGGAAGAGATTTCTATTGTCGCTAACGAGCTGAATGGGCAAACGGCATCGTTAACGGATATAGACACAACATAGATATATAGAAATATATATATATATATATATATATATATATGCATGTGTATATCTGGGAAATCTCAGTTCAAGTATCTCAAGACATTTTCAGCGACAGCTGTCAACGTGTCTCGCAATTGGCCAGAAAACATACAAATTTATTGCATGCCACAGTGAGACGAATAAAAAAAAAAACCAATTTGAGCACACCTCTTACAGAGTATTTATAGCTGCAACGACCCTGGCTGCCCTTAAAAATGCCAGCTGAGCATCATAGCCCGGTTAAGTGATGGCAAGCTGTCTCCTGTCGTCTCTCTGCTCAGTTATGCGGTCGAAAGCATACAAAAACAAACAAACCGCGCTGTCTGTCCCTCTGCCAAATGGCCAACAATCGGAAGTTGCGAATTGCGGCCAATCAATAGAAATCGTCTAGAGAAATGTCAAGCGTTTGCATTTGCAAACAAGAAAGTCATTTCTATGCATAGTTCCGCTGCACAAACGGATTTTAGTCAAGAAAACTTTTATTTTAAAGGTTTTTTTTTATAGGAAAAAAGAAAACACTTTAGACTTTGGGAAGTTGTTTTTAGATTTGAGGAGCTTTAATGAGTTTAGCTAGAGTTTTTCTTGATTTCGATTGAAATGGAATGAATAAATGGGAAAATGGAAAAGGCTAGATAAATAATAGAATTTTCTTTGAATTCCCAAAGAGAGTTTGATAAGGCATAGATACTGGTTTCTGGTGTTTCTCTCCTTTGAATCTCTCATACTGATTCTTCCGCTCTCTCACTCTCTCTCTCTCTATCTCTCTCTTTCCATCCATACTTTCTTCCATACTTTTAAGCTTTAATAATAAGTCTTTCAATTCAATTAAATTGTACACAATTTATATTAATTATGGTTAATTTTTCTTCTTCTCTTTCCAGGTAAATATGTCAGCCAAATACTTTAGATTCTTATACTTCAAAGGGCAGTTGTGGTAACCGTATAACCGAGGCAACAGGTTTTTAGATTTCCGCAATTTTCTATTTCTATTTTTCTTTCATATTTCCGCTACTGTTATAACATAACTGTTATTACACACTACACACAGAGAGGTCACACCCGCTGCTGACCTTTGCAGCAACTCGAATGTAACCAAAAAAAAAAACAACAAAAAATTACTCGAGCATAACAAAGAGTTCTAGGCATTTTAGCAGTTTTTAATTAAAAAAAAAATAGTAAGAAGAAGACAAGAAGAACCAACAAAAGAACCCATACCCATATATATATATGTATATATATATAAATTTCTTTCAACTCTTTTCTCAACTTTAATTAACAACTTCCTCTTGGTCTGCCTCTTCTCGCTTTTATTGCCATGGCAAAGGTTAGTAATAATAATAATTATTATGATTTATTTGCGACTCCGTATGCAACGCACATTTCTGACCCAAATCCGCGCAAAGAAACGCTGACAACATTGACCCATTTAAGCAAAAGCATAAAGCTGACCAAAAATATAATAAAAAAAAAGTTGTTAAAATTTAAAAAGTTTTATGTACGCAAAACGTGTGCTCAAACATAAACAAAGCGAAAATTATGCGAATTTCTGTCGATATACATAAATATATATTCTTCGAAATTAACGGAAAATTTCTGATGGCATTAATCAAAGGGGAAAGATCGATTCATATATACATATGGAAAATGATTGAAGCGCATGTGGCATAAATATTTGTTTAAATTTAGTTGTTCCACAAGTTCAAATCAATTAAGCGAAAAATGCGCGAACAAAATTATTAATATTTTCATATATAATAATTTTCATACGAGTAGCCAACTTAGGAGATACACTATTTAAATAGTTGAGATATATTAAATAATAAATAGAAATTATGTGGAAAAAAAGGACATGAAAAAATAATAATTAAAACCAAAAATTAGGGGAAAAAATATTAAAAAAAAAAAATAGTAAATAAAATAACTAAATAAAAAAAGAACATGAAATTATAATAATAAAATCAAAATTAAAATTAAAGAAAAAAATATTAAAAAATAATATAAAAAAATAACTAAATAAAATATAATATAAAAATATTTAAAAATTATTTTTAAAATATAACTAAATAAAATATAATATAATAAAATAGTAAATAAATTTACAGATAATCTGTAAAATAAAGGTAATATTTAAATTTGAAAAAAAAAAAAAAATTAAACAGAAATCTTATGATGAAATAATAATAGAAATTTTAAAAGAAAATAATAATAGCTGAAGTTTTCAAAATTAAAATCATTCAACTAATAATTTACGCTAGCACAAAAAATGTATTCCATGTAAGAGAGATGAATATTTAATAAACTTGTTGACAAAAGCATAAAAAAACGCTAGGGTTTATTATATATTTTCTTAGATCTATAATAGAGCTAAAGTCAAGCAGGTAAAATTATATATTTTATAGCACAGCATTTATTTGATAAATAATACAAATTTATAATTTATTTATTTTCCGAGAATAAATAATCTGTAACACATTTTGTTATGTGCTATAAATAAATTAAAGTAAGAAAGCTTTAAAACAAAAATAAATTCTGCCAAAAAAAAAGAAAAAGAAATAAATCCCTTTAATTTTTCACTATCTATCTTACTCTGTCAGCTATAAATATAAAGCGTGACCAAATAAGTGTAAAACTCCTTTCAATAACTATATTTCAGCAGCAGTTAGAGTAATCAATTACATTAAGCTGTTGATATATTCACACAAAGATTTGATAATAAATCAGCTTAGAGCAGCGCGAAACGTGTAGATATAAATAAAAAATTTATTTATTACATTATTGAAATAATTGACAGAAAAAAAAGCACTAAGCTTTCAGCTGTCCATTCAATATGTAAATTTATATTATTATTAATTTTAATCTAAGCTATAAAACAATAACTTGTCAAATTTAATTAAATTTCGTTTTGAAAATCTATTTCGAAATCAGTTTTCCAGCAACAAAAAATCTCGAAAAAAAAAATATTTTTTTTTTTGAATAGCAACAACTTTTTCTTTCGCTAAATGGCAGGCAGTTAAATAATATGTTTGTTTAATTAAGCAGCTGCCAAAGAAGTGAAAGTGCACAATGCACATCATGTCAAAAGATAACAACAACAACAACAACAACAACAATAGCAACAACATTGTGACATCGGCTGCAGTCGCTGCCTGTGCAACGATGCGTATGCGTAATAATTTTGTCCCGAAGCGAGATAAACTGCGTTAGCCGCTTGTTAAAGTGAAAACTGCACAAAATGTTTACAAAAAAAAAAAAAAAAACAAATTACAAAAATTTTGTTATTTTTTGTTGTTGTAAATTTGAGTCAAGGCATAGAGCTGGGTAATGGAGCTTTACTTAATTACGTTTTATGTGCATTTATTGGTGCATGCACATAAAATTTGTGGAAAATCTGTGATCTTCGAGTCAAGCTGTTGGTTTTTGGTTCGCAAAGAAGCGACAACGAACTCAAGTGCATTAACCTTAGCAATCAGCATTTAAGTGCCCACAACAACAACAACAACAACATGCGTTTGGCGACAACAACAAACAGTTGGCCTGGACCCTGATCTTCAAGAAACCTGCAACACTTGCAGCCTCCGTTTCAACATCAGCATCAGCATCAGCCGTTGTAGCCGTTGCAGCAGTCGCATTCAAAGCTTTTTCAAAAGCCTGTTTAGCAAGTTTCGATCGACAAAGTCCAGCTGAGTGTGGTCAAAACGTGTTAGGGTTTATCATCCAGTCAACTGCTGGCCAACAAGAGCCCCAAACTAGCTCGCACTGCCCGCCAGTGCCCCCCTCCCCCCATCTGTTTCTCAATTAGTTGGCGAGGCAAATTTTTCAAACCAACTTTGAACTGTGGCCGAGCATTGTCTTTTACTGTTTGGTTTAGTTTGGTTTTACTTTACTTTTGCACTCACTTCACAATTCATAAATGTTGAAATAAAAAATAAAAAAAAAAAATAGATAAATGCGTTGACAGACACTTTTTGTGACTATTTCCATTTAATATTTTTGTTTTATTTATTTTTTCTACTCACATTTTTCGCTCGAATTTCCACTTTCAGTTTGTGCCTTTTTTTTATTTTTTTCTTTTTCGTGCTTTCTTATGGAAATTCATTTGACATTTTTATTTACGAGTTTCGACTTTTGCGCCTCTCTGTCGGCGTTTGCTTTTTGATTTGTGCCACAGTGTGTGCAAGAGAGTTGGAGAGACTGTGTGTGAAAGAGAGCGCAACAACTGACAGTTTGTCTGCTGCTTGCTCCAGTTGATATATGACCTGTCTGAGGTGCTTTAAGCGTTTAGTTTGCATCTTATAAATCGCATATGAATGTCAATTTGGGCATTGGATTAAGAGTGAGTAAAGGAGAGTGAGAGAGTAAGAGAGAGAGAGGCACAAAGAGTGGTTTTGGCTTGTTTAAAAAAAAAGATTTAGTAGTTTCATTGTATTAAATCTAGAAAGTAAATGTCTAATAACGTAAGAGCCATAGTTGGACTATTATAAAACTGTTGAAATTTTCATTTAAGGAGTATGAGAAAATGTTTATTATTTAAATGATTGACACACCAATTTCAATAGAGTTTAGTTGGTAAAAGAAACTTGAGAGTTGAAATTTGATATAATTTTATATTAAATCATATAATTTTTTAAAATATTTTATATAATTTTATTATGTAAAATAATGAATATTTTTGGTAACATTTTTTTTATTATTCTTTTTTTTTTCTTAATTAATTTTAATTTAAATTAATATTATGAATTATATTTTATATTTTTTTTATTACATTTTGTTTAATATTATTTAATTATTTGTGTTGTAAAAGAAACTTGAGAGTAGAAATTTTATACTATTTTATATTTAATTTTGTATATTAAATTTATTATTATTTAATATTAATATTGCTATTAATTAGTATTATGAATTATATTTTATATTTAAAAAAATAATATATTCCTTATTTTATATTATATATGTATATATTATATTAGTATATTATATTATATATTATATTTTATAAAAATTAGACAGTTTTTTATTTAAAATTTAAATTTAAAAAAATAATATATTCCCTATTTTATAAAAATTAAACAGATTTTTATAAAATAAAAAATTTCCGATATCAACTATCTAAAATATCAGTTAGTTAGTTTATTTGGTGAATAGAAACAAAGACTTATATATATATATATTGATCGCAAATGAATATAGATTAATATTCCATTTTATTACTTGTCATAAGAGAAGCGATATATAAAATATTAAAATATATATATATATATATATATTATAATTGACTAGATAGCCAACGATTCTCAAGTTTTCTCAACTTTGTTTCCCACCGAATTTGTACTTTGTTTCGAATACAATCCAAAGCCGACCAACTCAGCGAGATATCTCAATAAACAACTTCACGGTTTGTTAATGGAAAACGATGTTAATTTTAATTACAAATATGACATTACGAGTACTTTCGAGTATTGCATGTCTAATTGCTTTGCGCTTCGCGAGGTTTTTAGATTTTCAGTTTTGTATTTTTTGTTTTCGGTAATTTTCGTTAGTTTTCATGACGATTGGCAATTTATTGTTTGGTTTTGCCTGAAGAGATCTAATGAATGCTTCAATTTCTGTATGTTTTCTGTATTATTTTTTTTTCGGTTTGCTGTGTAGAAAATTGGCAGCAAATCGAAAAATCAAAATCAAATTTTCGCAATGTTGCAGCGGCTGAATAAGACGAGTGAATGGTATGGATTTGTTACGGCCTTGACTAAATTTTGTGTCTAACTGCAAAGAAAACGTTTACAATAGAGACGACGACGAGGGCAGTCTTACGTAATTGTCATAAGACAAATTCAAATTATAAAAAAAAAAAATAATAAAAAATAGCAAAAATTGGGTCAAGTTTTCAAATGAAAGAATCCCCAAATATCGATAAACAAAGCATTCGCTTGTTCTTGCACACAAATATAATAAACCAAACCCTGCCCAGCCTCAATGCAAAACAATTTGGGACAGTCAAATGACGAAGAAGTAAACAAACATGAGTTGAGACATATAAAATATATAAATATAAATAGGGGCATAAAAAATAAATGGTAATAAAAAGAGAAAATAAAAGAGTGTGAGAGAGAGAGAGAGAGAAAATGAGTTTTAATGGCGCAAATATTTATCAAAAGCCAACAACACAATGCAATTCAAGGAAAAACATATTTCTGTGCATTTAACATTTTCTTTTTCATACATTTTTTTTTGTCGA
Organism: Drosophila stalkeri; assembly: GCA_035047405.1. Classification (NCBI taxonomy): domain Eukaryota; kingdom Metazoa; phylum Arthropoda; class Insecta; order Diptera; family Drosophilidae; genus Drosophila; species Drosophila stalkeri. Next base: position 21,059,712 of record JAWNPR010000039.1, read on the forward strand.
TTGCTTTTGTGGTCTTTTTGCAAGGCTGCACTTACCTGTACCAGGTGTTATATAAAACTGCTGCCGAAATAACCAAAAAGGAAAAATTAAAAAAAAAAAACTTTTTACTAAAAGTAGGTTCTAAGTTTTGCCACTTGAGAAGATGTTTTTTAGCCAAATGGATTTTTGTGTGTTTTAGTTAAAGCCCAGCAGCTAAAGAAGTAGTGTGGGCGGTGTGCGGAGGGGGCGGACTGGCTGTGGGTGTGCATGGCCAGGTTAAGGGTTACGTGTGCAGTGAATGGGTTTTTTGCATAGTTTGCAATTTGTGGTTTCCACTTTAGCTCTGCAGAGTCAGCCTCGCTCTGGCCGAGCTGCGCGGTAATCGATGCGCTTTTTGTGGTAGCTAAAAAAAATAGCAACGATGCTGCAGCTGAGCTGAGCTGAGCACTGCAATTGAGCTGCACTGCAATTTGTAACTGAACTTAAACGAACATTGGAGCAGGTGATGTACAAAACGTTGAGTAATCTGCATAGCGTAATGCTAGTTGTTGAGGAGTTTGTTGATTTATCGGGTGATAGATGAGAGAGACAGAGGGAGAGAGAGAGTAAGAGAGAGAGAGAGGGAGGGAGGGAGTGAGGGAGAGAGAGAGAGAGAGAGTGAGAGGGAGAGGGAGAGAGAGAGAGAGAGAGAGAAAAGAAATTATGAGATGCCGTGTAAGATCGAGAGAGTCATGGAATAGGAACTAGACTCCAGACTCTTCCTAGCTTTCTACTCACTTTGTTTCTGCCTATCTCTCTCTCTCTCTCTCTCTCGCTCTTTCTTTCTCTCTTACACACTCTTATATTCCCTCTCTCTCTCATTACCGTTCTATCTGTTTAACTATTCTCAGCATTCACTGACCCCTGGTAAAGAGGAGATAGATAAAAGAAACTACGTGGCGAGAGGGATATAAAGAGAGGAACATATTTTCTATATTCATATATTTACGTATGTTAAATATAGACATAGAAATATATATAAAAGAAAATATATATAAAATATAAAATAAAATAAAAAATAAAATAAAAGTTATATGTTTATATGCGATTTCAAAAATAATAATAATAATTTTAAGGCCTATATATTTTAACAAACTTGATTTTATAGTTTTAATTAAATAAATTTTATTCTTCATATAAAATCTTAAACTGATTAAATTTTGTTAAATATAAAATTTGTAACTAAATACAGTTCTTTTTTATTTATTATTCATTGCTGCTCTGTTTATATATATCAATGTGAGACTCACGCCGCTTATGCTTTATATTCTCTTTTGCTCATCACGATCTTGTCTTCTATACAACTCTATATGCCGCTTCAATGTTAATCCTATCATTATTGACACTTGATATTCTATAGCTCTCTTCCTCTCTCCCATCTCTTTCTCTCTCTCTCTCTCTCTCTACAACTTCCTGCTCCACACTCTCTGGCTTAAAGCTTTTATTTTGCTATACTCTCCAGATGCGTACACACACTTTTATATAACAATTGTCACAAATAGTTTATATATGGGCATCATAAGGAAACTATAACTAACGCTAATTGCGTTGATCGTTCATCGTCGCGAACTGTCACTCAAGTCCAAGATAGACACACACACACACACACACACACACACACATACATACACAGAGAGACAATCTTACACACTCGCATTTGTAATTGCTTCAATTATTTTCATATTATTATGTGTTAAAATGCTTTTTGTTCAGTGTTTTTTTTTTCACAGTTGCGCATCCCCCCCTCGGCCGCAGCTCCCTTTCGCTCGTTCACTTCTTATTCATTATGCCCTGGTCTGTCCGGTTTCTGTCCGTCTGTGAGCGTGCCTCACTGTGGCCATACGGGGAGTGCTCGCTAAAGTGTGCTCATGTTCATTAACGCCAAAGTTGAGGCAATTGTCGTCGTCGTCGTCGTCGTCGTCGTTGCTATAGTTGTCGCTGGCTGGCTGCTGCTGCTGCTGCTGTCGTCTGTCCGCTGTAATCTGAACGTCGAGTATCTCGTCGGCCTCTCGCCTTGCCTCTGCCACGCCCCTGTTGCCACTCAGCATGTTTCATCTGCTGGGCCTAGCGGCAATTGCTGGCATATTCCATGGCTCATTGTAAAGTAATGCGCCCCTCTCATGCCATGGACGTGAATGTGAACTGGCTGGCCTACGCTTTGATTTGATTCAAATACCCTGTAAATCAGGCCTTGAAGTTGTCTGGCAAATAACTTTAGTTACATTCAAAGTTCTATTGTTTAATATTTATATAGTATATTCATTATAACAGGGCATCTTGCTAGCCATTCAATTTTCCAATTTCTCTTATTTTTGTCTTTTGATTTTTTTTTTTTTTGGTTTCGTTTGACTTGTCAGCTGTCAGCGGATTTTTATTTTTACTTCAATTTTTGTTTCGGGCATGGAAAGTGTGACATTTTGATTAGTTCATATACGTGTATATAAGTGTATATGTGTGTGTGTGTGTGTGTGTGTGTATTTATTGCTGTCTTGGCTTGTGATTGAACTTGAGGCGCTTGTGGGTTAATAAACGTCAAGGTTGCGCTTAAAAGAACTTATTGTAAGCGAAATCAGTCGAATGAGTTCGTTGGGAGAGTGTGGCAAAAGGGAAATCAAAATAAGTGTGATTTACGAAAAAAATATGAGAGTGAATATAGTTAGAGCTCTACATGTGCAGAGATTAACTGATTGCTTGATTGATTGTCAGACTGAACTAACTCTTTCAATTGAGAGTTAAAATTAACTGATGTTTATAGTATTAAGATGACTGAATAACTGACTGTTTAATAATCTTATAGATTATTCCAAACACTTAAGCTCTAGTAATATTTGCTTCTAAATAAAATATAATTTAGCAATTTTTACGTTGCTTAATTGTTTGTCTGATTGATGATTAACATATTAACAAAAATTTTCGTTTGTTTTACTCTTTTATTTTTCATATATCTAAAGAGTTAAGATTCATTGTATTAAATTATTTTTAATTATTTATGTTGCTTAACGTGCTTGATGGATGTTGAATAGTTACTCGAAGTCTCACAGCTGCTTTAAAAATATACGTTGAATGCTAATGAAACTAATAAGTTTTATTCATTAGTTAATTGACTAAATTATGCATTGATTGAGTAGAGCTGGAGAACCGCCAAGTTTGTTTGTTTCAGTGAGACTTAGTTTATAAACATATATATATATTCTTAACAGCTAAGTGCATAATAGCATTGCCACTAAATATATGAGAAAGCATTACCTGATCAATAAATATAGTCTATAAAAATAACATTTCGTCTATATTTTAATATTATTATATTAATATATTTTTTAATATATTTTAATATTAATATATTAAAATATAGACGAAATGTTATTTCTGGCAATATTTAATTCATATAATAAGATTTCATATTAAATATATAATTTTCTTTGCACTTTCAATAATTAAATTAAATATCAATTCGTCTTGAAATAATATTTCAAAAATAACATAAACATGTTATTTAGTATATATTTTAATATATTTTCATATTTAATTTACATAATAATATTTCATATTAAATATATAATTCTTTGCGCTTTCAATAATTAAATATCAATTTGCCATAGCTTAGTTGAAACTTTTTTTTTCATAATAATTTAGACAACAAAAAAAGAGTCATTGATTGACAGACTAACTGACTGACTGACTGACTGACTGACTGACTGACATATTTTGAGCAGCTCTGGTATTCCATTTCAATTTCTAAAGAAAGTTTCAATTGTTGATTTCCTTTCGTTTGTGTAGCGAGTGGATTTGATGTCTTTTAGCTCAGCTTAAATTGATACATCAACAACTTGAGCACTTGCCACACACATTGATCAATCATGATGTTTCTATCGCTCTCTCTTTCCGTCCCCTCTCCCTCTCCCTCTTTCTCTCTCTCTCTCTCTCTCTCTCTCTTTGTGAAACTGATATTTGTGCAGATGCTGCCCACAAGCTGCGTTTTGTAGAGGCCCGCTTTGCGGTCGATTAGTTACTCGTCTCATCTTACACACACATACGTTCGCCTGTTGCCAGCCCTTGCTGCCACGCCCCCCCTGCCCCCAGCCCCAGCCCCCTCCCATTGCTTGGTAACCACAAGGCGCACACAATTGACATTTGATTGACTGACAGTTGTTTGTCAGTTTTTTTTTTTTTTTTTATTATTTTTTCTGTCATTTCTTTTTTGACAATTAGGCGGGCAAAGAGAAATTGCTTTCGATTTCGATAAAAAAAAATAAATAAATAAAATAAAATAAAAGAGCAGCGGCAGCAACAGACATGAAGAATGCTTCAAGACAGTGTCAAATGTCTAACAAATTGCCTTGAATAAAACTATATATGTTATATATAGCCTCATATATTGATTGGGAAATTGTAAATCAAGTGTTATTTTTACACAATATTTACTATTTCTGTAGACAACACAACGACGACGACGACGAAAGCGCAATTGTGATGCTAGTTTGAGGGCTTCTTTTATTATTGTCTTGTCTCGAATTTTTGGGTTTTGTTTTATGGAAATATTGAGCGAATGATTTTTTAAGGAAACTAGGTCACACTTGACTTGTACAACGAACGAACGCGAGAGAGAGAGAGAGAGAGATAGAGAGATAGATAGTGAGTGAGAGTGAGTGAGACAGAACTAATTAGATATTCTAATGAAATTATCAAGTGGGCAGCATCAACAACAATCTTCAGCTGCTGCTGCTGCTTCTCCTACTTCTTCAACATCTTCACCCAAGCTAGAGCCATCAAAGTTTTATCATAAGCCAAAGATCATTTTGATGTTGCTCAATTTTTTGTATCCCATTTTTTTTTTTTTTATTATTATTTATTTTTTTTTATTACCATTATGATGGGTTTTTAAACGTTTGATGTTCTAATTTCGTGAGCTCAGCGGGCGGGCCGTCCACACTCACAAAGAAAGGCGAAATATCATTTGGTCTTCATTTATTATGTAAATTTCAGCGAAAAATATTAGTTTAATGTTTAGATATGATCAACATATCAATTGCTAATAGTTATGTACAACTTTTTTAACAGCTTCAAATTTGGATATTAACATTTGCTAATTTTCACAGTTTGTGTTTGTTTCGCGCTTTTGTATCTGTGTCGGTTCAGTGAACTTTATAAGAAATTAGAAAAAAAGATTGAATAGAGCTGATCTTTTCTGTTGAATTTGGTTTTGATTATTAGATTTTATCCACTTGAGCTACATGTGTTTTTTTTTTTGCCAGACTGAGCTGTGCATATATATTTTAGTTGCAAAAATATGGCTAAGAAAATTATAGAACCAAGGAAGAGCTGAGCAGGTTTTTTAAGTATTTATTTTATTTATTTAAATATTTTATTATTATTTATAATATTTATACATATATTTTATATTCATATTTTTTATTAGTATTTTACTAATTTATTTATTTAAATATTTTATTATTATTTATAAGATTTATATAGATTATATATATATTTTTTATTAATATTTTATTAATTTATTTATTTTATTTATTTAAATATTTTATTATTATTTATAACATTTATAAAGATTATATATATATTTTTTTTATTATATTTTATATATTATATATTTTTTTAAATATTAAAATTTTTTATTTTTGATCACAAGCTCGTTTGTTCCATCAATTTATGCCACACCTCAACAGCTGAATATGTCTGTCTGCATTCAGACAGCAAAAGACTCCACCTATACACTGCCACGCCCATCTAGCTCTCTCGCAGCTCCTTAACTGCCCACAGTTGATTTAAGCTAAATAAATAGGCCGTTGGCAAGTAACAAACAAAAAAAAATCGAAATGAATTTCGATGCGCTTTGCAACAGTTTCATTTCGCTTCCTGCTCAACGACGACGACGACGACGACGAAGACAGAGGTTGTCAGAGCTATTAACAAAATTGGCAATGCGTTGCAACTGGCAGCTGGCAGATACCGAAACAAATGCAGATAACGAAACAGATACAGATACAGATACAGATACAGATACAGATACAGATACAGATACAGATACAGATACAGATACAGATACAGATACAGATACAGATACAGATACAGATACAGATACAGATACAGATACAGATACAGATACAGAAACAGATACAGATACAAATACAGATACAGATACAGATACAGATACAGATACAGATACATATGCAGATACAGATACAGATACATATGCAGATACAGATACAGATACAGATACAGATACAGATACAGATACAGATACAGATACAGATACAGATACAGATACAGATACATATGCAGATACAGCTGCAGTTGCAGATACTTACAGATATTACTCAATCACAGCTAAAGACTTCCGTGAGCGTCTATGTCTATATTTGAGACAGTTAGAAGGAGAGTGAGAAATGCAGTCAACTGTCAAATGGGCGGGACGACCAAAGGGGGTGGCGGCTTAGAAACAACAACAACAACAACAACAAAAACAATCACAACAACTGCAGCAGCGACAGCAGCAGCACAAGGCTAATTGTCATTTTCCGACAACAACAACAACTGCAAAGGGGAGCAGCCGTTTGAATGCACTTTTATTGTCGCCGATTTACGATTGTTTTCAGTGCTGCGCCAATTGGGCTCAATAAAGCATGCAGATATATCGTATACAGCATGCTCGCCCCTTCTCAACTTGGCTCAAATAACAAATACCGTTAGCCTGCTGCTGCACTTGTTAGTTTATACCAATTTTATTGCCAAAGCCAAGCACAGAGAGAGAAAGAGAAAGAAATAGAGAGAGGGAGAGAGCATAAAAGTCAAGCCGCCCAGGTTCACATTTCGATGTCCATTGTCTTTGTGCAGTCAGGCCGCCAGCCAAAACTAAAAGTGTGGAGCTAAGCTCCGGGAAACTGAGTTGAGTTGGGACCGAGTGTTTGTAGAACGGAAGTTATTAAAATTGTTTTTGTTTTGTATTGTTAGACAACTCAACTCGCTGGCCGACTATTAAGGGGATTGGGGGTGAGTGAGTGTGAGTGGCAATCGCACATTTCTAGTGCATTGACCAGCATTTGCTGCTCGATTATTACACATACGCAACGTGCGCCCAGTGCCCGCAGCTGTCGCTCGTTTGTCTCTATTTTTTTGCCTATGGTATTAGGGTTTATATGTCACGCCTAGAAATGTCGTTGAATTGTTTTGTTTTTGTTGTCTTTTGCTCAAATAACAACTGTTGCACGGCGCAGGTTTTTGCTTGTGCGTATAAATAGATTCTATTATACCCTACACTAGGCCATGTTATATGCAAAAGATTTCATATTTAATTATATTTATAGTTGGCTTACATTTTGTATACTTTTACGTGTAATTTTAGAACTTGCCATAAATTTATGGCACTTTATAGCAACTTGCAAATGCATCAAATGTACAAATAAAATGTATAAAGTTAAAAATTCTAAGCTTGCTATAAATTTATAGCACTTTATAGCAGCCTCTGAATGCACAATTAATAATTATACATAATTATTCAAGGCAAACAACTACACTAAGTTTCGTTTTTAAACATGCCATAAATTTATAGCACTTTATAGTAAGTTGTATTTGGTTGACATTGCATAACTTATACTTTAAAAGCAAATGTAGTTCGTAATTGTCCCATAAATTACTCCTCATACATTCACAATAGATTTATAGCAATTATTAAAACGTGATCTTTTATTCTACTCTTTGTTTTGTCTAATTTATTATTATATTTTTCTGCTATTTCGTTTCGACTAACACTTCTCAAAAGGGGGGACATAAGCCTATTTATGGCATTTTCCGCCCTAGCATAAACTAAAAATATTCCACTACAAAATAACGACAGCTTAACACTTGTCTGGTCTCTCCTCTGGCAAAACACCTCCACCATGGATGACTTATATCCGCTTGACCAAACGCCAGTTCCACCGTTCGTCTCCTTCTCATCCCCCTCCAAACGATTCTCCTCTGCCCAGCCTAAGCTCTTTCAAGCACAACGCTGGGTACTTCCGCTCCGCAGTCGGCAGTCGGCAGTTGTCGCTGTTGAAATCTATACGCGATTAGCTGACATTTTGCCCAGAGGTCATTACTTAGAGGGTTGGGGTTACTGGGTCAATAGCTTATGAGGTCACATTTGTTGGGGTATTCACAGGGCGTCGGGAGGCGTGGCTAATTATGTTAGCTATGCGCTTAGTTAGCTTAGCTTTGCACTAGCTAGTTAGCTAGTTAGCTGGTTAATGCGCACAATACAAAAATTATTGCTGCCACGCTTTGTTGGGCCTAACCAAATTGTGTGGCATGCGATTTTTGGCCTGCTTTTGCAAAAAAATATATATACTATATATGTATAATAATAATGAAAATTCTAGTAATAATGAAAACTAAATGAATTTTACTTATGTGTCGTGCCAGCGGCAAATTAAATGTAACAAAAAAAAAAATGTTTATAGCATGTTGCTCACTGTCGGCTCTCAGCTATTTTTGTGATCGGTTCTCTTTTTTTTTTTTTTTTTTTGAGGGCACCTTCTTTTTGATTTCTGGGCCACGCGAAATATTTGTGACAAACGATGTTGTTGGTTTTGAGTGCGCTTTAACCTGGTGTGCCGTATGATTAAGTGCCATTTCCCCTTGTCGTGGGTCAGTTATGGCATATATTGAGCCTACGAGCGCCCAACTTGAGTTATGTGGCCCAAATTTCTGTGTGGATTCGCCCGAAATTCGAACCTTGCATGCACAAATGCAGTTGCGTTCAAATTATAACGTATTATTGTGGGCATAGAAAGCATGTAATGGGCTTTGACAAGCCAGCCATAAATGGGCTTGTTTATGTGCAGCTCTAACAAAATTGAGCATGCTCCGTAAGCATTACCAGCATTATGATTAGCTCTACTATAAAATTGACATAATGCGTTGTAAATGACTGATAGAGAGCAGATTCCATATTATTCGAAATGGTATTGATATATTTACTTGCTATAAATTTATAGCAATACAAAAATTTGCCAGAAGTGCTTGTAACTGTCTTCAAAATACACATGTCTCAATAAAATACAACTTTCAGACTTGCTATAAATTGATAGCAGCTCGCAAATATGCCATAATATATTGTAAATGCCATATCAAGCGTACTGCTGAAGTGGGAATAACACTTGTGGCCTGCTATAAATTTATAGCACTTCCAAGCACGGCAAGATCAAAGGCCCCCATAATGTGCTTTCTTACCCCCCGAAACATCAATGTGTCAGAAATGCCTGGCATATCTGAACTGATCCCAAACAAATCAATGAATCGGAATGGAACAATGAACACAAAGACCTTTTCCATAAACCCTGCACGTGATGCCTCAAAGCTTCCAATTATTGTACGATCTACAAGTGTGTCCGAGAAAGAAACAAATAAGAGAAATGAGTGAATAATTTAAATTTCAATTTGTATCTCTTTTTGCTTGTGCTACACAACAACTTTTTTGGCATTTTGTGGCACTTGAGGCGTCAGAAAATCAAAAGAAAACATTTTAATAAATCAAAAATCGAAACAATAGGCATCGAAATCTTTTGATAGGGCATTACGATGAACAGGCGGCATTTTGACATGCTGCGGGGCATTCGCAATGAGAATTTGCAATGGATGTAAAGAATCTACAAAATAAAAAAAAACATCTGCATGGTAAAATTTGTCAAGTAGTTAAATTATTTAAATGGCAACACTCCTCCGTTTACAAACAATTTGACATTTGCTGCAAGGTTTGCATTGATCTTTGGGCTCAATGAGGCTAACTGAAATAGAGAGAAAAAAAATAAGTTTATTTACATAAATGGGATTTGCGGAGTCAACGGTAAATTTTGTATATAAGTCTTCTATCCGGCTGATTGCAAGTGTCAAAAGTCAACAACAAAATGTCACGTTTTGTCGTTTTTTTTTTTTTTAATAAACGAAGAAGAAATAAAACGCAATTGACATTTATTAAGCAAACAAAATGCACTTGAAAACCGATGCACAATATTATTATTATTATTTTATTATTATTATTATTTTTCTTGGCTTTTTGGTAGAGTTGATTGAAATGATTTTCTCGCGCTTGTCAAAATACAACTCGCTTGTAAATTGACAAATTATGCACATAAATTTCTGGACAGTTTTATTGCCATTAAAGTTGCCTTTGCCTCGCTGTTGTTTTTACTTGTTTTTATTTCGGCTTTTTTTTTTTTTGGTCATTGCCCAAAGAAGCGACTCAATTACTGTGAGTGAACAATTTACTGGCAGTCTGTATATATATATATATATATGATATACATTTATTTCTCTTCTGTTTTTTTGACTTAGGGTCTGTGACATTTGACGTTGAAATTTTAAATAAATTATTTTATATTTAATCTTTATGATTTAGGTCAGTTGGGCAAAAAGACTAACATTAAACTGGCAAAAAAAAAAAAAAAAAAATAATAATATAAATAAAATAAAATTATGCAAGAGCTCAAATTAAATTTGGGATTAGTAAAAGTTAAGAATGACTCAACATTAGATAATTTTTGGCACTTGAATTGTGTAATTGATATTGATTTTTTTTCTTATTCGATTTGAATCACAATTTAAACAAGGTCAAAAGAACAAAAAAAAAAAAAACCCATGTCAACTGACACATCTTCGTATACTTGAGAGCTGTGAAACTAGCATTGAAACTGACATTTGAAATTTCAATGCCAACTCATAGAAATTGCAGATATCAATGAGCATATGAAACACTCAGTCAAATTAATCAAATGATCTGGCACAGTGGGCGTCAAAGCAATGTCGAATGTATTTTAGCCCAAATATAGAATTAGCTATTCAATTGAAAATCGAAGCAAGCAAGAAACATTCAAATTCAATTGGCAGCTGGTAACTGGTATTTGGTATCTCTTTGGCTTGCTTTTGTTTTTGAATGTGGCCCACCTTCTAAATAGCTTTGACAGCTATTTTTAGTCATTATTTGACAGCCTTGCTGCAATTGGCCTGTGTCACTGTGCGGTGCGGAGTTCAAGAAACTTTCGCTTATCAAATTACGCCAGACAATGTGAAACTTCAGCCGAGAGTCGGTCTGGGCTGGCTGTCTGGCTTATGCCATTTGCTCTTTAATGTTGCCCAACTCCGCTTTCTATATAAGAAATTGCGAAAAGCCACTGAAGTAAACCAGCTCACAAAACTGCATTTAATGACAGACTCCCAGACAAGATGACGAGCTGCTCAAAAATAAAAAGTCAAAAGGAAAAAAAAAAAAACAACCAAAATTTTATGTTAAGCTTCAGCCAGAAGAGACAGCTTTTAAATATATTGCAAAAAGAAACAAAAAAAAAAAAAAAAAACAAACCCGAGTCAAGTCAAGCCAGCCCAACTCCCACCGATGCCATAACAACTGTCAAGTTGATCCAAAACTCGGCGTGGAAAACGAATGCTGTAAATTATGATTTTATGACAGAAAACTTTTCAAAAGCCAATAAATTTTCCAGTCCATGTCAAAAAAGAGACCTAAAAGAAAACACAAAAAAAATATATGGATTTGCTATAAAGAGCTGAAGGAAAAGGTTAAACATAGGAAGTAGACAAGTAGACAAGTCTTGCTTGGAACTCTCGCAATGGCACCTTGAAATGTGGCAAACAGTTAAGTACACTGACAGCAAAAGCAGAGACTAATTGAAGAATGAATAAATGAAAAAAAGCAAAATATATTGAGAAATTCAAAAACTAAGTAAATAAATCAACAAAAAGAATAAAATATTTTAAATTTTTTTTAAATATTAAAATAAATAAATTTATGATTGATTTTCAAAATATTTTAAAAGTTTGATATAATATATAAAAAATCAGAATATATAAATTTTTTGTAAAATTATATATTATATACATATATTGAAAATTATCTTCAAATTATTAAAATATATAAATTTATTGATTTTCATACATTTTAAAAATATTTTTAAAATATACAAAATATATTTAAAATAAAAAATATACAGCTTTTTTTAAATTCTATATAATTATGAATGAAAAAAAATTATATATATATATATATATATATATATATATATATATATATATATATATATATATATATATATATATATATATATATATATTTTAGCTATATATATATTTTTTTACAATTATTCTGTAATTTTTGCTGTTTTCTTTCCAATCATTTTCCACTTCAAGAGCAACCCCATTTGTGCGCTCAGTGTACTCGCCTAACTGTTAACTCATTATGTTGCTATTCATAGAGAAACTTGTGAAGCGCAGCAAACTTGTGCGCCCACACTTTTGAGGGGTTGCTGCGACCCCTACGAAAAGGGTTAGGATTATTATGCATATCACTGAATGCACAGCCCAAACACACACACACACACACACACACACACACAGTCACACACATAAGTCAACTGGCTGACTGACTCGTTGACTGACTGTCTGTGGCTGAAACGCCCCCAACACTATGAAATGCACACACAAAAACATAAAGGGCCAACACACAAAAAGCCAATAATTGGCCATGACTTTTCGGTTACCAAGTTGCAGGCCAACTGTGCGCCGCCGCCTGCTTATGTTGTGGCCCACAAGTGCATAGGCAAGTTCCTGTTTCGTATGCCTCCCTCAAAAATAACCAAAAATGTACAAAAAAAAAAAAAAAAGAAGAGGAAAAATATTAATAAAGTTTGGGGCCTTTTGATGATTTGCCGACAAACACCGCCTTGACAATGAAAACTGCTAAATGCCGTTGACTGACATTCGAGTTTCTGCAGGGGGGGTGGGGGCGGCGAAGGCTTTGAGTTAGTTATGGTTATGTTTTGACAAGTCGTTGAATATTTTTTGTACATAATACTCATTATGAAATGAACAAATGGGGTATATAAGGAAGCAAAGATTTAATGCTAAGGCAATTGAATAGCTAAAGTGATTTAACGGCTTTCAAGTCTTCAGCAAATTGGGCTAAAAATAATAAACTTATTTTAAAAATGTGTATATAAATATATATTTTCTATTCAATTGCTAATATTTCAATTTTGTTTTTATTTAACAATTTAAAATTTTAATAAAAAAAAAATTTTTGTTTCTATTATTTTATCATTTTCAAATGCCTTTACAAATTACAGGGTATTTTTACAACTCACAACCGAAACTTTTCGACTCCAGTTTAGATATTTTTGATGGTTTTTAAGAGGGAAACATTTGAGCACATTTCAACATTTTGTTTATGGTGTGCACTTTGTATGCGCATCTCATATTCGAGTTATGTTTCTTGTTATTCCTTCGATTGGTTTCCCGTCAAGGGTTAAAGTCAAGGGTTTAACTGTGAGCAGCCGTTCAGTTTTAGCATATAATTAATGTGTTTATATTGTATTTTGATATTTTACTTATCATTTTCAACTTGTTTCCTTTTGCAGTTACCCAACAACAACAGCAATAACAACAACACAAATGTTGTGCGACCCGCAGATCTATTGCCCAACAGCTGGTTATCAATAATAATTCTTTGTGGCCGGTTCCCTAAGAATAACCAACCACTAAGCAACACCCTGAGTCGACAGCACTCACTGTGCCATTTTGTTTAACGTTGGAAAGACAACATCTATCCACTCACACACACATATATACACACACACACACACAGTCACAGAGATATAATTCAGCACGATGTTGGATCGATGTGAAATGCCGGTAAGCTAAAGAATTGTAAAGAAAATCAAATTAAATTGTAGTTGATGGGTAAATGCAATGTAGATGAAGTATATGGAATTTTTATAAAAGTAGAGTAGTAAAGAGTAGAAACGTAATGATAATATGAAAACGAGATAAAAATAGTTAAAAAATAGTTTAGATCAAATATATTATTATTGTATTAAAAAATATATATTATTGTAAATAACTGATCTTTTTTATAAAAAAATATGCATTTGTGTAGACAATAGATAAAAATAAAATAGAAAGTTAATTTTTTTTCTCTGTTTATTTAAATTTTAAGAAAATAATAACATAATATTATAAAATAATTTTTGAATATATAAAAATATAAAATTTATATTTAAACAAAAAATTAGAATTTAAAATTTAAAATGAATTTAAAAAAAAACTATAATATAAACAAATTTAATTTATTATTTTTTATTATTATTATTATTGTATTATTTTTTATTTTGAAAGTTAAAGCATAATTTTATAGAATTTAAGAAACGCACAAAAGTATGCAGCATATTTTATACAAAAGTATTTTCAAAGAGCAGCCGCAAAGTATGCAACACTAATTTTTTAAGTTTAATTTTTTGCAGTTCAAGTTCATAGAGCTGACTTCATATAATCTGTTTATATGTTGTAAATATTTTAAAATTAAATTATTCCTTTTTTTTTAAATGATTTGCAATTCTTTTGCCTCTCTCAGATACAACTGGACAACGAGAAGCTGCGACGCGATGTGCGTCTGTCCAGCTCCCGGTTGGACCTGCCACAGCTGTGCAATGTGGGACGTCGTCTCGACGGACACACGAACGGCAACGGCAACGGCAACAACAACAACAACAACGGCAGCAACAACCATGTAAACGAGACGACATCAAACACACAGAACGGCAATGGCAACAATAACAGCAACAACAATAATTTGGGCTCCCCCGTCTCCTGCTCGACCACAAACAGCGGCAGCGGCAATGAGCGCGGCTCCTCGACCAAATCAAATAGCAGCAGTGGCAGCGGCAGCTCTGGCAACTCAGCCAGCAGCACGGGCAGTGCAGAGCTCAAATGCAATACGCCCATGACACCATCAGGTGGGTAAGGGTAGTGTGGTAGGGGAAGGTGATTCTACTCAGGGGATGGGGGTAGAGGGCTTGTCCTCTTGTCAACATTTGCAATGTTTGCTTTTTTAGTGCGTGGGGCTCATACGCATCGCTGGCATCGAATGCGAATTAGCAAAGCTCACGCTCCCTGAGCTCACTGCGGGAGGGAAGGTGGTCAGGTGGGGCAGGCCGAGAAAGCTGAGCATTAATTAATTTTATATGGCAACGAGGTCAAGGCCACAAACCGGCCACGTGGACTAGTTTTTAATTACTTATGCTGCAGAGCATCAAAAATTAAAAAAAAAAGGGAGTGAAAAATGAGAAATGAGTTGTTAACTGATAAAGTTGCTATAATAATTATGATGAGAAATTATTTAAGAGAAAACTATTCATATAACTCTTTTACATCTTATCTTAGCTGATGAAGTTGCTATAATAATTATGATGAGAGATTATTCAAGCGAAACATTTCATATGACTCTTTTTACATCATCTTCTGTTAGTTGATAAAGTTGCTATAATAATTATAGTGACAACTTTTCCAATGGGAACAATTCATATAACTTTCTCTCATACCGTCTCTTACTTGATAAAGTTGCTATAATAATTATTATGAGCGATTTTTTATGCGCAACATATCATATAACTCTTTTACACCTTCTCTTAGCTGATGAAGTTGATATAATAATTATGATGAGAGAATATTCAAGCGAAACATTTCAAATAACTCTCTCATATCATCTCTTAGTTGACGAAAATAATATAATAATCCGAAACATTTCAAATAACTTTCTTACATCTTCTCTTACTTGATGAAATTGCTATAATAATTATAATGAGAGCTTATCCAATGAGAACAATTCATATAACTCTCTCATACCATTTCTTACTTGATAAAATTACTATAATAATTATGATGAGAGAATATTCATGCGAAAAATTTCATACAACTCTTTTACATCTTCTCTTAGTTGACGAAAATGATATAATAATCCGAAAAATTTCATATAGCTCTCTCATATCATTTCTTAGTCGATGAAGTTGATATAATAATTATGATGAGAGATAAGTGATCCGAAACATTTCATGTAACTCTCTTACATCTTATCTTAGCTGATGAAGTTGCAATAATAATTATAATGAGAGACTACCGACCCAAAGAATTTCATTCAACTCTCTTATGAGAGAGAAGATATGTCTTCTCTTAGCTGATGAATTTGCTATAATAATTATAATAAGAGTTTACCCAATCAAAACATTTTATACAACTCTCTCATATCATCTCTTACTTGATGACTTTGCTATAATAATTATAATACGAGTTTACCCAATCGAAACATTTTATACAACTCTCCTACATCTTCTGCTTGCCCCTATAGAGCTTGTCAAAAAATATCGCAATTATTTGACTGATCTGGAATTCGAAGAGCTAAAGGTATACAAAGAGGTCTGGTACTTTGGCCAGCATGCCAGCAAGAATTACAAGCCCGCCCCGACAGCCAATACCACAAATCTGGGCTATGACGATGACAATGGCAATTACAAGATCGTAAGTATCGAAAATATATGATTGCCATAAAAATATAGGATTTCTAACTCTCTGACTTCTCTACAGATTGAACACGATCATATAGCCTTTCGCTATGAGATATTGGAGGTGATTGGCAAGGGCAGCTTTGGCCAGGTGATCAGAGCACTCGATCACAAGACCAATACACATGTGGCCATCAAGATAATCAGAAATAAGAAACGCTTCCTCAACCAGGCCGTCGTTGAGCTCAATATACTCGATGAGCTGCGTGAAAAGGATGCCGATGGATCTCATAATGTAATACATATGCTGGATTATACATACTTTCGACGACATTTGTGCATTACCTTTGAGCTGATGAGGTGAGTCACATACATACATTGTGCTACATACATATATTGCTAATATATTCCATTATTTATTTAACAACTGTGTGACGTCAATGGCGCCTTGATTGGCTGTCACTGTGCAAATAATATGCCGCATTTCTTGCTTAACTTGCCAATTAAAAACGCGTCTTCCACGCATTTTCCTATTAGCATTCCCCACACGAATTAAATAAATTTATTCGCAACTTTTCTTCTCTACAGCTGCGGCTGGCGTCTTTCTATTTGATTTGCCCTTTGCGTGCGTTGCGGCTATTAGAGGACATGCCAAGTCCTTTTTGGGCTCTGACAAGTGCCTAGCACGCATTATGCCGATCCTCTGTTGCGCTTTTAGCCTTGGCAACCAAAAGTTCCAACTGCTTTACAATTAACTCCTTTCTGTGCGTGTGTGTGTGTGTGTGTGTGTGTGTGTGTGTGTGTGCGACGCCCTCCTATCTATAAATAGGCATGGAAAACCTGATTCAGATTCGAGTAGATTCTATTATTAATACACATATTAGCAGCGCGCGTGTGTGTGTGTCAGTGTGTGTGTGTGTGTGTGTGTATGTATATATATGTGCGTGTCATATATGTGTGTATGTCTTTGCTTCGCTTTTCTCCTTTTTTTTTTTTTTTTTTGCTAGGCTCGTAATAAATCTCTGTGCGTTTTCTTTATTAATGTCTGCCATAAAACTCAAGTGATTTGCCATAATAATTTGACAACGCTTTTTAATTGCTTTTATGGCTGTCGTTTGTTAAACATATGAGCATATATATGAATAAATATATATACATGTACAGTAGCGAGCAAAAGTGAGTGAATGTTTGCAAATTTTGACTTTGACGATGCATAACAAAAAAAAAAAAACTATACAAGCAAATAAAAAATTTGTTTTATTTTTATTTTATTCTTAACAAATAAAACAAAACTTCAAAAAAAAAAATTAGATAAATTCAAAGAGTTAGAAAGAAAAACCCAAAAAAAAAAAAACTCGCATAAACTTAATTTTGTATGTGTATGTATTTAGTTAGGTTCAAAGTTTAATCATGTATTTTTACTTGGTTTTTATTATTTGTATTTTTAGTCAATATATGCTCAAGGCATATCAACTCAAATGAGAATGCTTCTTCATTAAGTAGCTTAATTTTTAGATGCTATTAAGTTAATATATTCTTGGCATTTAATAATAATAATAATAAAAATAAATAAATAAATAAAATAAAAAGAGAGAGCGCAGCTCTAGCTTGTTGTAGGCTCATATGTTACTCTTGCTAGTAAAGTACATGAGCGAGAGCTATAAGATATATACAGCTATATAGCTACAGCTATATATACAGCTAGAGAAGTCAAAAAATTGCATTAAACTTAAAGTTTCTCTTTATCTCTAAGTAATATTGGCTTTGCCCAAGACTCACTCATGCTATTATGCTGCCTTCAGGCATCATTCTTTACACTCTTGCATCCATTATCAGCTTCATTTCAGCAAAGAGCTGAGAACAGAGTTCAATTGAACAGATTGCAGCAGCCGATGTTCTCTTCACTCATTCAGCTTTCAGATTGACTCTGTCAGTAATCAAGCAAAGAGCAATACATCCTTAGGAAGATTGCACTCATAGTCATTGCC
The DNA here is from genome assembly GCA_035047405.1 of Drosophila stalkeri. Taxonomy (NCBI): domain Eukaryota; kingdom Metazoa; phylum Arthropoda; class Insecta; order Diptera; family Drosophilidae; genus Drosophila; species Drosophila stalkeri. The sequence goes on from JAWNPR010000039.1 coordinate 21,078,049, forward strand.
AGAAGAGAGAGCGCTCAATGAAGCTCTGTATACTTATTAGTGGCAATAGACAGTTGTAATTGGTTAAATGTTGTTAGAGAGTTAAAAGAAAATAATTCCACATTTGCCGAATTCAAAAATTGAACTCTGATCTCTTTGAATTCAAAATTTGAACTGTTTATTTCTTAAAATTCTAGTGCTTATATACCTTATAAATACAATTTATTTCATGCACAAAAGTGCACAGATGTTCTGCGAAATATCCCTTTCGATCGTTAACTAAGGGATGACATATTTATTACTTGGCGTCAGATAGCACACAGACTATCGACTATTGCCTATTTTTAATATTTATATGTATAAGCCAGGAGCATTAGCTCTTGAAGTTTTCGAATGTATTCAATGAGCTTAACTGAGAAGATGGCACAAGCTGACATTCTCTCTAGATCTCTACGAGTTCTGTTTGAAGTTTTACTCTGCTATGCAATGATTGATTACTGAGAGAAAAAACAAAAACTCCTTGCATTACGCTCAGCTGCCACTCTTCATACTCTTTAACGTATTGCTGATACAGAAAGCTCTGTTAGCTAGTGTTAAGAGTTCAATAGAAAATACTATAAAGACTGAAACGTTAACCTCTCTGCATAACACATATACATATGTATGCATGTGTGAGTGTCCAGTTGCTACTCTTTACATACTCTTACCTCTCTCACTCTCTGTCAGCTATTTTGTAGACGACAATTTACTTGAATTCTCTTTTTGATACTTTTACTAAGTGTGCTCTCTGCTAAGATCAAAAATACTTCATTGACAACTTGACTCTACTTTCTACTCGAAATCAGCAACAAAAATACAACTGCACGCTCTTGATTTCTATTTAAGAATGCTTTTATTTTTCAATTGCTTAGCTACAGTAAGCAATCATAGCAAAGTGAAAGCGAGCATAGGCAGAGTAAGCAGAGTTAAATTGAGCTCATGTCTCACTCAACATTTGCACTCTTACAAATCTAACTTCAAAGCATCTTCTATTAATCATAATTACTTGTTCGTATATAATAGTTGCGAACACATGTCTTTCTCGATGCCTAAAAACTGAATATTAGAAGCAGGAAAAAAATCATTATACCCTGATTTTTCATTTTCAATGGGTTCAGTGTATAATTAGCTTATGATTTATAACCAGTCTCTATTAATAAAAAAAATAAATAAATAAATGTAGATATTTCTATATTAGATTGAGTGATATATATAAAATACATGTATATTAAAATTCATATACATATATAAAATATATTTATATACATGCAGTTGTATATATATATATATATATATATATATATATATATATATATATATATATATATATATCCAGCAAGCTTATATCTCCATTAAGCTTAATGCTGTCAATCGGGCAACTCATTTGGCTTCGCACAAGGCTCGTCACACACTCGTTTATCTACTTTGTAGAAGCCTGACAAAACGTCTTTTGGCTGTTCGCATTTGTCTTTCAGGACAGCAACCGTAGTAAGCCCTTTAATATATATTTAATATAGATTTTTTTCTTTTTTTTGCCAACTCTCTAGCCTTTATACACATTTGCCATAAAATGTTTTCGATCGAGAGCTGCGCAGCTTTAACTATTTAAAGGCAATTTGAATGCAGCTGCCAGCAGATGCGAGTAAACAAATAAATTTCTATTTTAGTTTGCCAGCCACACACACACACACACACACACACACACACACACACACACACACACTCGAACTGACAGGCAGCGGAAGTGTATGCACAACAAACCGCAGGCGGCGCCGTTCAGCTATCAATTTCAATTTAAATATTGTGTTGCCTACTTTTCCGCTGGCCTCAAGTGGGCCGGGCTCGTGGCTAAATTGCATTTGGCTGCGTGTGAAGGTGTGTATGCGTGTGTGTTCGAATGTGTGTGTGTGTGTGTGTGTGCGTGTGTGTATGTCTATAAATATTTACCTGTTGTTGTTTAGCGATAAAATCGCAATCTAATTGATAGACAGCCAGCCAGGCAGCTAGCCCCATATCAGGTGTTGATTGCATGGACTAGCTAGCTGTGTCTCCCTCTCCCTCTCTCACTCTCCCTCTCTCACTCTCTCTTTCATACTGCCTGCTCGGCCTGCCTGCATATGTCAAAGCTTAGACAGCTGGCAACGCAAATATGGCAGCACGCGATACCAAAAAAAGAATGAAAAAAAAAAGTAAAAAAAGAAAAGCGAAACAGAAAATATGACAGCAAAACGAACGAGAAACTAGCAAAAAAAAAAAAAAAAAAAAAAGCTGAAAGCAAAGTTTTACAATTTGTTGAAGGTCATGGTTTCTTAGCCATTGACTTGTTTCCGTTTCCTGCCTACATGCCACGCCCATGCCACAATTCCGTTTAATTTGTCTTAATTGCAGTTAACTCGTCTTGTTGCGACATTTCGCAATACGCCAGCAATTCGCGATTTCCATGCCAATGGCTTTAAAGCACGCCATCTGGCGGCCATTTGTGTCCCCACATATTGAACAAGAATTTAAATAGCTTTACCATGCACAAACTTAATTAATTAGATTTTTTTCTTCTCTGAGCACTAATTAGCCGCAGCTCGAGTGTGCTCACTTTTTTTTTTTTTGAGAGAGAGAGAGAGAGGGGCGAATTTGACCATGGGCAGGGCGTGGCAGGGAAGCCTTGCAAAGGATGCAAGACAAATTTCTATATTGCTGGCAAAGTTTAAAGTTTGTTTTGAACGAGTAAACAAAATTGTGTGGCTTAAGTTTGACGTAATTAAATTTACGTGCACGCAATTGAATTTTGGCCCAATGTTAATTTGTTGCTGTTGTTGTTCACGAGCAAAAAAACTCGCAAATTGAGTTAGTTGATTAAGTGGATTAGCGAGTTGATTCACGAGCTGCCGGAAATAGCACCGAAAGTTGATTGATTGAGGCGAAATATTTGGCTAAATATAATGTGAAACAAAAATTACTCAAATGAATCAGTTTGATACGGTGATTTTTACTAAAATAAAAAAAAATAAAAATAAATAAATAAATAAAAAAAAAAGTCAGCGTTATATTAGACTAAATTCTCTTATTGAAATTCTCTTATTCTCAATATGCATCAAGAGAGAATTTATAAGATAATATTAGATTAAATTTGATTTGGTGATTTCTACTAAAATAAAAATGTAAAAAAAAATAAAATATAAAAAAACAACAAAAATTAAGCGAAATATTAAACTAAATTCTCTTAGTGAAATTTTCTTATTCTCAATATTCATCAAGAGAGAATTTATAAGATAATATTAGACTAAATTTGATTTGGTGATTTCTACTAATATAAATTTAAATAAAATAAAATAAAAAAATAAAATTAAAAAAAAAAATAAAATAAAAAAATAAAAAAAAGTCAGCGTAATATTAGACTAAATTTTCTTATTGAATTCTTTTATTCTCAATATGCATCAAGAGAGAATTTATAAGATAATATTAGACTAAATTTGATTTGGTGATTTCTACTAAAATAAAAATATAAAAAAAATAAAATAAAAAATAAAAAAATCTATATATATAAAAAAAATCAGCGTAATATTAAACTAAATTCCCTTATTGAAATTCTCTTATTCTCAATATGCATCAAGAGAGAATTTATAAGATAATATTAGACTAAATTCTCTTTGACTAAATTATCTTATAAATTCTCTTGAGCTCTACTGAGCTCAAGCTCAAACTTAATTGAAGTCAGCTTGATTTCACTCTTTAAACAGAATTTCTCTAATTTTTATTTATTTATTTTTTTTTTTTGCGGTAATTGCAATTATGGAATGCATTACTTTTGCTTCTTAAACTTTGCTAATTGGCAGGGGTTAGTTCTAAAGGGCAGAGCAGGAAAAAAAATAAATAAAATAAATAAAAATAAAAAATAGAAACCACAAGCTGATTACCCTAATTAGCATGTTTTTTGCTGCGGAAATACTGACAGCAAAAACTCAACAAATTTTCGTAGTAGTCGTAAATTTGCAATGTGAAATAGACACACGGCAAACGAAGCTGAGGCTGAGGCAGAGCAGAGGTAGAGTAAATAGTGTAGTTAAGCAAATATGTGTAATTTAAGCCAGGGCATTGCAGGCTAACACACATTTGGGACACGTTAAAGGACAAGGTCTGACGCGACTCGACTCGACGCGACTGACAGTCAAAGCAATTCACCCACATTCAGACTCTGTTCACCTGCAGCAAATATTCGCATTCTCTCGAGTCCATTTGTAGCGTGTTTTGTGGGCGGACACGTAATTTACAGCGACAGCGATAAAATGAGCTGCCAAAACTGCCAAAGATGGTCGCATTTACAATATGGTCACACTGTGCACAGGCCCATAACTATGCAGCAGCATATTGTGTGTGTGTGCGAATGACACTGCCAAATGATGTTGTCATGGCCAAATTTCAGTGCGGTCTCTTTGTGGGTGTCAGGGTCATAAATTTTCGACTGCTACTCCCAGACCTACCTCTCTTTCTCTCTCTCTCTCTCTCTCTCTCTATCTCAGCCATTGTTACTGCTCATTTGGGCCATGTGTCAAGATGTTAGTGTCTTGGCTCTTTGAATGTTATATTTTTTGTTCCCTTTCAATTTGCACATGATGAGATAATCAGCTGTTCTTATCTAGATGAGCAAATGCCATTTTGTTCAAGCTAGAGCATGAACTAATGAAAGCTATTTAGGACAAATGCTAAATCGAATTGAGGACAAGATTAATTGAACTCAAAATTTAAGGAAATAGTATATTAGAATGAATACTATTAAATGCTTCAAGAGCATATTTGAATGAAAGTTCATATTAAAATAAAAGTTGATTTTTTGTTTTCTTCTATAAACTGCAAAAATTAATTGAAATTTTAAAAGCAGATCATGGATTTTGATGAACTGCTAGAATTTAAACTTGATGTATATTCAAGCTAAAAGCTGTTTAAACAATTTATCGAATCAGCCAAAAGCTCAATACCTTAAGAATTAATTTATCAGCAAGCTCATTAAAAAGCTTCTATTGTAATTACCAAAAGCTGCTTTTGCTAAAGCTCATTGAGCATTTCACATATGCATTTTATTCCTCGAATAGCAACCATAAAATCTTCTCTGATTCACAAAAACTTTTTAAAGCCACAAAAACTTTTAGCTTATTGAAATGCTGCTGTCATGCTACCAATATGAATCATGTATACTATATTCACATATATATTCATAAGCATTTCACATGCTGTCAAGAGCCATGTAATCGTCCATTTGTGACAAGGCGTTGAACAGCGTCCAAGTCTTTGGATATTCAGAGATTTTTAATTAAAAAGCACAGCATGCGCTGCAAAATTGTGTGGGTCAGGCAGCAGTAGCAGCAGCAGCAGCAGCAGCAGAAGAAGAAGAAGAAGAAGATGAGGATGGCATGACAGCTGCCCCTTGGTCTATATGCAAATGAGCAGCGTCCTGCGACCGGCGTCCTGCGAATTGTTGTTTTTTTCTTGTAAATTAATTTTTGCACTTAGCGTGTAGATTGCAATTACCTAAAGAGCGAGAGAGGGAGAGAGAGAGAGAGAGAGAGAGAGGGAGAGAGAGAGAGAGAGTGAGCATGCTGAGCAACTGGGAATTAAGTTACTATCAACAAAGTAAAGGAATGGGAAGGGGGCACAGGAGTTGCGTGGGCGTGGCTGGCTGACAGCTGTTGTTTGCTGTTGATATTGTTGTTGTTAATGCTGTTGTTGATGTAGGTTATTATTATTATTATTACCATTATTATTATGCCGTGCCGTGGCACAGTAATTACCGCTAATTGACATTTGCCAGGCATAAAGCTTGTTATTCGCCAGCTAAAATAGCGATATGTATATATATATATATATATGTAGGTAAATGAAGAGATCCTTGAGAGTACGTGTAGAGTCAGAGTGTTTACACCGAGCAAATATTGATTAATAAATTCCTATTAATATATATTAAAATGTGCAGAAATTAACCTAAAAAAAATATAAATATATATATATATATATATATATATATATATATATATATATAAAATTAAATTTTTAATTAAAAAAAATTAAATTTAAATAAATAAACTAATATTTAATATTTAAATATTACTTAAATAAAAAATATAAATATTACAATAATTTTTTTCAATTTTAATCACATTTTTATATTTTTTTAAAACCAAAAAATAAAATAAAATATTTTTGTAAACCAAATAAATTAATAAAATTTGGGGAAAAAAATAACAATATACTGAACTATATTTATTATATTAAAAATACAGATACAATATAAATTTGTGTATTTAAAATATATATTAAAATATATATATGCATAAAAATAAAAAATTTCAAAATGTATACGCTTTAAAAAAATTTGAAAAATATTACAAAATATGTAATGAAAAATATAAATAATTTTTAAATTATTTAATTTTACATTAGAAATTTAGCAATTAAACAGAAAAAAAGTATTTTATTTGATATACTTTAGCATGAAATATTCTTAATGAATTTAAGTATTATAATTTTATAATTTTGCAATTAAATTGTTTGTAAACAATTTCGAACTTTTCTCAAAGTGTAGCCCATTGAAGCTTTCAGCAAGGCCAACAAACATTTATCGTGTTCATTTGATGTTCAGTGCAATCTTTTTAAATATTTTATGTCTAGTATTTATTTGGCATTCCATGCGACTCAGTGTCAGGCTGTGCTAAGGCAGCGAAATGCTTTGCACTAATTAAAATGCGAGTCGCACACACATAAATATGCATGGGAAATTCAGCCTTGAGTCGATGTGACAGTCGGGCGCTTAGTCTAACCAAATCAAGGTCGTTGTCGCTGAACCACGGCCAGCATCATTAATTAGTAAACCAAACAAAAGCGAGAGAGATGAGAGGGAGGGAGAGAGAGAGAGAGAGTGAGAGAGAGAGTGGGAGAGAGAGAGAGAGAGTGAGAGAGAGAGTGGGAGAGATAACGAGTCTTTAGCTTGTTGCCTGAAGGCGCTGAACCATTGGCTTTAATTGGTATATTAAAGAGATTTTTTGTTTTATTTGTGTAGGATTATTGAGCACTCAATAGAGCTGAAAGGTTAAGAGTTGTCGGAGTAGTTCGCATGAACTATTTATTAAAATGAGCAATGAATCAAACAATTTAAATGTTAATAAAGAATAAGCATGATGAGCTCTGCTCATTGGTCTGGAATAATATATTGTATTCAACTCTGAACTACTTAAAATACTTGAACTTTATATTCTACTTGAGGGAGTAAACAATTGAGTAATAATAAGAAATTCATATGAACTAAACTAATAAATTGAACTGTTATCATAGTTCCTGACTGGAAAGGGACTTAACTTTTATTTTATATATATATATATATATATATATATTTTTTTTTTTTTTTTAGAGCTTATCAGATTTCAGTATATCATCATTTAAGGACTTTAGCGAAGCTAATTTAGATCTGTGACTGCATCGTATCGAAACCCTGTTCCACATGTTTGCCTCTCAAACCAGTGAATTGAACTAAAATGACAACTATTCATCAAAAATTAGTATTTCAATGTCATTGCTTAAATATTTCATTATCTTACAGTTGAACTACCTTTCAGGCTAAACAAATCCCAGTTTCCTCTATGCCATTTGCTATGCAAATCTGAGGATTTCGCCACTCTCAACTGTCGCTCAGTGCTTCCGGCTGGGCCGTCAATCAATTTGAAACAACTAAGAAAAAAAAAAAAGAAGAGAAAAAAAAAAGTGGAAAAACATTTTCACTTTCCACTAGACCATTACGAATTTCCATTTTAGCTGCAGTAGAAACTTTGTGGTGACACCATTCTGCGTTGCGAAACGAATTCATTTTGCGGCCAATTGACAAGTCGCCAAACAAAAAAAAAAAAAAAACAGAAAAAATAGGCAAAGCCAAGCGAGGCGTTCTATGCTGCACAGCTGAACAAAACCTTCAAAAGTTTATGTTGTTTAGTTTAGTCTATAAAGCGGGCGGGTGGGCGATCGGGTGTTGGGCGTGAGACTTTGGCTTTGGCTTAGAGACTAGCATTTTGGGGCGCTAAATGCCTGCATTAGTGGCTCGTTACAATTGCATGTTGGCAATGCAGCTGGCAAATCAATCAAATTACCAAATGCAACTCAAATTGCCAGAGAGAGAAAGAGAGACAGAGAGAGAGAGGGAGAGAGAGAGAGAGAGTCAGAGAGCTGAAAATAGTTGCAGAGGCAGAGCAATTGTCAAGTTCATGAACAGCCAACAAATTCACTCTCTCTCTCCCCCTCTCTCTCTCTTCTTGTCACTCTTTGTATTGCCATCTCTCTCCTGACATTGGCCGTGTCGTCGATAGGCATGTGGCATGTCATAATGCAGTTATAATATGCCATTCGATGGCACTGGCTCTGCTCTTTTTGTTTGCTCGCTCGATTGAAATTATGACATTTTGATGATTTTCTTATTGGTTTGTTATGCGACGTCAATCAATAGATGTTGGCCAACAATAAAAGCAGCAACTGCCAAGCTCCTTAAAGCCATTCACACTTTAAATGTGACCTTAAAATTGATCAAAAAAAAGTTCTTGAACTACATATATAAAAGTTATATGTATATGTTATGTTATGAATGTTATGTTATGAATGTTATGTTACGAATGTTAAGTTATGTATGTATATTATTTATGTTATGTTGTCTATGCTATGTTATGTTATCTATGCTATGTTATGTATGTTGTATGTTATATATGTTATGTTATGCTATGAATGTCATGTTATGTATGTATATTATTTATATTATGTTGTCTTTCCTCCTTAAAGCTCAAAGTCTCAGCTTAACCCCATAAACTCTATAACCGCTTTTAGGCATCGTTAACTGCGCTTAAAGCTCTCACTGCCCCTCTCTCTCTCTACCTCCCTCTACTTTATGTGTCGCTTTGTTGCCAGACAGCATAAGAAACGTTTCTTAATTGGATTAGGCTTTAGAACATGTTGAAAATGCCATGAGCTTGTCAAAATGTTAACAACACTCATCATAACAGATGTAAGTGGGCGAATGGAAAAGTTAAGCCTACTTGAAAAGTTGATTTAGGCTGAAGAGCAGCTAAAGCAGCTGTTAAACTGCTTATAGAACTTAAAATTGAATTTGATGTTGAGCTAGATTAATCAATCATATCATACCAAATATAACAAAAGTTAACCAAACAAAAATAACCAAATATAGTAACTTCATAAAGAGCTGCTGATTCTTTCTTCTGCATTTGCGCAAAGTATGGCTATTTGAGTCTCTCACAAACATTCGCAGTTCATTTTATTTATTGCCAGATTCAACAACTTTGTATTCATATTTCCATTTGAGCAACTTTTCTCAATTTAATCTTAGCTCAAATTTCAGCAGCTTAGTCAAGTGAACTACTTACACACAAACACACTGCAATATATCGTATATAAATATCTGAGCATGTCCTGCTATTTGCAGTTATTACTTTTGGCATCTCTTTGGGGCTGGCAACTTTCTAGGTCACAGCATCTCAGTAATAAGTGCAGCTCAGCTCGGCTGCTGATGAAGTTATTGATGGCATTTATAGACGATGACAGGGCAAAATAGTACAAGCGGAAGCGGAAATGACAGCAAAAGCTGAATGTGTGTGGTCAGCAGAGTTCAATAAGTGAGAGCAGCGCAGTATATGAAATGTGATATGTGAGCGAAAGCAGCAGCAGGAGAAGCAGGAGAAGCAGGAGAAGCAGCAGGAGAAGCAGCAGCAGGAGAAGCAGCAGCAGCAGCAATGTGTGCCAATCAAAAACAGATAGAAGCTTTACGGCTAGAATATTCCACAATAATAATGATCATAATAATAATGATCATGATGATGATGATGATAATAATGACGGTAGTGTGTGTGGGACAGCCAAAAACTCATCAATTGCTACGCAAAAGCCCAAAAAGCTAACAGCCATAAAAAAATTGACAAAACTTGAGCTGTGAGTGCGCGCTCAGCTGGAAATAGTTGTGTGACCAAAGCCGCAAATAAAAAGCGCTTGCAATGACATTGGCCAAAAAAGAAAAATAAAGAGAGAGAGAGAAAGAGAGACAGTAGAGCAATAACAACAACAACAGCAATAATAACAACAATAGCCTTGTTATCAGTTAATTAATCGCAAAAACTGAAAATCGAAAAAAAAGTGCAGAAAAATAAATACAAATTGTGAGCAAAGAAAAAAAAAGGAGTTCAAAATGGCAGTGCACAGTGGGGCAGAATAGTAAAAATTGTGATAAAAATAAAAATTTATGAAATATATATTTACATATATATGTAAAAGCTAAGAGTTAAATGAGTGAGAGTGAGAGAGAGAGAGAGAGAGAGAGAGAAAGAGAGAGAGTGAGAGAGAGAGAGAGAGAGAGAGAGAGAGAGGGAGAGAGAGAAAGAGAGAGATAGATAGATTGCGTATAAGGCAGTGATCAACTAGAATATACGACGATTGCCTGCTTCAGAGAGTTAACTCTGCTGCTCTGCTATTTCACTAATTTATCTTATACATACTCAATTAATAACATATATACACATATATATGTTCACTCATAAGTATGATTACTGATTATGATATGCTCTTACTTACTATGCATAAGATTTTATCCGTTTTCATATAGACTCTCTAGTCTCTCTAGATCTCTGCGTTCATACGAACGAGCATACAGAATAGATTCCTAGACTCTCTAGATCGACTCAGCTTTCTTTTCCTGTTAATGAATATGTATTATATGTATATTATAGACCGTTTACTATATTTTAGCCTTATGCATATTCCATGCTGCTCTTTGTACACTAAATTCAATCTTCTATGTGTTTATCATATTAAAATGAGAGTTAAAATGGAATATTTAAATATAAATATTAAATATTTATTAAAATTAAATTAATTAATCGGCATTTAATATTAAATAATCTAAAAGCAGATATAAATGTATTTATTTATTTTATTTATTTTTTTTATTGATCGAAAGACGTGAAAAATTCTATGTTTCTAGTATTCTGCTGCTTATTAATATTATATTCATTGAATAAAACTTAATAATTTTTTTTATTATTATTTTACTATTTTCATAATTTTCCTTATTATTTTCATACATATTTTATTTATTAAATTAATTAATATAGAAATAATGTTCATTATTAATTTGATATATTTTTTATTTATTAAATTAATTAATATATAAATAATAAAATTCATTTAAATTTTGGTACATGTAATATTCTATAGAATCTGCTCTCTTCTCTTCTGCATCAAAATTGGAAATCTTTTTAGACTTTTCTTTTTTATTTATAAACTGTCAAATCCCAAATTCCCGCCCACAGTGCAGAGTTTGTTGTTCGCTCTACGCTGTTGTTGTTGGCTGTTATCGTCATATAACCAAATTTGTGTGCGACATGCAATGCAAATTAATTCAATGCATGTTATTTTTATCGTTGTCGTGGGCTTAAAGCGGCCGGCGTTTGCCAAGCGTCTTTTTTTTTTTTTTTTTTTTTTTGTTGATGCCAAAGTCCCAATAGTTGACTAAAGTAAACAATTGATTGGGGTTGCGCAGCTGAGTCATGTTTTTAATCGATCAACCTAACCTTCTCTATCTCTCTCTTTCTTTCTATTTGCAGTCTCAATCTGTACGAGCTGATCAAGAAGAACAACTATAATGGTTTCAGCATGAGTCTGATCAGACGCTTCTGCAATTCGATTGTCAAATGCCTGCGTTTGCTCTACAAGGAGAATATCATACACTGTGATCTCAAGCCGGTCAGTTTATAGATAATTTATCATTTAAATAGTGTTTAAATTGTATTTAAAAATTTTAATTCCATTTTCGCAATCAGGAAAACATTTTGTTGAAGCAGCGCGGCAGCAGCTCAATAAAAGTCATCGACTTTGGCAGCTCGTGCTATGTGGATCGCAAAATCTATACCTATATACAGTCGAGATTCTATCGGTCCCCGGAGGTGATATTGGGCCTGCAATATGGCACCGCCATCGACATGTGGAGCTTGGGTAAGTCAATTGATTGGAAGTGAGCTCTCGATTTCAATTAAAGCAATATCTCTGCGCCGAGGCGAGCCTTGCCGTGCCGAGTCGAGTCGAACGCCATTCCGCCCCCAATATTCGCCTCGTTGCAATGTAAATGAATTTTTAAATGGTTTTGCCTTCTGCATTTGCCAGGCTAAATTTATAGCCACACAAACACACACGTTGCACCTATAAATAACTGCGTGGGCGTAGCTGTGTGCGCGCGTGTGTGTAGGCGTGCTTATATACAGCATTTAAATATTTTATACAGTGTTTTATGGCCACGCTGCATGAGGTTTGCGGCATTTGTATTTGAAATGGAGGGTGAGGTCCTTTTAATAGTGGGTCATGCGAATGACATTTGCCGTGTGCGACTTTTCAATGGGTTTTACATAGCTTTGCCATTTTCAACCATTGACATGGAAGTTCATAAAGTGAGCGAGCTCTGTCAAATTCAAATGGCTTTAATTATTCATTACAATATTTGGAATGCGCACGTACATTCACACATATATACATACATCAGGCAACCAATCTAATCAGCAGACGTGCGTAAACTGAATCGTCTCACTAATCAGGCGCATACGATGATGATAAGCAAGTGTTCATGTTCAACAACAACAACTTAACGCTCTGCCCAACACTCACTTTTTGCACTCCTCGCTCTGTAGCACAAATAAATAAAACGAGATCAAATCAATAAATATTGCCAACCCACTCACTCACTTTATTCGCATTCGCAAACACGCATCTGCAAACAAAATAAAAAGCAAGAGCGGCTGTGAATAACAGTTATGTACATACCTATATCTCACACTCGCAACAGAAATATTCCCTCCAATGCAAAGCAGCTGACCCACTCGCACGCCCATACACTACCTACTCTGCAGTACTAACATACATATAAATGAGATCAAAAGCAAGAGTGTTAATGGCTGCTGAGCTTTACAGTTTTATGCGAAAGTGCTTCGGCAGCTATGTTCACTCAGTCGCTGAACGTCTTGCTGCCAGCGCTGTAATACCACCATAGCAGCCGAGCTGCTCTCACTTACACCAACACTTGCAAAACAGAAGAGCAGATCGAAAGCATGAGCGTAATGGCGCTCGTGGATAACTCGGATAACTAACTAAGCTGTCTCTTTGCCAGCTAGCATGAATGTTCACTCGCCGGATAAACGGCTCTTTGCCTAGCACCCGACTCCCTCATACTCATTCGTTGTTTTGTTAACGATTCTTACTCGGTTTTCTATATAAACTAACACACTTTAACTGCTGCATTTAGTTGCGCGCGAGCGGTAGCTTAGAACATATTGGTTGTGAATTTTTTTTTTCAAATTAATTTAAATAAATAATTACTAATCATATGATATTTGTTACCAAATTATTCAATTGCCTAAAAGTAACTAAATTGATTTTAAATAGTTGATAGGTAGAATTTTATAAACAGAATAAATTGTCTGCAAATAATAAATTGTTGAAACAAAAAATTTAAATATTTCGCTTATTTTAATTGTTAAAAAATTATGTTGTGTTGAAATATTCGATTAAATATTCAAAGAAGATATATATTAATGGCATAACCAGGGATGATTTATTGAGGGCTGCTGAAAAATATGCTGAGATATAAGAATTTATTTAAAAATGGGATAAACACATATTTTACTTAAATATTTAAAGGGAATAGTCTCTTTACTTTCACCAGCTCTGACCCCTTTCAACGCTCATTCACTACTTGACACATAATATCTGGTGGCTGGCATACATAGATAGAAGAGATGACACGCCCCTAGCTGTCTGTGCCATAAGAGTCACATTATTCAACACGTAACCCATTTACTGTGAACACAGTAACTCAAATAAGTAAGCGCCCGCATGAGCTTTCATTCGTAAAGAAGTCAGGAGGACAGTAGCTAAAAATAAACTCGGGCTAGCTTTTATTAGAGCGCTTCCCACACACACACACACACACACACACACTGACAGAGAGAGGGAGAGAGAGAGAGAGAGAGAGAGAGACCCATTATATCTCACGTATTGTGCACATTTAATGAGGCATTTGTGAGCGTGCATAGCTTACGATATATTTATGTATATACATATATATATATATATTTTTGCTGCTGACCGGACGTGGTCGTAGTCGGAAATGGCCGCTAAAAGGATATGTGGCAGCAGGACGAAAGCGGGCGCCAAGCAGGAAACGGCGTTCACAGCGCTATGCCAAGGGGCAGGCAATATTGTTGTAGACATAAACTTCTAGCCGCGCCTGAGTCCGCCTCACTTGTTGACTGAGTGCCCCCTCCCGTCCGTTTGTTCCACCTGCTATTACAATGTAGCCACTCATGCTATCTCTATCTTGGCTCTCGGCTCCTTGTTGCCTGTTGCTGCTAATTGGCATAGTGCGTGTTTTAACACTTGGCTGCGCTACGCTGAGCTGCCTTCGGGCCAGGGACCAAGGCGGGCTGAGGGCCAACACGAAATTTGTGTGCAGCAATTGAACACTGCCATTTGGCAGCTAAATAGGTGAAGCATAATGAGACAAGGCAGTCAGGCAATGCACTTCAGGCTCAACTGATACGGAAGTAATGAGTGTAGAGCACTTGGCCGAATGAAAGTTAATTAATAGCAGAACTAGAGCTGTCTCTTGAACATGACTGAATGAATGCCATGAAAATTAGGCCGAGTGTCTAAGCTAAGACAAAGCTAGCGAGAATTCTTAGTTATAGTTGTATATTAAGCTAATACTCAATATGGCAGACATAACTTAGCTCGAACATTTTACATCATTTTTTCGTAGTCAATTAAAACACAAAAGACATAACTGAATTTAACTAAATTTGAAATACTTTCAATATAAATAATTGTTAAATGCTATGAAAATTAGGCTTATATAAAAGTAATCATAATTGAGAATATTAACTTAATTATAATATTATAATTTAATTATAATATGTAATATTATGGCAGACATTTAGTTTAGTTTAAATATTTATCTTATTTTGTCGTTGTCAGTTAAATCTCAATAAATATATATTAAATTAAATGTTGTTAGGTTTTTAAATTCAATCATAATATTAAGTATTTATTAATTGTCTGTAAAGCAATTTAAAGACTAAATTATCAATTATATTTGTAACTTTACTTTAGCCTTGGTAATTATTGAGCGAAGCAGTTTTTCGAATCTTAACTAAAGTTGACTTCCATATACAAAATTAAAAATATAATATCTACATAAAAATATCAAAACGAAGAGGAATACAATGCAAATAATATAAAATTATTGACTATATGCTCTAGATAAATCTTAAATGAAAAATAGGCTTTTGTAGTAAATAAATTCTTCTTAAATTAGAAAAGTCCATTATAGTAGTCATATCTTAAATTATAAATACATAAAATTGGTGTCATGAAAAATCCTGGTTTAGTTGAGAGTATAGAGCTGCTGGCAGACGTTTCTAGAATGAAAAACAATTGTATTAATAATTTAGTAAATTTTAGTGATAAATAATTGAAAAGCAACAAACCCAGAACCTTTAACCTTCTTATTCAGTTTCCATGGTGTTCACGTAATAAAGGTGTTCACGTAATATACACGAAAAGGTTTACTGAAAATAAACAATATTAGATAAATAGAGGGACATTGACGTACATATAGTAGATATTATGTAAAATCCATGAGCTTCCAGAAAATGTCAGATGCTGCCAGATAGCCTGAAAAATTAATTAAAGACTAATATTATTATTATTTACATGAATAAAAGCAAGAAAAGTATATTTAATTTATATATATATATATAAATTAATATAATTAAATATATATTTATTTAAAATATAAATAATAATAAAAATATTTTGCGTAATTAAGAAACAGTCTAATATTATATATCTTCATTATTACATATATGTAGCTTTTATCATCATCTCACTTATTTACCCCGACTCAGTCAATTGGATGACTCAGCGAGCGCATTCCTAAATCAAGTTTGGCCAATGCATTTGCTTCCCCCTTGACAATTGAATCAATATTGCGTCCGCTGTGCCCTTGCAAAGCACTGAAAAGCCACTTAAGCCCTTTGCAGCAGCAAATAAATAATGCCCCAGAGTCTCTCAACTCTGTCGCACTATGAACTATGCCAACTGTAAATTGTAAATTGTAAATTGTAAAATGTAAACTGTAAACTGTAAAAACTGTAAACTGTTTAGACTGCATGTCCTGCGGTCAAGCTTGAGCACGTGTTTGTCCCGAGCAAGGTTCAGAGTCAAGGTCACTCAATTTCTATCCCCTCTCTCTGGCAGCCAAAATGACTGCAGCTAAATGACATTGAGACTTGATGTGTGACAAGTGAGAGGATGAATAATGATAGAGAACGACTAGGAAATACGCTGTCTCTAGGCAAATGAAATGCTAACTGAGACAGACTTTGGCCTATTGCATAAATTTGATCATATACGACTAAAAAATACTCTGCTCTCAAGTAAAAACATTTTCGTAATTTCAATTTGTCTGGCAAAGAGCTGTCATTGAGTTGATCTTGAAGCTTTTACGACTACCAAATACCCTATCGCAATTTAAAAAAAATGATGAACGTATTTATTACGTAGACTTAACTAGAAAATACTCGTATTTCAATTAAATATATTATTTATCTGTCTTGTTGTAACTCCTGCTGAGATAAATTCTCAATTTTTTAAATATTTCTATACACTATAAATTAAGTCCCTCACCTACTTAATATACCCTCTTTAATCTCATTTACAGTGCATCAAAATCAATACTAATTACACAGATTATTTTCTATTTTTCAGGCTGCATTTTGGCCGAATTGTACACGGGCTTCCCGCTCTTCCCTGGCGAGAACGAGGTCGAACAGCTGGCCTGCATTATGGAAGTACTGGGTCTGCCCCCAAAGGTGCTCATCTCGGTGGCTCGTCGTCGTCGTCTGTTCTTCGACTCACGCGATGCGCCGCGTTGCATAACCAATACAAAGGGCCGCAAGCGTTCGCCGGGTAGCAAGTCGTTGTCACAGATTTTGCACTGTCAGGATCGCTATTTCATAGACTTTCTGCAGCGGTGCCTGGAATGGGATCCAGCGGAGCGCATGACACCCGATGAGGCCGCCCATCATGAGTTCCTGCAGCCATCCGCCTCCAGTCGCCATCGCAGCTGCCGCATGTCCACCAGCTCGTCCAGTTCGGGCCTGAACAGTGTCTCCCAGAAGTCTTCCTGCTACAATTTTGCAGAGATCTCGCCGGGCAACGGGCCAGTGGTTGCCTCCATCACAAGCACCACAGCCGTTAGCAATGCGGCCATTACCAATACCAACAGCAGCAGCAGCAGCAGTTCTCGTCAGCCCCATGGCCATGGCCATGCTCACGGCCATGCCCAATCGAATGGCCACCTGCCCGACATCAAGCTGAGCGCCAGCGACAAATACAACAGCATGCAAAAGGTGGCCGTGCGCTCAAAGATCACCTCGAGCGTCTCGGATCTGGAGTCTGTGCAGCAGTATTCATTGCATCGCATCTATGGCGGCGTTGGCAGCGGCAGCACACATCATGTTTCCTCTGCAGCCACAAGGAAGCATCTCAATGGCAGCAGCAATACGACCAACGGCAACAGCAACAGCAACAGCAACATCATTGGCAATGGCAATGGCAACAGCAGCAACAAATATGGCAGCTCAACGTTGGCGCACAATCATCACAATGTAACGCATCACAATGCCTCGACGGCGACAATTGCCACGGCCACACATCATCATCATCATCATGGTGTGGGCGTAGGCCAGGTGGGTGGTCAAATAACCGGAGCCGGATCCAATGTGGCCATGTCGCATTCACAGTCCACGGGCGATGTCTCCGATCGTGCAATCTTTGGGCGTGCTTGACTTAGGGCCCGACCCACCAAGCTCGAGCTGAAGAAGTGCAAGCTGGTCAATATGATGGACTTCTGGAGCTAGAAGTGGCGTCCACAGCAATGCGCTGCTCTGCGGGAGGAATAGCGCAAGCATCAATTGCTGCTGCTGCTGCTGCTGCTGCTGCTGCTGCTACGTCCAGCCCCAAAAATCTAGCTGTAAATGTTAAGCTATACATATTAGTATATATATATATATATATGTATGTATATATATATATATATATATATGTGTGTATATGTATGTACGTATTTAGGCCTATATATGTATGTGTATTGTGTATTAAGTGTGTCTCTCTCTCTTTATCCGGTTGCAAACAGACATAAACAAAAAAAAAAATGCGAAATATATATATATATATATAAAAAATATATAGTTATATGATCTATATAGTTGATATATACACACTCACACACACACACACTTGCAACATATTTGCAGTATTCTCAGTTAATTTTTCTGATTTTTATTATTATTATTATTATTATCTTATCTTTTTTTTTTTGCTACTGCCATAGCTCAAGTATGCAAATATGCATAAACATATATGCTTTGTATTTCCTACAAAAAAAAATGTATTTCACTTCCAAAAGTATTTGTACATCTTCAACGCCTTTTCATGTGCATTCATGCAAAACTGTATTCAACACGCGAACAAACAAATTGATATAAATATATATCATAAAAAAAAAACATAATAATTATAATATTATATATAATAATTATAATGATAATAGAATTTCCTGCAGCTCAAAAAGGAATAACATAAACTAGTAAACTAGTATATTATGTAAGCAATTCGACTCAAAGAAAAAAAAAAAAAAAAGAAATCTGTAAACAATTTCCATACAGCTTCCATGTGTTTTTTGCAACAGTATCAAGGCTGTTATTAGTTACAAATATATAGATTGTGACTGTAATATATAAGTTGGAATGTTTCATCATCAATTCAAAGCTCAAATGTAGAACTCTTTATATAAAAAAGAAAATAATAATAATAATTCCCAATTGCTAGGGAACCTCATAGACCCACCAAATTATCAAATCGAAAATACCCCAGTTAATTATATAAACTAATTAATATATATATAGTATATATCTCTAGTTAGATATAGACAGCCACTCCTGAAACATTCTGGCCCCTAGAACTGGTTTAGATACGATATCAATTGAGCGTCAAGTTTAACGTAAGTTTGTATTTTGCATGTGAGAAAAAAGAGAATTTTGAGAAAGAGTTTTCGAGTTTGATCTCGATACAGAATCGTTTTGTAATTGAAAATATGTCCAAAAACACTCACACATAGTGCAAGTAACATGTCATAATCTAATGAGTATACACACACACACACACACACACACACATATTATATTAAACTATAAATTAATATTACGTAATTATTGATTAGAAACAAGAGAAACAGAAACAACAACAACAATTTATTGCCAATACCACACAAAAAAACAAAAATAAAAAAAAATAAAATAAAATAAATAAAAAGAAAAGCATATATAAGAAATGAAACTTTAACTAATTCTATGTAAATCGTATTAATGGAAAACAAAAATAAATACAATTTTAATATAATCAATGTTTGAAACACACACACAGAGACAGACACTCTCTTGAGACAGTTGAATGTTAGCTAAGAGCCGAGAGGCCCCTAAATGTACCCTACCTCCCTCTCTCCCTTAAATACTCTTTGTAACTCGTTCCCCTCCCACACTCTCTATAAGCCGGAGCCTAGACTGTCTGTATGAACAACAAATTTTGTGTACGTACTTTTAGATATCACTGTAAACAGAATGCAACTTTTGCTCATGACTTTGATAGTGTCGTACGTTTATATAGTATATATATATCACGATTTAGCTTATATATATATATACACAATAATTTCTGCCTATTTTATGTATTATTTATGTTCTTATATATATATAAATATATATATATATATATATTTCTCTGCCTAACTACTACTATTACTACTATATCATTTTTTCTTTTATGTATTATGTGACCTTTATTCAATTTAAAAACTAAAAAAAAAAAAACAAATTGCAAACAACAAAATGCAAAACTTTATTTACAAAGTGAGTTTCGAATTTAAAGTTTAGTATTAAATTATATGAAAAGATGAAGTAAAAAAAAAAATATATATATATATAAAATTAAAAAAAAAAAATTACTTTTAATTATAAACAAATATATCAATTTTTAATTAATGAATCATATTTAATGGTGTAGAAACCAGAATGAAACAAACAAACCAACAACAACATGTAATCAATACAATTACAATAATTGAAAAATAAATAAAAAATTATGTACTCAACAAAAATTGTGTATTTATTATTCAAATGCATTATTAGTAGATTGTATAATATTTATTAATTTTGTTATTAGCATTTATCAGGCACTAAAATGCGGCACCTGATAAGGGTTAAATTCTCTTGCAGCTTTAGGAAATATTCGAAAAGTGTTGCATACTTTTAGGCATTCCTTAAATTTCAATCAAGCAAGGTTAGAGCTTGATATTGTGTAAATTTATAAATTGGATTTACTTAAATGCAGTTTTGCTTTGCTATTTAATACTTTATGTACACATTTGCAGATCATAATAACTATCAATATTGCTGATCGTCAAAGCTATATTCAATCATTAATAAATAGAAAAATTATCTACCCAATTGATCTGCACATAGATTACACATAAAATATAGCGGATCTTCATATTTTAGATATACTATATGCATGATTTGCTTAGTTGTCAATGCTGCTAATTAGAATCAGGTAATTAGAAAATTATATTAAATAATTTTATTAACTTATCTCTAGTTATTTTCATATACCATTCATATATAAATTGAAATCTAAGTTGAATTGTTGAACAGTTCCTAGATTGCATTTGAATATTTATCATATTTCAGCTTTAGCTGATCTGTTTTTAATTTAATTACAAACTATATCAAATGATAATCAGAAGTATCTCTAATATTTATTTATTTATAATTTAATTAAATAATTTTTATTTATAATTTAATGCAAAACTTTATATCAAACAATAATCAGACTTATTTTTAATAATTATTACAATCATTAATTAATTAAGCAAAAATCTTACTATTTGAGCTGCTGCTAGATTTCACTTGATTCCTTAAGACATGATTATGTGATTTTCCGTCTATATATCGTACACATTGCTCAGATCTGCTTGTCAGTCAATTCGAGCGCTGTTCCACCTGTATAAAATTTACAGCTGATTAGTTGTAATTTTTTAATTTTTTTTTATTTTGATTTTTGATTAAGTTATAATTACTTCACCTCCTCCCTTCATAGCTTTTAATGCGCACAACATTTTGACACCATTTGCAAAAACCCTTTGGGGCAACAATTTGTTAATTTAGTTTTATTTGTAAACCTTGTTTATGTTGTTGTTGTTGTTGTTGATGTTGTTGTTGCCTTTCTTCTCCATCTCCATCTCCTTCTTTATTTTTTATCTAGTTGCTAAAGTTATGTAATAACCGAATTATGGATGTATATTTGATGTCTGAGCATCTATTAAATGAGCATTTGTGTAATAGCCGTCACACGTGTGCCTCGCTTTTTGTTGGTGATAGCTACAAAAAGATAATTTAAATTAAATATGGATTTTATTAATGGCCAGAGACAATGTTGTTAAATGGAATTAATGGAAACTGGAAGCACACAGCTGTACCAATTGCAGTTAAACATTAAATCGCTGACACTCTGTGAAGATCATGAATGATTTTCACTTTTTCCCAGCATTCGAAGCGCTTGACAAATGTTTTGCGTGGGTTTTTTTTTTTTTTTTGATCCACTGAGAAAATAGACGAGAAAGCGAAAATTCTAAGTATGAGCCCACTCTTATATATATATGACACTATATATATTTTCATTCTGAAATGAAAAGTAAAAGTTGCCGCCACGATCGTTGATCCAAGCTAAGCAAACAAAATAATAATAGTAATTCCCATTGAGCTCTTCGAGTGATAAGCGCGACGCGTAACTCTCATTGAGTCAAAGGTTTATTGACGCAAACTTTTAGCCGCAACATTCAGTTGAGTCTGATGATGATGATGATGTTGGTGATGCTGCTGCTTCTTCTTCATCGATGATCATCGTCGTCGTCGTCGTCTGGCACTTGTTTTTGTTGCCGTTTAAGCCTACAGTTCGGGTCCATGGCAGCTTCGAAGGCCGTCGCTTCTATCCACTGCTGCGACTCTTCTTTTTTTTTTTTTTTTTTTGCTTCTTTCTTTCTTGTGTTGATCATTCATCGCAAAGGTGAAAGTCTTTCTCCCTGCAGCATTTTGTTGTTGCCATACGCTGTACACAGCATTTTTAGTCTTGTTTTTTTATTTGTGGGCATTTGTCGATGTTTTGATTTCTGTTGTTTTTATTTAACTTTGACTTTGGATTTGGCCTGCTCTGTGACTTGGCTCTTTCATCAATCTCTCGCACAAATATTGCCCAGCCATTAGGCATTTGGCCCCGTGTCTCCGGCTCCGGCACAGCAATCATCTGAAGATTTATGCCAAAAAAAATTAACTTATTCTAAATTGGCCGCCTTCAACATTTTCCCACACTTGAGCCAAACATAATTTAGTTACGTTAATCTCAAGTACAAAAACATATTCATTTTGTCGTATTATATCATCTCGTTTTCATATGCAGCCTCTTATGACGCATTTAAAGGTGGAGCATGCCGAAATATTAAAGAGATGAATTTTATTTAACGCTCAGCATATTTCAGCTGTCACGTCTCAGTGAGGTCAATATGACGATTTTTGATATGATGGCAAGCAGGCTTATAAATGATAACAAATTATAAGATTTGAAGACTGCAAAATTAAATTTATTTTGTTTTGAGTTAGATAATCTAAATGAAATGGCTCCTAGACGTTTCTAAGCATATTTGTGAAGGAGATTTCCTATAGACATTAAATTTTATGCATTCATAGTTATTAAGAAATAATAAGAAAATAATAGTTAAAGCCCTGAATTATATATTATATTTAATAGCAAAAAATAATTATGTAAATATACTATACTAATTGATAATAATATTTAATTTTTATATAATTAATTAGCAGCGTTTAGCTAATTTAATTAAATAATAAAAAAAGAATATGATATTGTAGTTGAGCGTAAATGATTATTAAATGCTCAACTAACTCAACTAATTGCTTATTATTTATTTAAATAACGAATGAAAAATGAAGTTGATATCATAGAGTATAAGGCAATAAATAAATATACAAAATAAATAAAAAAAAAAAATAATATAAAAAATAAATAAATTGAATAAAATTGATGTCTTTTGAATATGATATAATTAAACAAAAATTAATTCATTTCAAATAATATGTATGTTTTTCATACCATTCGATTTGAGTAAAATGAAAATTGAGGTTTCAAAATGAGGAATAAAATGCAAAATATGCAATATAGATATATGGAGAATTTCTGCTGAAATATAGGATATAAGAGATAGAGACCATAATATAGAATCAACAAATATAATATAATATATTAGTTACTATAAAGGATAGTTTATAAATTTTCTGATATGGAAGATGGGATATAAGATTCTTTTAGTATTTTACTTCATTTTCATTTTCAAAATTTAATTGAATACATGAATATCTCATTTGTAGCTAGGTATACTTTGATTGCTGAAAGGAATATTCATTTTAACATATTTGCCGCTAAAGGGTTACTAAAAATATTAACAAACGAGAAGCAATCTATATTAAAATACTTTTATCTATTCTATATAATAATTTAATCCATGCAGGTCATCTCATTAAAGTTGTAAACAATTTAACAATATCTTTTCAATAGTTCAAAAGAACTTTTCATAAAAGATTCTCATGTTTAAATACCCGCACAGAAGAATTCAGATCTTCAACTAATTTAATGGCACCTTTAATACAACAAACAAACAATGAACTAAATTAAATTAAATAAATTCATGATTATGATCATGAAAACAACAACAGAGATTCGAACTTCTTTAGGAACACCAGAGACAAAACGGAGAAAACTTCTTGAATGAAATTTTGGTATTTTTCCCTATTTAATTTCTCATTTTATAATTTATCGTCGCTGACAAAACCAATTTAATTAACATGCACAAAAACAGGTGATTGTTGATTTTGAATTTATTTTTTGTTTTTGTTGTTTTTCATATAGATTTTATAGTCATCTTGGCTTTGCTGAACAAAGAAAGCCAGCAAATAAAATTTAAACATCGAACGGATGCATAAGAAGCAACGTCTCGAGTCATTGGCCAGCCAGCCCCATCAACCTGCGCCATCATCGAATCAGTCAAATCAAGCAAAGGCCATTATCGTTGTCTATCTGTTGGGTGTAGAGTGACCAGAGCAAAACTCGATAAGCTGCTTATGTAATGCAACTGGAGATCGAATAGATTCGTATCGATTGGGTGGTGGTTCCGTCCGTCCATTCATCTATTCGGTCTGCCGTTTAACCCAACTCTAGAATTGCATTGGGCATCGACTTAATGGGCCATTCGCTTGCATATTTATTATCTGTTGTGTTGCGTTTGAAAGTGAAAATCTTTATTAATGAAAGCTGGCGTTGAAATGTTTGCCTGACGGACTTGCCGATTAGTCGATTAGTTGCCGGACTTTTTGCCGAATTTTTCGAGCTACAGCAAATTACTGCGATAATTGCTGGAAAGCAGCAAATGCCATAATCATGTCTGAGTGGCCCAGGCTACGCTTTGGCTTTGATAAGGGCCACCAGATTGAAAAGCTAACAGCGAACAGCTGTTGCACAAGAGGAAATCAATTGGATAATTTACTAAAAGGAAAACTTTTGATTCGATCTATGGGAGTGGCAAAAAAAAAAAAATACAGACAGCAGAGTATTATATATATTCTATAGCTGAATATGAAGCTGAGGAATGTTTAGTGTTAGATTTTTGTAGATACGAAGAAGCTTGTTGAGAAGAATGCACTAGCTAGCTGATAGGTTGTCTTAGATAGGAAAAAAACATATTGAAAAGAAACGATTTTTGTTTTCAATTTCAATTAATAGAATAGTTGAAGAGATGAGGCATCTAGTTAAGTTAAGGAAAAACAATTGCTCTATGAAAGATTGAAGTTAAAGCTATCTTTAGCATCAAATACAAGTCTAAGATACTTTGAAACAGTTGAAACTAAAGTTAACTACATAAACAATTAAACAGTCTTTAAGCACTTGAAAAATAGAAAAAATTAAAATCCGATGCGATTGTATTTTTATTTTGTTATAGAATATAATAGAATTCTGTTGGTAAAATGACTTTATATATTGTTATAGATTAAATTGATCAATAAGACGATATTCGTTAGTTACTTTTGATTGGATATCGTCTAATGTATTCCACTCAAAGCAGTTCAATTAAAGACTTCTGCTATTTGTACTTCATTAAGCTGCATAATATAGATTCCTTTAAATTACTTAAGAGCTGAACTGACTTTCACTGACTGATTTTGATGCTAACGCATAACCTTGATACTACATACATAAGCCAACATCATAAATGACTGTCCAGTTTAGGCACTTGCCAAGCTTGATCAATGCGAAACATCAATTATTAGCGATCCAATTGATTGCTTCAACAACGTCATGCTGTGCCATCTGTCTCCCTCTCTCACTCTATCGCTCTCTCTCTCTCGCTCTCTCTCTCTGCCTCTCTTTATGTAAAACTAGATCAAATCAACCTGCAACGATTATTCATCGATTTTCAATGTGATGTAAGCGCGTAATAGTATGTTGATCAATTGAAGCGCCAATCTCGGCGGGATAAGCTCAGAGAGCTACTGTCCAAAGCGGAAAGACAAAAGCGGTAACATTAATCATCTACTTTTGATAATTATGATCAGAGTGGAAAATACGTAAAAAATGAATCACTTTCAAGCTGTAGTCGAAGCATGGTGTGTGCTTGGAATGCAGTTTTAATGATCTGTACGAAATGTTAAATACATATTTCTTTGGATGCCATTGTTGGGGCTATGTGACACTTGGGGTCTGTAAATGCTAATGATGATGTCGGCAATTTAATTTGGTCAGCTATTAAAAGGTATTTATGCCCATTACGAATCGTACGCCTTCAATTGACGTTCTTATCTGCATTTCCGAGTACGGAAGTTACGTGATTTTGGGGCGTCTGCAATCGAAGACTGTGCAGCAGATAGTTTCATATTTGTCTAGCCAACTGTTTCTGGTTCGATAAAGACGGCAACGCGAAGAGCGAATATCATTTGTTGTGCAAACAAGAAGAAGCAGAAAGAAGTAAAAAAAAAAAAAAAAAAAAAATCCAAAATATAAATACAACTCAACTTTGAGCATGGCATTTCCTCATGTTGCACCAGCAACACTTTCTCTTTCAACAGCCAAGTCGCTCTTCGATGCTTTCTCTTTGCACCGAACACGCTCTCAGCAAATGTTGCTATTGCTGTTACTGTAGCCGTTGTTGCTCGTGTTGCTGGCAACATGTTGCGACGCTCATCGTCGCATCATGTCGTTCGCATATTTGTTTTGTTGTTGTTGTTGTTTTTTTTTTTTTTTTGGCATCTTCGTCGCTTTGGCTTGGCTTAAATTGTTACCAAACGCTTAATGATCTTCAGTTAAGCATCGAACTTTTACCAGACAAGTCGTGTCTGCGGCTAGCAATCGACTGACGACTCCGCGGCGTAGCCAACGCTTATGGAATACTAAATAAAATAAAACAGAGTTGAAAATTCAAACGTTCAATAAAAAAAACTAACTGCATTTGCATAAGGCAAAAATAGAAAACGTTCCAGCACCAAAGTTGAATTCAATTTGTGTGTTTTTTGACAATTTGGAAAATATTATTTCGTGTTTTATATCGCATTCAAAAATAGTGAGCAACGATATTTGATTAATTGAATTTAAACTAAACGAAATTTGAAGGCAACTCTAAATTGGAAAAACCTTAAAAGATATATTCAAGTTATCTAGCGGAAATTGGTGTGAATCATGCGAGTTTTGTTGACTCTTTGGGGCACTTTGTGCCTATGGACGATCACGGCGAATGCACAAGGATTTATTCCGCCCAATGCGGTGCAACATAATGGAGTAAGTTTTATGATAAATATATGAAAATATGACTAGGAATTGTACAAAAAATATTTTAAATAAAACTAATAGATATTTATTCAATTTATATTTATTCAATTCAAATTAAATGCCCTAGATAAACAAAATCTCTTTTAAGGGAATTCATGAAAAGATTGTTTAACATTTTTTTTTATTTGATTGTTATTAATGATTTTAAGGTTAACGCCTTTTAACAATAGCTATTTTATTGACTTTAAGTATTTGTTTGTTTCCCACCTTTCAATAATATATAATATAAATATATATTTTTTTAAATAATATATTGTATATTTTTATTTAATTCAAATAAATTTAGTTTAAGGTTAACTGCCTTTCAATAATAGTTAAATAAATTTTTTAAATAAATCGCATATTTTTATTTTGTATATTTTATTTTATTGCTATGCCTTTCTTTAAGATTTGGCTAAAATAGTTTTTAAATAATATATTTTACAACCCATTCATTTTTTTCTGAATTTTTATACAATTATTATTATTATTATTATTTTGCTATCATAAATATTGAACAATTGCCTTTGTTGCCTTTGAGATCGAAGTGGACTGTTCCAGTTAAGCACAGACAATGTTTATAAAAAGTGTCAGATATAGCGCAAAAATGTGCCAAAACCTAAACAATATGAAAGAAACTGAAAAGATTTATAAATCAATTTGCATTTCCATAGACTATTATGCAAATATTCATTGTGAATTCTAGGTGAAGTGGAAGTGACATAGTTTTTAAGAAAGTTGCTGCCAAATATAGGCCAAAAATGATGAATGATGAATAGCTACAGCAGCAAAAATTTATATATGCCAATAAACTCTATAAACGGATTTTTATTATGCAATTTGGATTTGGAAAAATTCAAAAAATTCCCCAAAAAGAGACTTGCATACCGACTAAATTATTCAATTATTCAAAATATTTTCCACGGCATTTTCATATTAATTGTAGAAATATGCAACTGCGTTGTCTCAATGAACTTTCCCTTTTATATATGTATATATATTTTTTTATATACAGCTTCTTTTTTGTTTTATTTCTTTTTGAAGATGCAAAGGAAGCAAAGAGTAAAAGCCACAAAGTCATGGTAACATTTAAAGCCGCAGATGATAATAAACCTGTTCGCTCCGAAAACAAAAAGAGATGCGGGAGAGAGAGAGAAAGAGAGAAAATGAGTCAAGTCAGCTGAGATGTTGTTCTCAGTTCTTGAGCAGAAATCAATCAGTTAGGTCAGTTACAGACACATACACATACATGTATATAGATTGCTATATATACATATTAATTATCATAATCATCAAAGTCTTACGTACAACATAACTGATAGACATTAGCTATTTACAAGAAATAAATAAATGTATATATATAGATATATTATAAATGTCTATTTATCTAGCTTATCCCTTGGCTATTGTTGTTATTGCAGCTTTTGTTGTATTTTTGTTTGTTGGTCAATGTGGCATTTGTGGCATCCGCTGTTATAGTTAGTTTTCACTTTCATTGCCTCAGCCTGAACCTCAGTCAAACTTGCCAACTGCCAGCCACAACAATTTATGATATTTCCAATTTGATTGTCATTTTCGCTTTGTTGTTGCTGGGTTTGATTTGCGGATGAACTAATGTCCATAATTGGGATTTGTTTCATCTAATGCTCTCTGTTTTGAAAAAAAAAAATAAAACGCAACACTTTCGTTGCGGCGCATATTGCATAAACGTATTTTCATAATATTTAGGGTAAATACCAATTTTTATGATACCAAAACAAAAATGAAATGAATTTCAGCTCGAGTCAATAAAACACGCAGTTAAAATGGGATTCGTTTCTTTTTTTTTTGAAAATATATCATGGGAACTTGAGTTTAGCTTTTTTTTTTACTAGTATTGAGAAGCGCATATAGAGGCACTAAAGTAGTTTTAGAATTTCATTAGCCTCGCTACAACAACTCTCTTCAAGCATAAATTACCTAAATCAACAAACGAAAGCACAATCAATATCTATTCAAAATTCTAATGCAGCATTTTTTTTTTTTTATTGAATTTCAAGTAGGTTTACAATCCTTTGGCCCCAGCTGATTTCATAATATATGGCTTATATCATAGCGAATCGCATGCTCAATTACATTTTCAATTTGTTTGACTAAGCAGCACTTCCTGCCCCAAACAACACTCGACACTCAACACTTTGGCTTTATTTCCATTAACTGTTGGCGCCGCTGTCCAATCAAGCGCTTCTCATCAGAGTCACAATTTTGTTCACTTTTCCACGTGCGCCGTTCGCCGAGCATTTCGAATGAAATTGAAATTGAAATTCGATTTAATTCTCAACTAGCAACAGCAACAGCAACAGCAACAGCTCAATCAGTTTGGGGCCACTCTCAGTTAAATGTGAAGCGAGTTCAAAGTAAAATACGAATCGAGGGCTGCCCAATTGGCTCTGCGTGTGATTAGCGTTCAATTACTTCGATTTATTAGTGGGCTTCATCAATGCGAGACAATGTAAACCAATTGAAGTCGATTTGACGCCATTTGATTTAGTTAGTTTGGCGCCACTTAACGAGCTTTAACTAACAAAAATCTGTTGCCCTTGTCTATTTTTAATTTTTTCAATGCAGCGCGTGGGCAATAGAAATGTCAAGTTTGAGCTACTCTAAAATTCTAGTTGCCAAGCAACTTTCATTTTTTAACGCACAAATCCATTAACTGAGTGTCGCAGCAACAACAAAAATTTTTTTTTATATTTTCGATAAATATGCAACCAAAAATGTATTTGTATAAAAGATCTCTCGATTGACCCACTTTCCACATAACAACAACCAGCAACCAGCAACAAAAACCTGCTAGAATGACGGACACAACAACAACAACAACAACAACAATACATGGGCAAAAATATATGTACATATATAAAACATAAAAAAAATCAACAACAAAATCAAAAGAAATTACAACTTGAAATTCATACAATAAATTGCAAACAGGTTGAAGGGCCTGTCAAGCGCGTATCTCGCAGATACAAAGATACACAAAAGTATCTTAAGACAGTTGCCGCTGCCTGCAGCAGATTTCAATGTACCAAAAATAACTGCTGCTCATGCTGATGCTGTTGCTTATTATTATTATTATTATCGTTATTTCTTCTCTTACTATTATTATTGCGAGCAGCCAATTAAAAATGCCTCAGCTCTAAAATTCCGTAAGCTTATTACAATGCTAATGGCATATAGTTGACATAGACCTAGATATTTATAGACTACATTATTTTGCTATTTACAAAATCTCTTTAATTTAAAGCAAATTACATTTTTTTAAGAGAGCTACATTTGCAGAAATGATGATAAAAGAAAAATAATTTATTAAAAGTAATTTCTTAAAATTTATAGCACAAAATATGTGGAAAGAAATTTGTTGAAATTATGAAATAATAAATAATTAATAATAATTAATAAATAAATAAATAAATTAGGATAGTCTAATATTATTTTTTCTTTTTATATATTTAAATATTATATATTTATTTAAATATTATATATTTAATATATATTATATATTTAATATATATTTATTTTATTTTTATTTTTATTTTTTCATAATTTTTCGCATAAAAAAATTAATAGATATTTATTTTTTCATATCATTTTTTTTTTTTATATATTTCGATTGAAAAAAAAAATGATTTCTTTAATTTATAGTCCAAAACATGAGAATGAAAAATGTCGAAAATGTTAATAAAATTAATATAAAATTTGATATATGATATTGAACTTGTTGCATAATAAAGCAACATATATTTACTAATATAATTCCAATTAAATCCAAGCTAAATCAGCTGAGAATTTAAAGCTCATCATAAAACAGACCCTTAATTCATTTCAAATGCTTATCATTCCAAGTGTCAGCTATTTCATAATTAATTCACGCATCTCACACACAATCGAAAGTGAAAGCAACAAAATATTGATTATCGCAGAGTCAACAAATATGTATGTATAAAAAAAAATTTAAATTAAGACGAGAAATTGAAAACAAAAAACAAAAAAAAAAAAAGTCCAAGCTATGCCAACTATTTGGCAGTGAAGACGACAGAAAAGCCAGCGTAACATGGCAAACCAATTGGACGCTGGCAGAGCATTGGACATGGTTTAGATGATGGGCGACAGATGTTGCCTGAATTGTTGTTGTTGTTGTTGTTGTTGTTGTTGTTGTTGTTGTTGTTGTTGTTGGGAGGCATGAACAGTTGTTGTTTGTTGCCAGTCTGTTTGTCTATTTGTCGCTGGCAATTTCTGTTTACACGACACAAAAAGGCAACTGCAAACGCAAAACGTGATACATACATACTATACATATACATATAACATACACTTTGATATCAGGCGCAAAAATTAAGAAATACCAAAAACAAAGAGACCAAAAAGAAACTTTAACGTCAGCCGCCAGCCGACTTGACTTGGTCTTTAAACTGTGACCAGTTCCTGTTCGCGGACAAAAGGAAGATGATGATGTGGCTAAAAGAAAAAAAAGCCAAGCAAAAATAAAAATACGTATTTTATTTTTCTTGTTTACCAAAAACTTTGCAATGGGTTGTTGCCTGTTGTAATCGCAGGCCGTTGCCGTTGCCGTTGCTGTTGCTGTTGCTGTTGCTGTTGCCACAGCCAACTTATGTCAATAGACAGAGGCAGCAGCAGCAGCAGCAGCGGCAGCGTCATAGACAGACGGCAGCAATCTGGTCTGACACGTTTTTCTTTGCAACTTGGCAACTACAGCAAAATCTCCTATTGGTAAAATTGTGCAAGCCAAATAAGGCAACTGAACAGCTGCACAAAAGGTTAAGGACAATGTCCAGTGAAAGAGTTCAGCTGGAGCAGCAGAAAATAAAATCTAAATAGAAATACCAAAAATTAAACAAATATGAAAACAAGTTAGGACAGCTTTTGTCTAAAGCTGAAATTTGGGGAGTAGTATTTAATATAAGGTAGAATGAATATATATTTTTAAGAATTTTAAT
This sequence comes from Drosophila stalkeri, assembly GCA_035047405.1. Classification (NCBI taxonomy): domain Eukaryota; kingdom Metazoa; phylum Arthropoda; class Insecta; order Diptera; family Drosophilidae; genus Drosophila; species Drosophila stalkeri. The sequence continues at coordinate 21,110,172 of JAWNPR010000039.1, forward strand.
TTCATGCTTCAACTGAATTATATTAGTTTATAGTATTATTTTTAATAATCAATTTAAATTTCAACCTCTCTTCACTCAAGCATCATATAAAACTGCAAAAATTCAAAAATAATATGCATACAAAACTTGTGTACAGGATGTAAGTCTAGTTAAATTTAGGCTAATAATAATATTAAGGCAATCAATAATAATATATCATCTATGAAAATTACCAATTTCCATTTACAAAACTAGAAGCTAATTCAATGAAAGTAATAAAAGTTAATTTTAATCTCTTTGTGTGTGTCTCTGTCTTTCTCTAACCCTCGCTCTGCTGCCTCCTTTCTATGTTTCTCAAAAATCTCGCATAGCAATTCTCAAATCAAGTCTTGCAATGATTTCCTCTTGTCTCCCTCAATTATTAAGTCATTATTATGATCTCTGATCCACAAGCTATATTAGTTACTCCCATATATTTATATTAAAATATCTATATATATATATATATATATAAGTATAGAAATTGTGAGCGAAAAATTTTCACATGGCATATGGTTGGGGCAGCTCATTAATGCTTCTACTTTGGCGGGCAGTTTATTTAGTTATTTATTTATTTTTTTTTCGGACGCTGGGAAAAGAAAGTAAAAGGGTCTGCGACATAACTCATCGCTGCTTATTGACAGGTTGCACGACGACGAGGCGACGCTTTTGCTCTGCCTCTGCATCGGCCTCTTCATCTTTTTCTTTTTGCCATCTTCTTTTTTTTTTTTTAACAAATTTGCTGCGAGTGCATCATTAATATTGGAGGTTGGAGCTCAAAAACCAAATGAGTTTTGGCATCTTTTTGCCCCCGAGTCTAATTGAGAGATGTACACGGAGGGGAGCTGATGAATGCTGCAATTAGTGCCGCAATTGTGCAGTAAATATATCAGAGTGCAAATTTTTACCCACCAGCAAGCAGCACGAGCAAGTGTCAACTTCCGCATTACTCATGCGCCACGTAAAACGGGTTTTCAATTGCAGTTGCAGTTGCCGTTGTTGTAGTTGCAATTGCAGTTGTTGCTGCATCTTCTCGCCATAACTCAACACAAATATGGCCAAAAAGTCAAACGATCCTCGTCGCCGGTCACGTAAGCGTTCGACCAAGCCCACAGAGACAGACGATGCTGCTGCTTCGAGTGCTGCTGCTGCTGCTACTACAGCTGCTGCTTCTCTGCAGCACGCCTTGCACTTTCGTTTCATGTTGTTGTTGCTGCTTGCTGCGCTGGGTGAAAATGAAGAAGCGTTTGTTGCTGTTGCAGTTGTTGCTGCTGCTGCTGCTGCGAGAGAGTTCCAAAACAAGATTCAATGCGGCTTGAGATCTGGCTGGGTCGGTCGCTTGGGTTGGTTGGCCTGCCTCGAAGATGTTGCAAGCCAGCGCAGACGTTGCATAATTTGTTTTTGTTTTTCTACAACTACCTAACATGGCAAGTTGTTATTGTAGTTGTTGTTGTTGCTAGTGGGTGTCCAAGTAGTTGCAAAAGCCAGTCTATTGATTTGCACTTTAAATTTGCGCCAAAAACAATTATTTAATGACATTTTTGTGGTTTTCGACGTTAAAAAGATAATCAAAATTTCAAAAAAAAAAAAAAAAAGAAAGCTTTCAGCAAGCTTAAATATAAATAGAAGAAATAAAATATATATATTTTGAGATTTTTTATATAAAAATAAATATTTTAAAAATAGTTTTTTTTTATTTTTAACTTTTGCAATACATTTCTCATATAATGCCAAAAACTATTCAATTCTAAATTAAAATAAATTGATTTTTGACAATACTCTTCTTTATATCCTATTCTTTTTTATACTTAAATATAAATAAAAATTACAATTTAATTTGATTCAATTTTTACTCTCTTAATTATTAAAAGTTTTTATTCTCTTTTTTCTATATATTTCATATATATATATTTTGTAAGAAATTGTTTTACGCTTTTAAATTTTATATATAATTATATTTTTTTTTATTTATATATTATATTTATATTATTATTCTATTTATATTTATTTTATAAAAATACTACATTCATATAATTTTTTTTAAATATATTTTTATGTATTTTGTTTTATATAATCTCTGAAACATGCTTACCAAAAAAAATTTGAACTGATAATAAAAATATTGATTGATTTTTTCGGCAAGCTTCAAGCTATCGAAAAACATAAAACTTTCATTAAAAAAATAATGCAAAATTATTGCACGATAGCAATTGAAATAATTGAAAAAAAGTACTGAAAAAAACTGATAAACTCAAGCAACGTAGAAAGGTGAAAGGTTACATGAATAGATATTGAAATATTCAAATTATATAGTTGGCTAATGGATATTGTTTGATTGCAGCACTGGGGATGCTGCATAGAGATGGCGAGGGTGGCCAAGAGAGTTATTTAAATTTGATATTAAACTGCTTTTTGCAGAGCTTCTGCTGCAGCCGCTCACTTGCAAATTTCTATTATTACATTTTGCTGCATTTAAGACATTTTCACTTCAATGAAATCGAAAGCCTCGAACTCATATTTAGCTTAGCTTGGCTTGGCTTGGCTTGGCTTGGCATGCATGCTCAGCTGATGCACTCAAATGCGCAGCAAAAACAAATTAAAATGTGTTACTCGCAACTGTGGAAAATGGCAGGCAGGCGCAACACGCTGCAAGAAGCCAACAGGGAATGGAAATGGAAATGGGAATGGGCATGGAATGGTTATACAGTGAAACAGAAAATAACTAAACCTAAAAATGAAAACAAAAAAAAGCAAAAAGCACAAACTCAGCGAAGCTTGCAAAAATAGTTTTTTTCTTCATGCTAAAAAAACTGAAAGTGGAAGAAAAACCAAAGACGAAGACAGTGGCTGCAGCTGGAGTAGGTGTAGGAATTGTAGTTGAGGCTGATGCTGAGGGCTGAGGGCTGCTCGCTGGAATGATAGCTTGGCTGTCAGTTGGTCGCTTGTTGGGCATAATCTGCTCTCTGGCCGCAGTCTAGTGTGAAGTGGGTTACACCAAATGCTGGGTGGACTGGGTGTAGCAGCCAAGCGCCAATTGCACAGAGAGCGAGTGCTTTGACTTCTGCGTCGGCGTAGCTGTGTGCTAAAGCACACACAGTTACATCAGACTTTAGCTGTAAATATGATAATATGTACTTAAATAAATAAGCATAGAGTGGAGAAGTCAGCTTTGTGGTTAGACTGGACAAATGTTATGCAAAGCTAAGGCGTGATAGAAGTGATGCAAGAGTAGAAAGGCAAATCTAATTGCAAATAGTAGCTGAAGTTGAGGATGGGCCTTAGCCAATTGCTAGATCAAAGGCAAAAGGTAGAAATGACAAATGCTTGACAGCTTAAGAAAGTGAAAGCCAAAGAGCGACAAAGCAGAAATAAGTAACAAAACAGATATAGAATGTCATATTTATAGATACGTGAATAAATGTGAAAACTCAGGTATAACGTTTAAGAATGCGCTATAAAAAATTATGTGGAATTATAGAAAAATAAATACAATAATCAAAGAAATAGAATGCTAAGAAATGGGAATATTGATATAAATTAATAAAATATACTTAGATAAAATAATCATAAAAAAGTGAATACTAGAAAAAGAAAAATACTGAAATATATAAATAAATAAAATATTTAAATGCAATAAAGAATTCTAGATTTGAGAAAATATGATAAAGAAAATAAATGTGTAAAATAAAAATATAAAATAAATAAATAAAGAAAATAGAATTATAAAATAAAAATGTAAAATAAAATAATAAAGACAATAAAAATGTAAAATAAAAAATTAAATTAAATAATAAAGAATATGAAAATAGAAAATAAATTAATACAGAAAATCAATTTATAAAATACAATAAAGTAAATAAAATGTAAAATAAAAATGAAATATATAATAAAATATAAATGTAAAATAAAAATAAAAAATGAAAATGTCAAATAAAAAAATAAATAAAGAAAATAATATTTAAAAAAAACTGTAAATTAAAAGATAAAATAAAAATAATAAAGAAAATAAAACTGAAGAAAATATAATAAAATATAAAAAATAATCACTGTTCTATATCAAATACTTTTACATGTGCTCATTCTAGACAAATATTATATTTATCTCGTAGGTTAGTAAATCAAACACACAACTAACTATTACAACTACTATTACAAGTCCTATCACTATCCAAAGGAAAACTTCCCACATGCCCATGAATTTATGCAGTTTCACATGTGAACTAAATTCCAACTCTTGCAACTCTCTCACATCTTTGACATCTTAGACATTCTGTCCAATCATAACAGTCAATTTGTTAAACACACTGCTAAACAGTTTGCTTTCTGGCTTAGGCCAGCACAGTCCAGCCCAGTCCAGCCCAGCTCATCCCACAGTCAGGTTATTAACCCGTTCAACAATGGTCAGTTCGCTGTTCGTCTAGCGATGACAAAGTCGCGTCGTTCAGGTAATTGTTAAAAACTGTCACGAAATGCGAAAAAATGCGAAAGTTTACTGACTTTAAAGCATAAGCTTTGACTACTTTGACTACTTTGACTACTTTGACTACTTTGACTTATGCAGTGCATTTCCACAGCCATTGTGACTGTGTGGCCAGGCCATAAACCCAAAACATCTACAAAACAACACTAATTTGCATGTCGAGGGACAGCGCTTAAGAGCGTTTCGCGGAAAATGCGACACAAGTGCAGAGTTTGCGTGACCAACGGCCACGGCACGAGAGCCAACAGCAGCAGCAGCAGCAGCAGCAGCAGGAGAAGAAGCAACTACAACTTCACCAACAGTGAAATGAGTTTAGGAGTCTGAGTCTGGTCGTCGATATGATCTGAAAATGACTTAATTGCTGAGCTCGGGCAAATGTAGTGAAAAACAAAGAGGTAAATGAAAATGAAAAGAATTCTGTTTCGTGTCGTCAGATTTCGACTTTTACCTTGCGCGCACTGCTAACCTATAAATTATGAATTCCAACTGAAGTAATATACACACAAAAGTTTTCATTTCATTTCGGCAAACAATGGAACCACTGCAATTGACACAGAGTCACTCAGTCAGCTCGTACTGCTACTACACACAGTAGCCGAGGCACAGAGGCCTGAAAAATGCAATCGCATGTTTAAATGCATTCAACACACACAAGGCATATAGCAATAAAAAGTATATATATATATACAACTGCGTCTAATGCTAATGTATAATTAATGCATTAAAATGAAATTTCAAGAAAGATCTAAAGCGTAAAGTTGCAATTTAGATATGCGAGCTGAGGTTTTGGCTGAACAACTGGAATGTTGGAGTAAGAGTTGGAAACGAAGTAAATGTGGAAGATGAGAAGAGCAAACATACAAAACTTAGCTGGGAAATAAAATATAAAAAATAAATATTTAAAATTTATATTTAATATTATATTTATTTATATTTAATATTATTTATATTTAATATATTTTATATTTAAAATATATTTTTAAAATATTTACTTATATTTTATATATGTTGTTGAAGATTTGAACAGGCAATTGCCAAATTTTATTTTTATTCTGCAAAGCTTATATCAGAGTAATTTTAATATTTATTTCAAGGCTCATCACATACAAATTTTTGACTATATATTATTATTATTTTAATATTTGAATAGTCTGCATAAATATAATATAAATTGCATCTTCATTGATTCACTTTACACATTATTCAACATTATTTCTTACTCTATGCAACTCAACTCTATTCATATTCAACAAAGAAAATCTTTAAGACTTTCGATACACAGCTCACTTCACACACACACACACATGTGAATGCAACCTCAAAGTCTTAACTCTTATAGAGACTATAGAAAACATTTCTAGTTATTCGTAAGACCAGACAAAGGTCAAGTTTGCAACTCATCTGAACAAATATTGTTATACAGCTCAGCACATATAGTTGGCGGCTTATTTGTGACCCATATTCAATAATGGACGTGGCGTCGATTGCAATCGAACGCCTCAATTGAAGTGACAGCCCGTGAGATGAGTGGACAAATAATCAGCATTGAATATCTTTGAATACAAAAGTAAATACGAGTGCACGTACTATATAAATATAAATATATATATATCTATATAAATCTTTTTGGGTTTTTTTTTTTTGCACAGATTGAAGAAAAAAGAAGAAATCAAAATAATGATTTAAAGTTATGCAAAAGGCTTTGTAGACAAATGCGCTAAACTAGACAAAAGACTGAATCACTATTTGTGATGAGAGCTGAGAGTTGAGAGTTTGAGGCGTTTGGGCGTGGTGTTGGTATTCACTGTAGTTGAGGCTGTGGCTGTCAATGAAACTATATTTTAAAGTTATGAAATTTGAATTTCTGTCTGGCAAGAGATGAATGTAAAATGTGCGCAATGAAAGCGTAATTGTTGACGGTTCTCCTAACTTGGCCATTGTGTTTACGTTTTGGCCAACACGAGCTGGAAGCTTGCCTCGCAGCTAGCTCAACTGTTCGCCAACAGCTACAAAACAAAATAAAAAGTGAAGCAAATAAATCTTGGCCAACTGTCTGCAGCAAACTGTAGCTGAAGCTGCACAAAAGACGAGCTGCAGATACTTTATATATGTAGTTGCCAAGATACAAATACAGATTCAAATTTAGCTACACATGCGAGACACGCAACGTCGCGTACTGCGTGCGCTAAATTTATTGAATTGGAAAGTAAAATTGCAGTTAATTTTTCGTATATATCTATTTAAATTTATTTCAACAAATATATTTACCGCGTCTTTAATGTTTACCCAGCACGCAATTTGTCTAACCATAATTATGGGTATTTTTTTTAAAGGTTATTATTTATTATTTATTATTTATTATCATTATTATTATTATTGTTGTTATTATCATTATTGTTTTTAGTTGTTATTTGTGGAGCTGTCGACTTGCATATTGTAATCATATGTTGTTTATATTGCTCTTGCTGTTGCTTTAGCTTTTGCCTTTGCTATTGTTGAAATTGAGTTGTTTGCTTGTCAGCGTGATGAAGTGTTAGATCTTTTATGATATTTCAATAAATGCAGCTTGTGCGCACAAAATGCCGAGTTCATATTTATATTTATTATGATAACTGGGGGAAAACCAGCTTAAAGATATTTTAACTAGATATTTGTAAACATATTTACATATATTTTATGCAATCATTTACTTCTTTGAATTGCTTGCCTAACTTAATGTAACCTATACTAATTGACCCTTTTATCTCTCGCTCTCTATTTTTTTCTATATCCCCTTTCACTCACTAGCTTCTACCTCTAGCTATATTTCTCTCCCGTCAATTCTTCCTCTATCGCATTATTTCTCCTTTGCTCAATCTCTATCTTTATCTCTATATTTACCTGTATCTGTATCTGCATATGTATCTGCATATGTATCTGCATATGTATCTGCATATGTATCTGCATATGTATCTGCATCTGCATATGTATCTGCATCTGTATCTATGTATCTATGTATCTGCATCTGTATCTATGTATCTATGTATCTGCATCTGTATCTATGTATCTATGTATCTATGTATATATGTATCTATGTATCTATGTATCTATGTATCTATGTATCTATGTATCTTTGTGTCTATGTATCTATGTATCTATGTATCTATGTATCTATGTATCTATGTATCTATGTATCTATGTATCTATGTATCTATGTATCTATGTATCTATGTATCTATGTATCTATGTATCTATGTATCTATGTATCTATGTATCTATGTATCTATGTATCTATGTATCTATGTATCTATGTATCTATGTATCTTTGTATCTATGTATCTTTGTATCTATGTATCTATGTATCTATGTATCTATGTATCTATGTATCTATGTATCTATGTATCTATGAATCTATGTATCTATGTATCTATGTATCTATGTATCTATGTATCTATGTATCTATGTATCTATGTATCTATGTATCTATGTATCTATGTATCTATGTATCTATGTATCTATGTATCTATGTATCTATGTATCTATGTATCTATGTATCTATGTATCTATGTATCTATGTATCTATGTATCTATGTATCTATGTATCTATGTATCTATGTATCTATGTATCTATGTATCTATGTATCTATGTATCTATGTATCTATGTATCTATGTATCTATGTATCTGTCTATCTCTATCTCTATCTCTATCTCTATCTCTATCTCTATCTCTATCTCTATCTCTATCTCTATCTCTATCTCTATCTCTATCTCTATCTCTATCTCTATCTCTATCTCTATCTCTATCTCTATCTCTATCTCTATCTCTATCTCTATCTCTATCTCTATCTCTATCTCTATCTCTATCTCTATCTCTATCTCTATCTCTATCTCTATCCCTATCTCTATGTCTATGTCAATGTCAATGTCTATCTCTATCTTCATCTTTCAATCAAATCAATATTCAATCATATTTAATATCTTTCTCCCTATATATTATCTACATCTAGATTATACTATCCATTCTCAACGCACTTGTTCTTCGAGTCCTACTGTCACCTTCTTTAAGCTAAGATTGCTTATTAAATAATATTTACTTATTTTAATAATTTTCTATTCTATTTAGAAGACTTCTTAATCCATTTAAATTGTAACTATATTTTGTTTACTTCTATTTGGTTTCACCTCTATGAACTTTCTAACTTGCTGAACTTTTGAACTGCAGTTCTTCCCCTTCTCAATCTCTCATTCTTTTTCTCTCTCTCTCTCTCTCATTATTTTTCTCTATTTCTTCTGATTAGTATATCCGCTAACCAAAAGCCCGTTTCTTTTATGTTTTTCTTCACAGCTTATTTAATACGTCTTTCTCCTAGCAAATATCATCTCAAGTCGACTTGAAGTAAACAATTGCAATTAACCATATGAACATTTAAATTAACTGGCCCATAAACCTCGATTTTCACATGCAGCTTAAAGTCTGACCAACAAAGCCAAAGCCAAAACAAAAAGAAAAAAGTGGGTTTATTTAAATTACAATTGCTGAAAAGCTAAAGCGCTCAGACAGATGCAAAGTCGACGCTAATGATACCATAAATCTCTCGTGGCTCGTAAAGTGTCAGAGTCTATGTCAAATTAGGCATGCCACACACACTAGCGATCTGCAGGTAGCAGCAGCAGCAGCAGCAACAGCAGCAGCAGCAACAGCAGCGCGTAGGTGTTGTCAGTCAGGAAACTTTTTGCTGCTCACTCTTGGCCATTGGCATTTTAGCCCAATTCCAGCTAATTTACATGCCACACATTCAATTAGTCTGCTCAATGCGCAACACATGCCACTACTTGTGGCAAGTGCTAACGTTTCTGATTGCATTAATTGCCAGCAGCAACTTGTTGTTGTTGCTGTTGCCACCGGCAACACTTATGCAATCTGCTAGTTGCGCCACACCAATTCGCATCTTCCAGATGCAAAAGTTGCAATTAACCAACTGCAGCAGAAGCAGCAGCAACAGTTGCTCAAATTGAAGCCAATTTGACAAGCAACCCCAACTGCCACGGCTGCTGCTGCTGCTGCTGCTGTTGCTGGTTAAGCATTAACGGAATATATCTGGCAGTTGATTGAAGTTGATAAACTCGCAAAGCTGACTTTCTAGACTTTCTGAGCAGGTTATCTAATTTTAAATGTAACTGATTTAACTAGAGAAGACATGATTTATTTATAAATTTTATATTTGAGAAGAATAAGAATATATTAAAGCAGGAATTATTCCGCATTAGGCTTCAAGATAAAGCACATCTATGTGGTCTAGCTGCGCACTGTCTGAAGACTTTAAAATATTTACTAAAAATATATTTTATTTTTTTATTAGTTATAATTTTAAAAATAGATGAGATCAGAAAATGCATTGTAGCCAGGCTCATTATTAATTTATACATACAAATTAATTTAATAAAAATTTTGATTTTTCCTTTCATAAATAACTCTTTAAGAATTGCCCAAGAACTAAATACTAGCTAGATTCTGCTCTCAGCAGTTACTCTTATGATAAACTCTCCTAAGTGCTTTTTAAGCTATTGCCCTCATTTATTCATAGTGCACTCATAGACATGAGTAAACATTTTTAAAACCATTATTTATATGGACTATTCTGCTGTGCTATAATCTATAATGCTATAATCTCGCTCTCTCTCACTCCCTCTTTCTCTCTATTCTCCGCCCTTTGTCTGTCTGCTCAGGATTTGTTCTCAAGCGCTTTGGCATATCATTTTAATTATTGCTGCATTACAATAAATACAAATAAAATTAATACATACAATAAATAATTATCTAATTATAGTAAACATATATAATTATACTAAAAGCTCTTAATTAAGCCATTAAAAAACCTTTAAGCATTTGGCGCCAGAGTTTGTCAAAGCAAAAATCTCAACACATATGAAAGACCATAAAAATTCATATACACAGTTAAATTTTACTTTTTCATACTCAGTCAGCATTTTGGTTATTCCACTCTAATAGCTCAAAACTAGACTCAACTAAGATATAAAAAGAAAAATGCTACTACTACCTCACTTTGCACTTGTTATTGCCCACAATGTACAACAACAACAACAACAACAACAAGAAGAACGCAAAGACAAATTGTGCTAATTTATAAACAGTTTTACGAGCATTTTCCTACTCAAACCAGCCAGCATCGGACCTCGAACTGACTGCGGCGACGCGACGATAATATCAAGCACAACTTTTGACCAAGTTTCTTTTTCAAAGTGTTTGGTTAAATAACTTTTGTTGTATTTGTATTTGTAGTTGTAGTTGTTATTGTTATTGTGGTACTTTCAATTGTTTCTATTGCTGGCGGCTAAAATCGTTGTTGTTGCTGTTGTTGTTGTTGTTGTTTTAGGGTAGCTTTCATGTGACCGACTGGCGTGGCGCCTCTTGCCTTAACTGGACGCAATTGTAGGTGTTGCTGAAAGGCATTTTGCGCTGCTCTTGCTGCGGTTGCTGCTTCTTCTCCTCCCTTCTTTTTAGCCAGAAAAAATTTCAGTTAATTACACAATTTTATGTAAATTTCTCTTTCAGTTGCTGTCGCTATTGTGCATTCTTTTTGTGCGGCCACGAATTAATTACTTATTTGCGTAGAGCGCAAACTATTTTGTAGGCAATTAAAATGCCTTTAGCTTCGGACTGGGTTTGGTTTGGTTTGGTTTGGTTTGCTAACTGCAGCCATTTGTCGATACAAAAGTGAAAGGCCAATTGCCAAATCTTCAAGATTGGTCAACAACACCAACAACACCATCAAAAAGCAAAGCAAACATCAAATGCTTATTATGCACATTTTTGATGCCATGTGGCAATGGCCAAAGAGGCGATCAGCTAACCAACCAGCCAGCCAGCCAGCCAACCAGTTCGCCAGTTTGCCAATTGACAAACGAATCTCTGCTGAGATCTGTTGTCGTCGTTCTTTTGTCGATTCCCATTTAAATGCATATTCATTGCAGATTCAATCAAAATGATGTGTGCACGATCTTTTAGTTAAGTTTGGTGATCTTTACGATCTGCGATAAGCCATCGACTACAAGTTGAGTCACAGTGATTTAGATTTAGAGCTATTGCACAATCTATCGAATATGAAGTGAACTGAGAAAATGATTTTTCTCAGCTCAGATTGTAGCTGCAAATGTGAATGAGTCTGACGTTTAATAGGCACAGCCAAAATGGAAAATCAATGGATAACAAATAGAGAATATTGAGAATTGTGTAAATGAAAAAATGAAGCTATATTGGATTATTTTATTAGAATATAAATTGAGGTATATGATCAATGCCTAATTAAAATATAGTTAATAGTCAGCTCAGTAGGAAGTATTTGTTGAGATTTTATAAATAGAAAAATAAAGAAAATAAAATTGCACTAAATAATTTTAGATACTAATTTATGAATAGGAAAAAAAAGAAAATAAAGTTAGATTAAATAATTTTAGCTACAAAATTAGTAAACATATTGAATATTGCATAAATATATTTATAAAATGTATATATTATACTTATATAATATTCGCTCATGATTTAAATAAAATAGTTTAAAACTGTTTGAAATCTGAGCATCTCTAAAAAGAAAAAAAAAATTATTTCTATTTTGCTATTACTCACAGAATATGTAATAATGAAAAGGGATAAACGTACAAAAAAAAAATAAAAAATAAATAAAATAAAAATTAATAATAATAATAATAATAATAATAATAATAATAATAATAATAATAATAATAATAATGATAATAGTAATAAAAATAATAATAATAATAATAATAACAATAATAATAATAATAATAATAATAATAATAATAATAATAATAAAATAAAAAATCTTAGCTAAAAATCTTAAAAACAACAAAGGTAAATATTCCAAATTTGAAAACTCTAGTTTTAATAACCACGAAATGGTTCAATTAAATGAAGGCATGATTATAAAATATAATAAATTCTTTCAACTTCAAACTATAAATCCAATATAAAGTTCATAAGTAAAGTTCCATTGCATAGTCAAGTAGTTAGAATTTGCAAACGTGAGAATAGTATATTGAGAAAAGATTCACACCTGCAACACAATAAGAATGTCATAATCAAATATGCTAACGATAGCAAAAGCAGCGAAGAAGCGTTAGAAATATGTAATCAGAATTGCATTAGCTCTGAAATTAAAAGTCAATATGCGTGAGAGAGCAAAAGTTAAGAAAGAATATTGCTAATATGATATTTATATAAATACAAATTGAACAGAAGAGAATGAGATGTACAGGTAAAACACAGAACAAAAGTTAGTACAGAAAAAAAAAAAAAAGAATTTGCTCAACTCAATGCACGCCTTCAGCTGCAAAACGTGATTCAGTTAAAGAAGTTTCTATTGACAGTAGCAATAAATCAGTTAACTTCAATTATTATTATGAAGTGGATTCTAATCTGAGGAGCTAACGTTTATGCTCTGCTCTGACAGCAGTTAACAAGCTTTATTCAGAGCAGCCAATTAGCAGGCCAACCAAAAATACCTCAACCTAGCAGCAAACATACATACATAAAATATGCTCATTTATAATGACCAAAAAAAGAAATCTGTTCTAGCACTGACATCTGTGCATCTGTAGACAACAAAACAAGTCTAGAAGGCAGCATCGCAGCCTCAGCAGCGCTAACTAAGCTGAAAGAACCTTGAAATCTCGACGAGTGACCAAAAATGCAGGCGCCCTAGAAAAAGAGACCCAGAAAAAAAGTAGAAAAATAAGAGAAGAAATATAAAAACAACTTAAGCTAGACAAGTCAAGCGCCAAAGAAATAAACCAAAATCAAATACAGCTCAATGCAGTGCATGTTTAGTAGCGGGGCCTGTACAGGAAATACGAAAGGCAACAACAACAACAACAGTCGCAACAGCAGCAACTAACTAACGAGGCCAACTATGTCTAGTCGCACAGTTTTTGGTTGCCATTGGCCCACGGAGTTGACGACTCTTTTGGCCTGCAACTGAAGTTTGCGTACCTGAAGTTTTTGTGGCTTCAAGCCAAAAACATCTACTCATGGCCCATTGCGCAACAACGCAGCAGCGTTAAATGATTACTTTGAAGAATTTATGGCCGCTAGGCAATTAATTAAATGAGACAACATTCCGTGTGGACTTCTACAACTCTAGCCAAGAGCTGAGAGCTAAGAGCTAAGAGTCAAGAGATTTCTGAGAGCGCATTACGATTCTGATTAACATGGAGCGCCTTATGGCTCAACAAGTGTACGCAAATCACTTTCACTCAAACGCCACAAAAGCGAAACAGAAACAGAAACAGACTGAAAAAAAAAAAACCCGAAAAGAAATTTTCGATTTTGAGATTTCGCTTTCGTTTGACCGACTTAAGATTTCGGTCTGCAAAGCTCATCTGGTGCGGCGTTAACTAAACAATTTTTTTTTTGGTGCTGTTGTTGCTTTTATTGTTTTTTTTTTTTTTTTTGTTTTTTTTATTATTATTTCTGATGTGTGATGTGAAATCAATTATGACTTATTAACAAATTAGTCGAAGCTAAAGAGTCGTGTAACTGACAGTTATAACATTATGGCTCCACGCCCCAAATATGAATTAAGAAAAACTGTATCTTTTCAAACTCGTTTTCACTTCTTCTCTTGCCTCCGTTTTCTTCTATGTATGTACACGTTCCAATCTTTATAGCCGATCTTTATTCATTAGCATAATGCTTATTTGATATGACAGCTCTAATATGCAACGCTTTCGTAATAAACAAGAAACAAAAAAAAAAAAAAAAAAAAAAAAAAAAAAACCCCTCTTTGGGCTGGGCTTTACTTTCTTTGTTGTCCAAATAGATATTATGTTATTTATCGACTTTAGTTATTAAGTAAATGTTATAGACTCACACACACAAATACTTCACACATTAGGAAAAGAAAAGTGAGGTTATGAAAGTTATGCGTTTTCATTGCGGTACTTGATGACCTAACCTAACTTTATATGTTGACCTTCGTGAAGAGCGAAATTGATTTAAAATAAACTAGATATATAAAGAAGCTTTCTAACTATATAGAGTAAGATAATGTACTGTTCCACAATCTAAAAAAAAAAAAATAAATTAAAATAAAATAAAAATAAATAAATAAAATAAAATAAAAATTGTATTCAACGAAATAATTAAATTATGAATCTAACTTTTTTCTGGCATACCCTTCATAACCCGCAGCAACAGCCTTTAGCTTTCTTACTTATATAATAATATTACATTAATTAAGCTTTTTTTTTTGTGAACAATTAGAAAATATTTACAAAAGAAATTAAAAAGAAATCAAAATTAACTTTTGCTTTTACTCACGAAGATCCATCAACATTCCATCACACACTGCAAATAAACAATAAATAATAAATTAGAAAAAAAAAATATATAGAAACAGATATTATTGGACCAAAGCTCAAATCAGACAAATGGCTAATTCGTTCGACCTCATGAAAATCCCAACTGCCAATCATTAAAACCAATTTCACTCGAATAGACAATCCACAAAACAAAACAAAAAAAAAAAAATTGTTAAGATTAATTGTCTATTGACTGTTCGAACATGGCCACCGTCCGTTTTGATTGATGCTTCGATCAATCGCTTAATTTCAAGAGACACCAACACTTCTCCGATTGTCACACATTTGACACCTTCTCAGCCAAGCCGGTAGCAACAGCCACAGATTGCAGCGCTAATGTGGGTCTCGTGTTGGCATGTGACAACCACAACAACTGACAACGCAGTTACACCTGTTCAGCTCAGGTATAAAGTACTAGGCGCATGCGTAGCGCCCATATTCATGATAAAGAGGGCTGGACGGCGACGGGGCGGAGAAATGAAAGCCGCTTTGCATGTGTGAGCCGTGAAATTAACGTGTTTCATGCCCCATGAAATATGACGCTAACTTATTATGGAACCCTTTTCAGTTCACTTCAGAGAGTTCATTGAGTCTGTGTCTGCGGTGTACTCAGCCAGAGTCCGAGATGTTTGCCTGGCTGATTACAGTGCCAATGCTTATGGGCACTTGATTGATGACTGATTGATTGATGTTTTCACCAGCTGTGCAATTTGTCAAAAAACAAAAAGTGCGAGGGAAACTTTTATGTCGAAAGCCAAAGAAAATCTTCAAAAAGATATCTTTTGTGTGAAAAAATAAATATATATTTATATATATTTCTTTTTAGCAGAAACGGATGCACGGAAAGTCATTGAACGCTATGCCACAAGGTCTTGACCTGCTGTTAAATAGATCAGCTTTCGTGTTAGATATGGCATATCTCTCTAAGGAATGCAATTGTAATATTTGTGAACAATATTCAGACTTGATAAAGTCTATATAAAGTCAGAGTTTTATAGCATAGTAGGAGCTACACTAAATCTAGCTGAGCATTTAATTTACAGCTGAGACTGAATGATATATGTTGCTCAATAAAATTGAATAACTTAGAATTATGTGATAAACACATTTTCAAAATAATTTGATTCGGATTATTTTCATTTATTTCTTTTCTTTTATACTGTTTGTGTCCTCCAAAAATGTGTCTTATAGTAAAATATAATATAAGTTGTGCATCCACTAATTTCAGCTACATTATATTTAGATATATAATATAAAAGTGTCTTCTACCCACTAACTAATACAAATATATTTTTAATATATTGCAATTCAAATTAATTTGAAGCATTATAACAATAATCATGAAATATCTTGTGGATAAAATTTGTCTACTAACTATTACACTCACTGATTTCGAATCAATTTAAAATATAGACTCAACTATTTCTATCTGTAAAAGCCCAAGAGAGGCTTTTGCTTTACAAAACTGTTCTCAGCTCAAGAGAAAAACAATCCCTAAACCCTTAAAGAAATTCGACTCAATCAACGATTATGTTTGGCTTCACAGCAACAAGAAATAAAAGTGGAAAAAGAAGCTGCTGCAGTAGCTGCAGCTGCTGCTGCTGCTTCTGCTTCTGTTGCTGTTGTTATTGTTGTTGTTGTTGCTGCTGCATTGTGTGGCGCTGTTGCATAATCAGCTGACGCGAATGGCAGCTTTGACGACGGCGCCGATGATGAGCTGCATCATTAGCGTCAACAACATAATTACGAGTACTATGCGAAAAGAAAAAGCCACTACCATACCCCTCGGTAGAAGGGTTAATGGGGAACGGCTGGTATAAAACTTTTGAAAAATCTTGCAGACGCATTCCAAATGTCGCAAGATAATGCAAAAGCCATAAGATTTATGGGCTCTGAGCAATAAAAATTATGCATGCTGCTAAGCATTTTATAAGTCTTTGTGCCAGCCACTCTTTAACACTCAGCCAGCCCAAACACAAACACCTGCATACGCCGCTTGTACGCTCATCTTCTCTCGCTGAATAACTGTTTTTCGTCTTTTTTTTACTGCGTTTTGTTATGTCTCTCTCTTTGTGCCGCATCATTCCAGTTTATTCCAATCCAACCAACTGGAATGCGTGTGCGGTGCGTATGACAAGCATTTTAAAACTTGCCTCAAACTGCTTAAGTTTTATGAACGATCCCAGGCGGTGGCTGTACAATTGCAACAATTGAAAACAAAAGAAACTGTTGGCTATTGCAACACAATGTTGTTTCTTTTTTCAGCAGCAGCGCATCAATTGTGCGGAAGCAAATGGCGTCAATCAAATGACTCAATTTGTAAACGGCGTCGCAATTTGATAGCTTCATCAAGATCTCTCTGGTGAATCATAATTCCAACACGCCTTGTAACATTAAACACTTTCAGCTGATTATAATATTTTTGCTGGTCTTACATTTATTATGAAAACAAATATTGTAATATTTTAGCTTTTCACCAATACGAAAAAGAAAGCAACTGCGCCTGACGAAACTTTATTTGTGATTAGTTCTTTTCGTTCAGTTATCGATAGCTCAACGTTACACAAATTGGTTCAAGGCTAATAAGCAGATCATGTATGATGCGAGCAGAGCTCACTGACATAAAATATCCAATATAATTACATTCAATCAAGTTTTAATAATAATCACTTAATTATTTAGTACTCAATATGCTTGGTAGTCTTACAAAAGAACTCAATTAAATCACGCACAATAGAAATGTGAGCAGCATACGCTGCCGTAGCGAGTTGCAGAGAACAAATGAGCGAAATTCGAATTGAGTGAATCTTATTTTTGTTGCTCTTCTTTCGATTTCGAATTTACATTCACGAGATAGCTGCACTCATTCAAATTTTATTAATAATCACTTAATTGCTTAGTTTTCAATATACTTGTTGAATACAAAAACGCACAGTTTAACAATAGAAATCTGTTGCTGCAGCTGCAGCAAAGAGTATAGAACAATTACTGGAGCGCAACTCAAATTGAGTGAGTCATCTTCATGTTGCTCTTCTTTCGATTTCGAAAATAGTAGTTCACTTGGTAAGCGCTCAACTTTAATTGTTCTGCCTTTCGCTAGCTCTCTAATTCTGCCAACATTGGAATGCAAAAGAACGCAATAAATTTGCTTGCCATGACGTCACATGCGCACTTTCGCTTCACTTTTGTTGTAATCCGGTTTAAGTAACATAATTGCGGGCAAGTTCATGACTTTGACTAGTTTTTCTCTGCTCACTCACTTTTGCTCAACTTTTTTAAGGACTCCACGTTGTTTATTGTTGCTATCAAATATGGAGCAGACATTGGCCAACAAATAACAAACTGGTTCACATGAACGATGTGGCGTTCGAAGAGGGGAACCAGCCCACTTTTGATCAGTCAATGGATATTTTTTTTTTCTGTTGCCAGTTTTCCATTTCGCTCGCGATAAATCTGGTTTTTGCTTTGGGAATTAATGTCAATAGCGAATTATGTAACGATCCAACAATATAATCCAGTTGATGTAAATATGGTCATTGGCCTATTAAGTCACATTTATTGATATTGCTGCTGTAGTTAATTTGATGCAAAGTGAATTTGATCAGCAAATGCTATGGAATGTATGTTAATAATTAAGCTGTCTTTGTTAAGCTAATATTATATTATTTTTATCAATTTCAAGCTAATGAAATCATTGTCTTTTCTTGCAGCCGCCGCATCTACATCCGCATCCCTTTCACAATGGCCATCGCCGTCAGCTGAATCTGCAGCAGCACTATAACCAACAGAACTTTGTGCAAGCCGGCGTCGAGTTGCCCATACCTCCACAGCAACAACATCGCCAGCAACATCTGCACCATCATCATCACCATCCACAACAGCAGCAGCAGCACCATCAGCAGCCGCAGCACCACCAGCAACCACATCGCTTCTCGCAGCAATACCCGCAGCAGCAACAACAAGTGCAACAGCAACATGTGCAACAGCAGCAGACTCCTCACATTAATCAGCAGTTCCAGCGCTCCACTCAGAACCAACTGCAAACTGCACCACAATATCCACAAGCACCACAGCAACAGCAGCAGCAGCAGCAGCAACAGTTGCCCTCAACTGCCAGCAATCTTGACTTGCACCATCAGAACTTTTTGGATTTGCGCAACTATGCTAGTTCCCAGCAGCAGCAGCAGCAGCAACCCCAGCGCCAAAAGCAATTTTCCGATGCACGACTACAATCGACAGCATTTCCAGCACAGGCTTATCAGCAGCAGCAACAGCAGCAGACATTGCCACAGCAACAGCAGCAATTTGCTTTCCAGCAACCCCAACCCCAACAGTTTGGCCAACAGACCACACAGAAGCTGCCCAGCCAGGCGCCCGTGCCCACCTTCCAGACATTGCAGCAATCGCCGCTGAACTATCAGCAGCAACAGCAGCAGCAGCCGCAGTTACAGCAGCCACAGCAGCAACTGTTGCAGCAGCAACCACAGCAGCAGCAATTTCCATTGACACCACAGCTGGGATTGCCCCTGCCGCAAATCTTTAACAATCTGCCATCGACAGCCTTTCCCGCACAGCCTTCGCGAGAGACCTATCAGCAACAGCAACAATTGCAACAGCAGCAATTCCCGCCGCAACAACATCAATTCATTAGCAATGGACCCCAGGCCCAGCCTGCCGATCTGGAATATAAGCAGAAGCTGATACAGAAGCACGAACAATTCGTGGCCAAGCAGTACGAGAAGTCGCAGCACAAGGTGCGCCAGCAGCACGAGGAGTTCCTTGCCAAGCAACATGCCATCAAGCAACATGTGCTGCCCACCATCATTAGCCAGCACAACAATTTCCCACCACAGCCGCAGTATGTGCAGCCGCCACGCGGTCGACCCGTTGCCCATCCCACGGAATACAATCAGTTTAATAGCGCTCTGCAGCAATATTATAAGGAGCATCCGACAACAACCACCACAACCACTACAACCACCAGCACCACCACAGAGGCCAGCACCACTCCGAAGAAGAACATCTACTCCCAGGTCAAAGCGGAGCTGGGCAAATACGGCACCACAAAGCTGGGCGCCAAGAAACCAGTGAAGACAATTGCTCGAGAGGATCTGCTGAAGCAACTGAAGGCTGCCTTGTCGGAGGCACCACAACAGCCGCTGACCGGCAACAAGACTTACGATGAGATGGATCTGGTGCTGCCCAATGGACAGCGTGTGCAGGTCATTCGCACCACTGACCCGAATCTCGTGCAGGGCCAACAGGCCTATTCGCAGGATCAGCTGCAGGCATTGCTGGCACAGCAGGCGCTCGGCTCGGAGGCCAAACTTAGCCTGAGTGATGTGGCGCCAAGCAAGAGCAAGGATCTGCTGCTGCCCGGCGGTGGCAAGGTACAAATCTTACGCTCACCCGATCCACAGGAATCAGATACGCTGCCCACCCAGTCACTGCCCGGCGGCGTTGATCTATCCAGCCTGGCAGCTCTGTATGGCGGCGGTGCTGGCGACATCCAAGGCGTGACAAATGGTGCCAATAGCATTGCCAGCTCTGCAGTGATTACCTCCGACTCGGACAGTCCACCCACATTGGAGGAACTGGCCAAGCGTGGCCTCATTCCCGATGGCTATGAGATCGAGGGATTGAGCTCGGACTCTGCCAAGGCGACGCCAGCACCACCAACAGCACCACCCAAGAAGAAGGCGACATATGTTTACCTAGAGGAGCAGGCCGATGGCAGCTTCAAGATCCAAGGCGTCAAGGCCAACGGCGAGAAGGAGACGAAGCAAACGGGCGCCGAAGTCGAGAGCATTCTCGAGCGCATTCGCAGCGGAGAGATTAAGCTGCCGCCCTCTGTCTATCGTCTGACACTGCCTAACGATGAGGTTGTGGAGATTAAGAGCGGCAAGATTATACAGACCACCACCACCACCACGACAACCACTCGTGCACCACCCAGCACAACCACATCCAGAATTGTCTACACCACGACCTCCACTACGCCAGCTCCATTTAACTCGAGGAACACGCCCAGCAATCATCGCCAGTATCATCCATCGCGCACATCCACCACCACCACTAGCACCACCAGCAGCCCACCCATCAGCACCACCAGCATGCCCTACACGCCTCGCTACACGGGTCACTATGAGAGCAGCACCACAGCCGCCGCTGCTGCTGCCAGCTTGATACGCACCACACCTGGACCCAGCTATCATGCCTCTCCTGTCACTCAATCGCCCTATTTGAGTGGTGGTGTCTCCACCCACCTGCCGGTGGTAACGGAGCGTCTCTCGGACATTACGCAAACGCCCGAGCAACAGACGCCGCCACAATATGCCGATGCCTTAGTGCAGGAGACGGAGAACACAGAGAAGGCCGCCTCCACGGGCGGTGCATCGGTGCTCTCGAATCCCAGTGAAGATCTGCTGCAGATACTCAAGGCCAATGGACTCTTCGCCATGGCCAAATATCTGCGCCAGAGTGGCCTGGATAGTATACTCAACGAAACTGGTCCCTACACGATCTTTGTGCCCACCGATAAGGCCTTCAAGAATCTGCTCGTTCAGCTCGGTGGACCCGAGCGTGCCGAGGAGAAGTTCCAATCGAATCCTCGACTCTTGAGTGGTGTAAGTGGTGCTCTAGCTGCATATCTCTCTTGATACTAACATTGATTTCCATTTGCAGCTGCTGTTGCATCATGTCATTCCTGGCGCCTTCGAGATTGCTACGCTGCAGGACGAGATGACCGGCGTATCCTTGGCGGGCACACAGCTGCGCGTCAATCAGTATAATATGCACGATCAGGAGTGGAATGATGTCACTGTAAGCCCAAGTTGAGATCATAAATTTGTGAATGCAAGGGAATGAAACACGGGCGAGCCCAATCACTGGGCATAAATGAATTAAGAGAGAACGTCTGACTGCGGACAGTTATGGGTGTCTGCTTGAGGCGACACGAAATAGATTGAGAGAGCATGCGAGTGGGACATATGAGGATATGAGCCTCTAATTGAGTTGAAGTTATTTGCCGATTGACAAAGCGACAGACTTTTCAAGGAGACTAGTGGAAGCGAAGGGCATCTCGTATGATGAATCGTTCTTGCAGTCAGTGCATTCCTTAAGCTTACTTACTTACTGACTGGCTGAGTGATAAACCTTCTTGGAGTCAGATTTGTTCATTGTTAGCTGAAGGTGTAAGAGCTGAGCATCAGTTTCTGTTTATAATATACAATATAGATTAACTGACAGAGTAACTGATATATAGAGAGATTGATATACTCAGAGAGCGTAGACATGCTAACTGATGAATGGTTAAATGAATGAGAGATTGACTGAGAAATTAACTGATGGATTGACGGCCTAGCTGACTGATTGAGGATCTATCTATAGTAGGTGTAAGAGACCAGACTGTCTGTATAATTGCTAACTGAACGACTGATATATTGAAAGCAAAAGCCAGATTAGCAACTGATTGATACACAGATGTGATTGAGAGATTAACTGACAAATTAAATGATGAACAGACGGTTCAACTGACTGATTGATATTCGATTTATATTAAGAGTAAGAGAAGAGTCAATATCATTTAAAAATACGATTCTATTATGACTAAAGGACGACAAACTTACACAGCTTTACAGTTCCCATACCTATCCATCTATTCTTATCAATATTTAAGAAGTACCATAAATAAATGAATATTGATTTAAATGATATTTCAGTTGAGTTTAACTGAAATATAATTCATATTAATATTCACTTCTCATGCATTAATCTCAATTGACATTTCTTTCCCTTATCAATTGCAGCTCACCACCATTAATGGAGCAATGGTTGTGCTGAACAAGAAGGACATTAAGATACCGCAGGGCGTGGCGCATGCTGTGGATCGTGTAATGTTCCCGCTGCCTGTGGGCGATTTGCTGCAGACATTGCAATCGGATCGCGAGGGTCGCTTCTCCAATTTCCTAAAGATTCTATACACCTCGGGCATGTCGGAGAAGTTGCAGGGCAAGGGTAGGAAATATTTATGAAATAAATAATTGAATGCCAAACTAAATCAAATTCGAAATTTAGGTGTCAAGACCTATACCGTCTTTGCGCCGGTGGACAAGAGCTTTAACGAACTGGACTCCGATACGCTGGAGAAGCTCTACACCGACAAGGAGGCAGCCGAACAGTTTGCCATGAAGCACATTGTGCCCGGTGCACTCTTCTCGGCCGGCATGCGCTTCTATCAGGTGAAGGACTCGCTCTACACGGGCAAGACGGTTGTCCTGCAGAAGACGTCGGCTGGCAAGATCAAGGTGAACGATGCCCAGATGGTCACCTCCAATATACCAGCCACGAATGGTGTCATTCACGCATTGGACGGTGTGCTGGCGTAGAGGAGTTCGAGCCTGTGACTGCAGACCCGCTTTGATAGCGGGACATTGGACAACATTTCACCTGTTGCAGCTCTTAGACGATTAAGTTTTAAGTTTTTTTTCGCGTAATTTTGATTGCTTTTGGTTGCGTCGACCAAACGTTTTGGGGGGTTAAATTTCTTTATAGTTCAAATACGTATCAACAGCAAATTGTTAGTGAAATCTTGCCACAAATATCGCGATCATCTACAGAATTGGTGCAACAACAACAAATACTACAACAGCAGCAACAACGAAATTTTGAGCGGAGAACAAAAAGTTTTGGTGCTTTCATAAATATATTTTCTATAATTGTTTTTCTTTCGCTTTCATAAACAGTCATTAAAAATAATAGAAATAGTTTAATCTAAGTGAAAGAGAAATACCGAACAACAATTTGTGTATACAAAAGTTATTGTTTTGTTAGAAAATGCGACAGCGAAAATGAAACGAAAAAATGGGTTAAACTTAAGACAGTTTTTAAATACTTATCTAATTTATTGTTTGGTCGTGAAATCCAATCTAAAATTATTTACAATTAAGAATTCTAATTAAGGCGATGCAAAGCGTTATATGTTTTAAATGATAAATATATAAAAATAAATATTAAATATATAGATAAATGTTCGTTAATAGTTCAAACTGGAGCAATTGTACAGTTGTGAGGCCACTGTGTATTGCGTTTGCGCATACGAAATACAGTTTTGTGCAGATTGTGCCAGACTTGATGATACAGTTTTGTTGGAATTGTACAAAGCTGTGATGTGTTCACGTATGGTTTGGGGACAGCTGAAAAATGCTAAATACAGACAAAGTCGAGCACAGTTAAGGAGCCACTGTTGAATGACTACCTAGCTGAAGATCAACAGATGCATGCTAGCTACAGTTAGAAAGCGACTGTTCAAAGTGTAGCAATATATATTTTAGAGCAAATTAAACTGTGCTAAAGGTGCGAGTCACTGCTAACTGGCACAGTTTGAGAATTACTAAACTTTATATCAAAATATTTCAAAAAGAGCAACAAGTGTTTGTTTTTTTTTTTTAATATACATATAATTCTCATAAATTCTTTATTAAGTCGACTTTTAAAATGGTTTGGTTTTTGTTGGTTTGTTTTATGTTTTGCTTTCGGACTTTGTTTTAAATTAGTTTAGTTTACTTTACTATGCAAATACCAATCCATTATTATTATAATTATAATTATAATTAATAAATTTTCGTTATTTTTTTTATTATAATTATCGTTCATTTTGTTTTTGTGAACTGAATTCCCTTCGTTTCGTATAATTAATATTCATTTATTTGCTGATTAAATACCTTTTCTTTCCATTCGGTTCCTTCATTTTAATTTAATTTATTTTTATTAAATTCTATAATTTGCTTTGCATCTGGATCTTCAAATATTTTTATTATAATTTTTATTTAATTTTGAGTTCCATTTTTCTTTATTTATTTGTATGGTTTTTTTTTTACATGCACATTTATAGTTGCAAAAAACATTAATGGCTATTTTGTATTTAAATATTTTATTCTCGTATTACATATGCATATTAAAAAATAAATGAATTTATCAATTAATTAATTATAGAAAAATAATCAAGAAGTCAACAGCAAAATCAATTGTTTGTCTCAAAAACTAAAATTCAAAACGTAAAAACTTCAATGTTAAAAATTCATTTTAAATATTATATTATTATTATTATTACTTTTTTATTTTAAATTTTAGTTTTTTTTTATTTAATACACATATACCAACGTCTACGCCATGCCTTTGCCTTATATTTTTACACATATTTAATTTTTCTCGTTTTTTTTTTTTTAATTTTTAGCTTAGTTTTTTTTTTCTTTTGTTTTGTATTAATTTCTGAAAGTATCACCCTGTGTTTTCTCATAGTTTCCCATATATTTTAAATAATTATTTTTGTCGTGTTTTGTTGCCTTAAAATTGTTTTTTTTTTTTACTCTTTCTCTCTCTCTGCTGATACGCCTTAAAATTTACAACAATATTCAACTTAATTACATACAATAAAATATTTTATTTATATATTTTTTGTATTTTTTTTTTTTTATGAATTTTTTTTTTAACAAATAGCGCACTTCAAACTGGGCCGGAAATTTCCGCTCTGTGCAGAGCATCAAAAATTGATTTTATTTTTAAAAATAATTTTTTACTTTTCTAAAATCTCAACAAAAACTGCGTGTATGTGTGTGTGTGTGAGTGTGTTTTGGGCGTGGCTATTGTAGTTTTACTTTTAGTAGACACTGTAGTTAGTTAATTTGTTGCTGATTTCTTAATTATTTTATTTCGTTTTGTTGATTTAAGAGTTTAAATTGTTTTCTAGTTCAACAACTTGGTGCAAAAGTAGAAAAATAAATTTCAAAATATATTTTTAAACTTTAAAAATATATCATAATATTTTTTTTTTTTTTTTTTAATTTACTATTAAGTTAAAAATGTGGTGAATAATTGGAGTTTTTGAACTAGAAAACAATTAAACAATTAAATTTGCTGCTTTGATAAATTGCAATATATACTGATTCGTATTTGTTTTTCGGTATTTGTGGTATTTTTTTCTGCTGTTGGGTATTTTTGTTTTGTTTACCGTTAATTCTATTTTGTAATATGCTGTACGTAGTTTGGAGGAAAAAACACTTAAAATGTTTGTTAAAAACGAACTTTTTGACTATTTTCTGTTTTTTTAATTATTTTTTTTTGGTGATTTTTCTTCTTCATATTTTTTTTTTGCTTTGTTATGTTTTTTTGCATCTATGCTTTGACTATTTTTTTTTTTTTTTGCTTTCTAATTTGCTTAGTTGCTGTGTGTTGTTGTTGTTGTTGTTGCTGTGTAATTCAATTAAAATTAAAATTTATATAGGAACAATCCAAACGCGCGCTACGCGTCGCTTGAATCTGGAAAGTGACCCACCAAGGCTAATGCCATCCATCTGAACCACCTGCACCATCCCAACCACCACCGGAGCGGCGCTTACCATGCTTGCTGCCACGCCTACTGCTGCTGCACGAGCAGCTGCTCGACCTGATCGGCGGTGCGCAGCAAGAAAGCAGCGCTCTCCCTGTACGCCGAGATCACCTGGCGTGCGGCGGTCACCTCGTTGGGGCTCAGCTTGTGCGGAAGGATGGGCGCCACACGTGAGCAATTGGCATCACCTGAAGCGGCGAGCAACTGTTGCTGTTGCTGCTGTTGTTGTTGCTGCTGCTGTTGCTGCTGCTGTTGCTGTTGTTGCTGCTGTTGCTGCTGCTGTTGTTGCTGCTGTTGCTGTTGCTGCAATTGTTGCAGCTGCTGTGTGGCTGTGACCAGCGCATTGTTGTTGCTGGCATTGCTCAGTGTGGCCAGATTGGCGGCACTTAGCTGTGCGCTGACTGTGTTGCTGTTGATGTTGATGTTGTTGTTATTGTTGTTGTTGCTGCTGCTGTTGCTGAGGCTGCTGGCAAGGCTATTGCCAGCGCCTAGCGCCGTTGGCTTCATAGAGAGATCGGTGGGCGTGACTGCAATGGAAAGAGAAAGTTTCGTTAGTATTTTTAGTATTTAATAAATGTTGTTTGTATATTAGAATGACATTGGCTTAAAATAGAATTGTATAGTAGAGTAAGTCCTTAAAGTGAATCTTATGACTGCTTAATAGAATTTAAAAAAAATCGTCTAGGATTGTGTTTTGATTATTTATCATTTTTGTCAATTTAAAAAATTTTTAATTTATTTTTAAAATATTTTTTTCCTTTTTATATGATTGCATAAATATTTTTAATGCAATTTGTATTCAGCTTACAATTTTTGTAAATCTTCTAGGATTATTTCTTGACTATTCGTCCCTTTATTTTTTATTTTATTTTCTTTCATTTTCATTTAGTTTATTTTATTTTATTTATTTATCTATTTTTTTTTACATATTTATAACTCCTTAAATGTATACATTTTTAATTTACTTATTATTTTATTATTATTAATTATTTATTATTTGTATTACACATCACTTTTTAAAACTTGTATTATTTTCTTTAATTTTATTTTTTAAAACATACATAAAACATTCTGTTAAAAATCTACTATATATTGAAAATCTGCTAGAGTTCTTTCTTGACTATTCATCCCTTTTTAAGTTTACTATTATTATTTTTTTATTTTATTTATGTTTTTATTTTATTATATATATATAACTTGTATTCCCCATCACTATTTAAAACTTGAATTATTTTATTTCGTTATATTTTTTGTTAACATATTTATGACTGCATAAATGTATTAATTCTGTTAAAAAATCTTCTATATATTTGTATGTCCCATTCACTTGAAAGTCTGCTAGAATTGTTTCTTGACTATTCATCACTTTTTTATATATTTTTTAAATTTTTTATTTAAAAAAATCTTTTTTAATATTATTAAAATTTAAAAACATTTTTTGATGCTTCTCAAAACTTGTATTGTTTAGTTATTGCTTTATTAAATAATTAATAATATCAAATTTAATAGATTTTAAATCATTTCAGAGTAATTTGCATAGCTGAAACTTAAATTTCCTTTGCTCTACTCTTCCACTCAATTTATAATAATAATAATAATAATTAATAAACTTGAGGCTCGGCTCATTTAGTCAAAGGAGCAATCAGTTGCTTGGAGTTGTTTACTTACCATTACCCAGGCCGGCGACGCCCGGAAAGTAGCCTGGATAGCTGGGCGCACGTCCGGCTGCAACGGCCGCTGCTGCTGCGGCTGCCACGAAGGGCGAGGCTGCCGAGGGCGAGCTGAAGTCCGTGGTATAGGGGCTGCTGGAGGGCAGGCCGGCGCCGTTCGATGCCCCAGCGCCGCCGTTGGCTAGCGCCAAGCCCGTTACGCTGGCACCGCCAACGCTCGCATTCGAGCTCAATGCCAGCGGAGAGCTGCGCGCCGAGCTCATGCCACCTGTACCGCCGCCAGCTGCGCCGCTGGTGCTGTTGCCGCCTGCACTGCCCGCGCTCGCAATATTCGCTGCACCGCCGAACGCTGCGTCCGCATGCTCCGAGTTTGGCGTGGAGCGTGCAAAGCCGACGGCGCTCACAAACGGCAGCGCTGCGGCGGCCACGCTGCTCAGCCCAGCCGCGTCGGCTGCGGTGCAGGTGACGGTCGCCGCATTGCTTGCGGATGTGGTGCTGGTACCGGCCACCGCTGCGGCAGCCGCTGCAGCGGCCACAACGCTGCCCGGCGCCGGCACCGCATGGGTGATGGGCTCCAGGCCAATGCGCATACGCTTCGCGTTCATCGATTCGTTCTCACAGGCAATGGCCAGGATTTGCTCCGCCTGCACGGAGGTCAAATGAGCGGGCGTCGGTCGAGTCTGCAATATGAATAGAAATATATAAAATATAGATGGGGAAAATAAAGTACGACTAGCCTTAGTTATTATTATACTTTTTTTATTATTATTATTATATTTTTATATTTTTATATATTTAATATTATAAAGATTCAGAAAATTTAGCTCAGACTCTGAAGATTCCAGAAGATTCCTCTGCTGCTGCTTCAGAAGCTACTTCTATTGGCTCTGGCTTGAGCTCTGGTTCAACATTTAACTCTGCTGCCTTCTCTGCTGCTGCTTCAGAATCTGTTATTGGCTCTAGCTTGAGCTCTGGCTCTATAGTCCTATAGTCTTTATTCAGCAAATGCTCTTGAAACCTTTTCGTTTTCAGATTTTATAGCTATTGTACTTTGAGAGCTATATATATAAGTTATTGAGATCTCTGTTGATAGATTAATTGAGTTGGTATCTCTCTCTGATAGATCTCAAAGAGTAATCAACTAGTCAACCAAAACATTCCACGTGAATAAAGTACATCAGTCTGAAACTAAAAATATATAGCTCACAGATAACTGCTGATCTCTCTCGATGACACATTTAGAAAATAATCTCAGAGAACAATCGATTGTAACGAGTTCAGCCAGAAATCATTTCTTGTGTAAGCATCAATCGTATATCGATTAAACGAAACGATAAACCGAAAGCCAAGATCCGAACTCTCACGCTCAGAGCGTGAGCGAGTGATTCAATTGATCACTGAGTACATAATAACTCTCATCTATGTGAGAGTTATAACTAAGAGTAATAATGCCAGGTAAGCGAAGATAATAGTAAGACGCTGTCTATGTTCTATCGCTGCTAAGGATGACATCTTCAATGGGTTCAATCGCCTAAAGCTGCATGAACTCTTCAACTAGATCTCTCTCTCTCTCTCTTTATCCAAAATTCGCTTATTAATCAAATAAAAATCATATTACATCTTATTGAACTCTTCTTCATTCACTTACCGTATTCTCCCAGCCGTCTCGTGTCTTCTTGTTGCGACGACAGGATTTGAGATAGGTGCGAATCCGTTTGCGGGAACGATCGCTAAACTCGGGAAATTGTCGAGCACACGAATCGATGATGGCTTGAATCTTTTCCTTTGGCTGCTTTGAGATGGGTATGATGCGATCTAGATTCTCGTCCACAAACAAACGCACAAACATCTGCAAGGCAAGGGGAGAGGAGCATGAATATTATTTATTCATCATTCAAATGGTTCTCTGGCCATTTCGAATTGGCAACATTGGCAACGTTCGCTTTACATTCGTCATGAGACAGAGAGAGAGAGAGAGATGAGACGGCGATCTCTTGTCCCTCCCTCGTCCTCTCTTACTCTCGCACATTACTCACATTGAAGGCCTTGAGGCGCTCAGGATCATGTGGCGTGGCCAGCTTCTCATCCAATTTGTCATCAGAATCATCTTCGGAAACCTCATCCTCCTCCTTCTGACCCGACGAATTCGTCTCATCCTGCGCCTCCATTGGCGATGGCGCATCCTGCCTGGGCACCGGCGACAGCGAACTATCCATTTTACTGTTAGCCGCTGCAACCGCTGCCGCATTCTGAGCCAAAGCATTCTGATATTGTGCCCAAAGGCCGCCCACAACGCTGAGGTCGGGTCCCTCGGTGCCGTTGCGCACAGCCGTCGAATTCTGATAGTTCCAGGCGAGCAGCATTAGTTTCAGTTTATCCGCATCCTTCATGAGACCCGCGTAGGCCTCGGATTCGTTGGTTATACCACCGCCACCGCCGCCGCCACCGCTCAGGCTGCTGGCAATATCAACCAGTCCGGTCCCAGCACCACTTCCAACGCCGCCGCCGCCACCACCACCACCACCGCCGCCTCCTCCTCCTCCTCCTACACCAACCAGGCTGCTGGTGTCGGTGCTTGTGGCCGGTGTTGCTGGTATGGTTTCCTATAGAATAAAAGCAGAAGTTGGGTTCTCGGTTAAGGAATGTCGGACTGAGCACAAGTTCAATTTTGGAGAACTTTCAATGACCGCACAACAAAGTTTTTTGGGACAGCGTTCGATATATATACCAAAATCCCAATGATTAGTCGAGGTTGCTTCACGACAGACCCCAAAGCTCGTTAGACCATTCAAAAGTATGCGCAAAAAGCGTCAAAGAAGCAACGACCCCTTCTTCAACCCCATCCTTGCTTTACCCCTTGCCCGCCTCCTGCTACGCTCCGGACTTGCAGCAAAGTTTTTCTTGCCCAAGATGAAAGTCGAGTCGGGATTTCTTTTTTTATCCGATGGATTGATGTTTTCTTACTTTCTATTTTTTTTTTTCTTTTCCTTGCCTTGCCTTGCCTTTTATGCTGCGCTGCAAATTAGTTGGCAGAATTTGAGAGAGGGTTAAAGCCAGGGAAAGGGGTTGGGGCTCGAATGGCAAGTTTTTTGGGGTACGCTCGGAGTCTCTGTTATTTGTGGCCAACATGGCTCTAATGAAACATTTCGTGAGACTCCAAGACGTTCGCTACGTCTCAGTTTGCTCTTCCCCCCTGTCTCTCTCTCTCTCTCTCTCTTTCTCTTTCTCTTTCTCTATGTGCCTTCGGTTGCGGTTGTAGGACAGTGGTTGCCCGCATGTCCAATGCTCGACTACTTCGTAGGGGTGCTCAGCTGCCAACACAAATGAAGTTGAAGCATTGCATAGAGAAAAAAAGAGGTAGACGCGTGTAGCAGGCAGTCCAAATGAAAATCAAGTTTGAACATGGCGCCTAATTAACATTCAGTCGGAGCAACGCATCCCACTGAAGTCAAAGAGCATGATTATGCTAAGTCTAAAAGATGTGTACAACAGTTTTTTTTTTTTCTGTAGCTAAAAGCTGCATAGCTAGAGTCTAAGGCATAGAAGGTTCAGTAAGAAATCAGCAAAGGTATAGAAAGTCTACAGAATATCCTGAATATGAAAATTATTTAAAATATTAATACAAAACAGTCTGCAGTCTGGGATTGTTATTATTATTAAACATAGTTTTTGTTTGTAATACACATTAAATTTACTGATGAGTTCAGGAGTTTGCTTTCAGTCTTCGTATTCGTAAGCTATGTTATTTTAATATGTGCGCTAATATAATAATTAATAAAAGATATTATATATTATCAAATGTGAAATAACTTGAATTATAAATTGTTACGCACTTAGCTTGTAAAAATAAACAATAAAATTATAATTTACGCTCTGTTCGTGAGTTCAAACGAACGAAATCATACTCAATTGCTCGCGCTCTGAGCATGAGACTTTGGCTCATTTCGATTTGGTTTTCGGTTGAGCGCATTGAGTTGAACTATTCATGTGCGGCTCTTTTCACGAACATTGGCTAGGGAGCGATACGACTGACGTTCGTAAAATGAGACTCAGTAATTGAATAAAAAAATCTCTGCAAATGGCCTCAAACCCATTAGTGATACGTCTATTGAACAGAGCCTTTGCATTCATACATAAATACAAGACTTTTATTCCCATAAAACTCAACCAAACGGAGAATAGCCAGAGAGAAATCGTGCCGATCGTTAACGAGCTCAGTTATAGAACCGATGCAATCGATTGCTCTCTGAGTTCTTCTCTTCTTAAAGTGTGAGTGAAAGACATTTATTGGCAGATATAGAGAAACGGACAACATTTATTTGCGAGCTACGAGAGTGCATCATCAGCATCATATGTTGAAATTGGAGTTGTGAGAGTTTATGATAACACTTTCTATGTGGGCTGTCTAGGGAAGGCTTGCTAGGGGCAAGCACTTGCATTGAAGACGTCAAGTTTCATTTTGGATTGTAATGAGTAGAATAGGAAAACATCTAAAGACTGCTTGAACTACTTTTTTAAAGAAATAATATGTTAATAATACTTTGAAAAAGAACTACAAATCAAAACTACTGTAACAATTTAGCATTATATTTAATTTATTAAATTTTTGCAAAGGCATCACTTGAGTCATTTAAGAACTAACCTAGGCATATGCCTCTCCCTTTGATACATAAGCAATTTAATAGTATTAAAAAAAAAAAACTCTTAACTCTAGTTCTTTTAGTAAAAAATATATTTTCACTAGAATTATTTTCAATTTTTTTTTCTCTCTCTACTTTTCTTTGCAGTTAATGAAGCCAAAGACTTTGTTCCGTGCAAAGAAAAAGCAACGCAGCTGTTACCTAATAAAAAGTGATGCAACTTACTTAAAGCAACAACTCCCAAGTCAATTTTCTAATCAAACCAAAAGGAAACCAAATGGCAATTTGGATCTTGTCCACTGTCAAACGAAAATAGCCAACAGAGGAGTCGAAGATGCGCAACATGAGAGGCCAAACTGGTTGGAACTGGACTGTAAAGGGCGTAAGGATGTAAGGAGTGTATGCAGGAATAGGGTTTGGTTCGTTCTTTTTTTTTTGTGGGAGTTTAGGTTAAGCTACGTAGTCAATGCTAGCTGGCAATTTCTTTTGGTTCAAGTTACCCTTTGCTTGAGGTCGTTTCTTCAACGACCACATGAATAAGAAGAAAACGTACAAATTTTCCATTAATTAAAACGGTACAAGAAAAGCAACTGGGGAGTTCAAATGGGATTGCCAAGATGGAAGGTGGAACCGAAGGCTGAGCATCATAGCCTGGACAAAGTCAATGGACGAGAGCTGGCTGGACAGCTCGTTGAGGACAGGGACTGGGGTTAAATCTAGCAAAAGGAACCAAACGACTGACATTTTTGTGAAGTTGAGCAACTCCGTTGGGAGTCTTCACAGGCGCACAGCTTGGACCAAGTCAATATATACAGACAAACACACATATATATAAAGACAGAGTGTGAGAGTGGAAGAGTGAGGAGAGAAAGGAAGCCTAAGTTATGTACAAGTTTTTGGCTTAGGAGTTTGGCTCAACTTTGGAGGCTGGCATTGACTTAAGCTGCTGAGCTGCTCCTAGGGCAACCTTGACTTTGACAGCCAAGAGGAGATGGTGGGCAACGCGATGTGCTAAGCAATTTGTTGTATGCTGCCAGCACACTAGGCGTATGAGTAACACCTGCAAGTCACACACACACCGAGAGAGAGAGAGAGAGAGAGAGAGAGAGTTAGGCATAAA
This sequence comes from Drosophila stalkeri, assembly GCA_035047405.1. Taxonomy (NCBI): domain Eukaryota; kingdom Metazoa; phylum Arthropoda; class Insecta; order Diptera; family Drosophilidae; genus Drosophila; species Drosophila stalkeri. Next base: position 21,143,864 of record JAWNPR010000039.1, read on the forward strand.
TCCAAGCATTTATTTCTCATAGAGTGAGCGAGCATCGCAACGTAGTTGCTTTTGAAGTTTTTGCTAGACAAATTGTAACCCTTTTACAGCAGCTCCTCCACACAGACGAGTGTAGCTGCCTGTCATGCCTAATAAGTGAAATATGCGGGCTGTGTGGCATCTTGCAAGGAAAGCCAAATACTTGAATTGGAAACGTTCGCTGCGATATACAAGTTCAATGCAAAGGAAGCTGAGAAAAGGTGGGGGGTAGTTGAGTTGGGGGTAAAAGGTTTCAATTTTTGGGGCCGTATGTGTTTGTTATTATTGTTGGCTTGCGCCTAAAAGCAGGCAACAGACTTCAACTAACACTACAATGCTGCAAAAGCCTCTAAGCACACGCATAATGAATTACCAACGATAAGAGAGAGAGAGAGAGAGAGAGAGAGATAGATAGAGGAGAGACAAAGAGAGAGAGAGAGCGAGTTCGTGTGAGTTTGTGTGGTGCTTGTGCCTGCCAACTGGCGATGACATATTTGTGCAGACTCAGAGACGCAGCGCCTAAAAGGCAGCTAAGAAAATTTGCGTTTAACTCATAAGTGCGTGAAAGGGTTGCCAACCCCTAGCCCAAAACGTACCCAGCCCCACTCCATCCCAACTACCCAAAGCATCCCCCAACCATACTGAAGCGGCTGCCTCTGTGCGCTGTCAAGAAAATTGTAGTTTAAATGAAATGGAAGTTGCTTTTATCAACGACGCCGGCAGCAGCAACCAGTCGAGAGTGCGGGGGGAGGAGTGCAGAGTAGGGCGTGGGGTTTGATGCCAGGGGCTGGGGTTAGTTCGTGTGTGCATGTGTGAGCTGTCTTAGAAGTTGTCTGAGTGTGTCTGCCTGTGTGTGTGTGTGTGGGTTGTCGTATATAAATTAAAATGCCTAAACATATGCATTAGTTTTTGTCTCAAGCTCAAGCTACGTATTGCCATCTCAGTCTTGGGGAGCTGCAAAGTTTTTGTGGTTACGGTATTGGCAGGGGGTTCTCTGGCTGGCTGGCTGGCTGGCTGGCTGGGGGTTTGTGGAGGGGTTTTTCGGGGGTTGACTGCTTTTGAGAACAGCACAACTGGGGATGAGATGGGCCGGAATGGAGGAGAATTGCGGTGCAGCCCTGATGTCTGTCAGAGTCGGTCTAGCTCTTCAGCTTTCCTCTATGCATGAGTGTGAGTATATGTATGTGTGTGTGTGTGTATGTGTATGTGTGTGTGTGTCTGTGGGCTGGCAACTTAGTCTAATGAGAATTCGAAAACTTAACTACGCAATCGTGCTGAAGAAATTAAAAGAAATTGCTCAAGACAATATCAAATGATAGATATATATACACACACACACACATACATATACATATAAATAAATATATATATGTATACATATATATATATATATATATCTATATAGAAAGTCTTTATATGTGCATTGGGAGGCGTGTACAGTTTCAGCTCAAATTGAGAATGCAATCAAATAAATATTTACTCGAGTTGTTTTAAGTGCGACCAAGAAGCAAAAAGTATTTGACTTATATTTTGCACATCCATCGACAATTTTATTGGGCCATGGTCAAAAGTGAGGGGTATTTGAGTGTGTTAAATCAAATTGTAGAAATTTTAGGGAAAGTCTAGGATTTTCGATGGGAAATTTATTGAGTGCTGCAGTATTTTTATTTTATTTTATTTTTTTTTTTTTGGTGGGAAAGTAGCTGGAAATCAAAGCATATAGAGCGAAGAGAACTAGTTTTTGTTTGATACTGTCTTCTGGCAGTTCTCTTTGAAAAATTGGAATTGAATTTAAATAGAATAAATATTTATAAAAATCTTATAAGCCCTGTTTCCGCTCATTCTTTATGGACATCTTTGATAAGTTTTCTATTGCAGCTCTTTTAGTTCAAGTCAAGAATTTCTTTCTCATATCTCTTGAGCTTCAAGAATCTATTTCTCATAACTGCTGTTGCTATCAGTCTCTCTCTCTCTCTCTCTCTCTCTCAACTGGCTTAGTAAATCCCTTGAGCTTCTGTGGCTACCAGTTCTCTCATTGTTTTAGTGTTTCATTCCAGTCGTACTTCATTTGCTGTTCCTGTAAATTCCATTTTCTCATATATTTTTTATATAAATTCTTCACTTTTTTTTAAAATCTAAGTCAAATCTCTTTTTCTCAGTTTGTGTAGAAAATTGGCTTTTGGCACTTAACATTTAACACTCTCTTAGCACACTCTTAACAGTATTTTATATAGTAATTATTTAGTCTTTAAATACTTCTCCAGTTCTCTGCTAAAATATCTTTTACTCATATCTGCTGAGTTTCTCTTTCTATCCCTCAGCTTTCTCTTATTCTTTCTTGCCAGCCCTACTTCATCGACTGTTAAGATTCTATCTAGTTCACTTTTGTTCATTCCTTTTGTTTTTTTTTTTTTTCTTTGTTCTTTCTTGTGTTTGTCATTATGTAAAAATTCCATTTTAACTTCACTTCTTTTGCTGTGACAAAGTTAGTTCAAGTTGAAAGCCAACGATTTTCATACAGCTAGCTCAATCAAATATCATTTTTTGGGCACTGTTTCCCAGGGCATCAATATGCATATAAATATTTACCCAACAGCATATCCATATGCATGTTTTCCATTTCAGTTTGCACTGTGCAGCTCAGCACTGCGTCATTCGAATGCAGCTGCAGTCTCTAAGTGCATTATATGCATGTCAATACACACACACGCACATATATGTATATATATATATATATATATAACTATAATATATAACATATACCTATATGTATATATATATAGTAAAACATGTAGCCCCATTTACAATTGCCTCCAACTGGGATGTGAACACCAAAACGCGAGCCTTGGTCAAAGCAATTACAAAAAAAAAAAAAATAAAAAAAACAAATTTACTCTCAGGCGTTGTCCGCGGATGGGCAAAACATTTTTCTACGGGGCCAGTTAAAAACAACAGTAAAAAAATGGAAATAAACAAAATAGATTTTAATATATATATATATGTAGTATATATATATATATGTAGTATATATATATATATATATTTAGTATATATATATTTACGGGCGTTGGGCAATGTCAAATTAGTTGGCATTCATGTTAACAGCCATTAGCAAAGCGCAAGAGTTAAAAGAGGAAGAACGAGAGAGAGAGAGAGAGAGAGAGAGAGAAGAATGAGAGTGAGAGCAGTTGGGAGTCGTCTGCATCGAGTGGGATTTAGAGGGTCAATGGTTCAGCGTTCACAAAAAACATATGCATAGGTAGACCAGCTACAAAGCAGCGATGAAAGCGTTGAAAATATGCGAATTTATAAATGATATATTTACAGAGATATAAATGGAATAGATAAAAAAAAAAAAAAATGTGGCAAGAGCAAATGAAACGGTGAAAATTTAAAGTAAAATTTTAACTAAATATTGGAAGAAAAAAAGGCATCAAGAATCATTAATCGGCAGCAAATCATATAAAATAGCATTGTAACTCTAATGATATCTCTCAATTGGAGTAGCCAGGCTATTCATGAACTCCTCTCTATATGTGCAAATTCTATATAATTTCTTACCTTGAAATTATGTTAAACATTTAACAACTTCCTTGACAAAACAGATATTTACCACAGTCCCATCCACTACACTCCTCATCCTCGTCCACTCCAATTAGCGAGTGAACTTTGCATGTGGTCACAAGCAAAAAATAAAAAAATAATAATAAAAAAAAAAAATAGCAAGGAAAATAGAGACTAAGGGCACCTTCAACTCGAAACATAAAAATGCAATCCAATCCCAGTCGAAAGCCCATAAACCTAAACCTCCCAGCGCTGTCTGGCCCGACCACATCATAAACTAATCAGCCAGACAAGGTGCGGTACACTCGAAAGCAAAGGCTAAACGCGCTGCAGGCGTTGCCTAGTTGGACTCAAATGCGAAACGCCGCCAAACACGAGTGGGGCAAAAAAAAAAAAAAACTTTTGCATTCTTTATTGGGGAAGCAGAACAAATAATATTCGCGTGCCAGCAAAAAAGAGTAAAGGGAGAGTGAATTCTAGAGAGAAAGAGAGAGAGAGAGAGAGCTTATTGTTGTTGTGTGATTGAGTGGCATATAGCGTTAGTTACAGTGCCGCCCAAAAGTATGCGACTCTGAAACAATTACACGCCCGACTTAAGCTAGCTGCTCACGTGCTGTTTTGGCAAACAGAAAAAAAAGAAAAAAGTATTGAAAATATATACATTAGTGAGTGATGGGTGCTGGATGAGGATGAGGCTTGCCCTTTTATATAAATATTTGCAGTTTTTTATATATATATATTTTTTTTTTTGTGGAAAGGGCAGTCGGCCGTGTGTGTAGAGAACTCGCCTGTAGGCCTGTAGGCGGACCGGCAGTTGGGTCAAAAATGGTAAACCAAAACATCATCAATGCTATCAAATGCAAAGTACAACGCGACGCAGAGTATAAAGGGCAGGACAGCGTGGGTGGGGGAGAGTGAGTGCATAGAGAGTGGCTTTGGGTGGGGGGGTTGGCATAGGCACCCTGTGGAATGAGAGGGGATAGCTGTGTGGAATGCGATACTGCATAGAGGGCCTAGCTGTGCACACTAAAACGTCGATTTTTATGCTGCACATTTCGGGTTTTTTGCGAATACTCTATGTGAGAGAAGTTCAACTATTTAAGCTTGTTTGCATTCAAGAATGCAGTATTCAATTTTTTTAACTAAATTATTAAAAAAAAATAATAATAATAATAATAATAAATATTAATATTATCTTTAATTTTTTTTTTTTTAATTTGAATAACATTTTTTTTTTTTTTTTTTTTTTTTTTTGAATTCTTTTTTATAGTTGACCTAACGACATTTCTATGCAGTCTCAAAATTTATTCAAGCTTCTTTAAAAATGTTTAAAATATTTTATAAATTTCCATTTATTTTAATTTATAATTTTAATAAATTGATATATTTAAGGTTCTTTAAAAATAATCAAAATTAAACAAAAAATGTTTATTTATAATTTAAATAATTTTGGAAACATGTATATTTTTTAAGGTTCTTCATAAATATTAAAAAATATTTTCCGGTTTAAAAATAGGTTTTAAATTTTATTTGAATGAATTTTAAAATAAATATAATTTGAAAAGAACTTTAAAAATATTTGACGAATTTTAAAGAATGTGTGCATGTATGTACATATATTATTATTGAATATTACAATAATAATAATTTTAAAAATAAAATAATTGTGTTTAAAGGCAAAGTTAGGAGTAGAAATCCGAATTTGACATATTTTAATAATTGACATATTTTTAAAAAATATTTAATTTCTATATTTTTTTAGACTAAATATTTTGTTTAAATCTATATGTGTTAGAACAGTTTTGTATGATAAATATGTATTTATTATTATTATTATTTTCTTTTATATATGAATTTAAGTTTGATTCAAAGATTAAAAAAAAATCATATTTCCTTGTATTCTTGTATTCTTATTTTTATGTTTATTTTTATTTATTTTAGATTTACTATTATTTAATTTTCTATTACATAAACTTGTTTTTTCAGCGTTTCATGAGAGCATTTAGTTATAGGCTTATTCAATTTTCTATCCCTTTCTTGTTGATTTTCATTGGTGCGGCTTTTTTTTTTTTTTTGCCATCAATTGTTGTTGCACTTTGTCCATTTTCCGCTTGGCGGCAAGTATAAAACATAAAAATGAGTAGAAAACTACAAGCACACACACACACACACACACACATTTAGAAAGGGGCGTGTGTGTGCAAACAAATGCCAACGTTTTTTAGCTGCCTTGGACAATGCAACCAACAGCAGCAGCAGCAGCAGCAGCAGCAGCAAAATTTCCCAGAATGGGAGCTTTGCCTGGTGCTTATGCGTGGGTTGTGCGCTTATAAAAGAAAAGCGAAGAAGAAAAAAAAAAAAATGATAATGACGCATACGCGGCGTATGTACAATGTGCATTTGCCATGGTCAGTGTATGGACTGACATTTAGGTGTAAAAATATATGCATAAGATTAAGCTGAGCAAAAGGGTTTTTTTAGTGATTAGAGCGGATAACGAGAGTGATGGAAAAATTTTGCTATTAATGGAGCTAATAGTGTATACAAAAAGAGACATGTTTGCTATTTTCGAGAAGAGTTTAAGAGTTAAAGATGTTTTCGAATTTATCTATTTCATGTAGTTTTCAACATTTTTGAATGCTGGTATTTATTTAATTAAATGATATGGATTGATGTAAATATTCACTAAAAGCGAGAACTAAGTGTTTTATATATATATGTAAAGAAAGTTTATATGTTAATGTACTAAATTATATAAAAAGAAATTCTAAATTTATATAAATATTCAATAAGTATTTTATATATTTTATTGTATTATTTTCATTTTAAATATATAGTTATATATTTTCAGTTTAATATATTTTTTTATATAAATTATATTATATGAATTCCAAGTATATTTAATAAAATAAAGAATTATAAAAATTTCCTTTTATATATTTCAATTTTAATTTTTTTTATGATATTTTTATTTCAAATATTTTGTATGTATTTTTTTTTTAAATATTTTTTTTTTTATTTATTTTCGTTATTTTTTATTTTATAAATTATTAAATCAAGTTTTTTTTTTTTTTTTGCTGTGAGTCAACAGCTTTTCATATTCATCGTTTTTAAAAATGTTTATATTGTAAATTTGCTGATTTGCTCTCTACATTTGCATTGCTCTCTAATGAAACTATTTCATTGATTAAGCTTACAGATTTTCTTAATCTTCTAATGTAATTGTGCTTTATCATATCAATTAATTTTCCTGTTATATACTACTCTACATATTTGGGCACTATTATTATTATTAAATATTTAATACCTCAACAATTCGCTATCTGTAAAATAGCTGCTCTCATTATAAAAATCAAAGACATATTTCATTTGGTTGTTATGCGCATAAATACGCAACTTAATATGTTTCCTCCCCGGAGACATTATTAATATTTCAATCATCAAGTCAAATTTCGCGTCATACACAGATATATTCACCCTACTCCCCGACTCTGCGTACTCGTTTATATATACATTTATATATGTATGTATATATATATATATAGTATGTATATATGTTTGTTTGCCTATATATATATTAATGTGAACTTTCCACCCTTCCAAAACAGAAATTGAAACATAATATTGTCAGACATTGAGGCTCATTTCCTTCGTAACCGCAACAACTTTGCACGGCTCCTCACTTGGCCACTTAACCGCAGTCCGCAACACCTACCCCATCCACTCACCCATCCTCTACATACCGCCCCCCCCCCTCCCCCCATGCAACCCTCTCCTCTCGTGACCAGCTGTTGTGCGAGAGGTGCGTAAAAAACTCGAGGGTAGCAAACAGACAAAAAAAGAAGTACGCCTACAAGTATGTGAAGTTTGGTTGTTGCCATATGTTTCGGCCAAGGTCCATGGACCAGTAACGTAGCTTGGCCAACAAAAAAGGAGAAAAAGCCAGCAACAACAACAGCAGCAGCAGCAGCAGCAACAAGCGCTCCAGACAGAGCGAGTTGTCTGCAATTTTTACGCACTTTTTGCACTTTTCATTTGTCAGCTGCAGCTTTTTATTTTCCACTCCTGTTGCTGTTGTTGCACTTACAGCAACTGTGTGTGTGTGTGTGTGCAACATATAGGCCGCACATTTGGGTCCCGTTGTGCGTGCAAAAAAGAGAGAAAAAAACACATACGAGACACACAAATGGCAATTGGTGCGCGCATATTTTTAAGGCGGAGCTTTTTTGGTTCTTTTTTCGCGCTGCACGCACTCGCTCGACTCTCTCACTGGACGATGCCCCTATTCAATCACGGCGTGTGTGGCACTGTGCGTATGCGTGTGTATATGTGTGTGTGTGTGTGTGTGTGTGTTTAAAAATATTACGCATACGCCGCGTGCAATGCACAAACGAAGCGCAGAGCCACGCGACTGCAGCCGATGCCAAGCGAGGCGCGAGGGGGTGGCATTATTATCAATGAGGTAAAGCAGCAGCAAAAAAAAAAAAGTGGGCAGAGGAAAAAAAAAGGAAGCGAAAGCTGCGAGTCGCATATAACTCAGTCCATAGTGCGTGCAAAAAGTAGGCAACAGCAACAACACAAGTGTGGGCTGCAAGGGGCTGTGGGGCTGTTGGCGGGGGTTCTGGTCAGGCAGCTGCATACAAGGAAATCTACTTACTCATCAGCCTCATCAGCCGACCATGCCAGACATCACAATTAATGCCAACCGACACACACACACACCCACTCAGAGTGTGAGTGCTTGTGTGTGTGTGTGTGTGTGTGTGGGTTGCGTGGGGCCAGTTAATGCCACCCACTTTCGGGCGCGCTCTCGCAATAATTTTAACGACTGACAGCAACAAAAATTGCATTTTATTTTTACGTGGCAAAACCGAGTTTTTGCTATTCATTTTCATTTTTCTTTACGCGTTGTTGTTGTTGCTGTTGCTGTTGCAACAAATCACTCATACGGCGCGTACGCATAATGTGCCCGTTAGTCAATGCATTAGGCGCGAAGGGCTGAAGCAGGAGCAGGAGCAGGAGGTGGAGCAGGAGAAGTGGCGCGCTGCACTGGCAAATGCAAATGCAAATGCGTAAAATGTGTGCGGAGAGCCAAAAGTGGGCAAATATGTTGGCAGCAAGTACGCGGCGTTTTTTTTTTATTTTTATTTTTTTAATTGTGTGTGTGTGTGTGAAGTAGGGCGTGGCAGGACTTGCTGGCAATGATTAGTGTAAAGTTATTGTTAATGTGTTATAATATAAGAGGAGGTTGACGAGGATTTAGTTGAATGTATTCACGCAATATAAAAGTATAAAGAAAGAGTTGTAAATTTGCTTTTGAAATTGATGAAAAGTACTAAAAAAAATTAAATAATTCATATTTTCATCAATATTATTATTTTAATTTTATATTTAATTTGTTATTTAACTTTTTTTTAAATTATTTTTTATTTAAGATTTTTGAAGTTAGATTCTTATTTTTAATCAGAATTTGTTATTTATAAATTTCATAACTTTCTTCCTTTATTTTTTTTAGTTGCTTTTTTATTGATTGATTATCTTATATTTTATATGTTTACTTTAATTTTTATTTAATATATTAAATTGATACTTTTAAAATTTATATTTATTTATTTTGTCTTTTAAATTGTGTGTTTTTTTTTAATTTTTATATATATTTATGTTTTTTTTTTACTGTTACTTTTTATTATTTATTTATATTTATGTTTTTTTATTGTTATCTTTATTATTTTTATATTTATGTTTTTTCTAATTGTTATTTTATATTATTATTTATTATTCTATGAATTATATTTAGATATTTTCTACATTATTAATGAACATGAATAGGTGAACCGTTTTTAGTATCAATTATAAGTGTAATGTATATATATAAATTAACTTAAAGGATTCATCTAAAAATGACATAATATATATATGTTTTTTAATAATTGTTCTTTCTTAAATATAAAAAAAAGAAATAACAAAAATAAATATATAAATAATAATAAATAAATAAATTTCAGCATTAATAATATAAGATTATTAAAATTTATTAGTAATCAGACCAAAAATAAAAAATAATCAAGAAAATAATTTTATATTTGTTAAGGCGCACCCAAAAATTGTAAAAGCTGATTGTTTACATTCACAAACAAGTCAAATATTAAAAGAAAACACCATAAGATGTCTAAGCTATAAAATTTGGTTTAAACGCTCAGACTAGGCCAAAAGCTGCACATTATGATAAAGAGGCGCTCAAAATGGGAACAGCTTTACATATACAAATGCATAGAGACGCACACACGCACATAGGGAGACAGATGAGGCACAAAGTGCAGTTGATCGCATAGCTGTTGCTGCAACATTGCATTTTGGCTCGTGCCAGAGTCCAACACCCGATTGTCTAGCTGATGCTGTTGCTGTTGCGGCTCCTGCTGCTCCTGCTACTCCTGCTGCTGCTGCTGCTGCTGCTGCTGCTGTCTGTTCACGCCTAAAGTGTGATGATATTTTCGCAAGCTCAGAACGATGGCACGCACACACGGTGTATGCCTAATGCCTTGCTGGTCAAGTGTAATAGGGTGGAACGGGGCGGTGTGGATAGAGTTTTGGGGTTGAGGCCAACCATATACCATAGATTTCAGTTAACTGTGCAGTGCAATGTCGTCAGCCAGCAACAACAACAACAACAACAGCAACAACAACATCATCTACATCAAACTTCATGATGAGAATTCATATGCAAATCCAAAACGCAAATCAGCGTTAGAGACTCCATGCGAGGAGTCCGAGTACGCCAAGTACTCGTAGCATGTCCTGCATATCCTGCTCATCCTGCCGGCCCCAAAGTGCTGACAGATGAGACGTAAAACGAGCGACTGACAAGCAGCGTAGCAAGTGACTGCCAAGTGTCTCAACAATAAGCGCACAGTTTATGCTGCCCACAGAAAACCTCATCTTCTATAGCTTCATTTAATAAGCGCACCTTGATCATGTTCCATGCCTTTTGGGAAAAAGAAACCCATTGGAAAAATGCGCAATTCGCTTGTGAAATATTTAATAAAAATATTTAATTGCCAAAAGTTTGCTTTGGAAAAAAATCATAGCTTTTCGTACAAAAAAATAGGAAAGGTTTTAAACAAAAATGTACACTTAGGGAAAAGATTGATATAGTTTTAAAGTCACTATGAGAAAATTTCTATTAAAAGAAATTTTATTCAATATGGGAATAGTGGGAAATTGTTACTCAATAAATTTTATTAAATGTAGGAATAAGTTTATTTTACTTTAATTAATTTTGAAAGATTAATAAATAATATGTAAAGAAATACCTTCAAATTTTCTCTGAATACGAATATATTATAGTTAAATATTATGTCAAAGCTAGACCAAATTTGTAAAATTAATAATCCAAAATTATCTTATTTTGGGCTGTATATATAGACATTATTTGAATGTTTATAAAATTTTTAAAATCAAAAGCTTTAGTGTGGTTTTTTTTTTGGAAATTCTTAGAATAATATTGAGTAATATTCAAAAATTAAATACATATATATTATATCCAAATTATATGAGTATATAAAGCTTTTCCCATTAACTCGATCGGTTTTCGTTCAGTGCACAATTCGTGTGCATTCGATAAGCATGGCAAAAAATTGCATATTTGTTATTTAAATAAAATGCGAAAATTTTTTATAAAACATATACATATACCCGTTAATAAATATATATATAAAAAAGACTTAATTGAAATAGAATATGGCTCAGGGCGTGGCGCTGATTTTTCTATGCCCCCTGCCACGGCCACCAATATTTTATGCAAACTTTATGTGTGCGCGTACGTCGCGTATACGCAACGTGTGCAACAGTATTTCGACTGATTTCTTTGGCTTTTTATATGGTATACCTATTTGATAAAATATGTATATATATTTGTATGTATAAAAAATTATTTGAATATGCAAATACTGCAAATACAGCAAAAGGAACTTATTTTCTCATTTTTTATTTTTACTCTATATACGTATATATTTTTAATTTTTTAAATTCATTTCTATTGTGCTTACTCCGCTTTTTTCATTACATGTAAATTTTGAAAGGATTCACAGAAAACAAGAAGAAAAATTAAAATAAATGTGGATATGTACGCTGCTTTATGTAGCTGACTGTATTGTATAGCGAATGTGTGCTATCAAATATTTAACGCTTGAAATATTAAACAAACTAAAAATTTGCAACCAAAAAATCATAACAAATACGTCAGCGAAATTAAACAAAAATCGAAAAAGAAAAAATGTTAAAAAATAAAAAAAAAATAAATAAATAAATAAATATATATATATATTTATACAAATATATTTGTGTTTATAATTTGTTTTGTTTTGTTTTTTAATGTTTCGTATTGTTTTGGCTCTCGCATTTGCTGCCGCTGATTGATGCGTCGCGCTGCCTTTGACAGTTTTTTGCCAGCCCGTGTACCAATAAATGTTTTTTATAAAAACTAAACAATAGCTAACCAAACATATATAAAATAAAATATGCATGTGACATGTTACGTAGAAAACAGGTATTAAATCATGGAAATCTACCAAATATTTATGCTCGTAAAAAATAACAAGTTAAATAATAATAAAATGTCTTTAGAGCAAACAATTGCAAATGAAACATTTGTATTTGTATTAAAGAAATACGACAAAAAAATTAAGAGAAAATGGGCAGGTGCTAAGCTTAAACAGTATAAGGGATATTCCTGCTATTTAGTGTGATATTGAAGAGTAAACTAATAACAATGGAAAACTTAAAAGAATAAAAAATTAAAAAAAATTCTATTGTAGAAATATTTTTAAAAAAAGTTATAGCGTAGAAGATTTTTAAAATAAAATATTTGTATAAATTTTATTTAAATAATTAAATTAAATATATTTATTTTTTATTTATAAAAAATATATACATATATTTATATTTTATTTTATTATTAATTTTTATAGAAATATATATGTATATATTTTTTATATAAATAAAATGCAAAATAAAAATACTACTTATTTTCTTGAAGAATTATTTGTTTTTTTTTTATTATTTTATTAATTATTATTTTAATTTATAATTTTATTTTTTTTACTTTAAAATTATTTAAAATTATGTTTTTAATAAATTTATATTATTAAAAAACAATTTATTTAAAAATAATTTATTTTATAAATTGTTTTATTATTTTTATATGTATTTATTTTTAAATTCAGTTTTGTTTAGCTACTATTCTGTGTTTTTTTGTTTTTTGTTTCTAGTTCCTAATCTGTCTGCATACGGTATTTATCTAAGCCCTTTTTATATTTAATCAAAATACTCGTATAAACACACACATATATATACAACTTCACATATATATTGTTTTATTTCCATCACAGAGTTAGAGAGGAAAGAAAAAACGTCACTGGAAAATCCCATTAAATGATGGTTCCTCCATCTTGCCAAGCAATGCGAAAAATCAAATTCAACTTTCACAGCCAGAGTCATGGACTCCAACTCATTGCAATCTGGAGCTAGAACTGAATGTGGGCGACAAACATCCGCTAGCTACGACCAGCCCTCCACCTCTACCTCCATCCCAGCAGCAGCTCCAATCGAAACAAATCATAATCAAATCGAATTTCAGTTGATTTTCACTCCCAAAGACAGCGAGAGTCACAGCGAGTGGCCTCCAGTTGTGGCAGCGGATGGCAGAAGGGGGGTCGACTACTCATTGCCAGAGCTCAAGATAACTCTGAGCGCGCAGAGCCACAGAGCGCACTGGTCAGGTGAGGTGGGCAAGGAGCGAAGGGCAAGGGACTAAAAGCAAAGCGAAAACAGAGAGAGAGAGAGAGTGAGAGAGAGAGTGAGGAAATAAAAGAAAAATCACACATAAAATTGATGATAAACCGTTCCAAATAATATATTTTTTTTTCCTTCTTTTTGCCCGCTGGGGCAGTTTTTGAGGCGACTGGGCGGCATTGGGGGCTTGGAGCCCTCTTCGGCTGTTCGCTGAGCCAAGTTTAGGCGCACATCTTAGCCAAAGCTGCGTGGCAGAGCCAACTGGGCTGGGTGCACAGGAAATGCTCAGCCTGAAGTCTGAAGGCAAAATGATGAATTATTTGCTGCCTCTTTCGTTAGGCGTCAAAGTTGCGATTGCCTGGGCCGGGGACAAAAAAAAAAAAAAAGGGGGGGGGCGACTTACTGCGCAAAAACATAAAAATAAAGTGGGCCGGGCCTGGCTCTGTAGCTTGACTGACTGCCAAACAAACGTTTTAGAGGTGGACCCCACAAAAAAAAAAAAAAAAAAAAAACTCTCGCAACAAACTCTTCCCGAAAGCCAAAAACGCTTTTGACACAATTTGTGCCACTGACTGTGGGTGTTGCCGCCTCTCTGAGCGTGTGTGTGTGTGTGTGTGTGTGTGTGTGGACAGAGTTAGGTTGTGTCTGCTCTGCTGCTTGAATGATTTTTAAACGAGGCAAGAAATCCCAAAAGATGCGGCAACCGTTTTGTTGTTGGCATCGCTTCACGTGGGTTTTTCTCTTTGCTTTGCACACATTCGCTCATTTTTTATATTTCTTCCGTTCTTCTGGTATTTTTTTTTTTTTTTTTTTTTGGTAAAAATGTGCCCCTGTTTTTTTTTTTTTTTTTTTTTTCAAGCCCAGCTAGATAATACAACAAACAATTTTTTTTTTTTTTGGAAGGGAGAGTAAAACTTTTTATTTGGCTAACAAAGCGCAGCAGCCGTGGAGGCAAAGGATTGGTTTGGGTTGAGTTAAGGTTATATCTCTTTGGTTTGGGTGGTTTATCAGTGAATTGAACTTTTTTTCATTGTGAAGTGTTGGACGCTACGCAAATGTTATGAAATTTTATGAATGCTCATTTCAAAGGCTTGCAAAGGAAATGGGCTGAAAAGAAATTGTAAGATTTCGATGGGCTTAGATGGAGGATTGAGAGTGGCCCAAAAAAAAAAAAAAAATATGAAGAAAAGGATAACTATTTTTAAGGATATAGCTCAAGGATTTTAATGAGAGAAGATTAATTTCTATATTGTTATATTTATATATATGAGTTAATGAGAGATCTATAAGTATCTTAGATGAGAAATATGAGAAATAAAAGTTTTGAATATAAATACTTAAATATAAAGAGATCTTGAATTGAATTCACTTTTAAGGCGATCAACTCATAAAGATTATATTATATAAACATATATGTATATCTTCTATCTTCTATTCTTCTACAAAATCATTCTATTCGATATTTATCATAATAAAGAAATAGAGCTAGAATTGAATCAATGCTTAAGTTGATCATCTCTCTCTCTCTCTCTCTCTCTCTCTCTCTCTCTCTCTGGCCCCCTCTTCTCCTATCTCACCACAAAACTATTTTCGTAGCTCTTAAACTAAACTGTTTATCGTATATAAATATATATTTTGTTTTCTTCTTTTTTTTTTTTAGATATTATAGCTCGTATGGTACATCATTTGCCCCGGATTAATCCAATTTATTTTCCAGTCATTTTCAAATGCAATTTACGCCCGATGCTGAGTCAACTGCTCTCTAGACAAACTCGATGTCCGCACCGAAATAAAGTCAAGCCAAGCCAAGCGAAGCCAAACCGAGCTAAGTCAGACCAAGCCAACCCAAACCCAGGCCAGGCCAAAAGGCAAGCCCAAACCCAAAGTCCATATCCTTGTCCTTGTCGTTGTCGCCCGCCGTTCGCAATTTGATGGCCGGTGCCATCATAATCAACAACGCCTCAGACCCGGCCACACCTCCTGTAATGCCAACGCCTCAGATCCTACCCAACCTACCCCACCCCACCTCAACGCCCACAAACCCCTTTGGCAGAACAAACATGCGTCCCCGAAGCGCACTTGAGTTTTGCGAACGCGCGCGCCAGAAAGTTGGCAGAGCAACACAAAATGCTCGAAACGGCTCCATTTCCCATTTTCCCTTCATCTTGCAACCATTTTCCTCATATTTTCCTACCATTTCCCATGTCGTCGCTGGCGGTTTTACAACCTTCGCCGAGGCGAAAGTTACGTTCGCTGGTCCCTTTTTATTTTTTTTTATTTTTTTATTTTCGTTCTTCTGCTTCTTCTTCGCCGTTTTGCCAGCTCCCCCGAGGTGAAGGGCGGGAAGCCGTGGGTTAACACACCTTCATAATATGCCTGGCAGGGTCGTCGACGTTGGCGTCGGCTGCGTCTAGCGTTGGCGGCAACCTTCACAAACGGTAACAATTTCAATTTCTCTGACGCCTTATCGCGCCCTCGCACATATGTGTCGGTGGGTGGGCGGATGGGTGGGTGTGCGGGTGTGTGAGTGTCTGTGTGTGTGTGTGTGTGTGTGGATTGAGCCCTGCACCAAAACCCAAGCTAAAAACCCGCCAAAACTTTCCAGCTAAAAAGTTGCCGATTTGCGCTTGGGTGCAACAGCAGCAGGACGACCGGGAGAGAGAGAGAGAGAGATGGAGAGAGATGGAGGGAGTGGGATTAGGAATGAGCGAGCCATGGGCAAAAAGAAAAAAAAAAAAAAACAGCGAAATTATTACAAAGTGGGCGTGGGTGTGGAATGGGCGGCGGGCCGGGCTTGTGGCAGGGTCTGCGGCACAGCAGAAATGCGTAGCAGATTAGCGATTTAGGGATGTGGAAAATTCATACGTCTGCCAGCCAAGCAGCCAAACAGCCAAACAGCCGTACACGAAATGAGTGAAAAGGGTTCCCGGCTGCTGTTTCTGCTTGTGGAAAAACCTCCGACTTGAAATACCCAACAACGGAATTGTTTTTCGAGAACTTCCAACGAGGCACGAAAAATGTTCAGCGCAACATTTCCACGCATTTAAATGGGCAAGACGAGCGATCCGCTACAGACTACGTTGCTCCATCTCCAACTCTGAGTACTCATACACTGATGCTAAATTACACTATGCAACAGACTTAGGTTTGGTGAGTGATAGAGGTCTAGGGTCTAAGAGGTCTAAGGACTATGTAAAGAGATTTAGCGTGAGATCTTGCTGCGAGGCAATTGATTGAAAGAAGACCTCAAAATTATAACGTTAATTTGAAAATATGTTTATTTAGGCTAGATATAATCTGTAGAATTTTTATTATGATAGAGTTAATATATTTGTATATTAAATTTGAATTTATTTAGAGAGATGCCTAAATTTATGCCTCTAGAAATGTAATTGAGAGTAAAATGTAAGGTTCTTTAGAGAATGAGAAACAATTCTTCACTTTACTTATAATGACTTGAAGAGAGTTTTACATTTAGTAAGTGTGAGAGAGAGAGAGAGAGAGAGAGAGAGTGAAGAGAGAGAGAGAGAGAGAGAGAGAGAGAGAGAGAGCGAAAGAGAGTAAAAGACAGAGAGTGAAAGAGAGAGAGGGTGAGAGTCAGTGAGATAGATAGTTATAGACCCTTAATATCTTTTTAAAAATTAAAAAATTTGTAAAAATTTGTATTTTATAGAACTCAAGGAAACATATGTATATTAATACCAAAATATTAATGAAATTGTTTATATTATTATTATTATTATTGTTATATTATATTATATTACTATTATTATTATTATTAGTATTATTATTATTATTATTATTATTATTATTATTATTATTATTATTATTATTATTATTATTATTATTATTATTATTATTATTATTATTATTATTATTATTATTATTATTATTATTATTATTATTATTATTATTATTATTATTATTATTATAATTATTATTATTATTATTATTATTATTATTATTATTATTATTATTATATTATATTATATTATTTTATATATTATTATTATATATATATTTTTTTTATAACAATTTTTTATTTTCATATATCGCTGCAGTGGCTTACAATTTTTTTGTTGTTTAATTTTGGTGTAATAAGTTCATCGAATCTGATTTAAACTCAATCAAATTATTTCTCCAACTGCTGATTACATTAAATTTTAATTTTTTTTAAATGAAAATTCAAAGTTTTGCCCAATAAATTAATTGGATTTTATGCAAAGCATTTAACATAATTTTACCTAAATATATATTTTCTATATATATTTTTATTTATTTATTTATTTTTTTTTTAATAAGTTTTCATATACTATATATTTCTATATACATGCGAATTATGTAGCCCTGTGTTATGCGCCCTATCTGCAGCTGCATTTGCGTCTGCATCTGTGAGCTCTTAATGCTGCTTTGATTAAAAAATGCAGCACTTTTTTAATTTGTGGCAACTACAACACGGCCCCATTCGCCTCCAACATGCTCAGGCAACACCTAACACTCAGTTGAGAGCGCGAGCTCTGTCCCTGCACTACCTGCCCCTCTCTCTCTCTCTATCTCTCTCTTCGTCCCTCTCTCCTGCTCTCACATTAACTAGAGACAAAGGCAGCCAATGATTGAAGTACGAGTATATCCCACATTTCAATTGCCTGCTGCCTAACGCCCCGGCCTGACAGACTGACAGACTGATGGACTGACTGACTGACTGACTGACAGACACTGTTTACAGGGTGCAGCAGCAGCAGCAGCAGCAGCAACACCCTCACTGGTAGCCCTTAATGCTGCTGCTGCACTTGACTATAATTTTTATGTTACCATGCACTCGCCTACCAATTAAAATGTCTGCGCCCAGCTTCGGATGTGCTTATGTCGCTAATAAACCGTATTATTAAGTGCGTGGGTGGGTGGGTTACAGAACGGGCAACACGGCTGGGTTCGGGGCTTAGGTGGTATGCTGACCACCCCTCTAACCTATGTGTGTGTGTGTGTGTGTGTGTGTGCAACGCGACAGCCACTTTCAACTTCCGCCGGCAAATGTATAATTCTATGCCACTGCAACTGGATATTTTTTCGTGCCTCCCCGAGCCTAGAAACCAACTACACCCAACAGGCTCTCTTTACTCAATCTCCCACTGTTACTCTCACTCCCTCTCTCTCTCTCTCTTTCTCTCTGCCAGTCGCATGTAAATTAATTTTAAGCTGCTTACGCTAAGAGAGAGAACATTTTTCATTTCATTTTGTGCGCCTTTATGCGTTTATAAAGTGCGCCGCGTACCAAGTTTTTGTGAGGGCGCCATAAATAGGACAGCAAAATAGAAATAAAAAAATTAAAAAAAAAAAAAACAAGGCGTTGTTAAAGAAACAGTTAATAGCCAAACAAACTGCCCAAAAAATATTTTTTGTACTTACAGCAAGGGAAATTTAAGGATTTCATAAGAGACTGAGGTCAGTGCTTACCTGAAATGAGATTAAAAGTAATTGAACTGGGTTAGTTGAGTTGTAATAGAATGTATTTAGTAGTAGTTGAAGGTAAATTGTTGATAAGTACTATATATATGTATATGTATGTATATTCTTTTGATATAGTAAGCAAACTCAAAGCATTAAGAAATCTCAGTGATTCAAGTACATATGAAATACTTTCAGATACTTAAGATATAGTTAAGAGTTATATATATTTTAGAAAACTATTTATTAAATTATATTTATTTATTTTTTATTATTAAATATAAATAATTTCATATATTTCAGAATTTTTGAAATAACTTGAGCTTAGTATTTAGTTACTCATGCATATGAAAAATTATATTAAAATAAATAATTATATTTATTTATAATTTGTACACACATTATTAATATTAAAATTCATATTTATTAGTAATATAACAAAAATCAACTTTAAACAAGTTAAAGAGCTTCAGTTGGAACTTTGCCTGCTTTAGGCAAATTTCAATGGGCTCAAAGCATACAAAATCTTTTTAAATGTACAGCAAAAAGTGTTCAATATTCCATATATATATTTTACAATGTACACTATAATATTTCACAATATATAATATATTTACTTAGTTAAAGAATTCAAAGCAACAGAAAGATTAAAAATGTAAATACAATATTAGTTTAAGTATAAACATAAAATTTATATATATTTTTTTACTTACATTAACAATACATAATAAATAAAATATAAAATGTAAATAATATTAATGATTTTAAAAATATACATAAAATATATATATATATATTTTTTTATATATTTAATATATATAATAAATAAAATGTAAATAATATTGAACAAATATATTTATTATCATGTTATAGAATTTTTATAGATTTCGTATATAAACTCTACATAAAAGTTACATATTTACTTCTTTTTCATATCAAATGAATATATATTTTGCTGTCATATATAAATGATATATAATAGAAAAAATATATATAATATTGATTAAATATATATATTATCATGTTATATATATTTTTTAAAGATTTTAGATAAAAGCTAAATATTTATTTTATTTTCTTTTGACTTCATGAATTATGAATCTTTAATATTTGAAATTTAATTATTCATGAACATAATTCATATATATTCACATATGAAGAACTGTTAAGCATAAAAAAAAGCCTATAACAGCCAATTAGAACCTTTTGCCATAATCTGCTCAGGCTCTGTTTGCATTTGCATCTGCTGTAAACACTAGTCAAGTTCATTACAAGAGCATTGTTTATAGTTTAGCCAGCTGATCTCTATGTGCACCCGCATGCACTTCATATAATTCTGGGTTGCTGCTGCTTTTTGGCTGCTTTCTAATTCATTATTATCGGCTGCTGCACCAGCGCCTCCGCCGGCGCCACGTTTATAGAGGTCAAAAGTAAGACAAACAAGCGGTCGGGGTCACTGCAGCAGCAATCGCTGGCTGGCTGGCTGGCTGGATGGATGGCTGCAAGGGTTGAGGGCTGATAAACTTTACTAGCCAGGCCAAAGGGATGGGGGCAGGGGAAGGTAAGCAAAGAGGGGCACAAAATTTATGTTGACTGTAGGCGAAACTTTTGCATTGAATTCGAGCGGGCCAAACAGATTCTGTTTTTTTTTTACGAAGCCCCCGCAGTCTCGTTTTTATTTTCTCTGTTTTTTTTTTTTTGGCGACTAGTTTTTAGGGTTTTTATTCGTGCAGGCAGCGAGCGAGGGGCTGGCAAAACAAAAGGATTTTGCAGCTAAAGCGTACGGATTTTTAGTTAGTTGTTATTATTTTATATGCGACCCACCCCCCTCCCCACCAAGTCCGAGTTGGAGTCTGAGTTGGAGTTCGAGTCTCGAGTCCAAGCCTCGGACATGCAACTTTTTGCAGCGCACTGAAACGTTGGGCACGGTAGCCAGGCAACGTAGGGGTTAAATAATTATTGGGGTTGGGGTTGGAGCTGGAGCTTGATGCTTGGGGTTTGGGTTGCTGCAGCGGTACAAAAGTTTTATATATTTTTTTTGTATTTCTTTTTCTTTTTTTTTTTTTTTTTGCGCTATGCTGGAATGTGCGCCAAAGCATAATAATAAAAGCGAAAGGCAACGAAAGGAGTAACATGCTCGTTAGCCCAGGCCAGGATGATAACAGAGCAGCAGGAATGGCAATGGAAATCGCAAAAAAAAGAAGAAAGAAATGGAAGAAGAAGAAGAACGAAATATCGTTGAACGGAGCGAGTGGCAAGGAATAATCTAAAAAATGAAAACCCAAACGGAACGCAAGACAAACTTTGTCGGGCAGGCGTGGGTGCAAAATAAATGAGGAGCCAGCACAGCGCATAGCGGGGATAGCAAAAGATATAGAACTGAATGAAGAGAGAGAGAGAGGGAGAAGGAGAGGGGGACGCTGGGTACAGTTAGTACAGCTGAAGGACTCGACGCTGCCGGATGAGTGCCACGGGCTGAGCTCAAACTTAAAATGGACAAACGTGCAAAGGCAGGCAGGAGGCGGACAACCCATGAGCTACACTGATGAGCAAGGACTACACTGGCGCAGGACAGCAGGAGTGTGACGTGTAGTGTGTGTGGGAGCGGAATGGTTGGCACAGCAGCAGCAGCAGCAGCAGCAACAGCAGCGCGAAGCATCTGAAATATACTAATAAAAAGCGTTGCGGACGACGTCCGCGTGAACTAGTCCTTTAGTCCTTTCGGTACCCTAGTACTCTAGTCGCCAGCGCACACTCTGCCCACACCCCTGCCCCACCCAAAACAACCCATAGCCAAGTGACTCTTCGCGAGGGTGCCCTTCCGTTACGTTACGTTACGTTCCGTTCCGTTCCGTTTCTTGCCTTACCCTGGTCTGCTCTGCCCTGCCTTTAGCTCCTGCTGTTGCTGCTTTTCATGCACACCCCAAAAAATTATGGGCCGAGTGGCAGGAGCTGTTGGTGGGCAAGAAAATTTTTGTATAAAAATTGCGCTGGCAAAGTAAGCAAAACGGGGCAGACAGTGACCGTACCAAGGGTAACCATCTGCAGGACGGAGCAGGAGGAGGCCAGCGACTCTTAGGCTTGGGCTTGGGCAGCTGCTGAAGGGTTAGGTTAGCTCACGCTGCTTTTCGCTTGGCAGGGAACTCGCAGCAATCCCAACTGTCATCTCTGTGTGTATGTGTGTGTGTGGGTAACAACAATGGGACAAGGCAAAAGCTTCAACAGGAGCATGACAAAATGCGGGGTAAAGTAATAGAAGGGAGACAGAAAATAAAAGATGGAGTGAGAGAGAGAGAGAGCTAGAGAAGTGGGTTGTGTAAAGCGGGCGTGGGCGCAGGGCTGTTGGCAGCATCAAAGAAAACAGACAAAGTTGGCGAGCTGGCAATACAGTGGTCAGAAAGATAAATATGCAGAGCAGTTATCGATAATATATCGATGGTGTTGAAAGAGACAAATTTGACATTTATTATATATGAATGTCAAAGAATAATAAATGAAATCAAATACATTCAAGCGGTTTTAGGCAACTTAAGCTGAGTATTTGATAATAGCAATAGATAATAATCGATAACATATAACTTATGTTAGGACTATGACTGATTATTCTTATATATTCGGATAAAATATATATCAAAAGTGAAATTTATGTATTAATATTACTAAGAGTGTGAAAGATATACTATGAATTATAATTAACCATGATCATGATATTCATGACAAGAATTATAAATATAATTTATATTCAAAATATTTAAGTTAAATATAATATTGATAAGAATATTAAAATAAAAAGATTTTGAAATATTTAAAATTTTAAAATTGATTATTAAAATATTAATATATAATGAAATATGCTATAAAATATTAAATATTACCATTAATTACTACAAATAATTACTTAAAGATAAAATTGAATAAAATATTTATATAATTTATTTCATATATATATAAATTAAGTTATAATATTGCTAAGGAGATTTTAAAAATAATTTTAAAATATAAAAAAAAATAAATAAAAAATAAATAAAAATAAATATTACGAAAGTTAATTATTAAAATAAATATATATTCTTTAAAAATAATGAAATATATTATCAAATATAAAATTGTACTATTAATATTAATTTTAATTAATTATTTATTTATTTAATCATTATTAAATAAAATGGAATAAAATATGAATGATAATCTCCGAAAAATCTCATTTAAATTTTAATAAAAATTCCTTTAAATTTATATGTAAAGCGAGGTCAACTGATCATCTGCTTAAACTGCTATATATACATATATACCCATATCAACCACATAATAATATTTAAACTATAAATATTTGCCAATTCACTTCCATTGTTTGTCTCCAATGGCAACCACCTTGGCCGCTGGCACCAGGCAGCGTTCCGATAGCGGCCGACTTCATAGTACAAAATAAAGCGCATATTCTTGTTAAAGCGCCTGCAGAATAAAAAAAAATATATATATTCCTTCTATTTTCTTCCTATTTTATTCTGTTTTCTTGCTTTCTATTTTTTTTTTTTTTTTTTTTGGTACACTCTAAAGGGGACTGCTGTTAGCAGGGTGTGAGTGTGGTCTCCGCCCATGATTCACAAGAGCGTTGAAAGGGTACAAGACAGCGTCCTCGCTTCAAATGTTGCTGACTTGAGCTAGTTGCCAGAGCTGGGGTCCGATGAGTACAACGTTGAGAACGCCGTCGACAACGACGACGACGACGACGACGATGACGCCGTCGAGGCTGACTACTGCGATGCTTGAGTAATTCAATAGCAGGGCGTAGGAATCCAACAGCAACAACTACCCCTAGAGTCAGGGAAAAGTTGCTGGCGCACGCTACGTGGCGTATTTCATTAGCAGTTTGCTGATAGTGGGAGCAAGTAGATTGAAGTGCCCATGGAAGGTACTGGGGTACTTAGATAGCAAGCTTGGTTTGGGATGGGGATGACGCTGGGGGCAGGGGCCGGTACAGGAGGCATGGTGGTAGGGTGGGCAAGCAACTAGGACTCTAGCGTGCGCACTCAATAGCTAATTTAGCTGTAGGCTGAACCCGAGCTGGGAATATAACAGCAACAGACCCTTACCGACCGACCGAACGACCGACTGACTGCTGTAGGTGTGACTTAAGTGTTAAAGCAAAAGTAAATTGTATATTTGATGAGACGCGACAAGCTCTGATTGAGTTTTAATATATTTCGATAGGTGTTCCATGAAAATAGTCCATGGAAGTTGTTCTTGTTATGATAAATTAACATGAATTACCCATACTCACTTAGAGTTCTATGCAGTTCTCAAACTAATTTTAGAAGTCTAAGTAGTTTTTTCTATCGTAGGTGTTTCTCTCTGAGAGATAGGTATGAGAGTACATTTAAGATATTTATTTATATAGTCTTAAAAGAACTCAGATATGAGAGTACATTTAAGATATTTATATAGTCTTAAAAGAACTTTTTGACTACAGAAACTCCCAATATATCCCATGTATGTAAGAAGAAATTTCTAGAAAACTATCGTATGATATTCTTAATTAACTCAAATATTTAGGGTTTCGGATTTACTTTTTTCTGAAAAAATTGTTAGGCCCGTGCGTAATCACTTGTATCTTTCAAGATCTTGAGAAACCTTTAGTTATACAAGGAGTTTTGTACTTTAGATAGATGATATCCTAGCACTTCTATTGTAGAGGGTTGTAGAGGAGTTAGGAAGATATAGCTGCAACCCTTTAGCTGCTCTTCATTATCTCACTTACTGCTGCTCTTTATATGTATACATAAATAATATAATTTCTTTTTTTCATTTCCAATATTTTGCGCCTGGCCAGAGTCCTCGAGGAATGCTGCCTGCAAAGTTCTCTAATTTGTGTGTGTTGAGAGCTTCTGGTGTCCGAGCGAACGGACGGAGCTGCGAGAGTCGGCGGCGACCAGTGTGCTCTAGTCGAAGAGGAAGTCGCAACCGGAAACCTTTTTTTCTGTGCTGCTGATGCTGATGCTGCTGCTGCTGCTGTTGCCAGCTATCCAGGGACTGTAAGGCAAGATGATGTGGCTGGTTGGAGGTGGGAAACAGGCATCAGGCATCGCTGTGAATCAGCATCAGGCAACATTGAAGACGTTGCTCAAGCCCCAAAGATAAGGCCTCTAGCCAAAAACTCAGCCAAAGGAATAGGGAGAGAAAGCAAGAAGTAGACAAAAAAAAAAAATAAGGAAAGAGGAAAAGGAAAAGGGGGTATGGCAGGCAAGAGGAATAAAAAAAAAAAAAAACGTAGCTTCAACAATGAAGGCCAACGTTTTAGCAAAGCGAAAAGTTGGCTCCAACGGCTGGCTGTGGCTCGGTTTGGGATTGAAAGCACAAGAAGATGAATCGTTTTGTGTTGGCGTTTTGAGCATTCGAGTGGGCGACCATTAGTTGGAGGCAGAGGCAGAGACGAAAGCAGAGGCGCAGGCGGAGACGGTGGCGGTTGTGCACGGAGCATGTTTGTGCTAGGGTTTTAGATTGGGTTTGGGGCTTGGGCTTGCCTTTGTGTGCCAAGAAAAAGCGACGGAAGGTTGGGCGACAACGTCCGCGCACTGTCGCTGGCAATAAGCTTCAGATGAGGCTAGAAGAAGTTCGAGAATTGTGGATTGGGGTTTTTGGGTATAGAAAGCGAAGGACATTCGGGCTGGTGACGCCTTCAAGTGTGTGCAGCACCAGCAGCAGCTACACATCAATCGCGTGGCCAAGGCTGGACTCTCTTTATATATACTTATATACCTTGGCTTTTAGCTGGGGCGTTGCTCTGGGGATAAGGCTTTAGAGGAAGGGATTCTTCGTTTTCATTAAGCCCAAAAAAAAAGAAAAAAGTAAAGAGGAGAAGTTGTGGGACTGGGTGCCCGCTTGAGCGACGTAATAAAAGTAAAATGCGTCTGATGAACAGCGCGCACAAAGGCAGAAAGCATAAAAATTTGTTGGCTTTGCCTACGCTCTGGGCCCGTGGCTCATCAGCTAAATCCAGCAAAGAAGAAGAAGAAGAAGAAGAAGAAAACTGAACATATAATGAAGGGTAAGCAGCACGGGCAAAAGAAATTGGTTAGAGAAAGGCTAAGATCAGACGAGGTAGGGTTTGGGGACCGACTCGAAGCAACCGAGTTGCTACAAAACTGACATGGGTTTCATTTGTATGCTGCCTGCTGGCGACAGTGGCAAACGGAAAAGAGGTTAGGGGCTAGAGCATAAAGTGTGAGGGTAAGGCAGGGCAGCCCGACCCTGCATGGTACATGGCACATGTGTGTGTTTGTACCGGCACCCCTTTAAGATGTCTCATGCGCTGCCAGCCTGTCTGCCTGGCACTAAAAAGCATCACAAACTAACTAAATGTGAGTCTCTATGTGTGTGTGTGTGTGTATGTATTGTTGGTGTGGTGGCTTTTAAGCAAACGTCTTTCACAAGTGAAAGGCCTGGCGGGCATGGCAGTGGATTGAATGTGGGCGCAGAGGCTGTGGCAGCCAGCATTGGGGGTAAAGCCAAAAATGTAACCTAAAACTGCAAGAAAATTAACCAAAAATACTAAGCCAAAGTCGAAGACACACACAAAGGAGAGATATACACACACTCACTCACACACACACACACACACACACACACATGTGTGACTGAGGTTGTGCCTATGAAAAGTGTAGTGTAGCATAGCATTTGCTTGTGAAGAGGGGGGGGAGTCCAAGTGCATGGAGCCTTTGACTTGGCAACATGGCAAGACATCCAACGAAACTTGGCAGCAAGGTGAGGCGCCTGTAGCTAACCCCTATCCCTAGTCTTTACTCAAACCCTAATGCAAGCTACCAGCCCTCCGCACTGCTCTGCTCTACCTCTCTCCCTCTCTCTGTCTCACTACCTTACCTCTGTCTCTCTGTAGAAACTTTTGGCATTGTTTTTGTGTGTGCCTCGGAAAGAGTGTGAGAACTGTGTGTGTATTGGAGGCGGCGTCGCTTGTCGGGCTTGCTTTTTGTGATGTGGGATTTCAGAATCTGTGTATGTGTGTGTGTGTGCGTATTAAGACTAGGGGGGGGACTGAGCTAAGTCTGTGTGCCCGCCTCTAACTCAGTTTTCGCAGCAACTTTGATTGTGGCTGTAGCTGAAATACATTTCTGCTTTGCCACAGCTGCAGCTCCTTCAGTTTTGGCCAAGATGGAGTTCAGTTCAGCTGCCAATGTGTATGTGTGTGTGTGTGTGTGTGGATGGATGGGTGTGTGGATGGGTGTGCTGGGCCACCTAGGTTTGTCTGTTTTGCGCTTGACAGTACGTAAAGACGTTTCTTGGCAGGTTTTTCGTGAGCATGGAGTCTGCTGCTACGTTTTCTATATGAAAGTGGGAATATGCTTTGAGGGCTAAAGAGTGGGTAGGACTTTGAGCTGATGGCTGCTATTTATATGGATGTATGTGCTTCGCTGTGTGCGTGTGTGTATGTGTGTGAATGGCCGTGGGCGCATTGGGAAGCTTGTACGGTAAGCCCAGAAGCAACTGATGAGCTACACCCAGAGAAATGGGGAAAAGCATATCTTGAGAATGGGTAAGGATTTGTGCTGGTTGAGGACTAAGAGTAAGATTAAACTATTGATAAATTGCTAGTAGATATGCGAACAGAAGAGTATGCTATCGATATACATATATTTATCGATATATACTGCTGTCAATACATACATTTTTATTTCTATATATTATGTTAAATGTGAAATAAATGTATATGCCAGCAAATGCTCATATATATGTAATCGTTTATCGATATTCGCACGAATCGATACATAGTAATAATAATAAATAATAATATAATAATAATAATTTAAATAATACTTATATATATATTTATAGAAAATTCTAAAAAAAATGTCAATAAAGAGTATCAGACGTATTTAAAGCATATCGATAACTTATCGATATATAGTTATCAATATCAATATCATATGTGAATGAAGTAGCTAGTGCTCACACATATATCACTAAATTATGGAATATATTATCTAATTTAAAAAAAAAAACTTAATTAAAAATTTTCATGTTCCATTATTATAATAAATATGAATAAAAAGTTCTTTTAAGTGTTATCGAAGTATTTACTTGGCTGTTTAAATTCGCAAACTTATAAATTAAAGATTTGCAATTTTTTGTAAACTTTGCTTGGAAAAGTTGTAAAGTTAATCACAGACTTTCGAGCTGTTGCCATAATTATAGGGCTATCATGTCTAACTGCTGTCTCTTCTGTACCAAGAAACAAAGTCGCAGCCCTAAGCCAACCACCCTCTACACGCTCACCCTCCACACGCCCTTCATCAAGTGTATTAACTCATTCTCTCAGTGTCTGTGGCATCAGCCAAAATGTAACCCGTCGAGCTTGTCGCTTGCCCTTAGCCAAAGTCGTCCTCATCGCACTGGTAGGAGATATTGTGTCTTCCTCTTGCTTGACGCCCATTCTCATTCCCATTCCCATTCCCATTCCCTGGGAGGTAACTCAGCAAATGTCTTCGTCGGTTTTCTTGTCATCTATTTCTATTTTCGATGCTTTGGATGAGCAGATGAGGGTCTTGGGCTGTCTAACTTGTCTGTTTGTATGATGTGATGCTCGCAGCAGCCCACCCAGCCCCATGTCTCTGATCTATTCATGTGTGGAAGCCATGTGTGTGTGAATGTGTCTATATGTGTGTGTGTATGTGTGTGTGGGTATTGGTGTGTGCAAAAAACCGTAAGCAATTTTCCGTAACATCTATCCAAACTAGAGAAAGGAAGTTGGAGAATGGCCCAAGACAGCCAAGTCGAAAGACGTTGTCGCAAAACCTGCAGCTCCTTCGTATTCACTCCATCCACTGCTTCGGCTTTGACTCAATGCCCGCCCACTTCCTGGCTACGCTGCCCGCACCAGCAGCCGTGCCCATACATGTCCCCGTGTCCTGGTCCGGGTATTAGTGCTTGGTCTTGGTTTTGGTCTTGGTCTTGGTCTTGGTCCTGGTCCGGGCTCCTGTCGACGACATTGACTGGTTCCCTCGTCTGCTTCGATTCGCCTGGCACGTTGTTGTCTGCCTGCCTGCCTGCCTGCGACACTAATGCTGAGATGTGTAACCATAAGGCAGGCTGCAGCCTCGCATCTAAAGTTTGTGTGTGAACCGTGAACTCACCCCCAACCTCCCCAAAAATTGATGAGTTGGGGTGCTCGAGCGAGTCCAACCCAACACGCAGCTCTAAGCCCAATCGCCTGGCAACGTCAGCGTCACCAAAATCATGTTTGATTACAGCTGAGCAGCATAACAAGATACACTCATAGAAAAAAGAAAAAAAAATAGAAAAGAGAGAAAAAAACACTCGGTAAAATTCACATTTTCCAAAGTGCAGAATGGAATTCTTATAACAGTTTTGCTAGCGCTAAATGAAAGACTCAACTGTAGGTTTGGAAGTCTCTGAGGAAAGATTCAAATGTTGTCAGAATATAATAAAAAAAAAACTCTTTGTTGAGTTGAGATTGTCTTTTTCTATCTTATCTTGAGATAAGTAAAAAACTCTTACAGAAAAACTCTTAATCAATTTCGATTCATCTTCATTATTATATAGTATTTCGCTATGAATTATTGAATAATTTATAATTATCAAATGTATTTATTTATATATTTCAGTGATGTTTGTTATGTTGAAAAATACGTTTAAAAATAATTATATAAATTTCATACTACTTCATTATTTTTGTCAGTGTATGCTCAGCATTTTGACTGCATTTTTAAGTAATTATCTAATACCTCACATGGAATGATCTATATTTATTAAATTATTTTCTTTTTTGCTTTTAAGAAATCTAAATCTTCCTCAATTTCAACTTCTTGCCTTGACTTATATATATATATTTTTCTCAGTGTATGCCCAGCTGCTTGACTAAATTTCTTAGTAATTATGTAATTCCTCGCTTTTGCTATATTTATTATAATTTAAAGTTTACTTTTTTTTTATATAAAAGAAATCTAAATCTGCCTCAATTTCAACTTCTTGCCCTGACTTCCTTATATATATTTTTTCCCAGTGTATGCCCGACTTTGACTCCATCTGTGTATTACGCAAAGTTATTTTGCTGCACCTCTTCTTCTGTCTTAAAGTTTTGTGTAGATTTTGCTAGGTACAAATTAAACCGAAAGACGCTTTCGACACGATGTCCTGCGGCGGCTTATGTGCGCTTAAGCACAAAGCTTGACCATACACACACATACACAAACACACACACACACACACACACATATATACATACATTCATACTCCATTTCTCCTGCACACTCCCTTTTAGATATATAGCGTCAGTCCCTGCCCTCTTTGGCTTGAAGTTCCCTTTGACACACACACACCCCAATACACAACTCCCCCACCCACACACTCACTCACCCACCCACCCACACACACACCCATTCGCACACACACACACACCACTATTTATATACAAATGCCGCTGACTATATACAAAATTCGATGCTTTTGTTGCTTGACGGGTTTGGGGGCTTGTCTTGGCAGACCCTCTATGGTTAAACCCCCACCACCCTTAGGCTGACCCACCCATATTTGCAATAAACAAACAAGCACACAATTTTTTCATAGGTGTTACACATTTTAAATGCTCTAACTTCTTATTCAAATAGCTCATTATGATTGTGGAAATAAGTAAATAGATAGAGTTTTTTTTTTTTGTAAAATAAAAGTATTTAAAATTTAATAAATAATAAATAAATAAACTAAAATTTAGTTTTAGTAGTAGCTTTAGGTTTTACAAGCCAACTTTTTTAATACAATTTATGATTTAAAAAATGTGATTTTAAAGTTCTTTTGAAAAAATTAAGTATTATATTTTTACGGATTTTTTCTGTAATTTATTTTATGTTTGAAAATTGTAGGCAATTATAGTATATAGAAATAGTTTTTAATATTTCATTTATTTCATTTTTTTTATATTGCTCATAATCTTTCTCTTTATTCAAGTCAAAATCTCGTATTAAATTAAAAGAAAAGTAAATTAAATGCATAAAAATGAATTAAAAAATTATATTTTCTTGCAAGTAAAATTTTTAAATTTCTTTAAAAACTTTTTTAAATACCGAAAATTCTAAGGTAAATTTTGATGAATCAAAATAAATATTATATAAAAATATTTTAAATATTTTTATATACTTGATAAAGGTAATTTATTATTATTTTATAATGAATCAAATTAATATAATTTGTATTTTATCATTTATTATTATATTATTTATTATTCATTATTTTGTTTCATTATTATTGTCTTTAGAATTATACGAGCCTTAATATTTTATTCATTAATATGATTCATTATAATTTCTTTTAAAATTTCTCTGATCATAATAAGCTATGAATTGTATTATGTGATTCTTCTTCTTTTATTCATTATTTTTTAATTTAATATTTTCCTTTAATTCTGCAAAATTCATAATGAGCTATAAAATAGAAACGATCCTCATTATTTTTCATAATATTTTTAAATACTTATTATTTACTTTGAAATTTCCTTAATTTCTGAAAAGTTCATTATGAACCATAAATTGACTATAGTTCTATCTTAATTCTTGACATAGAACTATAATTGGATTATATTGTCAAATTTGTAAGATTTCTGTGATCAATTGCAACAAAAGCTCTCACATTTTCACAGCAATTCCCAAAACATTCTCATTCTCCCACTACATTTATACCCTAACCTCAATCTCTGCATTTCTCACTCACATACCTTCTAGAATAGTTGTTATACCCTTGCTTGAGCTTAGCGCATAAGCAGCCCCATAGAAACTTGACTGGGTGCTGGACAGTCTTTGGACTTTGCGGCCATGTGTGTGTGTGTGTGAATGTGTGTGTGAGTATGTGTGTGTGTGTGTGTGTATGGGTTACATATATCGTTTGCGGGAGATTTTTGGGTGAACGGCGCGGAGTTGGGGGAATGGGGGCACACATAGCGCGGCATTTGGCTCAAGAAGCTTTACTTCTTTTGTGGCGGCAATGCTGGCGCCCAAGTTCCAACGGCAGCAGCAACAACAACAACAACAACAACAACAACAACGAGAACAAGAACAAGAACAAGAACACCCTCACTTTGCAGCAGCAACCCGTCGGGCATTTGGCGTTGGCAGAGCCGTCGTGCCTTCGTCCCATCGTACCCGCGTCTTCGTCATTTGATGAATTACCGTGCAGGGCAAAATGTGCGCCCTTTGGAGAAGGGGGCGTGTTTCTCTCTCTCTCTCTCTGTGTTTCTGTGTGTGTGTGTGCATGAGGTGTGAGTGTTTGTGTCTGTGTGTTGCGTTTCATTTTGGGCTGCAGACACCCAGCACACCCCCGCTAAGTCATTTCGCGCTACTATATACTTAATACATATATACATATATAGTCGTATATCATTAGTGTGTGTGTGTGTGTGTGTGTGCCCCCATGTCTAGGCGCCATTTCATCCAAATCGGCATTATGAGCAGGTTTTCTTATACGGCTGCTGCTCTCACCGCCTACGCGCTTCGTATTAGCAATATTTTGTGCAACTGTCTGCGATGATTTCTTTTCGATTTCATCTATTACTTTGAGGCAGACGACAGGTGGGCAAAGGTAGAGACCAAAGAGGAGGTAAAAACTGAGGTAGAGCCTACAAAACTAGTTATGAGAATCCCCCAAATTGATTTTCTATGTGTCTAAAAGTGATGGCAACTGCGAGGGGGATGAAGAGCGGCTGCAAGGGCTGAGCTGGCTTGTGTTACGTAGCAAAAATAATAAATAATAATAATATATATATATATATATATATATATATATAGGCGCAAAGATACACATAAACTTAACTTTTGTACAGCATCAACAAATCTTCATGAGTAAACTTTTCACATAGATGTTTATTTAACTGCGATAATGTGATTAACTATGATTGTGGGGAAATCAAGTGAAAGTGGTAAGCTAATGGCTAATGAAGTTCCTCGAGAAATTAAAGTTCAAAGTGAGTTCTTTATGGGCAAGCAGAGTGTGTGAGTTAGCTAAAGGGTTCCAAGTGACCCAGTGAACTCGAAGAGTTGGCATAAGGCTCCATAAGGGATTATTGGAATTTTAGAATTATTTAAAGATAATATTTGTATAGAAATTATGTGGAATAAGTTTGAGTAAATGAGCTTAAAAAACATTTTAATAATTAAAAATTTAGCTAAATTCTTAATTGGTCCTAATTAAATATGAAAATATTATTAACATGTTTTTATTCTAATAAATTTATATTTAAATATTAATAATTTAATTTATTTATTATTTATAAATTTAAAAAAAAAGTATATGTAAATATTAATATTTTAATTAATTTATTTAAATATTATTATTTTAATATATTTTAACTATAATCTACTTTTTAATATTCATTAAAACGAAAAATAAATAATTTAGAAACTTCAAATTTTAATGTGTTAAATATGTTTTCTTATTATTTAAAAAATAAAAGTTTTTAACTAATTTTTAAAAATGATCATTTCTAGAATTCAAATATATTTTTCTTTATGCAATATATTTAAAAAAATAAAAATATAATAATCAAGGACTTGGCTTGACTAAGTTAAGCTAATGCAGTAAGAAGTGGGCAGGAGTTGATAATAATTAAAAAATAATAGTAATAATGAAAAGTATAGAGCTACATATTCTAAAGCGCTTAGCTTAGTGTACTATAGTGCATATATAACAAATAGATGTAAGCTGCGAATTATAATTATATATTCCGATTATTATTCGGGAGTTCATAGATTTCAAGAATATATAGCCATAATATACATAGAAATTACTCAATATAAAATATATATTTCAATATAATCAATATATTAGAGAACAGATATCAAAATATACAGATATCATAAAACATTTATAACAATATTTTATCAGATATCTTTCAGAACACAATACACGAATCATTGCCTAACAGAACATGTTGCGCCTCGAGCTTTAAAGGCAAATCTGTTGCGCCTTTGGCTGCTTTAAGTCTACAGGGCAAGGCCAATGCATTTCAAAAGATATAATTAGCATAAAGTATATACCAAGAATCGTGGAATTAATATTGTTATTGAACTATCAACAATTCTGAGTATTCTATTGAATAGTAAATTTCAGCGAACAACTCATTAAAATACTCAAGAGTTTCGCCGGAATGTGGAAGATGCAATTGATGCAATTGATATAATTGTTTATGGATTTCCGTGATTTGTTTGTTTCTCTTCATTTTCTCCGCTAAGTTCAACTGATTGCATTTGGAGTTGGCTGAACTCACCTTGTGCAGCAACACCGAGGCTTTTCTTTTAGATGCCATCTTTGTGCTGGTGGTGGCACCGCCGCCAGCACCTCCGCCACCGCCACCGGTTGCCGATGCGGTACGTGTCGATGTTTTTGGTGTTTTTCTCGGATTTTTCGGAATTTTGGCAAATTTTTTGATTGCCTGCTGTGTGTAAGGAAATTGACCAAAAACTAAATAATCGAATTGACGCAAACGTTGCCAAAACTCGACGATATCAAAGTTGCAATGCAGCAGGCAACTATTATTATTATCGTTAGCACTAAACACTTTACACTCTTATCGTAATTTTTCGATCGAAATGTGTATTTAAATATCCAAAATTGTAAATTTTATATTTTTGGCGCAATTTTTTTATTTTTTGCTTATTTTTTCTTGGATTTAGCTTAACACTTTTTGGGAATTGTTTTTAAATATATATATATATATATCCTTTCTCTTTCTTTTGTTTTTGTTTTTATATTTATTTATTATTTTGTTTTTCTTTTTTTTTTTTTATTTATGGTTCGCGGCGAATGCAACAAGCGAACGCTTTTTGGCACACTAAACGCTAACGGTTGTTCTGTGACAATTCTATTTGAGATTTGTTCTCAGGAGTTTAGAGCGCTCTACCAGAGGCGAACCAAACACGACGAAAGCCAACTGCTGACTGACCAAAACAGAGACAGACAAATGCGTTTTCTAGCGCTAGCACCCAGTGACGCCGACAGCGACCGCATGAGAGAGCGAGCGAGCTTGAGCCTGAGTCTGAGAGTAAAGACAGAGAGAGCGCGAATCACAGCAACAGAGCGACAGAGAGAGAGCGTTCGGAACATGCGCTTATGCGAGGCGAATTGAATGTGGGACGCCGCCAAAAAGCACATGGAGAACGCGGAACGTGCGTGTGGAAGGCAAATGCCAAAAAGTGTGCAACACAATGTGCTCGAATGGGCAATGGGCGAGCATACACAGTGCGTGGTCGAGTCGAGGGATATGAGTACAAAAACAGAGAAACGCCGATAACGGCAACTGCGGCGTCAACGAACCAACGCGACGGCTGAACAGCAGCACAGTACGAGAGAGGGGTGAGCGAGAGAGAGGAGCTTGGCTTTGGAGTAACAGCGGATGGCGACGGCAGATGAGTTGACAAACAGCTGAGTGCCGACTTTTGTGAATGGTTTGGGTGGCTATTGGGCCGGCGGGGTGAGGTTACGAAGAGTGAGGTGTTGCTGCTGAATGGGTATGGGAGGCATGGTGTTTGGTGTTTTTTTTTTTCATTCTTTTTGCTTTGCTTTTGTTGTCCTGTGGAACGGGTCGAAGTGGGGGAAATGGCTATTATTTTTGTTGCTTTTTTTGCGCGTCGCCAACAAAAATGCAACAGCAGCGAGAGTGAGAAAGAGATAGAGTATATATGTATAAAAAGAATGAGAGAGAGAGAGAGAGAAAGAGAGAGAGAGAGTGAGGGAGCGAGAGAGCGCGTACATTGGCTTTGTTGGTGTGGGTCGGATTGTAAGCACTGTGGTGTGAGTAAGAGTAACTGTTGTTGTTGTTGTTGTTGTTGCTTTTGTCTTTCGCCGGCATGGCGAAAAAAAAGGCCGGTTGGGATCGGTCGGTTCGTCGTTTGGTTTACGGACGGCGCGGTTTGTGTGGAGGTCGCTGTGCGAGTGAATGAGTATGAGTGTAAGTGTGAGTGTGAGTGTGAGTGTGAGCTTGAGTGGGCAAGTGGAGATGGGGGTGGGCTGGGTGATGCTCGTCGGCGTTTCGGATATGAAAAACGCACAAAAAATAAAGCATGCTTTGCGGCATTTTGGGTTGGGCTGGGTTTGAGTTGTTGGTGGAATGGGGTGGCATGGGGGTTGGGTGTTTGGTAAAGTTGGCAGACCAGAGTTGGGAGCTTGAAAAATAAATGAGAAAAATATACGACGAGCCGGCAACGTTGTTGCTGTACCGTCATACCGTTGGCAGGGACAACCGAACCAGAGGAGTGTGCCGGCGGGGAACGACGAGCGACGGGCGGCCAGGCAATGCGACTCGCTCTGTGCGTGTGCCGAGAGCGAGCAGTGGCAGGGAGGGGAGGCACTGTGAAGAGTGCGAGCGAGCGAATGAGCGCGAGAGGGAGGCCGTGAAGGTTGGTGCGAAAGTGGACAACGTTGTTGTCGCTTGTCTGCCGTGTGTGCGCGCGCGGGGTCGGAGCAGCGCGAGCAAGAGCGGGGGTTATGCGTTTGGCCAGCGTAAAGTTTTTGAAAGGAATAAAGCGAAAAAAAGCGACGGGCAAATTCAGTGCCTTTGTTTTTCGTCTTTTATATTTTACATTTTTGTTTTATTTTTTTGTTTTTCTGTAAGCGCTCGCCCCGTTGGTGTGGGTGCAAAAAGGGTCAAGAGCGCTGGGGCTACGGCTACCTTTAGCCAAAGAAATTGTTTAGCTAGCGGCTTGAGGTTGGGCATTTGGGTGAATCGGACGTTGTGCGTGTTTATTGAGCGTACCCCCCTGCACCCTCACCTCACCCTCATTCACTGCCCCCGCTCAAGTTCAATATTGCAGCCCCGTCGCTATTTCAACATTTTTTGAGGCTTGCCATCAGAGTGAGTCGTCCTCGTCGTCGTCATCGTCGTCGTCGTCATCGTCGCCGCTGATCATAAAACTCGACAGATTTTTGTTTTTCTTCAACAAAAGTGGACAATGGGTAGGGGTTGGGCACGTTTTGTGTCATCGTTTGTTGTTTCTTGGGGTTTGAGTACTGTCTGGGGTGGCTAGTCAACAAAAAAAAAAACGTGGCGACATCTTCATCCTGTTAGCTCTTGATTTGCGTTCAGTTTATGGTCTTTATCATTGCGATTTATGCAATGCATTACTCAAAATTCTTGAATATGTTAAGGGTTTGAAATCGAAATGAAGGGAAGAGTTCCTTAAAATGGTAGAATATACATGTATGTATATTTGCCAAACCAAAGGTCTTTAAATATTTTATAGGCAAAAATAAATAAATTTGTTGATGTGTAAATAGAAAATTATATATTTAAGTATTATATGGAAGATAAGCCAATCTAAACCAAATTTAAAATGGAAATTTAAATAAATATATATTTTTATACCCTGAACCCATTGAAAATGGGAATTCAGGGTATAATGTTTTTGTGAAAATGTATGTAACAGGCAGAAGGAAACGTCGCAGACCCCATAAAGTATATATATTCTTGATCAGCACAAAAAAATAAGTTGATATAGCCCTGTCCGTCTGTCCGTCCGTCCGTCCGTCCGTCCGTCCGTCCGTATGAACGTCGAGATTTCGGAAACTACAAAAGCTAGAGAGCTGAAATTTTACATGAATACTCGTATCTTAGTTACGCAGTACAAGTTTATTTTGTTTTTTCGATAACTCATCCCATTCCTTAATTATCGATAAAAAATCGAAAATTCGTTTACGTTTTTTAGGTTTTTTGAGCATAACTTCTACACCGTTTTAGCTAGAGACTTCAAATTTATATATTTAGATAGATATTATGGATACGCAGATTATGTAATTTTCAGATTTTGGATGCCACGCCCCCTTCGCCCCCAATTCGAAAAAAACGTATTTCAAATACTAGAGACTTGTAATTTGGCAAATGGACAGATTTGAATGCTATTAATATATTCTGAAAGTTTCATGAAGATAGTTCATCTAGAAATGGAGTTAAAAGCGTTCAAAGTACAGCCCATGCCACCCCCAACCGTCGGCAGCAACTGCGCGGTTAGCAGAGCGCGCTGTTATACGTGCGTAAAGAAGAAGAATAATAATTTCTTTGCAGGGTTCAGGGTATCTCGTAGTCGAGCCGTCTCGACTAGAGCCTTCTTACTTGTTATATTTGTTATATTATATATTTATCCAGAATTCAGAATGCATAATCTGTAAATTTCTATACTAAATTAAATAAATAAATATAAAAATAATAAAAAACATTTTCAACAAATTTGTTTGCACAAAATTCATGTTTCTTGCTTTGAAAATGATCATGATTTAATTCATGTTAAGCAATATAAATATTTAAAAATTTAATATATTTGTAATCAATAATTAGTTAATATTAAATATTTATTTCGAAAAATATTTTTGGAAATGGATATTTTTAAACTCCTTTTTACGTTTTATTCAAAGTTTTATTTAAATTTCTATGGAAAATTTCTCATATACTAATTTTTATCACTTTATTATAAAGAATAAACCCCAAAATGAACATATTTCTGATCTAACAAATATTTGAGAAATTCTTTCTGGGGTACTGCTTTTTTAATCATTTCACTCTTTGATTCATCAGATTTGTCTATGGATTTTATTGGGTTTCATCTTCAGCTAAAGAGGCGACTCTCTCAGACCGCAATGAAAACTTTCTCGCTCCAATTCCCAAAAAATGTTCCCCCCTCAAAACGCATGAGCCACAAAAGTACACCCACAGCAAACGCTGGCAAAATGAAAAAGGAACAACCGAAACCGAAACCGAACGCAATTCAACTCCCAGAAATGGGGAACGGGAAAACGCTTTCAAGCGTCGATTGGACTGTCAGTTATTTGATGATTGTCTACAGAGTTTTTCTGCTTCTTTGCTTTCATGGTTTTTGTCTTCGTCACGCCAAACTGACCAAAAGAGCTAAAGAGAGCAGGCTATGGACTGAGCGAGCGAAGGGGAGGGTGAGCGCTAGCTAGTTGAGGCCAACTAAAATTAGAAGGAAATCGGTTGGGGCGGGCTCGGTGCAATCAAAAAATGTTAAAAACGGAAAAAATACAGAAATTCGTTAAGTGGATGGAGAAAGAGAGAGAGAGAGAGAGAGAGGGCTTTATATAGTTAGCTCTGAGAGAGGGTGGGGATTGGGGTTGGGCGTGAGGGTGGTGGTTGCTTCAATAGTTTGTGGAGTGGTAACATGATTCACATTCTTCACATTCAATATGTCAATGGGCTCTGGCGACTGCAAATTGCCTGTCTTGCCTGGGTAGCGTCCAAAACATCCTGTCAGTGGCAATTTAAGCTCGACGCTGGCATTGTTTAGCATTTCGTTAGGCAGCGAGGGCGAGAGTCAAGGCTTAGCTGATTCTTATAGTTATAATGGCTATCATCGTGTATATGTGTGTCAACAATGATTCGCACAGCATTCAACACGTGCCACTCCGCAAAAGGCGGCCACAACAACACAAGCAACAGCAGCAGCAGCAGCAGCAGCAGCAACAGCAGCAGCAACAGCAACAAGAACAACAATAACAAAGACCGCAAGGACAATATGATGTGTGGATGACGAGGCCTCCAGACGATGTCTACAACTTGCCAGCCAAATTGACGGCGCTCAACGAATTTCCAAGTTTCAAATAACAATTGAATGGAATGCATATATATTATAAATACACTTGCAGAAATTTGTTGGGATTGCAATTGGTATAGAAATTTTAATGACTAGATTCTGGATTTCATTTCTAATTGTATGACGAAAATTCTAGCGAAGAAAGTTATATTTGATAATAATAATTAAGAAGAATGTGTTGAACAAAAATTTCTATCTAAATGATTTTAAAATTCTTTTTTTTTTTTAAATTAATTAAATAGTAAAAAAAAAAAAAAAAAAAAATTTTAAAAATGTATTTTTAATTTTATATTTTTTTTTAACGGGAATTCAAAATATTTAATTAAAATATTTTTTTTTTTTAATTATATTTTTTATTTTATTTTTCTTTTCTATTTTTCAAAAATCAATAATATTTGTTTAATATTTTCAATGCATGGAAAACAGTAAAATAAGGTTTCAATAAAATATTGAAAGCTTAAAAAATAATTGTATAGCAGAAATAATATTTAAATATTCATAAACATAAACATTTCACCATGCATTGCTGACAGAAGGAAGAAGACAAATAACGGCCAACCTTCACGCTCTCCTCTTCATGAGATAAACTGAAAAAATTCCCCTACTCACACGCTCTCGCTCTTTATACAAAAGCCTTCGGTTCGTTTCGTTTTGGTCTTCGGTTCAGCGTTCGTTAAGTGAGCAGATAATTTCAATGCGTCTATGCAAACGATCTTCACATTCACGAATGATTCTTTTCGCTTCTCTCTCGCTTTCGCTCTGAGAAATAGCCTACGGTTCAATTCGCCTTGATTTTCGTTTTGCGATGAACTCTTCGTGCCACGCTCTTTTTCCGAATATCGACAGAGCGAGAGAGCGATACGACTGACGCTTTGGCATTGTATGCAATGTATGCAATCGTTCTTCATACTCACACATACACAAGCACACCTTCGTACACACTTAAGCGAAGACAATCATCATATACCTACTAATACATATACAAAAGACTTCAGACTTTATAAAGACTCAACCCAACGACCGACGCCGACGCCGACGCCAACGGCAAACGCCGATCGCAAACGAACTCATTGAAGAATCGAAGCAATCGTTCGGACATATCGGAAATATCTCAATACATATTTTACTTTACTTTACTTTACTTTCTACACACTTGAATTATTAGCAACTTAATAAAAGTTTTAACTTATGCAAAAGTATTTAATATGATACAGTAAAAGTCAGAAATTTCCTCAAAAAACTCTCAATCAAAATATATTAGCGAGAATATAGATCGCATAAATTATTTATATTTAAGAGTTTCATAAACTTGACTTTGACACATTTTCTAGCACATTTGCAGCTCAAGTTACAGCAGCTTTGCGCTCAGTGTATAGCATATTAATACAGCATACAGAGCAGTATATATATATTTGTGTGTGTGTTGTGTGTTGTCGTGGGTGTTTGTGTTTAGCATTTGCAAGTCAAAGTGTTTAAGTTGAGAAGGCCAATTGGCTAATATATAATTAAAGCTCGCTAAGTTGACTACGCAATGCCACTTGGCCACTGGCCTAAGACACAAAACTGTTGCATTGGGCGTCAAGTATATTAATATACAATAGATATATATATATATAGAAAATTATATATATATATATATGTATTTACACGCATCTTGTGGCATTCGCAAGTGGCATTCGCCATAATTAGGTTAATGAATATGCTCAGTGGCTAATGAGCCAGACAATTGATTTGTGAAGATAATAATATGCATTTAAACGCCAAATGGAAATGTTTGGTAAATGGAAACTCACAAAATGTGAAATCGTTTGCTATGCGCTTAATAGATATTCTTGATAATTATCGATTAATTACAAAGCAGCTTAAAGTAACTGCTTTGATTGGTGTTATGAAAGCGTTATTCAATTACGCAATTGCAATTGCAATTGCAATTGAAAGTGAAATGAGAACTTCAAGTTGAATGGGATTCTCAGTAGGGATTAGCTCTAATATGAAGCTTAAGTTGATGATAATATACTATATAAATGGTAACTGAATTTGAATGTTTTGTTTGCATGTTGATTGATGCACATGATTATTATTAAAGTAATATGAACTTTTAATCAAAGCGTTTTTTATATACACTCTAAAACAGAGCCGACTTATGTTGAGTTGCTCAAATAAAAATTAGGCTAATTATATAATTATTTTAAATGAATTAGATTATTTTTTAATAAACAGATTAATAATCTATGATTGCTAAATATTTTTAAAGAATTTAATAATTGTTCTCTAAATTCATTTCACATTAAACTATTGAGACTTTATTTCAACTACAATTTATTTCATATAATCAATTTATAAAACACTAAAAAGTTACTAAACTTCAGCAAAGATTTCGGAAAATTGATTTACTTTATAAAAAAAATAGAATTAAAAATTATATTTATTAATAAAGATTTCTGAAATTTGATTTTTTATTTAAAATTGATTTACTTTATTTTACAAAAAAAAAAAAAAAAAAAAAAATAAATAAATAAATAAAATAAAATAAAATAAATCAATAAAAAAATAAATTAAAAATTATTTATAAAAATATTTAGTTACAACTTATATAATTGTTGTATATTTATAAAGAAAAACATAAAGTAAATGTTTTTTTTTTTATTTTATAAAAAGTGTTCTTCAAAGTACGCTTCAATTGACTGTTATATAAAATTGATTTTACGTAAAAGAATCGTTGAATAAATAATGAACCCACGTCCCAGAATCGCAATGTAAACATCGTAAATTTTGCAAAGGTATATGTATATAAATATATACATATAATTGATATATATAGATTTTTCTTGATATATGCAATATAAATTCAAGTGATTTTTTATTGCAATAAAATTAGTTGCATAAAATCCAAAAACTATTTCATTAAAAATGCATAAATGCGAACATGCAAAACGTCGCAGAAAAATAAAATTAATGCAATATTTATAGAGCATAAAAAATGTATATAAAATATATACTATATATAAATATATATATATATTATATAGGCATGCATGTATGTATATATTATGTGTAAAATAAATAAAATATAAAATATTTATATAAATTTTGCAAAAATGCGCAGCTAAAGTGTAGAAAAAAGAGGCGCATAAAATGCGCAGTCGCCTCTATTTTCAAATTTCACGAAGTCTAGGGGCGGGAGGGGGGAGACACCGACAACCACACCTTACCTATATACAGATATATATATATATATATACAGATATATATATAAAATGTCAGACAACAGTATATGTACGTTTTTTTAATATTATTATTGCTGTAGGCGGCCAAAACTAATGCAAAAACAAAAACAAAATAGTTAGTAATATGACAAAAAAAAAACAAATTCAAATGTGACAAGCCCAAAGCGTGGCGATGGCCCTGTGGTTCGTGTCCAATGGGGTGAGAGCTGCAAGTTGCAACAACTGCAATTGCAACTGCAACTGCAGCCAATTCAATTAAAAATCTGCCACTTAAGCTTTAAAGGGTATGAGACGCAGCTGCAGCTGAATGGAGACTGCAGTCCAGGCACTGCCCGGACTACCACATGGCAACCAAAAATGACAAAGCAACCAGGCATGGCAAATAGAATGTGCAAATGTTACAAATTACAAGGCATAGAGTATTTAGAGTATATAACAACAATGAGAGCTATACTCGAAACAGATCAAAGTTAGATATTTCAAGGACTCGGACAACAAATGGAAATAAACTCTGTAATTTAAGCATAACTTAAGCATGAACTCCAATTTTTTGTAGTCGGCATTTAAAATTCAATATTAAAAAAAATGAAATATAATAATAGTTGCCTCGCAAAAAAGATTCTGCTAAGTCTACTTTGTTTTTATATTTTTGGCTGCAAAAATTTTAATACAAATTAAAATGGTAAATATAATTTTTATTTATTTACTTTTTTAACCCTGACAAGAACTTATTTTAATAAAAATAACTTCAAAATAATATGTTGTTACAAATTTAATAATAATAATATGAATTTTCAAATTTTACTCATCATGTACGAGTTCTCAAAATTAATATTAATATAACTGTTTTATTAAAAGATTTTAAACGAAAATTCATAAGCATATTACGAATATTAAAACAATTTAATTAATAAAAACTTTTAAAT
Organism: Drosophila stalkeri; assembly: GCA_035047405.1. NCBI lineage: Eukaryota > Metazoa > Arthropoda > Insecta > Diptera > Drosophilidae > Drosophila > Drosophila stalkeri. The sequence continues at coordinate 21,187,445 of JAWNPR010000039.1, forward strand.
ATTTTTAAGAATATTAAAAATAATTTATTTTTTTATGATATTGATATTCAAGAATTTGTTGACATTAAAATATATAATATAATAAATAAATATTAAATTTTATAAATTGTATTATACATTTTAAAATTCATTGTTTTTCTGGGCGAAAAATGAATACATAATGCAACAACAGCCCATGGAGTCTAAGAGAATGTATTGAAAGTATTTTTATGTATATTCAAATAAAGATTTCAATTAACTATGAATACAATATAGAATAACATATGCTTTTAAAGACAATTCGAAAATTGCTTACACAGCCAATAATATTTTCGAGAAAAATTTTAACAAAACAAAAAAACTATAATCAAAAAAAAAAAAAAAAAAACAGAAAATGTATATATATAAATAAATAAAATAAAATTCAAAACAAACAATGCTCCAAGGAAAACATTAAAAAAAATTATTAGAATTTCTTTAAAATCAGTTATCGAAAATTAAAATAAATATAATGAAAATAGTCCTCACAATATGACTATGAAAAAAAAATGGGTTAGAAATCTAAAGTAAAGAGTCGTTTTTTTTAAATATATATAAATCAATAATCTTTATCAAGAATATATATATATATATATTAATATTTCTATGTATAGAAAATTTTTTTGCAGTTTTGTTGAGTTCAGTTCAGCCCTGGCTGACTGGCAACTGCAGCTTAACAGGAAACTAAATAGCGCACAGCCGCACACCTATATACAGTCAGAAAAAAATAAATAAAATAAACGCATACCTATGCAAAACTGCATTTTACACACACACCCACAAACACACACTGATGCATTTATTGTATATAGAACATTTTATTTGAATTTTTGTCTTTTTTTCGCTGCTTGCATTTTGTCTATTTTTTGCGCTTGACCAAATGCAGCGACAACTTCAACAAAATGTGTGTGTGTGTGTATGTGTGTGTGTGTGTTTATAATAAATAATAAAGCATACACACCCACGCATATGGATGCCACCGCGTCGCTCCCCGTTCCCCTCTTGTTTTTTGATGTTGCACAAAAAACTCTCGTTGAATTTTGCGCACATTTTACGCCTGATCGAAATATTTTGCGCCAGCGGCCAGTTTCCCTTACAGAAAAAATGCCAAAGACACCCACACATACACATATACACTCAGCCCACACACACACACACACACACACACTCTCACCAAATCCCTACCCGTTTAGCTAGACCCCTTCTTGCCTGCCTATTCAAAAACTTTTATTGTGTCCCAATGTTTTTTCTACTTTGACGCGCGCTCCAAAAATTGGCAACGCTTTACGGGCTGCACATGGCCCATAAACTGCAGCAGGTTAGGTAATGGAGTAGGGGTAGGGTGAGGGTGAGGGTGAGGGTGAGTGTGAGAGGATGGCTGGCTAGCTTTACTATATATGCGGGGCATGCAGCTTAGTGCACTGTTATGGTTATGACTGTGGCATGATAGCTCATAGCGTTCATAGTCCGTGTTTTCCTATTGGCTGCATTTGTTTGTTTTGGCCGCTTATGCCGCCACGCCCCCTGGCCGCTGCACAGCCACCTACACCCGTCCACAATTTGTTGCTCATTGAGGTAGGTTAAGCTAGTGAAAAACCAGCAAAAATTCGCTGCTTGCCAATGTGTATGTGAGAGTGCATTATATATTTGCAATACCTCATAGATTTGGTTAATCAGGTATAGTTCGCTCTGTGGGTGTGGTCTATAATCGGGTTGGTTTTTCCTATTTTATTTATTTAAACATATATATTTTTTTGTGATTTTTTTTTGTTTTTATATTGTTGATTTTTAAAGTATGTTCGAAACTGTTTCACAAACAAAATTTATTATAAATTAAAATTAAAATTTTACTAAAAGTTTAAATTGCATATGTAAAGATTAAATCAATCAATAGGTCATCGATCTCATATATTGATTGGGTTTACATTTATTTAAAGTATTTTTTCATGTAAAAAAATCTCCATTTTATTATTAATTTTTTGTTACTTGATCTATTAATATAAGTCAAAGGGAATAGAATAGAAAATAATTAAGAAAGATTTCTATTTCATTTGACATGAGAGAAGCTTTACTTTAAATTTATATAAATGAATTAAAACTAAATAAGTAATATATTTATTGATTTAACATATTTACAGATATAATTAAATATTTCTGTTGAGCTTTATTAATAAAATAAAAGAAGAATTTTATTTCTGCCTATGTTCAAATTCAAATTTGAATTTCCATTTCATTGTTTTAAAATAATAATGAGAATGTAAATATTTTATTTTGAAATATTTTATTAAAAAAAAAATTGAAATATTTGATTTAAAATCAATTCTAAAACATTTTATTTAAAATAAATTATAAAGTATTTTATTTAAAATAAGTTATAAAGTAATTTATTTAAAAAAAAACTATTAAATATTTTATTAAAAATAATTAATAAAAAATATTTTATAAATTATTTTATTTAAAATAAATTATAAAATATTTTATTAAAAATAAATAATAAAAAAATGTTTCTTTAAAATAATTTATAAAATATTTTTTTTAAAATAAATTATAAAATATTTTATTGAAAACAAATTACAAAATTTTTTTAAATAAATTTAAAAATATGTTATTATAAAACATATTATAATAAATTGCATTATAAATTATTAACAATAATTTGAAATAATTAAACAATTTTTAATAAGAAAATGTATACAAAATTTATATATTTACTTAAAGTTTCCATTATAACTTTGTTATTTGAAAATATTATGAAGTTGCAATGCTGTTGTGCTTAGATACATACATGTAAGTAAAAATATGCATATATGTGCAAGTATTCCCATTTGTATGAAATTTCTGAGCAATCTTTTCGCTCGTCAAGCAAGAATTAAAACATTAAATTTAGAACCTGACATTGGTCGTCGAAGTGTTCGAGTATAGAGTAAAGTGAAGAGAAAGACTCTTGCGCTCTATTTCCCCATTTAAATACCGTGAAAGATCATGGCAATAGACATTGGTTTATTGGATAAGAATATCATATTAAAGACATTGTTCTTCAGAGCAACGAAGAGCTCCACATAGATTACTCTAGCTCACTCATCGCGGCGCACAGCAGCAATTGCTGTACTCATTCAACTCCATTGTTCCCTTTTTTTTTCTCTCTCAGTGGAATTGAAAGTGGAATGAAACAAAACTAGAGTTTCAATCGGTCCCTTTGGATCAGCCAAAGGGGGGGAGGAATTAATCAAATTCCTCTCAATACTTTGAGACTATACTTAGTCCAAAATAATATAATATACAAATATAATCAACTCGTAGTCAAATAAAAAATCAAAAATAAACACTTAAAAAATCAAAGAATATTTCTCTGCTGGCAATTCTTCGAATAATAAATATTTCAGAATTTCTCAGGCATAATTCTGTATTTTTTTTCTCCTTCTCTATCGGCTCTGCTCATGCTCAACTTCTTAATGCATTTCGAGTGCATTGAACTGTCAGGCAACTTTAAAATGATAATACCATGGCTATGATTTGCATTTCGACCGCAATATATATGCCCATACATGGTTTCAGCTTGATTTGCTTCACCCATTGCAATTTTCTTAATAAATTATTATAAATTCTCAACTTTTCCCATACATATGTGACTCGATTTTGATAATGTGAGTTGCCATTTATATATATGTATATATATATATATATATATGTATGTGAGTGCAAATATATGTTGAGTGGAGCATTGGCATTGCATCGTATTAGCTGCTTATTTGCTGATATGTATATGTCTAATGTGCATGAATTAGTAGGAGTTCGTTTTTACTGCTCAACGGCAATTGCAATTTTAATGCAGCCAAACAGTGCCTGCCAAAAGTATACAATCAATGGCCAATCAAAAGTTGCAGAGCAGCCGCAGCCACATCCGCAGCCATGGCCATAGCCATAGCCCAGTCCCCAAGCCCCTTTGGCTACTTAGGAGCACTTTAATAACACATATATTAAAATTTTAGTTATTCATGTAAGTCTACGAATGGGTTGACAAAAGGCAGCATGAAAATTGCAAAATATACGAGCCAACAAAAATATATGTATATATTTATATACATATATGCACATATAATTCGAATTATATACATACAAACATAAATATATTTAAATACATATATAGAGGAGCTTCGTATACATAGGCTGAGACGAGCTCACATATTTGCAGTAAAATTTTAAGAAAATGCAGCAGCAACAAATTTCTGGCCAAGACAACGCAAGCCACACTCTCAACAGGTGCGAGCGAGACCGAGACCGAGAGAGAGAGAGAGAGAGTGAGAGTGTGGGAGCAGTGCAGAAATCTTAAGAAAATTGCACAAGAAGTTGCTGCAGCTGCAGTTGCAGCATCAGCAGCCACAGCTACAGCCAGAGCCTCAGCCTCAGCAGTTGCATTCAAAATCAAGAGTGGGTTGTGCGTGTGTGTGTGTGTGTGTGTGTGTGTGGGGCGTCGGTGCGTATGCGTAATGCGCTGCTCAAAAACTATGAAGCAGAGCACTCCAATGCCTAGACTGAGACGAAAACCAACTAAGAAGCTCCGAATGCCCATTGCAGTTCGAAGAGAACTCAGCAATACACTTGGAAAAAAGACGTGAGTGAATGTGAAGAGAGTTTTTTTTTATGAGAACAAGCGAAGAATGGAATTGAGTCTTGGGCTGCGTATGCTTGAAAGAGTAGAAGGAGAGCTTGAGTATATTTTTGTATATTATAAAGATTATTCATGAAAAACATTTAAAAAGAAATGAAGTGATAATCAAATGATAATCATTATAATTTTCACAATTGACTTGTTTTGTTGAATGTAAATTTCGCGTGGCGTATACTGATTCATGGTAAAAATTTACTTGGATTGACGTCGCTACCAAATGTGTCAGTTTAATATGAACAACTCTGTATTTATTTGGAATATTAATATAAATCATATTTAATTTTTATAAGTTTCTCATTAGCTTTTTCATCATTTTCAGTGAAAAGTTATAAAAAATAGATAATTAAAATAACTCCTAATGAAAAACATTTCATAAAATATAAATAAAACTATTTCATAATGAATTTAATTCATTTTTTAGCATAGTTGGCAAATGAAGCGAAGAGACGTCTTTCACTGATACTCTAAGAAAAGACTCAGAGAGATATTGATTTCATGGGATCTTCAATGACCGATTGGCACACAATCGTTTTCTTTCGATTTATTTCACTCTGCCAATAAAAGTTGCAGTAAAATCGTTAATAAAATATACAAATTTCAATAAACATAAAAAATTAAAAAATATAAAAAAGTAATCTCTTTGATAAAAACATTTTATAAAATGTATATATCAAGATTTAATTATGTAAATTAAATAAAATTACTAATAATTTTCTAGTATTAAATAAACTTTAAAAGTTCTTGAAACTAATTTGATATGAAGAATTGTTTGCATATGGCACATTGTGAATATGTTGTGTATAAAATGTTTATATAAATTCACTTTCATCTGTTAACAATTGAATATAGTTTATGTTCTCTCATAAAATACATTCTCATCAAACATTTTCTTCCAGTGCCTTTGCATCTCCTCAAAGTGCCTCAGCAGAGTGGGGGGAACTACAAAGAGTGTTGTGTTGGGAGTTGGCTCTCTGTTTACTTGACATTAAGTGCATAGAAAACTTATTATTGCAGGCTCTGACAAGTACAAAAAACAACAACAACAACAGCAACAACAACCAAGGCCAACAACAATAAGAGCAATAGAAACAACAAGTACAGCAGATAAGCAAGCAGAAGCATATAAATAGATATGTATATAGATTTTTGGGCATATAATAATGAAGTATGAGGGCAGACAATGTGCACTTTTTGAGAGTGTGTGTGTGTGTGTGCAGGGGTGTATGTGTGTGTGTGTGTATGGGTGTATGGGTGTATGTGTGTAAGCTGCAGATTTTCATTAAATTTTAAGATGCCTCAGCAGGCGACGCCTGTAAGTATGCAATGCATTTTTGTTCGGCACCCAGAAAGCTTTTATATAAAGTATAAGACAGAAAGGCAGCGAGTAAGAGAGCAAGAGTGAGAGAGAGAGAGAGAGAGAGTCGAGCCTAAGCATATATGCCTCGATACTGGTCAAAGGCCCAAGAAAACTCACACTAGGCCTTTTGCAAGCATCATAAATTTTGTTGGAGTAGGCTGTAGGACGCCAGACCTGGAGTCGGGTAGAATGGAGACCGTTGGCAAATGGCTTTGGCTGGGGGGGGGGAGTGGCATAAAATGCATTTTGTAACGCACAGCCAGGCAGGTTGACTGCAATGTCAGAGCACTAAGAAATGTGGCTATTGTATGACGATCGAGGGGGGGGGTTTGGGTTGTATTTGTCTCGCTTTTCGCAGGGGTTGCAGAGAATGACGACGACGACTGAGTGCCTCAGTTTAGTCTCCCACACATATGCACCCAACTCCCCCTCACAGCGCTCTTCGATGCAGCTGTTGATGCTGCTGATGCTGCTGCTGTTGCTGTTGCTGCTTCTGTCGTATTCCTTGTCGTCTTTAATGCATTATTTTGTGTGGCAACACTCAGCGGTAATAACCCGAAGATAAAACCGCCCCGCAGCCGCCCCCCAACACAATATCAACACACACACACACTCTTAAGGTGTGAGTAAATGTGCCTTTGTTTAAAGCATTTTCGGTCTATAGTTAGTGTGCGTGTGTGTGTGTGTGTGTGTGTGTGTGTGTGTGTGTGTGTGTATCTGCTGTGCTTTGTGGCCAAAGTGGAGCTTGATTAAAATTGATTGAAGCAAATAAATGCAATTGGATTTTTTATAATCATTGCAAAGTGTCTAAAATTATTGCAAATGCATTCAAGCAAATATTTTCACTAAAAACGATCTTCAAAATGTTCAGTGTGAAAATTTAATTTATGTTTATAAATGAGTTTTAGGTATGGCAAATTATTGAAAACTATAAAATATTTGTTAAAAATTAAACAATTATTTGCAAATGACTTTAGAGGTTTACAAATTTGAATAACTCTTGATATCTTAAGATATTTATTTTTTATACATATGCCTTTATGTAAACATAATAATTTACATTGATCTGTTGGTGATGTCTTATATAATTTATATAGAGATCCTTACATATTTTCTATACAGATTTCTTTATCTGAATAATTATCAGGGATCAAGATCAAGAAATAATAATTATTTTATGAGTTATTTAAATGTAATTATTTTTCATTATTATAATTGATTTTTATGATAAAAATCAAAAAGTAATTATTACAAATTAATTTTTATATAAAAATCAAATCATAATTTTTATTTTCATAATTTTTATTATTAATCAACATTGAACTGTGGCGAATTTTGCCTGAAATATTTTATTGATTTAATTAATGTGATTATATCCTAATAATATATTTTTAATATGCATATATCCCTCTATTTTATAATTTATTTTATTTTATAATCTGGCCGAGAAATTAAGAAGAAATATTTAATAGAATGATTCCTCGAGTTAGATATTAAAATATTTAATTTTTTTTTTATCATAACTCTTATTTGCGGTACCTGATTAAATTTTATTTGACTTGAAACTACTCATAAATAATTTATGAGTACTTAAACTCTTAAACACAAACGCAATAATTTCTTTTTATTTTTTTTAAAGCTTTAACTATTGCTGTAAATTCAATTTACTTTAGTTCAGTTCATTAATATAGTTTTTTAATATTTTAGATTTCTTTGGAAACAATAGATCTGTGAAAAAGGCAGGACTTTTCTTTCTGTGTAACAAGTTTCAATTGACAGCTGATGTAATCATTCAAGGTAAGCTTGATTCCCAAAGAGAACTTCAGTAATTACGGAATTACTCTCTCTCTCTCTCTCTCTCTCTCTCTCTCTCTCTCTATGAACATCTAAAAAACTGAAGGGAGAACTGCCATAAAGACAGAGCAACAGCAAGAGAGCAATTTCAACCACAACAACTCACACTCTAGCTGATCTATAACTCAAATAAACATTAGAAAGCTGTCAATACAAATCAATTAAAACATATTATAAATTCTTAAAGCAAATGACTCTTGATCGCATCCCCTACTTGAAGCAAACTTTAACTCAAACTCAACTCAAAAAAAAAAAAAAAGTTAACAAAAAATGTGCACTGACATGAGGGCGCAATAGATGGAGTTACATTTGCCACAAAAAAAAAATAAATAAATAATAATAATAATAATAATAATATCCTAAGACATATTCCCGCATGAGAGAGCTTGAGTTTGCCAGGCGACAGGACATGAAAGCGGACACCCGGACACTCAGACACCCGGACTCCATGGACGGGACAGGACACATGCGCTTGGTTTGTGGCAATGGCGGCGCACCTAAAGCCCATCAAATCTAATCTCCTAGCGACTGCTTATGCTGTTGCTATAGCTTGGACCCGCAACGTGGTTGCTAAGACCTGCGCAACCCCAACCCCCCTAACCGCCCTCTGCTCCATTCCATTTACGATGCCGCTGCTACTTTTCCAGTTCCCTCTTAGCGCCAAAAATGAAACGGACATCTTGCAGCAAAAGCAGCGCCCTAGTCCAGAACGAAAATTGATGACCAGCCAGGGCAGCTGCCGAGGGTCCTGAACTGGGCGGGCAGGCAGGACGAAGGAGACTGGACGAGAAGGGGCTTCTGAGCTGGGTGTTGGTCATTGGCGCTGCAGCCAAAAGAAGTAATTCATCTTATTTTTTCCACGTTGCTTTCGCTTTGGTCGCTGCTCAAGACGCCCACATGAGTCAGTGGCTGCCAAGGATACGCCAAAAGGATAATGAAAGCAGCAGCGGCAAAAGTTTCGCAAAAAAAAAAAAAAAACAGAAAAGAAGAAAGTATAAGAACTGAATGCGAAGGCGAAGGCACAAGTAGAGGGACCAAATAACCAGGACCCAAGAACCCCAAGCGCTGAACTTAAGTGAACTCAAACAAAAGGCGCAGGCGGCAACGGCAACGGCGATGGTGGCGTTGTCGGCCCCCACAGAGCCTTTTGCGCAAAAAGAAAGCAGAGAGCAGAACGAACGAGCCAGGACCCCCAGTCGCTTCGCCTAACATTCGCTGATAGCACTCACACGCTAACACACTCACACACACACACACACACACTCACACAAACATAGAGAATGGGAACGGATGAGAGATCGGGAGTGGTGGCTGCCTCCAGGCATCATTACATCAAATGTCCTTCGCATTTCAGCAAAACAACAAGATGGCGCTGCTCAGGACGAAAGGAACCCCAAAAGCAAAAGGCAACACGAATTGGAATGGGCGCTAGGATAACGCCGTGGCCGCATTGGCAAGCAGCAGCAGGAGTAGGAGAGGAAGCAGAGCAAGTTGGCGCCCGACAAAATGTCGAAAGGACTGCACAGCCAAAGCCAAGCAGTGGCTGCAGCAGAATGAGCAGGAGTAGAAGGACTAGCTCATTGGCGCAAGCAATAAACGTTAAATTTTTTCATGCTGCTGCAGCATAATGGCCAAGGCAACGGACAGGAACAGTAGCAGCAGCAGCAGCAGCAGCAGCAGCAGGAGCAGGAGCAGGAGCAGAGGCAGCAAGAAGTCCTACGAGCGGACTAACGTCTGACGTGCAATAAAAGACCAAAAATCCTTTACCATTGCGCTAAGCTTGGCAAGCGCTAAGACACCAAGCAAGGGGAGACACACAGGACTGGCAGGACTGGCAGGAGTCGCAGGAGGTGTGGACTAAAGCAATCGCAAAAATTTTTTGGTAACAGGCAAAAGTTTTTTGGAAGGCGGGAGCCCGAAACGAAATCTTGCTTAGAATTGGGCGCTTGAGTGGGTGGTAAAGGATATAAAAATAATCGTCATAAAAGGAGGGTTGGGTTGGGTTTGGGATCTGGGCACAAGTGGGGTTGAGACTGAGCGCGTACTGAAGTGCGGGTTGCTGTGAGCAACGTTGAAAGTAAATGGTGTTAAAGCCCCAGCATCCACTGATAAACAGAAAAATAAAACAATTTGAAAAACGTTTGCAAGAGAGAGAGAGAGCGAGAGAGAGAGAGAGTGAGAGAGAAATGTGCACAATAAATATGATAGTGTTTTAAAAAAATTAAATTGAACTTTCAAAAGTTATGGATAAGTGTCATATGACAATATTGAAATATATTAGAGATATTTCAGCTAGGCTTGAAATAAAAGAGATGAACAGCTAATATTTGAAGAGGTAAGTTCCAAGGAGAGGGAGAGAGGGAGAGGGAAAGAGAAAAAAGGCTAGTTTATCAACTTGGAATCCTAGGAAAATTGAGAAGATTATCTCATTAGACTTGGGCACATTTTGGCTTTGCTTTTAGCGGGATATTCAAACATAAACTAATATGCCTAATCATTTGCATTTAATGCTCTTGCTAGCATAATTTAACATACGTTCTACACTAATAATCTAATCTAATCTAAAACTAAGGTTATTCCTATTTGCAGCTCTAACTCGGTTTCCCTTTGCATTTCCTACGTTCCTTCGACTGTTCGCTTTCCCTTACTGTTTTATTAAATTGTTTTTAATGAATTTGAACTTTTTTTTTTTTTCATTTTCAACATTGCTCGTTTATGTGCGCTTGCTTCAACTGGTTGGCCAAAAAGTAACCCTAGGCCATCAAATTGTCCCTCGGTGCAGAACTCAGTTTACATAGGATGATGACCCTATTCTAACCCCATCCCCAGCTCCTATCTACCTGCCCAAACGCCCCGCCCCCTCCTACTTGCTGCTACGTAACCCCTCTGGCAAATGTCAGTCTTTGTCATACACTCCACACATCAAAACTCATTTCACGTTACGCGCATTATGTTTGCCACGGCACTTGGCGTCCATCAACCGACAGTTGGGGCAGCCAACGACTCGACACTGCGTGTTTGGGGGCTTGGTTTGGAATTATATTATAGTACATATATATGTATATATATATATATGTATGCGTATGTATGTATGTGACTTCTATATGTGGATTTTGGTTTTTAGTACGTTCAGCTAGTTAGTTATTAGAGAGCTGTCCGCTTCAACAGAACTGGTCGCTGAACTGGTTCCCACATAAAGCAAATGCTACGCTCTTTTGCCAGAGGCAGGGCGAGTAGTTGCTTCAACATAAATTCCATTTATATTTCTACCAACTTCGAACGACAGCCGCGCCCCAAGGCAAACGCCCCTTGGGCCAACAAATATAGCGGGTAGTGGATCATCGATGGGGAGGGGGAGGGGAGGTGGTGTTGTACTGCACATACATGAGCTAAGCCACAATTTGATATGTCCATTGTGTCTTATCAGGCGACATGGTTACCGCAGCGAGCGAGCCTCCCCAGCGAATGCCCAACCCAACCCAACCCAACCCCGGCCGGGCTCTAACTCAAACTAACACATGACGAAGTCAGACGCCCAACCCGCCCCAGAAGCCCCCAACTTCAATTCCAAGTCCAACCGCCATTTGGTCCCCGGGCATATCCTTGGGCATTGCCTTGCCCAAAATAAAAACCTCCAGCCATTCAGCCCCAAAACGAGAAATGCGCGCTCGTCAGTCAGTCAGTCAGCGCTCTGCAGCCACACACAGCGCTCCACAGTTCCACAACTCCTATTGCCTTATGCCACAATCCAAGTCCTATGCCCATTTCGTGCCAAGGGCCTGTGCCAAACCCAGGACACATCAGACGCTGCCCTGGCTCATTCGTCTAGCTTGGCACGCCGACTTTTTTTTTTTGCACTCCCTTTCTCACTCTCGACTTTGGTTTCCTGTTCAACAAATGCCAAGAAAAAGTTTTTTTTTTTTCGACATTTCTCCCCTAACATCTACGGCCCCTGTCCTTCATCATTGTCGTCGTCATCGTCGTCGTCCTAGCTCGTTGTTGAATTTGAAACGTTGTTGCGCCACCTTCCCGGCATGGGGGTTTATATGGGGGTCCGGTCGTCGCGCCACATGCCAGGCCAAAGGCAACACATTTGAAGAGGGTCCCACACACTTTACTGAGGCTACACACAGGGAGAGGGAAAGAATGATGGCAGAGAAGCTGAGGCAGTGGGGGAGCACGAAAGAAATGGTAAACTAAAATGAAAGAAATCCTATCGCCTCTCCCTTCCTCTACACAGTATGGACTTTGAAGGGTACATGTGTGTATTCTTGAGCTTCGCCTTCTAATACCCGTTAGCTGGCTAGCTAGCTGGCCCTTCGTTCGTCCTTCGGCTTAGCCCTTGGGTTCTGGGCCATGGGCTCTGTGCTCTGTGCTCTGGTCGTCGCCATGCTGCTCGTCTGCTCGTCTGCTCGTTTGTTCTTCGATTTAATGAAGGATATGCCGCATGTTTCGCCTCACATCCTCATATCCACACAGCCACTCACACTCACCCCTGTGTTACCCATTCGATCCCTTGCAGGTTTTATTTTTCTTTTACTTTCTTTTTATATATTTCATAACTTTTTTTTCTCGCGCGTTGGGCAACCAAAAAGTTTACTTTCAAGCCCAAAAAAAAAAAAAACAAAAAAGGGCGCCAACAAAAAGAGATGGTCCTAGATCGACCCCTGCCAACCCCAGCTCCACCCCAACGCCTTTTCATTTCGATTTCAAGGGGTTTTTCTTACGCTTTTCCTTTTGCCGCTCATCAAGTGCCTGGGCTGGCTGCTGTTTTGCATAATATGAAAGGCTTTTGCGCACAGCAAAAGGGGGTGAAATAAATAGAGTTTAACTCGGGCTCACCTTGAGCGAGGGCTATCGGAGTTCGCTTATAAGATGCCAAAGTTATGGCAGTCAAGAGAGAAGAAAAAAAAAAATGGAAAATTGAGTCAAATCGCTGAATTGGTGCCAGATACATAAGAAGCACAAAAAGTTACTGAAAAACGTGGATACAAATAGCCAAAGGATGGGGTATCACCAACGCCAGCTGTGCACAACTCTTCAAGCATCTACCAAACGAGGTAACAGCTCGGTTTGGCACCAGTCAAAAAGGCTGAAAGCCAGTTTATATCTATCAACCGTTTTTATAGAAGAGACTCTAGTAGAGTGAATATCCAAGTTAGGTAAATGGCTTGCTATATATGAAGTTACTGAATAGTAATGTAATAGAGTATTTGAAATATTTGTAAAAGTATCTATAGCTTAGATTTCTCTAGCTGAGGCATCTCTAGCTTGGGTATCTCTGATTGAAATATATCTAAATGAGGCATCTCTAGCTGAGATATTCTTGATAGAGATCTGTATCTCTCTAGTTGAGGTATTCTTGACTGAGATAACTCTAGCTGGTCTAGCTGAGGTATCTCTGGTTGAGGGATCCCTAGCTGGGATGTCTTTAGCTGAAGTATTTCTAGCTATTTTATCTTTCTAGCTAAATTATCTATGTTTATAATGTTTCTCAGGGTTCTTCAGCTAGCTTCTATCTATCGATAATGTATTTCTAACTAGAGCATCTCTAGCTGAAGTATCTCAAACTGAGGTATCTCTAGTCGAAATATTTATAGTTAAAGCAACTTTAGTTGAGATATATCGAGTGCATTTAATAGATGTATCTCTAGCTGCTGTATCTATGGCTAAAGTATCTTTAGCTAATGTAATTACAACTAACTTATCTTAAGCTTATGTTTCCATAGCTAAAATAGCTTTAACTGAAGTATCTTTAGCTGAGGTATGTCTATCGAAGAAATTTGATTTCCAGTATATTCAGCTTGAATATTTCTAAACAGAAAGCCTTATCTAATTAGACAGTTGATAGAACTTAAATATAGATTAAACAGGCATAAAAGGAAGACTTATAGCAGTTGTGTGTATTTTCCTCTCCGAAGCCTCTCCAGAGCAAACATTTGCCCAAATTGCCATATCTTCAAGAGGTTATCAGCAATATGAGGGTTAAAATTGTAAACTATGAACCTAATTAATTTCAAGCACAAACCAACTATAGCCAAAGGCTTAAAAACCACAGCATGCCCTCATGAACGTAACTGGCCTAAATGAATATCCAATTACATTTAAATTGCATTTCAACCAATAGCTAAACTATTTTTAAATGCAATATCTCTGCAAGTCATATTTATAGATATTAATATTAACATTTTCCATCTTGCATTGCATTCATATATCCATTTCGTAATACTATCCCAAGACATTCATCATACAAGTAGTTTCAATTGCTGACTGGCATCAATACATTTCCAACTCTGTTGGTATAGTCTTTCAATAAAGTTGACCACACCCCCTCCCCTAAGGAAAGCCAAAAACCAACTACACCCCATGCACTTAGGCAATGAAAATGAAATCAAGGGAGCAGCAAAAGAAAATTTCGTTTCCTGCGCGAACCCCACTTGATATTTTGTCAAAAAAAAATGTATATATATATATATATAAAAGTAATTAGATTCGAGGTTATTGGATAAGCGCAAACGAGGCAACAGAAAATTGTGAGTCCACATACGCGTCATTTGGCAGGAGGAGGCAATAGCTTGGCTTCAGGTTCTTGCAGACATTCGGACATTTTTATGCTCTATACATATTTGACGGTACCAAAAATGTGAAACACAGTGAGACCGAAGAAGAAATAGAGAGGGAGAGGGAAAGAGAAGTAGAGAAAGAGAGTTGGGTTCGTCCAAGTCCTGCTCCTTCACGTTGTCGCCAGCAACAAATTAAATGTTGAAAATAATACAAAGATGTCCTTCCAGGCGACGCTAACGACGCGAGCTCAGTTTACGCTTTACGTGGAGGATTACGGCACAACTGAATCGAGATGTGCCATGAGTAGGGTGGGGTGCGGTGGGGATAGCTACAACTGCTCCCGGCTTAGGTTTGGGGTTGGGAGGGCAATGCTCTGCCTTGCTCGCTATAGGGTTTGGCTTGGGTAACGCCTGTCCAATGTCAGCGTCAAGGCAACCAGGCGCAAAATCTTCAGGACCACCAAGTAACGCAACTCAGAATATCCATCTAGATGTAGGGAGGGGGGCGCGCGCGGGTCGTTGATGGCCTGAAGTTTTGATGATGATGAGCGGCAGCAGTGCCTGGGCATATGGGTGGGCCGGCACAACTGGGGTGTTCCTAATCAAAAATAAATTTCAGCTTTTCAAAGTGAAATGGGGAGAGAAAAAGCCCGAAAAGCAAAAAAGAACTGGAAAAAAAAAATATATATATATATCTATATATATATATATATATATATCGTATTTTTATACGCGTTCATTTGGAATTTTCATTTTGGGTTGGAAAATTGTGTCTGATTTGCATTTACAAACGGGACACGGGACACGGAACAAGAAGGGGTCGCCCACTGACAGAAGGGAAAGGGTTTTTGGGCCCATGTGAAAGCGGCACATTTTGTGAAAAGGGTTTTGGCAAAACGCGCGCTCTGAATTAGGATTAGATGACGTTACCCAGAGCACGGGGGTGACAAAGTGATTAAAAACCAAGGCAAGCAAGGCTCAGCAAGGAAAGCAAAGTAAAGGAAAGGAAAGGCCAGGGCCAGGCCAGGGCCAGGCAAGAAAGGCTCTACATAGAGTTGGGCGTTCGCACAAGATGTGCCGAAGTTTGCAGGTGAAATGCGTCCTTTGATGGCAGGGTAGGCAGGGGTAACGACTCTATAAGGGTTGCTACCCCCACTGTGTCTGACTGTACGCCTATTTTAATTTCAGTTAATTGTGTTTTGCATTTCAGCAAAAACATTCGTATATATTTTGATGGAAATAACAGCAGAAAATCGCTGAAAATGTTCTTCAAAAACAGGATTTTGCTTCTTTAAAAGGGGGGTTGCTAAAGTAGAGGAGGAGTACGATGACGAGAGGGTGAGTAAAAGTGAGAGAGCAATGGGTTGGAGGTGGCGGTGGTGGTGGGGGTGTAGACTTAAAGGGTTGTATTTAACAGCGAAAGTTGGCAAAGTTACTTTTGAGTAGTTTTTGAGTCTTACAAACGAAAGTGAGCTGAAAATGAGATGGATATATATAGATGATATATATATAAACACAAAATATACATGAGGGTACGTATACAATTTATATAGTGAATTGCCAGTCTGACCTAAGATTGTTAAAAGTACAAAGATTTGAACTTGCCAAAGCGAAATTGTCTGGACAAAAATTACTTATATGAATCAAATTTGTGCTGGTCATGTGTAAAAGGATAGACTCGGAGTAGGAGTTGCGGTTCGTTACCAGTTGGGCATAGAACTCAAAAGAAAAGTCACTGAAATGGGAGTTAGTGGTGAGAGAATAATGATTATTAATAAGTTTAAAACTTATATGTGTGTTGGCGAGAGTTAAGAAGAGAGAGCACCGCTTTGAAGATGAAGTCAGCTTCACACGGTTGCATAAAGAACTCTACTCTACACTGGAATCTAGCAATTCCCAAATGTGACTAAGCTCATTTTGGCGACACGACTCTAGATACTTGGGCAGACTAATAGCACATCCAAACCAATTTGTATCTCAACTACAAACAATTTCAGCAGAAGATTGAAAAGTATTCAATCTCTAGACAGCAGTGGAATCAGCAAATGACTTGAGTAGATAATGAACAAAATGTAAGATATATAATGGCTCACAGATCCAAACTATTTATGCCTTTAAGCACCAGCCTGTGCTATGATTAGACAATCAGTTGCACTAAAATTAATAATATTAGTTCAAAAATATAAGATATATTTTTCTATTATAGCTATTCCATATTTCAGTTGCATAAAATCAAAAATATCTGTTCAATAATATCTCTTATATAATATAAATATAAGGGTGTTCCATATTTTGTTTGAATTACTTTGAAATTTTTTATGGCAAATCGATATTATATTATTTTTTTTTTAATATTACACATTGAATTATTTTTAATTTATATGGCATACTTTGTTCAATGAGTTAATATCAGCATATTACATATTTGTTGTTTCCTATATTTCAGTATAATTTTATTTAAATAATAAAAAATAAATAAAAATAATAATGAAAGATGATTTTTATTATCAATTTCACTTATAAGAATTGATAATACAAAATCATATTTTATTATTATTTTTTATAATTATTTTAATTATTATTTTTATTTGTCATAAAAATTCCATTGTAAACATTTTTTGTGTTATTAAAATTAATAATACAAAATCATCTTTTTTTTATTATTTTTAATTTTTTTTTATTATTATTTTTATTACATATGTACATCTATGTTATGTGCTTCATATTTAGAAAGCTTATTATGACAAATTGATTCTATTATTATTATTATTATTAATTTATTTATTTATTTTTTTGTTAGATATTGTTTATTGTATGCAATATGATAGATTTTTCATATTTTAATCAATTTATTTGTTAATTTTGTATTGCAAATTTTTGTAAAGAGATATTATATTTAAAAAATAATTTATTTTTATTTTTTCACAAATGAAAAATATTTGATTTCATTGTATGCAATTTTTTGTAAAAAGAGATTGCTTTGAAATAATCATTTTTATTTATTTTGTATTTTATTTATTTATTTAATTTCTCTTTATTTATATAGAGTATATATTTCTGAACGAATATTTAATTCGTACTCATTAAAGTTTACAACTTTACAACTGACATTCACTCATTCATACGACACTCATTTAGCTCTGGTGTTAAGCACATTTGAATGCTATCAAATTTCAATAAATTTCACGATTTATGCAAATATAATTTCTTGGCTACAAATAAACCTATATATATATACACATATATGTATATATAGAACATTTATATAATATAATCATATATGTATTGATCATAAAAATCTCGCATATTTAAAGTTAATTGAAAATCAAGTTAATGCGTTTAATTGAATGAATGCTGCATATGTTGAGTGAACAAAAGTGGAGCGTCATGGAGGGCGGAGAACTGGGGGTGACCATGTAGAACGGACTAAAAACATATACTGGAATGCAATGAAAACAATTAATAAAAAAAAAAATAAAATAAAAGAAGAGGAAAACACTCACACACACACACACACAAATATAATTACTCACACACAGCGGGCAGTCTGAATGTTGAACTGCGGCACAATGTGCATATTTATATATGGAAAATTATATACAAACAGAGCACACACACACACACAGACACATGGCTAGTATATAAGTATGTGTGTGTGTGTGGGTGTGTAGAGAAAATCATAATGATGGCGATGCATCATTGTAGAACAAAAGGCGCTTTGGCAGCGACACGCACACAATAAATAGGGTTGCCACCCACACACCTGCGCACCCTCACACACACACACACACACACGCACACACACACATGTGTGTGTGGTACACTATTCTGCTAAGGGGACTGCTTAAAGGTGTGTGTGTGTGTTTGTCTGTTCTAATCAATGACTTGGCCAGACAATCGATGGCTTTGAGCTGCCTTTATGGCAATTGCTGGAATGATGGCAACCCATTGTTGTTAGGATTGCCTATGGGGCCAGTTGGGCTTAAGGAGCACCTTTCTTATATGCATAATAATTATTTTAGTCGTAAGAAAAAGAGATGGCTAGCAAACTCTTCAAAAATTGAACAGGAAATTTAGTTTCTAGCTTGTTTGTACTATTATAATTATTATTATGTCAGGTGTGTGTATATCTCCGTGTGTGTGTGTGTGTGTGTGTGACGCCCACGTCTTGAGGCCTAAAAATATGCAATGCTATCGATTTGCTGCATCGCCAACCATTTTGTGCTCTATACGTCCTGCTCTAACGCACGCACTTGTCTTATGTTCATTTTCCATTTTTCTTAAGATGCATTTTGATTACAATTTTGACCAGCACACACACACACACACACACACATGAACACCCACCCATGAACACCTGAGATATATATATATATATATATGTGTCTTTGTTGATTTTTAGACTGGCTGTATATATGTTTATATATATATCTGGCAATACATGTGCATATATGCATTCACACACATATATTGATGCAGAATTTTTGGGCATTTATTCTATTTGAAGGGTTCGAGTAAAATGTCTTAAGAAATTGCATTTTCTTGTTGCAACATTTCAACGTCTCCAAGTTTTTGTCCAGTTTTATGCATAAATGAGCAATTTACTTTGTCATTTGTGCTTCTCTAGCATTTAGATTAATTTGCACTCTAGCTCTAGTTATTTATTTATATTTGTGTATTGCATATGCTCACACATATATAAAGAGAGCAAATTTTTGTTGCCCTTAGGAAACATTTTAGAAATATTAAGAAAATATTGATATCCAATTTTAATAAAGTTTTAAATCAGCTTTATTATCTAAATGCAATTAGATTAAACTACCTATAAGATTTTATATATATTAAATAATGCTGATAATATTAATGAAATATGCACGAAAAATTCCTATCTTTTTCTTTCAGAATATAGGAAATTAAAAAAACTATATTTCCATGTAAATAATTTTATTTTTCTGTTAAAATGTATTTGATATATTTTAGTAATTTTAATTAAAAATTATAATACTTAGAGTCAGTCATTCAAATGTTTATTTTTAATTTTATTTTTTATTTTATTTATTTTTTTACAAGTACTATTATTATTATTATTATTATTATTATTATTATTATTATTATTATTTTTATTATTATTATTATTATTATTATTATTATTATTATTATTATTATTTTTTATTTATTTTTTTTTAATATATATAATTATCAATTTTATTTTTTGAAACTAATTAATTTATATTTATATTTATATTTTTTTAATGTTTAGTATTATTATTTTTTATTTATTTCTTTTTATTTATTTATTCATTTTATTTTTTATTTGATTAATTTTTATTTTTTTTTAATTTTATTTTTTTATTTAAATATATAAAAAAAATTCCGTTAATCAATTGTTATAAAATTTCAAATTAGATTCAACAATCAACAAATTTAGTAAAATAGATATACAAAAAATATATCCTTACAGACATATTATTTTTTCTAAACTTTTTGTCATAGAAATTACTAGAATATTTTATTGCAGTTCATATGCTCACTTTCTCAATTCCTCGATCTCAATTCTAAGCAGTTTCATTTTCTATATTCTTTTTAATTCAATTTCTCTCTCGATTTCCCAGCTCTTGCAATATTATATTTTTTTCTGCATATTTTTGTCTGTCTCAGTTCAAAAATTTCCTTCAAGATTTTTCACCCTTACATTCGGCAATTAAAATTAAATATGTGCCTATATAAAATAAAAAAAAAATTCTAATTTTGTTGTGCTCAGTCAGCAATGCACAGACACACACGCACACACACATACACCTACACATTTGCGCATAAACAATGTGTGTGTGTGTTGACACCCACAAGTTGAATTTTCGACAACCGAAACAGAAACTTAAACCACAAAACTTGCTGCACTTTCTTTGCAATTATATAGCGTACTCGCTTCCACACACGCACTCGCGCCGTGTGTCTGTGTGTGCACTAATAAGACATTTGGAAATGTAGGCGCTCTCGCTCTAGCATTCTGCATTCGACTCTTTCTAGGCGGAAATGCAAAAATGTGCATTAGAAAAGCCCAAGAAAAGACCTCGCCGCCCCTCCCATCCATCTATCACGTTCAGCTGAGAGTCTGCAGCAGCAGAGGCTCTATGTATGTGTGTGTGTGTGTGTGTGGACGTTGCACATGTGCATGAGCTATGCAGTTCTGCTTGCATTTTAAGAAGCTGACCACACACTGACAGACACACACACACACTCACACACACACTCATGGGTAGCCCAAAATTCTTCGAGTAAAAGTAATGCAAGGCTTGCACATATAACAATCTCTCTGTGTGTGGGTGTAACCACATACATTTACCTATACACACACACACACACGCACACACATGCATATATACATATATAAATATGTATATATTGCTGACGTATGTGCACTCTTTGGTCAGTTTTCTTGCAAGAAAATCTAATCAACACACACAGCAGAGAGAGACAGAGAGAGAGAGAGAGAGAGAGAGAGAGAGTGAGAGAGAGAGCAGGTTGGGGCCTGAGTTCTGGTTTCTAGTTTCTGGGTCCTGAGTTCGTTTTGGCCAAACGTTACGTAAACGCAATGCTGAACGAGTGAAGTTTTCTGCATAATTCGTATCGAAGGTAGTTGGGGGCGTGGCAAGGCGAAGGCGAAGGCGAAGGCGTAGAGTGTAGTTGTCGCCAAGGTTTGGGTTAATTTCTCCCAAGAGGTTGACACAAGGCACAAAGGTATGCGCATATAAATGCACTGAGAGAAAAAGACGAAATATAATTTAAATATTTATAGATGCTAGAAATTTCTTGATTATTTCGAATATATGGAAATTAATGAAAATTATATATACATATAAAGATAAGAATGTTATGATTGTTTTGTTTAATTGAACATTTTTATATGAATATCTTTAAAATGAAAAAATTTAAGAAAAAATATTTATATTAATTTATTCATTCATTGCATATAAAAAAAATATGAATACACATGTATATTTATATATATATATATATATATATATATATATATATATATATATATATATATATATATATATTTTTTTTTTTTTTTTTAATGTTTCATTTAATTTGTATTTAATGAAAATAGTATTTAAAAAAAAATAAAAATAAAATATATTTGTAATATAAAATTTTTCGAAATTTTAAATATATTTTGGTATCAAAATTACAAGTTCAAAGAAATAAATAAAATTATATATAAATATATATATTTATTTTTTTCTTTTTTTCTGAGAAATGCAGCAAGTAATTTCATAAATGCATATATATCTATATTTAAGTTTTTTATAATTATATATTTTAATTTTTTTATAATTTGTGTACTTAGTTCAATGTATAATTATTTCTTTGATTACAAAAATAAATAAATAAAAAAAATTCAAATAATTCATGTCAAATAATTACTTCTATTTCATTACTCGAGAATTCTTTTTTAAGATATATGTTTAGCTTGAGTTTTCTTTCTTTTAGAGAAATTATTACAAGTAAAAGCCGAAACCAAACTAGAAGTCGGAAAAGTCAATTTTTGCACAGCTGGACTTATATAGAATTTTTCTAAATTTGTATGCATAAGAATACCGAATAAGATTCCATCTTCGAGCTCCCAATTTCTCAAGGTGCATGCACATAAATGCTTTTAATTTGTGCAGGACACACACAAACAAACAAAAGGCACAATTTTCAAGAAAACTCTGCACACATGCATACTAATACACACAAGACCGAGCAGTAGAGACTCAG
This sequence comes from Drosophila stalkeri, assembly GCA_035047405.1. NCBI lineage: Eukaryota > Metazoa > Arthropoda > Insecta > Diptera > Drosophilidae > Drosophila > Drosophila stalkeri. Next base: position 21,209,670 of record JAWNPR010000039.1, read on the forward strand.
TACACTCACACACACACACACACACACACATGCCGAACACTATGTTTTTTTGATGGTCTGGGCAAATCTTGGGACAGTATGCGTCTGTAACTTGTGCTTCCATCTTATCTTTTTACTTGAAAGCCTCCACTTGCCACAGGACACAGGACACAGGACGACAACAACAGCAGCAGCAAATGGAGGAGTAGCCGTTGCAGGAGCAAAAGGCAGCAAAAGGATTGTCAAGGAACGAGTCGCATACGTAAGATCAAAGGCAGACGACACAACAGCAACAACAACAAAAACAACAACAACAGCAATAGAAGCATCCACAGGAGAACTAGAAATTCAGCTTTACGCATGCATAATCAATGCATTTCTTCTACCCAAACCAAAAGAGAGAGTGAGAGAGAGAGAGAGAGAGAGAGAGAGAGAGAGAGAGATAGCTTGCGACAGAGACAGCAAGAGCTATCTATACAGGTGCGAGCGGGAGGGCTGTATCATGTTATTTTCCATTTGGGATGGGTCAAACTAATGCCCTGCTCAAAATTAGTTGGAAAATATAATTCAAGCTTTTGGCAAATACAATGTTTGCATGCTTATTGCTGCTCAGAAATACATCAACTAATGCGTCAACTAGTATGTCTTCTTACTCTTCTTCTTCTTTATCTTTTGATTTGCCTTTATTATGTGAAGTTGCTCAAGACTATCAAGAATTGTTGGGCAAAGGCATAATTGGCTTGCTTAGAGGAAAGTTGTATATAAAGTCATTGGAAAAAGCTTCAATTAGCGATAATATTTTGAAGATATAATGAGTTCAGAATGGTTTATAGGAATTAGAAAATGATTCATTTAAAGAGATTTTTGTAACTGGACAAGTGAAGAGAGAATTTTATAACATTTTTTTATTGCAATTTTACAAAAATCTCTACTGTTCAATAAAAATTTCTCTGAATTTCATACAAAAATATGTATGTCGAACTATATTTATAATAATCCAATAAGAACTGATTTATATGCATTTCCAATCAAAAATACATTTAAACCAAGTCCTAATTTTTAATTAGTTATATTTTTCTATAGCTTAATTAAGTCCAAAACGAACTCGTATACTTAATTATCTATAAAAATCCAATAATAACTCGTATAATTAATTGTCTATACAAATCCAATAAGAACTCGTATATTAGAGTCTCCAGTTAGAAACATAATATAATCAATTTTTATGAAATGTCCATTTATTTTTATTTATTATTTTATTTTATATTTTTTTATTTATATATTTTTTATTTTTTTATATTTTTGTTTGTTTATTTATTGATGAATTTGTTTATTTATTTTTTTATTTATAAATACTCTCGAATTAAAATACGCAATAAAAAGTCAACAAAACCTAATACTCATAATTCAATGATCACAACTCTTCTAATAGCAACTCCGACACTTATCCAATAAGAACTGTCCTGTTATCAAATTTCACTTTGCGCTCCTCTTAATTTGCTTCGTTAAACAAGATTTAATACAAAAAAAAAAAAAAAACTTGACAGCATTTTTGTGATAATTGCAAATGCATTAACTCGCGCAATCAGTGAGAGAAAAAGGTTTCCCCAACAAGTTTCCACTCAATTCCAATAAAAAGCAATTACAAATCAATCAAACGACGCATCTATTACAACAAAAGCTTAACCGCAAACAGTTATTGAATGGCCCAAAGATACGATTAGTCTCCTGCCTCTCTCTTTCTCTCTCTCTCTTTCACACTCACACACACACTCTCTCTCTCTCTCTCTCTCTATCTATCTCCATCTCCCTTCCACTGTATTGCTTCACTGATAAACCCAAAAAAAATTCAACAATCCTTTGTCACAAATAACAAGGGAGAGCAACAAGGAAAACAAAATAAAAATCAACAAAAAATACGCAAAACGAAAAACAATCTTTACAGTTAGCATGCAAAATCAAAAATCATTCGAATTACACATTGCGCGCGTGTGTGTGAATGAGATAGCAAGCAAAATTGTTGCATCTCCTTTCTGTGCCACTTTTCAATTGATTTCGCAAAAGTCGTAAATTCCTTTGGCTCTGGGCAACAACTTTCGCTTGTCATTGAGTTTTTATTTTGTTTCTGCTCTTGCTTTGTTTTGCTTTGCATTTTGAGCGCGGTTTATTTTTATTTTATTTGTTTGTTTTTGTTTTGTTTTCCTTTATTTGTAAAAAAGTGTTAAAAGTAAAAGGCGAAATTCTCATAATGTTATTCAAAGCCAGTGCGCGCGTGTGTGTGTGTGTGTGTGTGCGTGTATGTGTGTGTGTATGCGTGTCGTCATACAATGAAAGGCAACCATAGTTGAGCACGACGCGAGTTGCTGCTTCTCTGTCTCTGTCTCATTCTACTGCTCGCCACGTCTCTCAGCGCCTCGTGTTTGTTTATTTGCATTTCCGCTTGACTTGCAGGCTTCTCTCTCTCTCTCTCTCTCTCTCAGTGTGTGTGTGTGCACGAGGCTCAACAGGTTGTTGTCTCCGGCTCGGCTGTTTTGTTGCTCTTGCTGCTTTTGTTGTTGTTGTTGTTGTTGTTATTGCTGGCATTGTCATTGAGTTTTTTTTGCTCGTTTTCTAGTTTCGTCTTTTTTGTTGCTTTCAAACACTTTTGCCTGCGCATTTCTTTATGTGTGTGCGTGCGTCGTCGTCGCCATCGCCATCGCCATTGCCATCGTCATCATCATCAACATCATCATTGTCATCTTCTCTTTTGTGCGCTCATTCTCTCTCACGACATGAACGCTGCGCTCTCAGCAGCATTTTGACGGCGACTGCGACGCCGACATGCCGCTCGTTTTGTGTTGTTTGTTCGCCTTGTTTGTTTATTTGTTTGTTTTGCTTCACTTTTTGTGCGCTTCTTGTTGCTGCGGCTGCCGCTGCCGCTGCTGCTGCTGCTGCTGCTGCTGCTACTTCCACTTTTGTGCATAATTTCTTCGTTTGCTTTTTGCACTTTTATATATGGGCGAAACTCAAGTTTTTCTTTTACTTTTACTGCAGCAGCCAAAAACGAATAAAAAGCATTTGCCAAGGACGTTAATTGTTTTGCTTCTATTTTCTTTTTATATATGCGAGCATTGCTGCATGTGAGTACGAGTGCGAGTGGGAGAGCGGAAGAGCGGAAGAGCGGGTGTGCGTATGTCTTTTGACTTTTATTTTTGGCATGTTTATGTTTGTCTTTTCTTTTTTCATTTTTGTTTTATTTGGTTATTGCCCTGCTTCAATTTGCGTGGACTTTGTGGTCGTTTTTTTATTGTTGTTGTTGTTGTTATGCTGTGCGTGGCCTTGCCGTTATTTTGATTTCTTTATTTCTTTTATACGCCGGCAGCACGTCTCGCTCGCTCTCTCTCTTTCACTCTCAGCGTTTCTCATTGTTTACTTGTCAGACTCTTCACTTTGCGGCATAAGTGGCGCTTAATTTATCAATTTGCGTTTCGCCAAAGGAATTCATTATTTGCCAGCTCGCCTCGCTGTCTCTCTCTCTCTCACTCTCTCTCTCACACTCTCTTTGCTTTATCTCCTGCCATGTTTGGCTGCTTTTCGTGCTGTGTTTAGCATTGTCTGGCTTAAGTCCGTTATTTATTTGTCATCATCATCATCAACATCAACAACATCATTGACATTGTTATTTTTATCGTTTCGCTTTTATTGTTGCTGTTCTTGTCGGAAGCTCAATCGTTTGCAATGCAATTTTTGCTAGCTTCTTCCACTTGCCTATCCTCATAATCGTAGTCAAATTGCTTGTTATGAGTGATTTCTATGTGTGTGTTGGTATTCCAATCAGAAGTATCGTGAGCGAAGAGTGCGTACTCTAGCTCTAGCTCCAACTCTATCTCCATCTCTTTCTATTACATATCTCACAGGCAGCTTTGAGAGCTTTAGTTAGGCTCAGTTTCTAAGCTCTATCTTCAAATATTTATATAAATACCGAGTAAACTAAACTAAAATAAATAATAGAGCAATACAATCATTTCTCTATCTATCTAGCTATATCATTACCAAAACATAACCTCAAATGTGTTAAGTTGCATGTAAATCCCCGGCTATCGCTAGTCATTCCAAGTAATTAAAACGCGTCTCGTTGTAAAGCCAAAATAAGTAATTGCCACCTTGTTTGGCAACTTTCAGAGCTCATCAGCAAACAGAAGCAACAGCAACAACGACGCACCAAATTGACAAATTAAAAGCAAGTGAAAATTTCACTCTAACCAGCAGAAAAAAAAAAAACACATAGATGAAGGACAGCTATCCAAAAGGAAAACAAGCCGAGCACACAATTAAGCAGAGCACAGAAAAAAAAGAAGAAATTAACGGGAATACCGGCTCAACAATTAGAAAGAAAAAGGGGTTCAAGAAACAATCGACAAGTCGAGCGGGGGGCGGGGCGGGGGTGAGTGAGACGAACTGGAGTTTGTTTCGTCCGCACTTTCGGGCTGCGCAATTATGATTATGGGTGCGTCTGCCTTCACCTCATTTCCTCAACCACCCCGCACTCCCTATATTTGCTCGAGCACCCCTCGTAAGCACACTTTAATTGTTTTTTATTTCTACGTTGTTTTTTTTTTTTTTGTGTGCTTTCTTTTGAGGGTTGTTGCCCAGTTGCCTGGACGGAAATTCATTAGAGCATTGCGCTAAAGATGCTGAGAGACTGAAACGGAGATGGAGAGAGAAGCTGAGATGGATGCTGCGGCCGAGGAGCATGTCAAAGCAGTTGCCAAGACGTTTTCTCTTGGCTTTTTCTTCTTCTGTGCGCAAAAATTGCAATTCTAACAAAAACCAACCAACCCCAGCTCCAGCTTCACATCTCCACATCTGTATAGCTCTAGCTGCCCCCCTCGCCCAGTCCAGCTCAGTGGACAATTGTATCTGCCAGTCGTCCATTTGGACGTCGCATGGCTCTGGGTGCGAGCGGGGCTCAGCAAAAAAGGGCTTCGCATCCTGTGCTGGCTATAAAAAATAAGGACCGCTAGCCAGGCGAGCAAACATAAAAATGCGTTCGCCCTGAAACGGCTTGGGCGGGGGCGCCTGCTGGACTATTGGACTGGCGGACTGGCGGACTGGTGGGCGTGCTGGACGGACAGGCACCTAAAACAGAAAGTAATCAACCCACACAGACGCACACTCAAACACACACACACTCACCCACACCCACTCACCCACCCACACTCACACTCACACACAGAGCCAGACAGCGAAGGAAGGACAGCGCATAGCTCGCTCTAACCAGACCCCAATCTCTCACCCCATACAAGCCACCCCCTTCGCTTGACTCGCCATCTCCAGCCCCATCTCCACCTCCACTCATTTGCACAAAACACACCCACAACTTGGCAGAGAGTAGGAGTAACTTTTCCATACACTTGGCGAAAAGACTTTACTTTAGTTGTGTGTAGATAGACAGAAATTGATGGATCCGATGTTAGGGATGATTTCAGGAGTTGCATATTAAATTTCAATAGCAATAAAGAATGGAAAACTTTAAATTAAAATTATTATAATTTTCACAATCAGAACTTAATTCAATAATAAATATTATTTGCTATAGCTTTATCTACTTCAGTTGAGTAAATAGAGAAAAATTGATTGATCTTGCTTAAAGAAGATCTCAGGCAGATCTGAGGAAGATCTCAGGAAGATATCAGGCAGATATTTGAAAGATCTCAGGAACATCTCTGAACGATCTCTGGAAGATTTCAGGAAGATATCAAGAAGATTCTGGAAGATTTTTGGAAGATCTCAGGCAGATCTCTGGAAGATTTCAGGAAACTCTCAGAAAATTTAAGATTTCGGAAATGGAAAATATATAAATAAAAGTAAGAAATATTTGGATAATTCAAATGTAATTCACTTTTCATGCTTATGTACATTATTGGATACTTCCTAAGGAAGATCTCAGGAAATTTAATATATTTCGGAAATAGTAAATATTAAAATAAAAATGAGAATATTTTTAATGAATTCAATGTGAGACAATATCAAAAATTGTTTCATATACTTTAATATACTTCAGTTGAATAAATATAGAGATCCACCGATTGATCCTTTTAATGAATGTAATCACAGGATATTTCATTCTTCACGAATAGTAAATATCAAAATTAATTTAAGAATCTTTTTGAGGACTCAAATTTAATGAAATATTAAGTATTATATAATAAATCTATTCGAATATAGAGTTGACTTCGCCTATATCTTAGACCACTATAATTCATTTTTAATTCAACTAGCAAAAGTTCCCCTTTCGTCAAGTGTTCCTTGCGTTTTCATTCTATTTTTTTTTTTCTCCATCATTTCTATTTTCTACGTTTTCATATTGGAGCTATGCAGAGCCAAGGGAGCAGTGGGAGCCAGTGGGGCGCTAAGAGAACGGGCCTGGCTCTGCGTCTGGATGGGGGGATTCGTTGCGAGCATTGTTCTTGTGCCGCCATGAAAATTAATGAAGAAGTGCCCGACCCATGTTCCAAACGGTCCTAAAACTCTGCTCGGTCCGTACAGACTGACTGACATGCCCGAATCCCTCGACGCGGTCAAGAGGAGGGTGGGCAAAGAGCGGATACAGCAGTAAAGGGAAAGAGTGGAGAGGGTGTTGTTGGTGGGGCAAGGCACCCTAAGCTCCAATTGTCGTTTTATTTTTCTGCCTTCAACTTCTAAGGGTGCGTGCCGTATTCTTGGCCAACTCCTGTGCACTCCTCTAAAAACAAGCCAAGAAATGCTTTTCCTTTAGTTTTTCTTATTCTTCTTACTCTTTTTTAATTTTTTTTTTTTTTTATTTTGGAGTAGCCCCACATTTATGTGGACTCTTTAATTATTTCTAGCGCACAAAACAATTTTAATTAAGCTTCTTATTAAAGACTCGATCTTATGTGCTGTTTAAAGGATTCGAAATCAATTTTGTATTGGGAGAAAGTCTATTGAGAAATAATTTAAAATTTGAATTGTTCTCAAATTGGTCGAATTCTTATTGGAATTCAAATATATATTTTTGTAGCCTAAAAAAAAGGTTTTGGATATGTTGAATAAAATATTTTTGTTTAAAAACTAAAAAAAAAAAAAAACAAAAAAAAATTGTTCAATAAAAAAAATTGCAGAGACTTTAAGTTAAACAAAAATTTGTATAAGATAAATTTTTCAAAAAATAAGAATTCTTAATTTAAACTCTAAATCGTTAACTTATTTTTTTTTTAGTTAAGAGTTGCATTTAATATTGAAAAATATTTTCATAATTTAAATATCTAGAAAGTAGAAAGCTAAATATATAATTCGATCTATTGCTGCCAGATTTTTTTCCGAATTTCTCTAGCATTATTTATTAAATTAAGTTTCAATTTATAAAATATTTTTAGACATTCATTTGGAGTGCTGCTGAAAGATTTGCTTTTATCATTAAACAAATTTTTGAGCAATAACAAAAACATATTTTTTTTTTTGCTGATGATCCCCTTAGCTGCATAATCAGATCTCTTCTAGCAAATATTGGATAGACTTTAATTTAGACTCGATGGGTCAGAAAAAAAGGCAGATAGAAAATAAAGGGAGCTTCCCATTTCATTTTTATTTTCTTCTTCTTTTTGTGGGGCCACAGACAATGTCTACGAACGAGACAGATAAAATGGCAAACGTGGAATGGCAAAAGGCAAGAGAAAAACCAAAAAAAAAAAAGAAAGCAAAAAAAAAAAAAAAAGAAAAGGCGAATGTTTAAAACGAGAAACGATTTGAGCAAACAAACGTCGCATTGGTTAAGCCAAACCCGGCGGATAGAATAGTCGCAAAAAAGGACACACACGTTCAAGCTGGTGTGAGTGTGTGGGGGTGTGTGTGTGTGCAGGTGTGTGTGTGTGTGTGTGTGTGTGTGTGTGTGTGTGTGGCGAGAACTGTCCACGTTTAGAGGTGCTTGCCGTACCGTTGCCAGTTGGTTTCTTTCATTTTTTTTTTCGGCTGGCATACTCATGCAACGGCCGCTAGATGGCGCCAGACGTGACGCGGCGCCCACAGAGAGTGGAAGACAGAGCGTGAAGGTTGAGTGTGGGGCACAGCAGTGGGAGTGTGTGTGTGTGTGTGTGTCTGTTTGGGAGGCACTGATGACGACGCCTTTGCTTTTAGCTTGATTGCCAAGCCTAGTTAACTGTAAAGTTTTATAACTTTGCCCAGCTACCAAGGACTACCCGACACCCTATGCCCTACCCAGGCAGCTGCACCCTTCCCCTCCTCACTTACCATCTTGCGGGTGTTAAAATCGCTTGGTTTATTACACGCGCCATCGCAGCCCGTGGTAAAGCTCCCACAGCTGTGCGGCCCACACACACACATTGTCCCGTCCTTAGCAGCAACGACGTCACTCGACCCTTTTAAAAAGTCGTCAATACTTGGCATGCACACCCCATCCATATAACACTACCCTAACCCCATCTTGAGCCCACGTCCGATGCCTGCCTGCCTGCACCTCTAGTCCACCCACTTAGCGATTCCTGTGTACCGTGCAACGGCCTCTGAACTTTGCCAGCAACAACGAGGACAACAGTCGAAGGACGAGTCACAGACCGACGCCCAGGCGTCTATCAAATTCCAATTTCGGTCCGTTTTTTTTTTGTATACCCTGTATGTGCTTGTTAGGTGGGTATATTATTACTTGATGGTAGAGAGGGATGAAGAGGGTGATCAAAAATAATCATAAACTAAAGTAATTTCAAGTCTAATATTTTTTCCCTTTATAAAGCGTCTAATTTCAGTGACTGAATAATGTGAGTTATGTATATATCTATATTTATATTTAAATATATATTAAATTAATAATTTTGCATCAAATAAGTATCAATTAATTTTATATAAATATAGCCTTTCTTATACCAAAATTCTAAAAATAAATTTAATATATTAAATATTCATTTATTAACAGAGTATTTTCTAGTCGTGAATGCCCATCGGACGCTTATACTTTTCTATTTTTTTTCTTTTCTTTTTTTTTTGTGCCTCTACCGGCATTCAAAGTTTATGGCGTCTTTTTAGCGTAAATCCTGCATGGGTAACCGGCAACTGGCAACTGGCAACTGGCAACCCGTAACCCCTGCAGCTAACCCAACTACGTCCCTCGAACCCTGTTGCCCCTCTCGAACTGGGCAGTAAACAACCTTTTTACTGGGCCTCCACTGAACCATAGAACTAAGGACTAAGCACTACCTTTCTAAGCCAGAGAAGGCATCTTCTATATATTATTTTTTTTGTATAGATCGCAGCATAAGGGATTGAGAGATTGGGAACGGTTAGGGTGATCCTGTTTCCTGTTTAATTTGGCACCCAAAGGAAGTTCAAATTTTTAATTAATTTCATTTTTTTGCGCATTTGCGAAACATAAAAATGTTGTAAAATATGTTTGAGATGGTAATTGTTAATTAATTGAATGATTATTGTTTATATTATTTTAATATAAATAAATTGTATATATTGTATATAACAAATAATAAAGCAAATATTATTTGTATTAATTATTATAGATATATTAAATTATATTTTCTGATTGAAGTTAAATTTAATTGCAGTTAAATTATTGCATTATATTTAATTGGTTTTTAATTTATTTATTATAAAGAAAATATGAATTTTTATTAATTTAATTAAATTTCTGCATTTTATATAGTTTGATTTTAATTAAAAAAAAATGTGTGTATATGAATTTTTATTTGATTTTATTGAATTTAAATTTTTGCTTTTAATATAAATATTTTTTTTTTTTAATTTTATGTCATATTTTATATAATAAAAAATTAAATTAAAAAGAATTTAATTTAAGTTAAATTTGTGCATTTTATTTATTTGGTTATTAATTTAATAAAATATAATAATTTAATTTAAATTAAATTTTTACAGTTTATTTATTTGCTTATTAATTTGTATATATATGAATTTTTATTTGTGTTTCAAGCATTATTCAACTTGATTTTCTATACAGAAAATAAATATATTAAATATTATTCTTATATCAGACTTGATTATCTATATGAAAGAGAATATTCCAGGAAATTCTGTTTAAGTCATAGTCGAGCAAAATTAATTTAAATCGAATATATAGCAAAATAAATAAAAATAAAAAAATATATATTATACAAATATATATGTATATATATACATATATTCCAATCAATTCTGAATTCCACTGTGAGCAGCGATAACCCCAAGAGAACAAGTTTATGCTCATCTGCCAGAAATCTATATATATATATATATAAATTGTATATATATATTTCTTTATACCTATCTTTATTCTGTCGCTCAGCTTCCACTTGTGTATAGAGTAATTCGTCAACTTGGAGTCTATTTAGTGGCGATACGAGCGAGTGTTGATCTCAGTTTCATTTCAACACTTGCAGCATGAAAGGTGCAAATTATTTTCTACTCTGCGGCAGCCTGTGCTGCCTGTTGGCCCTGAAGGTAGGTCAGTTTGTATTTAATTGAAAGGCGCTCAAATGACGTCATCTTGCTTATCACAGCTAAGCGGCGCAACGAGCATCGGCAGCAGCGACAGCGGTTCGAATGATATACCCAGCGTTGCTCTAACCCGTCAAGCCATTGAGCTGGGCATGGAGCCAGCGGCATTGGGTGAATTATGGCGAACTAAACAGCCGGTGATAATCAGCAAACAGGATGCACAGGGTCAGTTACAGACGACAACGTACACGCTCTCGCCGGATGGCCAAAATATAAGCAAAACATCCAGGCAGGATCAGGTGTCAACAACAACGCCACCCACTCTGGCAACAGCCAAAGCCTCCTCGGATAATCCACAAACGGATTGGGAATACTTGCCATCGAGTCTGGGCAATCGACGTACTTTCAGCTTGGGCGGCAAATCGCTATTTGACAACAATTGGCCAAGTTTTGGTGGCTGGCCCAGTTTCGAGTTTCCAGCGGGTGTAACGCCACAGACAACAACCAAAACCGAAAAGGACGATCAAGGACGCACTGTGACCACCACGATCAAGACATATCAGGGACCTGTGGGCAGCACCAACTGGTCAATGGGCACACCAGATCTGAAGCCAAATTGGCCCAGTTTTGACCTGCCAACGGGCATTGAGCCACAGACAAGCACCAAAACTGTGCAGGATGCTCAAGGCAATACGATTACGACCAGAACGCGCATCTTCAGTACGCCAATCATTCGCACTTGGTCGGCAATTGGTGGAGATGTTGGAGGAGATTTGCCCGCCAGCTGGCAGCCAACGACTCCTAACTTATTTAATCAAGGTTTGCCGCCATGGTTCAAGAATCCACATTTCTTTAATGCAGGAGGAGCTAGAACTGGAGCTGGAACTGGAGCTGTAACTGGAGCTGGTGTTGGAGCACCTGCCGCTGGAGAGCTGCCCAGTTTGGTGCCAACAACTACAGTGAAACCCCTGGCCGTGCCCACACCATATCCCTTCCCCACCCGACAGCCAGACAACAGCAATTATCCACCCTTGCCCACAGCACCGTCCAAGACATACGAGGAGCCACTCAAGCCAGTGAGCAACATTAATCTGGATGAGCTGCCCGCCACAAAGGTTACCTATCGCAGCAGTTTCAATTCGATTGAACCGCTAAAAGTCAACGAAATGAATCCACATGTGAGGCAGATGCTCAATCGTGGCGGCATCACCGACGACGACATCCAACAGGCCAAGGATCTGGGTAACGATGTGGTGCGCACACGTGTCCTACCCGATGGCAGGACAATCAAGACAACGGTGCGTGTGAATAACTGGACAGCATCGGCATCACCAGCACCATCAGCACCATCAGCACCAGCAGCACCATCAGCACTACCAGCACAACCTGCACTACCAACACCATTTGCACCGCGTGATAACACAATCGAAAACTATCTGTCCCAAGTGCATCTATCGCCAACGGATATTCACAATCAAAATGGGGAATTGGTCAAAACAATTGTTGATCAAAATGGGCGCGTCTTAAGCGTAAAATTTGTGCTGAGCGATGTGAAGGGAGACGAGGGTCAACGACCAGTTCAAGAGCAGCCAACGAAATAGAATGATAAATAGAGTAAAAAAAAAAATAATGAAGGAACTATGAGAAATGTTCAATAAAATATTCAATATAGAAATGAGTTAAATATAAATATATTAAATATTTATATATATTTTCAACAAAGTTGTAAACAAAATAAATAAATGTCTGTGTGAACTTGTATCAATAAATGCTTATCAGCGCGGGTTTAACCCAGAGAGCAAGTCTAGAACTGTTTGAATACATTCATAGAAACACTATGAATGTGATAAAGATGGACAGACTAGAAAATGCCCTATAAACAAAAGACAGTTATAAATATATATAAATATAGGTACGCATATAACTCGAGGGCATATAGTAAATATATTATAATATTTAATGTAAAGTAAATATATATAAGTCGATCGTGCTTAGATAGGACTATTGACGATGTAACTTCAGATGAATCGATATAAATATATTTATTAAATATTTTATATTATTTTATTAAGAATTATCGATTTCAATTTATGCAAATGCTGCTTAATGATCGATATAAATATATTTACTAAATATTTTATATTATTTTCTTATATTTACTATATACTCTCAGTGAATTGCAATTTAAATACAATATATATAAATTATTTTTCAATTTTTTTATATTCATATCAAACTGCATTAAATTATATTATATTTGCAGCTAAAAACTTGAGAGAAATCTCAAAAAGTTTTACACTTTTATCTCTAAACTTTTAGCATTATAATAATACAGTACACTAAAATTTTCCAAAAATTTTATTTGGGATGGTAAATAAAAAACACTTTTATAATTGAAAATAGATTTACACTTGACCTTGACTCGGAAGCCAACTAAATTGTTGAATAGGAATACCCTACAGACAAGTCATAGCAATAAATATGTATATATGTATATATATTATATATATAAAAAAAAAAAACAGTGATAAGATGAGAGACGCTATTGATACTGTTCAGCTTTGCGCACTGGCTGTTTATTGATTGTTTATAATAAAAAGATAGACAGATAAAATCTTAGACAAATTTTAGTTAAAGTCTTTTCTAGAGTATTCTCCATGGAGCTCTGTCTAACTGCCGAATAAATGTTTAATACATATTCGCAAAATTTATCAAACATTTTTTATGTATATTTTATATATCATTCACACTCAGTTTATATGAGACATAATGGAATTTCAGAAAATAGTTGAAAATTTACGATAAAATAGTTAAATTTCGCACTTAATAAATAAATGTGTTCATTAAGAGATTAACCAAAATATGATTAGAGTTTTAAGATATATGTTTTAAAAGATTTATATGGAATATTGTATTGCCCTAAACCAGTTTAGTAATTAATTTTACAATTTGTAAAATGCGAAACTGAAGTAAACTTAGCAATAAATTAACTATATAATTTAAAAATATATATTTTAATATAAATTATATATATTTTCTTTTTGTTTTAGTGTGTATAAACAAATATAAATATATATATAAAGAAAAATATAAATAAATATCTTTTAAATTTATTATACCATACTTAATCGAGATAATTACTTACCGAACCTGTTAAAAAATAATATATATATATATATATATGGGAACACCTGTTTCAAATGCTATGCAACTACAAAAAGCAGTCTAAAATAAACTAAGCGCATGGAATTTTCAATTTAAGTAAGCATTCTAATTTATTACATATTTCTGCCTTGTCCGTTTTGCAGTTGTTGCCAAATGCAAAAAGCAGAAAATAAAATAAGCATTAAAATTTCGGTTTTTACTAATTTATTACATTAATTTTATTTTTATTTTTTTCTTTGCTGGACTTGCGCTAATAACTGAGCTGGAAAATAACAAAATAGAAAAAAAGAAAGAAAACCAAATAAAATAAAATAAAATACAATACAATGAAAAAACAATTAAATACTAAATAAAAAAATAAACCAAATACAACAAAAGCATTGCATTAAGCGTGTTAACAGCGTTATTAAAGTATACAACAAAATAAATAGATTGCATCAAAATTAATAAAAAAAAAATAGATAAATGTAAAAAATAATTGAAATGAAATTCAATTTGAATTCCAAAAAACAAACAAATTTAAATAATTAAAAAACTATTGCGTAATTTTGCATTTGTTGTGGCCGAAAATTGTTGTTGTTGTAGATTTTGTTTTTGTTTTGTTTGTTTTGTGTAGCATGGTTCTGTCTCGCTCTCTCATTAGCTCATTTACATTGCGATAGATGCGTTAGATTTATAAGCCAAGCATGTCATAGAAAAAAGAAACTAAATTAGTAAAAAATTTGTTGTCGATCAATTGTGAAGTACAAAAATTGCTTAGATAATAAAATGTGTAAAAAATTAAAATTAAGTAATAAAATATAATATAAAGAATATTATAAATATATGTATAATGAAATATCTTCGAAGCTCCCGAAGTTTTAATACCCTTGCAGAACAAGTACTAAATAAATTTAAATTTTCGTTAACTGTTAATATTATTGTAAGATTAGGATAATTCTCTCACTCGCTCAAAGGCAACGACCAATGCCGATAATTGGTTTCTGCTCGCAATATAATCACTCGCGCACATGCGTGTGCGAAAATAACAGCGAATGCAAATGTATGAGTGTGCTGTCTTCCACTATCTCTCAAAAGCAACGAGAAATCTTCGGATAAATGCAACCCACTCGCACTTTGATTTATGACTTCTCTCACTCGCACTCACACATTTACTAAGCTACTCTATTTTAGTCTTTAAGTCCAAACGGGCATAAGTACATTCTGTCAGCGCTAATATAACTTTCTCGCTCCCACTACATCTTGTTGCGTCTTGCTACGAGTGCAGTTTATCCTCTTCTATTATCCAACACAAGCACACTCATTTCAAACGGGATCAAAAATAAGAGCGCAAATGACAACTTATGTTAAATCACTAACTCACACGACAGCAAGGGCCCGTTTGCCACTCACACACGCATACTCTCCACAAGTCTTGTTCAAGAGTGCAAATATGCAGAACGAGATCAAAACAAAGAGCATGACTGTGTGAGTGTTCTATTCTGACGCTGCGAATTTCTACCTGACAGCTGTCCCGCTCACACTCGCATATTTGCCCCAGCACTTATTCTGCAAATTAAAAGCAACTGTATTTGCAATTCTTATTGACAAACGTACATACATACAAATGAATTATTGTGTGTTCTGCAAGGGTATACAAAAAAAAAAAAAAAAGGTTACGCTAAAGGCGTACAACTAATTAAAAAGCTTTGCCTACGAGTACTTTAAAAAACGTTAAGCATAAAAAAGCATGATTATTATTAAACAATTACAAAGGACATAAATATTTGAAAAATTTGTTTTCATATTTGATTTTGCTTAATTCTGCGCATTTCATTGTTTTGTCGCTCAACAATGGTCGAAAAATAGAAAAAATGATATATGTAAATATATAAAATATTTTTTCTTTGTGATTAATAAAATATTAATATGCGCCGAAGGCATTTAAATTGAATACAAATTTAATATAAAATGGGAAAAAATTGCAAATTGAATTTTGCATAGAATAAAAAGTAAATTGCAATTTCTTGTTTATGGCAATATAATTAAAATTTAGATAAATGTATAAAAAGTGGGTAATTGTGAAATTTAATAAATAATTATAGCAACAAGCATTAAAGAGTCAATTGTCAAGGTAATGATAATATAAATATTAAATTAATAATATTTTAAAAACATAATTGAATATATGTAAACATAGTTAAAATATTGTGAAAACATAATGTAATATTTTTTAAATTTAATAGAAATCTTTAAATATATATATATATAAATGTGATGTCACGTCTTATAAGAGTAAAACCTTTTGAAATTGTATAAGAATGACTATTTTAAAGGGGAAAAAATGAACACAATATAAGAGATCATATTTGTCTACGAATTAAACTTCTTATATGCATATATGTAACTGAAATTGCTTGTTATCCGAGCTCTTTCAAGTAGCTGTTGCTAAGCTCTCTTATAAAACAGCTCTTATAATGTTATATGATCTGCTATCTTACACTACCTTCGCACGCTCATCTTATAAACGTTGAGTTCTAGCTCTTATAAAATAGTGCTTAGTGCTTGCCTCTCCCTCCCTCTCATTTTAAGTTATCTAGAGCGTATATTTGAAATCTTTACTCACCAGATTATCAAAGCGCAGCGCATCCTCGTCGCTCAGGCCCATGCTCCGAGTGAGCTGCAAATATGTGGATGTTATTGGCTTGAGACGCTCCAAATCGAGTGGCGGCAATGGTTGTTGCGTTGCAGCGCTGCCAGTGCTAACACCGACGCCACTGCCACCGCGCAGCAGCACTTGCGGTATACGCAGATCAGCTGACAGTGGCAGAGGCAGTGGCAGCGGCAGCGGCAGCGGCAGCGTCTTTGGTGGACTTGGCAGCTCCAGCTTGAGCGGTGCAGCAGAAAGTGGCGTGGATGTGGTTGGGGGCTGGCCATTGCTGGAGCTGGAAAATGAAGATTTTGTTAGATTTATAGGAGTATGAGGTGCTGCAGGGGCTGAGGCGCTGGGCGTGGCTGTGGGTGAGCGTGCACAAGACAGAGTCGGGGAGGAGCCACCGCCAGCCGGCGTTGCCTTGCTGGTGCTGCTGCTAGTGGTGCTGCTAGTAGTGGTGGTGGTGCTGCTACTGGTGGTGCTGGTGGTGGTTGCTGCTGCTGCTGCTGCTGGATAGCTAAGACTTTGCAGCAGACTGCTGCCGTAGAGGGGCGGCGCTAAGACCGGTTGCGGCAGCAGCGAACCGCCGGCATAGAAACGTCTCATGAAATCGTAATAGCGGACAAGATTATCACGTGACTTGAGCAGCTGCAAGTCGAAGCCAGCCGACTGAGCTGGCTCCACGGGCGGACTTAACGGACGCTGCAACTGGGGATTGACTCTAATCTTGGGCACGCTCACTCCCTCAACCAGTGCAGCCTCGCCAGCTGCCTCAGCAGCGGGACTGGTCGATGGTAGTGGAGGTGGTGGTGGTGCTGCTGTTGGTGGTGCAATGGCATCCAAGTGGCTGGCACTGGCGCTGCTGCTGACTGCCGCCGCACCACCGGCGCTAGCAACAGCAAGCGCTGCATGTGCCTTGAGTTCGGCGCTCGAGTGACGCCGACGCTTGGCCGTTGGCCCCGCCTCCAAAGAGCTCTCCGTGTGCGAGGAGTAGTTCAGATAGGTTTCCACTTCCGAGGAGCTCTCGTTGCCAGCCAGATCTTCCTTGCTGGCTGCCGAGGGCGAAGAGGGACGTAGATTCTTCTTGCACTCGGGACAAATGGTCAAGAAGCGAGTGACTGCCTCGCGGGGCAAAAATGCATATGTTTCCGTTATCTGAGGTGAGAGAGAGAAATAGAGAGGGAGAGAGTGAGAGAGAGAGAGAGAGAGAGGGAGAGAGAGAGAGTTAGAAATTATAGATATCATTGAAGAGCTGGTGAATTATTATTAATTGTAATGGTAATGATAATGATAATGATAATGAGAAGGCTTGAATGGCTTAGCTAATGCTAATGTTAAAACACAAATAATTCTAATGCTAATGGTAATGCTAACACTAATGTCAATGCTAATGCCAATGTCAATGAATAATTATAATGCTATTGTTAAAACTGAGATTAATAATCAGAACATTAACTAAACTAATTCGAATACTAATAATAATGCTAATGATAATATCTAGACAAATGCTAATGGTAATTCTAATATAATAATAATTTCTAATATTAATGCTATAATGCTAATGTTGATTCTCATATTAGTATTAATTGTAATGCTAATGTTAATAAAAAAAAACTTTTACTAATATTAATGCCAATTCTAATGTTAATACTAATGCAATTGCAAATGCTCTTCTGCATCTGCCTCTGCTTCTGTTACTACTTCAACCTTTACTGCTTCTTCTGCTAATGTTAATAATAATACTAATGCTAATGCTAATGCCACAATTAATAATTATATTTCTGTCTCATACGCTACACTCACAATGCGATAGGTGCGCTTCTGTCCCGCATGCATGCCACTGCGTCCGCCCAGCTCCATGTGCACATTGTAGATGATATCGAAGAACTCCTCAACGCAGGCCACCTTCCGGTAGATGCGACGACCGAAGTCCTTGCTCTTGGAGGCGGCGAACAGATCCACAGCGCCGGGATTATCAGAGAGCACAGCCGTGCTGGACAAGGGTTCGAAACGACGTCGGCTACCAGGCGCTTCCTCAAAGCCATCTGGGCGCTTGGTCGTAAAACCTGCAGAAGCATAAGCGCAAGATTAAGTTAGATCCAAGCTAATGATTAAAATATCCAGCTTCGGAACTCACCCTTTGTCTTGACCCAGAAACGGAATTTGGAGCTATCTGGCCGGCTGTGCTCTTTGCCCTCGAGCGCCTTCAGGATGCGCACCTTTTTGCGCAGCGTTATCGTCTTGGTCTTTGCCTGATCCCCGTAGGTCTTGAGCGCCCACGGTTGGAACAGCTCATAGATCACCTCACGTTCGCTGGCCAATTTACCCAGCGACAGTGGTTGCTCTGGCGGCTGCTCAACCACCTCATCCACATCTGCATCGTAAGCCGTCTCCGTCTCCTGCTCAGGCTCCATTCCGCCAAAGCGCTCCTCCTGCTCCTCTATTGCATAGAGTTTGCGCTTCTGGCCACAGCTCTCTGGCTGGCCAAGCGACGAGCCCTCTGCGGATGAAGTCTGATCGAGACTGTGCTTACGATGATTACCATTGGACTGATCCATGGGAGCTACAAGACTCAGAGGACGTTTTACTTAAACAAATAAAAAACCAAAAAACTCTTTCGATCAGGGCAAAGTCCAAGCGATAAAGCAGCGCATTGAGTGAACAGGAAATTTTGATAGAGATTTTGGGATATAATTTCTAGAATATGCGGCTATGTGGAAAATAATATTGGGTGCATGGAGCTGTAAAGAGGGTGAAATTTAATTGATTAGAATTATTTTCAGGGGAGTTAAATTCTATTTGATTAAGGTAAGAGCTAAATTGGTTTTATGATTTTATGAATTTTTGAGCTAGAATCTTCGCTTAAGTCTTATTAAATAATTCAGAAAATATGTATTTTTAAAATATTTTATTTAATTTTTGTGTAGCCAAATTCTAAGCCTTATTAATTTAATTTCAGATTAAGGAATGCATAATTAGCTGCAATAAATAAATACTTAATAATTTTAAAAATATATTATAAAACATTTATTCTAAAAAAAAAAAATTAATAATATGTAAGTGATACTCGTAATTTGTAAAATTTAAATCTAGCATAGGATATATCCTATATATATAACATCATGATTCTAATCCGAATTAATTGATGATGATAATAATAATTAGCTCTATCTTAGTTTAAATATATAATATATTGTATTTAGTTAAAGCTTAACATATTCTGTCACGAATTTATTAAATTAAACCGATTAAATAAACGCCAAGTAAATTAAATTTTTTTTGATTAGATTAGCTAGAAACTTCACTTTAAAGCGTTAACCATTTTAAAATCAAATTTTCTTAAATTCATTTTTAGTTTTTTAAGTCTGATATAATTATTCAGCAAAAACCTAAAGCTAAGGCTAAGTGTAAAATATTCCCATTTTGTTATCTTTGACTATTTTTAGTTTTTAATAAGCATTTCATCTTAAGAGATCTGTAAAGCACTCTGGGACAGTTAAGAATTGAGTATGAATCATGTTTCTGTTATTTAATTTTTTTTAAATCAATTTACTGTGCAAGACTCTAAGTGTAGTTATTTTTTAATATGAACACTAAATTTTTATATCGAAATTTTTTTTTTATTTATTTAATTAATAATAAATTTATTAATTTTTTGTACGATTTTATTTATTTCATTTAATTTATTTTGTATATCTTACGCTTATTGATATTTTAATTTAAAAGTCTTAAAACTGAGCTCTGTCATTCTTTTTAAAATTCTGGAATTTTTGGCACAAGCACTGATCCAAGCTAAAATATAATTAATTATTTTAAGCAGAAATTTAAAACTATTATGTTAAATATTCTCAGCCTAGTTTAGGATTAATTCTAGTACAACATTTCAAGGTTCTCATCACATTTTAAGCTCTTCACATTTGAAAATCTTTTATTATATAATATAATAAAATTGATTTTGAAACATTTTGTTTTATGAGTGTAAACTCAGTGTTCATCTGAAATATTTTTAGTATTAAAAACTCAGTCATTTATTTCCACCTCACTTTCACTTTTCACTTACTTCAATGAAAAATTCCAAGAAATTGATTTTTTAACAATTAATGCAAAATTAACAGAAATTTTAATAAAACGAAATTGATTCAAAGAAAACAAAACAAAACGCGACGAATGACTCGTCCTCTAACAAAACAAACAACAACAATAAAATATAGTGCGCGACGCGACCGAAATGAAGTTTCAAACACAACTGATCTGATCTGTTGGGCCGCTGGGCCAGACAGACCGAGAGTCCAGTCCAGTTCAGTTGCTCAAGGATGCTGAGTGGATCTTAGACTCTGTCTGAAGCAGATCCAGTCCAAGACCGGTTCACCGATTGACCGCTCATCTTTGAACTGCCCAAGTCAAGTTAATGAATTCACAGTGAGAAGATAAATGAAAGGGGTAGCTCTGTCGAGTATTCATGTCTATGGCACAGCCCTCAAGCCTACCTCAACAGTTGCGCAATTGCTAAGGCATGGGCATGGGCATGGGCCAACCCAGTGAGCCGTTGCTCAATATGAAACGTCTTTTGCGCTTTTTAAGAAATACTCATACACTCGCCCTCTCTCACTCACTTCACTACTCGCTATATATCTCGCTCCCTGTCTCTCTAAACCCACCCTCGTTTTAGCTAGGCATATTTTGCATTTTTTTCATAGCATACTTTTTGCCGCGAGTGTCTCATATTTCTTTGCATTGAAATATTTGACGCTCTCTCTCTATTACTTTATTCTTTTGAGACGCCCGCACATGTTATTTCCATCCATCGCCCTGCCACACCCCCATACGAGGACGCCTGTTGCGCCTTTTTGTTAGCCTTGAAGCAAGCATTGTCCTTGCTTTGCATTTTTTCAGCTTTTTGTTTACTTTTAAAGTCAAGAGGAAGTTGTTAGAGAGAAAAGTTGAAGTTCTTTAAAGGTTTATTATTTATTATTTTTTAGATATTATATATCAAATATTTTATATTTTATATTTTATATTTTATATTTTATATTTTATATTTTATATTTTATATTTTTGATATTTTTAAAATCAGATATTGATTTGCTGTTCATCGCTTAAAATATGTATAAATATTTTATTAAGTAAATGCTTTGTGAATAAATGCATATGAATTTACTTACATCACTTTTGTTTTTCTCTTTTACAAAACTAATTTATTATTCACATTCGCTTGCAGTTATATTCATTTAATGCACAGCCAATTAAATTTATTTAGCAGTCAATTGATATCTGTCATTTTACGTTTTATTTAATTTACTTTTTTATGTTGAAAAGTAGTTAAAAGAAAAAATATCAAACAAATTGTATTCAATTTGTTGGCCGAGATTCAAATTAAACAAATTCAAAAAAATTTTGGCTTCACTGAGGGATAGCCATATATTTACAAGTACAAGGCTATTCTAAATATTCTAAAAAAAATAAAAATAAAAAATACTCAGATTAAAAAAGTCAGAACATTAAAAAAGAAAAAAAAAAACAATGTGAAATACTTAATTTGAAATTCGTAGTTACATATTTATATCAATTGAAATATTTAATTTCATTGATTTCTTGCCCTTTTGTAATTAAATTTTTAAAATTATATTAATTATTATATAATAATTAAAATTTTTATATTAATTTCATCTATTTTGAAAACTTTATGTTTAATACCAGTTCAACAATTTCAACCTCTCCATCTACTCTTGTTTTTCTTACTTGACCCTTATTAATATTTTTGCCCGCGCTAAAAAGTATGCAACATTATTTTTAAAATATGCGCTCATCTTTTGCCGGGACCTACGTCTTTTACATATATATATTTTGTTAGGGGTGAGTTGTCTTTCTTGGTTTATCTCTTTAAGGGTTAGGCTATTTGTTTTCTTATTATGAGTTTATGTTGCATTGAAATCTTGACTGCTGATTGGTTGTCACTGTCCCAGTCCAGGCAATGAAGCCCAACTACCCAGCGACAGCCCCTGTCCGCTCTGTTCGTCTTGTTTATGTGACTTCTGTCTGCAGCTCAGCATCGGGCCAAGCCGAAGTTCAACTTAATTGCTGGACCCGTTTCAAGGATGAAACCAAAACTGGATGTTTTTGCATAAAATCGAGTTGTTTTCTACCGCCAAAATATGTCAGCATCAATTGCATCACATTTTCAGCTTCAACCGGTTTGTGTAACGTTCGTTTTGCTAATTTTTTTTTCTCGTATTTTTCTCAACAAAACCCATGAAAATCTTTGTAACGTTCATTTGGTTTGGTCGTAAATAACCCACAGCGGTCATTGGTTTTTAGTTTTTTTTTATGGGATTAACCAGAGGAAGGTGATGGCATAGGTCATATATCTATCAATATGAGCTGAAAAGTCAGCAAACTTTGAGAGAAATTTAATTGTGTAACAGAGTGAAATTAATAAAATTAATAAAATATTTTTTTTTAGTATAGCAAAGCTATACTACGATCTAATATAATAATAAACCTATTATTCCTTATTATTAAATATATATAATATGAATATATAATTTTTTTTTAATATAGCTTAAAGCTATACTAATATACTGATAATATATATATAGTATAATAATAAACAATAATATAAATATCAATGAAGCTCTTTAAGGTTACTGTTCTATAATATTTTGTTATTTAATTATTTTTTAATTATTTTTTCAAATTGTTTTTCAGCTAATTTTTAAATAAATAAATTCATTGCATTTATGTATATGTTAGGTAATATAATTTCGATTTAAAAATAAATAAGCACTTTAAGATCAATGTTTTATATTGTTTTGTTCAATATTATTTATATGATAAATTTTTAATTATTATTTAATTATTTTTTTGTAATTTTGTTCAGCTAATTTTTAAATAAATAAATTCATTACATTTATGTGTATATCATGTAATATAATTTTAATTTAAAAATTAACAACTTTTAAAAATTTAAAAAAAAAATAAAACATATTTATTTTTTTTTAATATAAATATATTTTTTCTTTTAATATAATTAATGTAACAATTCCTTAGTATATCTGTTAAGTTTTTCTTCTATATTATTTATAAATTCAGATTAGAAAAATCCTAAACACATTGTGCAGAAAAGATGTTTTTCTCTAATTTTATTAAAAACTCTAAATATGAATATATAATATGAATATGAACATAGACATATGATATATTCAATGTCAGATACCATATGATCTATATATTATAGTTAGTCTAGTTAATTAGTAGATTAACGATTAAATTAGTTAGTCCATCTGATCCAATGAATGATAAATTTGCAGGCAAGCTATCATAACTTTATTCTCTAAGCAAAACAAATACAAACTGATTACTGCTTAAGATGTATTAAGGATATATGATGACATCAGAGTAGGTAGTTACATACCTAGAAAGATGACATAAGAGTAACATTAGCTAACCTTTTGATGCCAATATACACACATTCAGCTTTGAGCGCTGAAATGTTGCAAATGCCGTAGCTAAACATGAGCTGATGTTTCAGCTCATTAAGGACTGCAGCTAATCGTTTATGCATTGAAATTGGCAGTCACTTGTGAAAAAATCAATGCATGTCTGAGTAATCGATGCCGCCTAATGGAATACCTAAGCTAATAGGGCCGCCAAACATGGGGCAAGCTGCAGCCAGGACATCACGAAGGCTGAAAGGCGTGCTCCTTGGAGGACAATTAGTGTTGGGCAAGCTGCGAGCTTGGAGACAAACAATGCAAGCGAGGCCGTTGGCCATTTGGTGAGCTAATGTTTGGCAGAAGACGTCTTTTGGCATTTGGTTAGCAATTAGCCAACTGGCCAAATAGCATGAATAAATCGCTGGCTAAGTGGCCCAAGACATTGGCCCATGCAATGCCATGCCATGGCTCAGACTCCTTGCGACTGCAATGTTTGGGAAACAAGTTTTCATTTGGATTTGCTGTTTTTTTTTTTCT
Organism: Drosophila stalkeri; assembly: GCA_035047405.1. NCBI lineage: Eukaryota > Metazoa > Arthropoda > Insecta > Diptera > Drosophilidae > Drosophila > Drosophila stalkeri. The sequence continues at coordinate 21,233,868 of JAWNPR010000039.1, forward strand.
TACGTCCTTCTTCGTTTTGGGAAACTTTCTCACGCTCAGCATCCGTGGCAGGACATGAAACTTTTATAAAAATCTGCTGAACTTTCACATCAAAATTTCAACAGTTTTTTTTTTTTTCGTTTTTCGTTTTTCTTTAGCCCAAAAGCATATACAGCAAAGAGATCTGTGATCCATGGCCAGGCCGGTTTTTTAAACTGGACACAGCATCGCATCAGACGTTGAACTTTGACATCCATTCCGGCCAAGATGCTAGCAACCCCTTTCGCATACACCTATTCTAATTTGGTCAACCAGTTTGGCAATCTGGACGCTGGTCACTCCTCGGGGTTGGTTTGCTGAGACGAGACGAGATGCTGTCGCTTTGATCCGCAATCTTTTGCTTGGCCCGCATGCTATGCGCTTTTGAGATATATCTTCCTGCTTTTTTTATTTTATTTATTATTTTCGGCAGAGATAATGTCCAGTTTGTTCTCTATTCTCAGTTGTGTTTGTGTGTGTGTGTGTGTGAAAAAGAATGGTCCAGAATTGTACACGTAATTCGAATGCTTAGTTTTCGATGGGCTGATCTTGCTGTTGGCTTTCCCAGTTGCTGCTGCTCAAGTTCTTGTTGCTGCTGATGCTGCTGTGCCAAAGGACACCCATAAAAAGTCCGCACATCCTTTGAATCTATGCGACTTGTCGCTTAATGAACAACCAGTTTCACATTTTATGGCAATGAAATGATTTGAAATTAATGCAGAGAAGACATTTGGGTTAAATTGTTTCTTATAAATTACAATTTTAATTTGATATTAGTATATTTTCAATATTTTATATCATTTCTTATTTTCACGCATTAAAATCATAAAAGATTTGTTATAAGTTTGTTGATATTATTGTGTATTAAATGTATTTATATATTTTTATTATTATAAGTTTTATTGATTTTATTTAGCATTCATTTTATTTATTTTTTTAATCTTTTTTATATTTTTTGGACAATGAGTTGATTTATAATTAATAAAGAGGAAATTGTCATGAATTGTTTGATATTTTTGAAGATAATTTATTATTTATATTTATTCTTTTGTTTATTTTAAATAATTTGTACTAATATAAAAATAATATTAATATATAATATTAATAATATTAAAATTTACGTATTTTAAAATATATTGTATTTTTGAATATCGTGTTCATTTTTATTAAACAAAATATTTAATTTAATTACCTAATGCATATTTTAAACATATTATTAACTTGCGTTTCTTTTGCATCATAAATATATATTTGTCAGTCACCGACAATTATTTTAGCTGTTAGTTTTTTTTTCATAATTTATATATAATTATGTGAATGTCCTCTTTTTTTGTATTCTTGTATTCATTTTATGTTTCTTGTGTTTTTTTTTTTTTACTTGCCATAATTATTAATGTGTCCGCTAGATATTCGAGCTATTGTGGTAATAGGTTGAGCTCTGTCTTGTACAGTTTGGCAGCTACAGCTTCGAATTATGGTTATCATTTAAATTATATATATATATATATATATATATATATGATATATTTATACAATTATTTATTATATATCTACTTCTATTAGTAAAGCGACGCTACAGGAGTCATATCTCCTAGTTATTAAAATAATATTTAAACAGTTTTTAAACGTCATAGAGAAATCCAGAATGAACTTAGATAATCAGCTGGGAAATTGTATGCAAAGAATTGAAATTATATTATCTATTGAATACATTTCAAACTCAACTTAGCATTGTTGAAGTCTTTATATAGATCACAGATATTTTTTATAAAAACTTTTCTTTAATTTTGAATTCTGATATACTGCTTAAACAGCAATTAAGCTACTCCAATTATATGTATATGGGCATTTCTTCAGTAAAGTCAACTTTTTCTAGCTTTCGACCCTATGTAATTAATTGAAAACATAAACTATTTGTCAAAAATATAAGTATTTAGCCATTTTCATATTCATTAATGTACGTAAAGAATATGATGAAATATAAGTTCATAACTAAAGCTGTAATTTGTTCATATCAGTTATTTTTTACTTTGAGAATTCTAATATTAACTTTTAAAAATCATGTAACTTGTGGAATAAAATAAAGAATTTTTTAATTTAAAAAAATATATGAACATAAGAAAATAAATTGATATGCAATTGTTTATGTCAGTTACTTGAAGATCTTCCACCTGATATTTGTATGACTTTTTATGCATTTCATTTACGCTCCGCGTTTACTTTAATATTTCACAGTTGACATTTGCAGCTCTTAGCCGCAGGCAATTAGTTGTTAAAGCCTCAAATATAATTGTCGCCAAACTCAATTCTCCAGTGTGAGGCTTGTTATTTTATTGAATTTATTTTTTTCAATAATTTTAAATGCATTTCTTTGAAGCGTTGCAATTTTCTTTGTTTTCTATTTATTTATGCGCGTTCGACTTTTCAAATGCGTTCGATTCATTTGTCGCTTTTTATGCTTGTCTCTGGGGATACCTCTCTGTGTGTGTGTGTTGTGTGTGTGTGTGTGCGTGGCAGCAGTTCGATAAATTTCAATTACTAACCCAATTAAAAAATGTTGTGCACTTTTAGGCGCCCGAAAAATAAAACGCGACAGCAAATAAAAAAAAGGTAAAAAAAAAAACAACAAATAAAAAAAAAGAAATATGAAAAAACAAATATATATATTTGCAATATATTTGTGCAGCTTAACAACAACAATGCGAACAGCGGCTCAAACCTATTTTAATTTATTTGCATTTTGTTGTTTTTGTTGTTGTTGTTGTCGCCGTGACACATACGCACCATTGGCCCCGCCGGCTGTGCGAGAATATTTATTTTTTGTTTTTTTTTTTTTTGTTCGTTGTTTTTTCTTTTCTCATTTATTTCTGTTTTTCTTTTTTTTATTTTATTTTATTTTTTTTGCAGTTGCAGAGACCCTACTACCGCCCAGCCCTGTGCCATATGGCCCCGTCGATATGCGCTATGCAATCAGTGCACCTATATATATATATATATATATATAAATATATATATATATATATAGATACTTATACATATATATACATTTATATATGTTTGTGTTTGTATATTATATAGCTGCGCCCTGATCCTGGGTGGCCAGAGGACTATCGCTTCGGCCCGTTTGCTTGCACGCAGTTTCGCATTTGGGCATCTCTTTTGCGTTTTGTTCATTTTTTGATGCTGGCGTGGAGTTTGCTTTTCTTTTTTTTTTGGGCGGACGAGGCCAATGTGCGTGTGCGGCGACTGTTGGAGCGGTACCGTTATATGTATTTTTATACATTTTATTTTTCATTCGCGCACGCACACAATAAAACGCATAAAAAACGGATGCGCGCAACAAGAGCAAAAAAAAAACACACACACACAGCTGCAGCTGCAGCAGCGTCAGAAAAACGAAGAAGAGGTAAATAATGTACAGCGCGTGCTGTGGCAGGAGGGAGGGAGGGCGGCAGGATGCAGCCTGACAGATAGGCAGCCAATGCGTTGCATACTTTTAGGCGCGGCGACAGCTCAGTGCGTGTGTGTGCGTGCGTGTGTAAGTGTGTGTGTGTGTGTGTGTGTGTGTGTGTGCCTCATAGGGGCGTTGTCTGTTTTATTCATTTTTTGTGCGTTTCGCAGCAGCTGCAGCGGCAGTGGCAGCGGCAACGGCAGTTTGCGCTGTGCTGGCACTTTTGACAACAACAACAATGTTAATGATAACAACAACAACAACAACAACAATAAAAAAAACATAACAATAACAACAACAGCATATAATTGAAACGTTGGCGTCGCAGCTGAACGCCGCCGTCGACTGCGGCAGCGGCAGCGGCAGCGGCAGCATTTCGCTCTTTGTGCGTTTTTAAATTGCAACAGAAATATGCGTTAATTTATGTTGTGTTGTTAAGCCGCACACACACACACACACACACATATTGGCACACACCAACAGCTCAAACCACGCACTGTGTATTCTTTTTTTTCCGCTCATTATCTGCCCACTCGTAGCAGCCCGCTCTGCGCCAGCCACCCACCCATGCATGCCAGCACAATGCTATTTATTTTTAACCCCTGCTTCCTCTCTCTCCCTCTCTCTCTCTCTCTCTCTTTCTCTCAGCTCTAGCTTGCTCGCTCTGCCTCACTGCTGTCCCATCAATTCGTTTGTTTGTTTGGCTCGCCAACAGCCAAAGAATTACACAAAATACCATTCAGCTTCAAAACTATGCGATATCATCCGAACCAACCGAACCATCATCCATTCATCCATCCATTTGATTGTTAATGTCTTCTCCCATACTTCCCTTTTTTTTTTTTTTTTTTTTTGTTAATTTTCGTTTGTAATTTAAATTCATTTTACAATGAGATTGACAACGCGTTAATGATCATATTTGCTTCACCTATCAAAGTTATTCGATATTTCTGAGTTCACAAAGTGTGCAAAGAAAATTGTAAATAAATTTAACAAAAAATATATATATATTTAACAAATATTCAAAATTAATTGAGAAAATTACATATTTTGTTGTATGAGAATTTATTCGCGAATTAAATAAGAAAGAAAATTAAATTCAATGATAAATATATAATAATACTAAGAAATTGAATGGTTAATAAATAAATGAAAAATAAATAAAAAAACATTTGAAAATAAAATAAATAAAATAAAATAATTGAAAATAAATTAGAAAATCGAATTTATTAACTAATTTACAATAAATAAAATAAAAAAATTTTTAATAAATAAATACAATAAATTAATAAATTATTATTAATTTAATTCATTATAATATTTTATAGGCGCTTCAGAGTTTTGTAACTATTAAAGGCCGCTAGAATATATATATATATATATGTCTTACTGTCGAAATTTGAGAGACTGTTCTGCTTCGACTTCTAGTTCTGAAGTTTGTGCTCAGACTCAACCTCAGCCTCTGTTTCGGCTGATTAGTCTAGCTATGACTATGGCTCTGACTCAGCCTCAGCCTGAGCTTCTGCTTCAACTTCTAACACTATGTATAGCTCTGGAACTGGTTCAGCCTCTGCTTCAGCTTCTCGCTCTGGCTCTGACTGTGGCTCTGGCTCCAACTAAGCTTCTTCAGCTTCTGCTTCGGCTTCTGGCTATGGCTCTGGCTCAGTCTATGATTCGGCTTCTGCTTCGGCTTCTGCTTCGGCTTCTCGCTCTGTTTTTGGCTCTGGCTCAGTCTATGCTTCGGCTTATGCTTCGGCTTTTCGCTCTGTCACTGGCTCTGTCTCAGTCTATGCTTCGGCTTCTGCTTCGGCTTCAGCTTCAGCTTCGCGCTCTGGTTCAGTCTATGATTCGGCTTTTGGTTCGGCTTCTCGCTCTGGCTCAGTCTTTGCTTAGACTTCAGCATTGGGTTCTCGCTCGGACTCTGGCTCTTGCTCTGCTCTATGCTTCGACATCTCGCTCTGACTCTGACTCTGGCTTCGGCTTCTCACTCGGACTCTGGCTCTGGATCAGTTTATGCTTCGGTTTCTGCTTCGGCTTCTCGCTCTGGCTCTAGCTCCGGCTCTGTTCTATGCTTCAGCTTTTCGCTCTGACTCTGGCTTTTGATCTGGCTCAGTCTATGCTTCGAATTCTTGCTCTGGCTCAGTCTATGCATCGGCTTCAGCTTCGGCTTCTCGCTCTTGCTCTTGCTCTGATCGATTTTCAATTCAACTCAGCAAAAATATAAAAATATAAAATAATATATCTGCTGCTTGACATTAACATGAAGAGAGTGAAGACAGATCGTCGTCTTCATCTATGATATGATATGAGTCGTTGATGCTTTCCGACTGAAAGACAAACAGAGCTAAATCGACACACATCATTCTTCCTCTTTAAAGAGAGATAAATAGAGCTAAATTGAGGCTTCCTTTTGCTTTCGTATACATATTCTTATGGAGTAGAAACGTTGCATTATTTTCCCATTTTACAAAGACAATTAGAGTGAGGTTGACTCAACTTGTCATATTTATTAAGAATCTATGCCTACGCTTTATGGAGTCGTAAATGCTGTATTTCGCCTCAGGACAAATATCGACTCAGTTCATTTGCTCACTCAAATAACAAAATGAATGTGTTTCAAAGGGTTGCAGCTGCTGCCAGCTGTCTGTGATAGAGACTAACGCAGGATATATAAAATAATTTGTTTTCTATTATTTATTATTTATTAAAAAAGTGCATTTGTTACATCATTTTATGGCCAGCCCCCCAAGGGATATATTTAAACTTGCCCAAAATCCGCTGTAAATCAAAGCACATATATCTTAATTTCTGGCAAAAGCCAAAAGGTGTAAAGCCAAAGTCCAATTATAAGACTTCATTCATTTATTTGCAGCTTCCTCAAGGAGCTGCCAAATACTAGCATAAGAAAAAACTAAAATAAAACTAGAAACTAGCAGAGAAATAAATAGAAAATAAATTTTGCAGTCACAAAGGATGCTGGCTGTACGGCGACTAAATGTATCCTATATAAATGCCTGCTGTGCATATTTATTAATGCAATTCAACTCTACATATATTTATATCTATGTGTATGCGTTTGTCTCAAATTAGATACATAGAGCAAGGAAGAGAAAGAGCGAGAGAGAGAGTGAGTGAGAGAGATACAGTTGCCAGAGCGAGCGAGAGCATGCGGTCAGGTCAACTATTTATGGGCTGCATTGCTAAAGGTTTGAGTTTTCTTGAGAAAATTACCAAAATAACCCCGTAGAGAGACCAAAGGAAACAAAAACCCGTAAAGTGCAGCACGAACAACAACAACAACAACAACTGCAACATCAACATGTGCAACAACAACAACGACAAACACAAAAATGCAATTACCGAAATGATAACATGGCCTATGGATGCAAAAGAGGATTCGAAACGATTGCGTCTTCAAACTCAAGATGTTGATATTTCAGTGTGTAAATGTGTGTGTGTGTGTATGTGTGTGTGGGTGTGTCTTAGTGTATGTATGTGTGTGTGTGTGTGTGTCAAGTGAAGCATAAAATATATATTAATATACATATATAAATGCGAGTTAGAAAAACAATGCCAGCTAAATTTATAACAAATTTCATATGCTCTAACAACAAATTGGCCAAACTAAAAATGTATTATATTTATTTTATAATATTTATAAAATGAAAATTAATACTAGTGAAAAAATATTGATGTTAAAATTTATAAAGTACAAAAAAGTCAAAATTAAATGTACATTATTTTATATTATTTTTTACTAACTAAATATATACATACAAAATATAAAATAAATAAAATATAAAAATAAATAAATAAATAAATAATTCATAAATGACTAAGTAAAAAACTTACAACAGGTAAACAGAAAATACATAAATACAATTAAAACTTAATTATTGAAAAGAAACATAGTATTAATGAAAAAATATTTAAATTAAAATTTATAAAATAGAAATAGGTCACAAAATAAATTTAATTTTTTTTTATTACTTCTGACTTTAGGCATTCGTATATATATATATATTTTAATCAAAAAATAATAAAAAGAAAAAAAAATTAATAAGATTAATAAGAAGAAACTTGGTATTAATGAAAAATATTGAAATTAAATTTTATAAAATATAAATATGTACAAAAATAAAAATAAAAAATAAATACTTGCATATTACTTTTTACTTTCTAAAAAAAAAAAAACAAAGAAAAAGTATATACAAAATATATATTTTTTTAATAAATAAATAAATAATTTAAAAATAAATAAATAAAAACTTGCAAAAGGTGAGCAAATAAAAAAAAAATAAAATCTAAATTAAATTATTGAAATAATAACTTTAACTAAATTCGAAATAAAGTAAAATAGAAATTATTAATATCGCATTTTTTAAAAAATTATTTAAGGAATAAATAAAAAATTTGAAAACCAAAGCCAGATATAATTTAGAAAATTTTGATATTAAAATAATAAGAAACAAATGAAATAAATAAAAATATTAATGTTTACATATTTCTTTCAACTGCCTATTTTAGATATATAATTAAAATATGTAATAAATAATATATGTTATATATATTATTATATAATAAATAAATAAGAAATACTAATATATAATAATAATATTATATGTAATAAATAAATAATTATAATATATGCAATAAAACCATTATTAAATTTAAACAATATAAATATATATAATTAATATTTTTGTTCATTGAAATATTAAAGCAAAACGTGTAGAAATTATGACAAGGAGCAAGAGCATATTATAATGTACCACAATTTAGCTTGAGCACAACAAGCTTCTGTCTTTGTACAAATATATATATATGTATATATATTTGTGGCATATGCATGTTGATATAATATACATATACATTTATGTACATATATGTTTGCATATACATATATATATATTTTTGAGACAAGCCAAAGATTTTCTATTAAATTTTAAATAATTCAATTTTACATTCTACCAAAAACATTGCAAATGAGTAAAGTAAACCAATACACAGACACAAACTGCAGTTGCATGCTGTGCATGCTGTGCGTGTGTGTGTATGTGTGCGTGTGTGGGTGTGTGTATTTGTGCGTACTGCATCTTGTCTAAAAATGTTGCATTATATTTGGTTTTGTCTTGCCTCATGCATTGTGCACACTCTCTCGAAGAAAATCTTAAGCCTACTTTGGCCATCTCGGGCCGCCTGCTCGCCTGTTCAGAAAGTGCTCAAGTGTGCTGCTGCTTTGGCCATAGCCACAGCTTCAATGGTGGGGTTTGGGGTTTATTTTAGGGCAGTGGTTGGTCGATTTTCAAGTGATTTTTCATAGGCACCCCCCGACGGGCCACCCAAACCCCTGGCATACTCAGTGTTTGTATATAATTAGATGCCAGGCGACGACGAGTACAGTTTTCTATGTACAGTAAAATTTGCCAACAGCAGGCAAAACACTTATGTATCTAGCAAGTGTATATAATAATAATGTGCGTGTGTGTGTGTATGTGTGAGTGGGTTATATTTAAATGTGTGTGCGTGTGTGAGTCTCGCACTGTTGTTTGTGCATGCGGCATTTGTTTCATCAGCCATTAGCCAAATTATGTAATTGCATAGTTTTTTATTTTCACATTTTGCATTTAGTATTAATGATGCGATTCGCAATTTTCAAATATTCATAAAAAATGAACTTTTTTTTTTTATTTTGCAACGTCGATGGCCTGCTAGATAATATGACTGCAGAGTCTAGTGCAGTTTTTAACAGCTACTTTAAATATTAAAAACAATTTACGCTCATTTTTGAAGCGTCAATAGAGCGAGTGATATTTAATTGCAATTTGTTTTCCCCTCTCTTTGTTTTTTTGGTATTAATTCATTTGTTTGTTAAGCTGCTTTTAAAGTGAAATAAAATATAAAATAAAGTTGAAGTTGTGTTTATATTGAAATGAAATGGCTTGATTAATATATTTTAATTTAAGTATTAAAATGTTATATAAAGTTCTTCTTTAATTATTTTCTAAGTGAATTTTTTCGAAAATATATTGATTGTGAAATCATAAAAATAAATATTTTTTCATTCTATTTCATTTAAATTAAAAGATACAATTAATATTGCATATTCATTATGATTTCTTATCTTTAAAAAATAATCAACAAACATTTTATATATTTTATTTAAATTAAAATATAGTTAGAATTAAATGTTGATTATAAAATATATCTGCAACTGGCTGGGGTTTGATTCCTTAACTTTTAATAATATTTAACAAACATTTGAGCTAAAGATTGCATAAATATAAAAAATTAACATTGAATAATAAATAATAAATGATGACGCGCAGCATCGTTTCGTTATTATTGAATATTTTATATATTATTGGAGCTACAGCCTTAAATTTGTATTTCTGTTGAACTATAAATTATTCTTTTCAAAACAAAATTAAACTGGCTTCTGTGCCATTTTAGTAAATATTTTTAAAGATTTTGAAGGAAAACTAGCAAAAATTTAATTAATAATAATTTAAATAATAATAAATATAATAAATAAAAAAAAAGAATAAAATGTATCTAAAAATAAAGTAATAATAATAATAATAATAATAATAATAATAATAATAATAATAATAACAATAATAATAATAATAATAATAATAATAATAATAATAATAATAATAATAATAATTATAATAACAATAATAATAATAAATAATAAATATAATAATATAAAACTAAAAATAAAATATTAATATTAAATAATAGATCAATATAAATCTAAAAATAAAATAATAAAACCCATGAAAAAAATATATAATATAATTATATAAAATATATATATATTTTTTTTAATATTTCTAGAAAAAGTCTGTAGCATAAAAACTAATCAAATAAAATTAATTTACTTAAACAGAAAAACAATATGAACTCTGCACTCTTTGCTAATAAATCATAAAAAAACTCACACAAAAACATCAATTTTCAATTTACAAAAAAAAAGAAGACAAAAAAAATAGGTATGAAATCTTGACGATTTGTTTAATTTAGCAAACTCTTTAAGCCAAGCAAGCTGCAGACGAAAACCAAAAACCAAAAGCCCAAATACAGCAGTTAAAACTTTGCATAAATTTCTACAGAAGAAATGCAAACAACAACAACAACAGCAGCAGTAGCAGCAACAACAACAACAACAAGTTGATGCTAAACAACAACCAACACATTGACCCCCAATGGAGGCGGACAATCGAATAGCTTGAACCAAAACACCCGCACGCTAAGAACCAGTCAAATGCGTACTCGTAATTTGTGCTTATTGTGCAGTACACTGGACATGGACAATGGGATGAGCAGCAGGAGTTGGCATAGAAGGAGGACCTGGACAGTGCCTATAACAAGAGCATGGAGTTTGGGGCTGGGGCAGCTCAAGATGGCAAGCGCCCACACGAAAGAAGCGGCCAGCGGGTGGGCACAACAGACAAACAGCATGCAGCTCAATATGTCTGTGTCTGTGTGTGTGTGTGAGTGTGTGTGTGTGTGTGAGTGTGTGTGTGTGTGTACTAATATTGAGGTAGGCTCAGAGTGGACAACAGCAAGTGGTGGGTGCTGCTGAGCTTTGCTTGGGTTTGGTTCATTGGGGTCGACGGTTGCACTCATCAGCAACTCAAACTCAATCAGCAACAACAACAATAACAACAACAACTGCTGTGTGTTTGTGTGTGTGTGTGTATCGCTTTTGACATTTACTTTATGTATTCCGTGTAATCAGCGACAAATAGGGGGTTGACTCTGGGTATGGGCTTATATACGCGATACGTTTGCCCGCACATACATACATATGTGAAATGCCGTTAATTATATACTTTACACTAGCCTACGTGACACACACAAACACACAAACACACACACACACGCGCTCGTACAGACATTGACAGTAAGACAGGCGGCAATTTTAATATACAACAAAAGCGCGTTACATTTTCCATTGTTGTTGTTGTTATTGTTGTTGTTCGCTGGCGCAATTGTGCGTGGGCAATGGCGTACATAGAATGCCATTTACATAAACAACAACTACAATAAATATATGTCTATATATACACGCACACATAGCTATTATACATAGTTTATATACCAGCTTAAACCGCGCTTGTTGTGCCTCTATGAGTGTGTGCGTGTGTGTGTGTTAAAAAAAGCCGCATATTATTTTTTACACGCACAAAAGTATGCAATGAAAAAAGCAAACACTTAAGTGCGGGGCTAGGGTGTGCTTGCACGTATGTGTGAGTGTGTGTGCGTGTGTGTAGTGGGGCTTAGGGATGCTGACCAACCCCACCCCGCATTCCCTCATGTTTTGGGTTTCATAATCAAACGTTGAGGCCTGGCCCACAGGCACTGCACTTGCTTTGAGTATTTGCTATGCAATTTTGATCAACAACAAAAAAAAGTGATACAAAAAAAAAAAAAAAAAGACTTACAAAGAAAAAACATGCACTTTGTATATTCAATTGTTGTTGTTATTGTTGTCCGATTACAGTTGATTTGCATTCCTCATGCACTCGAAAGTGCAGCATGTGTGTGCTCATGACTGTGTGTGTGTGTGTGTGTGGTTTATTGTTTGATTTACAAGTGCGAAAAAATCGCAACATATTTAAACAAAATGTAAATGTAAACAAAGCGAACTGGATATAAATTTTGCAGAAGGCTTAGAAAAGGGGAAAATGGATAGGTAGGCAGATAAGCAAATGCAGATGCAGATGATGATGGTAGAAATTAATAAATTGTGTAATTGAATAACAGACACAAAAGAAATTACAATTATAGGTGCAATTTATGTAATAGATGCGAAAAAAGAGATGTCATGGGAGTATAATAAAATAAATGTAGTTAAAGATGAAACAGGATATTTGGATGCTTGAGCATAATTGAATTTATTATCTAAAAATTATGTAAAACATTTATAGATTTATGCTCTATTGCAACTTGTGAAAAGGATTATTGTTTAATTTATTTTTATTATTTTTTTTTTTAATTCTATTTTCTTATTTTTTTTATTTTATATTTTCATTTTATTTTCTGTAGCTTAAATTTCGAAGTTTTAAGCCCTTTTTAGAAATGTTTTTTAATATTTATATATTTATTTATTTTCCATTAATATAAACTTATTTTTTTCAGTAATGCTACAGTTAAGCAGACACAGAGACATATTTAAAATAATATTTATATACAAATATATTCCACTCTCTATGTTGACAAAGAGCTTGAGGTAAATAAATCAAAAAATATATTCAATAATACAAAAATTGTTTTGTATCGACATTTCATATCAAACGCTGCTTTTCTACATTTAATAATGGGTCAGTATAAATATGATTTTTATTTCAAAAACTCAATTCAAATTTTTACATTTTTTTTAAAAATCTAGCACATTCTCGAACACACCCATTTAAAGTTCTGCAATGAAGAAACAATATAAATGAAAGTAAATAAATTATAAAGCAAAGTATTGTACTTATATAAAAGAAAATTAATATTTACAAAAGTCAATATAAATAAATTTTTTTTTAAAGAATACAAAAATACATCAAATAAACAATAATAATGGGACTGCTCATTCGGCTTGTTATTTGTAAAATAATATTAATAGTCTCTTAACACACAAAATTGATGTCTCCATTAATAATTTTCAATTATAATATTACTCTTTATATTATGCTACTACTAAATAATTCAATAATTACACTAATGGTATATATTAGTAGCATTGTGGTATAAATAATAGTAGTATAGTATAAATAGTATTAATTACTTTTCAAGTAAATATCGTAGTAATAATAGCATATTATAAATAGAAGTATTTTCTTATAATTAGCAGTAGCTAAATATTGGTATTGGAACTTCTACTATTAGTCTCCAAAAAGGCAAGTAAAATTTAAATACAAACCGTTTCAGCAAATACTGGGTTTGACTCCAAACTAAGCATTCCTGCTGTTGGTTTGTGTCTTTGCTAAAGTGTTTGTGAAAAATCTATACAGGCAACGTAACACAGGACTAAATGCTGCGTCAAGTGAAGTTGGTTGCGATGTTGAAAATCAACCCCCAAAATCATATTGGCCAACGTTGTGAACTTGGCTGCTGTATGTCGATAGTCAGTTTCGATAGTCGTGAGTGAGTGCTCCTCACCGACTCCACACTCGTCGTAATTAACAGCAGTTACAATTGAAACTTATTTAATTTTAAATAATTGATAACACATTATTTAAAACATTATAAAATATATTTATTACAGTGTACAGTCTACAAATTTTTCTATTTTGTTAATCTTAAACAATTAAATTAATTATTGTAGTAGTCCAGTGCCCAGTCCAGTAAAATTAGATAAAGCCTTGATCCTTCATCCTTCATTGCTACTGCAATCTATGAAAAAGTTAAACTTTAGATTAGTATATATTATTGGCACACAAATTAAATAGTTTTATATATATTTGATAAACATGCTAAGCTCACCTCTCGATAATCAACACCATTTAGCGTAAGAAAAATAAATGTATTATATTAGTATTGGTATTATAATATTATTATTAATTTGGAATATATAGAAAATATATGTGAGGTGATAGTCGCATGCAATTTAAATGGATATTAAATGCAAATCTAAGTGCAGATTTATGAAAATATATATAGGCTTTATTATTATTAATTTTTTTTATTATATCGAGTATTGTTAGCTAATTGATAGTGGAATTGGAAGTAAGTAGCAGGAGTATGTAAAGAAATCATGCCGAAATTTTGGATATACTATAAAGTAGATAGGAAAATTTTGTTTCGATTTAAAACAGATTTGTCAACATTTGTACGTAGCATAAATTGAAGATAAAATGGAAGATATAAGTACATATTATTTTTTTTTGTTTTTAGTTTTTTTTTTTTTTTGTTTTTTATACATACGCGCAGCATCCGTTTCATAATTTGTTCAGGTTAGCTTGATATATATAGTTTTATATTGTATTATATTTTTTTTATAGTTGTTATAAGAAAATCTTGTAAAGAAAGGACTTAAGAGCTGTAAAAATTTTTTAGTTCAGCTGGTTTTTGTTGACAAACTGCGCGCAAGACATCAGAATTTTTGTTGGAGTAAAATTTACTTCTTTGATTAATAGTAATCAGAATATGACACCAGGACTCAAAATTGTGAGCTGATGTGAAATTTTACCACTTTGAATATAAATTGCTAAAGTTGCATTGAATAATTTTTTTTTTTTTTTTTTATGATTGATAATTACCACACAAGAATTGGTTTTTACAATGTATTTTTAGTAGATGATTGCATGAGTTAAAAAAAAAGAAGATAAATTTGTAATGCTTTTATTTTTCACACAGATTTGCAAATGAGTTTTGAATGTTGTTTAACTAAATAATATATACATTGAACTGCTCCGTTGGTGTTTATCATATAATACATAGCACCGATCTTAATATCATGTGCTAAAGACCTTATCTTTTACCTTTCCATGGAGTTCGGATGATCCACACGTCAGGTGTCGTCCTTTGTTCCTTTAGTGAGAAAATAAACTTGTGAATCATCCAACTGAAGTTCTCCTCATTTTTGTTACTTAGTCGAATCATTTTTTTTTTTTTTTTTGTATTTTATTATTGAATAATAATTAAAATTTTACAATCGTTTTTCTCGGGTTTTTCCTTTTGCTTTTCAATTTGTTATTATTTTTGTGTTTTTTTCTTTTTATTATTATTATTTCTATAATTTACTATTCAGGTCAAAATGACCAATTTTCAATTTCTTCTAATTTATTATTTAATATACTTTTTGGTTTCTTTTTGTTTTTTGTTTAATTTTTTCATGTTTTTGTTTTTATATGCAATTATTTAAATTTAAATACTAATAACGACATAAAAAATCAGCGCATTTTTCTTCTTTTTTCTTTTTTTTGTGTTTTCTCATTTTTAAAAATTAATTTAATTTTTATATTTTCTAGTTTACGATTTCTGCTTGGTTTTCTGTATTTCTTTTCACTTTTGACTATTATTTATCTCTAATTAAGTATTATATTAAAGTTTTTTTTTCTGTTTTTTTTTTTTTTTTTTTTTAGTAGAGAAAGGAGCATGTTTGTTTTAATAAATATATACTATTATGTATATTTATTTTTTAAAATTCATTTAAATGCAACTAGTTTTTAGGAAAAAGTTTCATCATTTGCTTTTAAATATTTTTTTTTTTAATTATTACATAGTACGCTAAGTTATATATATATATAGACATATATATGTATAGTATATATATATATATATATATATATATATATATATATATATATATATATATATATATATATATATATATATATATATATATATATATATATATGTTTTCAGTGTAAAAAAGAAATGAATGTATATATATAGTATATATAGATGTACTCATATATATATATATATATTTATGTATTTGTGTATGAAAGAAAGAAACGTTTTCCAAACAGTTTTCTTTTATGTATTAGAAATTTAATTTATATATAAATTATATATAATATTTTTTCTTTCTTATATGTAGTATTAAACTCTTGAACCGCCTACCATAGCTTCTCAGCGTTCTCATCTTCACGGGTGCACTTTGTTTATTAATATCTGTATTGTTTTTTTTTTTTTAGTTGTTTTCTTTTTCGTTTTTTTTTCTCGAGAATTATATTTTGGGTTCGTCGTTTGGGCGCTGTCTTTCATTTATTTAGTTTTTAAATCTATTTGCTGGTTTTTGTTAAAAATTGCTTAAGTTTACTTTCAATCGGTCTGTACTGAATATATTTACTTATTATTCATTTCAATTGTTTAGAGATTGGCAAGCTTCACACTGTTGCTCTATACTCAATTAAACTGCCTAACAATTGTTTTCCATATTTATATTTAAATACTCAGCTGTGTTCAGATACTAAAAAAATTGAGCTCAAATCATGACAAAATGTTATAAAATATTTTAAAATTAATTATTGTTATTATTTCTCATGCTGGCAGCTTGTTTGCTATTTATTTCTTCTCTCTATTATAAGTTTTATTTTTATTTCGTCTTTACGCTTAATAGGATCGAAATTTTGTGTTTGTCAAGTTAAACATAAATAATAACGAAAATCATATGTGAATTGTGTTGAGTAAATATTCAAAGTAAAATATATAATTTCACCTTTTTATTAATATACAAATGTATTTTTTTTTAATCATATAATCTTCGATTGGATTTAAGTTTTTTTCTTTTCATTTTTTAAGTTTATCAAAAGCTAAACCTTAATTTTACTATGCTGTCCCACAAATTTCGACATTCTTAAAAAACACTACGATTTCAAAAATTGATTAAAAAATAAAGTGCGTTCATATTGTAAAAAAACCAAAATACGAAAATGTAAAAAGAAATTTTTGGCTTTGTAGAGATTCAAAATTCTGTGTGTTGCTTATAAATGTTATCAAAAAACAGTTTATAAATATTTTATAAATTCAAAAATGAAATAGAAAAATAAATACAAAATTAAAAAAATTTAATAAATAAGAATCAAGAGTTGTTTATAATGCTTTCGATCCCCTGCTAAGTCATTCCATAAACTATTGCTATATATATGTATTTGTTGTTGATGTTGTTGTTGAGCTCATTGTTAGAATCTTAATTATTATTATTTGTTTATGATTTATTTACGATGTGTTAAGCTTATTTTAGACATATGACAATTCTTTTTTTTTTTTTCTTTATGGGTTTTCTGTAATTGTATTTATTAATTATTTTATATTTGTATAGTATATGCAAATGAATATATATATATATATTGCTTTTATGGTTTTATGTTCTTGTTGTTGTTGTTCTTCTCGTTGTGGTTTCCTTTTTGTTTTTTACTTTTTTATTTGTGTTTTTTATATTCAAAGAAAAATTCTGATTGTATTCAATGCACAAGATTTACAATTAGAAGCAGAATTGCTGTAACTTAAAAATTATAAACGTAAAATGTTAAAATCTGTGAAAGTTTAACATATATATATATAGAAATTGATGTAGAGTTTAGGCATATGAACATCACTTGAGATTTCGCAGTCTCGCCTGATGCACATGCGATTGTAATTTTTAAGATTTTTGTTGTTTTTCTATTATGTTTTTGTTTTTTTTTTTTTTTGTTTCTTCTTCTTATGTTTAGAAATTGTGTGCTTGGCTAGTTTTGTGGACAGTAACATACGACTTGATCGGAAGATCTTCAAAATACATTTGTATGAAAACATCATCAGCCAATAATTGAGTAAGTGTGTGAATGAAATGGCAGATTCATCTCTAATGAATCTTGTCTCCTATATATATATAAATGTGTGTATGTATGTGTGTTTCTTTTGTAATATGTATGTATAAAGCTCTCTCTCTTGTTGTTGTTGTGTATGTTGTTGTGCGCGCAATACTGGAGCAAAGCACATAATTTGCCATGCACCGTACATGTTTTGTGTTCATTGATGATGTTCATTGTTATTGGTATTTTTTTTTTCTTTTGCCTAGTATTTTTCTGGTAATGTTTTGTTGTTGTTGAATTGTTGTGTATGCATTTTGGTGTTTTGTACCAAGTTTCAGTATTCAATAGTTTAATGTATTTTTTTTTTATGTTTTGTTTTTTATGAAAATTAAAAAAGTAAAGTAAAAAATTTATTTATTTATTATTTATTTTTTTTTTTTGTTAAATAAAAGAATACCGAAAGTTAGTTTTGTGTACAGTTTCGCTGTTCTCAATTCAATAAAGGAGCGAACCTTTGCTTGAATGTGCCGTAGCCCATCAAACAATAGATCGATCGATCATTGTTTGCATCACCAAAAAAATCATGCAATTCATCAACACGCAGATATTATTGCTCGCAACCATTAAAATTTCAATCATTTGTTTGTGCTTCGTTTGCTTTTTGATACTCAATCAATGTATTTTTTTTTCGCTCTGCCGTTCACATCCAGATGTAATGCAATTAAGTTTGCATTCCATTTGCTGTGCACTTCTGGGCTAGGTTTTTTTTTTTTAATTATTTACTGATTAAGGGATTCAGTATTTTATTATACACTGCTCGTTTTTTTTTTTTTTTTTATTTGGTTAAATTTTGTAATTCCAATTGGTTATTTTTCTTCCCTAATTTCAATTCGAAGGATGGGTTATTCTATTGGTTTTGTTTTAGCATTTAGCTTAGGGATAGGATTTTGTTTTTATTGCTTTGGATTTTAAAGTTTTTTTTGAGAATAAAATAAAAATGTTTAAGGGAAGTGTTTTACGTACAAATGTCTTGGATATGTAGTTCGTCATATTGGTTCTGTTTCGAAATGCAGTTTGTTCTATGGGATTCTAATCTTATGTAGTTCATACAATTCCTTTAAAGTTTTCTTTTCTTTTTTTTTAATATTATTTTTAGTTTTTTTTTTTTTTCTTTATTTAATTTTAGTTGGAAGCAATGGAATTGTTGATCTTATGAGAAAAATCTGGAATCTGGAAAAGCTACATGCATTAACTGACTTGAAGTAATATTTTCAAGAAGATTTAATTTTTTTTTTCTTTTTAAGTTTTTTTTTTTTTTTTTATTTGACTCAGTTAGTCTAATAATTTGTTAGCTGGAAGAAGAGCCAGCTTAACGATAAAAAACAAAATCAAATAAATGATTAGAAATACAAAACAACGTTGGGTTTCGCCTACCATTTGGATCCATTAAATTTCTACTATGTATTTCACTTTATAAAGCTCAATGCTATATCAAAAGGAAATTGAGCGTATACAATCGAAGTCTTCGAAACATTTTATGTAATACTGCAATTTCTTTGAAGTTATTTCTTGTATTCTCTTATTATTTTATATTGGAATAGTTTTCTGTGAAAAATTGCTCCTAAAGTGTAAAATATACAAATCTTTAAAGAAAATATACCCGTGTCATTCTTGTCGTCTTATTTTCTTCAACTGTCTCGTCATCTATTTCTTCTTCTTATTTTTGAAATATTTCAAATGGAAGAAACTTAATTTCTGTTTTTTTTTTTTTTGTTTTTTTTTGGGATTTGCGGTTAGGAAAGTTTTTTTTTTAGTTTTAATTTTTATAATTTAAAAAAAGTAAACAAATTTTAGTTAAAGTTTTCTTTTTTTTAAGTCTCTTTTGGGTAGGTTTAAGGGATTTGTTTAAACGAGTTTTTGTGTTTAAATTATTGTTTTTGTTTTTTTTTGTATTATTTAGTCAATGTTTTTTAAAGTGTTTTTTTTTCTCTTTTTTTTTTTTTTTTTTTTAGTTTTTGTGTTTTTTTTTTCTCTTTAAATGTTTTTTAAATTTACTTAAAAAGTTTCGTTATTAATTTAATAATTAACAAATTGATTTTATAATAAAACCAATAACAATAACCACCTCGCCCATATGGCTACGAGACAATAATATGTGGTGCTGATAGTAGTACAGCTATTGTGGCTAATATTGTGAACATTGTGAATATGATAAGGCACAGTCTGTCAACGACCATAGCTGCAAATTTCCAATCATTGGCAATGTCATTCTCCTCGTCGTCTTTACGTAGCTATAGAATTACAATTTTTAACAATTGACGAGTTGATTTTTTTTTTTTTTTTTTGTTTAAGTTAAATTTAAATTTAAATTTAATTATTTATATAGATATATATAGTTGATTGATTTGATATATGAGAGAGAAAGTTTTGTAGAAAAATTTTGGAGAGAGAAAAAGAAGCAAAAATAATTTCATATTGGTTTTTTTATCTTTACTAAATTAATGAAATATATATATTTTTTTTAAATGCAAACTAAACTAGGGTTTATATAGGAATTATATAGGTAATATATTGTAGTGCACTTAATTATATTATTTGAACTCTAATTTATAATCTTTTGTATAAATATATATTTTGTTTTATAAAGTTTGTATAATTTTGCATGCAATTTAATTTATTAGTATAAAGACTTTTCTCGTTATCATTTTTTTAAATATTTATAAATATTAAACAATAAATAAATTTGTTTGCCTATAGTAACTTTAATACCCCTGCAGATGTTTTGAGAGACAAAAAAAAAGTCATGAAATCTGTTTAATTATTATTTATAAATCTATATTTTTATTAAGACAAGAATTCTCCAAAATAATTTTTTGCTTAATAATAAATGTATTATATTGAATTTTCATATTGAATAATATGTAAATATATTATATAAATCTTCCTAAAATATTTGCTAAATAATAATTGTATTTTCATATTGAATAATAATTAATAAGTAATTTATAATTCTTTTCTATACATAATAACTATAAATAAAATCTCTGAACTTTTGATATCTCCTAATACGTGCAACTAGATGAAGTTGTCCCTAAAAGTAGCAGAAAACTTACAAAAAAAATATACAAAAACTTTTACAAAAGAAAAAAAAGAAGTCATATCTATGTAAATCTCTTATAGTTAAGCCTAGCTGCACTTGAATTTGGATTTTTAAGAGCGGCATATGGAGTTGTATTTGTAGGAGCGAGAATGTCGCTCAGCTTGTGTTCGTTCGCTTAATGTATGCTTATTTGAGCTGAGTAAATAAAGAAAAAAGAAAAAAAAAAAAGCGAGCAACTGTCCTATGTATGTGCTGGTGAAACGAAGAAACTGCAAGTTACAATCAATAGCAGCCTCTCAGCAATTCTATTCTCAGCAGAATTTCCATTGCAGTCGGATAGAAACGCTATGATGACATGACAGTGTAAGAGCTTTAGACTGACTAGAAGAGCAAGTGCATAGAGTTGAAATCAAAATGATTTATACCTTAGTAACACATGTAACGACAACCCAAATTAACTTGTATACAAATATTCCACTATACTCTATCTATACTCAGTAAACAATCTCTACTATCTCTACATAACACGCTCTGCAGGGGTATTTCTCTTACAAAAAAAATAAATAAAATAGAATATATATATTTTCAGCTCAAATGAAATTCAAGTATAATTTATTCAAGCCTTAAACAATAGTCTAAGTAGTTTGTTTACGTATGTTGACAACGAAAGCACTTACCTGATCAGTAATAAAGCGAATTTCCTTTAAGATTAAACCTAATTCATATTCTGTTGATGATTTGATGCACGTATGATGTGTGACCGCATCGGGCATTCGTGTGCTGCCAATTGGCCCAATGCTGCCATCGTCGCCTTGCCTGAAAGCCAAATAAGTAGAAGAAGAAGAAGGTTACACGTTTATTGGCAAGCCACTAAATTGGGATTAGACTGGGTGACTGTGTGTGTGTGTGTGTGAGTGTGTGTGGGCCATTGTCAGACTGTCTATCTGTGTATATTATGTGCGTGTGTGTATTCTTTTATTTATTTTTTTTTTGTTACCCATAAACCGTGCGATAGAAAGCCGGATTGTGTGGCAGTGTTCCGCCTGGCGTCATGGGGCGACAATTGTGTCGAAAATCATCATCAATGTCGAGCACATTGGCCAGCAGTGACTTGGATGAGCTTCAAAATAGAAATCACATTTAGCATATTAACCAGATCGTATGCATATATACAAGTATATATCAAAGATAAAGAGACATATATATGTATGTATAGAGAGAGATAGAGAGAGAGAGAGTATGAGTTTTAGTTTGGCATATATAAGTACCGCTCTTTTAGCTCAACATCGGATAGTATTTGATGTTTGCGCTCGGACGAGGTATCCGAGCAGGGCGTTGTCGGGAATTCCAATATCAGCGGTCGTCCCGGTCGACTCATGCGCAATATCCATGGCAGCCAGCATAAAAATACGATGCGTATCTGTGCGTGAGGTGTGCAGCAGGTGAAAATTGAAATGTTTAGTAGACGGAACTGCAGAGATGAACTCGACTCCAAATGCGTGTAAAACGAGTTGTATGTTTTTTTTTTTTTTTTTTTTTTTATTTTGCATGAGCCCCACTGGCGTGTGTGTGTGTGTGTGAGTGTGTGAGTGTGTCTGGCTTTGGCCAAATATGTGGCATACTTAAGCGAGCAGACAACGATTTATTGCGCTTTGACATGAACAGAGACAAAGACACAAACACAAACACACACACACACACACGCGATTATGATTTATATTTGATTCAGATTCAACAAATATGACGCCCATCCACAGACAGACAGAAAGAGAGAGAGAGAGAGAGAGAGAGAGTGTGTGTGTGAAGAGACCAGTGTTGTGTATGACATTTGATTGTAGTGTTGGGCAACGTGATGTGCGTTACACTATTACACTTGGCTATAATAATATTTATGTGCGGCGCCTTTCGTCTGTGTGGCTCTGGCGCTTATTTATAGCTATGTTGCATGCAAAATTTATGATTTACAATAACACACGTCACAACATCAACAACAACAACAACAGCAACAGCAACAACAACAATGATAACAGCGACAACAACATGGAGAATAGCAATAACACTGACAACAAAATTCGTATTATCTAAGGCGGAGACCCACATAAATATGCACACTCACACGCACACTCACACGCACACGCACACACACACATTCACACACTCACGCTTATTCACACTCAGCTCTATTGCTTGTTGGCTATAAATAATCAACGCATTTACACACTCACTCACACTCATACTCACACTCACACTCACATACGCCCACACTTGACATTTATTCACATTTGATCTAGAAATGTCTGATGGGAATTCGGCAACAAGTTTTGTGCTACAAATTGATATTAAGTTTCATTTTCAATTACATTTTTTGTTTGTTTTAGGGACATAAGCTTAAATCTAATATTTATGAAATAAATGTATATAATGCGAATTCATTCTTATTTAAATCAATTGTCACCTAGTGAGAAATATTTCTTAAAATTACTTAAATGTTTGCATTGTATTTTTTTTAGCAATTTAACTTACATAAATTTGATCGGATTTATATTTTCACTTAGTTGAAATGTAAATTAATTAATAATTAAAATAGATATAAATAACTTAAATATGAAATAGGTTTTTTTTTTTAATTTTTATCTCTTTTTAAAATTTTATTTTAATTTATTTATTATTTTATAATACAAAATGTGATCTAATATATTTCTACAAATAATAAATAAATACCAAATTTAGACAATAATTTGTAGGTCCTTAAAATATAATTTATTTAAATCATAACTATAATGTTTTCTGTTTTTTTTTTTTTTTTTTTGTTTTATTTATATATATTGCAACTATATCAAATTTATCAATTATTGTTTTCAAAAACGGTATAGTTCATCAATATCTATTGATCATTTCTCTATGTCTACATATAAATGCTTTTCACTCACACTCTAAGAAAAATAAACTCAGACGACAGTTTGCTCGCTCCGTTTTTTTTCCGAGTCTTACGAAGCGAACATTTTTTTTAGGTATGTATGTATTCGTATACATGAGAGGGTTGCCTTCCCTAAACACATCGATAGCGTAGCTGATTCTGAATGCGCGCATGTAAATGTGAAAGTGACGATCGTTGGAATAGACTCTTTGAGTTATAAGCGCACTTGCTGACTCTCAACCGTATCTCTCTCTAAACGATGTTCGTGAAAAGAGCGTCACACGAATAGTTGAACTTCAACGCTCAACTGAAAATAAAAACGAAAAGCACTTTAGCTCACACCGAGAGCGAATGAGAGGGATTTTTTCTCAGTTGATATTGTTTAGAGAGCGCTACGGCTCAAACGGTTAAAAATTATTTGTGAACTATGAAAGCATTTTTTATATTATTGCTGAATCTTCCAAAAATCTTTAATAAATAATACATAATTTATATATTTCTTCTTTAATATTGAAGAATATATTTAAAGTATATAGTCTAAACAGAAAAATAAATAAAATAAAAATAATAATATTTATATAATATTTACTTTTATCATAATAAATAAAAAATAAAATAAAATAAATAAAATGATATAAGTACATAAATAAATGAATATTTGAATAAATCAGTCAATAAATAAATAATAATTATAATAATAAATAATACTTTTACTCTATCCGACACTAAATAATTATTTCTTATTAATATTCATTCATAGACCTTAAATTAAAAGAAAACAATTCTTATACATATAACTTATATATTCTACTTAAAATATACTAATTCTAGGTAAAATTATATTTATTTCCAGATTTAAATAGTTTATATTATAACGCAAGTTATTTCCATATTCAATAAACTGCAATCATTGTAAAAACTTCTTCTTCTCAACTAAATTTATACCATTCCCTTTTATTTTCATACTACTCTAAGTTCAAGCCATGCATTTCAATATTATTCGATTAAATCTGTTGACAAGCAAAATAATTTCGTGCGCACAAGTTTAAAAGATTTTCTTAACTGCAAATGGAAGTTTTATTTGCCAACAAATCAATCGAGTTGCCCCCCCTCAGACCATGCCATTAAATATTCCATAACGTTGTTTACTTTTGATTAAAGTTCAAAGTGCAGCTGAGAAAAGAAACAGCTAAAATCGAATCGATTGTCATGCTAAGCTGAACTTCATTCGGTGACTAAACAACGTTTCTTTCTATTTTTCTGGCTTGTTTTTTTTTTTTTTAAGCTTGCTGTATTTTTCTTCTTTTTATTTATTTTCTTTTTTTTTTTTTTTTGGTCACATTGACATCTGCTTGCAGCGAATATTCTACTATGTGGCTCCACCTACTTGCCCCTGCTTCGGTTGCTGTTCCTGCCACTCCTTTCATTGTCTTTTAGTCCTTTGACGTTGGCGGTTTGCGCTAACAAGCGATGGATACATGGAAATGCGCTTGAGGACGTGGCATGCAAACCAAATGCAAAGTTTCAAATGCGATCCAATGGAGAGTTGCTGGCATGACTGCAGAACCTAGCTAAGGGAGTGAGTATGTAGGTGCAGCTATCCATATCGCCGAGCCATGGGTTGGTGGAATGGTTTCCACAGACCGCAGCTGTGTTCGAGTTTTTTTTTTTTTTGTCGCTAGCTTTGTGCAAATTTTGTGCAAATTGATTTGTTGTTATCACACAGAACAACGTGGCTTGAAAGGAGTGAGTGGACAGAGAGAGAGAGAGAGAGAGAGAGGGAGTGAGCTGGTAGCTGTCGTATATGCCCAGCCGTAAGCGCTGCACATTTCTAATGCACCTGCGTTTGCCAATTGGCTCAATTTTCATGCCCGTGTCACGACAACTTCTTGCAACTGGGCCAACTGTCGCCTAGCCACATATCTACGTGAGTGTGTGTGTGTGTGAGTATGTGCTCGTTTTGGGGCTTTACTTCAATTGCTCCAAATTCAATTGCATGTTGAGTCGGCACAAGGGCCTGTCCACATTCTAGAAAGCGCAGAAAAAAAAATGTTGAAGGAACGGCTATAGAAAAGTTTTCATGTGACTGACTTCTTAAAAGCCAATTGACTTTCTCGCTGAGCTGCCTTCAGTTTAGCGGGCTCCCTCTGCTTAGCCAACTTGCTTGTGAGCCAAGAACTTGTTCTATGTATTGTATACTCCTCACACACACACACACACACTCACAGAGGGAACGTGGGGGGCATTGCGAGTTTCCATTATGCTCTTCATGCAATTGCAATAATGTGCAGAAATTGCTTTCCACTTGACGTCTTGGCCATGTTCAATTGGCTCAAATAAAAAAATATATATATAGAACAAGATGAGGAAGAAGAGAAGAGAACCCAAGCTCATGATAGCCAGCATTAGATGTGCATTATGTGCTCCGGTTTCTGATATTCTAATTTTGCCAGCAATACGAGCACTTGACATGAAATTGCTTTCAAAGGCATTGGGCAAACGGATATATAAATTTCAAATAATTCTCCAAGGAAATGCACAGATAAAGTTTGTTTCTGTGTTGCTAAGGTAACTACAGCCTAGCGTAATTATTCTAAAAATGTAAAACATTCCTGATTTGCATTGAAAGCAATAGAAAATTCATAATTTGCAATTTAGAAATAGAATTGCGTATAAGAAAATATTACGTCTGATTGGAATTAATGAATTTCTACTTTGGTAATAGAGTTGAGTTTTTCATTCAATTTGCTGTTAAATATCTCTTTAAAAGAGTAATAAGAAAAATGTAGATAGAAAATAATTCAATGGTTAAGGCATTTGAGTTACTGCATTATGTATAACCAGAGTTGACTTACAGGAATATGAAATATAATCTTTATATGAACAGAATTCTATAAAAGAAATTTGAAGTCTGATTGCAAGAGAGTTGAAAGAGAGCGATGTAAAGACTTAATTGTAAGAGCAAGCATGCTAGCTCTCTCTCTCTCTCTCATTATGCTCTTCTTCTTGTAAATGACAATAAAATCACCTTGAATATTAAACTCGAGCTAGTCGAGCATTTTATTCATTTATTAATTTTTTCCAGCTCATCAATTGATTAAACAGCAATAAATATGGAAATTATATTTCCAATGAAATATTTTAAAATTTATTAATTATATTCACTCGAGTTCAGTTGTCTGACATTAATAAATATCAAACATTGTTTTAAAGAAACATATTTAAATTTAAAAATTTTTTTTAATAATTAAAAATGTATTAATGATGTTTAAGACCTGCCTAAAATTATCTATACTTGAATTCATATAATTACTAACTAAATTAAATAAATTAAATAAATAAATTTATAAATTATCAACTATTGTCATAAACTATCCTGCTTAAAAGTTAACTAATTTAATTTATTGATATTTAAATTATATTCAAAATTTTTTGTTATTGCTGCAATTCGAACTAAATTATATTTGTAGCTATATTTATAGATTTATAAATATTTATAGATTATCATCTATTGCCATTAAGTACCCTGCTTAAAATGTAGACAATTTAATTTATTGCTGTTTAAATTATATTATAATATTTCTGCTATTGCCATGTAAATTATTTATAACTAAATTATAATTATATATATGTTCATGAAATTTATAAATATTTACAAATTTTCATCTATTGCTTAAAATTTGGCGAATTCAATTTATTCCTATTTAAATTATATTAAAAATTTATTGCTATTGCCGTTAACTCTAGCCAGCTTAAAATTTAGACAACTTAACCCAGAGCTAATTATGCACTCATATTAACTCTATGAACTGGCTTTAATTAAATCTCAATTATCTATGCTAAAAATAATATATTTAACTTAGGCTTAACGCGCTTTGTTTGCCATTAATCTTTTTATATTATCATACCTAACTAATTATGTAATCGCATATTGAATTAATCTGTGAAATTCAATTATAATTAGACCAAAAAAAAACCTACAACGCACGCCACATGACAGCATTGCATACACAAACACATTTAAAGCTATTTACACAAGTGAGAGATAAATTTAAGTATATATATATATACATGTATAACACATGATATTGGTCTGCACTTTGAGCTGTGGAAAGAAATACGAGTGGTAAAGCAGAAAAAAAAAAATTTGGAGCATATTGTGCAACTAGTTCAACTAGCTCAGAGTGAATAATTTGGGTTAGTTGGATTTCAGTTCGATTTCATTTTGGTTTTTGTGAATGGGTAAATATGAACAGGCAGGCGAAATATACTTATACATATAGACAGAGAGACATACATATAGACATAGAGATAGAGAAAGAGCGTGACATTTGCTTATATAAAGTAGGAAAAAAATAGAACACAAGTTATGGGCCCAACATCAACATTACGATATTTTTCATTACATAAATTATTTTATAGTAGACATATTTAGTACTCTTTCTTTTTTTTTTTTTTTTTTTTTGCAGAGATGTTGGCTAGTTCACATAGTTCACATAGTTAACAACATTCAGTATTTTTTTTTTTTTTTTTTTTTTTTGTACTCTGTACATCCGTCCGTCACATTTTGGGCTCTCGACATTGCATTATTCACTTTGCTAACTCATAATTTATTATCTGGGTCAAACACACACACACATACATGGACGTACATGTGGGGATGTTTGGGGGGCTTTGGCCAAATACAGAGTTCTAAAACAACAAAAACAGCTTGCATAATCGCCTCTAAGTAGGCCTTAAACGAATACAATAATTATATTGATATATATATATATATAAAAATGAAAATATCAAATATATGAAATAAAAAATTGTATTACACAACAACAACAAGAAACGGGGCAGAACAACAATATAAAATTACAATAATAACAATTATAATATATTAATATTTTTATTTTTTTTTGTGTATATATACGTTTTGGGATATAAATATCTATGAATATATTTTTATGCAGGTGCAGCAACTAGAAAAATTGCATTTTGCATGGTTTAAGTTTTGTTTTATTGTTTTTTTGTTTTTTCTTTAATTTAGTTATTGAAGTTTTCCATGAGCCATGAATTGAAGATGATTTAAGTGAATTTTGTATGTATATATTGCTGAGATAAATTCATTTGAGCGCAAGTTTTTAATTTATGAATTTATTATAATTTATAAAAGCATGAAAGCTTGCCAAAAATATTAAATCTGTTCTCCATAGAACTAGTTCTAATGTCATTTGAGCTGCAGCGATGGAAATATTAAAACAGTTAAACTATATTATATTAGCTTAAATATAGTTTTCTGGGAAAAGATTTAATCGATGGAAATATCGATAAAAATATCGATGGGAATATAAAATGGTTTTAAAATTTTATTGTAAAAGCAGAGCAATAGCTCAAGCATATGTGCCTTTAGAGAGTTTTGAGACTAATATAGGCTTTGAAGGTAATAAAATAGCTCAATTCTTAATTTCATCCAATGCAGAACTAATTCTGCTCTGTTTTACTGCTCTTAAAGCATATGCATACCATGAAAATATATTGTCTGGTATTTGCTGACTAAGTAAGAGTTTGTAACTAAGCATCAATAGCATTCAGAGATCTTGTGAAGCTAAGTTATTATTATATATATATATTTATATAATGGCATAGACGTAGCTTCAGACTCGATATAATATTTAATATCATTTTCATTCTATTAGAATATTTTTTGCGCTTACTCTTAGCTTTCTCTTAACTCATAAGACGCTCTTTAACTTTTTTCTTTTTAGAAAATGTTTTTCTAATAAACTCATCATAATATTATATTTTAAATAATATATTTTATGCTCTTACTTAATTCGAATTTCAATCGAACAACAAATCGACAAATTGTGAAGCAAGCGTCGGACAAAATAATTAAATGGCGTTTTCACCTCATTTGCATTTGGCTAATCAAGGTTGTTATCTCTTCAGTCGGCATTTATGAAAATGTATTTTAAAATTATGTTTAGCATAAATTTAATTACGATATACAACATAGTTTCACTTGAATGAACCAACAACAACAACAACATTCAGCCGGAAGCACTTCAAGTATTTGCGGCATTCTGGCCGAACAAATTGTGGTAAAGCTTTGCAATTTAGTTTGAGGCTACAATTAAAATTTGTAAATTGCTGATTAAAGTTGGTGGCTTTAAATGTAAATTTTATTTTTATTTTTGTTTACTTCCGTTTTTTTATTTTTATTTTTTTTTTTTTTTTTGCACTGAAAAAGCAAAAACATAAATGTACACAAACAACAATAACAACGCAAATTAACTAAACAGCAAGTAACAGAGGAAACACAACAACAACAACAACAAGAACAACAACAACAATAAAAACATAAACACATTTCTCTATCACATAAATTATTTTTAGCACATTTCTCACAAATCAAAACAAATAAATATATATATTTATATATGCAGTTGGTTTGTCTCTGTTTTATATAAATCATATGAAAGTAAAGCTAAATGGCTAATGGCAGAAGCAGAGCAGAGGAACAGGTGCTACAGCTCCTGCTCCTGCTGCTGCAGCTGCTTCTTTATCTCCTGATGATAAGTGATGAAAGGCAGTGGGAGGGGCGGGGCTGGCATTTCGCATTACTGCAATTGTTTTGTTGTTTTTTTTTTTTTCTTTTTTTGTTTTTGTAGTTGATTTGGATACGAGTTTGATTTAGTTTTGTTGTTTGATTGACCCATTTTGGAAAACTTACCCATTCGGACATTTCGTGCGTATCAGCATTTCGATGATGATAATTTAATATTAAAATCGTTGACACAACGGATGAAGCTACCATAAACATTATGCAATTGAAATATGTACCTGTTGGTTGGTTGGGCGTGTTGTCATTTTTTTTTTGTTTGTTTTTTTTTTTTTTTTATATATATTATATTGAAATATATATATATAAATATATATTATATTGTATGCAGAGGGAGCATAGTTTATAATTTTTAATCGTTTATCATTGGGAGTGTATTGGGTGTGTGTTCAATTTGTTATTGTAGTGCATTGAATGGTTTATTGTTGTTTGTTTGATTGGTTTAAGTAATTGTATTTGGTGTGTATGTGTATATCGAGCATAGTTCAGGGTAGCATATTTCGTTCAGAATTCATTCAGTGTTTCATATTTTGTATACGTTATTATATATTATTGGATTTGTTTGTTTTAGGTTTAGCAAAAGTTATACAATTTTTGTTTTGTTTTTGCATTTGTTTTGAAAGAAAGAAAAAAGGCAGAGAGATATATACAAATATTTGAGTTAGTATTTATATATGAAATGCATCAAAATCTTTTGTATCTTAGCAATTTACGTTTAAAATTTCATAATCATAATAGATTTTATAGGGGGGAAAAAATATATTCATATATTTTTTTTAAACACACACACACAGAGTTAATATCTTTAGTGATTATATATAGAATTAGACACTAAAAATAAACTGAATTAGATAGTTTAAGTTGAACAATAGAGTTAAGTATATTTTGAATTTATAAGAAGTATTTTTTTTTTTTTGTAATTAAAAATTGTAACAAAGTTAAATTGGTAGTAAATTTGTTTAGTAATAATTTTTAAGATATTAATTTTATTAGATAGAGATTATAGCTCAATTGGTTGTAATTCAAATAATTAATTTGTATGGGTTGTTTCTTAAGCGAATATGGGATTGTTCAAGGTACGAAAAAAGTGTCTAATAAGCAGATATTTAATTTGAGAATTAATAGATAAGGGATAGCATAATTATTTGCAATTTCGGTAGAATATTTTTATGGTTTTAATAGAAATTTTGTAAGATTTTTTCAAGAAACATCCGATACAGAATGGCAAATCGTTCGATTGGAAGTATTATAAATTGAATTGAATTATCACAACCCAAAAAGGATAGATAATATAGCGTGCAAAAAACTCGTTTTCAAATGTGTGTGCATGTTATCAAACAAACTCGTGTGTTCTGTGTGTCATAACTGCAAATTACGAGTATTTATTGGGAAATATCATTTTAGATTTGCTTTAAATTGCTTCATATTTTGCTTTTAGTTTTTAGTTTTCTTTCATTTATTTGTTTTTATCGTTTCTCTACGGATTTTTAAATCTCTTCTTTTTTATTGTATTTTTTTTTTTTAGTATCAGCATGCAATTTCTTTTGGCACTTTAAAGTCAAAATAGAAATGTTGACTTTAAAGCCAAAGAAACTGCTAGAAAAATCACAAAATTTAGCTGATTAAAGTTTTCTTTTTTCTTTTTTTAATGGTGTGTCAAAGTTTTAATATTATAAAATCATCGGATTTTATTTGGTTATTAAAATCGTTTTAGAAATGCATGAATATATATGAATGTAACTTCAATAGCAACTTTAGAGTTATGATAGATATAGATATATGTATGTATATATAAGTTGATATGGTTCTATATACTGTGAACTGTAAACAGAAAGAACACACACGAACTCAAAAGCAAAGTCGAACGTAGACACAGCGCAACAAAACAAGTATATGAGGATATTACAAGAATTACACAGATACTTATACATATATATAGAACATATTTATATTTGTTAAAAGTTGTAGGAAAATTGGTAAACAAAATGATCTTACCTAACAGTGGCACGGCATCTGAGGTGGCGGGCATTGTCTCGGCAACCATATTAAGAAACACGGTCAGCGAGAGCAAGATCGTAACGCCTAGATATTGGAAATATATGATATATATTGAATTTAAAATTTTTAATATATATAATTATATATTAAAATTAAAAATAAAAATATTTACTAAGTGTTTTTGCTTTGATATGTTATGGAAAATAAAAGCTTAAATCTAAATATTATTTATATTCTATAATAATAAATAAATTCTGAACTTAATATGCAAGCGTGTTTAGCTATAGCTAAAATCTAGCCAAAAAGCTAGTTTTATATACAAATATAGGCTAGTTAATGTTAAGCAAAGTTCTTTAGGTATAACAAACTCTAAACTAATTCAAGCTAAATTCATTTTTTAGCTACTTTTCCGATTTAGCATAAAAAATTATTTTATGGTAAAAACGAACTTGAAACTTAGTATAACTATAATGAATATAGTTAAAATTTAGCTTTCCAATATTCATCATTGCCTGTCTAACTCGCACTTCAACCACTACTTAATGTTCTCTATGGAGCCCATCAATAACTGTTTATGATATTCAAATTTGTCTGCTTTCTGGCTACAGCAAGCCAGCACCATTTCAGCCGCATAGCTCATATTTTTGTAGCCCAGTCATGGCATTATAAGTTCAATAGTTTGGCTCATTTTTGCCCCAGCTTATGCCGTCATCAACACCCATCAGCAGCGACGCTCTGCTCTGCTCTCAGTAATAACATCTAATGTGAGACGTCAGTCAGCCAGTCAGTGAACGAGTCAGTCGTCAATAAGGCTCCAAGCCTGTCTAGCTTCTCTCTAAGCACTCATCAACAGCCAGAGGAGGCCGCCTTTTTTTTTTCTTTTCAATTTTATATGAGATTTTTTTGAGCTGTTGTTGGTTTGGCTGTCATTATTGTAAAAAGCACTTGGTAAATACTTTTTGAAGCGCCTCTCAAGCTGACAAGTATTTGTTTTATGGCTTAGCAAATTTATATGAAAAATATGCGCAACTATTCAACTGAATATGCGAGAATTAACTAAATAAATGGCTTAATTGAAGTTGAAGTATATATGAAATAGGTCAGTAGAGAGCTTCTATTGAGGCTAAGAGATGAAGTTTTTTTCTTCTTACTTTTTAATTATTTTTTAATTTTCTAAGACTTTTTTCTAAACAATTTTTCTGGCTTCTTATTTTACAAATATGTTGAGTATGTTGAGATATAAATTTTTAATATTGCAAATGGGACGTCAATAATTTTTTTTGTTTTTAGTTTTAGCTTCATTTTGGCTGACCTAGTATTATATATTAATTTAAATTTAATTTTTTAATTTTATTATATATTTTGTTTGCCTATAATTGATTATTTATATTTATATATTAACCACTTATAATATAAATTAATTATTATTTACGAATATTTTGAATATATCACGACATTTAAATTTTAAATATTTACTTAAGCACGTAATTAATTTGTTTTTAAAATTTTAACTTCATTTTGTCTGACCGAATATTATTTATTAATTTATTTTTAATTTTTTAAACTTTAACTTTAATTGATCTATTCTATCATATATTAACTACTTGTAATCGTAATTAATTTTCCCTAATTATCGTATACTTAATATTAATATTTATAAATGATAGCTACTTACCCAGCGACAGCTTTTCACCCGAATCTGGCGGCAGTGTAAATCCGAGCAGAGCCATGGATGCAATCAGCACACAGGGTATAATCAGATTAAAAAAATAGTACAATGTACGTCGTCGTATGATAATGGCAAATGTGATGTCTATATATGGTTCCGGGCAGCAGTTGTAGTAGATCTCATTACGTTTACCGGGCACACCTAGGAGCAGCGCATGCAACGCACAGAAGATCATAATACATATTAGTAAAAACAAATACTCAATTGGCACTTTTAATCAGTTTCTCGTGTTAGTTTTCTTTATTTCTCTTTGAATGCGTGTCAACTTGGGCCATTGTCTGAGCTTTATGTCTAAATCGAGCATGGCATACAGGCAAGAGAATAAGTAAAGAGTATATATATATATAGAGAGAGAGAGATAGATGGAAATATATAGATAGAGCAAGTAGTATTTGAAAAGCGTTAAGAAATTTGAGAAAAGTTTAATGTCTATGTGTGTGTGTGTGTGTTGCTTAGATTATGAATAGGCTGAATAGCTGATAGGAGAGTATGAAATGATATATGCATTAGGTATGAAAACTTTAGGGGAATCTTTGTGCATGCTGTGGTTTTCTTCAAGTGTAGTCAAAAAGTTCACATTGTGAGTGGGAGTGCAAGTGAGTGTGTGTGTGTGTGTGTGTGTGTGTGTATACTTTTCTGAGCTACTGTAGTTTTTGGGGCAAAAAAGTTTTATTTGCATACGAGCGAGCAACTAATTTGAAGTAAGCGCCGAGACAAACATGTTTCCACAAACTTTTATCACTTTTGCTTGAGTTGGCCGAGCGAGCAACAAGCAAAAGTTAGTTAAAGTAATGCAAACGCTTAACGTTCTCTCAATTTGAGGGCTGATTTTTTTTGAAGACAAGACTCAACATGCCTAACAAATCTATCTATCTATATGTATGAGTGTATGTGTCTATGTGTGTGTGTGTGTGTGTGTAGATGTTTAACGGTAAATATGCTTTAGCAGGTAAAGCCTATCTCTTAATTGCCAACTTAACTTTCACAGACTCATGCCTTCATACATGTCTGAGCATTGGAAAAAGTTTTCTATTTTATTTATTTATTTATTTTTTTTTAGCTTACAGCATATGCTGCAAGGATTGGGCTAAATTATGTTGTGCTGCTCTCGAGTTAAGCATAGATTACCAGTGCGGATTACACAGACAGCGCACAAAGTATTTAAAAATTATCCTAGCAAATTGTGGAAACTGTTGGAAACTTCCACAGAAAAATATTTTTGCATAAACTGGCAGCCAAAGGCGATTGCCGCAAATGCGCAATGAAAAAAAAAAAAAAAAGCTAAAAAATAAGCGAAAAAATTTTAAAGCTGGCCAACAACTTAAGCAAAACTCTCAAAAATTACACAGCAAAAAAAAAGAAGCGAAGAATTATATATGTATATAGATAGAAAAACAAAGGGCAAATGAAATCATGAAAATGTATAGAAAAAGAAAAGCGTGGCAAGAAAATGCAGCAAAAGCAAGAAAAGGCGAACGAAATAAAAAGACGCAAGCGAAATTTGTTGCACAAACTTTCTCAGCACTTTTGTGTGTTGTGAACTTTTGTGGCCAGTGTTGAGTAGGGAACTTTTTTTTTTTTTGCTCTTCTTTTATTTCTCTTCTGTGATTGTGTGCAACTGCTAATTTATAGTGTGTGTGTGTGTGTGTGTGTATTTGTATTTGTCTTTTAATTTCTTAATTGGTTTGGTGCGTGGTTGAAAGAGCCAAATCTCTTTCACTGAACAAAAGTTCAGATCTATGTGGTTGGCTGTATATATATATATATATATATATATGTGTGTTAGTGGGAGTGTGTATGTGTGTGTGTGTGTGCGTGGGTGGTTGGGTGTTTACGTGGGCGTGCGCATTTCAGCAGCCTTAGCATTTTATGCGGAAAAGTGCAATTTACGCTTTTATGTGCAAGTTGAGTTCGGTCCCTTTTAATTTCTAACATTTCTCAGTTTGAGTTTTTTTTTGTTTTTGTTTTTTTTTTTTCAACTTCTACTATTTGGCTAGCTGAAGTTGTCTTAGCATTTTAGGCGAGGGTTGTTGGAAGTAATCAAAACTAATGTCAAAAACCATTTGAGAATTATAAAAAGACGCCAATGAATTCGGCCAATGGATAATGAAAAGCAATTAAAGAGCTAACAAAAAGGTCGGAATAAAAGGAAAGTTATAATGGTAAATACTTAAGGGAGATAGCATCTATATATATATTTATATATATTTTTAGCTATATTCGCACTTAGCCGTCCGTTGGGCTTTATACTTATAAAAGCTATACCAAATGCAATCGTTTACACTATGTATGTATATATTTATGTATTATTTTTTCTAGGCAGCATTCATTAGAGTCTTAAGAGCGCTTGCAGTTCTAAACTGTTTTTTATTTGTTGTTGTACATGCCATAAGAGCTTCGTTGAAAAGAAATAAATGTAGTAATGAGAGAGAGAGAGAGAGTGAATTTGAGAAAATTTTCTAAGGGGTTGCATACACGGGCCAGGCCTTACCTCTTGCATAGGTTTATTTATCTTTGAACTACGCGCCAGTGGGCGTGGCATAGCCTAGACTAGAAAACTAAATACCAAACTATGCTACGCCACTGACACTTACTTAAACAATATTTGTTGTTGTTTAAACTAGTTTAAACGAAACGTTTACGCGGCTATTTCGGACTTGAAAAGTTAAAGCGCCCAAGTTTTGATGATAGTTGATTGATATTGATCTTTTATTCTATTTTTTATTTTTTATTTAATATTGTTGATAGAGTGAGTGAGTGGGAGAACACTGGATAAGCGTGTAGTAGTATAAATTTACTTTAATTTTTATATTTGAGAGTGTTAGAGTAATGCTTAAAGAAGTTGAATTGGGGTTTGTTATTATTTTGTTTTTTTTTTTTTTTTTTTTTTGACAGGGTTCATTAGATGCCGTACTACATTCCGTATTCGATGGCCTCGAAATATACATACATAAATATGATAAATGCAACAAAAAAAAATGTCAAAATTAAGATGTGTTCAGAACAGTGATGTGAAACGTTTCCAATTGATTGCAGCTGCCAGCTTTGGCACTTACCAACACTGGCACAACAATCAACGGCTTAATCGATAAACGTTGTTTACTTATTTTTTTTTTTTTTTCATTTTACAGTCTGAGTTTCGAACGGAACGAGTTCGGAACTTAAGCTCGCAACCTGAACCCTGCGTCGATTGAGTGAGAAATGTCTAATGCCATGTATTATTTTTTGTTTTTTCTTTTCAAAGATTGCAGAAGTAGGTGGAGTACTAGGCGAAAAGTACCAAAAAGTCTTCAGGCTTTAGGCCAATGTGTGTGGGAAAACAAAAATTTTGCCTTTATCCAGGCAAACGAGAAAGAGACAAATTTATGTATCATGTGGATGACAATGCCAGTGCTTTGGCAGTCATTTCTCAATTTTTCTAATGTCTATGTTTACGTTGTATTTCAAGACAGATAGACAGAGAGAAAGAGAGAGAGAGAGAGAGTGAAAGAGAGGGACAGAGACAGAGACAGAGTGAGAGTTATAGAGAGACAGAGACAGAGAGAGAGAGTATGAGAGAGAATTGCTTGACATAAGCAACGAATGCCCCTGCTCTAAAGCCAGTTTTGTTTTTGTTTTTATTTTTTTCAAGAGAATTGTTTTTCGTTGTTTTTCATTTCTTGTTTTTGTTTAATTTTTTTTGCTTGTTTCTGGCATTGGCTTACTCACCCAGTAGTTCCCACTCGCCGTTGAGCACGTAACTGCTGATATCACCGCCAGTTTCATCTTGTAATTGCAAATCCAGCTTTAGTTACAATGGATAATAGGGGGAGAGGGTAGAATAATATAAATATATATGTATCGCTACGCCATCTCCACCACAATTATTAAAATCAAAATTTTAGAAATTAAAAAATTACGCAAAAAATGAAATCTCTTGTTTTTTTTTTTTAGTTCTTTTTGTAAGCATAACAACTACGAGCTGTGTACTCCCTTGGTTGCCTTGCTTTTCGCTCTCTCGCAAATTGACTGAATCAAACCTGAAATCCATCATAGGTCCAGCTGCCGAATTTCATTTCGCAGCGTTGATCATCAAATGGAAACCATGTGATATCAATTTTACATGTCGACTTGAATATGCCGGGCGGCACATAGAGACAGGAGCCATTGTTGCGGACCACAACGTTCGTTTGGTAGGTGCCATCGAATCCTTCGTCGGCGCTGTTATACATCAGGACATCCGGTTTCCAGATGCGATGCGGCGGTATACGCAGATCCTTAACGCCACCATAATCGGACGTATTCCAGCGCAAATTCATATCGTTCCACTCCAGTTTTAGCCACACATTCGTGACCAGCAATTGATTTTTCTCGTCCTGCAACAACAACAATAACAACAACAAGAAGTGAAATTTAATTACAATTTCATTTAATATTCAATTAAAATAGAAACTATAAACACAATTAACAATTTATGCGCAACGGATATTATAATTAGCATTGGAATTTTATATAAATATTTATAAATGCCGAATGAGGGCGACAAATTATTATTATTTTGTTTTCCATTTTTTTGTTTTTCTTTATATATTTTCATTTATTTTTTATTATTTTTGATGCTAAATGTTTTTTTTTTTTCATTTTTATTTCTAAATATATATTAATATATTTGTAATTATTTTTAATTTTTAATATTTTTTCATTCATTATATTCATTCTAAAATATTTTTGAAAATTTATTCCCTGTACTCTGTATATATGCTCTAATTTTCTGTAATTATTAAATGCAAAATTATTAAAGCCACAAAGCTTTAAGAGGCTTACGCTTAGTCCAAAAATATATTTCTATATGTAATGAGTTCAGCCCTTTGGGCACAACCAACTTTTTCATCAGCCATCGAAACTATTGCATAATTGACGAGCGACAGCCGAAAAGCATTTCAATTTACAAACAGCTTTAATCAAGCGAGTTAAATTTTTAAATACGCGCTAACCAACAGTGTGCTGAAAAAACAAAGTGTTTTCCCCAGGCGCATGGACCAATAACCAAATCCGTGCATTACTTAAAAATAAAAAAAAAACAGCAACAGCAACGACAAACAACAACTGGCAAACAATTGTAAAAAATGCATAAAGCGCATACTGGGCGTATGTGTAATTTACAATTAAATGCTTGAAATATTCAACAGCGCGCAAGCCGCGTACCAAAAATGCCCAAAAACCCAAATCTCTGGGCGCTTAACTAACGGCCACGAACAGGGGCGCTGCACAATGCAAGTGTGTGTGTGTGTATGTGTGTGTATGTGTGTGTGTGTGTGTGTGTGTGTGTGTGTGTGTGCCAGTCGTGCCTGGCATTTCACAAATATTTTGACCAAACAATTTCCGGGTATGAACTGTGCGCAACTTGCAATTGCAATCACAAAATGCGCCAAGCTAAAGCAGCAGCAGCAACAACAACAATTGAAAATAACAACAACAATTGCAACAACAACAACTGGCACAAAATTGCGACAGAAATGCGGTAAAATGAAATGGAGCAATGGCCAGAGTAAGTCAAGCCTGGGCAAGAAAGGCCAGCCCAGGGCACAGCAATGGCCAGGCCAGGCCAGGCCAACCAGAAAAGAAAATAACAGAAGCTGCTGCATAACTGCCTAAGGGGCGTGACCAAACTGCAGTCATCAATATGTATTGAGCAGAGCGGGCTAAGCCGAAAAGGGGAGTATATTACGATTGTGCAATGGCTTGCAGCAAAAGCTGAACCATAAATGACAGATCGGGCATAACTGATTCCCTAATAACATTTTTCTTTTTTCGTTTCTTTTTTTTTAGAAAGTGCTAGAAAGTGGCTAAATGAACTTAGATTGGATTGATATTAAAATGTGTTTCTTTTGGTATCTTATTGCTTATATATCTATCTCTACTTATCAATAGATAAAACTAAAAATAAAAATGTTGCCCAACTAGTGGAAATGGAATTAATGTGAATTTAGATTGGTTTGATATTAAATTAAATTTAATTAATTTTCCATCTTCGTATCTGTTCCTTCCTCTATAAATCAATCTGATTATATTTTTAATTTTTAAAAGTGGCATAAAGAAATTAATTATAAACAGATACAAATTGTTCATCATTATTTATTTATTTATTTATTTATTTTTTTTTTTTTGCTGCTTTAATACGCATATATAATCTTTCTCTGTCTCTATTTTCTCTATATATATTAAAAATTTGTTAATATTAATATGAAAATGATCTAAATGATCATATGTATAATGATCTATAAACTCTGCAAATATCACATAAACCCAATGTTATATATAAATCTATTTTATAGAATAAATATAAAATATATCGAGCACCAAATTTTACAGCATTTCCAGAGTAACTCAGTGCATTCAAGTCGACTTCACGCTAAGCATACTTTTGCCGTCACATACTTATATAATTTTGTTTTTGGACGCTAACAATATTGAACTGCTCACAAATAAAATAAAAAAAAAAAAAAAAAACAAGGAACGGCTCACGGAGTTGCTTTCAATTCAGAATGCGGCAAGAAGTGTGCACAGGACACGTAATATTGCGGTCATAACAAATGCAACAACAGCTGCAGCTTGCTCGCTCTGTCTCTCTCTCTCTCCCTCTCTCCTAATCTATAGCTATCTCCCTCTCAATATAGCCATTACATTATTGCACTTGACTACAGCTTCCATTTCACTTAGTATAGTGTATATGTACGCCGCACAAGCTGAACCGCAGTAAAGTATGCTATGCTTTTTGTCCACGCTTATTTCTCCCCGGGGTGTGTGTATGTGTGTGTGTGTTTATGAGAATGTTTGTTTGTGTCTGTATGCGTATGTCCAGCGTCAACCTAATCAAATTTCGTTTTTCAACAAATTACGACAGAAAATTGGTTTTTGTGCGTTCCGGTTAGTGGGTTATTACTGTGCTCTGCTGCTGTGCTTCCCTCTGCATGCTGCATCGCATTTGTGTGTTTGGACGCATGGGAGGCGTGGTCTGTCGCATTATTCGCTTTTTGGTTAGCTCAATTTACCAGATTGTTGCAGTCGCGCATTTTGGCGGTGCTTAGCTCAAACTGTTATTGGCTTTTGTATGGATTGGCCGAAGCATTTAGCGTTTTTTATTACATTTTTTAGTAGTATTAGTATTTAGCTGCAAGTGTTGCAAGAGTTTGAAAGAAATCCATTTTCATAGTTTACTTAAGCTACAAACTTTATTCCCACTTGGTTTATAAGTATTTTTTATTCATAGCATCAAATTTTTTTTCGTAATATTGGAAGAAAAGAAGAGATTTTTTTTTTAAATTTTTGGTTGATTAAAAAATTTATACAATTAAAGATTCTCTGTGATGCAATAAAATTATTTAAAGAAATATTAAGAGTAATATCTTATCTATAATTATCTATAATTTGTATATATCATAAAATTATATATAATATTTTGATTATTAATTTTAATTTCTATTTAATTATTTATTACAAAAAAAATGAAAGATAATAATATTATTTTGTATAATATTATATAATTATAATTATATTATCTAGCATTTTTATGTAATAAATATAATATATAATAATATTATTAAAATTCAAATAAGAATTAATTGACCGTTAAATTCTTTTGTGAAAATAATAAATGCCATAGAAATTCACTTATAATTCTATACAAAAAATTTATGAACTCTTAAGAGCGATAAAGAGACAAAGAGTGCAGCATAGAATAGAACACTAGTTAAATGATTGCTGAGGCCTTGCAGAGAAAAGTTCAAGTAGAAGATCTATGTATCGCTTCAATAAATTGACTATCTCTTGCTCTCTTTCATTTCCTAATTTACCTGGCTCTTTTTCAATATATATTATTAAGTCAGCTCTAATTTCTTTACTACAAACTCATAGTTATTCTAACAAGGTTAAATATATGTTACACTTGCATAGATAAAAAAAAATTGACAATAAAAAATACTAAGTAATAGAAATAAAAAATTTCGTTTTACTTTATCTGATTCTCTAAGACTCATTTAATAAAAAAAAAAAAATTATTTTAATTAAATTATATTCAAAAATAAAATCATACTTATATAGCAAACTTAAAAAAAAAAATTAAAATAAAAATAAAT
Organism: Drosophila stalkeri; assembly: GCA_035047405.1. Lineage (NCBI taxonomy): Eukaryota > Metazoa > Arthropoda > Insecta > Diptera > Drosophilidae > Drosophila > Drosophila stalkeri. Next base: position 21,276,045 of record JAWNPR010000039.1, read on the forward strand.
ACCAAAAAATAATAAAATATATTAAAATAAAAATTTTTTCTTCACATCAACTATTTTTCTAGACTAAAACTATTTTTAAATCAAAATTAATTTTAATTCTATTCAACAACAAATTCAATAAGAAAGGAAAGCTTTGCACTTATAATAGAGTTCTTCTGCACTTCAACTATTTTTTCTAAAGTCATTATCTAATAGAATGCCCCAACTTATTTGGCCAAATGGCAACTTTCTGCTCGCAGCTAGCACCAATTATTTGGTTAAGTTTCAAAGCATTCTCTAGATACTACACACACTACACACACACACATACACACAGGCACACATACATACACTCCTCACTCGAAATTTCTATTTGCATGCGCATGTTCATTTGCAGAACTTTCAACACAATTATAAAGCTGAATGCGAATAAAAAGCCAAAAAAAAAAAAAAAAAAAAAAAAACGAAAGAGAGAGAGAGAGAACAGAAAATGAATAAAAAATTGTGCAGAAAAATATATGTTAAGAAATAAAGGCAAAAGCAAAAAGAAAATTTCAGCTTCAAGTTTAATTAAAATAAAAATGTGGGCACAGAGGCGTGGCAGAGGCGAGAGAAAAACCCAGACGAATGCGAAAATGTTAGCCGCAGAAATTGTGGCGCTTATTTGTCGTCGCCTTCGGTGGCCTCTGCAGTTGCCTTTGTTGCTCTTACTGCTGTTGTTGTTGTTGTTGTTTCTGCTGTTGCATGCATGCAAAACAGCAGACAGTTGAACATGGGTGGGGCAGAGAATGGGGCTCAGTCGTATAGGCGCATAGTGTGCTGCCATTTTTTTTTCTTTTTCTTTTTTTTTTTTTTTGTTTGCGTGTGTTTGTAGTGTAGTGTAGTGTAGTCGCGAGCATCGAGCAACAGACGTAACATAAACGAGGCTTATTTCCATTCAAAAAGCGCCAGCGTATGCATGGCACACACACACACTCTCTCTCTATCCCTCTCCCTCTCCCTCTTCGTCTCTCTCACTCTGTTTCTTCCTCACTCCCTTGCACACTCTATGATTATTCTTTTCTCATTCACACTGCGCTCTTTCGCTGTGGCAGTTGTTGAATTTGAAATGAGCGGCGAAAAAAAAAAACAAAAATAATAAAAAATAAAAAAAAAATAAAAATAACAGCAACTGCAAACGGCAAAAATTATTACACAGGCAGCTTGCCTCTGCCGCGCCCACACGCCCTCTCCGCTGCCATATTCACTGCCCAGAAGACAAGTTTTTGGCTGGGCTTATAATTTGCATATATTCTATACACACACACACACACACACACGCACACTCCAACTGCAGCAGTTCATTGACTCGCGACGCGTTCGGGGAATTTAAAAGCAGCGAATAAAAAAATGTAGCATAAAACGCGGCGCGCATTCCCAACGCACACACACACACACAGAGAGAGGCACACGCACAGTCGAGCCTAGTTTCTTATTGTCCTGTGCACTAAAAAGAAAAAACGAAAAAATAGTAGGCAAGTATAACGCCTTGCTTCTGGCTCGAGTTCATTACTCATTTTCGCTGATATCCGTTGATATGGCTCCCCTCTCCCTTGGCTCGTGCTCTCTACTTAATCACTTTTCGTCCCTGTCATTGGCTCGGCCTATCTCTTGCTTGCACTACTTTGCTCTTTTCTCTCTCTCTCTCTTTCTCTCTCTATCTCTCTTTCTTTCCGTTTGTCTGCTGCTCATTGACGCCAATTAATCTGCGCCTCGCTTTGTCTGCGCCTTTTAATTAATGCGCCCGGGAGTTGTTTTTCTTGTTGCTCTTTGCCTTGCCTTGCCTTGGCTTGTGTTTTTTCTTCATTTTTATTGTATTTTTTGTTTTTTCTTTCTCTTTATTCTGTTGCTTTTTATTTGGTCTTAAGTTTCTTTTTTTCTTTTGCCCGCATTTTCTTTAGGGTGTTGCGATTATTGCCCTCTTTCATTTGTCATTTCGCATTTACCGCAGTTGCACTTAATGTATTTATTTGACTTTTACAACAAAAATACTATTTGGAGGTGTTGCCACAATAAGGCACACAAGAGGGAATAGTGTGTCTGAATAGGTATAGTAGAAGATGATTAAGTATTTAATAAGGTCGAATGGTTATTGTTAAAACAGTAATAAGTTAATGTTAATGTTGAGAAAAGAATTAAAAGAGAATTGTTTAATATAAAGTAAATATTAATATATGACATGTTTTTTTTCCTTATATATTTTTAAAAAAATTTTATGTATGGCAAAAAAAAAACTTTAAAATAATATTAAATTAATAATGTAATAATGTATTAAATATATAATGTAAATAACTAATTCAATTAATTTAATAATAATATATAATGCAATATATCAATTGCATCTTTTTTAGTCTAGTCTATTATTATAATAACAATTTTTCAAAATTTATTTTGATACAAATATTTTTATTATTCACTTTTTTTTTTAAATATAAGTTGACAATGTCTGCAAATAAGTGTCTCTCCGACTCTAAGCAAAGACTCAGAGCACAAACAATTGCATTGATTTTTCAACGAGTACGTTCACGATCGGCTCGCAATCACTTTCGTTTGTTTCGTTGTTCCCCGATCGCTTGGTTGAGTTAAGTGAAGTAAAAAGTCTTTTATGTGTGCTCGCTTAAAAAATCTATTACGTGCGTGTCATTGAGCGTTTGCAGTGAGCTTTGGTGTTTTTTACTCACTTCGGAGTCTCATTATTAGAACGTCAATCGTCCCACTGCCTAAACGATGTTCGTTAAAAGAGCGTCAAACGAATAGTTCAACGGAACAGAAAACAAAAACGAAAAGAACCGAATTGTCTTGTTCAGCGTAAGAGCGTGAGTGAATGATTAGTTTTGGTTGATCTCTCGAACAGAGAATAAATAATTAATTTAATATATAATAAATGTTAGAATTAAGTAGATCTATTTAGATTAAGTGATTTTGGTCCGCAACCTTGGTACGTTAAGATGTAACTAATCAATAAATATATTTTTAAGTAAATAATAAAATTCAAGCAAATTTTTTTTTTAATTTTTGAGTGAATGTCTGAAGCGGATTAGTTTGATGGCCACAAAATAGAAATTTATGAATAAATAAAAAACTGTATAAAAAAATATTAAAATATTAAAATAAAAAGAGCTCATATATGTGTATATATAATATATATCAAACATATATGTAAATACACAATATTCTCAGAATCTTCTTCAATTTTCTCTAAGAATAGCAGCTATTAATAAATTTATTTAATTTATATTTATATAATTTAATTTAAATTAAATTTATAATTTGCTAGAATTTTCTCAAATCAAATATTATGTAACACAAAATAGTTAAATTATAAAATTTGTAAAATATATTTATTATATTTACTATAATTTCATATTCAAAGAATATAATTATAAAAGTTGTTTTTAAAATCGATTTTCAATGAGTTAAGCGCATGTACACACACGTGTATATATTTTGTACAGGTAAAAATTAATAGAAAATATGAGAGCCAAAGAACTTTTGAGGCATGCTACGTGCGCTTTTAAAATGCAATTAAATCGAAGCGTGGGCGGCTGCCAAAGGCATGGCCCTTTTGCATATTTTAAAAGGGAACAACAAGCGAGTGTGCCTGTATGGGTGTGTATGTATGTATGTATATATGTATGTGTGTGCGAGTCGATGTAAGCCTGCTCTCATCGAAGGCAAACACAGTTACCTAGTGGAGGAGCTGGCAAGAAAATGAGAATGCGAATGGATGGTGGCATGATTGAGAAAGAGAAAGGGGGAGGGAAGGTAGCTTGATGAGGCTGGTAGCTAGGCACTGTATAGGCCGACTGCTTGAGCCACGGGCGAGAAGGCTGGGCGTGGCAGGGCGGTCTACCAACATGTGTTTATGAGCATGAATAGCAAACATTTGAAACTCCATTATCAAAATGACAGCTGCCGGCAAATATTTACAGCGCGGCACACATATTATATGCCAAGACATATGCATATGTGTATAAAATGTATATAATATATACATATGTATACACATATGAAATATGTATATATGCTATAAACTCGATATCGAGCGACAACAAAGACAAAAGGCAATGCAAAGTGCGCTGCTGTGTGTATATCTGTATCTGTGTATCTGTATTTGTTGGGCTTTGTATCTTTTGGGTACAGTTAATTAAATTGCGCTTTTATCAACAGCTAAACACACACACACACACACATAGCCCAGTTTTGTTTTTTTTTTTTTTTTTATTCAAGGACTCGACTTGACTTCCACAGTGAAGTGTTTACGTAATGTTTCGCTGGCTTAGCTGCTAAACCAAAAATGCCATTGTGGCCCATAAAGCTCATCAATTCGCAGCCGGGCTAAAACCAAATGCGCCTTGGCCCGAATACCCGAACACTGGCTTCAATGACAATTACAGCCATTTGTTGGCTGGATTTGCAGCCAAACTATATATCTTGCGCTTGCCTTAACCTCCACCATCAAGCCAAGTTAGAAGCGACAAAGCAGCGAAATGTCATTAACTAGAGAGCGAAAATAATGAACTCAAGCGTTTATCAGCAAATCAATTAAGTTTTACAATCTGAAATTTAGACTCAATGCGAAATTTGTTGATGTTGGTTCGGATTTTAGCAGAAAGCATTTTAATAGGTTGATGTTTTTTAGATTATTGTTGTTTAAGTGCAAAGATTTTTCATCTAGCTTGAAGTCCATTTAAACTCAATTTTTGGCATTTTATTTTCATTATTTTGTTAATATTGCAATCTTCATAATTTTGTTGGTTGTTGATTGCTGTCGATGTACGAATACTGCATTATTTAAATTATAATGAATAATATGAAAAATATATGTAAGGCGTGTACTAAACTAATAATGATTATTGTACTCTCTGCTGTTGTATATAAATATATAAATACATTTATGTATACATATAGTCAATTTAGATACTTATCACTCATGTAATGGAATTATGCTTCGTTTATTCTCTTCTTCGAGCTATGAAAGTCGACTTAGATTGATCAAGTTAAAGTGCACTGAGCATAACTTGGCCGGTTTATTATTAACTCTCTATTTGAGAGATCAAAAAAATAAAAATCACACTCACTCATCAAGAGACTTCGTTGCTTTTCGTTTTAATTATCTGCTGAGCGCCTTGAGTTTCGTTTGACGCTCTTTTAACGAACATCGTTTAGGGAGCGATACGATGAACACTCACACAATGAAACTCAGTAAGTGAGCAGACACTCAAATCATGGGATGTGCTTAGCAAACAAAATACTCGCATATATACCAATGCAAAAATAAGGGTATTTTCGCTTTACAAAGCGTTCGGAAAACGAGCAGAGCGAAGCAAAATGAAACGAAACGAAAATGGTTGCGAGCCGATCACGAATGAGCTCGTTAAAGAACCAATGGAATCACTTGCTCCCTGAGTCTTTTCTCATTATAAACGAATTCGTGAAAGAAAATATGCAGCGGATTGTTCTGGGAATCTCTTCTCAAAGCGTGAGTCAAAGAAATTTTCAGATATTAGGAAACGGTCAACAGTAATTTGAGAGCTTTGCCTGTGCAAAGAATGGAGAGGAAATGGAACAAATGACTATAATATCTATACATATATATATAAACGATGCAAGAGACTGGCATAGAAGAGCTGTCATTCTCCAGCTTCCTCTAGCAGCCCATTAGATGTTTTTTTTGTTGAGCATATATTTTTTTTTTTTTTGCTTAGGCTCAAGTTGAGTTAAGATCATTTGAAGGGAAGTTGTGTCTTTGGTTGTCAAAGTGCTGTCCCAATTTGGAGCGATGTAAGTAAAACACTCGGAAAGGCCATTGAGCAATGCTCTGGACACACACATTTATGTGTATGTGTGTGTGTATTAGTGTATGCGTGTGTCTCACATTTTTTCGTCATTCAAAGAGTAAAATACAAATACATACACATACACATATGATATACATATATGTGTGTTTATATATATCATATATATATATGTATATACAGATGGGAACACTCGAGCTGCAGTCATTCGCACATGCAACAACATCAATCAAAGGGAAAGTGACTGCAGCAGCAGAAGCACCACATGAAACCCAAAGCCAAATGCATTGAAAAATGTTGAAAACTATGCCAAGCATGTGTTAGTGTGTGTGTGTGTGTGTGTGTGTGTGTGCGAGGTGTCCCGTTTAAGTTGATGAAATGCATGTATAGAGCGCTTGCCAAAGAATCTATTTGGCACCTTTGAGCCACACGCACACACACACACACACACACAAACATGCAATACTGTTAACAGCAAAGGAATACGAAGACAAAATTGACGCCAGTCTGGAATTAGGCGAACATGGCAAATGGACAGAGGCACAGAGCAGAGTTGCACAGGTGCTAGAGTAATGTAATGGTAGCAGGAAGCCAGCAGGAGCCAGTTGTAAACAAACTGCAACATGATAACATTCTAATTTGAGAAACAGGTAAACAAAAGTGTGCTGCATAAAATACATAGCATACTTTTCAGGGCAGCGACGATGCGCTACGTTGCGACGCTGCCTCAACGTATTCATTGTTTGCACAGCTCGTTAGGCGTTTGTGCGACTGGCTGGTGGATGCGAACGAATGAATGTTGGAATTAGAGATGGCAATTTGATGAATGCATTCAACACAGAATACCAGATAAGTTTAGAGTTGACTAGCAGATGAGTGTAGTTATTTTCTCTACCTTTTGTTACAGTAGCTGACTCTTAGAGTGTGAATTTTGGAGGCAGAATTTTCCAGATCCAGATAGAAGCATGCTTTTAAAGAGAGACTTTCAGAGAGAGATTTTCAGAGGTAGACTGTAGGAAATTTTATAAGACAGAATTTTATATACATATTCTCTGAAAAATAATTTAAGAAACAAACTTTTGGAGTATTCACAGCTGGAGCTTAAAAAATTAGATTTAGCAAGGCAGATTTTTGTATGTAGACAGACTTTTATTGAAAGAGTTTTTAAATTATTTTCTAGACTTTTCACGCTAAGCTTTCAGAAGCGACTTGTTAGAAAAATACTAATGTTGATGAGATATTTAAGCTTTGAAATAGACTTTCTGGGACATACATTTGTAATAGACTTAAAATCAGATTCTTACGCAGCCTTTGAGCATTTTCAATGCTCTGGTGCCTCCTAATAAAAATAAAAAATACATAAAAAAATTAAAAAAAAAAATTTTTATTAACAAATCAAAAAAAGACTAAATTTTAAATTTAAAACTTTTTTTCTTCTAATTATTATAAAATTATTCTTTTTGTAAATCCAATATATAACAACTTTCTTTTACTAGTTCTGCCAAGAGCAGTTTCTGTCTCTCCCATCCCGCTCTCATTGCTGTCACTTACGTGTCACGTGTCACATGTCTCGTGTCACGCTCTCAACACCAGCATATTGCTGAGCTGCAACATTTGTAGTACAATGCGACGCATAAATTGTGACTTATTCAAATGCAATTTTCAGCTATGCCGCACAGAGAGTGACATAGACACACACACACACACAAATATATATGCTCTCAAACAAATAGGACTTAATGCAGGATTCGTTTTCCGTTTTCGCTTTGTTTTGCTTTGTTGCATTGTTGTTGCATTTGGCTTTGCCGCATGCCCATGTCCTTTTACAGCTGACCTCCCAGGGGCGCAATTATGACATGTGCTCAGGCGCCTGTATAAATCACAGGCGATAAAAATGCATAACAGATCGTATATAGAGAATAATCGCAGTCATCCTTGAGCAGGAGTAGGAGTAGAAGTTGGAGCAGGAGCAGGAACAGGAGCAGGAGCCGGATCATGACCCAAAGCCTTAGCCAAAAGCTAGCTCGAAGAGTTCCATTGTTCGGCACGCTCAGTTAAACAGCTTGCGTTGGCATCCTTAAAGCTTAATCACTTGGCAACTTGACAGATAAGAGACGTTGACTGTCTTGCTGATAAGCAGCTGAATTGATGATGCTATGCAGTTACCCACACTCACTTAGTCCCCTCTCACTCTCACTTAGTCACTCTCTCTCTCTCTCTCTAGCTGTGCCAGTTTTTTGTGCTTTAAATTGAATTGCAACTGCTCTGGGGACAACGACGCTTGGCCTTTATACTGGCCTTGCCACGCCCACTAGCACTAGCTGCCAACAACAGCAGCAGCAGGAGCAGCAGCAACGGCAGCAACGGCAGCAACGGCAGCAGCTGAGGCAGCTGTCAGGTGTTAAATCTTCAAATTGCTTTGAGACCAGCCCCAAATACCCCGTTACACACACCCGCCCCGAAAAGCACGCCCTTAACTGTTGCCCAAGCAACCGTGCACGTAAAATATGCAAATGCAGCTGCGAATGCAGTTAACACTTAAAATATTGCTAGTGTCAAATGCCTCAATATCCCTGGGGAGCATGTTATAGGATTGCCATGGCAAAAAAAAAAATGGAAAGCGATAGAGGCATTTGCAATGGTAGAGTGTATGTGTGTGTGAGAGAGAGAGAGTGACAGAGAGAGAGAGAGAGAGAGAGAGAGAGAGAGAGAAAAGTGTATAAATATTATGCTCAAGTGTAAATAGGAATATTTTAAATTATTTTGGCTGCTGCGAGCGAGCAAGCATTGGTCAGACATAGTAAAGATTTATGGGCTTGAAAAATGTGGAAATTGTAAGAATTTCATATATGAAATATTTATATATATATATATATATATAAATATATATGTATATATAAGAGAGCTTATGTAACGAGCAGCAAATATTGATTTAGATTTAGTTAGTTTAACAAACTAACTTTAACTTATAGGTAGGAAATCACATACAGCAAGTAAAACTTGTAGTTTTATTTATCTAATATATATTACTATAATTATCTATAATTATTTTCATTTTCTAAATAAGTTACATGCTGTGTTGAAGAGCTGCTTAGAAGTTGAAGCAAAATCATGAAAGAGAAACAGATCTATAAAGAAATATAGTAATATATAATAATAAGAAACGAGCATCGGCTAACCTCGGCCTTTCTGCTCAAAGCTCTATAGTTTTCGTTTACGAATCTTTCATAAGATTTCTCTCCCGCACTGCTTAGTCGTCTCATTTAATACGAGTGAACACCTAAAAGCCACTCGATCAATAGAGAGTATATTATTTATACAGTTATAATAAAATATTAAAAAATTTATAAATAAAATCCTTTTATTCCATTAATTTCATTTATTTATATTTTGAAAAACTTGTAATATTCTCTTTCAAAATGTAGAATATCATACAATAAATATATCATTTATAATAAATATAAATTAATTTATATTATATTATTTACAAATTAATAAATAGTCATTTTTCCATTTATTTATTTATTAATATTTTTAAAAATTTGTAATATTCTCTTCAATCAATTTGTAATATTTTTTACTCCTTGGTAATTCTTTCTTATGTAAGAAACTAAGACTATATTATTTAATAGAATCAGTATAAGTATCAGGGAATAATATAGATATGAAACAGAATATATTAGAGCAGATTTGCAGATTTCTGTGTAAAAATCTATATATATAAATTTGTCGGCTATGTAGAACCTCAAAGTATATAAAGCAAAGCTTTAAATTCACGCCAATTTAGCTCAAAATGCTTTCAAGTAAATTATTTCAAGCACAAGCAATAAGAGCAAAAGCACCTGAAAACTTATACATTGCCTGGCTCACATATAAATTTGCACATTATCGTTCTTACTTTTGACTTTGACAGCCTGTCCGAATAAGAATAATGTTTTATATACATATACATATACATATACATATACATATACATATATATATGCTAAATCTTAATGCTTGAATCGTTTATGGCCACATTTGAGAAGTTTGCCACATTGATTGCTGGCGTTAATTGCGGCACATAAGCAGCAAGATTTACATGCAGCAACATCATGCAGCAGCAGCAATACAATGGCATTTGCCACACCTAAGCAATTCGCAACTTATGCCTTAAATAAAAACTTTAAGCACCGCTAGCAGAGCAGCAGAGACTTCCAGTCAGTCAGTCAGTCAGGCGCACACACATACTTTGAGATGACGCGCTGACACTTTGCACAGAACATAAACTTTACGATGAAGCAGGAGTAGCAGCAGGAGTAGCAGCAGGAGTAGCAGCAGGAGTAGCAGAAGCAGCAGCAGCAGCAGCAGGAGTAGCAGCAGCAGCAGTAACCATTCTGGTTGCATTGTTCTGGCTTGTGCTGTTTTACAGGGTAACTGATGGCTGTGTTAACACCCCCAGCTCCAGTTCCACTGTAACAAAATGACCCGATTTTCGCATTTTTATGCCTGGCACAGCAACTGTAATTGCTGTTGTTGTTATTGTTGTTGCTGCTGCTGCTGCTGCTGCTGTAGTGTGTGCGTGCTGCAGTTTTTACTGCCAGCAATTTTTGAGTAACAACTGAAAAGAAGCGGAGAAGCTCAGAGAACTAACTTTTTGTATTGTGTGAACAGCTGACAGATGACCTGTAGATGACTATGAAATTGTTACTCATTCAAGAAAGACGATGTCTTGTATTGAATTTTATTTAATTTACAGCAAATTCCATAAATTACAGAACATATTACAAACTCAGTGAAAACTGAAAGACAAAAATATTCTACGTTTGGAATTGAAATTTTATTAAATAAAACATTTTTAATTGCTGCTTGATTTACAAGTTTAATGTGATTTGCTATCACTCTAACTCTAACTCTTTGTAGACTAAAATAATATTTTACATTTGTAATTAATATATTATTTTTAAAAATATATATGTTTAAAACAATTTTTTTTTTTATTTCATACTGACATAAAGTCAAATATGATATTTTTGGGCATTATAAAAAAATATAAAAAGAACAAAAAAATTAAAATTAAAATATAATATAAACTAAAGAAAAATGATAAAGAAATCTTGCAATTGAGACAGATTTTTCATAATAATTTATCAATTTAAGATAATCAAATTATACCAATATAATTTAAGTCAATTAATATATTAATTAAATATAAAATATATAAAAACACAATATACAAAAGCCGTTGAAATCAAGCCAAAGTCTCTTGCAGTCAGCGTTTTAGTCATAGCTAATATTAATTTCAATTCTTAATTACTATTATAAATAAATATACTAATTAATTAATTAATATATAAAAAATAATTAATAAATAAATAAAGAAAGATAGAAACAAATACAATAATAATAAACTTTTTTTTTAAATTAATAAATAATTAATATTTTTAGGCATTTCTAAGCAATCAAATCGAATTAAGGCTAGATACGTTGAGAATAATACGCTTTAGCTGATACAAATATTTTATTATTCTTTTAGTACCCGTTAGCTAGTAAACAAATATTGATAAATAATTGTAAACTCAATTGTAATTATCTAAGGTCAAGCTACAACTATGAAATATATCAAAATAAACACTTTATGCCGATCAGTGAAGCATAGCATTCACTTGCTTCACATGTCTAGTCTAATAATATGGCACTCGAAGTGCAAACGACTTCAGATCCTTATTTCAGCTACCTTCTGTCAGCTATCTACTGCATATTGTATACCTCTTATATATCCCTGCACAGCTATTCATCTCTTTTACAGGGTATAACAAGCCAGTGGCCAAAGCATTGTGCCGCATTTGTTTTCAACTTCATTTTGCAGCAACAGCAACAAAACGAAATATCGCAACTCGTTGTGCGCGTAGCTCGCACTTCATTTGGGCTCGCAACTTTTATGTGTGTGTGAATGTGTGTGTAAACGTATGTGTGTGTGTGTGTGTATTTTAGCGGCAGGTGTGAACACAACACATGTGCAAAATTTTATTTATTCATTTTATTTGCATGCCACATACACACATACACACACATACACACACACACACACACACACAGTGTGTGTGTGTGTGTGTATTGCGAATGCTTTGCAGCAGTTTTTTCTTCGTTCTGTGTGTGACTTTTAGCGCGCGCCAGTGAATGCGCAGTTGTAGGCCTATTTTTATGCCTCGAGCAGCAGCTATCCCACTGCAAGCTCAACTCACCCTCTCTCCCTCACTCTGCACCCCTCTCTGACTGCATGGCTTTCAGGCGCAGTGTCTTTTGTTTGTGCGCTCCATTTTTAGTTTGAATCCCAACTTTGCCCGGGACATAGGCTGGCAGGCAGGCAACAAACAACACACACACACACACACACACACACACACACATACATAGACACACTCTGACTATAGAGAATCTAATATGAATTGAGGTTGTCTCGCTAACAAAAGCAAACGCCTAGCACCCAACTTGATATATGTTGCTACAAATGAAGCCACCTTTGGCTGCCCTCTACGCAATGCAACAGAAACTTTTAGCCCCAATGAATGCAGCATGCAACATGCCTACAACACTCCACGTTCGCACACTCCTTCAACTTTGGCGAAAGGTGCGAATGAGCCAAATGCCACATGCCACATGCCACATGCCACATGACGTTGCATGTAATTTGCTCGACACTCGCCTGGCAGGCGGCCTGGCAGGATGTGTGCGTCCTGTCTACATCCAGGCCAGTCAGCCAAGCCCGAGAACTCAAGCCAAGCTGTCATTCAGGGAGCGCACACACACACACACACACACACACACACACACACACACACCTGTACATAGGCAAATAATTAAAATTTCACTTTCTTGGCAATTCACTTTTCATACACAGCTCACAAAATGGTGTCATCAGCTTTTGTCACCTTCGTTTTTCTTTTTTTTTTTTTATAACTTTCACTTTAAAGTCGTCTGTTTAAATGCAAAGCAGCGGAAAATGGATGCAGTTGAGCGTGGCTAATCAATTTTTAATGGAAATGGTAAAGCGTTTAGAATGCTGAGTTAAATAGGTTGAAATGCAGTTGCAGAGGTGTGTGAAAGGAATGAAATGAAATATTCAACTTTCAGTTTTGGAATTGCAAGTGTAAGGACTTAAAGATAATTTAAGGAAGGAATTTTATACTCAATATAAATGTAGGATATATTTAAGAAAGGAATTTTATATTCAATATAAATGTAGGATATATGTATATGAATGTAAATTAAGTGGGGCTATGAAAATTATCTATATTGAAGAGTTTAAAGAGAGTTATTTATTGAATTTATCTTTAATGCATCTTTCAACCATTTTCTTCAATAATTGGAATTGCAATATACTCAATAGAAATTTAGGATATATGTATATGATATATGTACATGAATTAAATGGTGCTATGAAAATTATGTATATTGAAGATATAATCCACAAAGAGTTTAAGGAAAGTTATTTATTGAATTTATCTTTAATGCAACCTTCAAAAATTTGTTTCTATAATTCGCATGTTAGTTTAATTATTTTTATATAATTCACTAATAGAGTAAAGAGTATAATATATGACAAAAATAATATCCTAAATAGTTTACTATATTGTATCACTATTGTTTGGCCACATAATTTATTACATTTCCATAGCATTGAATCAATTGAGATCATAGCTTCACAAGTAACTCTTGTCTGCAAATAAATGTCACTGAGAATAGACTCAATAGACTCACTCAGCGAATAGATAAAGAGGAGATACCAATTGCATCGGATCTTTAACGAGTACGTTCATGCCGATCGTGAACCGCTCATGATTGCAATCGTTCTTCATTCTTTTGTTTCTCTCTAGCAGTTAAAATGTGGCATAAATTCATTTGTGCATGTATTGGAATGTATTCGGGAATTTAGTTCGCTAAGCACATCAAATTAGTAAACGTGAGCTTTGACGTTATTTGCTCACTTACTCAGCCTCATTATGTGAACGTCACTCGCATCGCTCCCTAAACGATGTTCGTTAAAAGAGCGTCACACGAATAGTTCAATGGAATGGAAAACCAAAACGAAAAAAACCGAAGTGTCTTGTACAGCACAAGAGCGAGAGAATATGATTTTTGTCGGTTGATCTCTCGAACACAGAATAAGTACTAAAAAGGCCAATTATTATTTGGAAACTTTGTTTGAGATATATTATTAAAAATTCAAATAATAAACAAGCAAAGTTTGTTGAGTATGTGAAAAATATTACTGAGGCGAATTGAATTCAATTAATCTAATCTTATATTTATATTATTTTGTTTCTATATAAATTACTTTATGTAATTTATTTACTTGATTTTATCTAATTAAATTATATTTATATTATTTTGCATCTATTTATGTTATAATTTATAAATTGTAATTCAATTTCTCTAATTTAATTAGATTTATATTATTTTACTTATATTTATGTTGCATTTTGTAACAAAATATTGAAACAAAAATTTAATTCAATTTATCAAATTTAATTGTGTTGTTAAGCTACTACAGTTGCATTGTAAATAAATAAAAAAATATCTAATTTAATTATATTTATATTATGCTTCTTTTTAAATTAAGTTTTCTTTTAGAAATATTTTAGAAATATTTTAGAAATATTTTATAAATATTATTTTAATAATTCATTAAAACTTTTATAGCAAATTAGCTATTTAAATCGAATTTTCAATATATTTACTTTAGCTTTTAAAGCATTGAATTATTTATTAATATGCATTTATTTTTTATTATTATTTCAGTTTAATTTTTAAATTTATTTTATTGTATTTTTATTATTTTAATTAATTTAATTTAATTTCATATTTTTTTCATAAATTTTTTTTTTTTTTATTTATTTATTTTTTTAATATTACTTTATTTTGCCATAAAACTATCTATAGCTCTTATATTAAGTATCCATAAAATTTCTTGTACTTACCACATCGATAATTTGCATTAAAGTTAAACCAAAGCTTAATTGTAACGGGTCCGACTCGTTGAGAACCGGACGTTCTAGTGTATTATAAGGATCCAATAGATCATGTAACAGTCTCTTTTCATGATATCCTGCTAAGCAAACTGCAAATAGAAAGAGAGAGATAGAAAAAAAAGGAATAAGGATAAGAATAACAATCAAGACTCAATGACAAAGAGAAAAATTAGTTTTCACACAGCAACAGCAAAATTGCTAGAAAAAAAAAAAAAAAAAAGAAAGGGGTGTGGCCAGGGGCTAGCTGCATGTATAGACTGCAAGTGTTTGCCATTTGCCAGCTCACAATAGCACCGCAAATCAACATCAATAATTCGTGTGGCAAATGGAACAAGATATAGTTTTGTGTGAGACGCTTAAAGGTCAAAGGGTGGGCGGAGACGGGTGTGTGTATGTGTGTGGGTGTGTGTGGGGTATTTGAAATTTATTGATATGCAAAAGTTTACGAGTTTCTGGTTTTTGGTCGATGCAACTTGATCTAAAAGCTGATTCAGTGCCTTTTCCGTGTTCCATTTGCCATAGCATGCGGGCGGCACTATAGGAAAGTTTCTTCTCCTTATTTTTTTTTTTTTTCATTTATTTTTGTATTTGCCATATGTCTCTGTCCTCTCAGGCTGTATCTCCCCTGTCTCTCTATTGTTCTTGCCTGCGCATAACAAAGGCACAAACTTTTATTGAGCCAGAAAGT
Source organism: Drosophila stalkeri (assembly GCA_035047405.1). NCBI lineage: Eukaryota > Metazoa > Arthropoda > Insecta > Diptera > Drosophilidae > Drosophila > Drosophila stalkeri. The sequence continues at coordinate 21,291,560 of JAWNPR010000039.1, forward strand.
TTTGAACATACAAATTTTCTTGGTTGCCTTCTGCATTTGCTTGGACGACTGCTCGCTTTCTTGGCGATAATAAATTGGCTCTGACAAACATATACGCACGCACGCACCCGCACACACACACACACACACACACAATGGCTATTGCCAGCAAGTAACAGGAAAAAGACTCATACGCCCCGTTATTTGTCTGCCATCGTTATCGTCGAATTATTTATGCATGCAACTGAAAACGAGCAAGAAAAACTAGAAGCTCTTTGCTCTCTCTCTCTCTCTCTCTCTCTCGCTCTCTTTCCTTCTGTCTCTTTCTGCATCTCAATTTGATAATTTCTTAAGAGTTCTTTGCAGTTTTTGGATCACAAGTTGCCTTACGCTTGCTCTCCTGCTCCTCTTCATCTCTTCGCATTCTTCTTCTTTTTTTTTTTTTTTGTGTGGCATGCCACACAGCGCACAATGGGAATTTCATGCCACTAAGTAGCATTCAGTGTCGGCTTTGTGGCACGAGGCAAGTGCAGCGAAAATTGCGGCTGCGCTTGCTTGAGAATTCATTTTTAATGATTGCCACTTGTGGCACACAACCAACAATCTCCGCTTGAGGGCTGCAGGGGGCGTGGCAGTTGCGAAAGACTGTGTTAATACTCTCTCCCTGGCCTGGTGTGATGGATTTTCATGAGGTAGATGCCAGGCAGCAGCCAGCACAGCCAACTTGAAGTTTGATAATGGCATATTGATTACAATGCCAGCAGAGGTAGTTAGACAGAGTGAGAGAGAGAGAGAGAGAGTGAGAGAGAGAGTGAGAGCGAGAGGGCTGAGCATAGAGTGCTGGGGCTGCATTTTAATTGCACTCGATTATAATGCAGCTGCGAAATGAAAACGTTTTCAAGTATGACACCATCAATGGGGGCAGTTAGCTATTGGTTCAGCTATTTGCGATAAAAAATTAATTAAAATGCAATTTCGGTATTCAAGTGGAAATTATTTTTAGCTTTCTTAATTGCGAATTTGATAAGATTGCATTTTAATGCCGAATGAGAAGTTCAAATAGGGGTAAACATATCAATTTAAAATATATATTATTTAATATCCATATTATATATATAGCCAAATAAATAATCTGTTATGGTAGTTAAATATAAATATCATAACAAAAATATATATTTAAAAAAATATTAGCACAAATTTATTATTATAAAATAAAATCAGTTTTTAGTTTTCAAACATTTTCTTTACATTCTATTAATTTTATATAAGCTTAAAATGTTTTTTCAATTTTCATTATTATTAATTTTAACTCGCAGCTTTTAGATAACTTTGAAGTTTACAAATCTTAATGGCAATAATAATTTAATTTAATTATTTCTGAAGATAATGTAAATAATGAAAACAAAGCTTTAAAACGATTTAAACTCAATATCGAAAATAAATCTTTAAAAAGATTTAAATTCAATTTTGAATTTTATTGTTAAGATTTTAAAGTTCAAATTTACCTAAAAGCTAAAACCTAAAATTCATTTAATGATGCCTCCAGCTGTTGGGCCTAGCTAAAGTTTAAACGATTACCTAATTAACTTAAAATGATTAGTTGACCTAAGAGAGTTATTTTTTAAAGAGATTTATAATAGTCTACAGTTTATATATTTCTTCTCCATATATGTATCTATTCGTTTTCTCAGTGCATCGACTTGATCTTGCCAAGCCGACGCTTGCAGCTTGAACAAGTGAGAAAAAGAGTGTAATGGGAACAACGACGACAGCTCTGCAATTATATATAATTTACATAAATACATATAATGGCAGCGAGTACTACTAGTACACTAAAATGAGCATTAAGAACTTTAGTCGCTTTTCAATTAAATTTAAAACTAAACTATCAATTTTGATACAAATATTTAAGCAACAAAACATAATAATAATATTTAATAATAATTTAATAATATTTAATAATAATATTTAAGCAACAAAATAATAATAATAATAAATAATAATAAATTAATAAAAATATTTAACTGTAATGAATTTTTTTAAAATTGTAATTAATTTAAATTTTTTTTTTTAATTTAAATATTTGTATGATAAAATAATAATTTTTATCAGCTTAAATCTTTTAAAAAGTAAAAATCATCAACAAATTGATTTTCAAGACTTTTTTTAATTTACTTTGAACTAAAAAATTATTTAAATAAATCTATATAATTGTCTGCCTATTAACAGTTTTATAACTATTATTATTATTAATATTAATACTATTGCTTATTTAAGTTTTCTCTGCTTATCATAACATAATTTAACTAACCCTTAAGACCATAATATTTTCATGTAAAACTATACAAATAGACGTCTGTCTCTAACACCAGTTGTAATTGCTCACGATTTGCATACAAAATGAACACCTAACAAAATTATGCACATAAATTTTAGTTTGTTTTTGTGTTTTTTTTTTTTTTTTGCTATTGCTGTGCTTAGGTTTAATACGCGTTTTAGTCTTTTGCCAGGCCGAGCTGGAAAAATGGGGAAAATCTTGGTTGGCTTTTTATTTCTATATATTTTTGTTTGTCTCCATTTGCAGCACGTTTGCATATTGCATTCTCTTTACGCGCCCGTTTGCTTTGCATTTAAAATTAAAAAAATTCTTAAACAAAATGCAGCGCCCGCAAGCGTCGCAGCTAACGAGCGCACAGCCTGACAATGGTGAGGCGGGACGTTGGCTGGCGTTGGACATGGACGTGGGCGGGGCAGCTAAGCCTTTAAGGCAAAGCATTGACATCAGAACACAAAGCAAACAGGCAGCAGCTGCAGCAGCAGCAGCAACAGCAGAAAAAAAATTCATAAACAGGGCCAACGTCTGATGAAGTGTCAAAATGAATGTAATAATAAAACAAACAGAGAAGGAGTGAAAAAGTGTGAGCGAGAGAGTGAAATAGTGAACAGCGCAACAGGATAAAAGCGCATTGTATATTTAAAATCTACTTTTACACAGCTGAGTCGTTGCTGCTGCTGCTTTTTATTTGCATTGCAGCTGGGCATAAAAAAGCATAGCATACTTTTTCGGGCAGCGCATTTTTAACAGGAAGCGCAACTAATGAATATGCAGACGGATGCTTGAATGTAATTTGGCATTTCTTTAAATTGAAAGTAAAACGAAAAACTGCTGCAGAGACGTACGTGAGTCTTCCGCACCCCCAGCTCTCAAGTTGGGAAACTATTTGGAAAGATTTTAGTTTTAGTCAAATTTAAATTCAATTTGAAAAGCAAATCGTTGAGCAAGACCAATGGTGTTGGAAATGTTGTGAGAAACAATTACAGATATTTCAAAGTTGTGCGTTAGCGTGATAGCTTGACCCAAAATTTTGCCATTAAAATTCCTTAAATTTGACTGCTGCGAAAGAGTGCAAGAGAATAAGTTTTCTTTGGCATATTTTAAATGATTTTTAAACTTGCCTCTTTAACAATAATATATAATAATATAATATATCTTCTGCATATATTCCAAGATTAAATATTTATTTGTATATGTTATATTTAAGGGCCATTCAATTATATTATGTAATATATATTTAAATAATAATAAAACTCAATGATAATTTTAAATCTTAAAACCTGATCCATTTAGGCCTTTCATATGCAGAGTTCACTGTTCATTTCAGCTCTCTTCAATTAGAGATTTATTTTAAAACTAACTTTAAATAATTTTTTACTTCATTAGAGTCTTCCATTAAATCATTGGACAAGTTAAATTTTGTTTAACAAGTTCCATAAAATTAATTAGCTATTGCACTCTAGCGCAAGCTTCACGTAACGTTTATAAATGCTAACTCTCTTCTTTATGTATTTACTATACAATTTCTATTGACTTTTGTTTGCCTGCACATTTCAGCGATTCAATCCAAAGTAATTAACTCATTAATTAAATTAATTTTTTTTTAAAGTTTAACACTGAGCAACAAACTACTCGTTTGCACTTCTAACATAAAACTGCGTAAAGTGTAAAATAAAGCTAAATAATATATAAAAAATAATTGTATAATATATACTAATGTATAATAAACATAGCTTACTAAATAATAAAAATATATTATACGCATTGAGCGCAACAAACTGATTAAAATTCGTGGAAAACCCCGAAAACTGATCGTTGCTCTGTGATTACGAGCGAGCTCGTTGAGCACAGTGGCAAGTGGAAGCTCTGATAATAATAAATAATATATAATAAATAATTGTATATTATTTATTTGCTGATCTCTAATAAAATCTGTGCCACAACTAACTGAAATAAAAATCTGAGCATTTTATACCGATATTTATTTCATATACTATAATGAAAGCTTACTCAATTCAATATCAAATTTAATTTATAAAGCCGTCATAGTTTTCCATTGACTGCTCACTTAAGGCACTCAATCTAACTTTATTAATTCTTTAATTGAAATATATATATATATTTTTTTTTAATTTACTGAATATAGTTAACTCGGCCTGCTTGACTTATTTATATAAACTTTTCTACTCTTCTCTAATAATCCTTAAAATCTACTTTCCTTAAGTATTTTTATAGAGAATTCCAAAACTCTTCAGCCTGCCTGCACATTTCAAGAATCTCTCTTCAAGCTCAATTTTATTCGAATATCCATCTTAGCATTGCTCGAGTGCATCGCACATATAGTATTTATTCACTTGATGCTTATACACTTGACGCCCTTTAATGACTTCACATGACAGTTAAATGCTCTAGCCATGGCCTTAACTTTTGGCAGCGACTGTTGCCGCCATAAATTGTGGCCATTTTGAAATGCCTTTTCAATGGCTGCACTTCCGTTCAGCTGGCCGTTGTTATTGTTGTTGTTGCCGTCTTTGGGAGGCTTCGCTTGTTTGGCGGCTGGCCGCATAAAATTGCAATTTTATTGCAGTGAAGCATGAAAAAGTAATTGCTATTTCACAAAGCCAGCGTTGCCACAGAGAGCCACAGCGTAACAATAACAACAACAACAACGGACAACAAAAAACGCTGCAACAGCTGCGCCCGGAACATGGCCCAATGCCTGAAGCTCCACGTTGAGCCCAAGTCAGTTGAGCCGACTCGACTCGATTCGACTCGCCTAGCCTAGCCAGGCCCACGACCGCAAAGCACAAGCCAATTTAATGCGCAGCAAAAAAAAAAAGTAAATAGAAAAATAAAAGGCAAAACAAACACAACAAAATTGGTTACAAAATGCAGCCCGCCTACCAGAGCAAGCGCAATAATAAAAAAAAAAAACAACAGCAACAAATGTTGCCAAGAAAAGAATTGATATGAAGCACTTTAAATGCTCTATAATTGCTCTATATATGTTCTAAATAAATTAGGAAATTAAAAAATTTAATTTTAATATTTAATATTATATTTTTATTTGATATTGTCAACTCATATTATATTTAATTATGAGTTTATTTATATTAAATATGAGCCAGCAACTGCAATTACTAATATAGATATTCTTAATATGGAAATTGAATATTTATTTTTAATTTTAAATATTATATTTGTCGTAGCACGAATATAACGTGATATTGTTAGACAAGGTATCAAAGTTGTTACCCAAGTTTGTCTGATAAACTCAAATTGGTACTTCACGAGAGTGAGACGAATATAGCTGCTGCTGCACATAGTCCCTGATGTTGCTGCAAAGAGAGCGAGTAGGCAGGTCTATGTGATGACTAGAAGAAATTGTTGTGATACTTGAAGAGGTTCAACTCTAAAAAAATAACGGAGCAACAACGCAGGAAATGACGGAAAATTTAAAAACTGACCAATCCCCGACATATTTGATACATTTATATCATATACAAATATTTGATGTCGTTTATTTTATATTACATTTAAGTATTAGTTTATATTAAATATGAGTCAGCAAGTATTAAGAGAGCTCTGTGCTTGTTATTAAAATATGATTAATAACTGAGCATAAGCAGTATTGTTTATAGTACAATATATATAATATAATATAGTAATTTATTATTTAATTTATTTTTCGAATATATATAAAATTCATTTTCCTTGTATTGAGCTTTTATAGTTTGATACATGATATACATCATTTTGAGATCTCTTTACAGAAAAAAGTTCTAATTTAAATTATAAAATAATTTAATTAATAAATATATTATTTTTGATATTTTGATAGATTCAATAGATCTACAATATATGGTAAATCTTGAAATGCAAAACTGTAATATACTCCATCGGCAGGAGAGTATGCTCACAAAGAGCTAACAGTTCCGCCATTTGGCACTCCTGCTGTCCGTCGATATTAAAAATTGAAAGCGAAATGAAAACTGACGCGGCGCCAAACCACTTAAGCTGCTAAAAACCGATACAAAAGGAGTGAGGAAAAAGGTTAAGAGGAATGTGGAAGCATAAGAGCAGAGCAGAGCAGAGAGAGAGAGTGGGGGTTATATTGGGTGAGAGGTCACAGCGCGCGACTCGTTAGACTTGATGGCCTGTCTGAGCAGCCATGTGGCTAAAAGCAATGCTGAGCACAGCGGGACAGCGACACCTGCTAATGGGTTCGAGCGCAGCACAGAGAAAATGCAAAAGAGAGAGTGAGAGAGAAAGCTATAAATATAGACAGAGAGCAGCAGCAGCAACTGAATGTTGAGCATTTTAATAGCGCCAAGGTGACGCTTAACCATTCAAAGCTTAATTTATGCAATAAAAATTTCAACAGCTAGCCTAGGATAACCTCAAACACACGCAAAACGAGTGATGGAGAGAGCGAGAGAGAGAGAGAGCAACACCCTAATTGGATACAGCTGCTAAAAGACTAGAGTATTTAATTGCTTTTGACTAGCTCTCTCAGTGTATATTTTTTTCTTTTCATGCTCCTGGAAATGTAACCTGAGCCGCACTCACAAAAAAAAAATAAATAAAAATGAAATGGTTACAAATCGAATAAGGGAGCTGAGTAGGCGTGGCTACAAATGCCGTTAAGCATTGAGTGGAGGCTGTCTGACATCCTGGGCGTGGCCAGGCCCATCAATCAAACGCCTGCGTCCACTATTCAAATTATGAATGCTATCATATTTGATGATTGATTTCAGCACAGCAGCAAACACAAAAAAAAATAAAAGAAAAATGTTGCGCTTCCATTGTATGGCAGCTGAGGGAGAGACTGTAGCCATTGCTGTGTGTGTGTGTGTGTGTGTGTGTGTGTGGGTGTGTGTAAGTTGTTTGTGCAGCATGATGTGCCTATATATACATACATATATACATGTGAGTGAGTGTGCATATGTTAAAGGCTTGCATGATATTCTGTTTTTCTTTCTTGTGTAAGCCTTTAGCTAATGATGGAAGGAAAGCAAAAGGAGAATGAAAAAAAAAAAAAAAAACAGCATATGACATTTAGGGGAAAACGAAGATGAGACGTAGGCGCATATAGATTGATAGGGCTAACAGCCGAATGACAGTTGAAATACATTGGAATATGTGAAGGTATTTTATGCGAAGGTATTTGGAGTGATGTATGTGGAAAAGGAATGTTAACTGGCAGCAGAAAAAAAAAACAAGAAAAAGGCAAAGGATAAAAACAGTTTTTCATTGAAAGAGTAGACTTTTTAGCATAACTTCTACATTATTGTCATCCATAAGATTAATATTATTTCAAATAACTATATTTCAACAGTTGTTTAAATTATCGATAGCATAAAATAGCATAAAAATTTATAAAAAATACTATTATGAATATATTCAAGGAGCCAAAAAAAATGGAAAATTTTGTCGTCAAGTTTTTGAAAAATAAAAAAAAAATAAATAAATAAATAAAAATATTTTTAAGAAAGTTAACAGACCTGATACTTGACTTTATCATAAATGATTTATTTTTAATAATAATTATTATTTAAAAAAAATTAAATTAAATAATAATAATTATTTTTAGAAATAAAATTCATTTCATTAAAATTGAAGTGTTCGTCAATGAGTTATAATTTTTGCAATTTCAGAAAAAGTCAAGCCTATTTTATAAGATGCTCAAATAAATTCATAATTATGTATCAGCATCTATATTAAATCATTTGAAATAAAACTTTGAATTTTTGAGTGTAAAAACTGATAAATACTGTAAGGCGCAGCAGTTGTAGTCGCAGCTATGTGAATGCAAATCTCTCGATAAACGCTCTGCAGGTAGTTAAAAAAATGTAGCTGGCGCATTAATAAAAAATAAATAAGAGAAGTTGAAGAGCTGCGAGAGTCTTATTGAAACGTGTCATCAGAAATTTTATCTTATGCTTGATTCAACTGCAGCACAGCTGAAGAGCTCATTTGATTCTTCGAAATAAAATAAAAATTAAATTAAAAGCTAAAAACAAATTCTGTTTCAGATCAATTCCTTTATCTATTATTTGCTAATTTATCAGCTTTTATAAAATATAATACATTGTGTTTCAGTTTTTTTTTATTATTATTTTTATTTATTTTTTATAGATTATACTACAAAATTGTTTAAAGTAAAATAGATTGCTTAACAAATGATTGAAAAATTGACAATTTTCTCTAAACTCAAAAGCTTTCCTTCTTGTTCTTCTTGTCTGTCTTTCTATCAATTATTAAATTATCCACATGCCACATTTTCGTTTATTTTACAACGTTTTCTCTTTGCTGCTGTCAAGCCCTTTCCACGCACATGTCACATATGTGACATGTTTAAGTATTTCTTAACTTTCTCTCTATATATATATATGTACATACATATATTTTTAAAAGCCAACAATTTTCTTTTACTTTTAGACCAAAACTCTTTCACTCTCTCTCTCTCTCTCTCTCTCTCTCTCTCTCATCTGTCTTTCTCTTTCTCTGCAGCTCGTTAGTGAGTGGCATGAAAAACAACAAACAAAATAGAAGTTATTAAAATCAACTTGGTCGCTTTTATTTGGCTGTCAAATGGCCAAGCGAAAGAGGAAAAAGTCGGCAAGTCGAAAAGTCTTGAGGTCTCGCATCGTTGTTAAAGTCTTGAAGCATGCCAAAAAGCTTTCCGTAGCAATAAACGTCATAACAGTGCCACTTGGCTGGCCAACGGGGCGTATGAACGATGTCATAGGGCAGCTGGCACACACTCACACACACACACACACACACACAGACACAGATACACTCACTCACACATGTCGACAAACAGTTCTGCATATGCAGCGACGTTGACGTTGCTCAAAGTTTAAATCTGATTATCGTTGGCAGCCAAGGGGCAGCACATACACGCAAGGGAGAGAGAGAGAGAGAGAGAGAGAGAGAGAGAGAGTGAAAGACTCACACATATGGCAGCACAATATGGCATAACGGAAACGGAAGTGCTGCCATAAAATCATAAACATGCACACACGCACATGGACAGCGACAGTTGCTGCCGCTGCTGCAAGAAACATGAACTCTGGGCACCAAAACAGACAGACACAACAGCAACTTCGACTGCAGAGTCAAGACGTAAAGAGAAGTGTGCATGTGTGTGTGTGTGTGTGTGTGCATATATCATATAAGTGTTTTCATAGCTGGCAACAGCCGCGACACGCAAAGCCCAACGACTTATTCCGCCTGGGCACAAATCAACACACACACACACACACAGAGCTATACAGCTTTATTTTGCCAGTGCCCCTGCCCCGCTGCTGTGCTCAACAACACCTAAGCCGCACTGTGCCCATTAATAAGCTCAATATATGTAAGTGGCAGGCTGGCAGGCAGGCAGGCAGCCAATACATAAGCTGCCTCTGCTGCTATGCCTGTCAACCAAACCACCTTTGCCTACATTAAAATTATTGTTGTCAGCGCAAAGAATTTCTAAGCTGCTAACATAAAATACATTAAAAAAATATATATAAAAAAAAATAGTAAAACCCATTAAAAAGGATTTTTGTCAAAATGCACACGAAAATTTGCAACGCAAAATGCAAATGGAAAAACCAAAGGCATCTCTTGCTCCTGCTCTATCTCTCTTCCACTAACCCCGCCATTCCCACTCCCACTCCCACTCCCACCCTCACGCTCTCACAACATGCTAAAATATTTGCTAAAAGTATTTGGTGTCATGCTAAATTGTTGCAGCTAAGCATCGCACACAACATGAACTGGAAAGAGCCGAGTAACCGAGCTGAATATTTGCATATTTTCAATTTGATTTACTTTGCGGGTATTTCATAAAGTGAAACATAATATGATTTTCTCTAACTGCTAAATTACTTGGCAATTTTATGTATATAGAATAAAATAGAAAACATAATATCAGATATGCAGAAAGAGCAAAAGAGTGAACGAGAGAGCGAACAAGAGAAAGAAGAAGAGAGAGAGAGACAGAGAGAGTGAGAGTTTCAAAACTTATTTAAGATTACATTTGAGTTTTTGCTTGAGAGTTATGAAGAGTATACTCTTTTTATTTTAAATCAATTGAGTTTTATTTCTCAACTATGAAATAATTATATCCATTATAATTATATTATATGAAACTTATTGATATTGGGAATTTAGGGTTTATGGATTTATTTTTATTGAAATCCCTATACAGGATAAAATGAAGCCTGGGAGACCCTTTATTTATCTGTCTATACGTCCATTTTTCCAGCTGACAGACAGACAGTTAGATGAGTTATCCGTCTGTCTGTTGATCTACCCGTTTATCTCACCACCTTTCGGTTTTCCATCAGTCATTCCGTTCGTCCGTCTGTCCATTCGTCTATCCATTTGTGCGTCTGTCTGTTCATACGCTTGTTCGTACGTCTGTCCAGGGATCCATTCGTTAGTCCATCTGTCTGTCCGACTAGTTGTCTGTCCGTTCCTCTATCCATTCATTTGTCTATCTATTTGCCCATCCGTCTATCCAATTATCCATCCGTCTGTCTGTCACTCTATTCATCCGATCTTCTGTTTATCTGTCCTCTTGTCTGTCCGTCCGTCTGTCCTTCTCTTTATGTATGATCTCGTCTATTTCACAAATCGATACATATTTTTTCTTGAAACTCCCTATACTCGATAATTATTGCCCTTTTCAAACGATTTGTATTCAATATATTTATTTGCCGTGAATTCTTGATATAATTCCTCCAATCTTATAATTCTCGGCGTATTCTGGATATTATTCCTCTAAATAATTATCTTGTAATTCACCATAATCGATAATTATTGCCCTTTTCAATCGAGTTTTCTTCAATATATTTCTTTGCCGATAATTCTTCCAATCTTCCCCTTCTTGCTCACAACTTTAAATTTCCAACTGCTTCAGTTCCCTTTGTATAAGGATTATATTTATGCCCAGCATACTTTTAAGCGTTTTAAACTGTCTACACAATTCATTCAGGTGGCAACCGCTCAACCGCTGTCTTTATGTGGCATGCCAAGCACAACAGCAGCAGCAGCAGCAGCAGCAAAAAAAAAAACTCAGCCCTAGGCGCAGACGCTTTCAAGTGCCATAGACAGCCAGGCGACAGAGGCTGCGGCTGCGGCTGTGACTGAGGTTGTCTCTGAGACTGAGGTCGGGCCTCTTTCAGCTGCTGCTGCTGCTGCTACTGCTGTTGTTGTTGTTGTTGTCGGCATGCTTCACTTGAAGCTGTCGTAAATGTCACAACTAACAAACGCCCCCACGGAACAAAAAAAAAATATTTATATATATATATATATATATATAAAATAAAGAAGAGAGAAACAGATGAGATTGTGGCCACCCTTGAGTGGTTTTATGTGTCAAAGTGACAATATGTTGCCGGCGTGTGCATTATGAAGTTGCCGCCGTAGCTGTTGTTGCTGCTGTTGCTGGCATGCAGCTAAACAATGCGACAGCTTGAGTGGCAACAGTTGTTGCCAAGTGGTTGCGACAACAACAACAACACACAACTAAGCGGCGACAACAGTTGCTGCTGTTGCTGTTGCTGTTGCTGCTCAAGTGCTTGCACTTGTCTAAGATATGTTGTTAAGCGCTTAATTGTTGTTGAGTTGCACTTACCTTTAGCAGATAAATTCAAATATATCAATAAAAATATCCATGAGTGTTTATTTAGTCCGTTGATTAGATGTGTGCCGCTGCAACTGTTGCTGCTGTTGCTGCTGTTGTTGCTGCTACTGTTGCTGCTACTGTTGCTGCTGCTGCTGCTGATGCTACGTTTGCAATTGCTTAGCAGCTGCAGTAGATAGGAAATAATGGCGGTGGTTGTATTAGCAAACGCTCGTAGCAATATTGCTGCTCGCTGTTGCAGCTGCAGCTGCATTTGCCACAATCTCAACGCCGGCAGCAACAGTTGCAATGCAATGCTAATACTAATTGGCCACAGGCCATGAAATAAATTTATGCTGTTGTTGCTCTCACTGTTGCTGCTTTGATTGCTGTTGCTGTTGCTATTGCTATTGCTAAATGTTGTTGCTGCTGTTGCTGCTGCTGCTGCTGCTGCTGCTGCTGCTGCTGCTGCTGGTGTTGTAAGTTGTTTTCTTTTTCGCCGCCGACGTAATCTTTGCCGCTTGCGTGCGCACAGTCTTATATTTGTATATGTTGCTTGATTGCTGCCGCCTTTGGCCGCCGACAACATGTTGCTGTCTAGCTGTTGCTGCTGCTGCTGCCGCTGCTGTTGCTCCTGCAAAGCTCTTGCATTATATATAACTACATGCTGTTCCTTTGTTGTTGCTAATTTTGTGCTGCTGTTGTTGTTGCTGTTGCTATGGTGTTTTGTACTTAAGCTCTTTAGTTGCTGTTGAGTAAGTTGTTTGTTGCTGTTGCTGTTGTTGCTGCTGTTGCTGTTGTTGCTGTGTGCTAATCTAAAAGCTAGTTGCTGTTGCTGTTGCTGTTGCTGTTGCTGTTGTTGTTGCTGCCACAGCTCTTCATCATCAACTTCACTCAGCTTCAGTTGCGCATTTTTCATAGTCTCTTCGGTGTTTGCTGTTGACGAGGCGCGTATATTTTATTTTAATCCTTTAATTCTCTCTCTCTCTCTCTCTTTCTATCTCTCCCCTGTTTGTATCCTCTACACTCCTTTAGGCTCTGTCAGTTGCTTTTCCTTCTTGCTGGCTTACATTGTCTCTAGTTCAGTTTTCTTTTTTCTGTTGCTGCTTAATAACTCTTAATTTTACAAAAATCTCTCTCAACTTGTGTTTTTTTCTTCTTCTTCTTCTTCGTCTCTTCTCTTTCAATATATGGCGAGTATATGTTTTATTGTTTGCAATATTATTATATTGTTGCTGTTGCTGTTGTTGTTGTTGTTTTGCTTCCTTTTCTTCTTTTTCCCAACTTCGCTTTCTTTGCTTGTCTTTACAACCCAAAGAGTCTCTGCGTGTGTTTGGTTTTTCTCTTACAGTTAAAGTTTTTTTTCCACTTCAGCTTCGGCTTTTCTTTACTTGCTTTTATTTTTTTTTTTTTTAGTGCGTTTTTTTCGTGTTTAAGCGTCTTGTAAATTATTATTTTATATCATATTCTCAAGTGTACGCAGTTGTTGACTTTGTAAAATTTTATTTTTTTTTTCTAGTATTTCTAGTATATTTATATATATATATCTATATATAACTTTATATATTGCGCAATTGAATTTTTAGTTGCTGTTGCTGTTTTTGTTGTTGTTGTATTTCTATTTGTATTTGTATTTGTATTTGTATTTGTTGCAATTGCAGTTTTTAGATGGCAGTGCTTTGTAGCTCTTTGCTATTGTTGCTGTTGCTCTTTATTGCTGTGGCAAGACGGGCCTGCAATACAAAAAAAGTGGAGAAAAAAGTCAAAATATGTTAGATATAATATAATATAAATGTATAACAAAATTTTAGTATTAGCTTGAGATATACAGTAGCGAGCAAAAGTGAGTGAATGTTTGCAAATTTTGACTTTGACGATGTATAAAAAAAAAACTATACAAGCAAATCAAGAATTTTTTTTTATTTTTTATTTATTATACTATTCTTAACAAATAAAACAAAACTTCAAAGAAAAATGAGATCAATTCAAAGAGTTAGAAAGAAAAACCCAAAAAAACTCGCATAAACTCAATTTTGCACGTTTAAAAAATATTAATAAAATAACGAATTTTTAATATTTGGTCCATAGACACTTATTAGTAAAAACTTTTTTTATACGTTTTGGCATGCTCTCTACCAAATTTTGTATAATTTCCTTCGGAATTTGTCTCCACTCGGTTTCTATCCGTTCCCAGAGCATGGCCATGCTCGTTGGTGCTGCGTCGTACTGTCCCAGACGCCTTTTCACAATGGACCATAGATTTTCTATTGGATTAAGGTCGGGACTCTGTGCTGGCCATTCCATTAGCTTAAAATTTTGCTTTCCAATCCATTCCTTCACAATTTTCGCGGAATGTTTTGGATCCCCATCTTGTTGAAAAACTATTTCTTTCTCGGGATACGCGCATATCTCAATAAAATTGGGAAGATGAGTTTGCAAAATACTTAGGTAATTCTCTTTGCGCATTATACCCTCAATTAAATGCAGACGACCAACGTTCCATCAAGTAAAACATCCCCAAACCATAATGCTTCCGCCGCCATACTTGACAGTTTGCTTTACATGGTGGCTTTGAATTCGCTCCCCAGGTCTACGCCAGCAGTAAAGCTTTCCATCTGATTGATAACGATTAAATTTTGATTCATCCGACCAAATAACTCGTTTCCAATCGTTGGTCCAGCTTTTGAATTTTTTTTGCAAATTTCAATCGAGCTTTTACATTTTTTTTTCAGATAAAGCAGGTTTGTTTTTCATAACGGATGAGGCACATCCGATTTTTCAAAGGGCTCTTCTAGCAGTCCATTCGCTAACATTTTTTTCAATTGCTACAGAAGCCCCCTTTGGTGTTAGCAACCTATTTCTCCTCATTTCCAATATTATTAGTCGAGCATCTGAGTCCGTTAACAATTTTTTGCGACCTCTGACTTGATATTTGGGTGTCACATTTCGTCTTTTTTGAGCTGCGATCACTGCGGATTGACTGATACCAAGCTTTTCGACGTGAAGAAAAACCCTTCTCGGTCAGGCACACAACACTATTTTCAATTTCAGTTGAAATTTTTCTCATATTTAAACAATTTGTAACAATTAATATTTAATGTGCTACAAAAGGAAAAAGTGCGACTTTATTTGCAATAAACACGTGTCAAATTGCTTTATGAATAAGAAAATTAAAAGAACTAAGATAACGGTAAATCTTCATGCTCATTCTACGAATAAGAAAAATATGAAAATAATGAAAGTAACGGAAAATCTGAATGATTTCGTCTAAGGAAACAAGTAGAAGTGCGAAGATAGATGCAAATAATAAAACGTGCAAAATTGAGTTTATGCGAGTTTTTTTGGGTTTTTCTTTCTAACTCTTTGAATTTATCTCATTTTTCTTTGAAGTTTTGTTTTATTTGTTAAGAATAGTATAATAAATAAAAAATAAAAAAAAATTCTTGATTTGCTTGTATAGTTTTTTTTTTATACATCGTCAAAGTCAAAATTTGCAAACATTCACTCACTTTTGCTCGCCACTGTATATGTATTAGATATAAATATATAAAATATTATTTTTTAATTTTTAATACTACATATAAATATAAATAATGAATATTTAATATTTATAAAAAAAAAGTGGAGAAAAAAAGGAAAAATGTGTTAGATACTCTTTAATATAAATTTAAAAAAAAATTTGAATTACATTTTAATATAAATGAATGGAATATATAAATATAAACTAAAATTATTTAACTATTTAATATTAAATATAAATATAAATTTTAATTTAATATTAAATAAAAAGTGGA
Source organism: Drosophila stalkeri (assembly GCA_035047405.1). NCBI lineage: Eukaryota > Metazoa > Arthropoda > Insecta > Diptera > Drosophilidae > Drosophila > Drosophila stalkeri. The sequence continues at coordinate 21,307,293 of JAWNPR010000039.1, forward strand.
GATATAATATACAAAAATATAATAAAAAAAAAATAAATAAAAAATATAAACGTATACAAAAAAAGATATGTAAATGTAAATTAATATTATTTTTAAAAAATTTAATATTAATATTAATTTAATTAATTAGGTTTTTTTTAATACAATAATATATATATAATATATATATATATATATATATATATATATATATATATTGATCACATATATAAATATAAATATAAATATAAATTATCTTATATATATGAAGTATACAAATTTTCTATCATCTGAATTTATTCATTATTAAATAGCTCAAAAGATAAGCCTTTATAATGACCAGTTGACGCCTAATAACTTTTGATTAAAATATCAAAAATAAAAAAAAATAAATTAAAAAAAAAAATAATAATATTAAAACAGTTTATAACAATTTTCAAATTTATAAAAAACATGATTCAAAATTCCTTCTTCATGTTATATTTCTGGGCAGCTCTTTGAGATTGTATTGAAATAAAATGTTATTATAGCACTGCTTAACCAGTAGGTAAGTCAATCTCAGGCTTAACTAACTAACTATAGAAGACAAAGAACTGAATAGGTTATTTTGCTTAGGTAGAGTCAATTATATTGTCTGATTAAAAATGCTATCAACAATTTATAAAGATTTCTTGAAGACTATAGAATCTGTAATTAGCATATGTCTTTCCCTAATGTTCAATGCATAAAGAGCAAAATAAACAAAATGCCTTTCAAATAGCTCTAGCCAATGTAAATTATATATTTCAATTAGTTGTAAATTAGTTTGCATATATTCATTAATCAAGTATTTGAAACAACCAACTCTACAACTTTCAAAATTACAAATTTCACTGCAAACATTTGCAAACTATTTGATAAAGTTATTATGTCAAATATCCATGAGGGAAATACCTGCCTCTAGCTAAATATGCATTGGCATTACAAGGCTTTGAGCCAGTGACTAACTGACTTTAAATCAATTATGTGCACAATTTAGAGTAGCCTTGACTGCATTTGACTAGAATATATATATAGATATATATATATATAAAGATTTCTATATATGTATATATCTGCATCTATCTTTAGATATCATTAATATGTCATTTAGGTTAACAATTGCATATGAAATGGATTCTGTTGCACTCAATGTGAAGCACATTGAGCAGAATGTCACAACTAAATGAACGCATGCAGCGCTTTGTATTGCCTAAAACTAATGAAAATTGTTTCAGTTGAGGAGAAGAGATATTGAAGGGAGCATTGTTGCAAGAATTTCAGTTTCAATTACAGTTCAAAACTAATTAGTTTTGCTAAAACAATAAAGCCAAAACATTTTGCATGCTAATCGCTTGGTTGGAAATTTGTGCAGCTGCTGCTGCATGGACAGAGAGAGAGAGAGAGAGAGAGAGAGAGAGAGAGAGCGAGAGAGAGAGAGAGTGAGAGGGGCGACAGGTCATTGTTTGACATGCTGGTCAGGCCTGGCAGACAGGCCTACTTAATGCTGCATGGCAAGCAGCCTTTTGGTCTGTGGCTCGCATAAATAATGCGTATGCAAAACGATAAATGCACAAGTGCATCCTGAACGCCTGGCATATCCTGTCCGTGTATGTCTCAGTGTGTGTGTGTGTGTGTCTTCTGCAACCAAATGACCAAACGTAGCAGCTGCAGCTGCAGTTTGAGCCTCACAACAAATGCAAATGCTAAACTTTCAAAATGGGGTTTTACGGAACAGTTTTTGGGCGTTGGGCGTTGGGGCAACGTTGACGTTGACGTTGATGGACATGTGCGGGGCATTTATGGCATGTCCTGCTGTGACAGGACACTTGACAGCCAGCACAAGCAAAGGCCTTGATGCATATTCATAACCAAAAACTTGTTACATTCTGCACAAACACACAACTTTTGCATAAGAATAACCCAAAAATACAAAAAAAAAAAAAAAAAAAAAAATGAAAATGAAAATGAAAATGAAAACTAAAACCAGGCAAAAGCTGAGCAATTGCAATTTGCCAAGTGGAAGGGCCCAGTGCAGGTTGCTCGACGAAATTTCGTAAAAAGTCTTTGCTCGAGTTGAGTTTGTGTTGGTTTAGAAGTGCTCGCTCGTCTAACTGTCAATTGTTTCTGAATAGCGCATATATATATTTTTGGCTACAGTGGCGATAGTTATGCAAGGTAAATGGGGGAAGAGAGAGGGCGCAAAACAGAGAGAGAGAGAGAGAGAGTCAGAAAGATAGACAAATATATGCAGACACTTGAAATGTAAGTAAGGTTGACTTGACAATCCATTGACTATATTTAAAGTGTAAATACATATACAACATATATAAAGAAATATATTAAGACATTTATCCCACAAGGCAGCTATAAATTGTTTGACAGCTACATAACATAGTTGTTTAATTGTTCTAGAAATATAATGATAAAAGCATATCGCATGTTTGATTTCACATAATTATTTTCAATTAAATAATTAATAATTAAATAAATTACTATTATCCAGCTGAATAGAAAATCTGTCAACTACAATATAAAATATGTATTTACAAATTTTATGTTTAATTAACTGATTTACTAATTATTTTATTAATAGTATTCAGATGCAAAAGTCAAAAGTTATCTTTTACTGACTTTTGACTTTTCCATCTGAATACTATTAATAAAATTAGTAAATCATTTATTTAAATAAAAAAATTTAAATACATATTTTATATTGTAGTTGACAGATTAAACATTTTTTTTATAAATTAATTGATTAATTAATAATTATCGTAATATTATTCTATCAACTATAATTATGTAATCCCCACTGTTCATTAGACTTATTAAATATATAATAGAAAATCTAAACGAACTTTCTACAAAGCACAGCTCGTATGCTTAATAAACTGGATTTCACAATAATATATATTTACCAGAGCTCTCCAATACCTGCTAATCTTTACTCAATGTCTGTAAATAAGTGTCACTTATTCACGAAAGTATACCGATTGCATCGGTTCTTCAACGAGTTCGTTCGTGATCGGACAGAAATGTTTCTTTCGCTCTGATTGTTCTTCGCTCCTTTTGAAGAGTTTTACGAAATAAAAAGTCTTTTGTGTATATATTAGTATGCATGTGAGTTTTATCTAAACACATGTAAATATAAATGTGCGCATGTGTTCGTGAATACGAAGACAATGTGTATAGACTCTTTGAGTTGATCTACTGACTTACTGAGTGTCATCGGGCGAACGTCAATCATATCGCTCCCTAAACGATGTTCGGGAAAAGAGCAGCACACGAATAGTTCAACTCACGATGCTCAACCGAATATCAAAATCAAAAAAAGCCGAAGGCCCTAGCTGAGAGCGAGACCGAGTGGATATGATATCTTTTCGGTTGATTGCATGAACAGAGCATAAAGTTTGAAATAATTAATAATTAATTCAAAATGAAAATAAAAGAAATAGTTAAAGTAAAACTTCGTGATTATTATGAATTGTACAAATATAAAAATATATTTTATATATAAATAAAAATCCCTAAAATATATTATATATATAGAAGATATTTATAAATATATTATATATTATTATTTTTTTATTTAATTTTTTTTATATATATTAATATTATAGTCAATATTCCATAACTATATACTGTATACATATAATAAATCTATATACTGTGATGTACATTGCGACCTCTACATAGATATTGATTGCAGCAAAAGAAGCTTTATGAAACATTCTGTCAATCAAATTGTAATATTTTAAATGCCGAGAGAGTGACCTAAGTTACCCAGAGCCAGCCATTGTCAAAATTTCGCATGAAACTGTCAGCTGCAGGCCAAATTGAAAGAAAATTAAAATAGTTTTTGCAGCAGGGGAGCAGCTCAGCTCTCCAGCAACTCCTGCAGTTGAACAATATTTTGCATCTTCCAGCTGACAGTTTAAAATGATAAATGAATTTGGAGAGCTGAAAGCAAAAACCTAAGAGTTGCTGAGAGAGGTGAGACGAGAGATATTATTGTTATACAATCCGATTGGCTGTCAAAAAGTTGTATGCAAATGAGTTTTGTATGCAAATCATTTGCCTGGCTATAATAAACGAGTGCATTCAATTTGAGTTTTGAATAATTTGCCGAGATAACAAATCTGTATATCGATAGAAATTTTGTGCAAAATATTGCATATTCATGAATTGAAACAGAACATTCTACTCTTATGTGTGAGCTAACGAAAACAAATTGTTGTCAAATTAGCTGCTCTATTTCTCATACTTTATCAGCGCACTTAACTTGCGTTCACTAAATTCTTGTCACATGCAAAAAACAACTTGAAAAGTCGCTAGACAAATGGCTGTGCATAAAACCATTTGTAGTACGCGCAGTTTGTCATTGCGTTCACAACTTTTTTTCAGTGTATTTTCTTTTTTTCTCTCTCTCTCTCTCTCTACTTACAAACGAATGCCTGCCCCGAAATCCACTTGTACAAATATTAATTTTCCGCCACTGTCGCCAGCGCTCTAACAACAGCCGCAGCGCAAGCCCAAAACATGGCTAAGAACATTTTGCACATAATTCTTTCCAGCCGCAAAATAAAAAATAAAAAAAAAAAAGCCCAACTTAAGAGGCAAAAAAAGAGGGGGAAAGAGGCTGCAAAAAAAAACTTTTGCTGCACACAAAACGAATTCATAATTCATTGAGCGAGACGCAGGAAGTAACGAAAGGGAAAGATAGGGCACAGAGAAATGGGCCTCAGGGCCTGGGACCTCAGCTAAGAGTTTTGCCACTGTCCGCCATATCATTTATGCCATGCAGCCCTAAAAAGTGTGTGTGTGTGTGTGTGAGTGTGTGAGAGTGTGAGTATGGGCATTTGTATACCCTGTAAAACGATAGCAGGGGTATGCAAGAGACATGTATATCATAAGAACTGTGCGGTAAAATCAGAGAAAAATCTGCACGACAAGGAAAACAAATCAAAATAAGAGAAAACTAAAAAAGAGAGCTCCATAATTGGAAATATAATAAAAGGTGTAACTGAATTTTTTTTAAGTTCTAAAAATCTAAAAAAAGAAAAAAAAAAAAAAACCTATTAATATTAATACATTTATAAGTGGGTTAAAATAAATTTTGTAAAAATTCTAAAAATCTAAAATTTATATATATATTAATTTAAACATATTTATAAGTGCATTAGAATTATAAATATAAAATAATCATTTTTGAACTTTAAAAAATATATATATTTATTTATTCAAAAGTATTTATAAATGGATTACGCTTATTTAAAAAAAAAATTCTAAGTTAATTTAATTTAATCCTTAATTTAATTTTATTTTATTACATATAAAATAATTAAGTACTTCTCTAAATATATATTCATTTAATTTTATTTTACTATTTATTAAATAGAAAATAATTAAATACTACTCTAAATTCAACTAGGGTAACTTGATGTCTCTCTACAACTTCTTAATTCTTTTTTTCTGTTTCATTTCCTTATTTTTTTTTTTTTAGCTCTTACAACGATGAAAATTAATTTGCTCACGCGCCAGTCGAGAGTCGCCTAGCAGTCGTTGTCGCTCAAAAAATTGGTTTCATCTGCAATGCGACGCGGTTCGCTTAGCCGCAACATCCACATTCAACATTCAACCACTTCCCGCACAGTCTCCGCCACACAGTCCGCTCGAAATATGCGAAAATGGCGTCCATTTTATGCACACACAACTCGTGCGGCGGCCAGCGCATAAATTTCATAAAATTTCATGAAATTCCATACATCAATATAAACGATTCGAATAGGGGCCAATAGGGCCACCGAATATCTTTATATATGGACATAAAAGGCCTGGCGGCGTGCACTTCAACTGATTAGACAAACAAGAAACAGTGAGTGAGTGAGTGAGTAAGCGAGTGAGTCAAGAGTGAAAGAGACAGAGGCAGAACGCATCAACCCGCACAAAAATGCAATCAAATTATTTACAGCTGCATTGCAACACGCGGCGTATGCGCAATAATTTTTTGGTCTACTTGGCAAACGGCCAAAATGAAGCGCGACACCAAGCTTTGGCCTTTTGCACCTGTGCCACCTGGTCCAAAATTAAATATCTCTCTCTATATATATTTATATACATATATATATATATATATAGTTGTCTGGCCGCCAAGTGAACCATCAAATTGTCTGCCTGTCCACGCCAACAATTTTACCTGGCACTGGGCGCTTCTCTCTTTTATGCAACTTAAGTTCTTTTCCCTTTCTTTTTTTGGCCAAGTTCAATTGCAGTTTAAACGTTGCTCTGCGCTCTCTTCTTTTTATCTTCTTTGGCATTCAAAAAAAAAAAAAAGTCGGACATTTCGGCTCTCGACTGTCACCTGCTGCTGGCCCTCAAGGCATTTACCAAGCTGCAATTTGTTCAACAAACATGTTTATTAAGTTGTGTGCGAGCAGAGTTTGGCGGATGGATAGAAAAGGCTAAAGAGTTTAAGTTGAATGAAGGAATATTTAAAGAGAAATCAGCTATTGATAGATAATGAATATGCCATTATTTTATTATTGTATAATTTTTGTTTTATTTTAATATTAGTTTTGAGCACTAACCGTTTTATGAAAGAGAGCAAAATAATAAAATAAATAATAAACATGTAATAAATAGAAAAAATTAAATAAAAAATATATATATATTCACGAAAAAAATATGATATAATAATGTAAAATAATATGAAAGGAAAATGTATCAAATAAATTATATGAATAGAATCAATATTTGAATAAAATAAAATAAGATAATTTATGTAACAAAATGAATCCAAATAATGAATTAAATAAAAGATTTTTATAAAAAAAATATATATATATATATGATAAAAATTTCATATACAAATATTATATAATAATAGAAAAGTAAAGTATATCAAATAAATGATAAGAATATAATAAATAAATGTAATAAAATAAAACCTAGAAAAAATAAAGTAATGAAAATTAAATAAAATAAGTTAAATTAATGAAATAAGTAAAATAAACTAAATAAATCAAATAAAATAAATAAAAGAAAATTTTAAAAATATTTAAAAATGTATCAATTAATTACAATTTATTAAACGTTTTAAAAAGAATTTTTCGCTTAGTAGCCAACTAAATGAGTTTCATATGTAATCAAGGTTCTTAGACTTCGAAGACATGATCACAGAGAATCTAAATACGAACCTCTCCAAGCATGTATAAAGTAGAACTCTGCACGAAGGGCATACAAATAATGTTCAAACGAACAGTAATCGAAATATGTTGAGTAAAATTGTATACGAAGCCAAACAAGTTTAACTGCGCTCAGGTAAAACTCGGACGATACCAAGCAGAGTTTCATGTAAAAGAGCTTAGTGGACCTATTCTCTTAATATATATACACTTTGGAGATCAGAAATCCATGTTTTCTGAAGAGCTTAAAGTTCGTTTTAACACAAGCTGTTAACTGAGAACTATGTATGCATTACATGTATATAAAGAGCAGAATGAATTTTCAATAAATAAATATTTACAGAGAGAACTTTCAAATATAATATATAAATTCAAATATATTTGAATATTAATATGACTTTGCCTTAGTAAGAAATAATTATAAGTAAAACTGACTAAATGAGACGAAGCCCAGGAAGAAGTCTTAGAGCAATATTTATTTATTTCTGATTATTGATGCAACTTCTTTCTACTAAAAAATAATAAATAAATAAAAATTTCCTCTGACAATTGCAAATTCTTCTCCATAAAACCATTTCACTCCATTACATCATCTGCTCAAGTAAACATTTTTTCTTACAAAGCCTCACTCAATCTAAAATACTTTCACTCAACTTTAAAGCAGCATTATTTAGCTAAAATGAGCACATCCTCTTCATGTCTTTTCAGCTCTACTGTCCACAGAATTCAATTTCACAATAATAATTGAAATAATTTACCTGATTTATGCCAAAATATTTATCAAATTGCTTAAGCATGAGCCAAGTCAAGCCAAGCCAAGCCAAGTCAAGCCGAGTTATGGCAGCAACCACAACCACAACAGCAACGAGCTTGAGCTAGTAAATTTTCAATACATTTAAGCTGCCAAGTTTTGGTAAGATTAACGCCATGTCCTTTGCTGCCCAACTGTTAACACTCTTCTGGCCATCGAGAACTGCTTTTGACCCATTTAACCAGCAGCAGGCGGCAGCAGCAGGAGCAACGGCCGCAGCAGCAGGAGACATTTTTTTTTTTTTTGTCAACGTGCTGAAAAGTTTGCACAAAGGCACAAACCAAATAACAATAAGAACAACAAACGAACCCTTTTTCCTTTTTTCCCATTGCCTGTGCTATCGTCCTGTCGAATTAACTATAAAGGATTATATTAGCAATATTTTATGTGATTTCTTAACGGCCCTCCACTAAATTTTCTGCGTGCGGGCAGCCAATTGACATGGAACAATGCGACATGTCCCACACAGGCCTCTGCGCCAGTCCACATCTGCCCCCAATATACTGATAGCATCTTGCCACAGCCAACAAATGCGACAGTGTGTCAGTTGGCATGTGCGGGTGTTTGTATGGACAGTGTAGATATGTGTATGAGTATGAGTGTGAATGTATCAGAAAAGTCGGACTCTGGCCATTATGGCATGTAATTTATTTCTATACTAAGCAGTATTTTTCTAAGGCAAAGGGATTTGTTTTTTGGCTAAATATCCAGCTAAAATATGATTATCCTTGAAGGGAAGCTTATGGTTCTATGATAATGTTTTATGGAAATATTTATTTTGTTGCCGGACTTAATTGAAATTAATTCTTTAATCATGAATCAACTTGAATTTGATTAGCTTTATGCAACTTACTGGATGTCTTCCTGCCTAACATTTATATTTTGCATATATTTTCGATATGTTTGTATAATTTTTCTAATTGCTGGTAAAATGTCTTTGAAAGGAATTTTTTTAAACAATAATTGACATTAGTGTCAATTAAAAAATAAAATTTTTTTATTAATAATTATTTGTTTATGGTTGTCATTTCGTAATGGCTTTTAAAAAAAATGAATTAATTTTTTAATAAAAATAAATAAATAAATAAAATTTATATTTAAATTAATATTTTTGTTGTCTATTATTTACTGTTTACTATACTTTTAGGTAATATAACTCATACGACGAATTTGTATTTTAATTTAATATTTATTTTTGTATGGCGAATTAAAATAAAAAATAAAAAAAAGTTTAAGAAATATTGCTTAAAATAACTTTATAAAAAATTAATACATTACTTGCTTGAGTTTTTGTGAAATTAAACTTTTCTTTTCTTTTTTTAATATAAACTCATTTTAAAAACTAACATATAATTGATAATAATATTTTTGTCTTTAGATTGCCTTTTTTTTACACATTTAAAATAATAAATAATGTCTCATTTTAATTAAATATATGTCTCATTTTTAATAAAATTACAGGATATCATTTAGTTGCCTATATATACATATTAAGCTTATTATTTTTTGTTACTGTCCGTCAGCATTTTTTTTATAACATTCACTTGGCTTTTGACTGTAGCAAGAATCATTTTTTTCTCATTTCCTTCATCTTTTCCACTCAGTTGCATTGAAAGGATTTTTTATTATTTTTTGTTTTCCTTTTTTTTTGTGCTGAAGCTAGTTTGGCAAATGGCAACGGAGTCATAAGCTTTTTTAGCTACTCTTGCATTCGCTTTACCCTACTCCCACTCCCGCTTTCATTTTCAGTTTTGGCAGCGTGTCATTTTATGTTCATGGCCTGGTCCATTAAATTGGCCATATTTTTGCACATAAACAAACGCTGCATAGTTCGCGCGAACCGTTCACCCCAAACTCGCCCAACTCCCTCCTCAACCGATGATCAATGAGCTGGAAGCATATTCGTTGGCCACATTCTGGAACCGCTCTTAGCAATATAGTTCAATATATATCTCGAACAATGCGTAGCTTATATGCGTACATAAAATGCTGTATAGAAATTTCATATAACAAAAAAAAAAAAAAATTGCAAAGCTGAGATTTTCATGGGAAATTTTTGTTGCCAAACTTGTTTAAGAGTTTTCAAATTGCAAATTGTTGAAGCTAAGAGTGTAGAAAATAGTTGGAATCGTAATGATTAAATAAGTTTCCCATTTTGTAATTATCAAATGGCAGCTTATTGAGCTAATTCTTATATATAGCTGAATTTAAATGATTTTTCTTTAAAATTATATAATTAAATTTATATGATTATATTTATATAATAAATAAATAAATAAATAAATAAATAAATAAATATATAAATAAATAAATAAATAAATATAGTTGCATTTAAATGATTTCTTTAATTAAATTTATTTAATTAAATTTATATAATAAAATGTATATTATTAAACTTATAAAATTAAATTTATATATATATACTTAAAATTTAATTCATATATAAAGCTTTTATATAGCTGATTTCAAATTACCTTTTTTTTAATTTAATTTTTTTTAATGTCTAGTTAAAAGTTAATACTTAATACTTTATTCCAACTATTTAAACTCTTTTATTTATCTACCTGACAAATGCCAAAGTATTTATCTCTGTTTCAATTCTGCTTACTAATCTCTTAGCTCGGCACTTTTCCTAATTACGCACATCAATTGCGGCTGTGTAGCTTCGTTCAGCCCATTCCTCCCTCATTTGGGCGAGCCTTTAATGAACTCTTTTCCAGGGTCAATGCAGCAGCTACTTGAGCTGCACTTCCAATTCGCACGCTGCTCTCGATTTCAAGATGTCTGGTTTGTGCTTCGCTATATTGCACTACTCTACAGTTTACAGGGTATTGCCCATTGATCGGTCAATGAACGCGTTAACAATAAAACACGTTCACGTTCTGTTGCTTGGGTCATAAAACAATTGTTTGGCATCGCATTTTGCATTTTAAATGCAAATAAATTATTTTTGTCGAACGCACATGGCTTTAGAAGGAAACGAAATTTATGGTCGGACAGCGTGCAATAGTCGTAGATGAATTGTGGTTGGTGGAGGGGGAGAGGAAGGGGGAGAGGGAGCGAATTGTGGGCAGCCATCAACATCATCAACATCATCATCATCATCTATGAGGCAATGGCTGCAACAAACATGACAAACATGTCTCATGAATATTTGCCAGTTGTCGCTGTCAATGTTCGCATGGCATTTCTGTCAAGCTGTCGATTGTTCTTGTTTGTTTGGTTGTTTCTTTGTTTGTTTGTTGGTCGATTATTCAGTGCCTATTTGATGCTCCTGCTGTGCAGTGCTGCGGTTGCTTTTGCCCGACAGCCTTTAGCAGATATTGTGCAGCATGCATGCATGCATGCATGCATATATTAAAAACGAGCAACACTTTTGCCAACCACAATGTCCTTACGGTCATACACTTTTCCAATAAATATATATCTGTATATACAGTATATATCGAGTCTCTCATAAATCCTGCTTAAATAATGCATATGCCTGAATTACATTAACATTCCATTCACACTCTTCTTGCTCTCTCTCTCTCTCTCGTTCTGTCTCGGCCTCGGCTCTTGTTGCATTGTATTTTCTCACATTTCTTTCCAATTTACTTGACTATTATTTATGGCATATGCTCTGTCAGGGCTGCAACTGCCAGATACGGGTGTCAAATATGCCAAAAGTTATTTATGCCCATTAATAAGCAACAGTCAGGTCTGTTAATTAACGAGCCTTCGCACACGAAATTGGTTCAAAATATAAAAGAAACAATGAAAATATCGAAGAACTGATTAACATATTAAGAATACACAGAAAATTAAAATCAGTTGCAATTGCTATTGGGTTGAAAAACGAATTCGAAGAATACGAAACAAAAGTTCCATTGTTTTTTATTCATTACTTTTCAATATGAATAATCTTTAAGGACGTATACAAATTTGTAATTTCAATTCACTTGTTTATCGCTTGACACAATAAAATAAACAAATAAATAAATATATAAAAAATAAATTTAAAGAAAATGTATTTTGTTGAAAAAATAACCGAATTAATTTATTTAAGAATTCATTTTATAGAATATTAATTTTGAAAAATTTTGAATTATATTAAATAAATACAAAAAAGCTGAAAAACATATATTTTAAATAAATTACGAAAAGTTAAAAAAATTGTTATTTTTTAAAATCAATTTTTAATTATCTGCCAAATAAATATGAATATGTAAATAACAAATATTTTTAATAAATTACGCTAAATAAAAAGAATGTGTTTTTTTTTTTATAATTTGATTAATATTATTTATTTGTTATATTATATTAAAATATTATTTTAATAAATTAAAAAATAAAATACAAGCATTATAAATAAAATAATAATAAATAAAATATATTAAATTCAATACATTTATTTGATTGAAAATGAAATATTTGGAATAATTATTCTACACCTTTTTAATAATATTTAATAATTGGATATTTTACAGTCCATATTTTAAAAAAAATCCATTTTATATATTTTATTGACAATTAATAAATAAATTTTTGTTTTACTTTAATCTATGAATGAAAAAATATGAATATATATTTTCGAAATTTATATTAAATATACAAATATAAAAGTCAGAAAATTATAAAACAAAAATATAGAACATTTCACTTCATAAAGAGCTTAAAAAAGAAAACAAAACGAAATAAATAAAAAACGAGACTATATCCAGAGAATATTTCGTTTTTGTTCAAGGAGTTCGCACACAAACTACAAACAACGGTTTATACTCTGCGCCAAGAATTTTTCCATTAGCTTGCCAAATGAAATTGAATGTGTATAAAAATAGTTATAGCTCATTTTGATTGGCAATATTTAAGCATGACCCGAAAAGCAAATAGCCAAAGCTTAAATACGACCAGAATTTCATTTCCAATGGCCCGATGGCTACAAAGCCAAACAAAAATATATACATACAGACATATATAAGTGTATGAATAAAATTTAGCAGCTGCAGTCATAAATAAACATATTTTGTTACCGATTAACCAGCCGCAAAATAGCCAGCAATAACAACAACAACAACGGCAGCAATGGAAGCTTGAAGAACATGGTCAAGACTGGCTGCCATTTGCCTATGGGCACAACATATGCACACACACACACACACACACTCACAGCATCTGAAATTTATTTCTGTACACTCTATAAGGCAATAGGATTAACCCTTAATGCGCAACAGCAATAATTGCCATGACGGCAACGTTAGGCAGCGCCGTCGACAGCGACGTCAGCTGCGGCAGCGACGACTTAATTTTTAGCACAGGCGGCAACAACTTGACCCATATTTCCAATAGCTACCCCGCACCCACACCGACACACACACACACACACACACACAGATCTGCCACTTAAAGCTGCTCACATACAAACACTTCAGTTGGCTACCCACCCACTGCCTTTGGCCTACCTCTGCCCCCTTCCACCTACCCTTCTGGCCAACCAATAAATTTGTGCACCTCAGCAGCAGCAGCAGCAGCAGCAGCCAAGCCCCCATAACGCTTGCCACCATGTTAGCCAAAAGCTGAAAACTGAAATTTTTGTCGTCGAAGCGGCAAATGAGCTGGAAGCGTGTATCGAAATGAAATGAGAGTAAGGGCAGCCAAAGATGCCAGAGCATGGTGGTGCTGCAAAATAAATATGTATGTACACAAATAAACGAAACGAACGGCAAAGCGAATGCCGAAAACGCCAGCACAAGATACAAGGCAAAGGCAAAGGCAAAAGCAGGCAGCAGCTGTAGCAGGAGCAGGAGCAGGAGCAGGAGCAGGAGCAGGAGTAGATGTAGGAGTAGCTGACAGCTGGTGGCTGAGGGGAGCTGTTTGCTGGTAGCTGTGTTAGACTCGTAGCAGGGGAGCGGAAAGATGCGCAGAAAATGGGAAAACGACTGTTTGGAAATTTGCAAAGCGGCGGCGCACAAAATAAATTAAGTAAAAATAAATGTCACGATGCGAAAAATACAACAACAACAACAACAAGAAAACTAAGAGCAATCGCCTAGAAAAGCGAAGAAAAATATAACACATACGCCGCGTGGCCCACACGCCGCCTGTGTGGGCGTTGCGCTGCTTTTTTAATGAGTTTTATTAGGCTGGGCAACCCAAAAAAAAAAAAAAAAAAATATATATATATATATATATATATATATATATATATATATATATATGCACGCATAAACAAACAGTTAAAGAGCGAGCGGCACAGCTGACAACAAATCGAATTAGTTTTGTTGCCTTTGCCACACAGCAAAGAGAGCGCTCGATTCTACTCTTACGCTCGCCAGGTTCACTACTCTCTTTTCACGCCCTCTCTCTCTCTCTCTCTTCCTCTCTCTCTCTTTCGCTCTCGTTGACTGTGTCACGAGTCTGGCAAAAAGCTCGCAACAGAATTTATCCCTGGATGCTGCTGGAAATTCCTTTTGCTGTTTTTTCCCTCCTTTTTTTTTTGTTTCTGTTTTTTTTTTTTCTTTTTTTTGTTTTTTTTTGTTGCTGTTGCCTACTTATAGGCGTTGTGGCACGCATAGAAATGTTAATGTTTGTCCTCCATGTTCAGTTTCGAGGGCAACTGCGTGTAAATATCTCTCGGTGTATGCATGTGTGTGTGTGTGTGGATTGGTGTATTGTTGCTGGAAGCTGCACGCAATTTCATTTTGATTTTGATTGCTTTTGTAGTTGCGGTTTAACAAACAAACTTTATAGGGTATAGCCATACAGACATACATAAATATACATATATACTATGGCTCTACCTATATATATATATATCTGTAGTATCTCCCTGCACTCATTATACTGCAATAAATTGTATTGTCCATGTTATTGCAAGCCAACGTGCTACGCAGCTGGCGTATTACTAGAATATTTCTGACCTTTTGTTATTTTTTATTTAGTTTGTTTATATTGTAAAGCAACTAGGTCAAGTAAGCAGCACAAAATTTATGAAAAGTTGTCCATTGTCGTATATATATATATATATATATAAATTTGACCAAAACTTAAAACAGCTTCAAGTGCTGCAGTAGAGCATGTCCAGCTCGCAAATACTCGGAACCAAAGTCAAACAAAGCTGCTATTTCATTCATTCCCTCTGTATATACATATACATCTATCTCTGTTCTCTTTGTAATACACAAATAAACAAAAACACGTGCGCAATGTAATAAAATTCTTAGAATGAATGCGACGAAATATAATAAAACATGTGAATACATCGACTGTGAATTCATAAACTGCATTTTGTGGAATCGATTAACTATTGATTGACGCTGGTATTTTATGATGCTCAAAACTCAAGTCAAAATATCGATAGTTTATCGATATGTTTATCAATGTGGGAGAAAATAATGAGAAAATTGCGCTGTTTATGCTGCACAAGAATTGAGAACTCAAGAGATTTTTGCTAGCCTTTTGTACTTGACTTAATAGACCTTTGAGGTTTATTTATTTATTTATTTATTTTAGATTTATTTTGGTCTTAATTAAAAATATATTTAATATTCTCTCAAACTTTGTCTGAAATATGAAAGTATTTATTATCTGTCACAGCTTATTACAGCAGCACAATTATCTGTCAATATTTTATCAAATAAAAAATAAAATGAAAAAAAAGAAGATATTTTACTACGATTACGCTGGGATAATCCTAATCATTCACAATATTTATTCTGCTCATGTCTCATGCTTTATGCTGTGAACATTCATGAATAGCGAAAGAATTGTATAACAAATTTTACACAAATATTTAAATACATCAAAAAAATTTATATAAATACAAAAAAAAATTGCATTAATTAAAATTTAACAATAAATAAAAATAATGAAAATAAGAAAATATATAAGAAAATATGTTAAATTATAAAAAATCACATATATGTAGAAATATGCCAAGTTACTAAAAAAAATTAATAAATTATAATATATAGAGAAAAAACATATAATAATAGAAAGTAGAAAAAAAATAGAAAAAATATTTATATTTCAAAATATGCCATAATATTTCTGAAATATATAAATATTTATAAATATATTTAGAAATATGTAAACTTATATAAAAATACATCAAGGCAATTAGTATATGTATGTACATATTCTTGATAATAACTTTTTTTAAACAAAGCAATTTAAGCCAAGTAAATTAAATAAATATAGCCCTAGAGCTACTAATTAAGAACTGTCTCTGAGTAGTCCAATATTTATTAACATATTAACAATTTATTATTATTATTGATATTATTATTTTTTATTTTATTATTAACACTATTATTATTATATATTATTATGAAGTATACAGCCTAAATTTAAAAATTAATAATGATAATTGAAATGCATTCTTGATTAAACCTTATAGTTCTCAGAGACATTTAAACCTTCTTACATGCTCAGCAACTAAATCGAAATTCACAAAGCCATTACTAAAATGTATGTCATTAATAAAATATTTTGTATAAAGCTCCACCATTCATCCATAATCCAAAGACATAACACAAATGCCTCTTTAATTGAGCATATGCCCAAAACAATTTGCTGGCAAGCAAGCTCGCCCCTTTGCACACGGCTCTAACACAATAAACTGAACAATCTCTTGAGCTAAACAATACAACAAAAGGAGCAGCACTTAAGAGTCTGCCTCGAGTGTTCGCAAAGTCAAGCACAAGGATTTCGTCAATAAACCGATATCCTGTTGCACCTGTAAAATGCATTTAAGGAAACGCTCAGCAGCTGAAAAAGGGGAGTAACACGACAGCTGCACATGCCACAAGCCACGTTTATCTATATTTATTATTTTTTCTTTCGAGTTTTTGCTATTTTATTTATTTATTTTTGTACAAGATTACGCCGGCTGGCCGCAAACTCCATTAAAACTAATTAACGCTGCCTGGGACAGAGACGCGAGTTGCGGGTGCAATGTAGCTGATTTATAAATAGTTGCAACAGGAGCAGAGCTGTGCAACAGCAAAGACCGTGGGCTGAGTGTAATATTAAATAATAACCAACTTTATGATGAACACGGCATCTACAAAGCCAAAGGCAGCTGCTGCGTAGAAGGCTAACCAGGAGTGAAAGAGAGAGACAGAGAGAGAGAGAGAGAGAGAGAGAGCGCGCAAGCGAAAGGGAGGTAGCTTGGCTTGGGGTTTGTTTTCTGCAAGGCAATTGACCAACATTTTCAATTAATTTTTGCTCCAATAATCAGGCAACATTACGACGGCGACGTGGATGTTGCTCTGCCGTGCAAAAGCGCGACACACAGAGAGTGAGCGAAAGACGACGGCTGGGATGGGCTGAGCTGGGAATGGGCTGAGCTGTGCTAAGCTGAGCTGGGCTGGACTGGGCTGGGCTGCTCCATATCCTTTACCACTAGCTGCACAAACATTTACAGAGCCAACACACTCGCACACACACACACACACACACAGACAGTGGCTGCCCCCTTCCCTAGTTTCGCCTCGACGCACAGTTGAGTTATTTGACGCGCAGCTGTTGGCCAAAGCCCCGGAAATATTCCGCTTTAGTAGCAATGCGGCCCCTTAACCCCTGCAAAATATTGCAGCATAATTTTATATGCACATGTGTGTGTGTGTGCGAGTGTGTGTGTGTGTGTGTGTGGGACTCGTTAACCTTTTTCACCAGCTTCTTGGTATACACAAACATTTATCTTCTAATTGAGGCGGCAAATTGTTAATTTGAGTGCGGGGACGCATTATATTAAGGGAGGCTGCCAGCTGGTCGAAGGGTTTGGGGGATTGGGTGAGATGGGCATGGCTGGTCTGCCTTCAACCTCTTTTTGTCTGTGTCGCACTGCAAATGCAGTTGAGCTTTAACTTTATGACAGGTGTTAACGACCACACATTCAACCATTATGAGCGCATTAAACATTCACTTAACAGCATCGCTCTCTTTTACTCCCTCTCTCTCTCTCTCTCTCTCTCTCTGTTACTCACTCCGTTTCCCTCTCACTTGTCCTCTCTATTTCGTGTCATGTCTCATTGGGGAATTGCAATGGCAAATAAAATCATTCGACGGAATGGCCCACTAACAGGGTCACATGCCACTGCGACTTGGCTAACAAGCTGTGAGACCTGCTGAAACTATTTAACTACACTCATAACTTGAAAATCTCTTAAAGGATTTTCATTCTGCTTAAGCATATTAGATGTGCATTGCACATTGGGAAATCTTAACAAATAATAAAAGAAAAATATAGTTTCGTTTTTACAGCTTACAGCGTTAAGAGTTTACTTTTGCTTATTTCTGCAAAGTTTTTCTTGTGAATATAAAGAAATTAAATTGAAATGAAAAGAAAAGAAAACAAATTGTTAAGACAAATTTCTGAAATTTCAATGATTGCAAAAATAGTTTTACTTATATAATTGGATTTCTAATATTTTTCTTCTTTTTATAAACATCATTTTATTGAATGTAAGAATTATTTCTATGATTTTTAATCCGATATTCTTTTGAAAAGATTTTTGTTGATTTAATAATATTTTAATATGATTTTAAAAATGTTTCCGAATACATTACTCATAAACATTACGTTTAAATTTGTAACTTACTTTTTTTTTAAATTTTATATTATTATTAAAATTTATTAACTTGCTAGCTTTTTCTTTTGTAATACAATTCTTTCTCATATTTTTATTCTTTAAATTTTTCATTTCATAATTTTTTTAATATTTTAAATATATATCTTATATGATAATTTCATTCTAAATTTATTACCTTTTAAAGCAGATGCTTTTATAGATCTGCAATGGATGTGTTAATAAATGTTTTAAAACTAAATCTATATGACTTTCCCAAACAGTAAAAATATATATATAGATATATGCTTGTCAAAACAATTTAAAAATTTAAAAATAAAATTCTATTAAAAAAATAAAATAAATAAATAAATAAATTTAAAAAATAGTATTATATAATATCTATAATTTAATTTTTCGTCAACTGTTTTATTAAAAAAAATCTTTTTTTTTAGTTCTTTTTTGTATATTTAAGGAATATATTTTTTAATTACACTTTTATACCTAAACTTTTAAGCTATCAAAACATCTGTTTATTGTTTTCCCACTTTAAACCCATTTCATTCTTTCCATTCCATCAACACTCTCAATCCACATACTAATTTTAACTAATTGTAAATATAAAGTTTAAATAATATATATTTGATTAACCCTAATTAAATATGCTAGCAACAAAGTTCTGTTATTATAGTTTTTAGCAATTATTTTAGTTAGTTTCTCGGCATAAAGCAAAATGAAACAATGAAACATATTCAAAACCTGAAGTATTTATGAAAAATATGTGTGTGCTTTGCAGCAAAATGTTGAGGCAACCGCAAAGTTTCAGTTTCGCAACTCAAACAAGATACCACAAGCAGCACCACCCCAACTACCACCACCGAAACGAAAAAAAAAACAAAAAAAAAGAAGAACAAAATACATTTTAACCTGTCAAACCACATTTCCAAATAGTATATGTGTGTGCGTATGCGTGTATGTGAGTGTGTGTGTGTGTTAGTGAGTGCCACGTGCATTAACTTAAATGCTTTTGTGGGCTGGGCACTTTGCTCTCTAAAAGAAAAAAAAAAGCGAAACCGCTTTTCAAACATTTAACGATTTTTTTTAGGTCAGAGACTGCAAAAATATTTTAGCATAAAAATGTGAATATTTTTCTCTAACTTGGCCGGCAGCAGTTTATGAATGTCAGCTAACACACATACACACTCACACGACAATATACACACACATATATATATATATACAAATATATATAAAATATATATATATTTACAGGAAAGTCACAGAGAGCCTAATATAAAGTGCAGTTTATGAGCATTTCTTGTAAAAAGCAACGGAAAAACAACTAAGAGTACTCTAAAGTGAGTGCATATCCGATTAGCAGATACCCTGTAAGAAGTTTAACTGCTGTGAGAGCTGTACATACATTTCTTTTAATGAAATGCATTTATTTTGATTAGTAATAGCGTACGAGCAATCCTTAAAATAGTTCAGATATATTCTTTTGAGTAATTTAATCGAAATCAAGTTTGATAACTGGAACTAGAAATTTCTAAAATTTTCATTTTACATACATTTAGCATAGGAGTACATTTCAAACAAATTTATTTTGTATATTTTTCTGTATAATATCTTTAACTTTAACATGAAATAAAGCTTATTCGAAGCATCTAGAAAATGAAGCATCTAATAAATTAATTTGATATTTATTTTCTGCATTTTTCAATATATATTTCTCTAACTTTAACAAGAAATAAAGCTTATTCGAAGCATTTAGAAATTTAAAAAAAATCATCCTCATAAATTTATATGTTTTATAAATTAATTTATAATGTGATATTTATTTTCTGCATTTTTCAGTATAAATTTCTTTAACTTTAACAAGAAATAAAGCGCATTCCAAACAACTGGAAATTCAAAAAAATTTGCCTAGAAATGAATATGCATTTGAGATTCATTTAAATTAATTAAAAATATAATTTAATTTTATTAATTATATTTAACTATATCTTGATATTTATTTTCTATATATTATTATATTATTATATTATTATATTATTATATTATTATATTATTATATTATTATATTATTATATTATAGCTAAAGAACATATCCTAATGCTGATCCTCTCCTAATACTTTAAGATTATATTCCCTTAAAGCCAGAAATAAATTCATAAAGATCCATTTACATTCCCTTGATTACTACACTTAAAGATTTACCTGCCTTTACGTTCATTTTATAGCAACACTTAAAGATTTATTTCCACCTATCAATCTCCTAACTCAGCATTAAACACCCCTTCCCTTTCACTGCAGCTAAAACGAGGGTATTTTTGAAGCAGAAAATACAGCTAACGCCCGCAGTTGTAATGCGAAACTTATTAACATACTTCAGGGCGGCAGCAGTGCATTAGAAGTGCATATATATATGTATGTGTATGTGTGCATGGGTGTGTATTTAATTGCAGCTGCGGCCCAGGTGGGCGTGGCCTTGCCACAACTTGACAATAAAATGCAGGATACATTGGGCCTGCAAATTATGAAAGCAAAACAACAAAAAAAGAAAAACATCTGAAACGCCCGCAACGGCAACGGCCCAACGGTTATTGAAACCCGTTGCACATACGCACACACACACATACACACCTGCACACACACACACATGTGCAGCTATGCAGCTGGCTTTCATGTATGCATATACATATGCAAACGTGGCGTATACGCAATGCTCTATAGCTGCTATAGCTGTGTGTGTATCTCTCGCCTGCTTTAGCTGTTAGTAATATGAAAATCTGCGTATGTGTGTGTATGTGACTGGCAAAAATAGGTCAGCTGTATGTTGCTGCCGCTGCCGCTGCTGCTGCTGCTGCTGCTGCTGCTGTTAAACTGGGCGTGACAGCAAAAGTGGCAAAAGCTAAAGTTCCAGCTCAAGCAACATAGAAACGAGGCAAAACTAAAACAAAAAACAAAAAAAAAAAAAAAAAAACAAGGCGAACTTCTGGCCATAAAGTAGCTAACCGAAAAGTCGCCAGTTAATTGGGCGCTGGTGGGCGTGGCAGGCTGACAATCAAACAGGCAGGCTGCATGCCAGGGCGCAACTAGTGGTTAATATTTGATAACTGCTTTGCATGCACAGCAAAGAGAGAGAAAGAGACAGGGAGAGCTAGAGCAAAAGAGAGAGAGAGAGAGAGAGAGAGAGAGAGGGAGAAAGAGAGGCAGCTGCAATAGCAGCGACCTACTTTCTGACAATGCATTTTTGCAGCTGCAACAGAGGCTGGCAGAGCGCCTGTATATGTATGTGTGTGTGTGTGTGTGGCATCAACAAGTATATAGCAAAATACGCAGCAGCACGCCCCATTATTCTTCAGCTTTATCAGCTACAGCTGCATCTGCATATACAAGATGAAGTAGAAAAAAAAAAAATCAAAGATATGAATAAATAACAAGAAAAAAGAAAAGAAGAGTGCGAAGCAACAGCTAAGCTGCAACTTTAGGGAATTGCAACGCTCAAAAGTTTCTATGCTCTCGTTGCGCTTTTATGTTGCTTGTTGCGCTTAATAAATCAATTTGGACGTCATAAAATACCAATAAGCTACGAAATACTCTCAGAGCTGTTCGAGTGAAAAAAGTGCAACAGCAACAAAAGTGAATCTAAATGGAAATAAATATGTATGTATGAGTATATGGCTTAAAGTTTTTACTATGCTCGTTTTTATTTATTTGAATACAATTTCTAGCATAGAAATGATTTATTGCAAATAAAATATATATACAATATATATTGAAGATTGGTATGTGAATTGTTTCATTGAATTTTAATCAATTGCAAAATATTAGTTTTAAATATTTTAGTATTACTATAAAAAGAATTATTATTTTATTTAAGTTTATTATTTATATTTTATTTATTTATTAAACATTTTAGTATTTCTATAAATAGAATTATTATTTTATTTATATTTATCATTTATATTTTATTTATTTATTAATTATTTTTACTTTTCTATTGCTCTTGTATTTGATTTATATTGAATAACTTTTATATTATAATATTTTATTTTTGTAAATATTCATTAATATATTTTTAAAATATGATAAGTAATTATTTTGTGTATGCTATGCATGTTATATCCTTTTTTTAACTTTTATTTATTTTTTTTAATTATTATATTTATTTATTTTTTTTTTAATTTTCATTTATGTATTTATATATTTCATATTTCTTATTAATTTTATTTATTTCATTAATTTTATTTTCTATTTTTTTTTTTAATTTATTTTGTTTATTTTATACATTTCATTTATTATATTTTTTTATTTCTTTTTTTTTTTTTATTTTATTTGTTTTATATATTTTATATATTTTATTTATTTTATTTATTTTATTTATTTTATTTATTTTATTTATTTTATTTATTTTATTTATTTTATTTATTTTAATTATTTTATTTATTTTATTTATTTATTTATTACTTATTATCATTAGCTGTAGTATTATAATAAGCTAAATCAAAAAATTATTTTCTATTTTTACACATAGTTCTAGAAAGAGTTTTAGATTCTCTAAGAACTCATCGATTCTCTTGCACTTATTTCACAGCCTTTTCTAATATTCTAATACCATAAACTGCTCACTCCCTCTCTCGCTCGCTCGCCGTCTCTGCCTCACTGTCCCTCTCTCTCGCTCTCTCTCTCTCTCTCTCTCTTTATCTATTGCGAATGCCTATTTTAAATTGCAAGCAGCTCTATTTTAAAAGGAAATTCCATATTTAAATGTAAATCGTGCCAACCTTTAGCCTTTTGTCAAGTCTCGATTCAATTAAAATGCAGTACCTGCCACGTTTTTAGTGCTTTGGCCAAAAATAAATGTTGCAAACAGCAAATAATAAATAAATAAGAAAGTAGGTATGCAACAAAAATACCAAAAAAAAAAAACAAAAAAGAGAAAAATATATACATATATACATATAAGAAGAGAGCAGTTAAAATAAGTAGAAGCAGCAGCAGCAGCAGCAGCAGGAATAGTAAAGCAAATGGCAAACGAGGCAAACGAGTCCATGTCCTTGGGCAACGTCCCACGCAAAAATGTTGGCACAGCCAGCAAAGGTTACCAATACAAATACACACGCACAAAAGCAATCAAAGAGAATGGTTGAGACACACACACACACACACACACTCGCACTCGCACTCGCACAGTGGGGCACAGACGCACTCAACGTGCGCCGACAAAAAGAAGAGAAGAAAAAAAATCCAACATAAAAATTAAAGAAGCTTTAAGTATCCTTGTTGCTGCTGCAAGGACCAACGCCAACGCCAAAGGAAATATGACCAGGCGGACAATGTGGTCTGATGGATGGAGGATTGCTAAGGTTAGGTTCGGGTAGCTGCCCGACTGGCTGCTGCTGCTGCTGCTGCTACTGCTGTCAGAAATTGCTTCTTGGTTGTCTTTTTGTGTGTGTGTGTGTTTTCAGTTGTTGTTTTTTTTTTTTTCACTCAAGATTTTGCCTGCCAAAGTTAACGCGCTCTCACGCACTCTCACGCATTCTCTCTCATCTCACGCGCTCTGCTCTCGCCGCACTCACTGTCTAGTGCGCACCTTAAAGCTTCAGCAAGTGTGTGCGTATCGGTGTGTGCGTGTGTGTGTGTGTGCGTGTGTGTGGGTTAGTGCGAAAAATATATAAATGTGCAGCGATTATGGCTAAAAGATCTTTGTGCTGCTGTCACAGCTACAGATTCACATGGCTACATATACGGCTAGAACTGCAGATACAGATACACACCCACACACACACACACGCACACGCACACACACACACACACATATATGCTAGCTAACGCATATGGCATGCATGTATGTATATCTGAAGCTGATAAAAAATTGCTATGGATATTAAAGCGATGGCTACAAAAAGGAAAACAAAAAAAAAAACTCTCGGCTACATTAGCGAGAGTGACAGCGGGCTTCTGTCAGTGTGTGTGTGTGTGTGTGTGTATGTGCGTATTTTTAGCCATTTAAACTTTTTTTTCTGCTCTTTTTTATGAATTTTTTATTTATATATACGCATAATCGACAGATGAGTGCATATATGACTGCTCAGGGAACCAATTCGTTCGGACCATTTCGGGCGATAAATGCACGATATTTGTGATTACATATGTTCATTTGATATGATGTACTACATTATTATATGTCTTTTTTAAATGCGAAAACATCATACAATTCAAATAAAATATGCCAGCAAGTTATCATAAGCATTTCGGTATGAATAGAAGAGAAAAAGCACAAATCTAATGAAAAACTAGAATTTTTTCAAACTTTCTTGAGTTAAGCAGAAAAATGTTATAGAATAATTAAATAATTAATAATTAATACAAAATACATAATAACAAAAATTAGTAACACCTTGAAAGAAAATAATCATAATAACATAAATTGCAAATATTAACAAATTTTTGTTTCAAGAAAGTATTTTTCAACTTAAAATATATTTCGATTTCTATGTTTTATTATATTTTAATTTATTTGTCTTATTTATATTTATAATTTTTTTATTACAATTTCATTTTATTTTCATAATTTTGAATATATAAAATGTGTCAAATTGTTTTTGGCAATATTTTAAAATATTATTGGAAGTTTTTGTTTTTTTAAATTATACTCATCCATTTTAGTAGAATTTTTCTTGTTTAATATATAAATTCCTTAACTTTATTTGTTCTTCTATTATTTTTAGTTCAATATATAATATTTATATATACATAAATATAATTTAGTATTTTGTTTTTAATATTTTAATAATTTTTCCTTAATATTTTTGCATTTTTATTTAAATTTTTTTCAAATATTTATATATAAATATAATAATATTTATATATAAATATAATAATATTTATATATACATATAATTTAGTATTTTATTGTACGTATTTTAATAATTTCTCCTTAAAAATTTTGTTATATTATTTTTAATTTTTCTAAATATTTAATTAAAGCTTTTTATTAAAACAATAAATATTTTTCCCAAACTGCTGCCATTGAACTTAATTAAAATCGAAAATCTCATAATAATTCGAATAATAATATACTCTAAAATACTGTAATTCAAAATACTCTCCCTATTTCTAATTATCTTGAAAATTCCAGCAACAAATCCTTCTAGAATAATGTCAAAGCCTATCACTCAGCTCGCACAACATTTATCTTTCACAATATATGACAATTTATTTCCCGCTGTCAGCTGGTTGAGCTGCTGATAAAACTCTCATTTTATTTTAATTACTGTTGGTAAAAAAAAAATGAATAAAAATAAAAAGAAGAAAGAAAAGAATTGTTATTGTCTTTGTATGTCCGCTGATAAATCTCTTTAATTTATGTCGCTTATCAACTTGTCCTTGGTTGGACAGAGAGAAGCACAAGCAAAGACAAAGAGAGGGAGTGAGAGTGAGAGAGTGACAGAGAGAGATAGAGAAAGTCAAAGAGCAACAGTCAAAGTGCAGGAAAATCATGAATGAATCAGTTTTATATGCAGCTATTTAATTGAATAATGAGAAAATTGTGAAATTTGATATATACAAATTTTAATTCGTAATTTATTGTCATAATAATTGTAATATAATAATTCATATTAATATGAAATCACGATATCAAATATTATGATCATATTACAAATAAATCTGAAAAAAATTCAAGAATCACATCATATCATATGTAGAATATATTTAATATTTAACTTTTTATTTATTTTATAATTTTATGTCTTGATTCCAAGTTATATATTCAATACAATTCTGTTTAAAAAAATACAAATAATAATAATAAAAAAAAATAAATATACTTCTTTCTTTCTTTGGATATATAGCTTGAAAAATGAAAACAAACAAAATGTTGTTTATATAATATAATCTCAAATATAAATAAATACATTGAATATGAAATGAAATGAATAATTATTTTGTTTTGTTTATGGCTACTATTTATTTTTAGTTTTTTTTTCTTTTCTTATATATGTTTCTGTACACAAATTATGCTCATTTTTTAAAATTATATTTAACATATATAATTAAAAATGTAAACACCCAAAAAAAAACTAGCTCGCACTGCGACCAATGCAGCTTGCTTTTAGCTATAAAAATATGTTTAAAATACCTAAATATGGTATATGAGACTACCTGCTGAGCATGAGAACGATCCCTAGTTGAGGGAGGAATTCTGGATGAGACCAACGTCGGCATTAGCAGAGTTTGTTTACATATGTATGCCCTCTCGCTGTCTCACGCTCGCATTCTTTGTCTCTCTCTCTGGGTTTCCACTCTGTGCATCCCTCTATGTCATTTTATTGATATCTAGCTCTCTTTGCACATGTGTATGTGTCCCAGGCTGAAATTTACTTTGATCTCAATTCATTCATTATTATTTTTTCTTTTCTCTTGCTTCATTTTGCTGTTGATTTTTCTCCAAAAAGAAAACTCAAACAAGTGCGTAGCAGTAAATGTAAAAGAATTTTGCTCTTTGAACAAAGCTTAAATGCAATAAATGCATAAATATCATATAAATATTAAAGAAAAAAAAGATAAATAAATAAAATAAAAAATTCCTTTAGTAAAATTTGCTCTAAAAAACAATCTAAAACATTTATTTATGACATAAACTTAGACGCTAACTATTTAAAAGTTCAATAAACACAGCCAATGCACTTCAGCTGCTGCAACTGCTCCATCTACTCCACTTCCGCTCTCTCTCTCTCTCTCTCTCTCTCTCTCTCTCTCTCTCTCTCTCTCTCTCTCTCTCTCTCTCTATGGCACCCACTCGTCCACATCGTATGATTTCTGTGTGTATTCACATTGCAGCACTGGCTCCTTGGGCAGCGAATCGTTTGGTTCTTGCTTACGTCGACGACGCACTCCAGTCACCAATCCCACAATCACAATCACCAACAATGCACCCGATGCCACACCCACAATGGGTATTGTTAGTGTATTCAATTCATTCTCATCATCGGCAGCCTGATCGATGCTCAACAATTGTTCCAACAGGCCACGACGACACGAGAGTTTAGCATTTGCATCCTCACGCTCCTCTTCGACATAGCCCGCATTGCAGCCACACTTGCCCTGAGCATCACAAGTCTGATGTGGACCACAGCTCGTTTCAGTACAATGCTTCTCCTCAGCCCGACCATCGCTGCTCTCAAAGAACTCGGCACGACACTCGCCCGCATACAGTATATAGCCCTCTTCACAGTCGGCGGCTATGAATGCCGTTGGAGTGGATGATGATTTGCCGAGATATTCCTCCAGTTCGGTGACATCATCGCTGGTCAACTTCATCATCGTCTCGTCGTTATGCGGTTGGCATCTGTTGCTCTCGGTATTCCAGAAATAGCCATGATTACACACACAGACCTCCACATCGACGCACTGGCCATTGGCACAGCCATCGCCCAACTGGCAGACCGGTGCACAGGGTGCACTGACTCCATCTCCGGTGGGCGGCAACGGCTGATGGCCTGGCTTACATTCACAGGTATTGGGCGCCACACAATGGCTGCCCGCTGGACAGCTGCGTTCGCAGATGGGTTCACAGTAATGGCTGCCATCACGATGTGCAACGGCCGAGATATAGCCAGTGGTGCATTGACAGCGCTGTGGAGCCACACAGCTTGCATGAGCCGGACAGCCACGCTCACACACGGGCTCACACAGTCCGGACTCGCCCACTTGTGCATAGCCTGGACAACATTCTGAAATGAGTTTGTAACTAATCTGCTCCTCGTGCGTATTGTAGAATTCTGTAATCTTCTCTGCCTTCTTCCATAGCTTCCACTTGGATGGCTGTTTGATCACGGTCCGTTGCTTTGTCACAGGCACCAAATTCCTTGTTGTCACATTCCGTTCACAATAGTTTTCCCTTTCGGCCAGAGCTGGGCCCAGCATGCACAGCCACAGGCAGAGAGCTATACAATTTTGTTTCATTCTATCGACCGATCGTGTCGAGTCTCAGTTCAGCACTAACTGATTCGAGCTCAACTATGCTTAGCTGGAGAGCTCGAGAATCCAAAAATTGTGTATAATAATAATAAAAACATCCGTCGCTAGATAACTTACGACCCTTGCTCTATTCCTGTCTCTCTTTATCTGAAACACACACTATCATGAACTCCCTCTCACTCTCTCTCTGTCTCTCTCTCTCATATCTGACACGACGTCTCTCTCTCTGATAAGTCGAAGCGGAGGGTTGCAATGCACCGATAGAGCGACAAGTCAAGTCCAGGACAGAGCAGGCAGATGAAGAATGCATATCGTAAATTACACTAGACAACAAGATTTCGAATAGTTATCAAATTTTTTTTTTTGGCAGAAAAATAAATTTACTTATATATTAATCAAATAAAATTAAATTCCTTACACGAATCATTAAGGAATTCAATTGTTTAATAATATTTAAAATTTTCTCTACTATGTTAAAAATTAAAAAAAAAAACCAAAAAATAAAAATAAAATTAAAAAAAAAAATAGAAAATTATGAATTATCAAAACTATGTATTTGTCAGTTGAGAAGCAGCAGCTAAACACTGTCTAATATATACATTCGTAAGCTTTATATATGTATATTGTCAAAAATAATATTAAGAGCGAGCACAACAATAATAAAAAAATGAAATAACAATAATAAAAATTTAATAATTGTAACCAACTATTTTTTATTTGTTGCAAATAAAGTCAAACATATGGAGCTGCTGATTAAAAACCTAAAAAAATATATATATATTAAATTATTTCATTTTTATGTGTGTGGTGTTTTTTTTTTATTAATTGTAGAATTTTATATTATATTATATTTTTATTTTCATATTTCATCATATTTTTTTTTATATATACTTTTATTTTAAAATATTAATATTTTATTATATTTTATATTTTATTATATATTTTTTATATGTATAATTATATATAATATTATTTTAATATTTTAAACATATAATTCAAGTATTATATTTAATATTTTTACATATGTACTTATTTCATTATTATATATTACACTGTTTTTTCTCCTTAATTATATTACTCAATTCTTCAAATAATATATATTTATTATTAATTATTTCCATGACAAATCTCTAGTTTTGAAAACCATGTTGTTCAGTCTTCTTTTTGGATGCTGTCAAAGTGCAATCAGCTGTTGCTGCTTCTGTGGCTGTGCCGCATGCAGCAGACAGTGAAATGCTGGTGCCCGTTGTCAGTTGATTCGATGTGTCTGACTTTATCATAATACCCGCTTAATAAGTCGCTTAAGTCGCCCGCATAAAGAGATGCCGATAAGCTGGAAAATAGCTGCAATTGCCACTTAGTACATATCTCAGATTCATTTGTTTATGAATCACAAAGAGGCGTTCGAGCGGAACTAAATGTATTGCCTTGCAGATTTGTCATTGCCTAGAAGGCAATTATATAGAAGGTTTTCGATTGTGATATCATATTTTCAGACTTTTATCAAAAGGAAATAAAATAATGTAACTTGACTCACAAATCTCTAAGGTTTCTCTTTTTTCAAGCATAAGAAACTGGTTTCACCCTGACGTCTTACATAAAAATGCACTTTAATCTCAGCATTTGGCCGTTTATCTATTCATAGCCATGACATCTACCTGCTAAAGCAAATATATTCTATAAGCAGGTCAAAAGAGTCAAAGCAGGTAGTTTCCTTAGGAACTGTTCGCCTCTATAGAGTGTGAGAAAATCATGAGATAAATGTTAATAATAATATCTATTAGCAAGAATTTAAAATATGATTTCAGGAAAATCCATTTTCCAGCTATAATAAATGCACACACATCATATATCTAGCTTAAGTGAATTTTTATATATTTAGCTTGACAGTTAGTTGCGGTCAAGCCAAAAATACAATAGTTCTGACGTCATACATATGTCAGATTTTGTGTGTGCTTTTTTTTTATTTTATTTTATTTTTTTTTTTTTGCCTTAGGGTTTCTTTTCTTTGCAGCCCACACACTGAGCCACATATACACAGACCAGAATAACAACAACAACAACAAGAAAACTGTCAATGCAAAAGCTGGCGTCACGGGGCACGTATCCTGCTTTCTGTCTTCCAATCCAGCATGTCGCTCCTGCGAGCCAAACAAAATGAACATATGAACGCTTGAATGACAGCTGACATAGAGAAACAAAAGTGTGCATGCGTGTGTCTGTATATGTGTGTGTGTGTGTGTGTGTGTGTGTGTATGTGTGTCTGTTGTGTGTGCTTGTGACACAGTCACATTCTAATCTAAAATAATTGAATTGAAGTCAGATTGCAACTGATGCCTTGCGCTCTTGTAGCCAACAGAAACAGAAACAGACTCAAATATGTGTATGTACACTGAGAGAAAACTATGGAAAAACACTATTTATGTATAAAAGAGACAAACTAAGGTAATTTCTAAGTGTATTTGAAAAATATATATACCAATTTTGTTAAATTATAGAATTATATTCTAGAAAATACTAGGCATTGCTTTAGCTTCTTCCAGCTTAGCTCAAAGATAATTAATGAAGACTGGTAAAATATATTTTTTTAAATGAAAGTTTATAAACAAATATGTTTATTAATACACCCTGAGAAATATAAAAGCATAGTGTATTTAAAAGAGATATTTATCTTGTTATGTCATAATAAAATATTAAATTCAAACAGCAAATTTGTAGAATAATTTATTTTTTTTTTCTTATTTAGTGGCTTTACCCTGAATAAACATTTTTTTTTAAATATTTAATAAATTAAATTAAATTTTAAAAAATAAAATATTAAACATTTTTAATATGCGAATATTTATTATATTTTAATATTAAAAAAATAAATAAATAAAATAAACTCAGAGAACTTATTTTAAATTAGTAAAAAAAATCAAATTTTGTTATCTGCTATTTATAATATATTTAATAATATATATATTTATTTATTTATACACTCTGAGAAATTTTTTTTTAAATATTTAA
Source organism: Drosophila stalkeri (assembly GCA_035047405.1). Taxonomy (NCBI): domain Eukaryota; kingdom Metazoa; phylum Arthropoda; class Insecta; order Diptera; family Drosophilidae; genus Drosophila; species Drosophila stalkeri. The sequence continues at coordinate 21,338,834 of JAWNPR010000039.1, forward strand.
AAACTCTATTTTTTTCATAACTTAATTTCCATATTTTTATATTCAATTTGTTTATTTAAAGTAAATTGCACAACTATTTCGTATTTAATTTTCAGTATTAAACTGCAGATACATTTTCAGTAACAGATACAGATAAATTCCCAGCTACAACTACATATGTTGAATGCGCGTAAAAACTGTGTACATTGGATACGTTTTCAGGCGCAAGCTTTGCTTGGCTTTACTTTGCTTTGACGCTCAGCTTTGCATTTGTTGCTATTGCTGTTGCTGTTTCTATCGTTGTCGCTGTGGTTGTAACTTCATTTGGTTCATCTATGCACACATATGCGCTCTGTGTTAATTAATGTACAGCGCACTCGCTAACTGAATTTTGGTTTAGCCACTGACAAAAGATACAGCCCGCCCGGCCCACTGTGCCGGGGCGAGATTTTGCCAACTGCAATTAGGGTAAAAACTTTGGGCCTAGTCGAAGTTCGTACGCTTGAGTTATTGCCTTGGCTTTGGTTGCGATTCACGACCCGCTAATTGCCAGCCATAAATTTGCATTATCTCACGTAGAACGAAAGGTACATCCTTTACACACACACACACACACACACATAGAGAGAGAGGGAGAGAGAGACTAACACAGAGTGCTTGTCCCGCTGCTTAACTGTTAAATTATCCAAGTTGCGAACGACGAAAACTTTTAGCAACCCCATGTGACATCTGCTGCTCAATGCACAGACACGTAACGTACTAGGGATAGGGATAGCGCCTGGGCATAGCTAGTGGGCATATAGATGGCTGGTGTGGGTGGCACTGTATGTGAACAGACAGTTTAACTAGCAAAGTGTTGAGCCATCTCACGGTCTTCGCCAACTTAAGAGAGAGAGAGAGAGAGAGAGAGAGGGAGAGGGAGCATATTGTGTCCCAAATGATTAGACAATCGTTTTAATTATGAATTTGCGTTCAACTCTCGGTTGAGCAGTAAAAAGTCAAAGATAAGTATATGTTATTAATAAATAATATCAATGCGTGATTAAGTTGCTTAAAAATGCAATAGAAATAAAATACTGCAAAAAATACTGTCAATTAAATTAGCAGCGCAAAAGTATGCAATGAAAATTTTCTTGAGAAACAAACGAGCTTCCTCTTTAATGTGCATAATTAATAATAATGTAAAATAAAATCAAATATTTATCATTATAATTAAAACTTTTATAGAATATTTATGAAAATCATTTTTAATGTTGTACACTGAAAAAACAATTAAAATAAAATAAATTAAATTATTATTTTAGATTAACAATTTGGAAAAAAACAAAAAATAAATAAAAAACATATTACAGGTAGAAATAGATATTCCACTAAAAACTTTAGTGTATCAAAAAATACTTTAAAAATGATTCAAGTTTTATTCCAAGTATTTCAATTAAAATGTTATTGAAGCAAAATTTAAAAAATCATATATGTATAAAAATTAAATTAGTATAAGAAATTGAATAATAATTGTGATATAGAAAAATTAAAATTGAATTTAAAAATAAAAAATTTTAAAAAACTATTTTACAAATTTTGTAAAAAAAAAGAAAATAATAATACAAATTAAATTAAAATAGAATAAAAAAATTAATTATGAGCTTTGACACTAACAATTTTTTCTTAGAAAAAATCAAAAACTCTCATTAAAAATGATAACTATAATTAGATTTAATTAATCGCAGCTATATCTTCTAATCTAACTGTTTTCTCTGCCAGATGCTCATAAGCTCCGAAATAATACCCACATAATTTCTTAACCCCTTTAGCTGTTTAGATAAAAAGCCTTTTGAAAAATGTCCAACGAACGCTTTGAGATACGAGCCAAACTGTGACCTTTTCGCTTTTATTTTAGTTGCTGGGGGCACAACCTTTGCGTTGGCCTAGTTTCAAATTAAGTGGCACAAACAATAATAAAACCAAATTTTTTAACCTTAAATTTTTTTAGGCTTTTTTTTATTTTTTGTGCCTCATCCTCCCATTAGTTAGTTGCGTGTTAGCGAAGGTTATAAAAACGCAGCCAAGCTAGAAAAATGTGGGCATTGTTTCAGCAGCAGCGACAGCAAGGACAATAAGGATGCTGGCACACGTGAGAAACTGCACAAATGGCAGTCAGGCCAGTCAGGCAGGAAAAGTTGTGTCGCCGTCTGTGATTAAAAATCAGCTACAATATTTTATTTTGACACTTGCTTTAGATACCCTATGCATGTTTAAAAATGAAGAAGTTATTATGTGAGGCAGAAGATTGGCAGAAGGTAAAATAAATGTTAAGTGTCAACTTAAAAATAGTTTTATGCAATTCTATATTTACTTACTATACTATTGTATTCTAAATTCATGTAAATAATTGCAGTGAATTTTAGAACAAGTGTATTCTATTCTCATATTTATCTTATCTATGAGTCCAATTATTTGCTCCTAATTTTCACTTCTCCTGCTATTTTAATTATTACAAAATGCTGATTTTATAGAAATGCTCGATATCAGATTTCTCTTGTTTAAATTTTTATTATTTAAAAATATATATACATATTTATATATATAAATAAATAAAATAAAAAATATGAAATAAAAATATAATAAAATGTTTTGTAGAATAAATTTAATACAATAAAATAAAAATAAATAAAAAATAATGAAATAAAAAAACCTCAAAAATAATTTTGTTTTTAATAAAAAAAAAACTCAAAAATAAATATCATTCTAGCATCAAATCATACTCAATGTACATGTCTATATAATATAAAAATCACATTTATATATATAATTTAATATAAAATATTTAACAAAAATATTTTATAATAATATTATACTATATTATGTTTTAAAAAAACGATGTATATAATATATAACACTATATACAATAAAAATTGTACTTTTTACTGAAATTAGCTTTGCATAATTTCCATATAAATATTTTATATACATATATTAAATTTAATATAAAATATACTACGTTTATTTATATTTAAAAATCATATTTAAAATTTTTAATTTTCAAGAAATTTTTATATAAAGCTAATTATTTAATTATTTAATATTATTATAAAATAAATATAAATGAATATTTATAATCTAATAATATAATTTATTAATATTTTATTTTCCTTGCTTTCCCATCTAATTAGGGTATTTAATGTCTGTCGCATGTGCTTTTCAAATTTTTGAACTAGCTTTCATCAACTGATTTTCGCTGCCTGTGTGTGTGTATGTGTGTTGGTGTGTGTGTGTGCTACGCGCAGCCATTTTCATTTGCAGCTAAAGTTTAAGGTCCTTCATACATAAATAAGCAGTAAGCAGGCGGCGTCGCCTCAAAGTGCGAGGCAAACAGCAGCACCAACAACAACAACAACAGCAGCAGCTAAACGGACATGACACCCACTACAACGGCGCTCTTCAAAAGCGACCAACAGCAACAACAACAACAACATCAGCAGCAGCAGCAGCAGCAACAAGAACGACGAGGCGACAACACTCATCAAGAACGGCCAAACACGAGCGATAAAAACAAGCGCAACAAGGACTTGAGTCTCGAGTTCTGCTCTCTGCCTCCCTCTACCTATGTCACTCTCTCTCTCTTTCTCTCTCTTTCATGCATCACAGCATCTCGCTCTAACGCACATGGCCAACATGACAGCTAGAACGAAGGACGACGAGCACAAGTCGCGCCTATTCGCGTTCGCCTGCGTGTGTGTCCTTTTTGCCAGTGTGCCACTGTGGCAGTCAGTCATGGGCTCTGGCACATAATTAAGGACGTCGCCCAACAGCAACAACAACAAGAGCAGTCAACAAATGAAAGTTAACCAAAAAAAAACAAAAAAAAAACAAATTTTGTATGCAAATGTCGCATGTATGAATACCCTAACTGCTTTGCATAAATGTGCGAAATAGTTTAACATACTAGATAAAGAGTATTTAATTGGCTAAGCTTCTAGCATTTAGTTTCTGGGCAGCTGGAATTGATTATCTTGTTCATCAAACAGGGCTTTCATAATAATCGATAAATATTCATAATAATCGATAAATATTAGTTATCAGCACAGCATTTAAAATAATATCTAGGCAAACTCCAAATATATGTCAAACAATTATTTTTTATATTTTATTTTTAATTATTCTTTTATATTTTGCTCTTTTATTACACTTTAGTTTTAATTTTTTTTTTCTTTGAATTAAATATATTTTCGAATGTATATTTTATTATTTATTTATATCATAGTATTATAATTTTTTTCTTTATTTATTATTTAAATATCTATTTTTATTTATGAACTTATAAAAAATGGAATATATGCATTATTTAAAAAAAAAAAATTATATACTTTTATTTTCAATTATTTATTTTATTGTTAGTTATAAGTATATTTTTTATTTAGATTATTTGTAAATATATTTTTTTAGTTATCCTTTTAATTTTAATTATTTATTTTATTGTTAATTTTATATATATTTTTTATTTATATTATTTTTAAAATATTTTTTTAGTTATGCTTTGTTGTTCATTTCGTATTTTATTTTTGTTTCTTATTTTTATTTTATTTGAAAGTATTCAAAATCAAAAAATGTTTCTAGGATTTTTATTTATTATTTTGATATTTTTAATTTTTGTTTAATGCAAATTTTTCAAATTAAAAATTTATTCCTATTTTATATTATTAATATTTAATAATTTATTTATTTAATTTTTTTTTAATATTTAATATATTTTTATTATTAATATTTAATAATTTATTTATTTAATTTTTTTTAATATTTAATATTTTTTAATGCAAAATATCTTTTGAATAATTTATTATTCTATTATTATTCAGCCAGGTAAGATCATATTAGACAAAAAAGCAATCAACCTTATAACATAAAGTGTAATGCAAATGCACACATATAAAGACACATACACACACACACGAACACACACACACATACACACGCACATTTACACACACGTGAATATTGCACTTTTGTTTTGTGGGTTTCCTTCGCTGCTGCTGCTGCTGTGTTTGCATTTGGATTTTGCAGATGTAACTCAATGCGTGTGTGTATGTGTGTGAGCTGCATGAATGAATGATGAAAGAAAAAGCAAAAAGACGTTGGCTGGCAAATGAGAGTAGTAGGCGTGAGCACGAGCGAGGGAGCAAGCGGACAGGCTCTAGAAGACAAAGCCTCAAATGAGCATAATGAGCATAAGGAGGCGTCAAAGCCAAAAGTGCTCTCAGGCGCAGCTGGCCAGGACAATGCTGAAGGAATTGTGTCATATTATTAATGAAAAAAACCAAGAAAAAAAATACCATAGAGAGAGAGAGAGAGAGAAAGAAAGAGAGTGAGATGAGGGGGGAACGTAGATTCAGATTCAGATTTTTAGACAGAGGCAAATGAGCAGCGGCTGCAAAAACAGAAAGGAAAAAAATGGAAAAAAAAATAGAAGAGGAAAGAAAAACAGGAAGCTGAGGCACTTTTAATATGCAACAGTCTGGAGCTTGTGCTCTGTATGTGTGTGTGTGTGTGTGTGTGTTTGTCTCTGTATGTGTTTTGCGAAATGAAAATGAAAATCAAGCCCAGGCCACGGCACAAAAGCAAATAAACGCGCTGAGCGAGCGTCAAGTTATTTATTTGGCAATTGTTCTGCTGCTTTTTATTGTCGTCAGAGTTGCGGTGGCTGTGCTGTTTGCTTATGGGCATTGCCCCACTGAAAAAACCACCCAACCACATTCACCCACATGCCAGCTGTGTGTATGTGTATGTGTGTGTGTGTTTGTGTGTTTCCCCACTGCGTGGTCGTCAAAGGTCAATGGAACAATTTTCAAATGTTTCGTAGAACCCAAACCCAAGCCCCAAAACAAAAAACAAAAAAAAAAACAAAAAAAAAAACCAAACACCAAAGTCGAGCTGCGGCTACTTGGGGACACGTTGCACCTGGGGGCAATACATAGCAGGGCATGCAGCATGGCAAGAGGCAACGAGGGCGTGGCAGTAGTCTGGGACATTTGGGAAAATTATATTATTATATGTGCCTGTAGTTATGATTCTGTGTACCAAAACAGAGTTGCCTGCCTTGTGAAAACAAAAGGAAAGCGAAATCATTTCAAAATATTACTTTTCTAAGCTTTTAGTTAATAAATATATAAAATAAAAAAAAAATTAAAATATATACAAATATAAATAAAATTAAAAAAAAAAAAAAAAAATATATATATATATATATATATATATATATATATATCTAAATAAATTTTTAAAATATAAATGTCAATGCAAAATATATGTAATATTTATTTATATAGATTATAATTTTTGTTAATACATATATTCACAAAATTTCAAATATTTTAATTGTAGATAAAATTAAAATTAAAATAAAATTATATATAAGTTTGGCAGCAAAAACGATAAATATTTATATCTCTATGGTATTTAAATACTTTGTAAAACTAACAAATAAAATACTTTTTACTATACGAATGTAAATGAGAATTTTCAGACTTTGGCAAAGTCAACTAATTTTTAAGAGCATTTATTTGTTAAATTTGATTACAATTTAGGAGTAACATAACATACCTATTATACCTATTAATTCAGAAAATGTTATTTATAATTAAATTTGACGACTCCAAATTATATTAAAAAATATGTAAAAAATTTTCAAATTTGCAAAAATTACATAAACTCTATTTCTATTAAAAACTCAAAATTTGTCTAAATTTTCACAATTAATAAACATTTTTCTATCTAGTAATCAAGTAAATAAAATTATAATCCACAATTTTTTTAATATAATAATATTTTTTATTAAATTTGATATTCCCAAAAATTTTTAAATAAAGTTCGGTAGGTTTGCAAATTTGCAAAAATTAAAATAAATTCAAATTCCATCAAAAAGTCAAAATTTGTCTAATTTTTCTCAATTAATAAATAATATAATATAGTAATCAAGTAAATAAACTTTTAATCCCCAATTACTTTAATATAGTAATATTTTTCCACAGAATTTAAATAAAGCTTTTTCAGCTAAGTTTAATTTAATTCTAAATTTTCTTCCAACTTTTGTTTATTTATAAAATATAAACAAATATAAATGCATTTTATATTTAATATTTATATTTTGGTACTTTTCAAAGAATTTTTGTATATATTCAAATATTGGAAATTCTCAATAATTGCAACTCACCTTAACTTTCCGTAGTAATTAAGTCAAAAGTTATCGCTTTCCAATTTAGTTGGTTGTCGTCGTGTATATGTTATAAAGATTTATTAGTTGAACTAGCTGAATACTATAAATATTCCATTTATTGTTTGTTTATTATTATTATTATATTATTATTATATTAAATATTTTATCAAATTTTGCGCAGTGTCATGTATATATATACTCGTTTAATTTGATGTAATTATGATGAATATGAATATTGTTGTATTCATAGGTGATTTAATGAGTTTTAATTGTAATTCAATTGCGATAATTATAGCTATTATTATTATAATTATTATTTGTATTATTTTTAGTTAGTTGCGATTATCGAATATGCATATGTTACGTCACGAATGTCAATGATTGAAAATTTGCTGACCTTTTTTTGTTGGTTTTTTGTATTTTTTATTTTTATATATTTGAATTATGAATAAATTTGCATTGAATATTGGTTTTCATATAAACTAGTTTCAATATGTCAAACTGTCGCCAATTTAATGGAAATATATACATATGTATATATACATATATACCTCTGCAGATATATATATATATATATACTATGTATGTATATATATATATATATATATATTTATTTAAAAAAACGTTCTCGTTCAATTTTGTGCGTGTTTCAGTTGCTTATTGAGTTTTTGGTTGAGATTCGCGTTTTGTTTGAATTTATTATAATATATATATCTATATACAATTGTATTAATTTTCTATATAATAGAAAATATGGTAATCAAATTGATTTTGCTTATTACAATTAATATTAAAAATCATTCAGCGAAAAAAGTGGCCATCTTCGTCTTCTTCTTCTTCGGTTTTGGTAATTTCTTGTATATATTTTTTTTTGGTAATGTAAAGATTTCTTTAGCAGCTTTCTTTCAATATTTACAATAAATTTCAAAATTTCCTTTTTCTTTTTGTTGCCTTCAACATTTTAAGTTTGTGCTATTTTGTTTTAATTTTTTTTTTATAATTTAACCATAAATTTGTTGGGTTAGTGAGCCTTTTTTAATTGCATCATTAAGAGTTTGAATTTCGTCTTAGTTTATTTGTTTTTATTTTTGTTTTTCGTTTGATATATTCACACACTTTTCTCTAGAAATTTCACAAACACTTAAAATTTTTTGGTATTTATATATTGATTTTTTTTTTGTGCCTCTCACTCAATCATTAAAATATTGCTTAGTATATTAAAACAGTATTTTATTTTAAGTTATTTTTATTATTTATTTATATAATTTTTTGTTTTCTAATTAGTTCTAACATCCATTGTTTTCAGTTGTTGCTTTGAAGACTGGAAAAGAAAATCGAGTAAAAATAATATTAGATTTTTTTTGGTGGAATATAAAAATTTCTGCATATATTATAGATTTTTCTAGTAAAAATAAATAGAATAGCAAACAAAATGGAAAATTCAAAGATTTTTTTGAAAAGTTTTTTTTTTATTTTGTTGAAATATTTAAAAATAAATATTAACATTTTTTTTAATTTTTACTTTGAACTGAAAAATAAATAATAATTATATATTACATATTTCTAATATTTAAATAAATAAATAATACTTTTTTACTAATTATTTCTAATAATGAAATAAATAAATAATAATAATTTATTAATTATTTCTAAAAATTAAATAAATTTCATAATTTATTTGATATAAATATAAATAAATTATAATTATATTTGAATTATTTCCATTAATAATTAAATAAATAAATAATAATTATATAGTAATTATTTCTAGGACTCGCAAAAATAAAAATTTTGAAATATTTCAATATTGATTTATGATAAAATTCCAAATGCAAATTGCATTTTAAATATTTCCAAAAAACAATGCACATTCATGCGAACATTCTTCAACCAGTTAAGAGCTCAACATATGCTTCTACAATTTTGTGAATTCAAATTTCTTTAGCTGTCAATTGTCGATTGACAACATGTACTATCGAATCACATATTCACACTATCCATAAGCAATATAAACAAGTTGTTCACTTGTTGACAATGTCAAAAACAATTTCTTATGATTTTATTTTATAGCCAATTTTCCCACCCAAGAAAAAAATGTGCCAGTAGAAGGAGAAGCACAATGTGAGCATAAAAGGTTGCCAATTCCATTCATATATATGTATATATATATTTTTTTTTGGCACCTGTTATACACACACACACACACACATACACACATACAGAAATACGCAGACAGTGAGAGAGTAAAGGCTACCCACACAGTTAGCCTTGCACTTGACATGTATCTGAAAGATACTTTTTCTTCTTTCTCCTCCTCCTTCCTTTTTTTTTTTTTTTTTTTTTTTTTTTTGGTTGCTGCAATTTGAAACATTTATTTGATGGTCAATTAGAAATTTGCCTGCCATTTGCAATTCGTTTTTCGCATTTCGTTTTTCCGCAGCAATAAAAATGTTGAAATAGAAGAAGAAGCGACAGCAGATGAACTGAGGCCAAAGCAACCAGTAAATAAAATACATAGATGATGAGATAGAGCTGGGCAGGAAGAGGCAGGCAGCTGGGGTTGGAGTAGCACGAGATGGCTGATGGTGTAAGAAGAAGAAATTTGTGTACAACAATGTTGCCAGCCTCGATGATGATGATGATGATGATGATGATGATGATGATGATGATGACGATGACGATGTTGATGATGATGATGATGATGGAATTTCCACAAACACACGCACACACAGTGCACAGAGAGCGAGCCTCGTGTCGTTGTTTTTTTTTTCTGTTTCAATTTTTTTTTTTTTTTTTTTTTTTGCAAAAAAGCACAAGAAATAAGAATATCAATTTCCTCCTGTTGGAAAGCGCAAGGCAAAAATGTTCAATTCCACGCACACGCACACGCACATGCACGCGCACACATAGACATATACATAAATATATACATATATACAATATATAAAAATATATACAAAAAATATATATATTTTATAAGAATATAGCTAACCGATTTACCTGTTAGTAGTGCTGTATGTATTTAAATTTATTATTATTATTATTATTATTATGATTATTATTATTATTATTATTATTTTTTAGCTGCTGCTGTTGCTGCTCGAGCATCCTGCTGGGCGCTTAAATGTTGCCATGTACGCGTGTGCTTTTGTATTAGTGTATGTATGTGTATAAATATAAACATATATATTTGTATATATATTTATATGGTTGTATGGTCACACTGTTTCGAGCAATTGCGAGCACACGCACATGCACAGACACTCACTCACACATACACTTACGCACGCACACATACATTAACAAAACGCGCGCGCAGTGTTAAGCGACGACAGACAACATAACTAAGACGCATACACACACACGCACGCACACGCACACGGGCACAGACACACGCACACACACATGCAAACAATGAAGCAGACACACGCACGCACAGTCCACAGTCCACAGTCACAGTCACAAAAACGCAGACACAGACACAGGCACGACCGCGACGCGACTCCGCTTGGCTCTGCTTTGGCTGTGCAAGGAAAAGGCAACTAACAGCACAACCCGAAACCGGAACACCAACTGAATACGCTGCCAGCCCGCAATTGCCAGCCAGGCGTCGCTGGAAGTGAACACTGCAGCAGCAGCAGCAGTAGCAGCAGCAGGCGAATCGGAGAACTTCGTTAAGCTCGCTCGCACACGAACGGACATCTCTTGCAGCAGACGGATTGGATGCCCCCAAACGGCATGGGGATGCTAAAAACGTGACTGGAACTCGCGCGTCCCGACACATCGTGCTGCTCGTGCCTGGAAGCCAGCCAGCGCGACCGTTAGCCTGGAAGAGCGATTGCCATAAAGAGAGCGCATCAGCTTTAGTCTGACTCGTTAACTAGTTCGCATGTTAGCTTAGGCAGCAGCCTCAAGGAAGCTGCCCGATGTAAGAGAGAGCAGCAGCAGCAGCAGCACCATTGAGCTTTGCTTGAGGTAGTTACGCAGCGGCATGCGTATGTGTGTTTGTGTGTGTGTGTGTGTGACCTATACAGGGTGTGAGTACTGGAAGCTTTGCTTGGCGGCTCACTCAATTGAATATTGAGTTGGTTGTTGAGTCTAATTGGATTTTAAAATTAAAATTTAACTTTTTCTTAGTTACAAAATGAATCTGCAAATTTGTAAATGCTAAAATAAAATATTCATAGGTATTTTCAGAATTATAGAAGTTAATTAGAGAAACTTCATTTTATTGTGTTTGAATTTATAAAAATATATTAAATATAATTTGAATTTTTGTTCATAGATATATAGATAGATATATATTTTTTTAATATTTTACATAAAAATAAAAATAATAGAGCGAATGAGTACTAAATAAAATAATTAAAATAAATAAAATTAAAATAAAATAAATAATAATAAATTGTTAACTTTTATATATTTTTCTAAAAATAAGTCTTTAAATATTGTTTTCAAGTTTAAAAAAAATAATAATAATAAATAAAATAATTAAATAAATATAATTCATATATAATTTGAATGATTTTTTATAAATTAATAATTATTTGGGACAAAACCATAAAGTTTTTGTACTCTGAGCAAATAATATAAAATAAGTATATATAATATAAAACATATAGTTACATTTAAATTATATATATTATATATTTATATTTAAAAAAAATCTATGTTATTATACATTAGAAAAAAAAAAAATAATGTGTGAAATAAATTGTAAACTGTATACAAAAATATATGTTTTATTTATTATTATTATTTTTTTTTTCATTTACTTTTTATTTATTTCCATTTATTCTATTCCTCTTATTTATTTATTTTATTTTATGTTTATTTACTTTTTAATTGATTTGTATTCAAATATTCTCTTTAATTTAAAATAATTTCCAAAAGCTCTCCAACACAACTTTCAATTAAATAACTGCCCAATTCAATATTTAATTACTAAAGTGAAACTCCCTTGTGACTGTGAAAATATGTGAACAGTTATACAGTGGGAATCATAGGCCGTTCGCTCACTTGACCCAAATCCTTCAATGCAAACGCAACTAATTCAAAATATTTCAAATTTCACGCACGTTCATTCATGCACAAGAACTCAAGCACATACGCACACACACACACACGCATTCACATTTTCTCTCTCTCGCACACATATAAGCTCACACGCACACGCGTACGCTCTCGCTGCGTAGGTCCAGAGCCAAAAATGATTTATGACCCCTCAAAAAAATTAATTTAAAGTAAATTCGCATGAATGAAAAATGGCTTTTACAAACGGGAAAACTACAGGGCGCCCACACAGAGAGCCTCAAGCCGAGTGGCAAACTTAAGGGAGTCTTTTGCTTTAGCTACTGCTGCTCTCTTAAATAGGCCACTTGTAGGCGCTGCATTCGCTCTTAACTGCAGCTTAAAGCTCGCTCACTCGCTCGCTTGCTCGGTCTCTGTCTCACTCTCTTTGTGCCGCTCTCAGCTGCTGTGACTTCCATTGTGCTTATCCCTGTTTGCGCTTCCAGTGCTCCTCAAACTTTTTTCTCGCACACACACACACACACCCACAGAGCAGCATGAACCGAAGGCCATGGGAGGCTGCTCCAGCTGCTGCCCGGTCGTGCTCGACTCGCTTCGCCTTGGCTTCGTCTTGGCTTCGGCTCTGGTTTCGGCTTCGGGTTGCGCTGCTGTCGCCTGCCGTTGGTATCCATGAATGAAGGCTGATAATGGCAGCTGGTGCGGGTCATTTGCGCCTGGCAAGCAGCGCAGTTCACATCACACGGACCCTGTTCGCCTCGTCGTCGGCTTTTTTGCAAACATTTCTTATTTGCTGCTTTTGTTTTTGCTAAATTAACATTTTTGATTATCCCGCTAGCCAGGCTAGCTGGTGTCCTTGGTCATGCTCTGCCACTCTCGCCCTCGCACTCTCTCACATGCTCTCTCTCTCTCTTCTTTTTTGTCTCGCTCTGCCACGCACTCGCACGCATTTTAGCAACTCTTTTTTTTTTTTTTTTTTTTGTATTTTTTTTTATTGCATAGTTTGCAGCGCTGGTTTTTTATTCTCTGCGCTGATTTGTGTTTGGATTTTTTTTAAAAGAATTTGTTCATAGGGTCACATGGGATGAGTTAATAGCTTTATTTAGCTTCTAATGGACTCTTGGGATATATATTGGAACATATTAGACTGTAATTATATGCAGTTAACTGTTATACTATTATACAGCAATATAAATTTATAGCTTTGCAGTTTTTCAGTTATACAGTTTACTGATATGTTATTATACTGTTATATTCAAACACTATTATGCACATACATATTTATATAGTTGAACAGTTATTTACTTATATTGTTATACAGTAATTCTTCTATACTACTATACTCATATACTGTTATACTGATACACTGACATACTCTTTTAGCTTTAGATCTTTATAATTACACTGTTATATACGTAGTTATACGGATAAACACATAGAGCTATGCATTTATTCAGATATTCAGTTATATTATTGTATTGTTTTACTGTTGTACTTCTATACTATAATACTTTTATATATTTACACTGTTATACTGTTTTATATTTACACTGTTATACTGTTATACAGTTATACATTTAAACCGTTATTCAGGTATTTAGTTATACATTTGTACTGTGTTACTTTTATAAATACTGTTACTGTTATACAGTTCTACAGTTTAACAATTATACAGAACTCTAGTAATAAATAAAGTTCTTTTCAGCTATCAGTAAAGACAGATTTCTACCTCAATTTAGGCCTTATTCAAATGGAATTTTTTTGGTACATTTCCCAAGCACTGAAAAAAATTGCTTGCATTTGGCTTTGATAGCTGTGTGATTTGCTCGTTATGTATGGGAAACACGCCATCGGTCAAAGGCAGCAAGGCAAAGGTCAAAAACACTTGTCGACTGCACTGAATGAATTTGTGGTCTCTCAACCAAAAAAAAAAAACACACACACAGAAAATTCTTTAACCGACTCCCTGTTCTTAATAAATAAAAAAACATCTATGGAAGTAGGAACGAGAAAAACAGAAACAAACAGAGAATGAAGCATGAAAAATCAAAACAAATAAGCAAACAAAATGCCAAGCAAATTAAATAAAATGCACGCAAGGTGAATGCGAAGCAGGAGGAAGCAGGAATGAAGGCGTGCCCGGGACTGTTAATAATATAACAGATAAACGGATGCACGGCACAAGGTAGATCCAGATACAGATGTGAAGATAAACATATATATGTACATACATATATACACACACATTATATACACTATAATGGAAATTAAGCAGTTAAGTAGCTTGCGACTGAGTAATACGATATAAAACAAACAAAGAGATTAAACTACAGCTTAAATACCATACAAAAGGAATTTAAAAGCTATTAAAAAGCATAGATCTATTTGATGTATATGTATATAACAGATATTTTAACAGCATACTAAATATCTAAATCAGCTTTCAAATAGAAATATAAATTAGAAGTTTTGTTAGTTGGTTGTTTTATCAACGATCAAAGATTTACAGCTTTTTAATGATAGACAACTTGAATCTTTTTTTTTTTATTAAAAAAAAAATAATATAATATAAATAAAATATAAATTTTAATAAATATTAATAATAATAATAAAAAAGAAATTACATAAATAAAAAAACATAAAATAATTAATAAATATATTAATATATTAAATAATTAAAAATAATATAAATAATAATAAAAATAAATAATAATTTATATTATATATTAATAAATAAAAATAAAATACAAATAATTAATATATAAAATTAATAAAAATATAAATTAAATAGAAATACATATTAAAAAAATACAAAATAAATAAAAATATAAGACCTCAGTCCAATTGAGTTATATAAAATCAAAAGATAATGTGTGAAAGGTTTCTTAGCTTAATGTAGCTTATTCTCTTACTTACCTGCGTACATATTTGTTATATATTTTTATTTATTTTATTAAGTAAAAAATGTTATAAAATAAAAAAGTTCAGGTAAAAAACCGACTGTACAGCAAAGATGCAAGAGTCGATTGGTAAGAGTATTTTGAGTTCAGCTATTTTTTTTTAGATATTTAATATTAATCAAGAATCTTAAAGAGTCAAAAACCATGAATAATGCTATTGGCTAGACGAACTCAAAGAGAAAAACTAAGAACTTTTAAGTCAAATATCTATATATTATTATATATATAGATAATTTATAAGAAAGATGTATTCAAAGCTAATTACAATTTAATCATTCCATACTTTACTGTAAACTCTCTCTCTCTTATCCTTACCCTCTTCAATTGCCAAGCTTAATCCAATCATTTACTTCTTTTCACAATTTTTGGCATCACTAACCCGATTTGTCACTCGTGCACAATTGACCCATTTTATGTTTAAATATATATATATATATATATATATATATATATATATCGATATATATGTATATATATATTTATATATTTCGCATATATAACTTTCTTCCTCTTTCTACCTCTCCTCTCTCCTTTCTATGCAACAAAATCTGGTCCAGTTGGCATTTGGCTTGGCCACTGCTCAAATATTAATTCATATCAAGGTTTCGTCATTCATTTTGAATGTCCGCCGTTTGCTTGCGCTGCTCTCTCTCTCTCACTCCGTCTCTCTCTCTCGCTGTCTCACTGCTCGATTCGTTTGGTTCGTTTCACTGGGATCGTGTAATGAAATTTAAGCAGAATTGTAAACAAAGTTGTGCAATAAAATCAACAAACCGCAAATAAAGTGCAATTTAGAGCAGACTCCGGCCCAACCAAAAAAATGAAAATAAAAAAAATAAAAAAAAAAAGCCGGAAAGAAAATAAATAAAACAGGCAAAGAAAATAGAAAGAAAAAGAAAAAAAAATATATATATATATAAAGCGCAAAACCTAACGCAAAAGACTTTTCGTTTTATTTTTGGGGCGTTCGCTTGGGTCTTTTTGTCAATATGCCGCCAAAGCAGGGCAAATGTTGGGCGCTTGGCAGTGGGCGTGACTGTGCCTGATTTCACGAGCCATTTGTAAGAGTCCTTCATACAAAATGCTATGCCACTGCCGCTGCTGCAACTGCAGCCAGGATGTCAGCATGGCAGTAGACGCGAAAATTGCCGCAAATTGAAGCAAAGTCGGCGACATTTTATTGAAGCACGCCGTCACGCCAAAAGGGACGCCAATTCTTTTGGCTCTTCCTTCCATGGCAGATCCCTTTTGCTATTTGCCTTTGAGTGCAATACAAATGGCCGCTTCATTGTTTCAATTTGGTGCATTTGGTGACGCTGGCCCGCGGTTCCAATTTGCCCAGCCTGATAATTTATGCAAATTCCAAACAATTTGCTTTAGCTTCGTTCGCTTTCACTTTTTTTGTTTTTCTTTTTTTTTTTTTTTGCTTATTCACTTTGCCAATTGATTTCGTGACTCTCGACCCGAAATCATGGCTGAAATATGTGTCGAGGACGCGGCTGCCTAAAATTAACAGCCAGCTGCCATGGTCAGCTCACTCATTCAAATTACAAATCAACTACGATAAAATTCAACGAAAGAATCTAAAGGGCTTAAAATAAACTATACAACATTTTCTTGAAATTTGTAAGTTGTTTTCTTATAAATTTTGAGTAAAATTATAATAAAATACTTTTGTTTTTTTTTTAAGAATGGTAAAATTTAAAAAAATTATGAAAGTATTATAATGAATTATGGGATTTTGATCATTAACAAATAAATAATAAAAATATCCTGATATTCTATAAATTAAAAAAAAAAAATTCATAAAAATAAAAATACAATAAAAATTTAAAAAATTTAAAAATATAAAAAAATTTAAATATGTACATTTAAATATAAAATAAACAATTTAATTTAACTAAAATTAAAAATATAAGTAAATAAATAAATATATTAATATATAAATGTATACATATAAAAAAATTTCAATCACTTTTAAGTTGTTTTAAGAAGACAGAAATATTAAAAATAGTGTATAAAAATTATATAAAACAAAACAAAAAAAACAATAAAATAAAATAAATGAATATAATGAAGTGAAGGAAGAAAAACTGAATACATATATTTGCTAGATAAACATATAATTATATAAATATACATTTCGATAAATACCAAAGCTCGCTTAACCGAAAAAAGTCATACTCACTCGCTCTCGCTCTGAGCAAGAGCCTTCGGTTCTTTTAGTCTAGAGTTTCGATTAAGCAGCTTGAGTTGAATGACGATAATGGGTTTGACGCTCTTTTAACGAACATCGTTTAGGGAGCGGTACCATGAACGCTCTCACAATGAAGTTCAGTAAGTGAGCAGATAAGTCAAAGAGTATATGCAAACCGTCTTCACTTTCAAATAAGCATTCAGAATCTGGTACGCTATTGATGTAAGTGAAGACAACCCTCTCTAACATACCAATATATACAAAAAAGACTTTTTCCTTTATAAAAATTAAGCCGGCCAAGCAGAGAGAAGAAACTGTCTGATCGCAAACGAACTGCTTGAAGAACCGATGCAATCAATTGCTCTCTGAGTTATTTCTCAAAGCGTGAGTCAAAGACAATTATTTGTGACACTTATTGAGGAACAGATATTTGCGAGCTCTAATAAATTGTTAGAGAAATATATTATGCATATGTATAAGAAGAAAAATATATGAAAAACCGAAATTTTCATTTATAATCTATTAGAAATCATATGACATCTTCTTCGCATAATTTTACTACTCTCCGTATAAAACCTATAAGTATTAATGCAATTCCCATTTATAATCTATAAGAAATCATATAACATAATCCCCTAATATCGAATCTTTCGAATAACGGACTCACACATAAAGCTCTCCATATAAAATTCTAAAATTATGCAAAATTCACATGTCCAGCTAATCAACTAACATCAAGTCACATCTGATCCACCGATGCGACGATGTCCGAAAAGCCATTTGGCCAATTTATGTTAGCTACGCTACTCGAATTCGTATTCGCTTTTTCTCTAGCAATTAAGTGTGTCCCCTCCGTAAGGACCACAGCATGAATGTATCTCGTATGCATTGAATCCTGGCCGTAGCCCAAAAATTGTTGACAGCCATGCGAATGATATGCCAGCAGCTGCAGTCGTTGCTTCACCCGCTTCCCTTACCATTCGCTGCACACATAAAAATGGCTGAGTGCACACACACATACACACACACACACATACACACACAGACATACTACACTGAGAGTTCGTGTTGCACGCCAATAAATCATAACGCGACGGCTCAGTCAGACGGACCCAGCAGACTGCAGTTGAGGCGAGTGTTGGCAACGGCAACGGTAATGGTGCAATCGGTCATGTTATTATTTGTTGTTGTTGTTGTTGTTGTTGTTGTTGTTGTTGCTGTTCATAATATACACTAACTGTGGGTAGATGTCATGCTGTTGCTCAAGTTGATTAAATATGTAGAATATACTAGAAAAGTTCGGTTTTATGGAAAATATCGATAAAATGTGATTAATTTTTCAATGAGAAGAGACAAAGTGACCTAAAGAAAACTTTTCGAAATAAATTATTATAAATATAGAATATTATGAATCAACCTTAAGCCAAATTAACAGTATAATCTTCAGCTGAATTTAATATATAATCATAGCTTGACCTTAACAAAGTTTAAGCTTTTGGAAAAGTAGAAAAAAAATTTTTTTTAATAAATAAAGAAATATTGAAAAAAATATGAACCTAAATAAAGATTTTTTAAAATTAAATAAGAGCAATATTTAATTTAAATAAAATAACTTATAAATAATATTTAATTTAAATAAAATAATTTTAACTAATAATTAACTTTTAAAAGTAGTTTGTAATTAATATTTAATTAAAAAAAAAGTTTTAATTAAATTAATATTGGTAATAAATATTTAATTTAAATAAAATAATTTGTAAATGAATTAAATGCTCAATTCAAATAAATATAATAAAATCCAATATTTAAATCAAATAACATTTATAAAAAATAATAAAACTGTTCGAAGAACTAATATAATATTTCTTTTTAATTAAATGGCCTATTATAACAAAGTTAGGGTAGATCAATGGTATTAAAATATTTCTTATACATATGTTGTAGGTATTTTCATAATAAATTCAATGATATAATAATTGTATAATATAATAATTAAATTGCCACTAAAGAGAACATAAACAAACAAAAATAAACAAACAAAAATACACATAAAATAAATATAAAAAATGTAATATGAATTGAAATCCTTTGGCAGCTCTTATTATTTACACCAATTCTTTGTAAAAGTAACTAAAGCTATTTATATTCAAAATAAATATATTCCACTCACGCTTCCTATAGGTAAAGTTGCATTAGCTTAAATTCGATGATAATTAATTTAATTTATTCCCTAGAATTATATGATTTAACTCAGTTCACAATTTATGATTATTATCAGAATCAAATGCAAATTGAAGAACAGTAAAATTTCCAATTATATCTCAACTTCTAATCACAATATATCAAACTTTTATTTATCAACTAGAGTATTCCATCTTTTACTATGCCCAAACATTTAATGTAAGCTACGGCTGTTGCTGTTGCTGTTGCAGTTTGTATTACTGCCACGGGCAGTGGCGCCCATTGCTTGGCCGCAGAGCGAGAGAAAGTCGAGGAGGTGAGTTCGTTTCGCCTTGTTCCGTTGCAAGTTGACTTGTCATAAAAATTGAAATTGTTATCAACTCGTCCGTGCGTTCGACGTTGAGGATTATTGCATTAAAGTTGGCGCGTAATGGAAAATGTTCAGGTGCCACGCCCACTGAATGGAAGCTGGCACTTATTACATGACAGCACAGCGAGCTGCACTTCCTGACCCACTCAAACCACTTCGTTCGCAACACCACCACCATCGCCTGGCAGAACGTCTGCCTGACTCTACGTGAGCTGCGGATTAAAGTCGACAAAGTGTGGCGCTACAATGTGAGTCAGTTCTTCGTCCTTGTTGTCGTCCCAACGACATGGCAGCGGGCTTATCGACAGCGTACATTGAATCGAGCTGCCAATCGCCATATGTGCAGTAAAAAAAAAAAAAAATAAAAATAAACCAACAAAAAACTACGTGTTTCGGCATAAAAAAAAATTATGCCAAACGTTGCTTATCGCATTTTACATTTCGCATTGAAGTGAAACGCAGCGACGTAGCGCAATTAATTCCACAAATGAGCCAACTGACAGACCTGAACAATTTGCTGAAATGCGGTTGAAGCCATGCTGTGAAAGTATTACACCAATTGACATGCAATAAAAGCTTAAATACGTCTATGCTAGAGATGGGAAATGTCAAATGGGTTAAAGTTAGAGATAGATAAAAAGAGAGATAGAGACAAATGGAATTATAGATGCTTGAATATATGTAAATACAAAGGAAGAAACAGTTACAAAAATAGAGCCAGCTGTAGATGCAATTTTAACTGAGATGCATATATACATATTTTTTATTAAAAAATATATAATAACTAGTCTATTTACTAGTAATACATTAACCAACAATAAAAAATAAAAAAACACACGAAATAATTTAAGTAAATAAATGGGAAATATTTAAACAAATTTTAAACATTTCCAATACATTTTAATTTATTTATTATTAATTGATGAGAATTTTAATTATTATTATTAATTAATGATAAGTTTAATTATTATTATTATTAAATCATACTTTTAATTATTATTATTAATTAATAATCATATTATTTATAATTTTAATTATTTAATAATAATAATAATAAATTAAATTCAATCTGAAATGTCTGAAATTTGCTGAAATATTTTTCAATTTATTTTATTAAATATATTATTAAAATATATGTATATAAATTCTTTTGTAAAATAAATTTTAACCAACAATAGCTAGAGAATGAAAATTGAAAATATTTTAAAGGAACTGCGTAGATTAAACTTTATCAAATTTACTTCAGAACAGAGCTCACCAATGTCAGTAGAACATTTCTCAAAGTCTGCAAATAAGTGTTTTTCACTGACAGTTTGAGGAAACACTCAACAATCGAGCAATCTATTGCATCGGTTCGTACATGATCCGACAGCTTTTTCGCTCCCATTTTGCATCGGTTTTTCATAGAGTTCGATCGCGATCGGTCTATATTTTCTCTCTCTCCCGACTATTTGATTGAATTTTTTTGTAAGCAAAAGTTCATTTGTGTATGCATTGGTATATTAGAGTGGCTTGTCTTCGCTAAACACATTAATAGTGTAGCTGTCTCTGAATGTATGCATAAGTATGTAAAAGTGAAGACCGTTTTCATAGGCTTTTTGACTTATCTGCTCACTTACTTACACACATTATGCAAGCTTCAATCATATCGCTCCCTACACGATGTTCCTGAAAAGAGCGTCATATGAATAATTCGACTCAAGACGCTCAACCGAACACCAAAACGAAAAGAACCGAAGGCTATTGCTGAGAGCAAGAGCGAGTGAGTATGATTTTCTTCGGTTGATCTCGTGAACAGTGAAAAAGCTTAACAGTTTTTAGCGAGATATGCTTCAGATATATCATAATGGATAATTCCTATAAGAAATGGTTGAAAATAAATTATTTAACATTTTTTAGTTATTTTAAAAACGAATATAGAACATTGAGATATTTTTAATTAATTAATCTACATATCTGTTTACATAAATACCTCAAATGTAGACAACAAATTAAAAAAAAAAAATTATTTATATTAAATTATTTTGTTAAAGATGTTTGAGATTTAAATTAATACTTAGTCGAAAAGCGAAAATGTAATATTGAAGTTTTTTAATTACTTTTATATAAAAAGATTTAATAAGAAATTCAATTGAATTTAAATATCTTAAAACGACTAGTAATATGCATGAAAATTTATGAAAAATAAGTTAATTAAAATTTTGTTTTGAAATTTAAATGAATCCATAGACTAAAAACGAATTTTGAAGTTCGCACTCATTTAATTACTTTAACACAATAAAGTATTTTACAGAAAATTTAGTAATTTAAATTAATACCTCAACTAAAATGTACAAATTCGTAGTCTTTTAATTACTAAAATAAAAATACTTTCATTACAAATTCATTTCAATTTAAATATCTCAATCAAATTGCATGCTAACAGAACTTCAATTAAGCAGAAGCAGCAGCAGCAGCAGCAGCTTAGCTAAATAAATTAAGCTGTCTCTATCACATGTTTCTAGCCACAAATCAAACAAACCGACGATAAATAAATAAGCTGAAATACTTTAGTGAGCTTTATTGGGGATTTGCATAGGAGATTGTGTGGCCGCATATACGGATAAGGCATGTGAATGAATGAACGAACTAACGAATGAACGAACCAGCTAACTGACTCTAGTTGCACTCAATTTAATTTCAATTTTTCGGCCACGTTAAGCCCAGAAAATTACGTCGATTATTCAATCAGTTCTTTTTTGGCCAACACGAATTTAAATGCACCACCACATTGCGACGAGCGAAACATGACTCTGATTTTGCGTTGAAAGTTTCGTTGTCAGCAGCAATTAAAACAACGCCCAAAAAATGCACAGGAATTGCTGCTGCAGCAGCAGCAACAGCAGCAAGAAAATGAAATACAAAACCCAAAAGCGAAATGAAGCCTGGCTATACAGCCCGAAAGAATAGAAAGAGAATAAAGGAAGCGCAATCCTGTAGCAGAGGGGAGGAGCAAAAATGAAATTAAATGCAACAAGAAACGGTTGAATAAATTGCTAAAAACCGACGTTTAAATACTCTTGAAAATGAAAACCTGAAACCAAAAGAAATACATTTTGCTATACTTGAAAGAATTTTATATAATGAATGTTAACTATAAAGCCTAACTATAAATTATGAACTAAATATACTAAATATATTACTATTCATAAATTCATAAATTTTATTCACTATATGCAAAGCATTTAAGGGTATTTATATAGCTGATATAACGCTTTCAATTCAATAAATAAACAACTATTTCCTGTTCATGATTTTATTTTTTTTTTTAAATACTTCAATCACGTATTAAAAAGTCATGTTTGTTATATTTATTTTTAACTTGCATTTTGAGTGCCGAATAAAGCGTAATTAATTGCTTTGTTTATTCATGATATATTAATATGTTAAAATTCCAATAGATTTTCCATACATTAATTTCTTTATTGCCAAATATATGTAGTTTGCAAATGATTTAAAATGAAAGTAAAGCAAATTAGCGTCAATTTTGGAGTAGTTAAAAAAAAGTCATAGCTCGCTAATAACTGTTAAACATTTGAACCTTCATACATTGTTCACGAGATCAACCGACTCGCTCCCGCTTCGGTTGAACGTCTTGAGTTGAGCTCTTTTCGTATGATGCTCTTTTCCCGAAGATCATGTAGGGAGCGATACGATTAATACTCGCACAAACGTTCGGGTAAAAGTCTGAGAGAAAAAACTGTTCAATAGTCAGTTAACGGATGCAATCGGTTGGTCTCTGAGATTTTTATCAAAGTGTGA
Source organism: Drosophila stalkeri (assembly GCA_035047405.1). Classification (NCBI taxonomy): domain Eukaryota; kingdom Metazoa; phylum Arthropoda; class Insecta; order Diptera; family Drosophilidae; genus Drosophila; species Drosophila stalkeri. The sequence continues at coordinate 21,362,557 of JAWNPR010000039.1, forward strand.
GTGAAAGACATTTATTTGCAGACATTAAAAGACGTTCAACATATATTTGCCAGCTAAGTAAAAAATAAATTAATACGTAAAAGTGCAATTTATATGAATTAGTTAATATAAATCGGTAATTTATTGTATTTTTTTTTTTTAGAGATTATTGTAAAAGTTAAAAAGACAAAAGTGAGTACGTAAATTAAACTGAAATTTTAATAAAGCTAATAAATAAAATAATAATAATAAATAAATTGTAAAGTAGACAAATTTCTAAACAAGCCTAAAAAAATATTATTTTGTGTAGTAGATATTTTAAAAATTAAATAATAAATTAAATAAAAAATACTAAATTAAAAGACACAAGTGATAAATGAACTACATAAATTAAAATGAAATAAACTTAATAATTAAAATATAGAATAATAAATAAGTTATGTAAAGCAGAGAAATTTCAAATAATAATTAATACATTTCAAAAATAAATAAATAATGTTATGTACAGAAATTTCAAATCCTAATACCAAATAGTTGAAATTTGTTCGAGGAATTTTTTTAAAAATATTTTCTGCAGAAATAGAAGGTAGAATGAAATCCAATAGAAAACAATTATTTGACAATTTATAGATTATAAACATATACACATAATCTATATTTTATTATATTTAGAGTCAGCTTTCCATTCAGTTTCCATATATCCCCCATAGAGTTTTCCTCAGCGAACAACATCTCTCACACACACATACACACACACACACACATTAGCCTGACATACCCCGCCGGACGAGCAAGAGTATAAAAAGCGTGTGGCAGGCGGAAAAGCGTCAGTCGGTCAACAGTTTGGCTCTATGTGGCATAACGGTGAAGTCAGTCGTCCATCCGGGTTAGCCAGGCTGCATGCTGCATGTTCCATCTCCCAATAAACTCTTGCCCCCTCAGTCACGTCTATGTTTCATTTTACATTCACCATTTCTCTTCATTGTTCGCAATGCCGAATTTTTGCTGCACACCAAATAAATAAGCACATACGCACATCCACTCACATATATACATATATGTATGTACATGTATTTGAGGGAAAGCTGGCAAAGGGAAACACAAACTAAACGCAGTCCAATGTTTCCTGTAATGAAAACTTTAGACATTTTTTTTTCTAGTTGCTGCACGACGTCAAAGAAGCATTGAAAGCCCTAAAATAGAAAATGAAACTTGAAATGAATGCTGTTCGACAAGACATTTTACTTAGAGATACCCTGTAAAGTTAGAAGAAAATGTTTGACAAGCTGGTAACTAAAATTCTTTTTTAGACAGCTCAGAAAAATAAATATATTATATATTACTTTTTTATTACTAAAAAAAAATATGTATATGGAAATGAAACAATCGACAAGTAAACAAATTTATGAACGTAAGAAATATTAAATAATATATTCAATAAAAATTAACTCCAGTATTGAAGACGAGTTTTATTAATATTCACAACAGATTAATAGATGACGAAATCAAATCTAATAAATAAAAAAAATGCTTAAGAAATAATATCTAACTATTTAAATATTTTTAATTTGAATTTTAATTTTAGACAATATATATTTAAATATAATATAAATATATATAATAGAGAAAAAAAATCAATTATCAGATTTGTACAAAAATTTTTAAAATATTTTCTGCAATATATATTATTTCTTAGGTAAAAAAAAAAAAATAAACTGAGCAAAAATCAATTATTAAATTTATACAAATTTTTAAAAAATATTTTTTGCAATATTTTTCTTAAGTAAAAAAAAATTAAGTAAAGCAAAAATCAACTGACAGATTTTAAAAATGCTCTTTTAAATATTTTCTGCATATATATAATTTGCATAAAATAAAATTCAAGTAATTCAAAGTAAATTAAAAACTTTTGTTTAAGATATTATTTATATTTTCATACGCAACTTTCCACTCCTATAAACTTATCTACCCCAGTAGCATCAAGCTTCGACCAAAATACAATTAAAGTTGTATGTTATGCTCAGTCGCTGTTGCTGTTACGCTTTACTTTTTCTTTTTTTTTTTTTTTAATCCATTGTTGCAGTAAATAAGGCAAAAATTCTATTAAAATTGAAAAGGAAAAGGAAAGCACAAGATCCTGCAGGAGAAAAGAGTTTTCCGCTTTATATATATATATATTTCGTAGTGGCTTAGCCATGGGCACATTTCGCCAGCATTGCAATTAGGGGTAAAAGCAACACGTTCTATAATACAAGCAAAAACACGAGCAGCAGCAGCAGCAGCAGGACTATAACAAGAGAGAAGCACAATTCATATATTAAATAATTCATTGAAATTGTAAATAGACCAATGTAGTAAAAGCTAAAGCTGAAGAACTAATAGAAATTTTAAATAATATAGAAAATGATGTAATAAAAGCATAACTAGTGTAAAATTAAATGATGTAACTGATGAATGATGATGATGAGAAAATGTTAAGAATAATACTTTGATTTATATTCTGGCTCAATATAATAAAAAATCAGAATTGTGTTTTTACTTAGGAGTATCGAGAAACAAATTCTAGGTCTAACTATATCATGATATTTATATTAAATTATTATACTTTTTGATCTCACTTCCTTGCTCCCTCTATTTCTTATCTTTACCTTTAAATATCTAGCTTTGAATCAGTGTCTTTCTATCAATCTCTCTGTGCCTCTCTCTCTCTCTCTCTCTCGCTCTCTCTCTCTCTCTCCCTCTCTCTCTCATTCGCTATCTGTCGCTACCTATCTCTATTTATATATCTTTCTCACTCTCACTCTCTTTCTAAAGCTCTGAGTTTCTGTCTGCCTAACTCTCTCTCTCTCTCATAGTCGATCTGTATTTCTCTCTCACTCTCTCTCGCTCTTTCTCTCCTCTATCTTGCTCATTTATTTACTCTCTCTATCGTTTTACTCTCTACTTCTATTTATACATTATTTCTCTTCCTCCCTATCACTCCCGCAATATATTCCCTTCTCCCTCTCTCCTTTTCTTACACATTATCTCCCTCTCTGTATTTTCTATCATTATCTGCCTCTGTCTCTGTCACTCCGCCCTCTCTAACTCTTTCTCTCTTTCTCTTCTTTATTATTTTTATTTATTTAACATTTTTAATCTATTAAAAATCTTATAAATTCCATTCCCAATTAGAACTAAAATCATTCTAAAATCCACAATAAAATTTAAGAACCAATTAATTTAATGACAATCAAAACTCATTTTACTACAAAATTTCACTTTAAATAACTTCAAACTAAATAACACAAGACAAGTGAATATTTATTTCATTTTTAAGGCACTCTATGTTCATTCCAAGGCAAACGAAAAACAGTTCACAAGTGAGAAATGTGAGAGAAAAAATGGAATATATATATATATATATATATAAATATATATGGTAAAATATATGTATAATATAGAAGAAAATAAGCAGGCAAAGGCAAATTTATTTTGCGGAACTAAATTGTAATAATTTTGGCAGCTGAAATATGCACAAAAATATTTTAATACGAGCTGCATTGCCACATCTATCTCTTTCGCACTCTCTCTCTCTCTCTCTCACTCTCTATCGCTCTGATCCACAAACATATGGAGCTGCACAGAGACAGAGCCAACTCTGCATAGTCATATAAAGTGTGCAGATAAAAAAAAGGAGTTGAGCCCCCCTTCAGACCCTGGAGTTTCCTCCGTCTAGTTGTTTGCTGCCTGACGTTGAGTCTGGCATTTGGCCAAGTTCTTTTCTATTTTTTTCTTTTTGTATCCACTACCAACTGCAGTTGAGGCGAGCGAACAAACAAACAAAACGCCGGCATCAAGGGCTGCATATTAAATTTGTCATTTCGAAGTCAAACTGTGGGCGTGGTCAGCTCATCCTTGTTGCTCTTGTTGCTCTTGTTGTTAGCTGCATCCTGTTGCCTGTCCAATTGCAGCGCAATTTAAAAAAATCCATTTCGCATTCGCTGGCCATGAAAATTGAATTATCTTTCGCCGCGACGCATCAAAAACAGCGCAACAGACCAAAAAAAAAATATATATATATTGCGGACAGCAACTGCTGCAGCAAAATATTATTAAGCAACAGTCAGCAGCAGCAGCAAAAGCTATAACAGCAGCAACAACAACAACAACTGTGTCACATATAACCACTTTTGACAATACGCTGACTGCACGAGCGCACGCTACGCAGCGTATGCGTAATTTGTGCTCAATTCGAGCCTGACAAAGACTGTGTGTGTGTGTGTGTGTTTGTGTGTATTTGTTGACTTCACTTTATATATATATATATAGTTAAGTTTTTAATAATTGCACAATGAAAAAGCTTTCAAGTTGATAAATCGAATTGCGGCCGTGAATGCATAAAATATTTAATATATTATTCAAGAAATGTTCTAGAACATGAGTAAGGTATATATATCTTGATATATACCGTGTAGAGCTCATATCTATTATTTAAAATATATAATATAAAAATAGAATAAAATAAAATAAAAAATCTAAACAATATTAAGTATTATGCTAGATTTTAAATAATATTATATTATTGTATTTTTGTGTTTCTGAATTTAAATATAATTTGTTATTAATATTAAAAAAAAACATAAATATTAATAAGATATTATATTAACATTTTTACAAATAATTTGTATATACTTATTTTTAATATTTTAAAATTAATATTTTATTTTTATAAATATATACGTTTATAATATTTTAAAATTAATAATTTGCTTTTATAAATATATACTTTATATTAATATTTTAAAATTAATATTTTGTTTTTATAAATATATACGTTTTTAATATTAATATTTTGTTTTTTACAAATATATACTTTTTATTAATAATTTAATTTTGTTTATAAATATGTATAAATATATTTTTTAATATTTTAAAATTAAAGTTTTTTATGAATATATAATTATTAATAATTTTTTTAATTAATATTTTTTCAATAAACCATCTTATGCTTAAGAATAATATGTGCATAAATGCAGATTTATACTTCGTTAACTTATTTTAATTCGTACAATTTATATTTATATTTTATATTTCATTTATTGTGTGTATTATTCATAATTATTTTTTATATATTTATGCATTTGTGTACTTTAATACATTTTGCAGTAAGAAATATATAATAAATAATTTTAATTTTTTTTTTTTTTAATAATAACATTTAGAAGGTTTAATAATATATAAAGAACTGATTTAATCATTTATTCTATTTTTAATTTACTTATTAATTTAAATTTTATTTTATTTTATTTTTATTTTTATTTTATTTTATTTATTTATTTATTTTTGCAAATAATTCTAATTCACATCTAATATATTATAAAGAAAGCTATAAGATTGGTATGCAATAAAATAGATAACAAATAATTAAGTTTAAATTAAAGGTTATTTTCGAACGCACGTAGATATATACATATTTAAAAAAAAATAATAATAATAATAAATAAATATTCTCTAAAGCATCTAACGTCATCTATCAAATTTTGATCAAGGTAAACATTTTATTTTGCATTTATATATATTTAAAAAAACCCGAATCAATTCAACAAAAATAAAAGTTTTGTATTTTTAGAGGAACAAAATTCTTTTCCAAATGTACGTTTAAAATATGACTCTTTAGCCAACTCGAAAGTTCCGCCACGCTTAGCAGATTGCAATAAAATAATACAGAGAAGAGATCGGCAATATGACGCCAATCATGCTGCTGCTCTTTCTATACATCACTCTGGATGTCAACTATTTTATACGCTCTGCATTCACGCTGCTGATGGTGCGCCTATGCGAAAGCCCACAGAATATCTTGGATAAAGCAACTATCTATGGCATTTGTACGCCACAAGATTCGGACATCTTTCTGCGGCACATGAATAACGCACGATTTCTACGTGAATTGAACTTTGCGAGTATTCACTATTATTCGATAACCCAAATGTACAATATTGTGCGTGAGCGTGGCGGTTCTATAGTGCATAGTTCAACAACTTTGAGATATCGACGCTTTATACCAATTTTCCATCCGTATAAGATCGAGACGAAATTGATCTGGTGGGATGATAAATCCATGTACTTTGAGCAACAATTTATTTCGATATGCACTGGATTCGTACACGCCGTCGCTCTCTCCAAGCATCAGTTTATCAATTATAATGTTTTCGACTTGCATCCCTATTTCCCCGATATCACATATCGGCCAGAAATGCCCAATGATCTAAGACTCTGGCTGGAGTCCAACGATGTCTCGAGTAAAAAATTAAATGCGGGCGGCATTTTGGAACATGAAAGTTTTTACGATTGTCGAGCATCTATTTAGTAACCATTTTATAGATTATCGATAGAGATTAGAGAGTCATTGTATGTTTAGCTGCATCATTGCATAATTTGATCAATAAAATTTTTTATTTGAATTTACCAAATAATTGCAAAAGCTCAAACATGGCCATCGAATTTACAAAAGGGTTACTTTCAAAGGGATATTTATTTGACAAGATGAATGCTTGATAAGCAGCTCAGCATAAAGTTATTAGATCTATTTATTTTGTGTGATGTTCAGTGAATAGCTAAAATGCTCTCTGTTCCTCGATATCTGCAAGTGAGTGTCTTTTAATCATGCTCTAAGAAAAGTCTCATATAGCAACCGTTTGCATCGGTTCTTCAACGAATTCGTTTCGCTCTGAGTGTTACGAGACCACTTGTTTGACTTTTATGAAGCAAATAGATGTTCGCGCATGTATTAGTATATAAGCGAGACACTTTGACTTAACTGCTGTGAGCGTTCATCGTATCACTCTCTCTAAACGATGTTCGTTAAAAGAGCGTCACATGAACAGTTCAACACAAGATGCTCATCCGAACTTTTACTACACTCTGCACTCACAGTTGCAAAATATATTTAATACATAAAATATATATTCATCTATACATTTAGATTAACTCTTAATCACTACTAATTCACATCTAATTTATTTCGACTCCAGTCACAAAGAAACATTAATGACAATTTTCTTCTTGAGCAATTATCTATACATCACTTGAAAAGCATATATGTAACATGCATAGACATATATCTATATATCATGCACATTTATATATCTTGCATGCCATATACGATATATGTTTGCCAGCTTATGGTTTACAGCCACAAGGCACATACATATGTATGTGAAAGGATTTGCTACAGAGAAGAGCTCTTGTTTTTGCCTGGCCCATTTATATCAATTTCAATTAGTTTGTGGCATACTTTTTGCCAGCCATGATGCCCCCACACTCGCTCTCTCTCTCTCTCTCTCTCTCTCTCTCTCTCTCTCTCTCTCTCTCTCTATCTCGCTTACTGTGCTGGCCAAAACTTGGCACTGGCTCAAAATCCAAATTAATAAACATTACAATTGCGGCAACAAGCAAATTTATATAGTCATAATCGCTTCAATCTGTCTGTTTCCCACTTTGCCAGCCTCCCAGCCTGCCAGCCTGCCAACCAGTGTGTTGGCTAAGTGCATTTGAACCTGCGGCTTTTCAAACGGAAGCCACATTTGGCAAATACGTTAAGCCGAAAGCCTGAAATGCAGGTGAAAACCCAAAAGCAAATAAATCGCTGAACGAGCTGAACATGAGAGAAATTAAACAGATTGCATACATTTTAATTGCATATGTTTCAATTGAGAATTGTTGATTGCATTTTTATGAATATAGGTTTTGAAAATATTAAATAATTTAATTCAATAAATAAATAAAAATTATAGAGTTAATTAGAATCTAAATAAATAAAATAATATTTATTAAAAAATATTGATTTGTCTGGATTTGTTGATTGACCTTCGCTATCGATGGAAAAAAAGAAAGAGAAAAAAACACATTTTATTATATAGCTACGAAATTTATTAGCACGTATGATTAAGTTTTATTTTTAATTCTAAACCAATTAACCAAATATATATTATTTGCTACATTTGACATGAATCAATTAATGCATAATCAATTTAGCTCATGATATATAAATATTGCGAATGTAATTGATATAAATAGGAATTATTTCAAAATTAAATATTTTTAAACATTTTATACATATACAAATATAAAACTTATATAAATTTTCTATATTCTCCTTTTTTTATATATATTTGTAATATAAATTTTTTATATTTAGTATTTTCTGCATAAAATATAATATAAAATTTTCTAATTCAACAGTATTTAATTTACAATTCAACAACAAATTAAAATCTTCACATTACACCGACGCGTATTAATTTGAAATATTCCATTAGAATAACAACAAATAATGCGATCAGAGCTAGGCAACCACAGGCACATAAAACTATTATCAATATCTCACAGATAGATTTAACTATTATAATGTTTTCAACTGCTTTCCGTTCAATATAACTATGTGGTTCAATTGTCAGATAATCCCCATCAGAGCCGCATATCTTCGAAATGGTGCAATTGCTATTGGCCGGACAATTCATATTGCATTTGCGTTGACATCGACTGCATATTGCATCTATATCATCGGGACAACGAACTTCAATCATGATGGGCATATAGTTGGTTTTCTAAATCGAAATATATATAGTTTTTTGAATCACTTTAATCTCTAATTTAGGCTTTCACCTACCGCCGATCCATATTGCCAAGAACTACATATACATGTACCGTTAGTATTTCGTAAAGTAAGCAGAAGTAAAGCTAAAGAGAGGTACAAAAGTGTCACTCTACTTTGATTAAACATAGTTATACTAACTAAAAACATCGACTGCTTTACTGAACACTCACTTGAGAACTAAGTATTTCTATATTTATTATATATTTATATTTATTTAATACCAAATTATTTGCAATAAAACTTTATAAATGATTTACACTTGAAGAAAGCTCGTAGTGCAATAAAGAAAAAAAATATTAATTTGTCAACAATAATATTTCTTTAGAAAAAAATATAACTTTAAATTATTTTCATTTTTATTTATTAAATTTTACTAATTTTAGAACATTTTTTTAAATATTATCTATATGATAATTTCAAATAATTAATTAATTGTCTATGTAAGAATTTATATTAATTATAATTAATATGAATTGTCTAATTTTTTTCAGTGTAGATAAACTCACTCCGCATCCGCTACAATTGGAGCCATTGAGTAATTATTTATTTATTACACATATAAAATTCAAGGCGTTTATTTATGTGGGCGCAGACTGTAGTTGATTCAGCTGAAACGTTTAGAAATTTAACCCATTAGAAATCCCTGAGTTGCACTTAACTTCATTTTCACAGACAACACACAATTGGCTATTTATCCAATAAGAATTTTGTGCATTTGTATAGATAATTAACGTCTAAACTACGAATAAATGTTATTTTTTTTTTTTACTTTTTTTAACAAAATTAATTATTAAAGAATTTGAATGAAAAAGACAAGAAGTCCTTTAATTAAATGAGTAAATATAAAATCCCTTTGTATATAATATTATAATTATAATTATAGTATTCTTAATGTACATTACATAATAAAATTACATAATAAATTAAAGCGGAGTAATAAATAATAAAAAATAATAAAAAAAATATGTATACAAATAAATACAAAATAAATATATATCAAAATAGGTTAATAAAAAATATATATATAAAATATATAATAAAATAAATAAAAAATAAATTTTAAATAATAGTTAATTCATTAAAAGAGAAACATAATAAAATAAAAAATAAATTTTAAATAAGAGTTAATTCATTAATAGAGAAATATAATATACAATTTTATATATAAATTAACTCATGTCGTTTCTTACAATATTACTTAATAACTTGAATATCCATTTCAACAATAATTGGAAATTTTTAGAACTTAAACAATGTTTTATTATCTCTTTTATTATTATCTCCTAACTAAATAGTTAACAAAAAATGTATATCTTTTCTACGAAAACTTCAAATTTAATAAAATTAAATCTATTTAAAAAAATAATAATAATTTGCTATGGCAAAAAAAAAAATTTTAGTCCTGTAAATTTGTATTATATTATATGATTTTTATTTAATGTTATTTTTTTATTTATTTAATTTTAGAAGCGAATAAAAAAGAAATGTTATATTATATTATATTATATTATATTATATTATATTAAATTATATTATATTATATCTTATTATATTATATTATTATAGCTCAATCAAATATATTTAATCTCTATTTTCAATCATTTAAAAATAGTAATGAAGTAAAGTAGCATCCAAATTTATCCAATTTGTTAAACTCAAACTCTCTTAATTACAAATTAACAATCCCAAATCAAAGCTGTGAAAGTACTCTAACCCGATTCAACGAAGAGCTCCATTTCCAATAATTTTGTAATTTGCAGGGCGTAATATTAACATCCAAATATGGCTATATATATATATATATATATATATCACAAATCTCTAGTCTCTCTAATTTGAACATTATCAAACTCTTCAAATTCCACTATCCGTTAACAGAAATGAAAACTGGAGAATGTCCAACTAGAGTATAATCCAATCCAGCAGAGCGCAACTTTTTCAATAATTTTTCGCTTTTCAAAGCGTAACAATAACATTCAGATGTGTGTATTTTCCAGAGACCAAGTCTATAGCGTCTAGTCGCGTCTGTTGTGTTTGACCTGTCCAAATATTTGAACCAAAAGTGATATATATTATTATGCGATAAATAAATGTACATATATATATTAATATATGTATATATTACTATATATATATATATATATATATATATATCTGAGACTCGCCGGTTTCCGTTTAACTGATTATTCTAATCTTGACGCCTGCTGACAGACAACCTGAGCAGCTGCATTGAGATAAGCTAACGCCGGCGACATTTACAGCATTCAATTTTTCAGTCATAAACGGAATGTTGGCCAAGCTGTTGCCATTGCTGTTGCTGGTGAACTGTGTGGCATGCCACACGCAATCCTTGCAGTTGATCAACTGCAATGTAACACAATTGCATGCATTGAAAGATGTGACTACGTTGAGCAGCTTACGTCTCTACAATTGCAGCCTGGAGCAGCATCAATTGAAGAATGCAATTTTCTTGCGTTTCAATCAGCTGCTTAGCCTTAAATTGGAGCGCAGCCAAGTGAATTCTTTGGAGGACTATGCACTACATGGTTTGGCACGCTTGCAGCACCTCTCGTTGGCCATCAACAATTTGAGCGTGATTAAGTCCTGGTCGGAGGAGCCTTTGGCCGCCCTCACCACACTTGACATCAGTTTCAATGCCTTGATTCGAATTCCTTCGCACAGCTTGGAGAAATATCCCAATTTGCAGCTGCTGGATTTAAGTCACAATCGTATCGAGCATCTGGAACCGAATTGCTTTCACAATCTGTCGCATCTCAAGCACTTGCAGTTGCATAATAATCACTTGCAATTAATTGCAGCCACCTACTTTCATGGCCTTCATCGTCTCTCGAGCTTAAGTCTGCAACACAATCAGCTTAAGCAAGTGGAAGCTGCCGCCTTTGAGAGCAACACCCATTTGCGTTCGCTGCACTTGGAACAGAATCTCTTAACAGATTTGCAATTCCTCAAGGATGGTGGCCTGGCACGTTTGATACATCTGAATTTATCGAGGAATTCGCTGCGGCAGCTACAGCCTTTGATATTTGCCAAAAACTTTGAACTACAAGATTTGGACTTGAGCTATAATAAGCTTGAGGAACTGCAAAACAATAGTTTCATAGGACTGGAGTCATTGGAGGTAAGTTGAGAGAGCTGAAGTTTAGGCGAGAGTGAAAATGAAACCCTATTAGAGACGATTAAGATATTTTATTATTGGCAAGACTAGTTCGTATCCTACAACTTTTAATTATTATAATCAAAAAAATTAAATGATAAAATATATAATTAATAGTAAAAAAGACAAAACTGAACTCTAAAAATATTGGGATACTTAAAAGTAAATATTTCATTTAAAATGAATAATAATAAAATAAAATAAAGAAAATAAATAAATATATATATATATTTATATATAAACTTAAAATATCATATGATTAAAAAAAGAAAATAATATAACACAAGAAAAGACAAATAAATAAAAAAAATTATATAAATATAATTATAATAATTATAATTAAAAAAAAAAAACGAAGAACATAAATACAAGAAAATAAATAACACAAGTAATAAATAATAAAATTAATTAATTAAATAATTATTTAAAAATAAAAAAATTAATAATTATAATAATAATAATAATTATAATAATAATAATAATAATAATAATAATAATAATGATAATAATAATAATAATAATAATAATAATAATAATAATAATAATAATAATAATAATAACAATAATAATAATAATAATAATAATAATAATAATAGTAACAATTTTAAGTCTTTGCAGGTAAGCTTAACGGTCCGAAAAATGCTTTGATAATAGAAAATTAAACGAACTCACATATTCGAAATTATAAGAACATGCATTAATAAAAAATCGAAACTTATTTATATAAGCAAAAAAAAAAAACATTTTCAAAAGCAGCTTGAAAATAAATAATACTTTTGTTTTAATTCCATATTTCTATTTATCTTTATATAAATATTTTTATAATTATACATTTATATATATATTTATATTTTTCATATTTATATATTTACATATTTACATATTTATACTTATATATACATCTCTCTACACATATATAACCTTAAAGATGACAAATTTTTATCTTATCTTTGATTATCTTTAACCTACAGCGCATCAATGTCAGCCATAATAATTTAGAGCACATCGCTGCGGAAGCTCTACATCCACTGAACACTCTGCTCCAACTTGATTTGAGCTACAATCATCTCAACTCTCTGCCCATGGATCTGCTGCATGGCAACAGTCAGCTGAAGGAGCTTGATTTGTCAAACAATCAATTGAATCAACTGCATCCTGAACTGCTCCAGCAATTGACGCATTTAACTCGATTGAATTTGGCTAGAAATCTCCTGGAGGAGGCCAGCTGGCTGCAACAATTGGCGCCAGCTCTAAATCGTATGGCTTTGCGAGTAGATCTCAGCTCGAATCGTCTGCAATCGCTCAACTTGAGCAGCCTGCTCTTCTTCGAGCAAGTTCAACTGTCCGACAATCGCTGGAATTGCCAATGGCTGGTCAAGCATATGCTTAGAACACCGCCCACTGCCCTTAATTTTGCACGCACTTGGCCTATGCTGAGTGCCTGGAATGTTCAGCAATTGTTGAGTATACGAGGCATCGATTGCTTTGATGGTCAACAGAATCGCTCCATTGTGCTGCTCGATGTAAGCGGAGCGAGACAACAGACAATGCCAGATTGCGATTGCCAAGTAAGTCTCTGCATCAGATCGGATCTGATTAGCTAAGTCATAGATTTACTTCTATTAAATTCGCACAGGAATCTAGCAATGAGCTATATACATTGACGCCCCCTTTGACCTGGCCCAGAATTCGCACAGATCGTTTCGATTCACGTTCAGTGATCATCTGGATGCTGGTGGCTATTGCTTTGGCCTTTTCCGGTTTACGCTGGGGTCAACGATTCATGGAACGCAAAGAGCGCGAAAAGAAGTTGAAGGAAAATCACGAGAAGGTGAGTGATCTATGAAAGATCTTTGCCTCATATACAAAATATCTTTGAGAGATCAGTGAAAAAAATGTGAATTTATTAAGATCAATTTTTGATTATGAAAAATCTCTCTGTGATCTATAAAAAAAAAACTATAATGAACTAATACATACTTCAGAGACCAATACAAAAGAGATATTTGAGAGAAACACAAAAAGAAATCTTTGGGAGATATTTGAGAGGTTTATAATACTTTTTGAGTGAATAGTGAAAAATTGTGTAGTGTGGACGATCTCTTAAATATTAATTAAAGATTAAAGATTATTGAGAGGTACATGGGAAGGTCTATAAGAAATATTGGAGATTTAAAAGATCAATAAGACCGTGAACTAGGAGTAATTATATCTGATAATTATTCTATGAGATCTGTAAAAAATCCATATAGGTATAAATATTTTTAGCTAAGTTAACGAACGATATATGATAGAATGATTATTATAATATATAAAAATAATTAATATATAAAGAATAAATGAACGAATTTATTTATTTATTTATAGCAGATAAATGACTTTCAATAGGTAATCCATAGCCAATTATTGATACTTTTTGCAGCTATAAATTGTACTAAATCACTCAAAGTCTATGTACTTTTTAAATAAACAAAAATCAAATTCGCGTTTTAGTCCAACAAAAATATGTAGAGCATTAATAATCAGGTTATCATTATAGCTCAATGACTTTTCTATATATGATGTACTTATTTGAATTTATTTATTTTTTTCTAAAGAAAAATATAAAAAATAAATAAATAAAATAAAAAACAAATAGAGATAATGTAAGGTAGAAGCAAAATTTTCACTTTTTATTGAACTTAAAAGAGCAATGCACTCTCATAGAATATAATCAAAATCAGTTCATTTTTTTTTTTGCTCTGCTTACTCAGAACAGCAAGCAGTGCACGCTCAAGCTTAGCTTACTCGGCACAACAAGCAGTTTATTTCTATGCTCAGTTTGCTCAGCACAGCAAGCAGTTCATTTTAATGCAATTGAACTCTCATAAAATTCTCTAAGCAAGCAAAAAAATTCTGTTAAAAATATTCTGAAAATACAATAAATTTTCTCTTCCAGCAGCAGCTGATCAAAGTGAATGCCTAAAAAAGATCGCCTTCGAAAATATCACGAGAGATCGCATTAAGAAAACAAAAAACTTAGTTCAATTTGATATAAGTATATGTAAACTACAGCTAAGCCAAGCTTTATAAACAATGTCTAAGAGCTAATTAATAATAAAATACATAATAATAAATCATTTGTAGAGTCGATCGATGAGCGGAGCATACTTTGCATGTACAATATTACGTCGGGTCTTGAGCGTGGGTCCCAGCTCACCCGTTGGCACGGAGAATTCGTGTGGCAATAGAGCAAACTTTTGGACACGTTGCGCTGATGAGATGGCTTTTAAATTTGCACGCTTAATACCCGCATCGATGGCTTCATATAGCTTTGGCTCTGCATTGATATCCAGTGCAGCTGCCAAAGATTTCTCATCGTTGGGCAATTGTAGATCAGCGGGTATATTCAGTAGTTCCGACAAATGTGTTTGGTTCAGTCCCAGCTCCTTCAGCCATGCAATCGTTTCGCTACGCAACTCATCCAGTGGCAAACCCGTATGCGGATCAGATTTTGTTTTCAGCGATAACAAAATAGTCAAATATTTGCGATGATCGCCAACCAAGAGAGCATTGCTCACACAGGGTAGCTCCTCTTTGATCAGTTCCTCGATGTGAACGGGTGGAATATTCTCACCACCCGCTGTGATAATCAACTCCTTAATCCTACCACAAATGACGAGATTACCATGCTCATCCATGTAGCCCATATCGCCGCTATACATCCAACCATCGGACTTAATGGTCTCCTCCGTTTTGAGCGGTTGTCCCAGATAACCCATAAAATTATGCCGTCCACGCGTCACAATCTCACCCTGACCCTTTGCATCGGGCTCATGGATCTTCACCTCAATGCCAACAAGTGGTGTACCCGAACTATAAAGATTTGTCATCGTTTCGTGTAGTGTAATAGCGCCAGCCGACTCCGACATGCCATAGATATCGCCCAAGGGCATATCCAGGCCCAAAAAATAATGCTTCAGCTCGGATGAAACGGGCGCTGCGCCGGTGAGAAAAGTTTTGCACTGATCCAATCCCAACATTTGACGTACGGGCCGAATAATCCGAAAGGCTAGCCAATATTTCGCTTCGCCATATAAAGAGATTTTCTCGCTATAGATTAAGATTAAAGATCAAGATTAATTACTAATTAAATAGAACAAAAAAAAATGAAATAATTTACCCAGCGATCTTTGCAAGCTGATGCTGTTCGACAACATCCCGCGCCTTCGCCAATAGATAACGTGTATAGGGTTTCGCTTTGGCCTCCGCTGCAACCAGACGCTCCTGGAACTTCTCAAAGACGCGTGGCACACCGAACATGCGTGTCGGCTGGGCTTTTTGGAAGGAACGAACCAGCGTACCCTTGAGCGCATCTCGATCGGCAAAGTAAACACAGCCACCATGCTCCAAGGCCACCAAGACATCAAAGATTTGTGCCGCAATGTGATTCAATGGCAGATAGCTAACAATACGCTCACCACCGAGCACCGTATTCTTCAACGTAGCTCCAATGATTTTTGTCTCAAAGACCAGACTATCGTGGGAGAGCATCACAGCCTTGGGCATGCCCACAGTGCCCGAGGTGAAGACAAGCATTGCACAATCATTGGCATAGATATCACTCTCTCTGCGCTGCAATTCCGGCTGCAGTTGTTCCAACTCCAGTGCCATCAAATGCTGCCAACTGAAATAGCCATCCTCCTGATTGATAAAGGATTCGTAAGGACCATGTATCTGTATGACTGTCTTCAAGCGCGGTAGTCGATGCTTAATCGCACGCAGCTTTGCCATTTGCTTCTCATCATCCACCACACAGACGGTCGCCTCACTTGTCTCCAGGGCATGGAAACACGCCTCTGCCGAATTGGTGGGATAGATGCCAGCCAATACGCCGCCGGCACGCAATGCAGCCAACTCGGCTATAAACCATTCCGGGCAATTGAAGGCCAAAATGCCCAGTGAACTGTGCGCCTCCAGACCAACATGGATCAGCATTCGTGCCGCTAGCTCCACTTGCTGTTCGTACTCCTCATAGCTGAGCGTTTTCCAGTCCTGTTGCTCGGGTCGCTCCCAGACCAAAGCGGGCAGCTTTGCAAATTTCTGACAACTCTCACGAAATAATTCCGGCACCGTATAAACTCCGATCGTATCCTGTTCGTCCTTACGCAATAGCACCGCCTCGTTGAGCGAGTTGCTCGTGTAGCTGTTCGCCGGCCTCAGCTTCTCCATGTTGAATAAAAGTTGAGGCAGACGATCGAGCGATATTTAAAGCAACGAAACTCTCATTCTGTCTGGGTTCAATAATACTCTTGCCTGATAAGCCAGGCAGGCAGGCAGACGAGCATAGATGACGTCGCCTCTTAGTTGATAAACGAAACACGACTCTCATAGGGTATGCGAGTGCTCGTGTCTGCGCCTGGGCCTGACCTGGTTCTATGCGTGACCTCTCTGACATCGTAATCTACACGAGACCCGCATACGATAATATATATATATATATATATATAATATTTATGTATATGCATTTCATACAATCTAAGTCCGCTTGATAATTTGGAAATCAGTCGCTAAGCGGCTGATAGTATTCCCGAAATTGACGAAAAGGAACTTTAGACGTCTGCACACCCTATCAGATATAATTGATGTATATACTAAATATATACATATATCTATATATAATTATATTTATATAGTTACAGAGATTTTTTGCCAGATGCATCTCTTGCATTTTCTGTCCAGTCATGCTTAATATTACTTTTAGTTGTGAACTCTTCTTCTTAAGATTATAAGAAAATCTTGAGCTCTATTGACGTAAACCAATACAAAGACTTCAGATTTCATAAGAGATTTTTATAACCATTATATAATCATTATATAATTAAAATGAATTCCATCAGATATATTACGCTGTATTATTAATATATTTATATATTATTTAAATATATGTTTATTATTTATTCAATAATTATTTAAACATATTTTTAATATTTATTCAACAATTTTTAATTAATTAATTAATAATTGTTTTTAAAATATTTATTTAAAATTATTAATAATTTTTTAATAATTATTTGTGATAATGATTAATTAAAATTTATTTCAAAATAATTTAATATTTGTTATTGTTAATTATTTAATAATTATTGATAATATATTTTTATTTATTTAAGAGCTCTTGTAGTCATGAAATTGACAAAATAGAAATTTTGTAAACTTTTATCAAAAACATTTTTCTTAATTCATTAAGTTTTAAAACAAAGCTAAATGTCTGGTATTCGGATCATAATATTTCCAATTTGATAATTTTATGATTAATGAACTTAATAGAGAGAATTTGGGATAATGCGATCGGTCTAAACATTTTTTGCAGACTTAATATAAAATATAACAAGTATCCGAACCGAATCTAAATTTTTCTAATTTCTAACAAAATTTTTAACACTTGAAACACTGCGCCATAGTAATAGATATTTTTACATGATTGATGATTTTTGAAGAGTAAATAAATATAATAAAAAATTACATATAATGTATTTTTATATTTAATCTATCTATAAAGACTATAAAAATCCATATGCAGAGTTATATATATTTTTATATACATACTCAATGAAATTCCATCAATGCATATATACATATGCACTTTTATAGTATATATGAAACATAGATAAGAGCTCTACAAATTTCAAAATAACGGTTCCCGTTATCTTTAATTTTTAAATACGCACATACATACGTACATCACATACATCACATATATATGACTGCGTGTCTGACCTCTCATAATCTCTTAAGTCGGCATGCCTTTGGCAACATGAGCACATGCATGTACATACATGCATCATGCATAAATATATATGTATGTATGTATGTATATACCCATCGCCCCTATCAACAAATATATATTTGTATTAATATTTCATATGCAAAATTTAAGCGTTTTGCTTTGTAGCCAACTCTAAATTGCTCCAGAACATATTATAAAGACAAACAAACACAAGCAAATATATACACAGGCAAACACACACATGCACACATACAGACGTAAATATGCATAACTGACCTGCGACAAACACCTGCGGCCGATCGAAAAGCACAGCGAAGCAGAGCGCACTAGGCCGCAAAACAACACCAAACTGCATGGCTCGGTCAGTCATAGAGAGTAAGAGTGAGAGCGAGCGAGCGGGTTAGGTAAAAGAGGCACACGAAAAAGCAATACAAGCAATTGTGGCTGCTGCTGCTGTGGCCATACATAAAACATGTAACGGTTCTTCTTTGCTTTGCCTTGCTGCTACTCCCCATCCGAAACACACACACACGCACACACATACCTAAGGCTGGTCAGCTACGCTCTCACATTACACGAGCCCAAACATAATACGCAACACACACACACTCACACAGCCAATGCGGCGGCGCATGCATAAATACATATGTGTGTGCGTGTGTGTATGTATGCGAGGTAGAAAAAAAACTCAAACACTGTGGGCTCGCCTCAGCTGGCAAATAACAACAAAGCAAAAGTAGCAGAAGCAGCAACAGCAACACAGCAGCAAGCAAAGTCAGCGCCAACAGAGCCGCTAGCTATGCATTGATGTGCGCCTGTTCGCCCAACAGTCATTTTTTGTACAAATTTATAATTTATTGTTTAATTTATTTTATTGCAAAATGTCAAACATACAAACGGGGGAATATATTTAAATAGAGGAGTATGTACAATTATGATTGTTGCAAAAGCAAAAGCAAAAAGAACCGCAACAACTACAGCTACAACGACGACAACAACAACAACAACAACTACAACAACAACAATGACAACTATAATGTATTATTAACCCAATTGTAATTGTTGCAATTTGTAGCTGACGGCTTATCATTTGTCATGGGACGCAACAACAACATTATTATGAAATTATTTACCAATGAACAGCAGCCCATGAATGTCAAACAAGTGTAAACATTGCCGCTTCCATGAGCATGGTCAAAACGGGCATTTGTGCGAGTGAGAGAGGAGATAGGCGCAGCAATGAGGGTAGGTAGATGGGGCTTGGGCATTAAAACTACAAACACAAATAGTTGCATATTGCGTTAGTGTATTCCTTTTGTATTTGCTACACAAACAAACAGTAAACAAGAGCCGGAGCTCTGCTCGCTCACACATAGGCAAGTGTCTGTGATGTATAACGGTACAACAAAGCAAAAATATAAAGAACAAAAAAAAAACGCAATAGGCAAGGAAGTGGGGCACAGTGGGCCCTTATATATTTATTATATATGCTCACATAGTAAATATATGTGTATATATTTATATATATATAAATATATATATTTTTTTTGTATATGTATCAAGAAAAATCACTTACCTACGCTTTAGCCATAACAACAATCAAATCAACAATTGCGATATGCCCAGCGTGTCAGCGAGCGCATTAGAGTGGACCTGTCAATTATGAAAATACAATGTTAAGAATATTCATAAAAATGACATATTACAAATGGAATATATTTTGTATAGTAACTATACTTAATAAACGAATTTAAAGGCATTTACAATACATTAAGGTGAACCAAAATGTCAATTTGAATTAAAATTTGTATTTAAAGCATAATAATGTATTTAAAAATTATTAATACATATACTAAAATTGTATACAGATATTCTTAAAACAACACTTATTAAAATTTAATATATATTATCGAAATATAATTAAAAAAAGTATTTATATTATATTAAAAGTTAATAATACGCAGAAAAAATATTTTATATTTCAATATACATATTCAATATGCGGCTCACTCTAAAAATCCACAGTGTATAAAAAAATATTTTATATGACACATATATTACACACACAAAGACATATGTAACTACATATATAACATATATATTCTATATATGCATATATAGATTTTATTCTAAAACGGAACTGAAAGACAGTTTACCCCACCTCCCCATTGAGAAGTGTCGACAATAAAAACTCTTTTCAATTGCTCTCACACACCAAATCAAACACTCAGACACACACACACACATATACATAACCGTATATATGAGTATTTGTAAATACAAAAAGAACTAGATATGGACACACACTCTCTCTTTCTCATCCCGAGTGTCGTTTATATTATATCTACTATAACGGAACCGATATGCATGCTATCGCTTACCCCATCCCACTCTTCGTGTACTTTAACAGAATCTCGTATGTGTAAGTAATCTGTGTTGTATATATTTACACGCACGATTCGTGACGCTAATATATTGTCATGGGTGGTGGGAGCGAGGAGCTGAGGGGTTATACACATATGCATGTCTGTGACTTTTGTAGATTTGTTTGTGTACATATAGATATAGCAAAATAACCAGGCGCACAGCATTGATTAGCAAGCGAACCAAAGTCAAAGCAAAAAGTTCATGCGAGAAGAGTGAATGAGTGAGTGAGTGAGTGAGTAGCCAGCCAGGCAACAATAACAACAACAGCAACAAGTACACACAACAATAAAGAAACACATATTCATATACAACAGTCACACCAACAACAACAACAATAATAGCACACAAAACGATACACACACACAAAACTACTAAAAGAGGCAGAGAGATGGGCCGACGGACACCCGAGACGGCGTCGACGACGACGACGACGATGATGACGACGACGACGTCGACAGATAAACAACATTTATATTCATGTACCCGGCAGTAACAAGAACAACAACAACGCAAGAAGTGTGGCGTACACAAACGCACACAAACATAAAAGAAGCAAAACAAAAACAACAGCAACAACAACAAAAAAAAGCGAAAATCAAATAACATATGTATGTACATATTGACAAACAAGTGAACACATGTATGCACATATAAGCATACTCATGAGTATGTCAGTATGTACACACACATACATGCATTGCACTGGCACGATTCATCCACCGCACTTTGCGCTCCGCTCTCTTCGCTCTCCTTGGCTACCTTTGCAACTCATTCAAACTCATTTCTACGCTCATGAGAACAGCGACGCCAACGTAGCAGAAGCATATCGGCAGCAGCAGCAGCAGCAGCGCCAGTCTCAGCAACAGCAGAGTTGTTACGTCGGTCGCAGCGGTAAATGAAGAGGGAAACGAGCATATAAACGATAACAACATATTCCTACAGACTTACCTACTTATATTATTAGCTGTCGTTGCTCTCTTAGTTGTGCTTACTCTCTCTCTATTGTCTCTCCACACGTTCAGTCGCTCGGCCACATAAATGGTAATTACAATAAACAACCGGTATTAAAAACTGTTTTTAATCCCTCCCAATCATTAGCACTCGAACGACGCAAATAAAGCAAAACAACAACCATCAAAAATGTCAAATACGTTAAGTCGAGCAGGAAAAATAGCCTATGTCACAGAATTCTAGGCATTAGCTACTTATCGTGATTTATTATATATTCTTATTTATGGGGAAGAATTTCAAAGATTTATTACTTTTGACAACTCATTTTCGTGAATTTTGTTGGGTGTGCACCATAATGAGCGAGTGCGAACAAGAGCATGCGAATTAGGTGCAAAGTCATAAATGAGTCAAAAGCGAAAATGCAATGGAAGAGGCAGCAGCAGTTGAGAAGGTCGATCCCCTAACATTATAGTGTGAAAATTGAGTGTGACGTCACATCCCAATAGTTATGGTTAGTATTCTCATCGTTTGAGCTCATTTTCATGAAAGTAATTAATGTAAATTGTTCACCCTGCGGTCAGTACTTTTTCATAGAGCTTATCTGTTTTCCGGCAAACAGACATTGACTGCAGTTTATTTTTTTCTTTGACCAACGAGTAATGGAAAATTCTCAAGGCGTGAGCTTTGATTGATGTCAATCTTTGATAACTCTTCGCCCCCTCATCAACAATTGACCTATGCGTTATATTCATGATTATTCTAATGAGTCCAGATTTAAATGTAGATACATGTAAAAATATCATAGTATATAGTTTAAATATTTATCTATTGGAATATAATTTAATTATATTTATTTTATTCTTATAGTTTTCAAATAATAATTTTTTCATACATTAAATATTTTCATTTTATTTTAAATATATTTGTATTCATCATTTTCATATTGTATTAAGTGGTATTAATATGTATGACCGCTACTGTTCAGCGTGTAAAGTGTTTAAAAATAAAAAAAAAATATATTTATCAATATTTTTAGATTTATTAGTTTCAAATGATATCTCCTTTTTCTTATATTGCATAACTATACACAATTTTCTGACCGTGCCTGTTCAGACACACTCTGCATATTTATCTGACCGCTAGTGTAGCGAAATTACTTGTTATAAAGAGCCGATAATCGCTCAAATTAAGTTGTCGTTATTGCTGTTGTTGTTGCTAGTGAGAGTGACGTTTACATCAACAACGAAGTCAAGTCCAAAGACGCTCACGGCTTGTACGACGTCATCAACAAAGAAGATACTCAACCTGAGACAGTAAGAAACATACGCACGCACCCACACACACACGCACTCACTCATGCATATGAACATATGTATGTATGTATGTGAATATGGATGTAAATATATATATGTTCATATGTATTTCTTTAGATGTTGTTGCTCTTCACGTGTGTTTAGCTGTTGTTACCCATTACGTTTCGTTTTTATGCCATTTCTGGTTTTGGCTTGCTCATTACAAGCATACGTGTATTTATATATGTATATGTGTGCATTAACATATACCGGCACATATGCATGAGATATACATACATCCATACATACAAACATAAGCACAATTTGAGAACGTTGACGGCGACGCCAGCGTCACTCTGTTACCGTTTTAGCTGCGGCAGCAAAAGCTACTTCTACTCGCACTACATATGTACATACCAACAACAACAACATTAAATATACATTTTGCCTACATGTGTCTACATGCGCTTGCTAATCATTTCTGTGCGCCTGCTTTCTGCTCATGTTTATTTGTATATATCGAGCAACACAAACGCACAAAACACATATGCAAAAAAAAATAAATAAAATAAAATAAAATAAAATAAAGCCCGCTACATACACTCGAGCATACATATATTTATGCAGTTAGATAGTATGTAGAAATGTATGCGAGATACAACAAAAATGTACGTTGAGTAAGCTCTCAATTACAAATGAGATTGTATTTGTGCGTGTGTGTGCTTATACTTACATGCTTTGCTTTTTATATGTTGTGTTGTTGTATGTTGAGCCGAGAGATGGTTAGCTTGAAGATTACATACACACGCACACAGCTACGCTAGCGACGTAACAGTAAATTTCGTAAGGTTGGGTTACGTTAAAGTGACGTTTGCTTTGATTATGAACCACTCGGATTTACATTCACGACGCAATACGTAACGTTGAGTTAGATCGCAACGCCAACTGACGTTTGATTTCACGATTGCCTAAACAGCTCATCTCAGCTGGGACACAGCTTGAATGACTTAAAGTATTTGATATTCACATCTACACATACTCGTGTAACTGCATATTTGAGCTAGATTTTTAATTTCACTCAATTTGCTTACACACACATTTACATACACTTGCGACTTAGCGCTAAGCACTCAGCACTGCTTGAAATTCGCAATCCTCGCAGTGCAAACATTAGATTAATTTAAAAAATTTTATATACACTTCAAATTGCTCGCGTTTTTAATTCGACTGCTCGCGAATTCACAAATTATATTAATAATAATAGTCCAATAATTATGATTGAAATATAATATAAATTATTTCTCAATTTAAAAAAATTAAATTAAATATTTACATTAAAATAATATTTCATAATTTAAAAAACAATAACTAATTAAGAAAATATCATATTTCTAATATTCCACTAATTAAATTAATCTAGCTAAGTTTCGCTGTTAAATAAAGAATATATTTTATATTAAAATAAATATTAATAAAATAAATAAAATTCAAATTATATTTTATTCATAAATAAAAACAATTTATTGTTATTCGAAATATGTTGTTTATTTTCTTTACAGTTGAATTTCTTCTTTCTGCTTGCCTGAATTAAATTTTGGGTAAATTAAAATTAAATTAAATTTAAGCAGATAATTGAAATTGAATTTGAAATTTTTAAACAAAATATTCTGCATACCATGTCTGAATGGGACTTCGACTTCGATTGCGTACCGCAATGACACTGACAAAAATAATAATTATTAGTGTAATGACAGTGAATACGACTAGAGATACGATGAGAGCGGTATTATGAACTGACCCCTTTTTCTGATCTTCTTCGATGACAGCTATACTAGTTGCATCACTGCTAAATATATGATCCGATTGCTTTTGCATACTGTTCTTGTCAAGACTCTTTACCGATTCTATTTTATACATCGGATCGTTTAGATCAATTGGATCTATAAGGTGTTTCATCAGGGATGTATGTCTGTTATGCATTATATGATAGCTATCCTCTTTGCTTACATTCATCATATCGAAATTATCTTTCACATCCATATAGTTTATGGAATTTGTTTGATTTAATTCATGTTTTTGTTCTTCTCGAATTGCATCGGCTATCCATTGATATTCTTGATCCAAAGCACTTAAATTCGTTTGATATGTAGTGAAGGTCGAATTTTCTTGGTCCGTTCGATTTGATGGATTTATCAAAAATATTCTTTGCAATTCATCGAACAAAGATGTTTCATTTCTTAATGTCGTATCGATAAATGGAACTTTTGTTATAGCGTCAGACAAAGTACTCGACAAATTTAAAGTTGTAGTTGATGGATCTGACTGGTGGATCGCAGGTGTTTGAGCAATTCGATCCAATGATCCTAATTGAATTCCTTTAGATTCCCTTTCAATAGTCAAAGCTTTTTGATTAAGCTCTTCCATAACATCTCTCAATGGGATATTGTCTGACTGATTTGTCGTTGAGGAATATGTTTGATTGATATGATGATTTATCGAATCTTTTTTATATATCTGTTGTATATAAGCTGATTGATCTGAGCTATCTTCACGTTCAAGTGCTGTTGAGGGATATGCATGATCGTATTTATAAGAATTTATTCGCTCATCTTTATCTATTGCAAGCTTATTGATCGATTGATCTATGTGATCTGGATTATCAGCTGCAGTTGAGAGATATGTTTGATTATAATCTTGCTGTCTGATTGAATTTTGTTCGTCAACTTGTTTTATATTAATTGAATGATCTTTATGATCAGTTGAGTAAACCGTTTGAAAAGTAGGTTCAGTTGGAATGATCGATGATCTATGATCTGCCAAATATGTTCGAGTTGTTTGATCGAACTTCTTTCCTCCAAGTAGACTTACAGTTTGATTTCGTCGATGACTCTTAATTGGATCACTGCACACATATTGCTGTGGCAGCTGTGCTGATAAATCCTGACATATCAGACGCTTATTGAGACTATTACAGACGCAACGATTCAGCTGCAGACAAGACTCTGTCTGATTCTGACCACACAAAGGACTGCACTTTGGCGTCACAGGGAACTTGTGACTCCAGCTGAAATGCTTTCGCCAACAATTGCTGCGACAATGTGGTACACACTGCTCGGCCGGTTGAAGTAGATGCGCTACCGGTTGGCAGCTTAGCGATTTTTGGCTCTTCTTGTAACCGGGCCAACAACGACAGCGGCCAGGCGAAATGCAGTTACCATTGCGACAGGTACGGCATTTCGGCTGGCAGCCGGCGTAGCTGAACTCCAGGTCGTTCAATGTTTCGTATCCTAAATCGCAAGTACATTGCTGCGGAGCGGTGCAATGGGCATTTACACAGCTGGGTTTGCAGCGGGGTAGACAATGTCCCGGCGTACCCTCATAGCCGTTGCAGCAAACATCGCGTAGATTCCAGCTCTACCGGGTAGAATTTTCGAGAAATTAAGGAGAAATCGTATTCAATGGAGAGCACCTACCACTTCGCCATTCGTATTGTTATCTGTGTGGGGCATCATCTCTTGGCACACGTTTTCGTGCTGTGCTCCCAACCAAGGAAGGAAAATGAGGCTTAAGCCTAGGGCCAGCCACGAACAATTCATGAATTTCAATTCGGGTTGAAAAAATTAAGGATTTCTCACTTCAAATTTATAAGCAAAAATTGCCGCGATCTTAACTTAAGATTAGCCATTGCCAAGACTTTATATTGTTTTGCTTTAATTTTATTTGATATTTGTATTATTTAGTAAAACAAATGCCAGAGACATTAATCGCAAAGATTTTTGAGTAGTAGAAGGGCATGGAAGGCAGCATTAAGTATGGAGAAAAGGATTATAGGAATCATTTGGAGTGAGCGATAGAGAGAGAGAGACAGAGAGAGAGAGAGAGAGAGAGAGAGAGAGAGAGACAGAGAGAGAGAGAGAGAGAGAGAGAGAGAGCAAGAGAGCAAGAGAGAGAGAGAGAGAGAGAGAAGGAGCATGAGGGAGAGAGATAGAGAGCGACTTCGATCACTGAACCTATGAGAGGAAGATACGTAGGGCTTACGTAGACTCCGATATTCAGAAGCTCTCTAACTAGCCTAAGCCCCCATTGGAAAGCGAAAATCTGGGTATATTGGCTTTATTAAATATGTATAAATATACATATTCTAACTATGTGACAAGCTGAGTTGATACAGCCCTATCGATCCTTCCTGTAAGAGCTAGTGGAATATTGTATTATTATTTTTTTTTTTTTATTTTTATTTAATTGTTTTTTTTATGTATTTCATAGAATTTTGATTTTAGATATAATACTGATATCGAATTTTACCAAATTTTCAATACAATATGTAGAACATTAACTGAAAATTCCATTAAAAATTTATTAAGTTATACAGAAGTTATTTTAGAAAATATTTGGACTATTAGAAAAAGAATGTGGCAGCAGCGCCAAGAGTTAAACTGATTTAATAAACATATAACTAGGGTATCTGCTAGTCGTTTGTTTCTTACTTATTTTTTATAAAAATTCTATATTATATTTCTATATTATATAGTTCGACTAATTAGAGTCATGTTATATATATGTACACTTATTAATCACTTTCATAAAATAAGTTTTTATTTATTATTTTTTTAAAACTATGAAATCATGTTTAACATTTTAATCAGCTGTGGTTAAGTAATGTTAATATAAATATATTCCATATTTAGAAATTTATAAATATATATATATATATATATATATATATATATATATATTTTTTTTTTTATATATTTTAATATATTTATATATAGTTAAATACATGTTTTGTACTATTGTACAATTCGATCTGTGTCTGAGAAACTAGCATTAGGATAATAGATGACATGTCTGTTGTTCTTGATGCAGTAGATTACGATGCCAGCAATGCAACAGAGTACAATTAATATAATCAAAGCGATCAGCAAATATATATACCAGGAGAATTCCATGCTGCAGGTAAGACTCTGTATATTGTCCGGCTTGTAGCCC
The DNA here is from genome assembly GCA_035047405.1 of Drosophila stalkeri. NCBI lineage: Eukaryota > Metazoa > Arthropoda > Insecta > Diptera > Drosophilidae > Drosophila > Drosophila stalkeri. The sequence continues at coordinate 21,390,777 of JAWNPR010000039.1, forward strand.
TTATGGCACTTACACCGATTGACACTCGCACAATAGCTATGTAGTCCACATTTCGGCACACATTTGGGCACGCATGTCAATTGTTTTGCTTGCCATTCGTAGCCCGGCGCACAGATACACTTCTCGGGTGCATAACAATGTCCATGCTTGCCACATCCGTGTGTACACACTGGCTGGCAAGTGTCATTCACAGAGGCGTAGCCTAAATTACATTGGCATACATCCACATCGATACACTTAGCATGGGATCCACACTTTGGATTACATTTCGGTCGGCATGTTAACTTCGTGTGATCAAACTCATAGCCCTCATCGCATATACATTTCTCTGGCTCCACACATATACCATGCTCTCCACAGTCATGTGTACACACTGGCTGGCAAGTGTCATTCACAGAGGCGTAGCCTAAATTACATTGGCATACATCCACATCGATACACTTAGCATGGGATCCACACTTTGGATTACATTTCGGTCGGCATGTTAACTTCGTGTGATCAAACTCATAGCCCGCATCGCATATACATTTCTCTGGCTCCACACATTTACCATGCTCTCCACAGTCATGTGTACACACTGGCTGGCAAGTGCCATTCACAGAGGCGTAGCCGAAATAACATTGGCATACATCCACATCGATACACTTAGCATGGGATCCACACTTTGGATTACATTTCGGCCAACATGTCGATTTATCAAGATCAAACTCATACCCCACATCGCATATACATTTCTCTGGCTCCACACATTTACCATGCTCTCCACAGGCATGTGTACACACTGGTTGACAAGGGCCAACCTCTGTGGAGGCATAGCCCTTATTACACTTACAGACATTGGGTGCAATACAAGCGGCATTTTTATCACATTGGGGTCTACATACTAACCGACAACTCTTATCAGCATGATTCCATTCGTAGCCAGGATTACAGATGCATGCATCAATCCCAATACATAAACTATGCTCAGGACAAGGGATCTTACATTGCGATTGGCAAATACCATTCACCTCCTCGTAGCCACGTCTGCAATTGCAGTTATTATGTGTTTTGTTTAAACAGTTCGGATAACATTTTGGACAACATTTATTGAGCTCGACATTCCATTGTTCTTTCGGCTGACAATAATCGTTGATGTTAAGGCTCTGTGAAAAGTCGGCGAAAAAAAGAAAGAAAAATAGAATTTCCATCTATCTGATTTATTTAGGTTTGCTCACATCGTGGCTATTCTTAGTCACTGATTCAGCTCGACTCAAGAGAATGCAGCCGAATAGTCCACATAATCCCAGGTACAGTAGTCTCCAAGCGTTATCCATTTGTTATTGTATTATTTTGTAACTTTCACATTTGATGTTTCTTAGTCAACTGAGTGGTTTTTAAATTAGTCGGACGCTTTTATACGATTCTTAATCGATTTGCTTTTATTTATTTATTTTTTGTGTTTTTGTTTGGGTAGAGCTAGTCATGGTGGTTGACGCATATAGGGGGTTCTATATATACCTTTGGTTGGGAATATATATAACATTTTTTGAGATTTTGTTTGAGAACTAAGTAGCTTTAAAAATACTCTACGTCTAGTTCAATAAAAATAAAGAAGAAATTAAATAAAATTAATCAAGGGATATTTTCAACACTTAAAAAAAAAGAAAATAAATAAATTAATAAAAAAAAAAAAATAAATAAATAAAAAAAAAATATATATAAATAAAAGCTTCAGTTAAGTTTAAGTATTAGTATCTTGAGCAAGTTCTAGCATAATGATTGGGTATATTAAATCTATATATATTGATCGATATAGGGTAAGACAAAAATATTCATCCGATGTATTTTTGCAGTAATTTTTCTGTCGGATAATCGGACGGCCAGATGAACGGATAGACGGACTGCTGGACGGACGGACAGGCGTGCAGATGAAAGGCCGGATGGTCGAACAGGATGGATGGATGAATGGATGGATAGACGGATGGATGGATGGACGGATAGATGTACGGGCAGATAGATGGACGGGCGGGCGGATAAAAGAACGGACGGATGGACAAACGAAAGAACGAACGGACGGGCAAACGGATAATTGGAAGGGCGGGCGAATAAAAGGACTGATAGATGAAAAGAAAGACGAATGGATGGAGAGAGAAATGGACGGATAAACAGACGAATGAGCATTGCACAAATCCAATATACTTACATCACTTTAATGAATGCTTACAAATAATGTATAAAGTCCGGCATTAATCATGAGACTTTATTGGATAACGGATATTCTTATAAATTATTAATCACTGAAATTTCTTGCTCAATGAGAAGATCAAGACTGGTTTTCCTTATCAAATACATACACATATATACATATATATATATATATATATATATATATATATATATATATGTATGACCGCCGTCAGACATACTTCATTTTCCATTCCGGTGATAAGGTCGTGCAAAACATTCAGAGTCAGAGTCAGAGTAATGCTTCAGAGTTATCGTGAGCATTCGTCTGGCTTGACTTTCCCTTTCTCGGCTAGAGTCGATGGCATTCATTTAGTGCATTTCGAGGCGTGAACAAAACTGGAAGCTCTCTGGTAGAATGTTGTCGTTGATGCTATTGCTACTCCTTGGCCAGAGCCAGTCGCTGGCCATTACGAGCGGTCACTGTCAGAAGAATATTAGTGTTAAATACCAGGTGCCATTGACCCGAACGCGGCTGGTGAACAATGCCAGCGAACAGTATATTGTGTATGAGGAGCGTGTGCGCTGGGATACGATGCGTATGTGTTGTCCAGGCTATCGTACCATTATCTTTGGCTTCTGTGAGCCGATCTGCACGGAGGCGTGCCCCGCCCATAGCTACTGTGTGGAGCCGAATAAATGTCATTGCATGCGCGGCTATGAGCATTCGCATCATCCCAATAAACAGCATCAGTTGATCTGTCGTCCGATCTGTCAGGGCGGCTGTCCGGAGCACAGTCACTGTGTCGGTCACAATGAGTGCGAATGTCGACCTGGATTCAAGGACATCAGCAGCTGGTTCAGCATGAATCTCAGCTGTGAGCGCATCCAGTGTGGGCACGATCAGCGATATGATCTGCAGCGACGTGCCTGCATCAAGATCGAAATGAGCATGGAGGAGCTAATGCAGCGAGTGGCCGAACGGCTGGCCAAGGGGCTGGAGCAAGAGGAGGGAGAGTCAACCACTGTGCAGCCAGCCGAAGAGAGACCCAGAGTTTGACCCAAGTCCAAGATCTAGTCATATAAGTTATAATGTGTATGTAAGCTAAGTTCATTGTTGGTGCAATAAAATGAGATTTTAAGGGTGAACGGAAAAGAAATGTTTGTGGGACTGATAGGGAAATAGGCAGGGAGTGAGGGAGATGAATAAAGAAGAACAGAGAAGAGGCTGAGGAGAGGGAGAATGAAAGGGAAAATCGATCTCAGTTTCAAATATACCAGAAAGAGAGAAGGCCAAAGAGAGAGATCGAGAGAGAGAGAGATAGAGAGCGCCAGCTGGAGCGCTGATAAGTGCATCTCTTCTCTTCTTATTTCTCTTTAGAATAATCTGTCTTGTGGTTTTTTTCCTATATTAGTTAAAGCTCTTGATAAGAGACTTTTGAATGTTATCAGAAATTAAAGTCGGCTTAAGTGCTTTTATTAGATATTATGTATATAGAAACTGAAGGTTAAAGAGGAAGTAAGAGGGAAATGTGCATGAGGGGAAAATTTAAGCTATGCGGATAACAGCAGCTCAAGTTGTCTCAGGAGAATTTTAGTAATGTAAATTTTGTAAGAAACGAAGAAAAATCGCCGACTAAAAAAGACGAGTTTTCTAATGTGTAGAGCAAAATTTCCTTTTAAGGAAATTCATGGGATATTTTTTCGTGACCCTGCAAATGGAGATGAAATTACTATGGAGAGACTATGGAACAGCCAACAGAGTGGAACGGGGAGAAAATGTGGAGGGAACAGGAGGAGGAAACAAGAGGAAGGAACAGAGGGGAGAAGAGCAGATAGTAAGGGAATAGAAGAGCGTGGAGAGGAGGGAACAGGAGAAGGGAAGAGGAGAAGGGAAGAGGAGAAGGGAACAGGAGAAGGGAACAGGGGAAGGGAACAGGAGAAGGGAACAGGAAAAGGGAACAGGAGAAGGGAACAGGAGAAGGGAACAGGAGAAGGGAACAGGGGAAGGGAACAGGAGGACGGAACAGGAGGACGGAACAGGAGGACGGAACAGGAGGACGGAACAGGAGGACGGAACAAGAAGATGAGAAGCAGAAAGCGAGGGAATAGAAGAGAGTTTATAAGCAATAAAGCAGTCTGACACTGTAGTTAAAGGGATCTTGTCAATCAAGCATAAACAAAAATGTAACTACCTCGGCAACAACATAAAACAAAATAAATAAAAAATATAAAATGAAAATATTTAAAATATTTCAAAATAAAAATATTTAAATATAAGATCTAAGATCTAAGACTTATTCTCTTTTGTCTAAGAATTCGTAACCGAAAATTGTCTATATATCTTATAAAGAATAATTATCACATATTTAAATATAAGTCAACTATATACAAATTCATTATTTCAGGAATTTTTCAATTCGTTTACAGGTTTTTCAGACTCTTCAAACTTTCTCATTGATCAAGGTAAAATAATTCGTAATCGAACAATATATATACCAATATATGTATATATATATAGATCTTACAATAATTGCAACATATGCAAATGTTATCTGGATAAACACAAATTTTAATATATACAAACAATTTTGTTATATATATATATATATATTATATATATATATTTTTTTTTTTTATTTTTTATTGTAATTCAAACAATAGGATCATATAATTTCCTTTGCGCTCGTGTGTTTCAGTAAATAAAACAAATTAACATACAATTTCAAAAACTTATTTGCTAAATATCTATATAATTTTGATGGAAAAATTTAGTCCTTCATTATTAACATCAATCATTTACATCATCATTATTATCAACCATCATCATCATCATCATCAATATCATCAACATTATCAACATCATTAACATCATTATCAACATCGCACTCATATTAACTGAGTGGCTCGGGTGGGTTATCATAGGATTTTTTTTTTTTTATCTACAAAAATTTCTCTATATATATCTGTATATAGTACAATTAGTTAATGTTAAGCTCTGTCAATCGCTTCCAAGTCCGTTTAAATTCATTTCATATATAAATTTTTGTGTTAAAGCTCAATTTTGTATAGCTCTCTCATAATTTGATAAACAAATGTTAAAAAATTTCATTTCCACTTCTTTTTAAAATATTTTAATTTGATTTTCGGTTTTTTGTTTTGTTTGTTTTTTGGTTTCACAGCCAAACGTGGAATCGTTTCTTAGGCATATAGGGTCTCGATGAGATCCGCGTACATTTTGTTGACCACATTGCGCTTGACCTTTAGAGTGGGTCCCAGCTCGCCGGTGACTATCGAGAAATCGTGCGGCAATATGGCGAATTTCTGCACCTTCTGGGCATTCGAGATGGATTGCTTGTTGGCACGCTTGATGCCATCCTCGATGGACTTCAAGACTTTGGGGCACGGACCGGCGGCCAAAATTTCACTTAGTTTTGTATACTCAACGCCCAGCGATTTCATCCAGACAATCGATTCGTGTGTCAGATCATCTGTAGGTGCGCCCGTCTCACGCTCCACCTCGGTCTGCAATAAAAAGAATTTTGATTTAGTAAATTACTTAAAATGTAAACGTAGAAACTAAAAATAGCAGAACATATATACAAAATGTAAACATATTTATATAAAACAAATTAAATAAATAAATAATAATAAAAAAATAAATAAATAAAGAAATCAAGTTAATTGAAAAGTTAAAAACGTGTATATAAATTATATAACATATAAAATGCAAATTAAAAAAAATATTATATACAGTCGAATCATAAAATTTTAAATTTGTTTAATTAAAAAAAACGCGGAAAATAAATTGATCAATTACACTATCACAAGTAGAAAATTAATAATAAATTCTAACAAAATTCAATTACTTAAAAATTTTAATAACTGTAATATATAATACAAAAATTCAATGAAATGAATTACAAAAAAATGTATATAAATATACATATGAATTGTATACTTGAAAAGTCATTGATTAACAAAGAATCTATATATACACTTCTTTTTAAAACATTTTCCAAATAAAAATTAAAAAGCAAATATAAAAAAAAAGTAGCGTCTAACCAGCAGTGTGTATAAAATAAAACTTTTAAAAATTTATTAAAAAAAAAAATAAAATAAATGGAAAATTTAAACAAAATAAATGTTTTATATTTTAAATGTTTATATTTTGTATATAAAACTAAATGTTTTATATATTAAAACTATATTTATGTAAAAAATTTACATAAATAAAAATAAAGTAAATAAATAAGAAAATAAAAGCGTTTGTTTGAGCTGTCCAGCAATTAATGTAAACTGTCAAAATGCCTATTTTAATTAGTTTAAAAAATTAAAAGTTAAAATATTTCAATTTTTGTAGTAATTAAATACAATCAAGAGCTACGATTTTCTACTTTTTCATTTTTTGTTTCTTCTGTTTATTAATTAACAATTTAATAAGTAAAGAATAATAAATATCTTACTTGTAAACCAATTTGCTAATAATAATATTATAAAAATATTATAGCACACGACTGACTATACAAATATTTTAAGATAAATAATTCACAATAAATAATAAAAGAAAACTGCTACGCCTTCTTGCTGCCCGTTACATACATTTAAAATAACTCCAATTTTCAATTTTCAATTTTCATTGGGGTATAATAAAAATGATCTTACCTTAATGGAAACTAGCACAGTTAAATATTTGCGCTGTTCACCCACAAGGAAGGCATTCGAAATGCCATCCAATTCCTTTTTAATGATATTCTCAATGTGCACAGGTGGAATATTCTCGCCGCCAGCTGTGATGATTAGCTCCTTGGAGCGACCCGTCAGCATCACATAGCCCTTGTCATCGATGTAGCCCAAATCGCCTGTATGCAGCCAGCAATCGTCGTCCAGAGACTCTTCCGTCTTCTCCTTGTTGAAAATGTAGCCCATAAAGACATGACGTCCGCGTATACACAGCTCACCATGGCCATTTTCATCCTGATTGATGATCTTCGATTCGCAGCCTGGCAGCGATTTGCCAATCGAGTTGAGGAGCGTCGAGTCGGGCAGGCAGAGTGTGTGACAGCCGCCCGTTTCGGACATACCGAAGGCGTCCAATATCTTCATGTCCAAACTAAGGAAATATTTTTTGGTCTCTGGAGACATGGGTGCTGCAGCCGTTACCAGACTGACAACACGATCAAAGCCCAGGGCGGCCTTCACCTTGGACAGGATGAGCGACTTGGCAATCTTATAGCGGAAGCTACCGCTGCTCTTGCTGCAAAGAAAATAAATGAAGAAGAAAAAAATTTGTTGACTAAAGTTTTTTAATTGGAATTTTTGATGAGTTGGCAAACTTTGGATAATTACATGGGTCAAGGATAATGGTGAGAGTGGGAACAGGATCTCAAAGGAGCAACTTTGTCATTGTGTGTGTGTGGAAAGCTAATGGGTTACTGCAGCAGCAAGAGCTGCAGCAGCAACTAATGCACTTGGCGACAGCCCAACTTAATTGGCAAGTCACAAAAAAAAAAAAAGAAAAAGAAACGAGAAGGAAAGAGAAAGTCCTAGAGAAGTTATTTTTAGCATAAAGTCGAGGTGATGAAGAGAAATTGCTGGGCGAAAGATGATGAATTATTAATACTTGAGCAGTTGATGAGTTTTCTATTAATAGAAGAATTTCTGATGGGTTACGAAATTTCTAGAATTCTAATAGAAAGTGAAATTACAAAAGAAGAGAAATTTTGGAGAGATTATCTGATAATGTAATAAACCCTACAAGAGTAATTTAGTAATTATACTTATAAAAAGAGTAATAAAATGGGAATACCTGATATGATGAGGAATATTGAATAGAAGACAAATTAAATTCAATAATAAATAAAAATTATATCATATCATATTAAATTTAAAAAGAAATTACTTCTTTACGCATAAAGAGTTGTCTGTTAAACTCCTCCTAAGGGCTAACTAAATAATCTATAAAATAGTCTCAGTAGAAACCTCTCAACAGGAATCAAAATATCAAAGAGCACAAATGGGCTCAATGGATCACTGGATTATCAAAAAGAAGAACTTTTGCCTTCAATTTCAAAGTAAAACAAGAGCTGAGCTACAAGTTCTACAGCCACCAGGGAAGCATGTCTTAAAGCTGCTAATCACTGGTAAAGTCAGAGCACGTCACGTTATTTCACAGACAAAAGGACGTGCACGCATGCAGGTGGAGACTTTCGTGCAGCAGTAGCAGTAGCAGGAGGATGCGAAGCAGTAGGAGCAGGAGGAGGCGTAGGAGCAACAGTAGCAGCAGCAGCAGCTGGAGGAGCAGGAGGAGGAGTAGGAGCAGCAGCAGCAGCAGCAGGAGGAGGAGCAGGAGGAGTATCAGCAGTAGCAGCAGCAGCCGCAGCAGGAGGAGCAGGAGGCGCAGGAGGAGTATCAGCAGCAGCAGCAGCAGGAGGCGCAGGAGGAGCAGGAGGAGTATCAGCAGCAGCAGCAGCAGCAACAGCTTCAGTTACCTTCTGAATAGCGTGGCCTATGAGTAATGTTGTGTTTGCTGTGATTTTGGCCATTGCCTTCGGACGGACGCTGGCTGCTTGCATAATTTAACAAACGAACTGAGTCGAATGCCTGGCAGGGATTGCCAGCAGCTAGAGTCAAGTCGAGTCGAGTCGAGTCGAGTCTAGGCAGCAGCCACTTTAACTGTGCATTCATTTTGCATAATTTATGCGCACATGGGTTGGCTAGAAAGTTGAAAGTTGGCAAGAGAGAAACTTACCCCTGATTCTCCATATAGTGTTTCAGCGAAACGCCCTTGGCCCAGCCGGCGAGCATACGCTTAAAGCTGCCGCTGGAGCTAGCGACCGCAACCATGCGCTCCTGGAATTTCTCAAACACACGCGGCACGCCCATAAACCGTGTCGGATGTGCATCCTGCAGTGTCTTAACCAATGTGCCTTTCAACGCATCCTTATCGGCAAACCAAATGCAGCCGGCCATCGAGGCCACTGTGTAGATGTCGACAACCTGTGCCGCCACATGGGACAATGGCAAATAGGAGACCATACTCTCGCCACCAAGTACGATCTTCTCCAATCCCTTACCAATGCCACGCGTATCGTACGCAATATTATCATGGGAGAGCATCACGCCCTTGGGCATGCCCACGGTGCCGGAGGTATATACCAGACAGCAGCACTCGTTGATCGCAATGTTCTCCAGGCGACGTTTGTACTCATCTTCCACATCGGCCACATTCATTGCCTCAATCTCGGACCACTAAAAAGACACGAAACACATATGATAAAAAAATATAAATAAATATATATAAAATAAATTATGTATGTCTAAATTAAAAATAGTGATGTATTTCTATTATATTTTTAATATTTAAATAAATAAAAATGTACATAAATAAAAATATTATTCGTATTTTTTTTTATGTGTAAAAATAAATAATGTAGTAAATAAAAATAAAAATAAATTAATATAAATTAAAAAGAAAATAATGAATAAAACATAAAAATAAATACACAAAAAATGCTAATAAAAATACATAAAAATATAAAATGACATAAGTGAATAAATTAACTAATAAATAAATACACAAATAGTAAATAAAAACGCAAAGAAAATGTAATGAAATACACCTAAATAAAAACATTTTTCATAATTTATTTTATGTGTAAAAATAAAACGAAAATAAATAAATATAAATAAAAAGAAAATAATTAATAAAACATAAAAATAAATACACATAAAAAATATAATTATATAAATGAATAAATTAAATAATCAATAAAAATATAAAAATAAATACACACAAAAAATGTAATAAATTTAGAAAAATAATATTTAATTTTTTTTTTTATAAATGAAAATAAACAAAATAAATATTTATACATATTTAAAATTAAAAAATATAAATATACATATAAAAATATAAATATACATATGTATATTCTTGTAAATAAACTAAAATTTAATTTAATTTATTTATTTATATAAATGTAAAATAAAAAATAAAATGAAAAACATTTAAATTTAAATAAATAAAATAAAAAATATAATTATATACTAACATAATAATTTTTTTTGTATTACAAATTAGTCATATATATTTTTATTTATTTTTACCTAATAAAATTATTATTTATATATTCTTTCGTTTATTTAAATAACATATTTAATTATATATGTATATTTTAAAATATGATTTATTTACCCTATAGTAGCCATCCTCCTTTTTCAGATAGGGCGGATAGGGTTCCTGGATCTGTACGGCTGCCTTCAGATGGGGCAATTTGTCGCGTATTGAGTGAATTTTATCCATTTGCTTGGCATCATCAACGACGACAATTTGGGCACGTGAATTCTCTAGTACATGCTGCACAGCCTCTGCCGAGTTGGTCGTATAAATGCCAGCAATAATGCCACGGGCATGAATAGCACCCATGGCCGAGTAGAACCATTCGGCACAGTTGAAAGCTAACACGCCCACTGAATGATGCTCCTGCAGGCCCAACTTAATGAAAGCCTTTGCCGTCTGATGCACTTGCTGTTCGTATTGCCTGCGAAAATGCGATTAGTTGAGTTGAGCTATATATATATAAATATATATATAATAATTTTTTTTGTAAATCAATTCAATTTGCGGTAAAACAATTTGATTATGCAGCACGCTAATCGAAGGAAATTACTTTGTTTGAGAGATGAGCGGGCATAGTTTGAGTGAGCGATGGGAATGGATAGAAGCAAAAGCTAGAGAGCAATAATAGCACGAGAGATATACGAAAATTCGTCAAATCTTTAAAGAGAATAATATTATGGGTAGAACTTATTTAGATTTACTTAAAATGATCAATTCGAATCAGAAAGCTGAATTCAGTCATCCTTTTCAACATATGAATGCGTACCTATATCGATCGTCATCAATATATATTGATATATATGTTATTTTTTGACATGCTGCTCAGTTGTGATTGATCGACTCGGATCGCTTTGTGCCAAACTCATTATATTGCTGAATGCGAAGTCTATAAATATTACGCAGAAATACTATTTCAAACTAAACAAAAAAAATAATATATATATATATAAATAAATATACTATATACTATTTTCATAAAAATAACTGTATATATATATATTTATATAATATATACAATCTCGATTCTTAGCATTGCGTATTATTGCGTCTTGCCTTGTGCGTAATTTAGATTTTTTACTCAATTCTCTTTGAGTTTTTTTTTTAATATTTGATAAAAGTATATATTTTTTTTATTATTTACTAGTTATGAATATACCCTAGTTATGTTTAATTATTTTAGTTGAACTACTCTCTGGCGTAAAACTGATAAAAGTGTATTTGGAGCTTGTTTTATGCTTATAAATCTTAAGTATATATATATATATATATATATATATATTAATGACTTTGAATATGTCTATAAGTTAAGCACAAATTTTTGCTTCACAATTCTTTGCTTTCATCTTAAGTTGCATGAACTTGGACTGCATTGTATTAGCTTGATTCGTTTTGATTTATATAAAAGCTTAGTAGGTCGACCTAAAAGGTTGCATACTAAATTTTGCTATATATAAATTACTTTTTCTTTTTAGTAGTGTGAGCTCAAATTAACTTTACTGAATGAATAATTCGAGTTCAGTTTGAATTGCATAAGATTGTAAGCTAAGCTTTTTAAATTTTATCATTTTATTTAAGTTTTTTTTTCTAGTCGTGAATTGAAGTCAAAGTTAAAGTTAAGTCAATTTAAACTAGTAAATTTTTAGTTAAACTCTATTTCATTTCTAGCTCATCTCTAGCTCATCTCTAGCTTATCTCTAAAACATCTTAAGCTCATCTCTAGTTCGCCTTCATCTCGTCTCCAATTCATTTCTAGCTCATCTCTAGCTAATTTCTAGCTCATCTGCTGCCCATTTCACATATCTTTCTCATCTCAAGCTCGTCTTAATCTGATGTCTAGCTCATCTCAAGTTGAGTCACCAGCTCATCTTTAGCTCATCTCTAGCTCGTCTTCATCTCATCTCTAATTCATGTTTAGCTCATCTCTAGCTCATGTTTAACTCATCTCTAGCTCTCATCTCTATTTAAAGGCTTCAATTAATGCGCGCTTAACTCACTTATAGGTAACTGTGGTGTAGCCATTTTTGCCGTTCTTGGTGCGCAGGGCCGGATAGTCGGGAAAATTGTTGACGGTGCGCTTCAGTAGACCGGGTATGGAGATGGGCTCCTCGGCGCCGAGGCCCTCCTTTTGCATGCGTATCTTTACGGCCTCCTCCGGATCGGTGGTGCGATAGACCTCCGATTGCCTCAGGCGATTCGGGCCTGGGCGATTGAAAAGTTCTTCGTTTGGATTCGCGGCCATTTGACTGTAATCAAATTTAAGAAGTAATTAGTTTAAAGTGAATTTCATTTTTTTTTTATGCGAGGCATGTTAAAATTTCATTTTTTTTGGGTATATGATTTCCTGGTTGCGATTAGAAATTAATCGCAAGGGTCAAGGCTAACGTATTCGTGTTTCGACTTCTTATCGCTATGCTCGAATTATGACCTAACACCTGATTAGAGAGGCGGCATGGGGTACTCATATAACTGCTTATTGTAAACACGTACAGATCTGAATTTACGACCAGTGAGAGTTTTATATGAACTTGGCTAAGAACTTACGGATTAGAATCGTAAAAACACGTAAATACAAAAAAAAAAGTTCTGAATTATAGTATAATATATTACATATAATTATAAATGATATTTATGGGTTAGAATTTATGAGTAGTTGAAGCTGAGTGCAGAAAAATTGATGTAATATAAATTATTAGAAGTGAAAGCTATATTAAACCGAAGATAATCTATATGTTTATAGAGTGCAGAAATATTATATAAAATAAAACGGTTTTAATTATATAATCTATATATATGTATATATGTATATATATATATATATATATATATATATATATATATATATATATATATATATATATATATATATATATATATATATATATATATATAATTATTTATATAATGGAATTCTTTGAAAGATTTAAAAAAATAAATAAAATAAAATATGTAATAATAACAATGAATATATAGTAACATTTAATATAAATAAAAACAAAATATTTTTATTTATTTTATTAAACTAAGATTACAATAACTAATAAATTGTAAACTTTATTGAAAAATCTAAATATTGCAAGTTTTTTTTATTTTATTTTATAAGAGTCTTTAGAAAATTTGGTAGCTTAAACTCTTATTCAAGAAACTTAATAAATATAAAAAAAAAAAAACAAACATTTATCATTAATCTTTGCAAGAGCTTATAAATAATATCAAAATATTTGAACGAATTCCAAATTCGACAGTAAAAATCCTATTAATAAAGCATCTATTATATCTGATAAGATCACATCTCAAAATACACATTAAAAATCCATTATGATAAGAATTGAATGGGGTAATAATTAGATTAAAAACTTTTAAGAGCCGTTTAATCAATATATAAATCAACAATTAATTTAATTAAAACATCTACTTGAACTACATTTTCGTTTTTTTTTTTGCTCTCTATTTCGCTATTTGTCGTCTACATATTATATCATATCATATCGTGCTTCCTGTCATTAGTTATGTAAGCATTAGGTTTTCTGTTTCACTCTTATCATCTGATAAAGTCGCAACATTTCAACTGAAGTCTTGGCTTACCATTAGTTAACATTCGATTTTATAAATAATTTTTGTTGTTTTTTTTTTTTTTTTGGGTGCAAAGGGCTACGACTTGCCATGCGTAGCTATCAATATCTATCTATGTATGCACATGTCGTCGAAGAATGTTCATAATTCTTTTGCCGCTTTTTGTTTTTATTAATCAATAAACGGGCAAACAGTTTGATAAGAGTTAAAACGACCAACAGAAAAAGAAAGAGAAAACGACAAGTGATTTTTGTTTTTCGTTAGTTAAGAATGAAAAGAATATAAACTACAACGCTGACAACAACAAAAAATAATAATCATACAAAATATTACTAAACGAGTCCAAAGTTTTGTCAGAAACCTTTTTTTTTTTTTTTTTGTTTTGCCTGTTGTCTGGTTGCTTAGCAATTTACCTCAATGATTAACGCTGACTGATGGATGGATGAAGGCTTCCCTGTCTCAGACAAAACTCCCCATTTCCCCAACTCAAATACAATGCAATTAAAAAAAAATTGATTGAATTGATTGACAGCTGTTTAATGTACACGCAAATTTTGGATATTATTATTGATTTCTGATTTCTGTGCGAAGAAATATTATAGTAAAAATTTGATTTTGTTGACTGTTAATTGAGATGTTTTATAGTTGATTTTTTATGGTAACTAAAATTTTATTTGAAATATTAGAAAATAGTATATTATAATATTAGCACTGTTTTTTTTTTTTTTAATTTAAATTTTAAAAAAAAATGGAAACATCAAAATTGCTTATTTAACTTTAATAGATTTAAATAATTATTATTTTTGATATTTTATATTGGTAGAACTATTTAGAAGTTCAGAATAAATGTAATTATAGACAATTTTAAAGTGGAAGTAGTATATACATTTCCTAGTAAAAGTTAAAATTGTTTATAATTTATTTTATAAAAAAAAACATTTCTAGTCAAAGTTAACATTTTTATTCTATTAGATTTCCATATTTATACTAAAGTCATCAAATATAGTATAATCATAAATTGTATATAATATAAATTATAAATATAATAATAAAATTAATATATAAAAATTCTGGGTAAAAAAAATAGAATAATATTTGTATAGATTTTTAATTCAAATCAAATTGAGTTTAAAATTGAGAATATTTAGTAATTATATTGAAAAATTGATAATGCAATTCAATTAATAATTATGAAGACTTAGTCAAGTCATAGATTAAATCTGAAAAAACCTAGAAATATTATTGATATCATGAACTGTATTTATTTAATAAAATTGAAAAGTAAACAGCTTCGCCTGCGATTTTTTCCAGAAAATAATTGCTGGTTATATCATAACAATAATATTCTATATATATTTATATCAAAGTAATGTAAGTAATTCATAAAATGTTTCCCATTTATAAATAATTATACATTTAATTACTAGATATACTAATATGCTAATTATATTAAATAAATCCATAAACTGAAAACAATAATACTTCTTTATAACAATTTTTCTTGGAAACTGTATTTTATTTTGCATCATTCAATTTCATTTGATAATTGGAAATTTCCCTAAGCTTGTATCATTAATGCGCCAAAATATAATGAACTATTTAATCAACAAGCAATAATCGAAATAAATCATTATTTATAGGAAATCCAATCATAATTGGACACATGTAATTAAAATAATTATTTACAATTGGTAGCAAAGTCTACAAAGGGTATTTCATGTATTTTTTTTTTATTTCAAGTGATAAGAACAAAGTTTACATTTGTTTTCTATTATTTACCATATTTATCAAGCGTACATTTAGCTAAATAATGAATTAATCTGTGAACATACAGCAAAAGCTCGCTAAATGATATGTTAAGATGGCAAAGTAGATTTCTGAGATACAAAGTAATTAAAATGGATTTAAAAAGATCTTAACAAATTTTTGAAGATAATTATGAGATAATTATAAAAAAAAAGTACAAAAATAATAATTAATCAAATTCATGTAAAAATAATATTTTATTTATTATTATAATAAAGATATAAAAATTTATAAATATTATTTTTAAATTAAAAATAATAAATAGTTGGAAATAATTTTTTTTTAAATGTTTAAAAATAGAATTAAGTTAATAAAACATATGTATTTTAATTTAAAAATAGTTTTAAATATACAATATATATATTTTTAAGTGCCTAAAAATAATATGGAATTACTAAATGAAAATTTATTTTAGAATAATATTTAACATACTGAAAAAAGATTATTAGTTTTAATTTATTTAATATTTAGTTTTAAATATTATTATTGATTTATAAATTTTGCTATATTTCTTATGTAATTATTTTAGTTTTACTTTAAATGCTTCTTTTTTATATTCCAAAATATTTTGTATTCATTATTATTGTATTTCTTAAGGAAATATGATTTAACGAGCGCGCACTGTACAATAATATACATTTTAGTATATTCTAATTGGAATATATGTATATGTATATCAAAATATACATATACGTATATATATATATATTTATATATATAATTTTTTTTTAAAGAATTTTTGCTGATATATGCGAGAGCTAGAAAAACTTTTGCCAGTTGAGGAAATATTACTTCATAAGCTAATATAAAATAATGTATGTATGTTTGTATGTATATTTATAATGCTGAATATGTTTGTTAATATGTGTGTATAAGATGTGTATTTGTCTCAATCGAATTTGCGTAGTGTTATGGCAACTATGCGAGAACTAGGCATTGGTGGAAACCGGCTTTGCCGTTGATAAGAATTAGTTGTCTAGACATTTGGCAGTCGTACGATCTCAGCCAAGCAATAGCTGAAATATATTTGTGAATGTGTGTGCATGTGCGTTGTCAGCAGTGTAAACTGCAGAGAGCAACTGTGTAATAAATAAATATATAAATATATATATATATATATATCAAAAAGCTGACAGGGCAAAGAGCCGACCTAAGAAGCTGCGTATGAAAACAAAACAGATAATTGAGAGTTCTAAAAATATTCGGAAACAGTTTGTGCGCGTGTGTGTGTGTGTGTGTGTGTGTGTGTGTGTGTGTGTGTTGTTATTTTCGAAACAGTTGGTAAAATCGAGCTAAAAGAGAATGCCATGTCAAATAACTGAAGAATTGCGGTTTTTCTTTTTCTTTTTGCCTTCTTTTGCTTTATTCGAAAGCAGCGAAATGAGCGTCAAATGAGCATCAAAGCAAAAGCAGGCAAAAAGCAGTAGACTAGCGAAAGCTGGAGACGGCGCTAGAGAGTGACAGAGAGAGAGAGAGGGAGAGAGAAAGAGAGTGTGTGTGTGATGGAGAGCGGGGCAACCGACAACTGTCAGTTAAAGGGTGACAATGAACTCGCGAGGACAGTGCACTGACCCAGTGAGACACAAAATACTGGGCGGCCAAACTGGGAAATGAGCCAAAGAGAGAGAGAGAGAGAGAGAGAGAGAGAGAGAGAGAGAGAGAGAGAGAGAGAGAGAGAGAGAGACAAAACAATGAGAAAAAAATATACTGCCGGTAAGTGTGTGTGTACGAAATGCGCAAAAAAAACACGTGTTTACAAAAAGGGGGGCGTGGACGTGGGCGTGAGCATTTACATGTTTTGTGTTTATATTAAAACAAAATAAATATTATTTATTCTGTACAAAAACTTACATAATTTATTTATATATATATATTTATTATTAAATATATTTTTTTATAATTTATTTTGGTTATTCAGCACGACACAAAAATGTTTTTTTTTTTTTTGTGTTAATTTTTCGAATTTTGTTTTTTCTTATATTATTATTTTTTTTTTTAATTGTTGCACGAGCCAAGCAAAAACGACCGCACGCAGCGAAGCCAAAGCGTAAACTGAAAGCAGAACAGGATCCGTTGCTATAGAAATCGCTTGGATCGTCGTCGTCGTTGCTGCTGCTGGCGCTGCCGCTGCCGCTGCTTTTGACGACGTCGCTGTCGATAAGTCTTCAAAGCGGTTTAAAACAACGCGACTTACAGCGGCTACCTGCTCGATGTGCTGTTATCAGTTGGGGAGGCGCTCCCATTGCGCATTCGCTGGGTCACTCGCTCGCACGCTGATTAGACATGGAGATCGAATTCGAAACGGTACTTGTGGGTAAGTTGTGTGTGTGTGTGTATGTGTGTGTGAGTGTGCTCGAAATCTGTTTGATCTTTGGCAACGAAATCATGCGAAGCAGCAACAAGAGAGAGTGCAACAACTATTGCTGGCTGCTTATCAGTTGCACCCTTGTTTGATGAACTTTTGTACTTGAATTGGTGTTGTTTTTCAGTTATCTTTTCAATTCCCTTTTTTATTGTATTTCATATAATGGTTCTTATACTGGTACATTTTTCGTTTGGCTTGGGGTTACTCTGAAGATTTAGATATGGTGTAGTCAAATTTATTGCATTTATCTCTAATCGGTTTCTAAATTATGCAGGCTGTATTAGATTTTTTTTTTTTTTGTACATGGAGAAGTTTATAATTAAATAATTAATGTAATTTTTTGTATGTATTTCAATATATTTCTATCTTAATATATATATATTTATATTCGGGATGTATATTATGGATGCATAAACGAAACCTGGAATTCTTGGAATATATAAGTTCTTCAAACGGCTCAAGAGATCTCGTCGTTGAGCACTCTCGACTAGAGCTTTCTTACTTATTATATTTTATATCGAACTTGAACTATACTTATGCTGATCTTGAACTTAAGCTCCAGCTCTTGTTAGATCTGATTTCGGATTTTATTATTCTCGCATTTAAATATAATTTCTTTCATTTTAATATGTATGTACAGTAGCGAGCAAAAGTGAGTGAATGTTTGCAAATTTTGACTTTGACGATGTATAAAAAAAAAACTATACAAGCAAATCAAGAATTTTTTTTTATTTTTTATTTATTATACTATTCTTAACAAATAAAACAAAACTTCAAAGAAAAATGAGATAAATTCAAAGAGTTAGAAAGAAAAACCCAAAAAAAACTCGCATAAACTCAATTTTGCACGTTTAAAAAATATTAATAAAATAACGAATTTTTAATATTTGGTCCATAGACACTTATTGGTAAAAACTTTTTTTATACGTTTTGGCATGCTCTCTACCAAATTTTGTATAATTTCCTTCGGAATTTGTCTCCACTCGGTTTCTATCCGTTCCCAGACCATGGCCATGCTCGTTGGTGCTGCGTCGTACTGTCCTAGACGCCTTTTCACAATGGACCATAGATTTTCTATTGGATTAAGGTCGGGACTCTGTGCTGGCCATTCCATTAGCTTAAAATTTTGCTTTCCAATCCATTCCTTCACAATTTTCGCGGAATGTTTTGGATCCCCATCTTGTTGAAAAACTATTTCTTTCTCGGGATACGCGCATATCTCAATAAAATTGGGAAGATGAGTTTGCAAAATACTTAGGTAATTCTCTTTGCTCATTATGCCCTCAATTAAATGCAGACGACCAACGTTCCATCAAGTAAAACATCCCCAAACCATAATACTTCCGCCGCCATACTTGACAGTTTGCTTTACATGGTGGCTTTGAATTCGCTCCCCAGGTCTACGCCACCAGTAAAGCTTTCCATCTGATTGATAACGATTAAATTTTGATTCATCCGACCAAATAACTCGTTTCCAATCGTTGGTCCAGCTTTTGAATTTTTTTTGCAAATTTCAATCGAGCTTTTACATTTTTTTTTCAGATAAAGCAGGTTTGTTTTTCATAACGGATGAGGCACATCCGATTTTTCAAAGGGCTCTTCTAGCAGTCCATTCGCTAACATTTTTTTCAATTGCTACAGAAGCCCCCTTTGGTGTTAGCAACCTATTTCTCCTCATTTCCAATATTATTAGTCGAGCATCTGAGTCCGTTAACAATTTTTTGCGACCTCTGACTTGATATTTGGGTGTCACATTTCGTCTTTTTTGAGCTGCGATCACTGCGGATTGACTGATACCAAGCTTTTCGACGTGAGGAAAAACCCTTCTCGGTCAGGCACACAACACTATTTTCAATTTCAGTTGAAATTTTTCTCATATTTAAACAATTTGTAACAATTAATATTTAATGTGCTACAAAAGGAAAAAGTGCGACTTTATTTGCAATAAACACGTGTCAAATTGCTTCATGAATAAGAAAATTAAAAGAACTAAGATAACGGTAAATCTTCATGATCATTCTACGAATAAGAAAAATATGAAAATAATGAAAGTAACGGAAAATCTGAATGATTTCGTCTAAGGAAACAAGTAGAAGTGCGAAGATAGATGCAAATAATAAAACGTGCAAAATTGAGTTTATGCGAGTTTTTTTGGGTTTTTCTTTCTAACTCTTTGAATTTATCTCATTTTTCTTTGAAGTTTTGTTTTATTTGTTAAGAATAGTATAATAAATAAAAAATAAAAAAAAATTCTTGATTTGCTTGTATAGTTTTTTTTTTATACATCGTCAAAGTCAAAATTTGCAAACATTCACTCACTTTTGCTCGCCACTGTATATATTTATTTTTGATTAGAATCAAATTCATTTGATTTAAGTCTGTTGTGTTTTGTTGAGAATCTAAAAAAAACTATTTATAGTTATTTGAATAATATACATAAGATAGATATATACATATTTTGTTAGTTTTTCAATATAGAAGACTTCGAAAGTGCAAAAAATATATAAAGTATTTAAAAAATTCAAGTGTTATCAAATGATTCAAAGCATCCAAAAAAAGTTTTAAATCATTTTAAGTGAGCAATAAATGTAATTAGTAAGGTTTCGGCTGGCCTTTAAATTAAATATACAGTTGTTTTATTTATGTTTAAAATAAATCGCAATTAGTTTACTCTCAGTAAATTGAAGGAGAGAAAAACAAGCTATATATATATAATGTGTGTGCTGTGATCAGTTCAGATTAATCTAAGCTAGGTATAGCAATAGGCTAAGTATTTTTATTTTTGATTAAATATAGTATATTAGTAAATAAATTATTTTTGTTTTATTCCACTCATCATTTTCTTTATTTATTCTTAATCTTGAGTCATGAACTTGACTTTGGCAATTGCCATGAATATTTCCTAATATTCAATAAAAATCTTGTTCTTGTCAATTTCAATTGGCTTCTTTGTTTTATAAATAAGTCGAAGCTGATAAAACCTTAAGTATTTCCTCATAAATCAAAACAACTCGGTTAAAAATGAATCAGAAGATAATGCCATCTGGGTTATCTGGTTCAAGTATCAAACACCTGTTGTATTGATCCATTAATTTGAATAATCTTAATGAGTCATGTGGATAATTATTAAAATAAATTGAAATGAAATAAGGAATTTACAATTTTTATCAAAAAACGGAAAATATAGAAGAAAAAAAAAACTGAGATATGAATGCGTATACTATATAGTCTATATATATCTATATATTTTTTTATGTTTAGCTCTATCAACTGACCAATTCGTTTTGGAATACAGGTAAAAATTTTTGACTGTTGCCAATTGTTTTGCTTGTGTCTTATCACAAATTAGCCACGTTTTATGAGTTGATAAACATGCTCAGTAGTTGAAGTCCATAAAATGCAGCAATACATATAAATATATATAGAAATATATATATATATGTATATGTATGTACATATGTCTTCAAATTTATGCCTAAGCTTGGGCACACTTCGCACATCTAATCTTCCAAAAGTAAAAGGCCAAAGGTTCAAACTTACAAAAACAAAAATAAAATATATATACAGAAAATATAGAAAAATGCGCTTCACTACTGATTCATGACGGGGAATCGCATGGCGTACAACCAATTGATAAGATTATATACATATATAAATATATATATATGTTATAAAAAATCTATATAGCTTAAATAAATCATATTCTTAACATTTATATGGGGCTATACATAAAGCCCATGATTATCTCTTCCCAAAACACTTCCATTTGCCTATTTGATACGCCAAATTATTTCAATAGATACAGATTTCATTTATATGCATTATATAAAATAAGATTTCTATATTTATATGTGTATATTTGTATTATTATTATTATTTTTTTTTTTAGCAATCTCTGACATAATATGCATCAATTTGTTAGTATTTAAATTCTTGATTTCTTTGCGCTTATCAGTGAGAGAACTCGAGTGTTCAATGCCACAAAGCAGATTAGATGAGATTTTTGTCAATACTAAAGAAATGGTTTTGACTCAGTGCCACGCGTTTCTTGGACTCTATCTAAGTTTGGTAGCCATATGGTGATTTTGCTTTGCTTTGCTTTTACCAAATACCAGGTAATGCTTTTAGAGATAACATTCATTCTATATGAGTTAGGCATTAATCAGCTCACGATGACACAAATATATAAAGTACTTAGACTAAATCAAGTGGATTGGAATTGGAATCTCACACACAGTAGTCATAGTTAGTAGAGTAGTAGGTACTATATAAGAGGTAGCTCTTGAGCATTGTTAAATCTTGATCTTGATTCAGTTTTAATTTAATTCGAGTATATTTCACAGATTATTTTTTAAATGTATGCAAATGTATATATATGTTTTGTTTATTTATGAATAACAAAAGTTATTTATGGCTCGATAAATTATTTTAAGATATTAGACCAGAACGCAAAATACATTTTATTTGTTTTTAATTAAAGGTCGACTGATTCAAGAGCATAAAAAACGTTAACACATAGAAATAAAATTAAATATTAATAATATAATTAATTAAAATAAAAATAAATTCTAAATAGTAAAAATATATTTAATATATAATATAAATACAAATGTATAATTAATTAAAATACTAAAAATTTTTGTTTTGAATTTTAAATTTTTGTATAAAATATATCAACGATTAAAAAAGTTTAAATGTAAAGAATGTAATTAATAAAAAAAAATAAACAGAAAATTTGAATTAAATAAAATATAAACTAAATATAATAAATAAGCATTTAAAATTTTTGATATATGTGAAATTAAAAATCAAGTTTATAAGTAAATCAGAAATACTTGAGTTGAAATTGAAATAAAGATAAAGATTTTGATGATATTTGAAGATATCAGATCAGCAACGTATATTAAATTACTCTTTTAAAAGTTTAAATTTCATTAATTAGATATACATGCAAAATTACAAAATTTAATGCTCTGAACGATTTTTTACATGAAAAAAAAGAAACAAAATTGATTAATTATGAAACTATATATTTTATAATTTTAATAAAATATATTATTGAATAAAAAATAATAACATAAATATATAATAGATTTTCAATAGATTTTTTTTAATGTTTATACTTTTTATTCATATACTATTTGAAATAACATGTACAAAAACTTTTCCAAAAGACTGTAAAAGCTGCGCATAGAGCTTTCACACTATAGCAAATATTACAACCAGTAAAGCTTTACCTAGAGCAAAAGCTTTTGCCAAGCTTAACACAAATTGAAATTGATAAAATTCGCTATATATATTTATGCCAGTATATATGTATGTATATGATATATCTATAAATTGACAACTGACAGTGACATACATAAGTATATGCACAACTCTTGGGCTATCAATTTACCAATTGCTGGTTAACATTTTAGCCACGTCGAACGAGTGAAGGCAGACAGTAGTTGCCCTATAAACTGCATGGAAGAGTGCAGTGACAGTCATCATTTATATGTTTGTGGCTTAAGTGCGTTTTATATGACAGTTGGAAGTCCTGTCAATAGGACGAAATGAATACTGAATCAAGCAACTATTTCGAACTGGATTCTGAATCTGATTCCGATTTCGATTGCGTTGTCATGTTAATGAGATTGTCGTCAGCGGCATCAAATTACGCGCCACAACAAAGTTGTCTGTTTATAATGCCCAGGATACGCCCGCGCACACACACACACACACACACACACTAAACACATGCAAATGATGTGCTGATGTGTCGCCAGGACTAAAAGCGAAAGACTTAAAAATAAACGCGAAAATCGTTTAAGCACAGGTTAGCACAAGTTCAGGATACTTAAAATGGATAGTCCGTGTGTTGGGGAAAAAGTTACAGGACAACAGCATTCAGGATAACGAGTGTTTGGCTAATTAAACCACGCACACATAGAGAAAGAGATAGAGAGAGAGAGAGAGAGAAAGACAGCGAGATTGAGCCAGACAATGAACTCAACTCGGCTGCATATAATTGTTCTGCCACGCCCACTCACAAAAGCAGCCATCCCGCAAGGATAACAAAAGGAGTTAAGCGTAAAGTTGAACTGTTTAGAATTGACCATAAAATGATCACACTTGATGGCCCTTGTGAATGTGGCATTTAATATGCGATTGCTATGATTGTACTCGATATTATCCTCAGCTGAAATTGTGATTTTAATAGTGATGCTTAATGGTAAATCGAATGTGAAAGTAAGTTTATAGTGGATAAAGAGAAAGAGAGAGAGAGAGCGAGAGAGAAAGAGAGAGAGATAGATGATCTAAAATTTATTTTAATTAATTTTTTTTTTATTTAATAATTTTTATATAAATATAATTTATAATTTTTTATAATTTATTTTATTTAGATACTCCAAATATTTGATTATTGAAACGATTTAAATTGATGGTTGAATTAAAAGTAAATTGTTTAAAAATAAATTAAAAAGTTCATTTTTATTATACTTTTTAATTTTAATTATAAAAAAATTAATAATAATTTATTTCAGTAGATAGAGAATAAAAAATTAATAAATAAACCAATTTTTTCCGTAGGTTATTTTAACAATTAAGAAATATATAATAAAATTAAATATTTAATTTTATAAAAATATTTTTGCACAATAATTTGATTTATTTAATTAACATAAAGTAAAGTTTGTACATCAATGGAATTTAAAACTGTTATGAAATTCTACATGGAATATAATAAAAAAGTTTTAAAAATAATTATAAATAATTTTTGATTAGTTTAAAATTTGAAAACGTGTATTTACTTTAAAATGAGATATACAACATAACTATTTCTATAAATTATGAATGACTTCTACTTATTTATTATCTCTGTACATTTGTTAATATTTCAATTTAATTACCTCTTGTATAAATATTCTTTTATTTAATAATTATTATGCATACATTTTACTTTGCTGAAATGCAACTTCATATAATTTTTGCTAGCCTTTTAAATTTTTTGCCAGTTCATTTGTTTTGCCATTTAAATTTGTATACATTAATTAATGTTCTACTATTACTATTTTTATTATTAAAAATTTTAAAAATAATAAAAAAGATAAGTTTAATATTTAAATTGTGTAAAGAATTTTAATTTGAACACAATTATTTAACATTTTAAATGCTCAAATAAACTATTTATTTTGTCAATACACAATTAAATATAAAATGCATATAAAATAATACTTAATAGGGAATTCAAGAATATATATATTTTTATAAATATATACATACACACATTCATACATTTGCCCATTAAATTTTATGCTGACCACCACGAAATAAATTCCAAACACACGCGCGCAATAATACAGGCAAACACACACACACACAGCGCAGTCAAAAATACATTATGAAATCTATAAATAGCTGTTGCTTTCACACACATTCAGTCAAACTGATTTCTCACACTCATAATGAACTGACGACACACGAAGTGTGTGTGAGAGATACAAGTTCGTCAATTTCGTTGCCATCTTCAACTGGTTCTATGGTGTAATGGTTAGCACTTTGGACTCTGAATCCAGCGATCCGAGTTCAAATCTCGGTAGAACCTAGTCGAAGTTTCTTTTTTTTTTATTTTGTATTTATTTTAAAAAATTAGTTTTAAAATGTTGCACTGAGCTAAAAGAATTAGTTGAGTCATAAATTGAGCGCAACTCGTTGTGAAGGCATTGAGAGTAGCTCTATTGGTTTTTAGTGCCAGCCTTTGGCAGCCTTGCATTTATCTTGCCAATTTGCAGTCCTTGCTGGAAATTTCTATTGCTATTTCTATTTTAGCTACAGTTGCAACATTTGCATGTATTGTGAGTTGGCTTTAACGGCGGCAAATAGTTTGTTGGCTCCAATAAAATGCTATTGGCCATAAAAGCAAGAAACGGAATGAAAGCCAAATCCCAGCAACAAGAAATGTCGGAAATGAGTGAATGAGAGATAGTGATAAAGAGAGTAGAGAGAGAGAGAGAGAGAGAGAGAGAGAGAGAGAGAGAGAGAGAGCGCGCGAGGAAGATAAAGCGCGCATTGAGAGAGATAAATGAATGAGAGAGCCAATTTGGCTGTGGCATTTGCCGCAACAATGTTTTTGATTAATTTGTCAGGCAAAAGTTGAAGGTTTAAATAAAAGTATCTGAAAGATACGAGCAACAGGTTAAGTTTTTTTTATCTACATAGCTATAAATGAAATTTGAATAAGTTAAAGCTAACTTAACTAACTTGCTATTAAGATCTGAATTTATCTTAAAGATACAATTTACAAGAAAATGCTATACAAACACGACAGACAGCTAAAGTGCGTAGTTAAGACTTTGCTCCATGTTTTTTTGATTAAGCGTAAGCCAACTGTGGCGCTGTCTCTACGATACAATTACAGAGCAGCATGTTTCAGTTACAAATTCTAAGAATTTGTTAAATTTGAAAATGCTGTAACGAAATATATATAGACTTAGATTAGCTTACAGCCCATGTTGAGCAGATCAAAAATGTATCTTTAAGATACATTTGTTGTATGGAAATTGAGGTCTGTGTTTGTTTGAACTTTAAGTATAGTGAATTTGAGCTTCATTTAAGCTAATTTAAGTAAATATATTATTCTAAGATTTATGCAAGGCTGTTGCTGCTCCAGCTAATGAGAATGAAAAAAAGATATTTATCTTTATTTAAGGGGATGAAAGTGCCGACCTTAAATAATTTTTATACCCTGATTTTTATAATATTTTTACACTTAAAGTACACAGGAATTAAATAAAATTTGCTTTAGGTTTATATATTTAAGGCTGACCATTGCTGCTCAAGTTGAGTTGTGTATGAAAAAGTATCTTTAAGATACAATATATAAAAAAGTGATTTTGTATGCTTTAGTTTAAAATAGAATTTTTAATAGAGTTTTTGCAACATATTAATTCAACCTCAACCTTTTCTAAAATCTGACATAAAACGAGTATCTCAAAGATACAAGATACAAGTAGCTTGTAAATTCCAATCTAAATATATACCCTATTCCCATCCTCACCTGAACAGCAAGCATTTGCTCTTTCAGCTTTAGCACCAAGAGTTCAAATGCCACAATGCGCAATAATTCAGACTAATAATAGATATGAGAATAAAATTGCGTCGTCTATACTGGGGCAACATAATCAATAATCGATAATTGACAAATTAGGCAACATTTGCGTAGTTAACTGGCAAACGCTTGACTTTAATTTCATGCCACAAAGTGTCGCAATGTCAAAGCTAATTAATTGGATTTGCAAACGCATAGCTGTAGCCGAAACCGATACTGAAACCGTAACTGAAACTGAAACTGAAAATAGTTGACTGCAGCTGCTGGCCAATTGACCAGCATGCCCCAGCTTGACTCTGTCTGTTTTCGTCTCTATTGCTCTCTCACACCCCCAGTCTCCCAGTCTCACAATCTCTCAGTTCACTTGTCAAATTTCAATAATTTAGCACACGAATCTGTCCAGACAGAAGCTGTCAGCGATAAGCCGAGACGACCAAGCGACCAAGCGACCGACCGACGACCAGACACCAAACACTTTCAAGCAAATTCTTGGCTAACCCTTAAACACTTGGTAGGGACGCTGAAGATTAGGGTATATGCACTTGATCATTGAGTTGAAGAAATTCATCAACATGAAGCATTATAATATCAAATTTATCATTCATTCCAATTATTATTTATATAATAATATATAAAAATATATTTAATGCTTAAATTTTTTTTTATTTATCGATATTATCAAATATTAATAATTTAATTTTAATTTAATTTAATTAAAAAAATTAATTGATGCATTCTTTAATGAAAGTTTATTTTATTTATTTATTATTTTTTTATTGTATATCAGTTTAAATATTTATATTTGATATAAGCTCATTAATTATTAATCTGGTAATAATAAATATTTACACATGTTTTAAATTTTTAATTCTTTGTTATTAAATAGTATATATTTGTTATTTTATATTTTTCTTGTTTGTTTTCTACTTTTTTGTCATGAATCAATTTTTGGTTTAGTAAACTATTCATAAATTTTGTATTATTATTTATTTGTATTGCATTTATTTATATAGTATTTTATTTATTTTGTTTTTTTTTTCTACCTTTCTTTTACCTTTTATATATATTTTATTTAATTATTATTTTTGTTTATTGATTACATTTTGATTACATTTTATTTTATATTTCTTTTATGTTATATTTTGCATATTTTTATTTATTTTTTTATTTTTCAATATTATTTTTATTATTGATATGTCTGTTTAGATTAAAATATATATATTTAAATTTAATATACATATAATAAAATAACAAATATATATTATTTTCCTGTATATATTATTATATTTGTTTAACTTCACATAGATAGCGCATTTAATTTTCGTTGTTTTGTTGACTCTTCCTTTAAATATTATTTTTTCTTTTTCTTTTTTTTTTGTTAGAGAATTTCTGAAATTGTAAACGTAAAATTAAATGAGATTCGTCTCGTGGCGTTTATTTAATGCGCCTCGTTGGTTTTCTCCTATAAAACATTCCCCGAAAAGTTTTGCTTGTCGCTTGCGCCGCAGAGGTGACATCGAGGTAAATTGTTATGGCGTCACGCCCCCAACCGAACAGCGTGCATAGCAGCCCAACTGCCCCTTTCTCGTATATTATGCAATAAACATTCGCGGTTGGGCATCGGAATAAGCGAGGCGCATTAAAGTCACCAACGAATAGCTCAAACATCACATGGGTTATTAAATTTAATCACAAGTATCTCAGCTGACGTTGGGAGATTAATAGGAGTGGAACGGAATGGAAATGGGAACAGGAATGGGAAATGGGAATGGGAATTTCAGATTGGCAGAGAGTTATAGCGATATGGCAACTTTGAAGTGTATTGGCTTAGTTGACTTTTATGGCAGTGCTTGAACGAAATTCAAAATATGTGAAATTTATTTAAGGAAAATTATATGGACAAAGATACTTTATTAGCATTAAAATAGATATACTATATAGTATATGTATTATAGAAATAACAGGTAATCGTTTAACTCGCTCTCGATCTGAGCATGTGGCTTAGTTTTTTAGACTTTGTTCTCGAAGGGATTTTCCGTTTATTATTTAATCTGGAATTTTTAATTTCTATTTAATATTAATTTTTTAAATTTATTTATGTACTTTAAAAAATTTAATTAGATTAATTTGGTAATTGTTTATTTAATTATTTATTATAAATTATTTGTCATTTTAAATATTTTTATTTTATTATTTGTATTATTTATATATTTTCAAATTGAATTAGAATACATTTACCATATATAGTTTGCGATATTTGATTTTTTATTTTAAATTATATTACACAAATAAAATTGCTTAATGAAAGACATTCAACAGATAGAGTTAATAACATTAAATTTCGATCAACACAATTCCAGACTGTAGAAAATTTATGTTTTTCTTTTGCCTTTTGCTTAGCTGAAAATACAACATTTGAATTCTTCAGTTTGTTCAACATGAAATTTGTTGAATTTCTTAAATAATTCCTTGCAGCAGCAGTTGTCGGAAAGAACAATCCGTTAATAGACGATCTTTCGATTGTTGCAACGCCAAGGGTTTCGGTGGCAGGGCATCGGCAAGCGATGGATATGGTCCCGCACAGATGCCGGACATACTGCTCTGACATGGTGTTGTTAGCATAAATAAAAGTGGATGTTGCTTCGATTCTATTTCCTTGCCAAATGCATGATTCATGATTTGTGTGCGCTCCACACACTCGCACAATTGTCCAAAATGCCGAGAAATCTGATCAGTTAGCGGATCGATGACATGATGTCGAAATCCAGGCAGCACTTGATTACTGAACACATTGGCGATACTTATCGAAAAGTATTCGAATATGGCATTCAAAAAATGGAATGCACACGTCAAGTGCTGAATGGGCTCGATGTTGAGTATGAGATTGGCCATGCATTGGATCGAGCTGAGAAAGCTTTGCAAACATTCCTGCAGATTGATCTCACTTAGCATTGTCCTTATACTTTTCCTTGTACGCAACTGATTCCCGCATCTCTGGTGTTTCCTATTCTGATCCGTATGCTGTGAACTCTGTAGCAGATTCGTTTGCCCATTTAATGATAATCGATTCGTTTCTCTCGAGAAATTTCGATGAGAGAATTTTGGCTCAATATGGATGCGTTGTCTGGGCACTATAGCTGGATTCAAGTGAGTGAACGCTGTCTGATTACACATCAACAACGATAGATTCTCCTCGGGACTTATGCGATGCCGATGGGAGCAATTGCTCGATGGCGTCATTAGATCATCGGCCATCTGAGACAAATGTCGCGGCGTTCGCACTGGCGGAATTTGAGACATTTGTAGACTGGGTGCATTAGTGCTCATCGGTTCATTTGGCACGGTATAAAGCTTGAGCATGTTGTTCAAAATAATCATATGATGATAGGACGGATTATGGAATACTGAAACCATGTTGATGTAGTTTCCTTTTTCTTTTAGCTCTTTTCTTTTGGTCTTTGTTTATCTTCTTCTTGTGTTTTTTTTTTGTTGGTAAAGTTTAAAAATCCCAGAATAGTATCAAGTGAAACGTAAAATTTTGATTGAAGCTGATTCGAAACAAGTTATAAAAAAAACTATTTAAAACCGAATTTATTTTTAACGAATCTAACGCGTTCACTTTCAAGTTTGGGTTTGCAGTGAAAAGTAGTTCAAAGAAAATTGTATAAAAAAAAACAAAATAATTGAAAATTTCAGACCAATGCCTACTCTATGTAGCACTTTTTTCTAGCATATTTTACAGTTACCAAAAATGTTTACGTTCCTTCATCGCTTAAGAAATTCTTGATTGAGAGTTTGCATGTAGAAAATTTTCATGATCGACTTGAAAATACACTGTTATTATATAAGTAAATTATTTAATCAGTTTACGCGAAAAAAATTAGTAAAAAAATATCAACATATCCAATAAAATACTTGTTTTTTTATTGAATATTTGTAGAATATTTAATTTTACAGGGTATCAGAAATCTATCATTAATTTTGTACCTCGCATTTCCTGGTGTTTCTTAACTAGAGCAGCTATTTTTGCCTTTAATGACCATAAGATGCATATGATGCACTAATAATACCCTGTAATTTTAACACATTTAAGTAAATTGACTAAATTACTATATAAAATTTAAAAGTTGATAAAATGAAAATCGCTGTAATTCCATCCCAATGAAAGAATATTATAAATTTAAAGCTTTTAATCAATTTGAAAAGAATTTTTCATATTTTTGCTACAGTTCCAATCTTAATATATATCATTCAATTTATTCTTATAAAATCTTTCGCTGATTTCATTTGATATTGGTCCATATCGACCAAACGCTTTGCATAAAGAAAACATGCAGCAGTATTAATTTTTATCCGTCTCCCTTGTTTTCGTATTTCGCATTGATAAATCGTTGAGATTTTCTCTATGAAGCGCATTCAAAACAAAACATGAAATGGCTGAGAAAAATTTCCCAAAAAGAGTTTACAAAAACTCAATATCAACAGCAATAATAAAAGCCAAAAAAAAGAGAATTTTTGTCTTTTTTTTTTTGTTTGTTTGTTTCTTCTTTGCCGTCAATAAAAAATGAATGCCAAAAATGCGATGCTTCTTCTTCTTTTCCTTTTTTTTGAGTGCATGTAAGTGAATGCATATGAATAAATATTTGTGCGATTTTTTATGCAAATTTGTTCGGACAGCGAGAGAGCGAGCCAGAGTACTTTGATTGCCAGCACAGGCTGCGATTTCAATTCTTGCATATATATTGATATATATTTGTATATATATATCCATACATGGAGAGTACTGTTTACATACATATATCCTGACTGAGGCTTCATATAGCTTTAATTTTGTAACATTTCTTTTTTTATATTTTTGACATTTGATTTGGAAGTATTTTTGAGTATTTCTTTGTATCTAAAAATATGGAGTAAAAAATTCTTTTTCAAATATTATATAAGTTAGAGATTTATTTAATTAAAATTAAATTTTAGTGTAACCTTATTTTGAAGAACTTTTAAAATGCATCACGCTCATTTTTAAATGATAACAGCATAAGAAAGTCATATACTGTTGGAAAATTAATATAAGGAAGCAGATCTAATAGATAGAGAGGGGGAGAGAGAGAGAGAGAATGTGAGAGAGAATGAAGCAATTCAGTCAGTGGCTAGAAAAAAGAAATTAGGTCGGCATACAAACAGAGAAGAGATGAGAAAAAATTACGACTGTCTGTGACCTTAAGCCTAATTAAATAATAACAATAAAAGTGAGTCAGAAAAGCCTAAAGGAGATTCAACTAGCTCAATTCCCTACTCAATATGCATATCCCATATATTTATAAAAGGTGAGAGAAATAAGTAAATGGGACTTTATATTTTTATATTTAAATATATATTTAATTCAACATGATTTCTCACTTATGAAACTAAATAATCATAATTATTTACTTGCTTATTTATTTATTTATTTATTAATAATAATTCATATTAATTTAAAAATTATTATAAATGTATGGTCTTATGTTAATTTAATTCATTTAATTTGTCTAAATTTAATTTATTTTATTTTATTGATTTATTTAATTTCATTTATTTAATTTAATTTATTTATTTTATATTATTTCACTTATTTAATTTAATTTATTTATTTTATTTACTTATTTATTTATTTATTTATTTAATTATTTCTTTCTTTCTTTATGTTATTTATTTATTTTATTCATTTAAATTGTTTATATATATTTATTGTTATTAAATTATTAGTTTTGTACAATCTCCGTTCGTTCGCATTTCTCTGCAAATTATTTTCACACTGAGCTTATTTCCGCTGCCCCAATCTCACTCTACTTTTAACATAATTTATTCTCTGCGAGATAACTTCAAATCAAATATTAAACAATTCAGACATAATTTTTGAAGCGCCTCTGCTTAAACAAAATTAATTAGGTGAAGAGGACAGATAATCAGAGTGTCAAATTTAATGCTATAATAAGCTGAAATGGGCCATGAGGACATTACGTAAATTAAAGATCTTATTTTCTTTTTTTTTTTTTAAGGCGACCTTTAAGTGGAGCAAATTTATCAAGAAATTAACGCCCAACCTGACTTATTTATTTTGTTCAATTTTTTTTCTGCTCTCGCCTTTTGCAGCACTTGAAAGCCACAAAAGTGACAAAACGAAGAGGAAGAAGAAGATGGTGATGAAAATGTAGTCTCATTTGGTTTAATGCCATAAAATTTTTGTTTTTCCTTTGGCTTTACTAAGGGGGGGAGAGACAAGGTCAATGGCCAAGGGCCAAAACCAAAAACAAAATTCTACCAAACGCTCTAAGCCGGTCGAAATCCCGCGGAAAGCTCTGCCCGCAACAACAATAATCAATATTCCCACAGAGACAAAAGAGAGATAGACAGAGAGATTGGTAATGGGAACGAGAGAGTGTGAGAGGGAGAGAGAGAGAGAGATAGAGTAGGCACTGTGACCTTTGTGTACGGCTTGCCACCGAAAATCCCGCCCAGTTGCGTGTTTGACATGTCATTCGATTCCGCCTGAGCAAACTGTGGACACGTTCTCTTGGCCTGGTCAACAGGAAGCACATTAAGCATTTGATTCCCAGAATGGGCCACAAGCCACATGCTGAATAGCCAAGTTTCTGCTTTGCTACCACATTTAACGTGGAATGAACTAAAAATTGACTGAATATTTTCTCACAAATAGCATCAGGAGGCATTATCTACATGTCAAATGGCATAATAAGTTATATAAATAAGCTATCAATAATTTATTAAGAGAATTTCTTAAATTGACATGAACAAAAGAAATTGATGTGGATTTTGCTTTAAATTGAAACTTTGTATATTTAATAAATAAATATATATTATTCTTTTTTTTAGTAGTTTATTTAATTTAATTCTCAATTTTATATTTTTTATTATCATTCATATTTTAGCTTATTTATATATATTTATTTATTATATTATATTTTATTTATTTACTTATTATTTTATTTTTGTATTTGTAAACGTATATTGTTGTACCCTGAAATCAGTTTTGTTAAATGTATAAAACAGACAGTAAGAGGCGTGGCAGACCCCTAAAATCATTTATAGTCTTGATCACGGCGAATAACTGAGTCAATTTAGTCTCTGTTCGTCTGTTTATCAGATGGTTTGTCTGTCCATCTGTCCGTATGTGTGAACAAGTCGATCTCAGAACCTATAAGAATTAGAGAAATTTTATTTATTTATATTATGTAAAGAGTCTACGACACAGCTATAACCACAAAAAAGACTCAGCATCTAGCTCAGCCTCAGGCTCAGCCTCAGGCGTTAGGTCTCTGGCTGCAGTCTCAATCACCTTTAGGCCTCTCTCACAGTTTCAAATCTGAGTCTCAGCGTTAGCTCCACTCAATCACAGACTCCAGCCTCAGGCCTCGAACTCAGTTTTGGCATCGGGTTACAGCATCGGATCTCAGCCTCGGGTCTCAGCCTCAATGAGTCTCATTAGAGGCGCGTTAGACTCACACTCAGACTCAGACTCAAACTCAGGCGTTAGACTCAGGTTCAGCCTTGGATTTCAGCGTCAAATAATCTCTGTCCCAAGCATCAGCTCTCAGCCTCTGCCTAATTGTCAGACTTCAGACTCCAGCCTTAAAATCAGACCTCAGGCTCCGACTCAGACTTATGCTTAAGCCTCAGCTTCACCCCCAGCATCGTTCTTCAGCTTCAATCAACCTTCATTTTCATATATTTTACCATATACCATATACCTCTATATATATCTTATATATAAATAATTCTTTGCACTTTTTTTTTTGTATTTTAGTATTTTTTATATATGTTTAAAGATTTATATACTTGTATGTATTTTTTTTTATTTATATAAACATTTATATAATTATATATTTTAATAAATTTTCATGAAATTACTTTTGACTCATTTCGACATTTGATAATAAGTTTTTTCTCTTTCTTCTCTGGCATTACAACATTGGATATTTATTCCATTAATATTTATCACATGTTTCCATTCCCATCAACATTTTTTTCACTATCCTCAAATTCTATTAGAAAGAAATATGCTTATTCATAGTTATTTGTTTGACAATATTCGCAAAAGAACTTTCTTAAGCCACTTTTCTGTCATGGCCCATGGCAAATTCCTACCTATACACATACATATATATATATATTTTGTGCACCCGGCCTAGATTTCCGTTTTCCGATTAAATATAAATCTTTTGCTAGTTTCACTTTTTAGACTCGCAGGCAATTTATATGTAAAATGTTGTGGGCATTTCTAAGGGCTATCTCGATGCCAGCTGACTTTTGCACATATTTATTCTATTTCTATTTATTTTCATTTTGAATTATGAGCAGAACCCAAATTGCCAAAAGCCAACTAAATTAAAATATAGAAAAAAGCAAAGAAATAAAAACCGGGAAATATAAATATAAATAAATACAAGTTGAAACTGAACAAAAAGCGAATGCTGAAGCTGAAAGAGGTTAAAGTTGACATGCGTGGACGCTGATAAAAATTATGTTTGAATAGGCATTGTAGGACGAAAAAAAGGTAAGGATGGTTAAGTTGTCAAATGTGCTAGACTAGGAGATACCCTATATATATTATATATATGTATTATGTATCGTTTCGATAGGAATAGGTAGGAAAATAATTATATGAAATAATTATTAAATAAAAAATTGTCAAAAATATATTTTATAATAAAATATGAATATACCATTAATTACAATAATTTATATACTAATATACAATTTAGAATAAAATGTTGTCTTTGAGATATGAATGAAAAATTTAGATTCTAAATAGATTAAAAAAATATGATAATAGGCAAAAAAAAATTCAAAATAAATACTTGAGTATTTGTTATTTAAATATAAGAATATATAAGTTCAACACATTATTTCTAAATACTTTAATGAACTTTTATTTAAAAACTATTTGTGTTAAAAATATTCGAGTAAAAAAAAATGTTTCTTATTTTAAAACTTCTATTCAAGTATAGCAAAATTACCAATGTCAAATTTCTGGAATTTTTATATATTTATAAAATATTTTTTTTTTATCTCCAGCATGTATTTCTTTTTAAAGGACTATAAGGCTTATTTATTTATTTTAATATTCATGGATATATTGAGTTATAGTTCAAATGGTTTAATCATTGTGGGGTTGCGACATTTGATTGATGTGCCATTTCATAGATGAAATGAGAATCAAAATAATATATCTAGTCTACCTTTAAATGTAATTTCTTTCGAATTTCATTTAATTTAAGCAATAATTACTGTCTAACTAATATGCTCGCTTTAAAAAATAATACATATAGGATATAAAAAAGGGGTTAGTCCACACAACTATACAAAAACTTTTTGGGCATGTTCGTGGCCATAGAAGAGTGCGTTGAACTCAGCAATTAACGAATGAACTGAAAATCATTTAGGGGACAGTTAAATATTTATGATTTATGAACTGGAATGCTAGGCTCTCATATGAGTACATATGAATACATTTATAAGTCTATCTCTTACTGTTTTTCCCTCTCTCTCTCTCTCTCTCTCTCTCAATTAAGCTGGTCAATTTAAAGACGCGGCTAATCGCAAGTTGTGTGCGTGTTTGCGTAAATAACATGTCGTATACTTAATGTGCCAGAGACCTGGTTCTGAGCCTCGCATTCCATTTGCATATTTATCTAATACCCTTAACTCGGCTAGGCAGGCAGCCAGGCAGTGAAAGCAGCTGCTGACAGCAGAGCAGTTCATGTCGGATTTGCTTAAGGGGTTGCAGGGGGAACGGAGTGGGCCAAAGTAATCGCAGTTTGATGAGCCGAACAGGGAAGGGGAGCTGTGGGCGTGGCATTTATAGAGTTCTCCAAAGGTGCATTGGCAGCGTGAAAATAGTCGTGGATTATGTCGCGCCCAGTTGCGTGCAGTTGCTAACTGAAAGCGGCACATTTAAACAGTTAATGCACTGTGAGAAATTTTAGTAATGTACAGATTAGCGTTAGAAAATTTCTTTTCGAAAAGTAGAAAAATATTCTTGGAAAATAGATAGTTGTCAATTGTTAAATATTAACTATTTGTTAGATATAAAAAAAATATATTATAAATATTTGAAATTGAATACAAAATTTATAAAAATAATAATTTTCATAAATATATTTTTAAGTTAATTAATTAATTTAGAATAATAATAAAGTTTTAGAAATAGGCAAAATATTAAAATAGTTAAGTTAAATTAGAGTATACAAATTTACTTGGATTTTTATATTTAATAATTAAATATTTTTTTTAACTTTATAAATATAAATAAATAATGTTATTAAATTTGTAATATATTATTATTAAATTAATTTACAAATAAATGTAAAAAATGTATAAATAAATAATGTAAATTAATTAGTTATATATTAATATTAAATTAATTTTCTCAAATTTAATTTAATTATATTTAATTATTTTTTTTATTCCATCGCAAATCCAATTAATTAAATTTTTAACAGTGTACAAAAATAGAAGAAAAAAAAAATGAAAATCAAATATTTGCGCTTGCTGCGGCTCAATGGGCAATGGGTCGCTGGCTGAGTTTGTGGGTGGAGGAGGCGTGGCAGTGTGCTTTGGGGATTGCAGCGACAATATCCTTAGATTGGTTTGTGTTAAAGCGCGCACGGAACGTGGTACAAGAAATTGGCACACAACAGACATGACAAGCGTGATAGGATGGTAGAATGGGTGGGTGATGTGGTGGAGGGGGCAACAGTGGGGGCAGCATGACAAAGGTTAGTTGAGGCTGGTCGGTGGCAACTAGCGCATCTTCGTCTAAATGGCAGGCCAGGCACATGCAGTGGCATTGGCAAACAGGATCAACAGGAATTTGCATTTTATGGCGTCTGCGAATGCAGTAGAAGCAGCAACAGCAGCAGCAGCAGCAGCAGCAGTGACAGCAGCTGCAGTAGCAGAGCTCTAAGTACCGTTACACAAACAAAAGATAGAAGGTTTATCTGCACGCTTGCCCTTTGCCCTAGTAATTGTTTAAATAATATTAGTTCAAAGTGTGAATTGCAATTAAAGCGACTCCAAGGCAAATGTCATACGTCAGCACGTCCTTGTGCGAGTGCAAAGTATCCTTATTGCATTTGTCACACACACACACACACACACACACACACACAGGCATATCCTGTGCAATTAAAATGTCAAAAATATTATAAACACTGGACAGTGCGAGCAGCAAGGACAATTGCCAAAGTTCGTATCGCTTTACACTTTTTAATTGCTGCCTGACAGCGCGCGATTTTGTTTTGGGGTGGATGAGCGGAGGATGTGAAATGGGGATGGCATTTGGAGTTGATTTCCAACTAGAGCTCAGTGGTGGTCAACAGCATGTGACGGATGGATAAATGCATTGTGCACTTAAAAAATATGTATCAAGTGGTATTTGAGGAAATTTGAAAGCGATGCGAATCTATGAGAAGAAAAATAAAGAAAATGAAAGAAAAAAGATGTGAAGAATGATAAATAAGTATGTTAAGACAACTTAAGTAAGCTGAGTTACTAGAAATTGGAAAGAAAATGGAAAGAAAAAAGAAAGCTATGTAAGTTGTGTTAAGCTAGTAGAAAATTGTTCACTTTGTTTTCTCTTAAATTCACTTAAGTTAAGAATTAAGAGCTATGTAGATAAATATGCTCAAAAATGTTAAATAATTTATAAAATTATTAATTTTTAATATATTAAATTCTTTAATTTTAAAGGGTTACAAATTAAATGTTAAATATAAATAGTTAAAAAGATGGCAACATATTTCTATTAGTAAATAAATATAGTAAATATAAATATAATTTTGTAATGTTTTAAATAATATATTAATTTTTATTAAATAATTTTAATTTTATTTAAATTAATTAATACATTTTTGTTGACATAAGTTTTAAAAGAAAATTTGTAATTATTTATTAGTTAAATATAAAAATATATAAAAATACATTTTTATGCCATTATTTATTATATATTAAAATTTTAATATGTATTTATAAATAAATATAAATTATATAAATAAATATATATTTTCTGTAAAACGAAGTGTAAGTAGTAAATAAAATTAAAAAATACACTTATAAATTACACTTTTATTAAATATTTTTATTTAGAAATGATTAGATATATATCTAGGAATTCTTTCTATTGCATACTTAGTGCACATTAATTTAAAAATTAGTATTATATTTTATTTATTTTATTTAAAGCATATCTTCATGCTCAGTGCACATAAATCTAAAAAATAAATATTATTTTTTATTTATTTTTTTTTCCACTCACTTTAGTAAATTTTTATGAAATTTTTGTCTGTCATTTATCATTTGTCGACTTATGACAGGATCATAAAATATGTCTCAAATAAAAGTGAAATGCAATCTTACTTCACGTACTCTCACTATAGACACCAATATGACCTCCCTTCTTCTCTTCTAATTTAAGTGTAATTTGAGTTTTATGCAGCACTCGACATGCAATTTTGTGTGCGGCTTGTGGTTGAGTCGTCTTTAGTTACAGTTTGCTCCACATGTCACAGCTATTTGTGAGGAGCAGAATAAATATCAAGCACACACACACACAAACATGCACAGACACATGCACACTAGACGAATGCCATTGATATGTCCAGCAGATGGAAAGTACTAAAATTAGATTTTGAGGATGTTAGCAAAGTAGGTCGACAATGTCAACATTAATTTGTAGGTGAGTGTGAGTATATAACTGTGTGTGTTCATATAAATGAGTATTCGCTCATGAAGTTTATAATATAATATAATATAATATAATATAATTATTAATAATAATTTGAATATTTAATAAATCTAAATTAAAAAACTAGATGTCTCTTAAACCTGTGGAAAGATAACTCAACTAAACCTTTTTAAAAATCGAATTAACTTAAAATTACTAATCCAA
Organism: Drosophila stalkeri; assembly: GCA_035047405.1. NCBI lineage: Eukaryota > Metazoa > Arthropoda > Insecta > Diptera > Drosophilidae > Drosophila > Drosophila stalkeri. The sequence goes on from JAWNPR010000039.1 coordinate 21,430,843, forward strand.
ATAATATTCATTTACTTAAGGCACTTTTTGGCGCCACTGTGCACAAGTTTCACATTATGTATGAACGCAAGCTTGTAAGACTAAGAGATCTAAATTCCGCTGCTCTCTCAGTTATTTAACTCCAATTCTTACCCCATGTTGTGATCAGCTACTCACCATTTCGCCGGAAAACTACTTTAAATTACTCGCCAAACTAAACCGCGCTCTCTCAATATTTATTTAACTGCAATTTGTATCCCATGTTTTTGTTGTTGCCGAGAAACTAAAATTACTCACCACAGCGACCGCTACTCAACACAGCGCAGCTCGTTTAGCAATTAGCAAAAGAAAAATTAGCTCAAGAGCAAGAGACTGAGAGCGAGAGAGGAGAAAGCGATTTGCATACCCCGCGCCAATGGGGACGTTCGTCTACATCGTTAGTAGTAGTGCGGCTCTTGGTGTGGGTGGACGTTTCGGTGGTTTGTTTGTGCAGCGATCGTGTGAATGTATTGAAATGAGTGCAAAAATGCGTGTAAAAGTGAGTGAAAAACTATTGTAAAGGAATTTATTTCAAGTGAGCCAAAAAATTGCAATTGTGAAAAGCTCTACAAATGACTAATTAAATTAGAGATGTAATTTTTCTGCATTATTATTTTTTTTTTGTATTGTGTAATTTCGGCCCTTTCTGATGCCATGTTTTGCTACGCGTCTACAGCACAGCTAACTGTAAACTATTTTTCCAGTTTGGCATTTGAGCAGAAGTTTGAGTTTGAGTTGATGGTAAGTTTACTTGAGCATATTTATTATTTAACTATTTAAGTCTGTAGGGTATTTTTAGCTTCTGCGAATTTTGTATGTGTCAACTAAGAATAAACTTGAGCACATATTTAATAGTTTTCAGTACCGCTTCAGGTGCTCTTTTGAAGTTATTTGCTATAAAAGTCAATGTTTCTACACACTCATAACACACTCACACACACTCACATAATCACACACATAAACTCCAAACTGATTTAGTGTGTGTAAATATTTTGCACTTCATGCAAAGCCCAAATGCCTGCCAAAGTCAACCAAGCGAACACACTTAACATGTAAGGTCCTAGTTATGTCCTGTCATTATTTTGCATAGGGTATAGTGTAATTGTGTTTGGGTATGTAACAAGCGAAGAATTTATCTTTATTAGTTGTTTTTTTTTTTTTTTTTTATAAAACCGAGATCTTAGATTTTTATATATATTTTTTATAAAATTTAATTTATGAATAATTTAATAAAAATATGAATAATGATAAGAATTTCCATTTAATTATTGGTTTTTGTTTATATATTAAAAAAAAGTACAAATTAATTGGATTTTATTTATATTTTATCTAGTATTGTTCATATAAATAAACAATTGGATATATTTGAGGAATTTATGAATATAAATACAAAACTATTTCCTATTTTTTCGTTCGTATTCGCAAACATTAATGAACAAATTCTACATTTTCACAAAATCTAATTATATTATATACTTAAAATTAAATGGCATTTTAAATTGAAAATATTTGTGGAATTTATGAATATAAACAAAATTTGAAAAGTATTTCAACTCAAAAATAAAAATAATTGTTTTTTGCATAGAAATGAAGAACATATTTCTCAGTTCATCTTCGAAAGATCTCATTATATGACATGCTTCAAGGTGAATAGCCATTTATCTTTGTCAACTATAACAGCTTGTTGCTGTGTAAAGGGTATTTATTAGTCGTGGACTTTTGAGAACTTCTGTCCACTCATGTTCTGGTTGCACTTGTCCTTTGCTCTGGCTGGTCAGAGCTCATGTTACGAGTATGCACAGCGGGTACTTACATCAGCTCTCACTCTCTCTCTCTCCCTCTCACACACTCAGTACTTGTCACTTTCTCTTTCTGTTGCTCGTTCTCTGTCTAATGTGCAAACCAGCCTCAAATGCGCGCACCATTTGCTGCAACTTCCGTTTCCCGTGGGTGGGTCAATGGGTTGCCTGTTGCATATGTATGTGTGTGCGAGTGTGTGTGTGTGTGTGTGTGTGTGTGTAAATCTATGCTACTATGGAAACTACTCAGCATAGCAGGCTTCTGTAGAATTTACGAGTTTGCCACACGCTGCATTCCTCAAATTACCGACACGCATATTTTATATTGGGTCCGCATTAAAGTTCACATTTTGCATTCGCATTGCAACAGCAGCGCGCGGCTCTGTTCGCAGCTATCTTTTGCAATTTGCAGGCGCTTTTAATTAACGGAAATTTATGCATAATGCTCCACCCATTTGTCGCCTAAAGCCCAACCACAGCCACAATTTCTGTTCCCTCGCTTAGTCCGCAAATTATGAGCCGTCAGCGAAAAGCGAAAATTTCCAAATGGAAAATTCCCAAAAAAAAAGTATTGCAAAAAATGGAATCTATAAAATTTTCATTTAAGCGGCAGTACACTAAAAGTAGACAAGATGAATGAGCAGATAAAGTTACAAAAAACTATAAAAAAAATAAAAATGAAAATGTGTTGCAATAAAATTTCTTTAATTTCTGCCTCCCCATGTATATGGATATTTAAATTTTATAATAAATTAATCTATTTTTAAAATATTATTAAATTTATAAATAGTAAATATTATAAAAATTAAATAAAAAATCTAATAAAAATTAATTTTGCGTAAATAAATTATGAAATTAAAATATTAAATATTAAAAACAAATTTTTTTAAATAAAAAAAAATTTAAATTAATTTTAAGTTATTATATTTATTTAAAAAATTAATTATCACTTTTTTTTATATTGTTTTACAATTTATTTCAATAAATTATTTTTTGAATGTAATACAAATTTTAAGTAAAATTTTATTCAAATCCTCTGCTTAAATACAAAATCGAGCTCAAATAATTACCATATGTATGTTTCAAATGAGTTTTAATTAAATAGAAAATTTGTGATATGTCTACAATGTACTGAATTATTTATTTAAATACATTATTTTTAATGGAATTTTAATGAGAATTTCTATTGACAAATACTTGTTTTCATTGTTTTCCTTTTTTTTTTCCAATGTACATAATTAGATACGCTTTTCATTCCAAAAATGTTAATTTAGTAAGGCAGAAACAGCTAAATTTATAGGCTCACGTCATCAACTAATTAGAATCAATGCTCGCATCTATTAACATAATTTACATGCCATGAGTAAAAAATAAAGTCGAAATAATTTTGTTGGCATAAATTTTCATTGGCTTTTCCCAACGCATGGCAACAACAATTTACAAATGTGCCCAAAATAATGTATTTCAATTATCAGCTGTCAATTATGTGACATTTCTCACATGGCCAGAATTAAATAGATGATTGTTGGCATGCGAAATGGCCTTATGAATGGACATAAATAGAATAAATACTAAAAAAAAATCACAAAACAAAATTTCCATTTATTTTTTAAGCTCTTTTTAAATAGTCGCAAGAAAACTGAATGAGAAGAAAAATAGCTTGGAAAAACTTTTTCATTGTTGCCACACAAGAGCAGCCAGTGAGGGTCAGGGTAGGGCGAGGTTTGGTTTGGGACGGGTCAGGGCGCTGTGGTGCTTGCAACTGCCTCAACAGGTGTTGCGGCAGCACTCGATGAATGGAGGCGTAAATCTTGCATTAAGCACAGTTCGTTGAAAGGGACTTCCAAACAACATTTACGAGCTGCTGGCTGTAGCTGCCGGCTTTAAGTCATACAAAAAAAAGTGCGCAGACGCCGCAACATGTGGCATGCAGCATGGACAGAAAGAAAAATATGGATTGTATTTTTCTTTTTAAATACATAATATTTGGAAAATTAATGTATTTTATTTGTGTATTTGTAAATACATACAATACATACATACATACATTTCAATTGAAAAATTGAAATTGAAATATTCACTTAAAAAAGAAAAAAAAAATACATAATGATAAATAGTTCTTTAAAATAAATAATGTTGCAAAATTAATGTATTTCGCTGTCAGTATACAAATATATTTTTAAATATATTTTTTCATAAATCATATAAATGTACACACTTATATATAATCAGATATTAATATTCTTCAGCAGAATGCATACTTGATTTGCTATTATTAATAATCTGTATTTCTACTAATTTTTCTGTGAAAAAAAATATACTCTCTTTTTTTTGAGTGATCTAATATCTTCTAATAGGGACAACAGTACCCAGAGTTACTTCATTGATGCTCGCTACTCCATATTCCTCTGCCTGAGTACCCATCGCTCAATGCCACGAACGAATATGTTCTTCTTACTTCGATTAATCTGTATCCAATAGAGAGTGGAATAGGAATGTACAGTTGTTTCTTTGTTACTCAAGCTATATGTGTCTGCCAGAGTACCTATTGCTCATGTATGCTCTCTTTATATCGAGTGATTAGTATACTGTATACTTTCCTATAGGATGCACCGTTACATTTCAACTATTCTTCGCTTGCCTCTCTATAAGTGCCACGAACGATTTACTCTGAGTATAATCGAGATCGTAAAATTTGGTCAGCTATTTAAGGCGGACCTGCTTCGGGGGTTACTCCAGTTGTAATCCGGATCTGTTTCTAGTTAGGTGCTAGTGTCGTAAAGTGTGCAGTACTTTATAAAGTCGATATGATAGAAATATTTAATTTAATATGGTTTGTGTTTTTCGTATTCCATCAATCGGTATTTCTGCAACTCAGAGTGTCTGTTTTTTTTATCGCTGCCGATGTATACTATCTTCTTAATCGTTTTACTAGTAGAATGCAGTTTTTTCTTCTTCTTATTTTAATTCTAATCACAATTTAATAAAGAAACTGAGGAATATTTCAGATAAAAGGACAACTGACTTAAGAGTATCTTCGGGCGCCCTTAACTCTGCTTAAATAATATATTTAATTATTTTAAATATACATTTATATACTTATAAGCTTAAAAGCATTTCTTCAAATATTTAAAGAATCATAATAAAGAGCATCCCTTAAAAATAAATGAAAAATTAATAGTTGAAATACATCAGCTCTGTCATTTAAGTTTGTTAAGCTATTAGGACCTATTTTTTTTATATTACTCATTTTAATTATTTTTTTTAATTAAAAAAAATTCATTTACCTTACAAAATAGTTCCTCTTAGAAACCAACAAACGTCATTAAACTCAAGCAACGCTTGGCAACATAAAATGTTGCTGGCAACATATTTCTATGTTGCGAACGCAATTGTTTTGTTGCTGTTTCTGCCGCTGCTGCTGCTGCGGTTGCTGGCGCTTTGTGCGAGACTCCTCGAAATCACTAAAAAAATAACAGCTGCGATTTCAGTACGCTTTGTGCGTTCGACGCGTGCGGTTCATATTGACGGATAACTTGGCCAAAATCCAATATATATATATAAATATATTTTAAAACAATTGGCCAAACGGATAACTTGGCTAAAGTGTTGTGAGTGCTGACTCCACTAACTGAATATGTGATTGTGTTTGTGTTTTCCACTTTGTTGTTGTTCTTGGTGTTTTAAGTGAGTGTGTGTGTGTGTGTGTGTGCAAAGGTGCCGCAAGTTTTGTAGGCGCGTGAGCTCCCATTACGCATAAATTACATATGTGACCGCGTTTCAGTTATAACAGATCAGCAGCTGCAGCAGCAGCAGCAGCAGCGGCAGCAGCAACAACAAGAGGAAAGCTGCAACAACTGTTGGCGACTCCTTGCAACAATTTGCTGTTTGCTGTTGGTTGTTGTTGCTGCTGTTGCGGTTTTTATTGGCGTTAAAGGTCGTTTACTTTTTGGCGGCATCAACAACTTTTGTTGTTGTTTTGATTTTCATCTGCCTGCATCAGATCGGCGTGTGTGTGTGCTAGCGTGCTTTTATGTGTGCGTGTGTGTATGTATGTATGTATGTGTGTGTGTGTGTGTGTGTGCGTGTGTATATTTTTATTAAACACACTTTCAATTTTCAATAAAAATCGTGCACGCTGATCGATGACGTCGATTTTGTTTGCATTACTCGTGACGATTTATATGCCCAGAATCGTGTTTGTGATAGCCCATAAAAAATCATATAATATATCTATCACTTATATATGTATGTATGTATGTGCCATATAAATACGTCCACAATTGACATGCATATATGGCATACGTTTATTTTGTATATGGCCATTCATATTTGTGCATTATTTTTTCGCTCTGATTTTTCGTCTTTTTATATCGAGTGCTAACCAAATTATATTCAATTATATACGCGTTTTTTATTTTTCGAAAAAAAAAAAGTTTTTTTAATTTAACGCGAATTAAATTTCACAAGTGTCAAGCAAATAAATGTGCGTACATGCATATATGTCTTTTGGTTGATAGATAAAAACAAATGGGAGGGTGCAGCAAGCATATTTGACATTGCACTCGTGTGACAACAGAATTGACATAAACATAATATTTTAAAATGAAGTAAAGTGCACGAAAATTAGTTTAAAATACTCTAGTTTACAGAGTTATGAAATATATATATATATATATATATATATATATATACATGAGAGATATATTATATATAAAATATACAATTTTTAGATCATAGAATATTTCAATTGATTTGTAAAAGTTATCAAGATTCCACAAACCTAATTATTTTTATTATTATTAATATTTTATTATTTAGTTATTGTTAATACACGCATTTTTTAAATAATAGAAATATAATAAAGTTTTAAAATTATAATCGAGACACTCAAAATTAAAATATTTAAAATTTAACTTGAAAATAAATGAATAAAATAATTATATCAGAAAAATAAATAAAATACATACAATACATAAAAAATAAAATACATACATAATTATTAAAGGCTACAAAATTATTTAAAAATGACAAAAATAATTAGAAAATAAAATTAGCAACGTAATTAAAAAAGTTTTATTATTACTTTTTTAATTATTATTATGTTTTAAATTACGTTGTTAATTTTATTTTTCTATTTATCTTTGTCATTTTTAAATAATGTTTTAGTTTTGAATAATTAGAAAAATAATAATTTATATAAAAATTATTTACAAATAAATATAAAAATATTATACAAATATTAATTTAAAAACCGCTAGATAAAGTAACAAAAATTTTATAAAAATTAAAGTAAGTAAATTATTATTAATAATTCTATAAAAATAAATTAAAATGATAATTTAAACAAATAAAATGGATTTATAAATTGAACTGTACAAATGTACAGAATTTATAAAAAATAAATAAAATACTAAAGTAAATTGAATTAAAATTGAACTTAGTATAAGACATGAACAATATGATAAGTACTTCCAGAAGATTACTTAAACTTATACAGATTTAAATATATTTGCATTTGAATAAAAAAAATGTTTATTTAATAAAAATATAATTTAATTTACCTTTAATATAAATATTAAACGTTTGCGGTAACAATTTACAATTCAGCAAAAGCCGCATCAACCATTGCTACTGATGACGATTTAGTGCAGCCAGACTTGATTTACAATAAAACAGAAATAAATTAAATAAAGTCTGTTCAAGTGTCAATGCACCCGACATGAGACTTGACGAAAATTAAATTGTAAAAAATCTACCGTGAAGCACGCACCAATTGCAATGGTCAAAGCAAAGTAATTATGTATGCCAATGTGGTAGCAAAATGTTCATAACACTTTAGCTGGAACAGAAAAAGTACGAACATACATACATACACACATATATATATGTATATAAATGTATGTATGTATGTATAATGAATAAAAAAGACACCGAAATCTCAGACATGCCATTACCATTGACAAGTGTCCGGATAGCTGAAGGTTCGAACTACCGTGCCACCCACTGACTGAGTGGCGCGTGTTTGGATTTTGATTTAGGCCCGCTGAGAGCTGAGAAATTCCCCATAGCAGATATATATATAACTATATATATATAAATATCTTTTTATTCTATGGAGGCACCTTTTGCGCATTTTTAATCAGACCCTGAGAGCGTTCACAGACTTCAAGTTTTTTGTTTCAATTTGTAATCCATCAAGAAACCTTTTTTTTTTTTTTAATCAGTAACCCCAATTGCTCTCACTCTTTCTCTTGTTGTCTCTCCCTCTCTCTCTCTTTCTGGAGTCATCAATTTTGGCAAATGTTCAGCAGCTGCAAAATTGCAGCCAATTTTAAAGAGTATAGAATGAAAAATTAAGCCTAAGTGCATTTCCAAGGCGATCCGCTTCACAGAGTGAATTGTTTAACGAGCTTCAGAGAGGAGGTGTCTGTGCTGCATTGTGACAGAGTATTTTAAAGAGGGGGGATAGAAGCTCTAACGATGACGACAGTTTATAAATATTACGCACAATCAACTAATTTTCATTATGTATGAAAAACAAGTGGAAGTTCAATAAAATGAATGTGACTATTAAATACACTAACTCAGAGTATAAATTGAAGTTAAAGAATCAATTTATACATATTTTTGTGAATGGAAACCTATTTTTTTTAGGTAAGCATATGTAAAAGCAATCTTTAAATATTACTCAAGCTGTTTCGCGTGACTTGCTCGTTAAATTCGCTGGAAAATAATAGGTCTTCAGATTTCTTTCAACCAATTGTCCTTAAGCAGTTCTGAGAAATTGTTCAATATTTTCATAAGAATTCTAAATAAAAACATATCTTGAAAAGGTTAAATGCTTACGTGAACGAACGCTCACGTAGCTTATGTAATATATGCATATATATATTTATATGCAATCATCTATTTATGTTTAAATTATTCAAACATATATAGATGTTCTGTTTCCTCAATATATAAATATAAAATATGTATAAAAATATATAAAATATCCAAATAAGAAAATGATTAAATATTATGAAATATTTGCTCATCTCAGTTACTGTGTGTAATCCAAGTCTGATAAATCAAGCTCAACTTGAGCTAATTGTCAATATTATCTTTACATTAAATTATTAATAAAAAATAAATACAAACTGGTATAAAAAAAAACTAAAATAAAAAAAATGCTCATCAAATATTAATCTTTAAAAGTTTTTAAAAATTATTTTTGTAATTTAATCATCTACAACTAAACTAAATTCGGATAATTGTCAAGATTTATATATAAGTTAAAAATATGAAATAAATAAATAAATTAATTAACTATTTAAAAATATAAAGTATTTGCTCATTATGAGCTCATCTCAGTTACTGTCTTCTTCGTCAAAGTTTTATAAATTATTCACAATTAAATTAAATCCTCAGCTATTTGTCAAGATTTTCTCAATTTCAATCTCAATTAAAAATGTCTTTAGCTTAGCGCACACAAAATTTGCTTACAGATGCCAAGTTATTAAAGTCAGTTTTTGTTTTTGCTTTTGAGTAATCCTAAAGCATTACAATTTAATCTATGCTGAAAATCCATGATAATCCCCATAGATTTAATAACATCTTGGAGTACGTGCTGCATCTGTCAATGGATGGATCCCAAATGCTTTAAAAGTGTATTTTGAAAATTCCAAAAAGAAGAAGAAGAAGAAAAATCATGAAAAAAATATAATGAAAACCAGTCTTGTGCGCTTTTGGTAGCGCAAAAATAAACATTTTCATTAAAATTTTATATTTATTGAATGGGTTGGCGACAATTCTTTTTTTTTTTTGATACGATGATGTGTGCTCGACCCGATATTTGTGCTGTGTTGTGGGCGTCGCAGCGTCTGCGACGGCTGCGGAAATCATTTGCTTAATGCTATGGAAAATTGCAGCGCAATTGACATGATTTCGCAAATAATCGGGCCTCTTCAAAATGTATACATATAAAGTCTATACATGTGTATATATATGGAGATGTATGCATATCTTCTGTGTCGCCTTGGCTTTAATCAAAGAAACAGCAACAGCTACAGCAAGTTTTTAATGATGCTACCACTTTGGCATAATTAGGGCAAATGGCAAAACGGGGAATTGCTTTTAAAGGGGTGTGAAGGCAATAAAAAAAAAAAAAAGGAAAAAACTCTCGCGTTCAGGTTGAAAGCAAAACTTTTCGAGTAAATGCAATTTGCGACACTTGCCGCAAATGGAAAATTTTCTGCTTCGTCTAAAGTACAAACTGAACAGCTTGCTTCACTGTCGTGTGTAAAGGTCTGTTCTGCTCTGGCAATTTATTTTTCATTTGTTTAAAGTATATTTCTATAGCACTGATTGATTGGAAATAAACAGCAAAAAGTTGTTCATTTTGGTAAAACTTAGCAGTAGCTAAATATATATGTCACTTGAAAAGTTTTTCTATGATAAGAGCAGAAAATGCTAGTTGGAATTTATATGAGAAATAATATGTATTTTAAAGACTGCGAGAACCTAGAGAATCTTAAATTTAGTGTGTATTTAACTAGATGTTATAGATTCTACTATATAGAGTCTATTATAGTTATAGATTGTACTAACTGAACTGTTTCAATCAGTTTTTTTTTATGGTAAATATACATAAATTTGATAATTAATTTTTTTTTTAAATTTTATTTTTATAAATATTTGTATATACCTAAATTTTATTAAATATAAAGTGACTCATAAAAATAGATAAATAAATAAATATATTTATTTATTAAATTATATATGTATATATATTTAATTATATATTAGATTATATCTACATATATTCGAATATCTACACTCTGCTCACACTTTGTAATTGAATGCTAATGGACAAAGCAATCTAATTAATCAGACCAAAGAGGTTCTCTGGCCAGCGTTGAGCTTGTTTAAGACTCTGCTTTATTTATAACATCATAAGTCCTTTGAGCATATCCTGACAGCTATAAATGTCACTGGCAATCGTTTGGCTCTCACTAATTTCTATACACAGACACTTCACAGACAGGCGACAGGCCACAGGCCACAAAAATTTCTGGGCAATTACTAGCCGCAAAATATAACCCAAAACTCAATAAAATAGAAAGAGCTTGTGAGTGGAAGTGAGATAGAGTGTGAGTGAGATAGATAGAGCAAGAGAGATTGGTATACAAATATTCTCTGTGTTCTGTGTGTGCCTGTGCTTGACGCTTAGCGCCTCAATTGCCCGAGCTCATAAAAATGTCTGCACAATTCAGCCACACAAGAAGATGAAAAACAACAAATTTCGAAAAAGTTCACAGCGTACTATTGTTATCTGTATAGAGTCCGTGGTCAGCGTGTCGTATACGCAATCAATTGTTGCAGCTGCTTTGGTCCGCTTTGTCCCCGCCTGACCTTTCGGTTTGACACTCTCTCGCACACAGTCTCATATCTGAACTGTAGCCTATTATTTTTGGCTTCTGCTTCTGTTTCGCTTCATTTGCTTTTGCTTTTATAGATCTGTTTTCTTTTTTATTTCTCTGCTCTCTTTTAGATTTCATTTTTGTCACAATTACAATTTGCTTAATCGAGTTTTGCGCACATTTTCAGGTCAGTTGGCAGCCTTTGTGTTCTGCTCTCTCACACAGAGAGTTTTCATTGATTTTCAACTGTCGCCAATCGAAGCAAAAATATATATTTTTTTTTTTCTGAAGTGAATTGAACTCGGTTGCCAAACAAATAAATATGGGATTCAATTCATTTGCAACAAAAAGACCAAAAATATGCATTGTAAAATCTGTCAATTTATGAGAGACTCAAGAGTAGCCAACAATATAGTATTGTTAACTGTAGATTGCATCTGCTCGATATACCAATGGATGTTTTCTTGAACTTTGAAAATGACAAAAAATGCATAGAAAATGCAAGAAAAGTCATTTGACTATGTCTCTTAGATAGTTCTTCTCATTTAGTTTGTACTGTTTGTGCTGGTCAAGCTTTAGCATTCAAGTAAGTTATTTGAAAGGAGCAAACGGCATTTCACATTAATATTAATTTATGTTTTTGATATTTATATACAAGCTTAATTATTGTAGCTCTTGTAGGTAGTAGTTATTAATATGTTTAGCTGAAGTCAAACAAGAGCTACCTAAAGACATTGGTTCATAATGAGCTTATGACTTTCATAAATCAACACACATACATATATATATATATATATATATATATTAGACTGACTCGCTGTGGAGTCTTTTAATAAGAGCTATAAGTAGCTATAAGAGAGACAGAGAGAGATAGAGAGAGAAGAAGAGAGAGTTAAGGAAAATATCGATACATTCATTGAGGTCAATATGTAAACAATTTTATTGAATTGAAATTTTGATTTTATGTGTTTAATATGAATATCTGTAAACTTCATTCATATATTCGAAGGTTCATAATTACCTTAAATATTGAAATTTTTTATTATGCTTATGTTTTACATTATTCTAAATATTTCTCAATTCCCATTTTATAACTTTACGTTAGCTGCAACTAAAAAGTCCTTTTTGTTTTTATAATGTTATTTTGTTATATAATTTAAATTGATTTTAATTTTTTATTCAATTGACTTAGATTCCATGTCTCCCAATTGTAACCAGAATACTTATGTATATAAATAAATATATATATATATTTTTTTTTTTTTAATATTTACTGCTGCTCTTGAGTAACCAAAAACAATAAGATTTCTCCTTTTTCTTAAATGTATTTATTATGTCGCTCACATGTTAACATTTGTGTTTCTCAGAGTTTTATTACTTGTTATGTATTATTATTATTCTTTTTTTTTAAGTGTTCAACCTTGAACATTTAGCTAGAGTGTGAAGAAGGTTTTATGGTTAAATTTTAATATTCAAATGAACAGAAACAGCTAGGAAGTTGAAGCTTTGAAAAGCTTTCATTTACCAAGTGAAATTTATATAATAAAATAACACTGAGAAGAGGATTACAATTTGCTATTAACTGCTAACATATTTAATTAGTTTGTTCCAATTTATGAGGTTAAGAAATCATTACACAACACATTCATTATGAAGGAAAGAAAGAAAGTTAATTATAACTCGTATTATGTCTAAAAATAGTTTTTTGTTATGTGAATCCTATATATTTGTCAAGTTTATGAGGCTTTGAAATTATTATGCAACATATTCATAATGAAGGAGTGAAAGAAAGTTAATTATAACTCGTATTATGACTAAAAATAGTTTTTTGTTATGCGAAAGTATAATCTCCCTATATAGTTGATATAGTAGTCAAGTTCTTAAAGATTCTTTAAGCCTCTTACAACTTAATTCAGCTTATCAGCTTAACTTTATTGAAGAGCAACTCAAGCAGCGCTTATGAATTGCATTACTAATTCACAATTATGGATTACATTTCTAGAAATATTCTAAAAATAAAAGAAAAAAAAAAATGAATGCAAAACTGTTGCGTTAAAGAACGAAAACATTTCAGACCTTTCATATGCCAGACAATTGACCCAAACTGCCAATAAAATTGAGTAGCATGAAATGTAAATAAGAAGGCTGCGCTAATAGCCCGATTATGATGGCTTCGTATGTGTATGTGTGTGTGTGTACGATGACGTTGCCAATTTGAGAGAACTGCTCGCTGATGAGCTGCGCATCAATCTCCCCAATGATTGTAATGAGAAAGCCATAAAATAAACAGTTGAATAATCAGCGATAATCGAATGTTGCCACGGGCTAAACACGATATTGATGCGATTGTAACCTAGAAACAAAAACAGCAACAACAACAACAACAATAACAATCATAACTGTTAACAATTACAAAAATATGAGCAGAGTCCAAGAAACCAGAAACAGTTCAGTTCAAGAAGATCAAAGCGTTCTCAAGTGCTCTTCGAATAAAAATTCTCGTTATGCTTCTTTTTTTTTTTTTTGTGTATTTTTGTTGCTTTCTTTAATAGCTGCAAGGTGTGAACTTTGATGTGGCATTCGCCACTTGAGCGATATGTGAAAAGTTCTTCAAATATTTCAGTTGAATTTTGATTATTTTTTTTCCAAATAACAAAATTACATTCAATCAAATTTGCATTTATTTCCGCTACTGAAATTGTAATAAACAAAATTTATGCAAAATAAATATTAAAATTTATTTTCAATATCCATTCATTGATTTTCCCAACAATTTTCAATTTCATCATCAAATTGCAAAGCGAAAAATCTCATTTAATTATTTAACTCCAAAAAGTCGCGCCAAAATAAAAATACTAAAATTAAATAAATTATGCAACAACTGTCATTAATAAAGTCGAGCGAAAAAAAAAAAATATCCCACAATGAATGAAGGTCAGCATAAAGCAGCATAAATGCAACAAAAACAACAGCTGCAACAGCAGCAGCAGCAGCAACAACAACGACAAATTAAAGCTGCATTTTGTGTTGAAATACCAGTTTTGTATTTGGTGAGCTGCACTTGAAATTCAAGTGAAACAAAATAAAAAGAAAAACAAAATCAAGTGAGAACACACGCATTGGTTTTGCTCAACTTTGGCATACTCTATAAAGAGTAGGCTGTTTTTGCTACACACTCTAAGCATCTATTCTCGAAAATCTATTAAATCAGGACATTTTCAAATGGGGGTGTAGCTCAGTTGGTAGAGCGCTCGTTAAGCATGCGAGAGGTACGAGGATCGATGCCTCGCATCTCCAAAGGATATTATTTTTTATTTTATTTTTTTATTTTATTTATTTATTTTTTAATTTTGCATTTAAAGATTTTAGTCAAAAGAAGTGAAATTATTTAATTTCATTTTATTTCAGGTGTACAACAAAGAAGAAAGAGAGATAAATGAAAAAGTTTTTTTTAGGATTCATAATAAAAGTAAAATAATAGCAACAGCAAAGCCTTGGTAGATGTCTTCTCTAAACAACTGCGAGTGTAGATAAATAATTATATAAAGAACTACAGATATTGTTTTTTAAGCGAAACAATAAGATTTAATAGTAATTATATATTTAATAGTAATTATATATTAAAAATTAAATTTATAAACATTGTTTTATCATTTTTTTTTTGCTCGACAGCTAAAAAGAGGTGTCTCAAGCATAGGTTGAAAAGTTATATCTGAACATGTAATTTTCTTTAGCACCATATTTATATTTTAAGTCCGAAATGCTTTGCATTCCTCAGCATAAAAAGCCAATACATGCACATTTTAAATCAATGTTTAATATTTTAAGTATTTTCATATACTAAAAAATAAAATAAAAAATACATAAATAAATAAAAAAAATAAAATAAATAAAAAATAATAATATTAAAAAATACGAAATAAATAGATTATCCATCGCTCCAAATAAAAGATAAGCCATATAAATATTATACACAATTTTATAAAAGCTGCAATTATTATATAAAAAAATATTTCGTATGACATTTAATATTAAAATTAGTTTTCAAAATATTTTACATATTTATATTAACAATTTCATCAAAATCAAAATAATCCATTGAACAAAATCTGAATAAAACCAATATACCCCGCTTAAGACATTATGAGCACGCATAAAAAATCTCAACTAAAATATTGACGTTGCGCCGTTTAGTTTTCAGTGCGAAAAAATTGTTTGTAGCGGACTTTTCTTTGCTTTTGGCCATTGAAATTGAAAATGATTTAATCACTGTGCCAAGCCCCGAAGCGTAGCTCGACACCTTTTTCGAGTATGAGTTTTAGATTTTTGTGTGAATTTAAAAATCTATATATTAAATACATGAAATCTATATAGATACATACATACACATATATCAACTCTTATGTGTCAACAGCAATTTTCTGTTGAACTCACAAAAAATCCTGCACTGGATTGCATTTCATATTTTTGCTCGAGGGCGTGGCTGTCTTAAGAGATATTTTTTCTTATAATTAATCGATGTGTGTGCAGCAATTTATGTGATTTTCAAGAAAATTTGATGTCTTTTGAGTTATGTATGTGTGTGGGTTGAAAATTTGTAGCATTGAAGTGCGTAGAAACACGTGTGCCTATAAATTTGATCATGTGTGTATGCTGCGTGTGTCTGTGTGTGTGTGTGTTAGTTATAACGTGGTCATATATCAATTACAGTCATAGTCACAACAAATCGTGTGACAATTAAAAATTGGCATGCGTTCAACTGTAATAATTTGCATATGCCATGAGAGCGGCTTAGATAAAGAGCTTAGCATTTCAATATGATTTGCTATTTAAGTACTTAGATAATCGCTGGCATCTACAATTCACGGATTTATCACAGACAATGCGCACTCAATGTCAGGCTAAATATGGCTAAACAATGGCTGAGAGGTGAAAATATTATTGACAGTACACAATTATAGAAAGTTTTTCATTAATATGAACACCATAGATCACACCTTTTGTTCTATAAGATTTGATTTAGAGTCGAGTAGGAAGTTGAAGTTTTATTTGGATTTGATGGACGTTGTCTAGTAATCAATGATTTGATTATTATATAATGGCAATAATGTAAACCAATTTATGTCATGAGAAGTTTAGCTTGAAATGAAATTCAATTGGAAAAATATTATAAGAATAATAATTGAATTTTATGCATTTTAATTAATTTTTTTAAATTGAATTATTATATGAATGGGAAGGTCTTGTGAAATGTAGTAAAAAATAAATATATTTTTATAAAATAATTTAATAAATAATAAATAAGAAAAAATAAATATAATTATATAAAATAATTTAGTTATTATTTTATGTAATAATGTTTTTTTTTTTTTTGTAATTATTTATTTTATTTATTTTTTATTATTTTGTATCTTGTCTTCTTATTTTATTTTATTTTTTTCATATTTATTATCACTTTGTGCATTTTTCAAGCAAATTGTATTAAATGAAATTAAGAATAAAATGAAGTTGAGAAACACATCATTCTCATAATTTTAAATAATATAAATTATATCTGGAAAAATGTAAATAAATATATAAAAATAAGAATAATAATAATACTTTTAAAAAATGCCGTGATAATTGCAGAGAAAGGCAGAGTTAAAAGGCAATCAAATACATTTAGTAAAATCAGATGTATATAAATAAGTCTGTTTTTCTAAATATGTTTATGATTACTTATTTAACTACACACTTCACCCTCTCAAATCTATTTAAAAAATTTTTTTTCTTATATTGACATCTGTCTCAAAATTGGGCCATTTCACACCAAGAACACAACCTCAGCCAAACTGTCAAAGTCTATAAACAGCTTATGTCTGTATATATATATAAATATATTTGATTAAGAGTAAACAAAATCCTTTCGGTTATTATTGGCACTCGGTAGACGCGTTTGCCACAGCCGTTGCCAGACAAGTTATGGGAAACGTTTTTGGCCAAACCGCCCAAAATGGGAACCAAAACAAAACCAATCAGTCGCCCCTCGCTGCTGCCTTTCATGCACGCCGGCCAGGGCCAGACACGTGTGTGCGCATTTGGATGCCTTTTCGAAACTTTTGTGTGTTGTTTCCTTCTCTTCTACCTTTTCCTTATTTCACACCCACTCAAGCAAAATTTCAACGTAAATATTTGCATTTTGCGGCTTCGTTGTGTTGGGAAATCGGAAAATCTAAAGGCAAAGCAAAAAGTGAAATTATTAAAATCATCATTTTTTGTAGGTTTTTTTTTATATAGAATTCGTATTAATATAATTTAAGTAAAGCACTTGGCTTACCTAAACTCTAATTAAGGAAGCCAAAGAAAAATATAATAATTGATATGGAATTATTTTCTTTCATTGTTAAAACTAGTATGGGTTGAGTTTGGTTTAATATTTATTAAAATTCACAAGTAACCGCTCAAAACCTAAAATTATACTCTCTCGCTCATGCTCTGAACATGTATTTGTAAGTAAAAACTCTAGCATTGGATGCTGGCTCAATGAGTGTCAGTAATTAAGCAGATAAGTCAAAGAGTCTATACCAATGATGTTCAATTTCTCACATACTCTTGCACACATTCAGAGTCAGGTACGTTATTGATGTGTTTAGCGAAGATAACTCTCGTTTACACACCAATACATACACAAAAGAATTTTTACTTCGTAAAAGTTAATCAAACGTTCGGGGAAGAGCCAGAGCGAAAAAGCTGTATGATCGCTAATGAACTCGTTTAAGAACCTATGCCATCGATTGCTCTCTGAGTTTTTGCTTACTGTGAGTGAATGACTTTTATTTGCAGACATTAAAAGAGATCAGCAGACATTTGCGAGCTCTGATTTATAATAATTATTTTATTTAAGAAATATGATATTGAATAACATTTCGATGAAGTTTTATTATCTATTACATTTAGAAGAATCAAATTCTAAATTAAACATTTTTTTTCGAATTTCAAGTGTGAGAAATAGAGAAATAAAAACTGAAAAAATAAATAAAAAATTCTATAAAATAAATGCACTTTATAAAAAAAAAAAATAAAAAAATTCTTACTCAAAATAAAAAAATATATATATAATATCTAAAAATTAAATAAAAATTTATAAGTTGAAAAAATGTAAATTAATAATAAATAATATTTAAAAAACTTGAACAGCTAGTTCCAATAGTTGCTACAAATCTATAAATATAAACTATAAACTTTGATAAATTTTTGTTTAAATGTAAAGAAAACTTAAATAATGATGATTGATTGAAAATTAATTTAATATATTTAAAAAAAAGGCTATATAATTTATTCATAAGCTTAGTGAACTATTTATAAACCTGGTGAACTATTTATAAATCAATAAACTATAAAATCTATAAACATTTTTAAAAATTTATAAATTTTAACAACAAATTCTTGCAAAGCCTATAAACAATTGGATAAAACATATTTCAACAGCTCGTCGCCAATCTGTGCAAACTCTGTCGAAAACTCATTAAACAACATAGCAAATATTTAGTGTTTATGTCGATAATCGAACCAAATAAATACGCAGCTATACGAATATATATATATATATATGTATATTGTTTACAATTAGCGGAAACCACGTCCGATTATTTATGAATGATTTTCTTTTTTTTTTTTTTTATTTGAACTCATAAATTGAGAACAGAATACAGAAGCGATACGTTTGAATGCGATTAGGAGGGCAATTCAATTGATTGCAACAATAATATCAAAGACTCGAAGTAGCCCAACTTCGTATATCCTTTGCTGTTGTTGTTGTTGTTGCTTACGGTTGCCATTGACGAGGTCAGCGGCACATAAACATGCCATAAATCATCGGATCAGTAGTGTGAGCTAAATGGAGGCGCATTGCCAAGGATTTCGAGGAAGAAATGTCTTTTATTTCCGCAGCGAGGCGTATGGCAGTTGGTCGTGGGAGAAGGTGGGGACCTCTCCACATTTAATATCTTGACATTCGTGATATATTTGCTGTTAGTTTGGTCATGCTATTTAGCTATCGTTTTATTCCTGCTTTGGCCACATTGCTGCCTCAATTTGAAGCTTTGAGCATTGTAAAAATTCAAAAACTGTCAACAGCTTCCATTAATTAACTGTTTTTGTGCAATCAGCGTTTGGCCAATGGGCGTGGTAGCTGTCAAATTTGTCATTCATCAGCTGCGCTTTGTGCGCTCCACAGTCTCTGCTCTTGTAGTCTTTGCCATGCTCATTCTCATTCCAGTTCTCTTCATCTGGTTTTCCTTTATCTGCTTCTTTTGTTTCCGACAGTTGGCCACTAAATGACCCATTTTGTGTTTTGTGTTTGGGGTCTGCTGTTTGTCTGGCATATATGCATGTGGCTGAAGTGATTGTTAATTACCTCTCGAGAGATTAAAAAGCGAGCGAAAATGAATGCATTGCGTTTGCTTAGATTTTATTTGTAAAATTTTAACACTTTAAATAAATGAATAAATAATATAGTCAATGTATTTAAATTTTATAAAAAAAAAAAAATAAAATAAATGAAATTAATTTTAATAGCAAAACTAATTAAGAATTTAAATTCGAAAATGTATTTCTTTTAATTTTATATATATATTATAATCAAATTTATTTTAATAGTAAAACTAATTATGAATTTACATTTTTTTTGCAAAATGTTTAGCTAGCTGGAACTTAGAATAAAAATATAATATTAATAATATATATATATATATAATATAATATTAATAATATATATATATAATATAATATTAATAAAAATAAAAATATATATAAAATTTAAAAAAAAAAATTAATTAATAAATAAAATAAATAGGCACACGTATCAATTGAAAAAAAAACCTAGGCTTTTATTTTTATTTTTAAGTAATTTTGGAGTATGCATAATGTATGAATCTATTAATAATAAATATATTATACTATACATATAATATACTATACATACTTTTAAATGCATTATTTATTTATTATTTTCACAATTTATATATGCTTGCAAATTATATTAGGATAATTATCAAAGTTTTTTTTTCTGTATTAATATTTCTTTTCATATTTTATATACTAATAAAAAAATTACTAAAAATAAATATATTAAATTACTATTTTGAGCTGTATGAAAATGTAAAAAGAAAACTGGTCTCAAATGCTTTTATTTAGCTAACTATTGACAATACACAAAATGAGTTTCCTAATTGAAAACTCGACCGATAATTGTTTACTTTGCGTATACGTATTGTTGTCCATATGAACATTTTATGTATATGCATTTGACGGACAATAGAGTATTGCATACAAAATGTTCTAAACTAAACTATTACCAATTCCAAATCTTTTCAAGAGCCCAACAAATACCGTTAGTAAATACACTCAAAAAAAAAAAAAAAAACCAAGAACGACATCAAAAGTGAAGCGAAGCAAACGAATTGCAAAAACCAACAATATGCAAACACAATGAAATGCAGCAGAAGCAGAAAGTGAATGTAAATAAATAAAAAAAAAAGCAAATAAATACAAAATAAAATACAGAAAAGTGAACGAAAAAACGTGCAAAGCAATAACAACAATCACAACAACAACTCGACTAACGGCAACGGCAACGGCAACAATAACAACAACAAGCAGAGCGAAAAATCATGAGCGAGAAACGAATTGCGCACAAAACTGTCATCAAATGACAAATGCTTGACAGCATCAATCAGCAACAGCGACGGCAACTGCGACGCCAACAGCGACGGCGACAGAGATGGCAGCGCATGGTCGACGCCGCCACTGCCGCCGCAAGCATTTACGCAGCGACGCCGGCAGAGCAGCAGCAGCAGCAGCAACAGCAGCAAAATTAACAGCCGGCGGTTTCAAGCATGATCTGTTGACATTTCAGCTGCCGCTGCCGCTGTCGCTGCCTCTGCTGCTGTTGCTGTCTCTGCTGCTGATGCGGGTCACAGCTGCGCTGTCGACGCCGACGTCGCTGCATTTAAATGAAACCAAAGAAAATCGTAATACTGCCAAGCAACTTAACGGCATAAGTGTCTACAATATGTCTGCCACACCCACAGCCACGCCCACAGTCACACCCACAGCGACAGCCCCCGGCATTAGGGAAAACGTTATGCTGCCCTCATTGGATCCGGAGCGTGAGGCGCAAATACTATACGAAAAATCGCTGCAGGAATATCACGGTAGTCAGCACGCCAAGGCAACGGCGGCGGCTGCTGCTGCTGCTGCTGCTGCCGCCAGTGGTAACAGCGACGTCGGCAGCAACGTCAGCGGTGGCAGCAACAACACCAGCAAAACAAATGCACACACTGTGCACAGCGTCTGCGAGCTGTGGCTGCAGAAGCATTGCCACTGCACCGGCAGTCTGGAGAATCTGAAGCTGAGCTGTCGCAGCATTGGCATCCTGGCTGTGCCTGTTAATTTACCCAGCGAGGTAATAATTCTGTAAGTATCAAACTAATTGCTAAGCAGAGATATTTACACACATAATTTAACTAGTTAGTTGGTAATGAAAGACAACCAAAAAAATGGAACACCTGCGGAATGTTTTTGTTATATTGTAGATATAGATAGATATAGTTATAGCTGCAGTTCGTTAATTTTTTTTATTAATAATTGCTTTAATAATATTATTACTATTGAATATAGGTTAGTTATCTTTTATATAAAACTTCACTTTTAATAAATTATTATTATTATTTTATTTTTTCTTTTATTTTGTATTCAGTTTAACGCTTGCAGTTTTTTGTCTAAGAGTCTATTGCGTTTTAGCTAAGCTAGCTTAAGAGTTATCTATACTCTTTAACTCTAGACTTATTTATTATTAATTTTATGCTATTCTCGAGCTTCGCTGCATCTCAGATGATTAATTATTATAAATATTTTGTTTATTAAAGATTATCAATATTTTTCTGCGACGATTTTATTTTTTTAATATTAACATCTTTTATATATATGTATATATTTTATTAATTTTTTTATTTTATTTTTCCATTGGTTTTTTTGTTTTAAATTATATTAACATTATTACTATAATTATAAGTTATTTTTCATATTATTTGTTTTTTAATAATTACTATTTTTTTTTTGTTGTCGGCAATCATCTTTTGATTCGTTACTCGATCAGTAATATATATAGTCAGTAATAATAATATTGACGTCATATGTATGTAAATAGCTTTGAAGAAGACTTCCGGTAGCAGACCAAAAAAATTGGCATAAAAGTCATAAAACACAATTAAATTCTTATTGCTCGTTTCACAAGTGAAAAGAGTATATTGGCTACATAAAAATCCCATTTGACTGTCTGTTCGTCTGTCCATTTGTGTGTATGAAAACACAAGACATTTTCCTAAGTTGGAATAAACCTTAATCTATGAAGAAATTAATTCTGGTCTAAAATTTTATATTTTAATTAAGTAATAAAATGAAGTGTTACTAATATTAATCTAATATTTACTTACTTTTATCTTTATCAATAATATTTTATTTTATTTTTATTTTTTAATTTATGTTTTTTTATTAATATTACTTAAATTGTAATTAAAATCATCTTTTTAAATATTACCGCATTTTTTTTTAATTACTATGAAAATAAGTCATTTAATTTGGACGAACATTTAGTTTTCACTCTTAAATATTTTGATGAATTTTTCCTTTGTTCAAATCTAACCCAAAAAGTCGAGCAAATCGAATGCTTAACTGTGTTCCAAATATCAACTATTAATGCGCAATGATCTAAATCGATTTCATTATTAAGCGATTAGTGTGTTAACTGAGGGAATTAGAGACAAAAGTATTTTGGTTGCCTAAATTCCGCATATTCCCATTCGTATTCGTATAATTACAAGTCAATTTCGCAGTGTTGTCGAATCGGTTTCTTTATTTTATTTATTTTTATTTTTGTGCTTTTTTTTTCTTTTTTTTGTTTCGCATCTGTTTTGGCATGCGGTTTAATCTAATTACACATACGCCACGTTGTGCGAGGTTTCATAATCGTACGCTCGATTTTCAGCTAAGACTTGTGGCTCGTATGTCAGTCACGTTTTCTTGCCGTAGCACAAAAAAAAAAAAAAAAAACGAAAACCTCTCAAAGGAGTTAGGCTTCCCGTTTTTGGCTACCCCGCTGATTAATGGCCAAAGCAAACTCTGGCCATAAATAAATAAATAAATAGATAAATAAATTATTTATTAATTAACGCATCGCTTGGCGACAGTTACCCCAAAAATAAATCGAGCTTTAAATATGACTACTGTCTGGCCAAATGAAATATGTCTGTGGCACGTTGCATTTCCCATTTGCCAATTGCCAATTGCCAACTGGCAACTGGCAACTGGCGAATTGTTGCCGCAGTTCATCTTCATATTTTACCCATTTCCTCATTCAATACGTTTTTTTTAATGCCATTTAGCGTTTGATTGATGGTCTAGAGAAAAGTTTTTCGGCTTTGAAATGGTTGGCAACCTTTTCTATTCATCACATAATATTTTATTTCCCGTGCGATTGGCTTATTGAAATTGATAGATGGCCCATCTTGAAATATAAATTTACTCCCCACAAAACATATTAATTTGTTTATTATTTTTTGTCTTTACAGCGACTTGGGCAACAACAATTTGACCAGATTGGAGGCTAATTCATTTTTCATGGTGCCACATCTCGAGGAGCTGTAAGTATGACAAAGGGTCGAAGTTTTTCATTTTGACCCGCACAACTTTATTATAAATCTACTTGGATTTATTGTACATTTTTATGTGCAAAAATTTGTGAGGATATATGAAGAGTAATAAAAGTAAGAGCGCTCTGGTTAGTAGAGTTCGATGGGGTAGATACGCTTATTGGGTATACAACTATTTTTATTACAAATTAAATTCTCTTTTTTTTTTTTGTTGAAGCTTAATAAAAAAGATCTATTTCAGTTAAACAAAATATGTATAATACTACTAATGATCGAACATAACAGAGTTGAAATAAATTTAACTAAGAATATACAAGTTATCATATTGCGAATATCATTATCCAAACTTTAAAAAATTAATAAATTTAGTAAAATTTTGTTAAAATTAATTTGAATATTTTAACGAATTCTGACCATTGTTTAATTTTGTTTTAAGTCTTTAATAATACCAAAATAATTAAAATGTAAAAAGAAAAAATGTATATATATTATCCAAGCTACAACTTGAAGATAAATGAAATTGTTCTTGTAATTCTCTTGTAAATGAGCTTATTAATTCAACTTATATTTTAAAAATATTTACAAGACTTAAACAAAATTTTGAATCGAATAATTTGAATGTTTAAACAAATTCTGATCTTCATTTAAGTTCAGTATAAAAATTAATAAATATATAAAAAGCTTTTATGAACTAAAAAAAAAATTAAGCGAACTTTACAATACCTTACAATAAATCACATTTATCTAGTAATGCTCTCAAGGCGATATTCATTTTTATGAAAATAATGAATAAAGCTTATTAATGCAACTTATATTTTATTAAAATATAATCCACAATAGAAAAAAAAAGTTGATATAATAAATGGTTCTATTTGACATTCCCGGCTCTCATCTCAGACCACAGCATAATTCACACACTCCCCACCTCCACCACAGACTTTTCTATTGTGCCTCTAACCACAAGTCATTGTGCCACACCCACTTTTTTAATCTGTATATTAAGCGGCCAGTGTTTGTTGCAAAACAACACAAAAATTATGGGGAAAAACAAAGGCGACAACAACGGGGCGCAAAACTTTCATTGTTGCCTGTCATGAGCGCAGCGACTCATTATTCAATTTCACAGCGAACACCCCTACCCCACTCTGCCCTGACCTAACCTATACCATCCTAACCTCGCCTACCATATCCTACCCTAGCCTAATCTAACCTACCCAAACCCTCCTTCAAAAAACAAAAAATCACAGTGGTCAGCTGTGGGTTGGTTAGACAGGCGAGTGGCCAAGCTATATAAATTACTTGATTATGTTTTATATAAACACTCAGAGAAAACATTTAAAAATTAAATTATAATAATAAAATAAATAAAAAGTTAATAAATTCATTTAATAGTATATTAAATATATTGAAAATATTTAAAAATTAAATTATAATAATAAAATAAATAAAAAGTTAATAAATTCATTTAATAGTATATTAAATATATTGAAAATATTTAAAAATTAAATTATAATAATAAAATAAATAAAAAGTAAATAAATTCATTTAATAGTATATTAAATATATTGAAACTAAGTTTAGGTTAATTGAAATTCTGAAATTAGAATCTTAGTCAGTTTAAGTTTTATTTTTAAAAAATTATAATTATTATAATAATTTTTTTTTGAATATAATTTTTGTATTATTTATTAAAAATGTTTTTTTTTCGTTTATTAAATTTTTAACCGTATGACTTAATAAATAAAGAGAGAAATCAAATTTTATTTTATTTATGATGATGTGAGTTTTTGTTTTTTTTTTTTATTTTTTTTTAAGATATTTATAAAAAATAATTCAAGTTTTTATTTAATTTTTTTTAATTGGCAACCTTTATCATTATTTTCCACTAAGCAAAAAAATGGATTAGCTTTGCCGAATGTTTATCTCAAAATTTAAAAATAATTAGTTTTATTATGATGTAATTCATGTAAAATTTACTTTAAGAAAATCAAAAGTAAATTATAAATTGAAGGCAAATATACAATAAAAACAAAATGTTATAATATGTATTGTTAAGAAAAACTTCAAAGTATCTAGATGCACTGGATTTTCTATTTTCTCTGTGTATATCAACATATACGTATGCGTATTTCAGCGCCTTGACTTACGATTAATTACTCAGGCTGTTATCCTTGCAATTTCCTGCACTTTCGAGTTTCGCCTTTCGCTATTCGCCTTGCACCATTTGCCATTTGCCATTTGCCATTCGCCTTAGGAATCTTGTTGACCAAGGGAAGGTTTTGTCTATTTGCAGAACATTGTCGGACAATAGCATCATTAATATGGATCCGTATACGTTTTATGGCTTGGCCAAATTGAAGCGTTTAAATTTGCAAAATTGCGGCCTTAAAACGCTCGCGCCGCATTCATTTCAAGGACTCAGTCAGCTTGTCAGCCTGTAAGTATTAAAATGCCAACTCAAATTGTTATCTACAAATGTGTGTGTGTGTGTGTGTGTACGTGTGTGTGTGTGTGTGTGTGTGTGTGTGTGTGTGTGCGAGTGTGCATTTGTGTGTTTGTGTATATATTTTTAATGTTTGCTTTTAAGCGTTACCCAGTAAGGATGCAGCCGCAGGCTGACGACAGACGCCTGCAGGATCAATTAGTACGCTTGCTGCCATTTAGCTTACTGACTGCACACACACACACACACATCAAGCACTTGCCAGTAATTACACGCTATTTTGTTGATATTTTACGCTTTTCTATTTCCTTGACTCTCACATCCATGTACAATCGTTCACATATATATATATATATATATATCTTTCTATATATATATGAACATATATATATATAAATGTTTTTACACCCATTGCACCACCCAACCACCCAAACCATTTACTCGGCATCACAGTCAATTGAATGGCAACGCCCTGGTCAGCCTGGATGGCAACTGTTTGGGCAACCTGCAGCAGCTGCGCTCCTTGCGCCTCGAGGGGAATCTCTTCTATCGCATTCCAACAAACGCTTTGGCCGGACTCAAAACTCTTGAAGCACTGTGAGCTTTTTTGTATATTTTATTATTTTTATTTCATTTTGTTTCTCTTACACTTTCTTTAATATGCCACAATTCACTTGTTGATGTTATATCTCAATTATTATCTATTAATATAATTTTTTCTATTACCTTTTTTAATAATCTGCATTGCGATATTTGCTCGTTGATACTTTGATAAATTATTTATAAAATTTGTATATATTAAAAAAAAAATTAATAAATTTCTTTTATAAATTTGTATAAATTTT
This sequence comes from Drosophila stalkeri, assembly GCA_035047405.1. NCBI lineage: Eukaryota > Metazoa > Arthropoda > Insecta > Diptera > Drosophilidae > Drosophila > Drosophila stalkeri. Next base: position 21,458,041 of record JAWNPR010000039.1, read on the forward strand.
TTATTACATTTTTTCACTTTTATTTATCATTCTTCAAGTTGAATGGATTTACAATTTCTGTATCAATATTTAACTTTTCAATAATTTCTACAATTTGCATGCTTCACAAATTGATAATCCTGCTAACTATTAAGATCAATATTCATATAATTATGCATTTCGTCTAAATCTGTATTTATTTTATATATTTATATACCAGCTTAGCCGTCGCAATTAGTAAATTTGCTTTTTGTGTGTTTTTCGTGCGGTTTTTTTCCTGCACAAAATTGTCAGGGCTTAATTGTAAAATGCACTGGGCAATTAAATCATGTAAAATTGGCTGACACTAAGCCAATATTAAGTTTGATGGCATAATTAATCAATATACGAAATATTTAATTCTATATTAGTTTATGTAGCATACTCTTCGGCGGTGCATAAAATTAAATATTTTTTATTTTAGATTTTATTCTCTTTTTATATAATATTAATAAAAATGTATAAATTATGAAAAATATAGCAATTATTAAATTAATATAATATTAATTATCATTTTACTAACAAGTTATAAACATGTTCAATATTTATATTTTATTTATAAATATTTAATATTATTAAATCTAAAATATTTAAATAATTTCCATTATATATTATATTGATGAAAATATTATTTTTTTTTTTTTAATTTTATATTTTTTATACTTTATATATTTCTATTTTTTTTTTTTTTTTTTTTTAATATTTTCAATGCAATCAGCTTATATATATATATAAAAAAAAAATTATTAAATGCAATAGAGAAAGAAATTTCTAGCTTCAATTTGATATGCCATTAACTTAATGTGCATGTCTTTAGCTCAAGCTTGAAGCTCTTAAGACAATAGTAATTTACAATCTCTAACCATAACTTATAAACTTATTCAATTGCTCATCTCTCTTACTATCTTTCGCTAAAACTTTGAAATATAACCAAAAGCATTTGCTCATAAAAATCTCGATTACTCATATTTTCCCTTTTCTTTTCTCTATTCATTCTCATCCATAATGCGCACTCATTAATGGACTCAAAATGCTTAGCAATTTGGGCAGCAATTTGTTGACAATAATAAACGATGAAGACTTTCCACGAATGCCAAATTTGATCGTGCTGTAAGTAGAACGTTAGCTAATAATAAATTCATTTCATATATATCATATACATGTATATATATATATAATTTATTTTTCAGTTTACTAAAGCGAAATCAAATCATGAAAATCTCAGCGGGCGCTCTCAAGAATTTAACGGCCTTAAAAGTTTTGTAAGTATGAGATGCCAAACCAAACAACAAATACTTTAAGAACTTCAGAAACATATATGTATATAAACATGCACATACATATATGACTTGACAGCACTGAACAGGACGGAACAGGATGTTAGTGTATAGAACAGAATACCCATGAAGTGATGTACAAAAACAAAAAAAAAACAAAAAAAATGAAAGAAAAGAAATTGCAAGTGATAGTCCAGTTAGGGAATATGAAAACTTTAGAATAGAAAATACTCTTTCAAGGCTTGATTATAAATATTAAAGATCAATAATAAAGAAAGGTAGTCAAGTCTATTGATAAAGAAAAATAAGAGAATAATATTATAAAAATAAAAAGACAATTTGACATAATATAACTCGCCTGCATAAAATAACGCTTAAATATCTAAACACAAAAAAATCAAATAAAATTATAAAAAAGATTTGAGAAATGAAGAAATATTTATATGACTACTTAAACTATTTACATTATTTCACAAAAAGTCTAAAAGAATTTTTTCTTTCTTTTTTTTCTTAGTGATATCTTTTGACGTATAAAGTTGCATGATGTCTAGGTTATAGTTGCATATATATTAAAATTATTTCTTTTTATTTTAAAATCTTTTAAGAGTATTTAAATATTCTATTAGCCGGCTGCGCCACAAAACCTCATATGAAAGTTTCAATACTTGAGGGTGTAAACAGTTGAGACTTGAAGTGCTAGTGAAAATGGTGTTTATCCGTTTTATTTCGTGTAATACTCAGTAAATTACTTACAGAGTGTATGCTGGACTGGAAAAAAAAATGTATAAATATATATAAATGATAATTATAAACACTCGAGCTAGCCATTTTATTCATTTTGTCTCTAGCTTAAATTTAGATATAATATATATATATATATATATATATATATATATATATATATATATATATATATATATATATATATATTTTTTATTTTTTTTTTGTTTTTTGTTTTTTAATATCTCTTCTTATTCCTATAATTTTTAAAACTATCAATAAGTTAAAAAAAAACTCCTTGTAATTCCTTAGTAAATATTCAATAATATCCTCCATTCATTCTATAGAAACTTTTAGTCTATCAAAAATTGCCATTTGCTCGTTTTTTTTTTTTGAGCTTGAGCGAATAAATTTCAATTTTAGAGCAAAGCGTGGAAAACTTTTTTCCTGTGTTAGAGTTGCGACAGCTTAAATCGTCGTCGCCGCTGCTTGCGTCGCAGTTGCAGTCGTCACTGACGTCGCTGTTTCTGCTTACCGCAAATTTTTGGCTCATGCGTTGCATACTTTGGGGCGGGCGCATTAAACAAACTCGAGGGCTGCAGACGATGACAAATATGCAAATTTATGTTGCGGCTGACAGACATGCGAAGTGAACCAAACCGACAAACTATGTTGAATATATCTAAGTATAAATATTTATATATATATATATATATATATATGTATACTAAGGTATACAGGGTTTGTGGGGCATTCGCTGCAACTGCAACAGCAACTGCATCAGAAGAAGAATGCATCAAGTGAAAGTGAAAAACTTTTGCCGTGCCACACGTAAATCTGTGTTGAAAAGTATCAAGGAATTTTCCGTATGCATTTTCCCCAATGATTTATGAGCTTTAACAAACACAAGCAGACTGCGGCGATAGCAACTCCACCATAAACTCCCTCGACACGCCTTTCTCTCTAAGTTGCGTGTCTGTAACGCGTTGGCCAAGTGAAAGTTTTTTTTTTTAATGCCAGTCACGCATATTGAGAGAAAGCAGAGTCAACTAGTGCTGGGGTGGTGTTCATATATATATATATATATATATATATATACGCGTATTAATATGTATTAATGGAAAGTAGAGCTAAAAAAATTAGAATATGAACTGATAAATATATGTAGAGTAAAACATACAGAGAAAATATTTATTGTTATTAACTAGAAGCCAGAAAATAAAGGAAAATGTAATTACTGTTTAATAAATAAATTAATTAATTAATTAATAAAATAAAAAAAATAAATAAATAGAAAATAATAATATCATATAAATATATATTTTTTAAACAAAGAAAAAATATTAAAATAAATAATAAAAAATATCTTATTTTGAACACTTTGAATTTTAATGTATGTTAAATTAAAATAATAAAAATAAAATATAATAAAAATTAAAAAATAGAAAAAGCAAACTCTTTTCTACTTGGCTAAAATAAAAAATAAATTTAATATAGTTTATTAACAATATATATGTAAAGTTTCATCATAAAAACTAAAAAAAGTAAATGTATATAGTAAGTGCCTAAATTTGCAGTTAATATATATTTTTCAATTAAAAAAGCTTAAATTAGATATGATATTATCTCTATAGGGGACTAGCTTCGCCTGCTTTGCCCAACTCAGTTTTTAATAAATCATATCGTAGTATATATTTGTTTCTACAAAATAACAAAATTCGTTTTGAGCTCTGTATAGTCGTGACATATTTTAACTATAGTCTTTCCTAATATTAAATTCATACAAGTATTTAAAAAATGTAGACAAATATACTTTATTTATTGCATGCAAATGCACATATATCTTATTTTAAAAAAAATGCACTTTAAATTTATATAATTTTCTTTACTATTTTAATATATTTTCACCCTCACGTATAATTGAAATCAATGCACTTTGCTCGAAACTGAACTTTATAGCTATATCATGCATAAATTTGCATCCAACACACACAAACAGTTGGGGCTAGTCGATGGGGCTCATCCAATCAGAATGTTTTAGATACGTGCGGACACGTACAGCGGACTGGACCCTCTGCAAATGCAAATACATAGTAGAGCGAAACACAATATTTGTGTAAACGATATTTGAAATGTGCTTCAATAATAATTTCTTTATACTACTCTATTTTTTTCTTAAACTTCTTCTTCTTCTTCTTTGTCTTTCTAGAGAACTGGATGATAATTTGATAAGCAGCATGCCGGAGGGACTTGGCAAATTGCCGCAGCTGCAGGAGCTGTAAGTATTTACACCAGGTGCCAGGCATTGATTAAAATTGGTAAATATTAAGAGTGAGAGAGAGAGTGAGAGAGAGAGAGAGAGCTTAAATAAACTACAGTGAAGCCTGGCACAATGTGCTGCATTGTTAAGTTGGCAGCACAACATTTCCTACTTTGTCAGGCGGCAAACAAGCGGAAACCAAAAATCATAACGCATCATTACTTGGCGAATTTACGACGTTGTCCTCCATCGCATACCCATCTTTAGTAGTAGTAGTAATAGTTGAACCTCTAAGTAAACCAGCCACGAACCCTTGCTCGTTGCGGCTGCAGTTGACTTCAGTCACATCCTGTAGCTATTGCAAATGCAACTCTTTCATTTTATTGTTAGTCAAAGTCTATTTACTTTCCGATGCGGTTAAAGAATTTCTAAAGTAAAAAGTAGTAAAAAAAAGCTGAAGAAATGCAGAAATTCAGATTGCAAAGGAAAAAATATAAAAAATGTGTAAAATTGAAATTGAGAGGGAGAAAGGGTTATAAATACAGAGAAAGAGAGCGAGAGATAGATAAATTGAGAGAGAGAGAGAGAGAGAAACGAATGTATTTAGTAGAAAAATATATATATAACAGCAGAAAAAAAGTTATATTTCCATCGTTATCATATTGTCGAAGTTTTGCAAATAGAGTTGAGTGCACAGAGAGGCAAAATGGGATAGAGAGATGGATGGAACAGATATAGAGAGAATGAGATGGAGAGAGAGAAGAGTGAAATTAGGAAATTTAAAATGATGTTCGATAAAACAAAGTATATATAGTTAATTAAAGCAACTAATAATAATAACATATACAAATATATTATTTTAGTATGATCTCAAATATAACTATAAATATTATTTTTATATATAAATTATTAACAACGATCATATTGAAATTAATATATAATCGCTTGTTTAGGAATACTGTTTGATAGGTATCAAAATGGAATACTTAAAAGAAGTCAAATATTTTTTATTTTGATTACTTCTCTTTGAGTATTTTAATTTAAAATTTGTTTTACTTATTATTATTATTAATTATTTTTTATTATAATTGTTGTATTTTTTTTAAACTTTTTTTTAGAGTATATAGAATTCTCTATTTGAATAAGCTATCATGCGAGTCACAGTTGCATTCTGTTTGTGGCACACGCACTTCCTGCAACTGGAAACTGTGGCGACTGTGTCGACAGTCATTGGAATCGTTGACATCGTTGCGACAGTTTCGCTTCATTTTTTTTTTTTTTTTTTTTTTTTGTCTTTTTGCTTTTTGTAACATTTCTCGAATGGTTCCCCAAGGAAATTGAATTTCTGGTAAACAGGATAATTATGAGCATGTTAAATGTTGCGATAAAAGCCACGCTGCGTTGCACTTTCCGAGCATCAGCCAAACCAACCAACTGCTATCCCCATGATTGGGGAATTAAACTGGCAAATAAATTTGTGACTCTTCAGCGGCTGCAGAGAGGGCGACGGTTCTAGGGGGGGCGTGGCTGTTGAGAAATCTTGCACTTTTTTTTGGCTCACATGTGTTGCGGTTTTTATTTTATTTCACTTCGTCTGTTTTGTTTGCCTCTTACCAACTGGCAAGAAAAACAAATTTAAAAGGATTAAAACATTTATTTTGTAGTGCTTGCAAGTAGAGAGTTAACTATGTCTCAAATGAAAAGCCAAAGAAAGCTGAAAAATAAAAATAAAATATCAAAATCCAGGCAACAAATTACTTCGATAAACTATGAGATTTCTGTAGCAACTTTTCGCTAGAAAATGAAAAAGTATTTCTGCAAGTAATTAAATGTGGGAATAGAGTGTGAGAGAGAAAGAGGAATATTATTTATTTATTTATTTTTTTAAATTTCTAAATACTGAAAAGTTTTGGTTGCTGTTAAATGTATGTATTTTGAAAGCTTGATAGCGATAGTCAATCTAGAAGCGAATTTATTGAACAATTAAGACTCAAGCTTCAGTCTCAGCATCAGGCCTCCGTCGCAGGCTACAAAATCAGCCGCAGACTCAGACTCAAGCCTCAGACTCAGTGTCAGACTCAGACTCAGGCCCAGACTCAAGCCTCACACTCAAGCCTCAGCTAGGTCTCAGACTCAGCCTCTACCCCTAATTCTGGCTCTGCCTGAACCTCTGCCTCTGCCTTGGATTCAGACTTAGACTTATTCTGGCTCAGACTCAGATCTCTCAGATCTCTGCCTCTGCTTCTGATTCTGCCTCAGCGTCTGCCTCTGCCTCTGCCGTTGCCTAGGCTCAGAATCAGATTTGTTCTCTGCTTCCTCTTCTGGCTCTGCCTCTACCTTGAGCTCAGCTTTTTCTTCTGTTTCTGATTTTGGCTCTGCCATTGCCTCTGCTTCTGTCTATACCTATATACATATTTTTTTGTATTTTTAAATTAATGTAAATAAATACATTCTTTTTTTTTTTTATTTTATTATAAGAGTAAAAAAAGTTGCACTTTTGTTGTATCGTATTACTTAATATTCCTTTTGTGTTTTACCGAAACAAAATTTTTATTTATATATATATATATTTTTTTATTTATTTATTTATTTTTTTTAATTAATACATGTACACAAGTCATTTATTTTATTTATTATTATTGTTTTAAATTTATTTAATTATTATTTATTTATTTGATACTACATCTGAGCTTAGTCCGTTACTTTTCTGACAATACTTTTCAATTATTTCAACGTTGACCCATAAAGTGCATTTTCTGAATGTTAGCCAAGAAAAACTGAAAAGACGATAACAAAATATGCTAGCAAAATATATTTAAATAAACATTTATATACATATCTGGAAACTGATTTTCTGCATGGCAGTTGTCTTGGTAGCTGGCCAACTAGATTTTCAAATGCAGCTGCAACGCATCAAAAGTGTCAAGTGGCACTTGCCAACAGAGTACATCGTGGAGATATGCACGTGCATCTAAAAGAAACATATCTATATTTTGCAGTTCCATGACAAGCAATCGCATACGTTGGATAAATGATACGGAATTGCCGCGCAGCATGCAAATATTAGATATGCGAGCGAATCCTCTATCCACGATCACATCAGGCGCCTTTCGCGGCATGTCGAAGCTGCGAAAACTGTAAGTAATTGAGAAAATTAATAAAATCTTTTATTAAAATAGAAATTTCAATTTGATTGATAGCATACTCTCCGATGTGCGCACTTTGCGTAACTTTCCCGAACTGGAGGCCTGCCATGCCCTGGAAATACTTAAACTGGATCGTGCCGGCATTCAGGAGGTGCCATCGAATCTATGTCGTCAGACACCAAGACTGAAGAGTTTGTACGTAAGACAGAAATGCGCATAATAGAATATTAAACTAATATTTTTTGCTTTTAGAGAACTTAAAACAAATTCCCTGAAAAGCATCCCAAATTTAAGTAGCTGCAGAGACTTAAGGCTGTTGTGAGTATAGAGAAAGAGAGAAATGGAATTGAAAACGTTTTAGAATATATATCACTGCATATAAATAATATTTATATTTATTAAATATATATAAATAATATATATATATATTTATTAAATATATATAAATTATATTTATATATGTTAAGTATATATGTTTTTATATAAAGAATATGCTATCGAATATATATTTCTATATATAAAACATATTTTTATTTATTTAAAATATATACATCTTAATATAAAGAATATGCCATCGAATATATATTTCCATTTATTAAAAAATATTTTTAATTATTAAATATATATCTCTATGTGTTAACTCTACTCATCTATGCTTTTATAATAATTATATCTTTTTTTTTTACAGAGATCTATCGAGTAATCAAATTGAGACCTTGCAAGGACGACCTTTTCATGGACTTAAGCAGCTGCACGATTTGCTGCTCTCCTATAATCGCATCAAATCATTGCCGCAGGATGCCTTCCAGGGCATACCCAAGCTACAGTTGCTGTAAGTATATATATATAATATACTCTATTACATTTCATAACTCATTTTAATTTACAGTGATTTGGAGGGTAATGAGATAGCTCACATACACAAGGATGCGTTTGCCGCATTTACCGGTCTGGAGGATCTCAATTTGGGCAATAATATATTTCCACAGTTGCCGGAGGCTGGTTTGCGTGGTTTGCTGCATTTGAAAACTTTCAATAATCCAAAATTACGTGAATTCCCACCGCCCGATACGTTTCCACGCATTCAAACATTGATTCTGTCGTATGCGTATCATTGTTGCGCCTTTTTGCCTTTGGTGGCAATGTCTGCACAGCGCAAGACCTCGCAGGTCCAGGAGGCTGTGCTCTTTCCATCGGATGCGGAGTTCGATATGACATTGTGGAACAACAGCATGATGAACATTTGGCCACAAATGCGTGCGTTTAAAGAATTAATCACAATCAGTTGATGCTCATACTCTGTTTAGTAGTACATAATAATAATCGTAATTAATAATAGTAATAATATTATAAGAGAATCGGTTGGCATTTGCAATTTATATTAGTTTAACTGATCTCAGAAATTCAAATAGTAGATTCTTAGTTGTAGACTAATTTTAAATGTGACTCTGTTCTTTCTAGATCATCAATTATAAATACTCAAAGTAAAAGGTTGTCTATATGCTGTTCTATCGTATTTATCCTGGCCTCATTTGGACTGCCTGTATAACTGTTATATTACTTAATCTTTACTGTTAATCGAAAATAGTATTTTAAATTATATACTGTCTTCATAGCAAAGGAGATTTTATTTGAGTATTTGATTTTTATAAAATTATATAAAAAATATTTTATATTATTATAAAATTATATAATATTATATATACTTCTACAATAATATAATAAGATATTATTATTTTTTATAAATTTAAAAAAATATTTAATATAAAATATTATTTTATATAAATATATCCTTTGATAAAAATAAATATTATTTAGAATAGTTTTATAAAAAAATATGTTAAATAATACAAATATGAACAAATCTATAAAATTATATATTTTATAAAAAATATATATATAAAATATTGAGTTATATAAAATAATACATTATATATTATATTATATTATATTATTATATTATATTATATTATTATTATTATATTATATTATTATAAAATTCTATAAAATAATAATACATCCTCAATTTTATTGTCTATATTAGATTAATTATGTTATTAAAAATATATTCTTAATTAGTAGTTAATTTCTTAGATCTTAATAGTTATCAAGAATAGTTTGTGCTACAAACAGAGTATGAGTACACTCATTTATTATTTGCTTAAGTACAATATTTTTTGTTTCTCCATTCACAGACAATCTCAGCAAGCAGCTGGGCGCTGCCATGCACGATCTGTGGGACTCGCCGATGAACAACTATAATCTGAACGAGGATGCACAGCAGACACCGACGGGCAGTCAGTTGGCCAATAGTTATATGGAGGAGTATTTCGAGGAGCATGATATGAGTGCGCCTGGCACTGGCTATGGCCTGGGCACTGGACTCTTTAGTGGCATTACGGCGGATGATTTCCAGCCGGGCTCTGTACAATGTTTGCCCATGCCGGGACCATTTTTGCCCTGTGCCGATCTCTTCGATTGGTGGACTTTACGCTGCGGCGTTTGGGTTGTCTTTCTGCTCGCACTGCTCGGCAATGGGACCGTTGTCTTTGTGCTCATCTGCTCCAGATCGAAAATGGATGTACCAAGATTTCTGGTCTGCAATCTGGCCGCTGCGGACTTCTTTATGGGCATCTATCTGGGTATTTTGGCCATTGTGGATGCAGCGACATTGGGAGAGTTTCGCATGTTTGCAATTCCCTGGCAAATGTCGTTGCTCTGTCAGTTTGCCGGATTTCTGGCAGTGCTGAGCTCCGAATTATCGGTCTATACGCTTGCGGTGATTACGCTGGAGAGGAATTATGCCATTACACATGCGATACATCTGAATAAGAGACTTTCGTTGCGACAGGCTGGATATATAATGAGTGTTGGCTGGATCTTTGCCTTCTGCATGGCACTGATGCCACTGTTGGGCGTCTCGGATTATCGCAAATTTGCCGTCTGTCTGCCCTTCGAGACGACAACGGGCGTGGCCAGTTTGACGTATGTGATTAGTCTGATGTTCATCAATGGCTGCGCCTTTCTCACCCTAATGGGTTGCTATCTGAAAATGTATTGGGCCATACGCGGCAGTCAGGCCTGGAATACGAATGATTCGCGTATTGCGAAGCGTATGGCTTTGCTGGTCTTTACGGATTTCCTCTGCTGGTCACCGATAGCATTCTTTTCGATAACGGCCATCTTTGGATTGCAGCTCATCTCTCTGGAGCAGGCGAAGATCTTTACGGTGTTTGTATTGCCATTGAACAGTTGCTGCAATCCGTTTCTCTATGCCATCATGACCAAACAATTCAAGAAGGATTGCGTCACGCTGTGCAAGCATTTTGAGGAGACACGTGTCATCGGTGGTGCTGGAGCTGCTGGCGCTGGTGTCGGTATCGGTGGCAATGCGGCACGTGGTGCTCGTGGAAAACGTGGCGGGGCAGAGCTGCCGCCGCCTCTGCTGCCCGCCACGGCTGCAGTTGCTCATCCACCTGGTTGCCGTTGTTTGCGCATGTTGCCCAGCGAGATGCCCAACTGGCATAAGATGGAACAGACGCCGACATTGTGGCAGCGCTTGAAGCGTCTCTGCTGTGGCCAGCGACAGCGACGCAAGCAGCGACGTCAGCCACAGCAGCGACGTCAACGGGCATATACCGCCGCAGCAGCCAATCCGTATCAATATCAGTTTGCTGAATTGCGACAACAGCGTAAAAATCGTGCCAGTTCCATATCAAGTGAGAATTTCTGCAGTTCACGCAGCTCCAGCTGGCGACATGGCACCAACTCTTCGACGCCAGCGCCGCAGGCCAATTGCAGCATGCCGCTAAAGCTGATGGAGCCGGGACAGGGGCATACGCATGGCAGGCGCAGGCATTCAGCTTGGCTAATTACACGAAAAACATCACAGGATTCCAATTTGTCTAGTTCACGCAATGATTCATCGGCATCGGCCACAACGGCAAGCACCTCCACATTCCGATTGTCGCGTTCGAGTGCCGGGAGCAGCACACCACTGCCTCCGATAATAGGTGAGCGAAAGGGGGAGAGGCAGAGGCAGAGGCAGAGGCAGAGGCAGACGCAGTTTTCTCTTATTACAATTGTCTAATATTCCATCTATTTGCAGCTCATAATGGCAAACAGCAGCACGACACGCTGACCAAGCCACGTCTGGTGCGCCAGGAGGCGGTGCAGGAGGAGGAGGACTCATCGCCGCCACGCCTTGGTGTTCGCTTTCTGCCCACCATACCCTCTGCTGCGGACAGTTCCGTCATTATGGAAGATGGCGATTCGGCCAGTGCAGCGGCTGGCAATGCCATACTGGGCATGCCACAGCCCGGTGATGCGAGTGGATTTCTGGTAGCTCCGCCGGCACAGCTGCAGCCAGAGAAACCGCCACCAGCACCAAATGATGCGCCGCCATGACGGATATCTGGATTCTGGGATAGCTGGCGACGACGGCGGCATGAGGAGACCTACCTGTAAACAAAAGAGGGGGAGGGGGAACAGAAAGCTCACTGTGTTCATAGATTGTATAGAGCGGGGACAACGCGGGAACAGATATTCTTGGGGGGCGGGGCATAGTGTAATAATGGAACATGGCCATGCGATGCCATCGCAGAGCATCTGCTAACATTTATAGAAATAATCTTAAGTAGTCAATTTCTTTGGGTTCGAGTCAAGGATTTCGTTTAAATACACAACTACACACACACATACACAGATACACACACACACACAAGTATTATGTACTACATATATGTATATGTAATTTATTAATTAGTTTAGCTGTCTATCGATTAGGCTAGTTGTACCCAGCATATTTAGTGTTTAGACTAGCATAGTTAATATGAATGTCTATATTTCGATATGCGCGTAAATATTTAGAAAATGCTAAGCATTTGTCGACATTACATAAAGAACTTACATTCAAATAGTTCTATATATATATATATACATACATATATACACATACAGATAAATATATAGAAAACGAATGAAACCAAGCCATAATATACAATATTAAAGTTCATCTATTTACGATAACCGATTCTCAACTATTTTTTTATGGGCAGAATTCTTGTAAGCAAAAAAAATGTTGGGTGAATTTAATGTTTCTTTAAGAATTAATTTACTTATCTTCATTTCATTTTATGCTCTGTTAATTTTAATTCATATTTCAAATTTGGAAATGAATATCATTAAATATTGTCATATGCAAATTTACTAAATTTAATAACAGTTTTTATTTCTTATATTAGAATCAACTCAATGCATTTGAAATTCAATTGTAAATTATCATAAAGTTCAAATTTTTTTAAATTTATAAAGCTTATTTTAAAATTGTCAATTTTAAAATGCTTAGTTATTATAAATAACATATACAACGTTTTTAACAAACAGATAATTCCAAACATAAGGAATATATGACTTCAAATTATATGTTATCGATAAAAATCGGTTAAACAGATCAACATTTTAGTTCATATTATTATGGATAAATATAAAGTTGAAACATGCATCATCGAATATATTTACTAGTGTGACGACATACAACAAATGTTAATTAAACAATATAAAATTCATTAAATTATCGATAATTAATAAGAATAATCTATTTTAGTAACAAATATAAGGTTTTCAATAATTAACAAGTGACATCGATATAAGCGAGCGATTACATAAACAATTGTATTATCGATTGTATACTAACGATTATTAGAACGTGTGTGTTATCTATGATAAGTAATGTTATCGATTTTATAGAGTTATGTTATCGTTATAATGTAACAAATCTAAATTTTTTAAAAATCTCTTATTTCAAATCGTTTGTTGAAAATCGATTATTGAAAATCATATTAACGATTTGCTTTAACAAGATATCATGTGCTATCGATTATCCTAAACAAATGTGTTATCGATTGCTAATGTAAGTATGTTTATTATTAGTATTTGCTAACTCAATCGCCCAATCCAATCTGTTGATCCGCAGGCAACTCCTCGCTGGCCGCCAAGCAAACACCATAGCTGGGATTCTCGATGAGATGAACGCGTTGTTTATCTTTCCTCGACTCTCGTCGCTGCAGATACTCACGCGTCAGTAGCACCGGCAGCATGACAAGCAGAAGGCAGAGCAACACAGTCAGACCGAGCATACTCCATTTGGAGTAGCCACCAGATCCGTCTGTGCTCAGAGCACGATACGTACGCCGCTCACAGATCTCGGGTGCCACACACACGCTATCCTCGTCACAGGGTTCGCTGCAGTCGGGCGCACATTCGCTGCGACTGTTGGCTATATAACTATAGCCGGCCAGGCAGATGCACTCATTTGGACGCAGGCACTCGGCATTGATGCAGCGCTCCAGGCACTGGGAGCGACACAGATGCGGCTCGCTGGCATTGCTGGCCACAAAGCCTGCATTGCACTCACAGCGACCCGGCGCCACGCAGCGTCCATTCTGACAGCTCGGCCGACAGCTGGGCTTGCACTCGTAATACAGCTTGGTGTCCTCATAGCCCGGCCAGCACTCACAACTATTGGGCTCCACACAGTTGCCATTGCTGCAGCTGGGCGAGCAGACGGGATCACAGATCGAATTGGAGCCTTCGCGCAGACGATAGCCCTCATAGCAGCGACAGCGTCCGGTGCCGCCTTCACAGCGACTATTGATGCACTTCTGGGTGCAATGAGGCTCACATGAGCCGGTGGGCCAACGCTTCGCATAGCCTGGCTCACATTCGCATATCTCGGGGGCAATGCAACGTCCATGGCCACACGGCTCACTGCAGATGGGCTCACAAACAAACGGATCCTGGACACTGGGCCGATGTCCATTGAAGCAGCGACACTTATTCGGTGCCACGCAGCTGCCAAAGACACAGGAGCGACTGCATTTGGCCACACAGTAATAGGGCGAGATTGCCTCGTAGCCATTGAGACAGGTGCAGATCTCGGGATTGCTGCAGATGCCATTGTAGCATTCCTTGCTGCAATACGGTTCACAATGGATGCTGCTGCCATTGACCGGAACGAAACCTTCATCACAGCTGCAGGTATTGGGCGCCGTGCAACGGGCATTGATGTCACATGGCGGATCACAATTGGGCGTGCAACGATGTGGCGTTAGCTTCTTGTAGCCCTCGTTGCAAACACATTCGCCGGGTGCATTGCAAACGCCATTCTCGCAGCCCTGCCGACAGCTGGGCATACAAATGTGATGGCTGCTGGCATTCATTGAGACATGTCCGGGCTGGCATAGGCAATGATTCGGAGCGACACAGGTGCCATTGATGCATGCGGGCTGGCAAATGGGTTCACAGCCCGCCGCCACATGATTGCCAATGTGAGCGAAGCCCACGTTGCAGGCACAATGCTCCGGCTCCAAACACTTGCCATTGCGACAGCCACTGCTGCAGATGGGCTCACAGCGAAAGTTCTGCTGCTGATCCCAGTGACCCTCGTAGCCGTCATGGCAACGCTGTTCGTTCGGTGCAATGCAATCGCTGTGCTCCGACAGCTTTGGGCAATCCGGCATGCACTTGTCCAGCGTCACATTGCGGCGATAGCCAAGCCGACAGAGACACGATCCATCCTCTTGGCAAATGCCATTGGTGCAGTCGTTGCTCGTGCAAATGGGCTGGCAAACCGATAGACTATTGTTGCGTAAACGATAATTATTGGCGCACTGACAAACATCCGGAGCCACGCAATTGCCATTGATGCAGGGCTCGTTGCAGACGGGCAAACAAATGCTGCGATTCGCTCGATTGCTGTAGCCCAGATCACAGAGGCAGACCTCGGGCGAAAGGCATTTACCAGTGGCGCCACAATCATGACACTTGGGCAAGCACTCACCGCTAGCGAAGGGAATGGGAGAGGGAGAAAGAGAGAGAGAGAGAGAGTGAGAGAGAGAGATTTACTGGGGGTAAGTTCAAAGTTAGATCTAAGGCTTTACTTACTTTTCCTCCTTGCGCTCATAGCCCTCACAGCAAATATCCTCTAATGACATATAAGTCTGATTGGTAACCATATGAAGTATAGGTAAAAAGAGAGAGCAAATATGTGAGAGAGTTACAGAAAAACTGATAGAGAGATAGAGAGAGAGAGAGAGAGAGATAGAGATTGAAAGAGAGACAGAGCGAGAGAGATGGAGAGATAGACAGATAAGCTAAGAGAGAGTGAGAGAGAAAGAGACAGATGGACAGCCAGATAAACAGTACGAAAGAATCAAGTAAAGAGATAGAGGGTGAGAGATAAAGGAGTAAAAAACGATAGAAATAAATATAGAGAAAAAAAAAAATAAATAAATAAGAGGAGTTGGAATTTCTAGACCATTTTGCTTAAAAAGATCAAATGTTCATTTTAAATCTTTGTTGAAGCAAAATAATTAGATAGAAATATGTAAAACAAATGTAGTTAAAAATAATTTAAAAAAATAATTTTTATAAACTATTTAATTATAATTTGCTTAAATAAATATTTAATACAAATTTTAATATTTATCAATTATTGATCATGTATGTATTTATATACAATAATTTTTTATATTTATCAATTATTATATTGTAATTTTGAAAAATATATTTTTAATAATTTTTCCTAATATCTATCAATTATTATATGGTAATTTGTAATAATATATATATTTAATAATTTTTTAATATTTATCAGGGATTATATTGTAATTTATTAAAAAACATATTCCAAAATTTTTAATATTTATCAACAATTGATAATTTATTAAAATACATTTCAAATTTTTAAAATTTATTTGTTATATTTATTTTTTATTAATTTTAATCTAATATTTATCAGCTAGTATATTGTAATTTATTAAAATATATAGTCACTAATTTTTAAATATTTATCAATTATTATAATTTAATTATTTAAAAACTTATAATATAATAATTGATCAATATAAATTATTTTAATAAATTTACAAATATTTTTTAATCATTTTCTATATTTTTTTTTCCAAATTATTAACTTTTCTTATTATTATTAACTTCACTTTATACACACCTCTTTGATAGGTCGCAGAACCAGAGGTCCACAGTCGGTGGTGCAATTGCTTAATCCATGATATTTACGCATCGTCACGAGGCTCACTTTCATTTTTATGATACTACACAAATTATTATCGAATTAGCCAAACAAACAAAATTTTATAAAATTTAATTAGGCAATTTAAGCTTACGGCACACGTTCGGTACAGGCATCGATTTGTAGGCCAATCATTAGCGAGCTGATCAAACATATTATGACTAGGCGCAACATTTTTCAACTTTTCACTTTTGCAAATTCTGTGGTAATTCAAAACCATTCG
Organism: Drosophila stalkeri; assembly: GCA_035047405.1. NCBI lineage: Eukaryota > Metazoa > Arthropoda > Insecta > Diptera > Drosophilidae > Drosophila > Drosophila stalkeri. The sequence goes on from JAWNPR010000039.1 coordinate 21,474,776, forward strand.
CTTTAATGCACAATTAACAAATGAACTGACAAATGAGATTCTTATTACAGACAGTTCGGAACAGACTTGAGCTTCAGCTACAGCTTATCAGACTTTTCTATATATGTATTATATATAAATATGGCATATACATATATACGTTTGTTGAACCATCTGTGGCCAAAACAACGACCTCATCCTACTCTCAAAGCTGGTGTGCATTCATTTTGCTTATGTTTTTCTTGCGATATGGCCTGAAGTCAAGCAGCGGTCCTTAGCATTGAATATGACAAATGCATTTCGAGATTTCGCTTATCACAGAAAGCACACAGAGCATTCCCTCTATATAAATGACACCAAGTTAAAATTGCAACCTATTTATAAAGCAAGCAAATAGCAAATATGTACACTGTAAATGATAAGTCAATGTGAATTGGTGGATTATATTATGTCGATCGAGCTTCAATAAATTAAATAATAAATAGTAAAAAAAAAGTCTGCTCTTTGTTTAGAATAAAATGCAAAGAAATTAAGTGTGAAACAATTTTGGACAATTTTAAAAGGATGAATTGAATATGGTTGAAATTTTTAAAGAAATGAATTTGTCGTAGATATAAATGCTTTTATTTTTTTTTTCTAAAGTCCTGAAATTTATATGTTCATAGGCTTTTAGCAAAAAAAAAAAAAAAAATAAACAAAAATATGTTAATATATAATAATATTAATTTTAAGAATCATACAATACAATTTAAAAATATTTTAGACTTTAGCATTTTATTTAATTCAATAATAAAATAAGAATAAATTAATAAGCAAAAATATTTTAATATATAATAATAAAAATGAAAATAATAATCAGATAATACAATAACACAATTTAATTATAAAATATCAATAAAAATATTTAAAAACAAATGATTTTAATGAATAATCAAAAATATATTAATATATAATAATATTAATAATAATAATCATATATTATATGATTGCAAAATCAATTAAAAATATTTTAGATTTTAGCATTTTATTTAAGTTAATAATAAAATAAGAATAAATTAATAAGCAAAAATATTTTAATATATAATAGTAAAAATAATAATAATAATCAGGAAATATAATAACACAATATAATTTTAAAATATTTTAGCTGGCATTTTTTTAAGTCAATAATAAGAGAAAAATAAATAAACAAAAATATTTTAATATATAATAATATGAATAATCATATAATAATACAATTTTAAAATATTTTACATTTTAGCGATGTAGCAAGTTAAAGCTCTGGATATATTATATTTTTTAAACTATTATCAAATTTTAATGTATATTCAATAATTTCATGTGGGTAATGTGACCAAAGCATAGAATGTGGAATGGAACCTTAAATGGCATAGAGTAAATATATATATAAGAGTGTTGAGCTAGATAGCGCTTATTACTCCCAGCTGAGCTGTACTTTTCTATAAAATTGTATTTATTATCTATATATTCGATATTTTATTTATTAAATTTTATATTTATTTATTTAAATTTACAAATCAAGTGGCAAATTCCCGACTATAATATTGAATTTTAATTAGATGAACTTTTGAATTTATGTTACGAAACTCAAAAGGTAGATCTCAGCTGAACTTAGAAATAATTAAATTTATTTATTTTATTTATAAACGTAGAGCAAATATTTAAATTTGTTTGGTTGTTTATCAAATTTAAAGTAATTAACTATGTATACGTATATTTAAATATAATTATTTTTAATAAGCTATTTTGTTAATTAGAAGGAAGCTTAAATTTTCTATTTTATAAATTTGATAATATTTGATAAATTATATATTAATTATTAATTATATATTAATTATTAATTAATTATTAATTATCAATTAAGTATAAGAAAATTTATATATTAGATAATTTTATAATGCATTTAATAACTGTTTAATTTTATATGAATTTAATCAACAGAAATTATCATACATAACTTTGAACGAAATTTATATTTATGCTCGACTTATTTGCTCATTCAAGAGTTTAGAGTAATGCAAAATCATTTATCGTAATCTCTGCCAATATTTTCGAACTATTTATATAGTATTAATAAAGTGGTAATGGCTAAGAATGTTGCGGTTAATTATTATAAAACTAAAGTTATTTAAGCTATGCAATCGCAGTTTGTGAATCAGTTACTTATTGGACTTGAAACGAGCGAAATATCGGAAGTGTTATTGGATTCTAGAAAGCTAAAAACATGTCTGCAGTTGGAGTTGGAATTGGATTTGCATTATGCTTACTGCTGATCCAATTGGAATATTCCTTGAGTGATAGTGCGACGAAATCTGATTGCCTGGCCGATTGGGTGGCCACGAATAAGACGGTGAAAAGGCTAGTGCTACACACTCTATGGGATACAACTGGATCGAAGCGTACCAGAGAACGGCAGGAAGATTTCGATGAGATAGTGGTATGTCTTTGAACAACATATTTCTCAAAAACCTATGAGTTATCTAAAGATTTTGCTATGTTAACAGCTTGAAATGTCAAAGAAATGCAAACCCATCTGTGAGCCCAAATGTAGTCGAAATGCGGATTGTGTGGCCAATGGAAAGGAAAAGCCACAATGTGTTTGTCGCATCGGCTTCAAAATTGAGATACATGATAATAGAACGCTTTGCCGGCCACAGTGCGAAAAGAATTGTGGCAGCCACACCGTTTGCCATAAGCCAGGTGAATGCAGGTGCTTGCATGGCTATCAGAGATCCAAGCTGAATGCCATCAACTGTGAGCCCATTTGCCATATGAATTGTGGACGACACCAGCACTGCGGCGCACCCAATAAATGTGAATGCATTGAAGGTTATATAATGGATAAAGATGCTCTATGCATAGCCCATTGTGCAGCATGTGGAGCCAATGAGCAGTGCGTGCAGCCAGAGAGATGTGAATGTTTGCCTGGCTATGAGCGAAATGAAACGGGCATCTGTGAGCCACAATGTTTGAGGCCTTGTCGAGCGAATAGAAACTGTGCTCGCCCTGATGTATGCTTGTGTAATGAGGGATATGTGGAGAATGAACAAGGAGTTTGTCAGCCTCAGTGTGAGACGGAATGTGACGCAAATGAGCATTGCACTCAACCAAATCATTGTGAATGTTTGCCTGGCTATGAGCGAAATGAAACGGGCATCTGTAAGCCACAATGTTCGAGGCCTTGTCGAGGGAATAGAAACTGTGCTCGCCCTGATGTATGCTTGTGTAATGAGGGATATGTGGAGAATGAACAAGGAGTTTGTCAGCCTCAGTGTGAGACGGAATGTGACGCAAATGAGCATTGCACTCAACCAAATCATTGTGAATGTTTGCCTGGCTATGAGCGAAATGAATCGGGCATCTGTGAGCCACAATGTTCGAGGCCTTGTCGAGCGAATAGAAACTGTGCTCGCCCTGATGTATGCTTGTGTAATGAGGGATATGTGGAGAATGAACAAGGAGTTTGTAAGCCTCAGTGTCAGATGGAATGTGACGCAAATGAGCATTGCACTCAACCAAATCATTGTGAATGTTTGCCTGGCTATGAGCGAAATGAATCGGGCATCTGTGAGCCACAATGTTCGAGGCCTTGTCGAGGGAATAGAAACTGTGCTCGCCCTGATGTATGCTTGTGCAATGAGGGCTATGTGGAGGACGAGTTGGGTGTTTGTCAGGCTCAATGTGATATAGATTGTGGCACGCATGCGCAGTGCACACAGCCAAATTATTGTGAATGCATTGAGGGCTATCATCAGGATGAGCAAGGCGTCTGTCAGCCTAGCTGCCAGGCAGATTGTGGAGAACATGGCTATTGCAGTGAGCCAGAGAAGTGCGCATGCCATAAAGGCTATCGGCTGGAGCAGGAAGTGTGTATGCCCATCTGTGTGAACTGTGGCAAGAATACGCAATGTCGCAGTTCAGGCAAATGCGAATGCTTGCCCGGCTATCGACGGCCGAGTGCAGAGAGTGTGGACTGTGTGCCAGAGTGTTTGGCAGGTTGTGGGGCCAACAGCTATTGCAGCAAGCCCGAAGAGTGTGAATGCCTCGAAGGCTATGCCAAGAATGCGACAAATCAATGTGTTCCCATATGTGCGCCAGAGTGTGAGGTGCATAGCATTTGTACAAGTCCCGGAAAGTGCGTTTGCCGTCCCGGCTATACGGGTGTGGGCAATAGTTGTATGCCCGTTTGCAGTATTCCGTGTGGCGATAATAGCTACTGTGCTCAGTCCGAGCAGTGCGCCTGCATTGCCGGCTATAGTCCAAGTGACAAGGACAATCGCAACTGTTCGAGCTTGAAGAGTTCCATTTCGTTTATATTTCTAATTATATTTTTAATGTTATTAGTTATCGCTTTTGTGGCCTCGTGCATCACTATGATTGTCAAGAGGCGCAAGGTGAAACCCATTTTGGATACACAAAATGACAGAACTACTTTGACTATGGAGATTGTTGATCTGAGCTCACTTGATACCAGCCTGGAAGGCATCAACAACTCTAGTTATGTGGAATAAATTCAAGAAAAAGAGGAAGAAAGGCAGAAAAAAAAATAGTAAAAAACATGTAATTTATTTTGCATTAATAATCAGCTCGCTTCCGTCTGACGCATAGAAAATGAAACCTCAAGAAAACTAAAAATAATTTATGAGGTTTACGGCATGTTGAATCTGTGACAAACATAAAGCCAAACCAATTTAATTTATTTTACATAGCAAACTCAAAGTTAATTAATTTATATGTTTCATATGTATAAAATAAAAAAAAATTTTTCATTTAAAAATTTTTATTTTTAATATAATTTACATGCAAATTATATTATTATTATATATATTATGGAAATAATTTTTTAAAAAATAGATATATATCTACAGATTATATAGATATATATATTATTTCTGCCTACATTTTTGGCATTTTTAAAACATTAAAAAATAAATAAAAAAAATAATAAATGTAAACATATTCATAACGTTTTGCCCAAATGAAAAGAAAAAATATTTTTGATGGACCTAATATTTATTAAACAATAATTCGAATAATTCTTATAACTCACTAAATCAAATTCAAATTTGTTGCCTTCATATGAGATAAATATTGACTTAGATATATTGGACAGTAAAGCAGGCGCGGTTTGATCAGTCTTCATTTTTGTTTTAAAACTTTATTTAAAATTTTTAAATATTTTCAATGTCAATGTAATATTTTTTAGTTGATAATTCATTAAATTATAATAATAAAAAATATAAATTTTTTAGATTAGATAGATTGACCAACTGATTGAGATGTCAATTAATTTTTATTGATTAATTTGATTAAAAATTAAATTTATTAATTAACTAGATATATTATTGAGAGATTGACAGCTGCAAGTCTAGTTGACTTAACAATATAAGTTTATAAATGCCATTTAATTAAACATAGTTTATGCATATTTCTAAGACACATTTCATATTATTGTATTTTATATATGTAAAGTCTAGAGTGCAATGTTTAATAGATATACATATGTATATATACTTTTCACATAATGTCTATGCAGATTAGTTCTTTACTTTTGCGTTTTAGTTTACTTAGATAGACCCATTAAGTTGTCCAAGGTTGAATTTGTTATACGTAACAGCTAAGTTGTATTATTATCTTAATACTTTGTGCTGTCACTCTCTCTGCCTCCCTGTCTCGCTCTCTTCCACTCCCTCTCTCTCTCTCTCTTATCATTAATTCGTATTTGTTTTCCTACTTAAACACTTAAAAAAAATCTCTAAAGTAAAAGCGAATTTTAATTTGAGTATATTTATTAATTAATAAATGTCTATACAAATTTTAAAGAAAATAATAATAATTATTTTGTGTTTTTACATATATATTATATATTTCTATTTCAATTTGTGATATACAAATTAAAAAAAAAAAAAAAACAATTTTTTTTCTTTTTGTTATTATCATGTAAAAAAACGGATGTTACGAACAAAGCTCATGCTACATTGACTAACTAATCTAAGCTCTCAGTTGAATTTGAAACGCGTTGCCGAATCATACACAAAGTTGCACTTGAATCGAACAAATTCTTAAAAAATGCAAAGTTCTTATCACTTTTGCTTCGGCTTGCTATTGATGTTTTTTTGTACAACAACTGTTAGTGGACTTCAATTGTATTCAAATGTGTGCTCCAGAAGAAAATTAATTACTTATACCAAACAAGAACCAATAATAAGGCATCCAGAGTATCCATCAACAAACTGGTTTTCCTGGGGACAACCGGTTCATCACCGGTTCGAATTCCAAAGATTTCCTGTGGTAATTATAAAATGAAAAGAATATAAAAAAAAATTGATTTAGAAGTTTCGATTTATTTATAATTTAACAATAATTTTTAATAATTTATATTGCGCTCTAGATTTATTTTTATACATGTATTTTTTATTTGTTAATTATTTTATCAATTTTAAATTAAATAGAATTATGGTAGACACGAAAGTAAAATAGTTTATTTAATATTTTACATATCAAAACAAAAAAAAAACAAAAACATAATATAAACTGAGTGTGAATAACTAAAAATTTTATATGAGAAGCAAAAAACCCATTGACTCATTCTTTTTGATATATTCGAATAATGACTAAGAAATACTCTAAATATAACATTTAAATAAAGATATATATTTATATATCAAAGTATATCTACTAAATAATATATTTCTTATTTTTATGTTTATATTTATATATTAATTATTACACTAATTTATATTTTATTATTTATTATTTAATTGAATGATTTTTTTTAATAGAAAGTCTTGCTTTTATTAATATCTTTGATAATAAATACGTTTTTCATGCATATAACTATATATACTATATTTTTTATACTATTTGGAATATGGCTATCAATATGAACGGAAGTATTTTAAAATTAAATGAGATTTTTGTCCGAGTCCAAGTTTGAGTCTCAGTCATTGTTCAGTTTAATTTGGATTGTGGTTGCGAAAGGTTCTTAAAAGAATAAATTAAGAATGTGTAATCTATATTTAAAATTATATATATTGATTAGCCTAGTTGGCTGTTGTCTAGCCATGTTGCATGACAATAAAGTGTGCAATCGCTTAAAGAGAGTTTCATACACGCATATGGTGCCAAGACTTGTCACCATAACGTATAAAAAGAGAATTTTCTTCATATGGAAAACGAAATCAAGAATTGAAACGCAATATGTGCCAGAGGTGAGATGCAAAATGATTATATTGATATTGATCGAAAAAAAAAAAAAAAAATTGTAAAAAATCTATTTCCGGTATGGAGAGATTCAGAGTTTGAGCGCTATCAACGCAAAAATTCTAACTTAAGTCTGAATATTTGTAGTTAGCGATATTATCATTATCATTCTTATGATCATCATTCTCATTATGATTACCATAAAAATAATCATTGTATTGTTGTAATTGCCAACAATTATATTATATTAAATTATATTATATTATATTATATTATATTATATTATATTATATTATATTATATTATATTATATTATATTATTTTATATTATATTATATTAGATTATTATCCTTACTCTCTTCATTTCCGGCATTAACAAGATTATAATTTTATAAATATTTTTTTTATTATTATTTTTTTTAATATTTTTTATATATATATATATGTATATTTATTTTTTAGCTTTTACAATACGTTGATATTATTATGTTTTTCACATGATTACTAATATTTATTTATTTACTTTTTTTTTTAATTGCTTCGCAGACTGCCTACAAATTTGAAACGGAATTTTATTGTTGTGATGGCTATCAGGGATCCACTTACAATTGTCAACCAATTTGCAAAGGCGGCTGCGGTGAGAACAGGCACTGCAGCGCACCTGGACAATGCAGTTGTAATAACGGATATTTTGGTAGCAATTGCAAACCGTTTTGCAGTGGCTGTGGCCCAAACAGTCATTGCCAATCGCCGGGAAAATGCGCCTGCGATTCGGGCTATAGCAACAATGGTGGCTCAGGCGCATGCCTGCCTGTCTGCACGGAAGGATGTCCGGAGCACAGCAGTTGCAGCAGGCCAGGGGAATGTCAATGCGAGGAAGGCTATAAAAAATCCCATGAAGGAAACTGTCAACCTATTTGTGAACAAGGTTGTCCAGAGCACAGCAGCTGCAGCAGGCCAGGAGAATGTTTATGTGCAGAAGGCTATGAAAAGTCCAATGAAGGAAAATGTCGACCTGTGTGTAGGCAAGAATGTCCAATGAACAGCAGCTGTGGAAAACCAGAAGAATGTGTCTGCAACGAGGGCTATTCGAGATCTGAAGATGGAAATTGTCACCCAGTTTGTAGTCAAGGATGTCCGGAGCACAGCAGTTGCAGCAGGCCAGGAGAGTGTTTATGTGAAGCAGGCTATGAGAAGTCCAATGAAGGAAAATGTCAACCTATTTGTGATCAAGGATGTCCAGAGCACAGCAGTTGCAGCAGGCCAGGGGAATGTCAATGCGAGGAAGGCTATGAAAAATCCCACGAAGGAAACTGTCAACCAGTTTGTAGTCAAGAATGTCCAATGAACAGCAGCTGTGGAAAACCAGAGGAATGTATCTGTCACGAGGGCTATTTGAGATCTGAAGATGGAAATTGTCACCCAGTTTGTAGTCAAGGATGTCCAGAGCACAGCAGTTGCAGCAGGCCAGGGGAATGTCAATGCGAGGAAGGCTATGAAAAATCCCACGAAGGAAACTGTCAACCAGTTTGTAGTCAAGAATGTCCAATGAACAGCAGCTGTGGAAAACCAGAGGAATGTATCTGTCACGAGGGCTATTTGAGATCTGAAGATGGAAATTGTCACCCAGTTTGTAGTCAAGGATGTCCAGAGCACAGCAGTTGCAGCAGGCCAGGGGAATGTCAATGCGAGGAAGGCTATGAAAAATCCCACGAAGGAAACTGTCAACCAGTTTGTAGTCAAGAATGTCCAATGAACAGCAGCTGTGGAAAACCAGAGGAATGTATCTGTCACGAGGGCTATTTGAGATCTGAAGATGGAAATTGTCACCCAGTTTGTAGTCAAGGATGTCCGGAGCACAGCAGTTGCAGCAGGCCAGGAGAATGTTTGTGTGCAGAAGGCTATGAAAAGACCAATGAAGGAAAATGTCAACCTGTTTGTGATCAAGGATGTCCAGAGCACAGCAGTTGCAGCAGGCCAGGGGATTGTCAGTGTGATGATGGCTACCAGAGCACTGATGATGGCAACTGTCAACCTCTCTGCACTCCAGAATGTCCGGATCATGGCAGCTGCGTGGCACCCAATCTATGCTTGTGTAAGCCAGGCTATCGCTCAACACAAAATCATAGTCTATGTGAAGCCCATTGCCCGGGAGGTTGTATGAATTATGCTCAATGTGTGGCACCCGATCGTTGTGAATGTTATCCAGGCTATGAGATGTCGTCAACTGAGCAAGTGTGCCAGCCAAAGTGCAGGCAGGAGTGCACGAATGGCTATTGCTTTGCGCCCGATAAGTGTGCCTGCAATGCGGGCTATTTGATGGGTCCCAATCAGAGCTGTGAGCCACAGTGCAGCTCCGTTTGTGTGTACGGCACATGCATTGCGCCCGAACGCTGTGAGTGTGAGCCTGGCTATCGCTTTGCAGGCGACTCGCTGGCTGTCTGTGAGCCCGTGTGTGAGCCAGCCTGTGAGCAGGGCACTTGTATGGCAGCACAGGTCTGCTTCTGTCATGTGGGCTACGAGCCAATGTCGCCGGAGCAGCCGCATCTGTGCCGTCCCAGCTGCACGACGGGCTGTGCGAACGGCACATGTGTGGCGCCCGATGAGTGTGCCTGCAATGTGGGCTATGTGCCGGTGGATGGAGTGAATGCTTCAGCTGGCTGTCATCAGCTGCCAATAGTGGAGGTGACAAGCACCACGGAACGTCAATTGGATGAACTGCAGCAAAAGTCAGAGTCGGGCATAAATTGCAGCAGTAGCTGTAGCTGTTGGCACGAATGGACGTCAGTGGAGGAGGCTGGAATCAAGTGCATCAACATTTGCCAGGATGAATATGACAAACCCTGCGTGGATCTCAAGCTGTGCATCTGTGACCAGGCAACGGGTCAGCTGCTGTGCTCAGAGGGCGAGCACGAACAGCGTTTGGTCTGCCAAGTGAGCATTGATCAACGAGCCGAGCAGGAAGCGGCCGAGCAGGAAGCGGCCAAGGCGGCCGAGGCGGCTCGTAACTCAAAGCAGGCAACAACTAGCACAGCCAAATGGCCAGTGGTGTTGGCCTGTTCCATGGGCGGCTTCATCATTTTGCTACTCCTAATTGTCTCCAGCCACTTGTATCTCAAACGACGACGTCAACGGGCCATCGATATGCAAGAGGACTTCAGTTATATCAACTGTGACAAAGATCTATAAAAGTATTTGTATTTTTAATTGTTGTATTATAATTAGAGATTTTTTAATTGAAATCCATTTGTAAATCCATTGAATTGAATTGTTTTCCTTCCTCTGATTGCTAAATGATTATTTGCTGTATTAAGAAAAATATAAAAATAAAATAAAAAATAATATTTAACAAAAATACCATTTATTATTAATTTCAATTCTTAATTAATTAAGTGATCAAAAGACATTGTCTAGTTATTTGTCTTAGACGGGCACACACATTGTCGACTGCTCATGGTAGCTGAAGCCGGGATCACAGATGCAACGATTGCGACTCACACAGACTCCATTGTAGCATTTTCTGTGGATACGAAAGAAGAAGCAGATGAGTTTTGGATATAAAAAAAATTTAATTTTAATAAATATATCATTTCATTTATATTTCATTTTAATTCATGTTTAATGTGCAATCTGTCTTATAATAAAAAGAAGATTTATGGACTATCTATAATAATTAATTATAATTTTAAAAATAATAATAAATTATAATTAACTTCATGAAATAATTAATTTATATACTCGATTTGCTAACTATTTTTTTATACATATAATAAATAAAAATAATTAATTTATATACTCGATTTTCTAACTATTTTTTTTATACATATATATATATATTTTTTTTTTGTTCATCTCTTAGTTTTAGTTTTAATTTAAGTAAAACATTTATGTATAACTATATAACTAGTTAACAAATTAACATTGATCATTTAAGTAATGTATTATGTTTAATATTATTTGCTGTTCTTTTCCATATGATTATATATGTACAAAAATAAATATTTTTTTAAGTATATGTATGTATATCTATTTTTCAAAAACATTTTTTCCTACAAAAAATATTTGTTTAATATATATTTATGTGTACATATATTTATGTATATTCTCATATTGGAAAATAGGAAAATAAGAATATTAAATTAAATTAATAAATAAAATGTTCAAAATCACAAAATTAATTTGCTACATAATCATAATTATTTATTATATTATAAGTATAATTATTTATTTATTTATTTATTGTTACCAAGAATTAATTCTAAATAATAATTTTCTTTTAAGCCAAAGCGACAGAGGCCTTCAGGCAACCCTAATTATATTATAATATAATATATAAAAATGAATTATATTAAATTGTAATTATAAATAAAATATTGTTAGGTTTGTCTTCTCTTATAGTGCTGCTTATTCGTTCGTCTACTTCTGTCTGTCTTTTAGTCTCTCCGCCTTTTTAGGCGTTTATATAAAATATTTTACTTAGCCAAAAACTACACTAGAATAATAAAATATAGAACTTGAGACGAATATCTGATATATTTGATCATTTGAAGAATCTGTTCTTTTGATATATAGTTTAATATATATAATTTAAAAAAATATTCAAGTTTAATCATTAATATGCATCAAATATTTTCTGAATTTAAATCACTTCACACTTTAACAAAAAGCTTTACCCACTTGATATCTATATAATATATATATCCTAGATTCTCTAATAGCTAACTGCTATATACTGCCATTTCTATATATTCCTCTTCCAATACTCACTGATAGCAATCGCTCTGACAGACGCCATCCTTGAGCGTGTAGCCCGGTCCACAGTCGCACTCGTTGTTATCCCGACAGATGCCGCCGATGCCGCAGTCCGGATCGCAGACGGGCTGGCAACCCTCGTTGGTCAGCTGATAGCCCTTGGCACAGCTGCAGATCTCCGGCTCGGTGCAGTTGTGGCGCGGATTGTTGCCACAGCCACTGCTACAGATGGGCCGACAGAAGCGACGCGTCTCGTCCAACATGTAGCCCATGTCGCACTGGCAACTGCCGTCCAGATAGCATCTGCCATTCTGGCAGCCAATGGGGCAGGCGAAGACGCAGTCGCCGTTGTCGTTGCGCACGAAGCCCTCGTAGCAGTCGCATTCGCCCGGTGTGCGGCAGCCGCCATTTTGGCAGCTGCAGATGGGCCGACACACAGTCACGCCCATCAGCCGGGTGGGCGTGTAGCCGGTGCAGCAGACCTCAATCGAGGTGAGTTTGTTGGCCACATCCGTTTGAATGAGACTGGCCAATGGATATTTGGAAACAGCTTCAGCACTATGGAAAAAGGTAAAATTTAGTGAGTTAATATATGAGAAAAATATTATTATATATTTTTATAAAGAAATCTATTAAAAATTAAATAATTTAAAAGATTTTTCTATAGTAATATATAATAATAAAAATATATTTTTGTAATCTATTATTATATTATTTCATAAATAAATCTATTAGAAATTAAAAGATTTTTCTTTAGTAGTAAATAATAATAAAAATATATTTTTGTTATATATAATTATATTCTTATATTATATATTATATCATTATTATATTATTTATCTGGATTACTTTGGTATATTTATGCCATATTATATTATGTCAATAATCTGTTCGTCATGCAGTTTGGCTGTCTTTATTTATATGTAAATCAATCATATTAAATTTATTTACAAAAATCTAGAAAAAGTAGATTTGAATTTTTTTTAAAATAATTTAAGAGAAATTTAAGAGCTTTAGTTGTAAAATTTTAATTTCAGTTTTTTTTTTAGAAATTTAAGAAGTTAGTTGTACAATTTTATATTCGGTTTTGTTATTTTTGTTATTTTTTTTTTATTTTTTTTTTAAAGAAATTTAAATTTAAATTTCCTATATTGATATATCATTGTGTTAATTACAACTTGAGAGCTCTATATAAATTATAGGCATCACATTTAGTTTGTAGTTATTTAAATATACCAAGAACCTAGAACATTTCAGATAAGCCTCAAAACTCTAAATAAAATATACCAAAATATTTACATACCATAGACCATTATTTATAACATAAAATATACCAGCAACTGCTTTAATATTCACTCGAAGACTGTTAATAAATACTACTTCCTATATATTAATTACTATACATTTTAAATTTAAAAAAAAAAAGACAAATAATTCCTCCACAGCTGAGCATTTGATAGCCCCGACTCCCCGATTAGCTCAATTGAAATTCTATTCATCACAATCTGTTTGGTAAAAACAAAACAAAGTTCGTTTGAACTGAGCTTTCACTGTACTCACGGCACCCAAATGCGACACTTGTGTTGGTCGCGACTCGAGACGCCCTCGTGAGAGCGCAAGAGATATTCACGCCTACGCGGCTGCTGTTGCTGAGCTGGCGTCTCGGCAAGGTCAAAGTTGATGCTGCCCGAACGCGGATAGAGCGTCTGTGCAGCCGCCGCCTGTTGTTGTTGCTGTTGCTGCTGCTGGTGTTGCCTGTTGCTGTAGCGTGAGCCACCTCCGCGCCTGGTGTCGTAGCGCGTGGGCGCATCATATTCCGAATAGCTGGGCACACTCGCCGCAATCCCAGCCAGACCCAAACCGAGCAGCACTATCAAAGCCTGCTGGGCATGCCTAAGTGTATGCATTGTAAGCCCCACAGATGTTGTGGATTTTTGTTTTGTTGTTTTATTTTGGTTTTCGTTGTTTGCAATCCACTTGCTAAATTCAAACTAAGCTCTCGAGTTTCGCTCGCGTGCTACTGCCCCAATAAATCACTGCGAACGGCTTATCAGTTGCGTTTGCTTTTGTTTTTATTTGATTTTTTTTTTCGGGCAAGTTCTCAATATCAATTTCAAATTCTACTCTCAGCTAAGATTGTGAAATTTGTGCTCTAGAAATGCTATACATTTTTATATACGTCTCTCAAGTTTAGGCTTTCATTGAAGTATGTAGATTTTTTTTTTTTATTTATTTATATGTTGATTTATGTCATGAAACGTGAAATTTTTTTATATTTTTTGTTTGACTTAATGAGTTAATATATTTTAATGCTTGTATATATTTATATTTCTATATTACTCTTAAATTATTTTCATTTTTTTTAGATATATGTATATAGAACTATTATTATATATATATACATATAATTTTATATTTAAGTTATGCTGCTAGTTCTTTGAATTTTCTTTTAATTTCAAATTATTTTTAATCAAAAATTCAATTAATGTTAAATGAATTACAAATTATCCAATTTAAATTTGTTTTTAATTATTTCTGTTTAACAATATTTAGAATCCTGTTAGCACTTTCAGTTACAAGCCTGATGAAATAATTTGTTAGGCTTTGAGATAAATTTTAAATGTGATAAACAAGAATAATTAGTAATTATATATTTGTTATATATATATAAAAATTTAAAAATATAAGGAAGAAATTTTTTTTTTGTTTTTATTTCAATAATATATTAAAAAAGTAGTTTTATTTACAACACATTTTCATTAATCTAATAATTATTATATATAATAATATATAATTTTAAATTGAATTAAATATTAATATATATATTTATATATATTAAATTTATTATTATTATTATTATTTTCATATTATTACGTATACGCACCGAATATGTCAACATATAAATCACTCTCTCTCCTTCTCTCATCCTCTTTTATTCTCTCTTTCTTGCCCTCTCTCCATCTCCATCTCTTTATTTTTCTGTTTCTCTCTCTCTCTATATATATATATCTCCCTCTCTTTCTATGTTTTTCTCTCTTTCCTCTCTCCATCTCTCTCTCTCTCTCTCTATATATATATATATATATATCTCTCTCGCTGTCTTTCTTTCATACACTCTTTATTTCGCTCTCCATCTCTTTCTTCCTCTCATGTTGTCTTTCTCTATTCTGAAATATTTCGTTGTTTATGTCTTGCTGAAGTACTCTTAATTTAAGCACTGCGTAGTCTCTTGCTAATATTTTTAATTGAAAGCTCATTCGCTTATCGCCGCTTCCCTCGCAGCTGAGATTAAACACTGACCCGTTTCTCCAATTGCTCTGCTGCGACTGTTGCTGTTGCTGCCACACAGTAAACAATTGAGAGTTGAACGCAGCTGTGTTGCCAGAGCCAAGCACAAACGTAGCTTGGCAAACGCAAACAGGAAACGAGGAATTCAGAAAGTCAGAAAATCAGGAAATCAATGGCTTCCACCAAGCTGCTGCGCACAGTCGCTCTGCAGGCATGTCTGCTATTGATCTGCATTTGCCTGATGCAGGCGATCGAACTGCAACTGCACGAACAACAGTTGCAGCAACAACTGCTCGATGAGCAGCTGCGCCTGCATCAGCAGCAACAGTTGCTCAAGCAACAGCGCGAACAGCAGATTCAGCAGCGACGCTACTCATCGACCACATCGACACGGAAACCCTATATCATACCGCATGGCCTATCGCTGCCCCAACGAGGCGTTTATCCAGTTAAATGTGAACGGGAAGTGCCGTAAGTACAGCCAGAGGGATTAAAGTCAGAAAAAAAAACCAAATATTTTATTGTGAAATATTTGTCAGGCTAAGCAAAGATTTAATTTGAACATGATAAAAGTTCCAACTTTCGATATTCGATATATGATTTAATATAAGATCATATACATCAGTTAATTCATGACTACAGCGAGAAGTATATATTGCAATTTAAAGTTTATATCATTAATATCGTTATATAGCATAAAATATTAACATTTATGCAGCTTAATTAATTCCGTAATAAAATATGTATTCATTTTTTATATAACTCGAAAAGAATATATTTTGATTTTTTCTTTAAAAATGATTAAATCATTTTATAAAAATATTTATATACTGTGTTTAATTCAAGAACATTGCAAATAGTATTGTTTTTTTTTAATTTAAATTTTATTATTATTCGCAAATATTTAGCTTATTTTATATTACATTCTTTAAAATTATTAAAAATTTGGTATACAAATATTTATTCATAAATAAAAAAGGCAAAAATAAATAAATTTATATATATTATATTTATATTTATATTATATTATTATTTTTTTTTTGATAATTTTGTTTAAAATATAAATTTAAAAATTCTTTAATAATGTTAAAATTATGATTTAAATTTATGTAATTTCAATATTTATATTGTATATTAATTGAAAAAATATTTGTGAATATATATTATATTTTAGGCTTTTTTTATTTATATAATATTATTATAATTTTTATTATATAATATATATTTATATTTCTATTTTTTTAAATATATATTTCTCATTTTTATTTTTCTTCCAGCGCTGTTTTCTTTCAGTATGACAAAGAACTAAAGATCGTGGGCAATAGCACGACCAATCCGTATTTCAATGTCATCGAGGTCTGCTGCAAGGGCTGGCGGCGTTACGAGTACGATTGGTCCAGATGTGTGCCGGATTGTGGCGAGCGTTGCAAGGAGAATGGCTTCTGTTTGCCTGGTGGCAAGTGTCAGTGCTTCTCGGACTTTGTGCTCAACTATCGCAACGAGTGCGTGGCCACCTGTCCGCTGGGCTGTCCGCATGGCCAGTGCTACTTGAATGGCACCTGTCGCTGTGATCCAGGCTACGAGCTGGACGGCTCTAAGCGCTTCTGTCAGCCACAATGCAATACCACCTGTGGCCACAATGAGCTCTGCCTGGAGCCGGGCAAATGCGTCTGCGCCGAGGGCTATGCACGAGGCCTGAGGGAGTCGAACGCCTTGGGCTGCCAGCCCATGTGCATACCCGACTGTGGCTATGGCCACTGCGTGGCGCCCAATCAGTGCGAATGCTTCCCAGGCTATCAGAAGCGCATGAATCGCAGTTCCTGCGAAATCAATTGTTATATGTGAGTATTGAAGGGAGGAAATTGAGAGTAAATTTAGAATAGATAAATATAGATAAGATAAATTCTTATTTAACATAAGTTTTCTTTATGTATTTGAATTACAGCAAATATGTTTGATATATTTAGATATATAGGTATAATTATGATAAGGAGAAAATCTTTATTCATTTCAGCAATTTTATATTTAACAAACATTTTTATTTTATTTCATATAATTTTTCTGCAAGATACGGAACTTTAATGCTCAATATTTCAGTTTCTAAAGATGTACAAATAAGAAAGAGTTTTTAGTATTTGATTTGCTATAGTCATAGGATTTGTCATTTATTTTCAAGTTATTTTTTATAGTATTTATAAGTGAAATAAACAAAAAGAAGATAATATATTAATTAATTTAATATATGTATGATACATGTACTATAATCTTATGTATTTTATACAATTTATTTAATTATTTAATTTTTTTAATTTTTATAAATTCATATATATTAACATTTAGTTTAGTTTTATATATTATATAGTTAGCCAGACATATATTATATTTTTAATTTCAATATTTTTTAAAAATTATAAGAAATATACAATGAAAATTGTATAAAATTCATAATATTTATATATCTTACATATAATTAAATAATATGTTAGCTTTATAAAATCAGTTTTCTTTTATTTTTTATTTATATATTATAATTAATATTTTATTATTTATTTATCATTATAAATATTATTAATAAAATCATGATATATAATTAATATAATCAGGCTTTAAAAGGTGTTGTACAATCCCCTTAATTTACGTTGTTTCAGCTAATATATGTGTATGTATATATGTATAGTAATATATATTTAGGATTAAGATTCATCTGCAAAGAAACTCTTTGATCTATTTCTTTCAACTTAATATTTATACCATCTCTAGCTCTCTCAGCTCTAACTAAAGTTCACTCACTCTCTCTCTCTCTCTCTCTCTCTCTCTCTCTCTCTCTCTCTCTCTTTAGGCGCTGTGAGAACGGTTTCTGTGCAAATCAAACGACTTGCGTCTGCCAGAATGGATACCGTTACGATCACAATACGACCAGCTGCCTGCCAGACTGTGGGGACGAGTGCCGCAACGGGGTCTGCGTCTCGCCGGGCAACTGTCGCTGCTTCAATGGCTATGTGCGCAATCGCGAACGATGCGATGCTGTGTGCGAACAGGGTTGTGGATTCTATGGTCGTTGCATAGCGCCAAATGTTTGCGGCTGTGCAGTGGTGTCGGGTCCCGAGGAGAGCTATCAACGCTGCGAGAATGGTTATTGCAATGCGGAAGGTCATTGTCGTTGCCTGGAGGGCAAGACACGATTCATAGACAAATGCATGTCGCCGGATACGGTGACCACCTACGCCTCTATCAATCCGCTGCGAGTGAATGCGTCGCTGATGCACGAGTTCCAGCTGCTCTTGGGCAGACACTTTATACTAGGCTCACCCGGTATGCTAGAGGCCAACAGATGGTGGGACTAGCTGAGTAGCTAAATATAAATATACATATACATATACATATATGCATATACTAAATAATAATATATATTATCTCAAAAAGAAATATATTTGTATTTTACATACTAAAGTAAGCGATGTCAAGCACAAAGAAATGCGCTATGAGCGCGCTTATCAGTTAGACAGAGGCGTGTGGGTAAGGGGGACTGAAATATATACTGAAATATATGCCTGCTCTTGAGACAGCAAGGCAATATGCTCTTCATAATTATTCCTTTTCCATACAGCCTCCTACGCCTCTGCGCAAATTCATCTATTTTAAGCACACTCGCGCACACACATGCACAATGAGCCGTTCTTAAGCTTTCTATAAAATGAGCTCTCAAACCAAACGCAGCTCAGTTGTGCGTCTACCTTTAAGCCCATCGAAGCTGTACTTTAAAGAGAGCGCAAGAGAGTGAAAGAAAAAGAGAGAGGGGAACATGCGCTCGAAAAGCATTATTATTGGCTTGTTGATTATCTGTGTGGCTTATGCACATGGGCAATTTTGGAAACAACTGCAAAACGATTATCAGAGCTGGGAGCGAGAGACGCTTGCGAATCGTAAACCTGGCATCTGCTACAAAACAGTATTGTACTTAAATACAACCAATGAAATCTATCAAATAGATCTTAAGACCAACAAATTTACTTATTTTTCAGTGTCAAAACCTTGAATCCTGAGCTCAGAGAACGTGAGATTTCGTATTGTTGTAGGGGCTATGCTGTACGCCAGACATCCAATGCGGCTACTTTGCACTGTGAACCAATCTGCGTTCCAGAATGCAGTAACGGTGTTTGTGTCTCGCCTGGAAAATGTGAGTGTGGACCTGGATACTCAATACAGAGTGATGGACAGTGTCGTAATTAAGGGAAATTAAACTAAGCAAATAATGGGAAAATATCACTAAATAATGTATTGCAATTTAACAACATTGTACACATCCAGCGCCATATTCCACTCAGTGGAATCAATAATATCGAGTAGTTTTATTGAGGGGAAATAATGGTAGGACATTAACTCTTTTATCCGCCAGGCTGCAATTACCACTGCAAGAGAGTATGAGTGAAAGAGCTTATTCTAATATTTCACCTCACTCACGCCAGCGGCACTTATCCGTTTGATCAACTTGTTAGCGGTTTAGAGCGTTTCGGTGAGAGCGTGGGAATTATTTGGAATGGGCACGTATTAGTGCAACTAAAGGATATGTAGTGAAGTGACAGTTCAGTCTGTGTGCGTCTGCCTAATTAAACGGTCGTGTATGTCGCATAGTGAGAATTTTGATAATATCTACTTCTATTAAAATATTCAAGACTGAATTGAATTCTCTATATGTGGCTAACATAAATACATTTATTTATGATATAATAGAGGCAGAGCTGGGAATGTGTTGTTTTAAACATAAACAAATACATGTAAGTATTTATTTATTATATTTTAATTCTTTATAAATCATAATTATGCTGCAGCCTATTGATAATTATTATGCAGAGTAATCTTTACAAAAATCAATAATATTCATACATATGTATAAAAGATAATGCATGAATTTATCATTGAAAGGTAGCAAACATTTTTTCACATTCAACAAACTTTTTTTGAGAATTTTTGCAGTCTGGAAAATTTTTACGCTTCCTTTATTCTCACATTCTTCTGTGGACATTGTGGATAGTGTGGATGATGTTAGAGTGGTAGATAGTTCGATTATCCGTTCCCCTTACACTCTTACAGCTGAAAAAGGGGAAATGCTTTGGTTTTTATTGCACCTTGGCTGAGAAGCCAACGATACTCTAGTATGTGCGCGTCTGGCCTGTTAAACGGTTGGATTGTCTGCGTGTGTAGAAGAATAAGTAATTCATTTCAACTTATTATTTCTCTTCCATTCATGTCGAAAAGGGGTAATTATTGTGTATGAGTTAGTGAGAGTGGTGGATAATTCTTCTGCTGGAGGAGAAGAGCGCAGTTGTGGATCTTATTCTAGTGTAACTGTTATTTTCGTTTTGTATGAATATAGCGAAAGTGTATACGCAAAAACACATACACATAAAGATGATGTTGTGTTAGATTTATTCTAATTTGAGCGCCCTCTACTGAGCATGTATGTATGGTTAGATCATAGAATTTACAGTTTGAGAGTTATTGCTTCAGGTCTAACAGTCTTTTGAGCGCTTAAATAATAATATGAGCACACTGTGCCACAGCGTATTACGCAGTCATTAGCACTCGCATTGCTTTTCTCATTGATTATCTCATTTGCTGAGATCAGTCACTGATTTCTGAGAATTACCTACGAAATATGTATGTAAATATGTATATTTATAAATAAATCAAGTAAGTAAATAGAAGCTGAAACTCTCCAATATAAATATTCAAATAAAATAAAATAGAATATAACAACAAAAGCAATAACGTGTAGCCAGATGTGAGAGCTGCTGTCGAGGTTATTGATAGGCGCATTGCTGATTAAAAGGGAAGTCGGAGGGGATCAAAGTTTGCCGGCTGGAGGCGATTTGCGAACGATTTGAAATTGAATTTGAAAAACTTTTTGCTTAGCGATTAGTTAAAGTGCAGCAGTTGTTGCGAGCGGACGTGTGTGTACAGTTATTTCCTTCAGCTACAGTTTGATTACAGTTTGACATTCCGTGTGTGACGTCATCGATCATGATGAGCTCATCTCTGCAGTTGTTCAGCCTCAGTGCTGCGCTGCTGCTGCTGTCGCTTTGCGGTAGCATTGAGGCACAATTTAAGACGGCGGGCATCAAAACCCGCCAACCCGTTGCCGGTAATCTATTGCTATCCAGCAATGCCAGCAATGCCAGCAGCGAGTACAACCAAACCCAGTACCAGTACCAGAGTCAGACTCAGACCCAGACTCAATATGGTAGCTATGGCAACTATGCCAATTTCGTGCCTGCCGAGACTTATCAAGGCGCATCGGGACATTATGTTCAGCCACTCAATCAGGTGCATCGTGCGCCACAGGTGCTGGACGAGACGGCGCTGTTTATCAACAAAACTCGCTCGACTATGGCCAGCGGCATTTGCTACAAGGAAGTGCCGTAAGTCTTTATAAGGGACAAGGTGGGGGTAGTATGAGAGACCTAGAGAGTGCAAATTTAAAAGAAAAATAATTGTTATCATTGTATTATTGTATTATAGTAATTATAGTAGAAGAAGCATAGCATATTTTTAATAGATAATAATAATCATTTTTAACAATAATAATAATTAATAATATACAAAATGAAAGCCATAATAAATAATATAAATAATGCAAATTTTTATATAAATTATTATTATATTAATTATTATTGCATTCATTTTGTTTATTAATATATACAAAATATTTTTACATTTTTCGCATATTATTTTAGAATATACATGTATATAAATTAATACCAAAATTTTCATTATATTTTGATAGTCCCATTTAGGGATAGTATCTGTGATGCTATCTCTACGTAAATTCCCCTTGCATAAGCTCGAAATTATTATCGCGCAGTTTAGAGTAATTGAAAATGGGGCAGCTATACATTGAACTAACAACCTCGACATCCTCTTGACTTGCCTGATAATGAAATGTGATTTGAAATTAAATTTGATATATGTACATACTCATAGATTTTGTATACTTAGTTAGCTGACATATATTTGTTTATGTGATATTTAAAGAAAAACAAACGCAGAGACCTTGAGCAATGAGGAAAACAAATATATGTATATAATTGTATATATTTTGTATAAATTAATATATATATAGAAATATATATTTACTTAAATTTATACATATTTTGAAGTAAGACAAATATATATTAAATATAAATCTTTTTATGTATCGGATTTTAAATTTTCGATCTTCTCAAATGATTCAAATTTTCTTTGAGATTCTCATATAAACTAATTTTAAGAAGGAAATTTTACGGGAAGTGAATACTCGATATATGCTATATTCTTCTGGAAGGGAAATGATGAATGTCATGTCTACCAAGATAAAGTCTTTTGATCTTTGTGATGGGAATCATAGAGATTAAGTATTGACAGATCCAATAGTCCTATATTGATATATATATTATTTCCTTAATTTTCAGTACCGCATCTTTGTTGCACGGCTCAAGGGAAAAGTATGTTGGCAATGGTACATCACCAGATCTCAGTCAAATTCAGGTCTGCTGTGAGGGCTACGAGCGTAATCCTCACATCTATAAGCGCTGTGAGCCGGTCTGCGTCGATGATTGCCCCAATGGCATTTGCACAGCGCCCAATACGTGCGTTTGCATGCCCGGACATGTGAGAACGGACGCAGGTAAATGCATCTCCACCTGCCCGCTGGGCTGTGGCAATGGAGTGTGCGATGAGCAGAACGAATGCCGTTGCCGCGAGGGTTACAAACTAGATCCGGTTAGCCGAAAGTACTGCCAGCCGGAGTGCAATCCAGGCTGTGCGAACGGACACTGTGTGGCGCCCAACAAATGCGATTGCCGCTATGGCTATCGTCATGCCGCTGATGGCAGTTGTGTTCCCGTCTGTGATCACTGCGAGAATGGACATTGCATCAAGCCAGGACAGTGCACCTGCAATGAGGGCTATCAAAAAGGGGCAGAGGGACGTTGCGAACCTGTGTGCGAGACGTAAGTATGAATTCGTTTATTCATTATTATCAACATGAAGAGTCACAGTCACAGTTAAAGTTAGAGTCAGACAAATAGTTATAGTCACAGTCACAGTAATAGTCATAGTCACAGTCACAGTCACTGTCACAGTCACAGTCACAGTCACAGTCACAGTCACAGTCACAGTCACAGTCACAGTCACAGTCCCAGTCACAGTCACAGTCACAGTCACAGTCACAGTCACAGTCACAGTCACAGTCACAGTCACAGTCACAGTCACAGTCACAGTCACAGTCACAGTCACAGTCACAGTCACAGTCACAGTCACAATCACAGTTATAATCATAGTCATAGTCAAAGTCACAGTCACAGTCACAGTCACAGTCACAGTCACAGTCACAGTCACAGTCACAGTCACAGTCACAGTCACAGTCACAGTCACAGTCACAGTCACAGTCACAGTCACAGTCACAGTCACAGTCACAGTCACAGTCACAGTCACAGTCACAATCACAGTTATAATCATAGTCATAGTCAAAGGCACAGTCACAGTCACAGTCACACTCACACTCACACTCACACTCACACTCACAGTCACAGTCACACTCACACTCACACTCACACTCACAGTCGCAATCACAGTGAAATTCTATTGACAAATATCTTCTTCCCTTACTGCTGCTCCTCCCATATCACATAGCCGCTGCGTAAACGGTCGTTGCATTGCGCCCAACACATGTGAATGTACTCCGGGATTCGATTGGGACCGTAAGAGTGGACAGTGCGTGCCCCACTGTGATGCACCCTGCCTGAATGGTGTCTGCATTGGACAGAATAAATGCGAATGCAAGTTGGGCTATGTCCTGGATGAGCGTCAGCCAAATCTCTGCCAGCCACATTGCCCGCAGGGCTGTCCCAACGGCTATTGCAGTGCGCCCAACTTTTGCATCTGCAAGCCGGGCTTCATCAAGAGCGGCATCAAGGGACGCCAGAGCTGTCAGCCCGTCTAAACAATTGGACATTTCATTGTGAATTTATTTCCATTTTTGATTTGTTATCTAAGAACTATGACCAATTAAAGAGACGTCCAATTAACGCATTAAACTCGTATTTCATGTCTTCATCGAACACTTGACGCAGCTGCCAGCTGCTCAGCTTTCGCTCAATGTTTTGAGGCTCCAGGCATTGGCCGACGTAGTGCGTCCATCCAGCTGGACACTCGCAATGGCCATTGGCATCGCAGCTGCCATTCACACAGTGCTGTTCATTGGGAATACAGCCGCAGACATTGGGCGACAGACACTTGCCATAGTCACCGCAGGAGCTGAAAGATATCAAATTATATAGGGTATTCATGAGTAGGCAAAGTTTCATGATCAATAATAATATAATATCAAGTATACTATAAAGGAATATCTCTTCTTTAATATTCCGTTAATTAGTTTTGATTTTTATTGGATGTGAATAAGGTATTTTGAATAGCTTTTATTTGTTTAAAGAACTTTTTAAGCATTTTTTGAATCGGGGATCTTTAAAAGTATTTTGGATAGAGCTTTGTTAGAATATTATAATTTATTATTTACCATATTATACATTTTTCAAAAATTTAGCTATGACATTTGATCTACCAATATATATGGAGAGATATTCAAATATATAAATATTTGAATATGATGAAAGCGTATGTCCAAAACATATTTGAAATTTTATCTTGTTGATTAAAATATAGTAAAGAATATTTATAGGTTTTCTTACAAAGAAGCCTAATAAATATTATTATATTTTAATCTTTTTTTTTTTGCACTTTTTAATATTATTAAAAGTATATGTTGAAATATTGAAGTATTTTATATTATATGATATTATTTTATATTATATGATATAGTTATGGTATTTTTACCTATATCCAAAATCTGAATGCTCAAATAGTTAGACGATAGTTATTAATTTTTTAAAAAATTTAATTTTTTGATAAATGTGTTTAAAACTTTTATTGAAAAATATGAAAATTTAATAGATAAATTTCGAAAAATCATCAGAAGGTTCACATATTTAGATGCAGCAAAGCAAAATTGTGCTTCGTTAGTTTTTAGCATAGCATTATAGAGTAAACTCTAGCTAGTTACAAAAGAGCTGACTAGGAAAGAGATATTTGGAATTAGTTCTTTTGATTACAATCTATAATTTGTATTATAATTCTTATTTTTAGACTTACTTCTCACATTTGGGTTCGCAGCTGTTGCCACGCAGCTCGTAGCCCTCGAAGCAGCGACAGATGCCAGGCGCAATGCACACGCCATTGCCACGCCCACAGTCGTCCTGACAAACAGGCAGACAGCTGGTAGTATTCACATCATACTGATAGCCCGTACGACAGTTGCACTTGAAGCGGGACTCACAGAAGCCATTCTCACAGTGCCTAAATTGAGTTGGGATTATCAGATTATAGAATGTACATGGAAATGTAGCAGATCAGCTTTACGTACAGATAGCATTCGGCCTCGCAGACATTGCGCTGTCGCCGTTTGATAAAGCCCGGAATGCATTCGCATTGATTGGGCGCCACGCATTTGCCGTAGCCACAGTCCGGCGCACAGATGGGCTGGCAGCCCAGCTCTGGGCTATATCGATAGCCAGGCAAGCACTCGCATTTGTCGGGTGCCACGCACTGCTCATGCGTGCCACAGCCCTTGGGGCAACGGGCGCGACAAAAGAGTCGTGTCTCCGGATCTAGAATATAGCCGGGCTGGCAAGCACAGGTGCCATTCAGATAGCAACGTCCGTGCTGACAGGCGATCGGACAGGTGTGTATACAAGCGCCCTGCTCGTTGCGCACAAATTCCGGAAAACATTCGCACTGGCCGGTGGCACGGCAGAAACCATTCCGGCAATTGTCCGGCGTACTGAGCCCACAATCCGGCACACATTGCCCGCTATACGGATCTGTGCGAAAACCAGCACAGCATTGCTCGATGCGCTGGAAATAGATGCTGGAGCCATTGCCACGCACCGGCTGATTCTTCTGAGTCTGAAAGAAGATGGCACTACGACAATATTTTGTCTTCTATGTCATATGTTCTTTTCCCCATCGGGCAATCATCTTTGCCCTACTTACGGCACTTCGCGCTGACACAGATTCGTGTGCGTTTGACTGAGTGACTCAAATTCGAGTGTTGTATGTATATCGCCATATAACTCTGATGCCGTTACCAAACCCAAAAGTAGAAGCAGCAACGATAGCTGAGGCAGTACTTCAATCCATTTCCATTTCCATTTGCAGTGCATTTCTCGTGTTGTTTACTTCTCCAGCTTCTTGAAGCGAATGAGCACAGTGATTCAGATTTAGCGCCTTATCAGCTGGTATAGAAAGAGAAGGAGAGAGAGAGAGAGAGAGAGAGAGATAGTAAAATATATTTCTAGTGAGTCTGTTAAGGGCGAGTGGGACTTCACTCTGCGATAACTATAAATAAGCCAAAGCTAATCCTAAGCTTCTACTCAAAGCTTAATCAACAATCATTCAGCAAGAGAGATAAAGAGGGAGAGAGAGAGCGATAGAGAGAGATAGTTTTATAAAGAGAATTAAATAATAAATAATCCATATCAAATTTATAAATTTGATTAACTGAATATAATTTCTAAAATTATATTTTAATCATTATATATAAAGTACATATAAATTATATATATTTCTTATTGATGAATTAAACTGAAATGCGAATATTGTAAGAATTCTGTGCTATTCTATGCAATTCTATTAAATGTTTAATAATAGTTAATCATTTAGCTATATATAATTTTATCATTTAGCTGTATATAATTTTAGATAAGCGCTTCTTAAAATAGTTAAATTTTTTAAATTGAATCATTTCATTTCATTATAATTATCTGAATATAATTTCTAAAATTATATTCTTTATTAATAAACTAAACTAAAATCCGAATTGGACTTATTGCGTAAAAATTAAAATATTTCCATAGCAAATAGCTTTTTAAAAAAGTTATATTTTTTAAATTATAATAGATCATATCTAATTAGATTTTTATCTAATCTAACTATATTTCATCTTTCTTGCTCTACAATGGCAATTAAATATGTATAAAATTAAATAGTATTCAGAGCAACTTGTTGCTAGCTTCAGGGTATATTCTAGCAATTAAGTTAAATTATCAATGAATATTAATATCATGCTGAATCGGATTGACTGATTTAGCTTTTTGATTAACTTGAAGAACATTCATATATTAAATATGTATATGTATATGTGTATGTTTCACACACTAATTCGTGTCTTTGGAAACGAGTGTTTTTAAATAAATTAAAATATGAATTTAAGGTATACTGCTTTTGTTAGACTACATGTAACAGACATATGCCGGCTTAGACAATTCTTTAATGAATATTCTCGATCAATAAGAATTGAACATTAGACTTTTATATACAAATAATTTGAGTAATAATAGCTATAATGAAAAATGCGCTCCTGTAGTTGTATACGAATAAAATATTTTAAAATTAAATACATTTTTTTTATTGAATTTAAATCTGAATCATTCGTTCGATAGGTGGCACTGCGGTCCCCTATAGAGCAAAAATATATATATAATAATATAAGCACCGCAAATCGGAATTAAACGATTTCTGCATATAAAAGCAAATCGATGATCGTTTTATTATTTAGTTCAACACTTCAGCTAGTGAGAAAATACCAATAAGAAAAAATGATCTCGTGGAAGTATTTGCTAAGCAGTTGCTTTTTGGTTCTGGCTCTAGGTATTGCGAATATTACAAAAGGACAAGAGAGTCAAGGTGTCGAACTGAACACCGATAAAAAAAATGATTGTATCCCGGGATGTGGCCTAAATCAAAAGTGTAATAACAGCATATGCGTTTGTGACGATGGCTTTGACAATTTCGCTGATGGTGGTATACTTAATTGCACCAAGTTAGTGGTGAATGCGAATTCGGCTTGCCATGACGACTGCGGTGCGAATACCGAATGTCTGGATGGAAGGTGTGTTTGTATACAAGGATACTACAAGGAATTCATAGACAACCAGGACTGTATTAAGAGTGTTTGTCCGGAAGGTTGTGGGGAAAATCAAAAGTGTTTTAATAGCAAATGTAAGTGCATGGATGAATTTGCTGAATATCCTAACTGTATCATTGATCACAACCAAACTACCGAGAGCACCACCACTATCAATGGGACCACTACCACAGAGAGCACTATCACTGCCAATGGGACCACTACCACAGAGAGCACTACCACTACCAATGGGACCAATACCACAGAGAGCACTACCACTGCCAATGGGAGCACTACCAACAAAAGCACCACTACTACCAATGCGATCACTACCACGGAGAGCACTACCGGTACCACAACAGTTAAACCTACACTCAAACCAACATCTAAACCAACAAAGGCTGGCCTCAGCCAATGGGCAATCGCTGGAATTATTTTGATGGCGGGCTGCGTTATTGCATTCATCGGATTCATGGTGTACAGATACAAACATCGATCTGAGTACAGAATCGCACCCACAAACAGGATTTAAAAAACATAAATAAATAAAAGCTCCTAATTATAGTATATATAAATATAAATATAACTTTGTTGTTCACATTTTAAAAAAACAAATTTTTTGTGGTCTACTTAAAATGTTTATTTATGCAAAACTTGTTGGTGAATAATAATAATATGAACTGTAGATAATGCTCGTTTTATAAATTATGCACTATCGAATTATGCAATATTTATACACATAGGTATGAAACAACTTAAAGTTACTGTACGTAACCACAGATTTCTTTGCTCTCTCAGAAGAGTGCAGCATACAAAAATTACCATTAGAGATTTCTTGGAATTTTTCAACTATTAGCAGTATCTGAGATTGTCTGAAATTCAATATTATTTTCCTTATGTACTGTTCTTAATATTCAAGCAGACAGCCTATAATTGAATTATATGATTTATAATTTTATAGACAAGCAACAAATCAATAAATTACAAATAAATTGAAAAAAAATCTAAAATTATTTGAGCAGCAAACGGCAGAAAAAAAAACAGATAAAACAAATAATTAGCACTCATCAATAAAAATGACAACATATCAATAATTTCAATATTTTTATATATATTTATTACACAAAGTTATAAAAATTAAAAGTTATATGGCCATAATGTTTGGTATGTGCTACTATAGCTTCTAAATTTAATAAACAAAATTTTTTATATATAGTGAAAATGAAATATATGTTGTATTATTTTATTTTATTCATTTAGCTTTTAAATTGTTGTATATAAAATAAAAAAATGGCAATCAAAATAATCAATTTTTTTATATATTTTTATTTTATTTTATTTTTATTTATTTATTTTTTTTAGTATTTTTTTTTTTGCTGTTGAAATTTATTTATTTAGTTTATTTTATTTCATTTTATTTTTATTTTTATTTATTTACTTTTTTTTTTTTAATTATTTATTTTATATTTCTTATGTAAAATTGATATTGTGTCTGTTGAAATTTACAAATGGGCAATTTTATGCGCTCCAATCTGGCTAGGCACCTGCAGGAAATTGGCATTTTGTGGCGGAATGATCAAGTGGGAGACATGGGAGCCGCCGTTGCTGGTGCTCGATATATGCTGGTGGTGCGACTGTCCATTGCTGGGGCGTAGTGGCGGTGGCGGTGCCAAAAAGGCAGTTGCCGTGGTGGAATGCTGATAACGTGACGGCTGCGAGGCATGTGATTGCTGTGATTGATGTGAATGCTGTTGATGGTGCTGATGGTGGTTGTGGTGGTTGTGATGGTGTTGCTGCTGCTGCTGCTGTTGTTGATGATATCTAATCTCATCGTACAGATGCGAATCGAGACTGCCTTTGCGTGACTTGGGCGAGACTACCGAATAGAGCGACTCTTTGCGCGCATAGGCATAGGGCTGAGTTGTGATGGATGAATTATTGCTGGGCGTGTCATATAGATCAGGCAAAGATGCTGCAATGAAATGTTCAATAAGAATAATTTGTATAGCCATGTGGCTAATGCGTTAAATAGCTTGAGAGATGTGTGAACTTTGAAGTTTACAAAAATTTTTATTTTCAATGAAAACTTGTAAAAATAGCAAGAGTAAAAAATCTCAATTCAAACTACTTAACGAACCGCCCTCGTAGTAGGCGGGGCGACACTTACATACCCTCGTTCGGTTGGGTTTGATTGTTGGTAGGCAAAATGGCCGGCGGCTTGGGCAACGGTCCATGAAAGATCTTTCCCGTGTCACTGATCACAACTTCTGGATTGTTGCCATGGCCATGTGATTGCTGAGCATTGCTGAACGTGCCATTGGCATTGTAGACGACGGCCTCTTTCTGCAAATGCTGTCGTCGATAGACATAGATGAAGCCCAGTATGATGACGATCATCAGCATGAGAAGCATGACAATGAGAGTGCTCAATAGGCTGCTGGAGTCGTGATCGTGAGCACTGCGACTCGGATTACTCTCGCCGGCAGCAAAGCCAGCCAAATTCAGTTGAGGTGCACGTTCCTGAGTGCCGCCAGCGCTAGTGATGACATGAATGACCTCAGGTGTGGGCACACCAGCCGCAGCGGCTGTATGCAGATTCTCGAGCAGAGCATTGCTCGACTCATGCAGTATGATCTTGGGCGTATGCGCCGACTCCTGCACGGGCTGCTTAATCAATATGACCTCTGGCAAAGCACTGGGCGTCACCTGAACGTGACTGCTCTCGGACATGCTGCCAATGCGTTTGGCAATATTATTTATATTATGTGTTAGATTCGCCATGGTCGAGTTGATGGTCTCCAGCACAACATGATTGACATTGACAGCATCCAAGTTGGTTTCGGGGCCCAGACACTCGCCCGTCTGTGGATGACAGCGTTTCTCTGGACATTCACAGACTTTGCGGCACATGACACCATGGGTGCCCAGAGGACAGGGCTGCTCGCAGCTAAAATAATGTAAAATTAATTAATTTTAGATCTTACACAAAGAGATTACTAGACAATTTCATCTCATTCACTTTCTATGCTACGCTTGATATAAACTCACAATTGTCCAGCCCAACCAGCTATGCAATGGCATCCGCCAGTCTTATTATCACATACGGCATCATTTTTACATTGACATGAATTCTTGCAGTCGAGTCCCCAGCGATCATGATCACAGCCTGTACAAGAGAAAGAGTGAGAAACAGAGAGAGAGAGAGAGAGAGAGAGAGAGGGAGTGAATAGATCGCGAGCGCTTCTTCAGCTCTTCACTTACGCTGTGTGCAATGCTTGCCGGTGTAACCCTCTTCGCAGCTGCATATATCGGGCATAAGGCAATTGCCACGCCCACAGCCGCCACGACAAATGGGACGGCAGGTGGCTTGGCTATCCGAGAGATTGCCTTCATAGCCTTGACAGCAAAAGCGAACAGTACGCGTTTTATTGAGTCTCTGCAAGAGGAGCAAAGCAAGAAATATATCATGAGAAAGAGAGACAAAAATAGAGTGAGAAGGCGATGGAAAATGAGCGTGTGGGTGAGTAAGCACAGATAACTAAAAGTTGAGCTTATTTAAATATTTAATCATTTTTATATAAATAAATCTGAGCTGAGCAAGAAATAAATGAAGAAAATTCTTGTATTTTAATTAATCTATATAAAAATATATAATAAATACATTAAATTATAATTATTAATAAATTATAATATATTAATATTGATTATTAAAATTTTAATATTACTAATATTGTATAATATTGTATTTTAAATAATCTATATAAAAATATATAATAAATACATTAAATTATAATTATTAATTAATCATACAATTTGTAATTCCCCTACAAGTAATAGTATATTTATATTAATTATTAAATTTTTAATATTACTACTACTTCAACTACTTATATTACAATAATATTAAAATATATTCCCTCTGACATATTGTGTATCCTCTGGCATATCTACTGGCATTATCTTCTTAGCTTTATACTTATTCCTTAGATTTTAGCTTTAACTCCATTTGGTATTCCAAAACTAAATAGCACATAAATGGCACCACATGCCCATATTCGCTAGACCGAGGAGTTAAATATATATTAAAAAAAAAAATAATAATAATAATTATTAATATATAGTTTATTGGATAATCTGTGTGGAGGTCAACAATGCTCAATGTCATGCTCATCTTAGAACGATTATCTGTGTTAACGAATAAAAGAAAATAATTTATAATTAATTTAAACATTTTAGCTATAGCACTGAGTTTTACTTATTTGCTATTTCCCCATTTGTTGTAGATAAATACAGAAAAAAACATTTCCAAAATAATAAAATAAATAATAATAAAAACTCATTTGTCACAAGTTCTGCTTCATACTTAAATGGCAATATGAGTCATATTATTTTGAATAAGATAAGCTCAGAGAACAACACGGCTTCAACAATAGTTTGTATACATAAATGAATATATATATTTATATATAAAATTGATATATTTATAAATATACGTATACATTTTTATATATATAGGTATGTACATAAATACATACAAGAATATTATCAAAGACCGCTTCCTGTTGAGGTTACAAATTTGTATGCCTTGGCTTTGGCAAAATTTTTAGCTTTCTGCAGTTCAGTTCGCAGGCCGCTGACAAACGAGCAGCACTTAAAGTAATTCGTTGATTTTTTTTAAATATTATTCACATAAAAATTTAACTAATTGCATTTATTGAGAATGCAACGTTTCAAGTGCTCAACAATACTATGCTGCAGCTGGTTGCTGTTGCTATTGCTGCTCAATTGCGCCAGCAGCGGGCGAGTTGAGACATACGATGTTGATCTAATAGCACCAACGTCCGAAGATTCGGTGTCTGGCATGTCCGATACTGTAGATTATGGAACATATCTAACAGATTTGACAACAGACGAAGATATTACAGATGCATCTTCAACAACAACCACAACAACAACAACTACAACAACTCAGCGTCCTAAGCCACCGAGTCCACCAAAACCACACAGATTATGGGAAATAATTATTGTTTTTGTTATTCTAATAATTGTCATAAGTTTGGTGATAATTATTTATAAATTAAAGAATAGCAGATCGTATGATATTTAAATATAGCTTTAGTGAGCAAAATCAAATATTAAATATAATATTAATATTAATATTAAAATAAACTAATATTAAAATATATGATATGCAAGTGTTTTAATTCTCAACAAATATATGATTAAAATGAGTTTTAATTGCCATAATAAGATTAACATTTTTATTTATTTATCAGGTTAAAAGAAAGCTAAGAATAAGAGAATATGTTTTTTTTCTATATATTCCAAATTGATAAAAACTAAAATTCAATATTTTTATTTAACTACTGAAGTTAAATATTATTATCAATATTAATATATACTTATATAATATTTAATATATATATGTACATATATAATATTTAATATTTATATTATAACTTTGTCACTTTGTCTATAAAGATAAAAGAAACTTCTCATTTTACTATTTATTTATATATAGAGTAAAGTTAAAAATTTCGTGCATGTATAAATATTTTAAAATTATTATTTATTTTTTATAGAAACGAAAAATCAAAAACTTTAAAATAATTATTATTTCATATTTAAGCAATGTCTAAAAGTATTCCATATATATTTTTCATAAAACATTCAGCCCTATAATATGCAATACTTTTTATGAAATAGAGATTTTTTACAACGAAGTTTTAACTTTGAGAAACTTGATTCCTTAGTTAGTGTGTGAACTACGTACAGAGATGAATTATTGAGTATAGTATTTATCTATACTAAATAATTTATACTATGTGGTTCATAGGGAGTCAGGGTCCACAAACTTATTGCTTGTCTTTGAATTTGCTTCACTCTCCTCTCTCTCTCTCTCTCTCTCTCTCTCTCTCTCTCTCTCTCTCTCTCTCTCTCTCTCTCTCTCTCTATCTCTCAAGAGTTCAAGTAAAAGATAATTAATGCCTCTCGTTTCAAAGTATTATGCTGTTCATTTGGAATGTAATAGAAGAGTATAATGAGAGCACTTCTCTTCTCCTCACACTCTCTTTCTATATATTTATTATGTAAGCTTTCTTAGAAATTCATAATTATATAAATACAAATTTCACTTTAATAAATTCAAATGCTCTATTGAGTTGCTTTGTCTTTTTAATTATAGAATTTATATATAATTATAGAATATTATAAAAATCTTTTGTAAAGTTTAACATTTATTTTTATTTTATTTTTTGCAAATAAATTTGCTTTGCTTTTTTTCATATGTTTGAATTATTTTTTAAATAACTATAGAATATTATAAAATGCTTTTGCAACATTTATCTTTTTTTTTTAACAAATCAATTCTTATTTAATTTAATACTCAATAAAACATACTTACAACTCTCAATAATCATAAAATATTCTCAACTCAACAAATCATAATTTTTGGACTCTGATCTTCAATAAATTGTTCGTTAAGAAATGCTAGAGTAAATCTTCTTCTTCCTCACACACACACACACACACATCAATGTCAACTCGTTGAACTTTGTAATGCTGAGCAGTTACAAAAGGCGTAAATGTTGATTATGTCAAATCTGAGAAATGCACACAAGACCACGCCCACACACACATACACACACTCACATGCACACTCACACGCACACGCACATCCCTTAACTTGTCAATTCAATTGAATAATCCAAAACGCTTCTCACAATCATTTGCTGAGTGTCCCGAAGCATTCGCAGTTATTCATTCATTCACTCAACAAATTCCAGAACAAACTTCAGGCATTGTTCTCTCGCCCTCTGCTGATCATTTTGCATCTGTATCTGTGAATCTGACTCGCTCACTCTCTCTCTCTCTCTCTCTCTCTCTCTGTGTGTGTTCAGCATAAATTAATAAGGCGGAAATTTTAATATAAATACACAGATTTTTACAAATATTGCGTGTTCTTTCAGTTCCAATTCCAATTCCAATTCCAATTCCAATTCCAATTCCATTGTAGGCATAATTAAGTACAGCCTTTCCTCGAATTGTTGTCCGCTTGCTGTGCAGAGCTCATGCGTGCGTGCCGCACTTGCCTAGGTAATTGAATATATATTGAGCAATCCAATTTTACATATGCTAGAGCTCACATTACGGCCACAACTCGTAGAGCTTCCAAGCTCTGATCTCTGGTAAACCCAGCAACAGCCTCGCCCTCGCCTCCGCCACGCCTCCATTACGAGCTAACTGTCAACTGTCAGATTCGCATCAATCATTGTGGCGCCTACTTTTCATTTAAGTTTATATAATTAACTTGAATTATTTTTTCCTCTCCACTCTACACGTCTTTGTATTTGTGAAAATCTTTCGGCACTTGGCCAAAATTAACTAATCTTTACGTATTTTTTTTTATTTTTTTTATTTCTCTCATTGAAACTCGTTTCTCATCGTGTCATGTCGCATAAATGGCTTTTTGGCAATCTACAAGCGATTTTCGTTTCATGTTAATTAATTAAGCGCAATTGGCAATTAGCTACTATATATACATATATATATATATATTTATTTTATTTTATTTTATTTATTTAGGTAGCTATCTTTTTCTAAGTCCATATTCCACGGCAATTTCGGACTGTTTTCAATTGCTGCTAGTTCGAAAGAAAAAATAAATCCTATTGCGGTACAGTTTTCCTTATAAAAAAAACAGACTTTGATATTGATCAAACAAGTCTCATCTTAGTTGACTATATTAACTTAGCTTACATAATAGCTAGACTACTGATATTTGGTATGCATGTAATTTCTTGACTCTTCCTCTTTGTTTTAGCTTGTTTTTTTCCAAACCGCAAAATATGTGGAATAATTAGTCAGTTTATATAGTAGCTAGTCTAATAATGATCTGTGCATAGATCAAATGCTATATTTCTGTATGATCTAATAATATGCAGCTGTCTAGCTGAGTTAGATATAGAATTATAAATTTTAATAGAAATGTTTACTCTGCAACTCTTTATCCATTTCAATCTAAATTGTAATTGCAAATGCGATATCTAACTTCTTTCGATGCAAAATTATTGAATAGCAAGGCAAAATAAATCCAGAGAATTCGACTAAAGTTATAGAATAGCTTAAGATAAAAGACTTGTAAATTTGTATTGAACACCATTTTGATTATTTTCAATGCATAATGACTTCTAATCTAGCTTGAAATATAAAATTACAAATATAAATATAATATAATAATACTAATATTTTCATAGTTCGTTACTATTATTAAATTATTAAAAAAAAACTAATTTTAAATTACTTTTAGTAAAGCTTGAAAAGCTAAATTACAATTCATCTAAAATATAAATATAATATAATAATAATAAGGATTTTCAAATTTCCTTACTATTATTACAAAATTTGCTTTCAAATTATTTAAATTAAAGTTTTAAAATTTTGTTGTTTTATTATGTTATTATGATTATAAAGTTCATAGCTATAGTTATTAAATAGTTCATATCATAATATAAATGTATTACAAATTTCTATATCAAATAATCTATAAACATTTTATCTTCTTTTATTTAATACTCTTTTATTTTTATTTTTTTTTGTGTGTCCAAAGAGAAAGTCTAATTAAACTTATCTGCCTTAAGCTAAATTATTTATTTTTAAATTAACCCCAAATTAAAATAAACTTAAATAAATAAATATATAAATTATTACATTTACTTAAAAAAAAAAAACAAAAACTATAGCTTGACTATTAATTTCAGAAATTTGCGACATAAAATCTATAAATAATTAACATATTTTAGTTTTAGCTTAATTTCATCAAGACACATGTTGAAATCTAAAATAGTTAAATTATGAAATTAATTTGCAACAAGTGGCAGACACACACACGAACACACACACACACACGCACGCCTGTGCACACATAATTAGAGTTGAAATTGTAAACTAAACCAAAACTGGCTGCATCTTATGGTCAGTTGGTACAAGCGTAGCGCTGTGATGCAATTGAAAGTGTGTCAACAGCTTTGGCATCAACTACAGCAGCTTCAGCAGTCAGCAGCAGTCGAAGCAGCAGCAGCAGCAGCAGCAGCAGCAGCAGCAACTGATTCAGTTGATCATTTAATATCTGCAGCAGCCTGGACTCTTGGCTCTGCATATTTTGCTTTTCATTTACACTTTCCAGCACTGACACCATGACATAATTATTTTGGTTAAAAACTAAACAAATATAACCAGCCGAGCCTGATTAGGTGAACGCCCCAAACCCCTGCTTCCCCTTTTGCTACTCTCTAAAGCTGGCAACCGGATTCTGCTCATATTTGGTAGTTACTTGTTTTTTCTCGATTTTTCGCGCTTTTTTTTTTCGCTATTTCACTTTTTTTTTAATCACAGCGAAAACATTTATTATTTATATATATACATATTTAGTTAAGTGTGCGTTGCGCGGAATACTCTTTGTTCAACATGGGCTTGAAGTAAACTAATTGCTTTTGATTAGGATAAATTTATCTTTAACTTGGTTTTAATAGTTTTAAACACAGTTTATGATATAATATTAAATTATGATTAATATCATGTCTGTGAGAAAGTTATCTTTACGACATTTGCTTGGAATTGTTTTTTATTATCAATTATCATATTAGATAGCTTAACTTAACTTAAGAGTTTAATTTAATTATTATTATTTTTAAAAAATGAGAAAAATATTTGAAAATACTAGTTTATCTAGTATCAAAAATATTATAATTAATTTAATTAAAATTTAAATATAGTAATTTTTTTAATTTAAGTTTTTTTTTAGAATTATAGAATTACATTTTAAAATTTAAATATATATTTTTTAATTAAATATTTATATTTAAGAATTATATTACATTTTAAAATTTAAATATATATTTTTTAATTTAAATTTATAATAAAATTTTAAAGAGATATTAAAATTTATTTATTTGTATTTAATGTATTTAATAAATATTTTTATTTAAAATATCAAACACATTTTCATTTATACAATTTATATTTTAAAATTTAAAGAGATAAAAATATAAATATATTATAAATTATGTTTTGAAATATATATTTTATATAGTATTTATATTCTTAAATAGAAAATTAATATTTTGATTTCAATTTCTAAACACATATTTTAATTTATGTATATATTTTATATTATAAATATTCATCCTAATTTATATTTAAATTTTAATACTTTAATATAATATAATTAATTATCTATCTATATAGAGCTTATATAAATATTAATATAACTGGAATACATATAATAATAATTATTTTTTTGTATATTTTTTTAGAGTATTCGCACTTCACTTAAAATAAATATCAATTATCACGTATACGACGCACCTGCCCATAAGTTCATATAGTAACGTTGACAACCAAGGACATTACCTGTGCTTGGCACTTGGGTCAGAACCGGTTCAGGTAAGACAAAGATTTTTACTCGCTGCACAGCTGCGACTTCCGTTCTGCTGTGTGCCGCAAAACACTTTTAGAGCTTGCGCAACTCTTTTATACACATATTTTTTCTCTCTTTTTTTTTTTTTTTTTTGACAGAACCCATTTAGTGTGGCCAAAGCTAATGGCGATTTATGGAATTTATGGCTAGTTGCACGGCTTCCTGGTTAGCATTTGTGGCAAATGGAATCAGGTTTATGGGGCATGTGGCCAAAGACAAAATGACGTAATCGGAAAATCGCTAACGCTGCCAGCCCGCTAAAGGCAGAGCCGGCAGTCGCCACTTGGCCAGTTGGCCAGTTGAGTTTCGGGCACCTGGACTCACTCACCTGCACCTTCATCACCTCGCGCATTTCCGTCTTGTAGGAGGAGCAACGTGGCGGTATCTCCAGACACCAGGTGGACGTGCGCACCCGCACCGGCTGCACCTCGGGCACCTGCAACAGCTCCTCGTACGGCTCCTCGCGCGTGCAAATGTTGCCCGTACTCTGTATTGAGGGCAACGCCATGGCCGTTGCATTCACATCCTTGAGGTAAGTGTTAACACGTAGGCTATTGTTTTGGCTATCGCTGGCGACAACTTGCAGCAGCAACACCAACAGCAGCAATGGCAGCAATAGTTGCAGCCGCAAGTTGCAACACATGTTTTCTGATATGAATTTGGAAATTTAATTTGAATATTTTTTATTTTAATTGATATTAATTGATGTATTATTAAATTTATTTTTATATTGTTATAAAGAATTATTTCTTATAAAAAAATTATTGTTTCTTGTGCATTAGTTTTTACTATATTTATAAACAAATTTATAAGTTTTATATTTTCTTAAACAATCTTTTTTTTTTATTAATTTAACTTTTAATTTTACATAAATTTATTTATTTCAAAATTAAGAATATTTTAAATATTATAAATATTTTTTTAAATTTTATTCTTTATTCCTTAATTTGTGATTATAAGTTGTTATTTATCAAGAAAACATTTTAAATAATTTTTCTGTTTGTTTTATAATCAAACTATTTATTTTAATTGTTATAATAAATTTAACTTAATTATTTTAATTTAATTTAATTTTTTATATTTTGTATACACATATAAATATTTTAATTTAATTGCTTATTCAAAATATATTTTTTTATAATTACTTTATTTTTATTATTATTTTAAAATTTTATAAATCTTACTTATATTATTTTTGTAATTTTATTTTTTTTTTTATGCACAATAATTATTTAATTATATTTTTGATTAGTCTGTATTCCTTCAATCAATTTTTAAATATTCTATAATTAGACTCTTTTTATTTATTAGTTGAACGAATTCTTTGGTTTATTATGCTGCTCGAACTTTCTTTAACTTTCGCTAGGATTTGATATGTTCTTAAATCAGAATCTTTCCGCTCGAAATGCGTTGCGTGTGCGCTTGGAACGCGACTCTCGTAGTGACTGTTATTTTTCCCGTTGGCTGCGATTCAATAGCACGTCTGTGTCTGGTCGCGTGTTCCTTCTCCAAAATCAGTCAAAACAGTAAACAAATGGGGAAAATATATATATATATACAGACATAAAATACACATATGCATCTGTATCTGTATATATATGTATGTATCAACAAATTGTTGTCATTGCAAATTGGCGAAGCCGACGACACTTTTTGTCGAGTTAATGAAGGCCGCTCAGCCGGAGCGGGGCGCAACGGGGGCGTACAGGCGGCGGGGCGGAAGTACGCACTGCATACAGTTCGAATTCTACAATGAAAGTGAAATGCGACACACACACGCACACGCACACAGACAAACACATATACATACACTATGCATATGCTAGTCTACAGTGCAACTCTCCACACGATCAACTCATGAATGCCCTCTCTCTCTCTCTCTCTCTCTCTCTGTCTCTCCCACTTGTTTACGATGATTGCATCTAATTGAAATGTTGATAATGTCCTTAACATGCTGTCGCTTGTTGTTGTTGCTGCTGCTGTTTCTGCTGCCGTTAAAGCGAGGTAAACGCGCTTTTTGTTTTTGTTGCTATTTGCGCTTTTCTGTTGACAATCGGCGACAGTTGACGGAACGTGGGAGAATGTATAAATTAACGTAGAACTTACGTTTTAATGAAGAAATCAGATGGGTATCTGAATTGAGAAACATTTTGAGTTTGTTGTTAAATTTTCAATTAGCGTTTTAATTAATTTCGAAACTTTCTGTGATTTTATCAAAGATTTATTGATAATCATATTATATTGATATGACATTAATTAACAATCATTGCATTGAGATTCTGTTGAAAAAAAAAATTGGAGTTGAAAGATTAATAAATAGAGCTTCTCCTGTATTTGAATAATAGTCATTAAAATTATTATCAAATAAGTTTCCAGTTGTTAAAAAAAATTAAATTTTTAATAAAATAAATTTTACTAACTAACCATACTTTAATAACATTTTATTTTAATAAAATTAAAGTTCAATGAAATATAACTAAATTTTAAATAAAATAAATGAGAACAAAATTTAATTTTAAATGAAATGAAATTTAATAAAATAAATTTTATAAATGCATAATTTATTATAATTTTTAGTTAAATAATAATTTATTATAAATTGTAATTAAATGAAAATATTATAAATAATACTAATTAATTTCATTAAAATAAAATTAAAGTTCAATGAAATTTAATATTAATTAAATTAAATATTAATTAAAATAAATAAATAAATTGTTAATTAAAATAAAAGTCAATTTTAAATTAAATAAATAATATAAAATTTATTAATATTTATTATACTAAAATATGAAAAAGTTTTTTCTCCATGTCAAATAAATTTCTTGTAAATTGTTGAGCAAGATTTTTGAGTATATTGAAATAGATTAAAACATCTGGTAAGCCTAATGAAATATTCTGATTCAAGCTTAAGACTTATAAGATTCTCACTCA
This sequence comes from Drosophila stalkeri, assembly GCA_035047405.1. Taxonomy (NCBI): domain Eukaryota; kingdom Metazoa; phylum Arthropoda; class Insecta; order Diptera; family Drosophilidae; genus Drosophila; species Drosophila stalkeri. The sequence continues at coordinate 21,516,427 of JAWNPR010000039.1, forward strand.
GGGATTTATAAAAAAAATTCAGTTAATCTAAGTTCTTACCATATTATTACTTCTTCTTCTGATATCACGTCGAAAACTAAATAATCAAATTCTTCAAGTAAATTATATACAAATTGTAATTTAGAAAATTGCAAGAAAGTTGCATTGGCCCCTATCATCATTATATTAATATAAAATCCTTTATGACACTTGCCAGCATCAACTCTCCCACAAAGACGCTCAGTTTAGCTCATTGTTTGTAATGGGTTTTGTAAACAAACTGAAGCACGCCTCCCCCGCTGCCGCCACGCCCCATCCATCCATCCACTAGAACGCCCCAGCGTTGATAGACAGCGAAAACAACGCTCACTTAGCTCAAGTGTCTGATTTCTTAGACAAACTTTGAGAACAAAGCTGACACTGAGCCGTATGCAGGCGGCCCCTGCTGGCCCCCTCCCATTCTGTGGTCAGGCCACGCCCCGAAAGCGAACCATGCGTTGATTATCTTGTTTACACTGAAGTTGCAGTTGCAGTTGTTGTTTATTATTGTAGTTGTTGTTGTTGTTGTTGTTGTTGTTGTTGTTTCTTGTGGCTGGCAATTTATTAAATCAAATTTACAAAAACAAAAAAACCAGTTGAGCTGAGGAGTGGAAAGAAAAGTAATTTATATATTTATTATTTGATTCAATTATGAAGCAACAACAACAACAACAACTGCAATGTGCGTGCGACGCTAGCGTTCCAATGACCCGCATCACAACTGCCACGCCCTCTACACCACCCTCTGTATTGCACTGTATAAATAATGTTTTTTTTTTTTTTGCGCATTCATTAACATTTTATTTTCAAATTGTTTTTGGCTTTGTTTCAAGTTCAACTTCGACTTGACTTGACTTAAAGCGGAAGTAAACAGATATACTATATAAATATATTCACACATATATATATTTATATATATTTTACAGACATGCTCACTTATATTACAAAATAGATCAGCCAACTGCTTAGACCAAGCAATAGCAGACTAAACAGCGGACTAGCTGCAGCGTTGTAATAGCCGCCAAAGATCTGAAGTCCAGCTGTCTCGATGCTGCGCTTGCAGTAATCCCCATCGTAATTCCAGCCCACATACTCATTGGTGCGCAATGCCTCCTGGCGTAGCCATTCCTCGAGCGGTGCAAAATATTCGCGTAGAGCACTACCATCCAGACGACCCTCGCCTAGAGTTTCCTGTAGAACTTCCTGCCAGGGCTGGGAGGCGCCCTTGGCCATTAGTTCTCTGGGGGTAAGGAAAGAAGGAAGAGGGAGAGATAGAACACTGATTAATTTCATTTATTTAAATGTAATAAAATATAAAATATTTAATATGAATTCTTACAAACATTTATATTAAGTTAAATATATTCTTTAAATTTATGTATAAAGAAAAAAAAGTGCATCGACTCAAAATAACGAAGATTGAGTCAGTCTTGGAATCGAATGATACACATAATATATGTTTTTAAATAAATATATAAATATTTAAATTAAGTAATTTAAAGAAATAATTTTAAATTTAAAAAGCATATATCAGAATCTATATAATTTAATTTATTTTAATCGATTTTTTTTATATTTTTATTTATTTATTTATTGTATGACATTTTTCTACTTAATTTATTACTATATAATGTAATTTAATTTAAGTTATTTTTGTTATATTTGTATTTGTTTATTTATTTTTTGCCTGTTTAATTTATAGCTTTGTTATATATACAAAATTTTAAATATTATTATACATATTAAAATTAAATTATAAATAATATTAATTATATTTAACTTATTGAAATGAAGGTATATTATTTCTAGGCATAAGCATAATTAACATCCATATATTATTTCTTATTAATCATTATTAATTCTACAATTTATTAATTGTTTCACTTACTTTAATAGATTGCCTGCGGCTGGCTGCCGATAGATGTCGCATTTGTGGAGCGGCTTTCGCGGATCGTTGGGCACATATTGGCCAGCGGCACGGCACATGCTGCGATATAGCTGGAACTGCAGCACCGTGGAGAAAAAGTATCTGCAAGATACAAAACATGATATGATATATTTGTATACACTCGTATTAGTATGTAGCTAACAAGACTTTTAGAATGGACAGAGTCACGCTTATTGATCGCATGCGAGTCGAACGTTAAAAAAAAATTGTCAATTGTTCTGCATTGGGTGAGAGTTGAGCTGAGCTAAGTTGAGTTCATAAACAATCGAAGCCAACTTGATGTGGTGCAGAGAATGTGGCTCAAGGTCGCACCACAATTGCAACTAAGCCAGAACATATTGCAAGAGGTTTTGCATTTCGAAATCATGTACGTATAAAGATTTCTTATTATCCGGCATAATGTAGCTAAAGCTCTCACCCAATCACTATTCTATTTGATAACACTAAAATATACATACATATATATATTGACAAATTCCAAATTATTTGTAGTTAAGAACTGCAAGTAGTTTAGAATCAGCATAATAAAATATTTCATTGCATACTCTCGAGGGGCAGAAAGACGCCCTTAATTTTAGCTTAAAATTCGGCTGAAGTAACAGACGAACTTAAATGAGCAGCAGGGATGAGCAGAAAAATGTTAACTTACGACGCTATGCTAACTAACAGTTTTATCCGTTGTTCGTTTACAGCGTTATCCATTAATAACATTCTGAGCGGCTGTTCAACAACAGTTGCAGCTCATGTTAAGTCTACAGCAATGGTGAGGAGAGGAGCTGCTGCAGCTGTTACGCACTTAAATCTTTATCTTTAATTTAACTTGGGTATTTTGCAATATATATATATATATTATACCTTTTTGAAAACGTGAGTTTCTATAATCAAGTAAAGAACTAAAAAATTTTCTTATAAAATTATTATTCTATATATATTATAACAAAATTTAATTTATTACATATATCATTTAGCATATAGCAAATATTATAGCGAATATGAACCATATGCTTGGTATCATACCACTAAGAATAATTAGGTCAGCTTAGAGCCATCAAGTGGGCGTGTCTGATTCTAATCAAATGGCTTAAAAACGCAACAACTAATATATGTACATATATTAAGATATTTCGGGATTTTTTTTCTTTACTTTGTTTTGGGCTGTGGAGATTCCCAGTTTTTTTTTTTATTATTCAAATTATTAGCGACTCTTGCATAATAGATTATTGCTCAGGCCCGTGAGGCTGATGCCATTTTTTTCTTTAGCTTTATATAGCTGCAAAAAAGTGTCGAGTCATAAGTAAATTGATTCTGTTTTATATTTTTCCATAATTTTGCAATGTTTGACTCAAGTCGGATGTTGTTGACTGATTCTAGAACATGTTCAATTAATGATTTCTCTCTGTTTTTGCGAGTATCAGCTGTGAATTTTGATAAGTATGATGAGTTTTTAGAGTCTATGCTAATGATGCTTAAGCCAGTTCTAAGCGCAGCCAAAGATTGCTGCAGATAAATTTGGGGTATTGTTTGCGCAGGGGATTCACCGATTTTAGTCAGTCGCTAGGTAATTATGATGGAAAGAGAAACAAAAACATATTTATATGATTTTTTTTTTTTTTGCAAATCTTTGATTTATATTAGAAGACTTCAAGCTAAATTATTAATATCATAACCTTCGCTTTGGTTCAAAGTACCTTGAACTCTGAGCTGTATATAGAATTCAATAATTGTAGACTATAGAGTTAAGAGTTTCATCATGTGAAAATCATACTAAAATATGTTATTAATGGGTATTTTAAGGTTATGTGATTTAGCAAAATGTACTTCAATTTTAAAATATATAATATAGAGCCTAAAAAAATAATGTAAAAATATAGAAATTTTAAGAAAAAATATATATTTAAAAAATATGATCTAAATAAATATATATAAATAAAATGAAAAAGATGCATTTAATATATAGATAAAATCAAAATTAAAAACGAATCAAACAAATATTAAATAAAAAAAAAGGAATTCAAAAAAATATTATAAAACAAAAAGAACTAATTAAATATTATGAATATATATACAAAATATAAATAACATATTCATATAAAAAATTAATGAAATATACAAATATGTATATTTAAAAAAAAAAATATGACCAAAAAAATATTTAAAATAAATATAAAACTAAGTAAATAAATTATACATACTTCATAAGTAATATAAAGAGACTCAGTAAATGCCGCATGATTCCAATATCTTTATATTTATCATCATTAAAATACAATTTAACTTTTATGTCTACTAGCAGTGGATCCCTTAAATTGCTCATTATTTAAATTCTTGGCCATTTCCAAATGAAAAATATAAATATTAAATATGTAAACGAATTTACATAAAAATGAATTAACTGTGACGCATTCGAATCGAGACGCAAAGAAATTAAGCTGACATAAATTCTCAAATACAATTTGTCAGCTTAATTTAATGATTTTTATTTAATCTATACTGAAATCTTTAATAGAAATTAGAATTTAAAATTAATGAAATGTTAATTTTATCTTTTTACATAATTAATAACCATAATTTGAGCATGCAAATAATATACAAATATGTTAACATAATTATAATAATGCTTTCTATCGCACAATCTTTAGATTAGATAAAATATTGTATTCAAAAATCTGAAACTGTATTATTTATTAAGAGCTTCAAGGCTTTGTCTAATATTTTAATTACCAAGCTAAACAACTTTTCTATTAAATTTCAGCTCTAAATTGTTATGTTTATTCTCTAATTGCATTACTATCAGATTTTTTAAAGTATTGAAATAAGATATTTTTTAAAAGAAAATGAAGCAGAAACAAAATAATAATTGCATATTCGAGCTAAACAACAAAAAAAAAATTAGATATTTGCGGCCAAAGTCTTTTGATACGAAATATCAAATTATACAATTGCTGCGTACGTGCAAATTGCAATTGTTTTGCTGTTTTGTGACTCTTTGTCGATCGTAAACAGCGCGCTGAACTGGCTGAATTGAACTGTGCTTTGGAATGGTTATGGAACCATTCATTAGCGCCAAGCAGTTTAACGACATTGCTCATACGCCCCGCAGCAGCAAACATAAAGATTACAGCTGCCTGGCTATAGCATGATTGAAGCCGTTTTTGTGAATGGCAGCAGCAGCAGCAGCCTTTGGAGAATTACAGATTTTTCAAATATTTTTGCGAGCGGCGCGAAACACATGTTTCATGTGCCAAGCAAAGCAGCTGAAAAGAATTTTCGCAATATTTAATTTTAGCACTAACAAAAAATTGGACTAATTGCCGACCGACTAACTGACTGACGGACTGACTGACTGACTGATTGACTGGACGAGCGTTAACCCCCAGTTGCTGATTGAATGATTGAGTGGCAGTGGCAACAAGTCGAGACACAGACATAAAGTCCAACAGCTGCTGGTGCTGCTGCTTTGGCTGCTTCGACTGCTAATCCCTGTTATTGGGTCATGTCTCAGACACCGTCGCAGTCTGCAGTCTTCAGTCTTCTATGGGAAAATGTGGCCACGATGTGGCAACTGCTGCCAAGTGCCAAAAAAAAAAAAAAAACATAACACAATGTTGTTGCTGCTGCTGATGCACTTAATGGCACTTTGGCACGTTGTTTCTCTAACTTCTGCAAGTCGAGCCGTGATCGAACATTGTGAAAAGTGTGCATTAAAATGAATTTTTTTATTTTTATTTTGCTCGTTGCTGCTGCTTGTTGTTGGGTTTTTCTTTCTTGCAACATTCTCTTGGGAAATGCTTGGCGAATGTGTGAAAAAATAATGTATGACATTTGATTGAGATAAGAAATTATTAAACTGCATCTGCATGAGATCATCATGATGTTTCATAAAATGCATATATATGGGACAGAAACTGAGCTGCGCTGACGTTATTTCTATATTCTGAAGCTCTCTACTCTAAATTACCTTTTTCATCTAAATGATCTACAGAAAATTCTGCTGCTCGACTTTACTTTGTATGATCTCCTCATGAACTTCTTATATAGTTTTAGACAAATCGGAGTTATATAGCGGATGTATGATATATATTTTTCATTGCAATCCAAGAATATTTCTGTTATTTTCTATCTCTATATCTATCTATATAAATCCCTGGAAAATATATTTATCTCCTTCTCAATCGCATTCTGATGCGCTTTCTTTCTGTATCCCTTTATTTGTTTAATCACGTTTGCCTATCTCTATCCATCTATCTATCTATTTATCTAATTATCTATCTATGTATCTGTATCTGTATCTATGTATCTGTATCTATGTATCTGTATCTGTATCTGTATCTGTATCTGTATCTGTATCTGTATCTGTATCTGTATCTGTATCTGTATCTGTATCTGTATCTGTATCTGTATCTGTATCTGTATCTGTATCTGTATCTGTATCTGTATCTGTATCTGTATCTGTATCTGTATCTGTATCTGTATCTGTATCTGTATCTGTATCTGTATCTGTATCTGTATCTGTATCTGTATCTGTATCTGTATCTGTATCTGTATCTGTATCTGTATCTGTATCTGTATCTGTATCTGTATCTGTATCTGTATCTGTATCTGTATCTGTATCTGTATCTGTATCTGTATCTGTATCTGTATCTGTATCTACGTATCTGTATCTGTATCTGTATCTGTATCTGTATCTGTATCTGTATCTGTATCTGTATCTGTATCTGTATCTGTATCTATGTATCTGTATCTGTATCTGTATCTGTATCTGTATCTGTATCTGTATCTGTATCTGTATCTGTATCTGTATCTGTATCTGTATCTGTATCTGTATCTGTATCTGTATCTGTATCTGTATCTGTATCTGTATCTGTATCTGTATCTGTATCTGTATCTGTATCTGTATCTGTATCTGTACAGATACAGCTGTATCTGTATCTGTATCTGTATCTGTATCTGTATCTGTATCTGTATCTGTATCTGTATCTGTATCTGTATCTGTATCTGTATCTGTATCTGTATCTGTATCTGTATCTGTATCTGTATCTGTATCTGTATCTGTATCTGTATCTGTATCTGTATCTGTATCTGTATCTGTATCTGTATCTGTATCTGTATCTGTATCTGTATCTGTATCTGTATCTGTATCTGTATCTGTATCTGTATCTGTATCTGTATCTGTATCTGTATCTGTATCTGTATCTGTATCTGTATCTGTATCTGTATCTGTATCTGTATCTATGTATCTGTATCTATCTCTGTCTCTATCTCTTATCTTTATCTACATACATATTCTTAATTCTGTTCAAGTTCTTACAGTTCCCCTCTTTCATGGTTTTTCTTAAGACGAATACAATTTTCCACTCTAATTTAGATTACAAAAACTTCGACTTCAGCTGTCACATTGTCTGGCCGACAAGTGACAAATGTCAAGGTCAAGTTGTAAAATAATCAAATGACAAAACAAAAATTGTTTTCGCTCTTTCAAGCGCAACAACGTGAAGAAAACCTATAACAATAGAGCCACTGAAAAACCCAACGACCGCAAGAAAAACATGAAAAAAAGTTGTGTCAAACCACAAAATTATATGCCCAAAAGTTATCGGACATGTCAGCATTTTGGCCATTTCATAGCTATATTTTTTTTTCATCTATTTTTCGACTTTTTCAGCGACTTGTCCAGCGAAACGTTTCGAATGCATTGGCCGCTTGGCTGGTCAGTGGTCAGTGGTTTAGTGGGTTAGTGGTTGCCTGCCCGCTTGCATTGGACATTGAACCACATTCGTTTGCTCCATCTCTTTCTCGCTCTCACTCCCACTGTCTCTTTCTCACTCTCTTAGTAAATGACCTTAACGTGCTTATATCAATGTGACATTCACAGCACAGACACAGAAAATAAACAAACTATTTGAATTGCAACCGATCAACGTTTATGCCCAGCTTGCCATACTCATAAAAATCTCTCAACTCGAGTAGCTAAAAAACTTGGCTTTAAAATGAATTGAGAGCATTTATGAGACCGCTGGGCATAAACAGCAGTAACTGCAGCCTTTGAAGAGCTGTATAGCTCGCTAACGTTAAAAAATGAAAAGATTTAATGAACTGCAACTCAGTTTATGTCTCTTACATGAAGGAAAAAAAATGATTGCCACGAGAGATATGGTTAGATTGTAAGCTAAGCAAAGTCTTGCATCTAAAGAATTTTATAGGTCGTAAAATGTCAGCTACTGTATACAAGAAGTTAAGGCAAGCAAAGTAAATTTTTAGATGTAGACAAAAATTTAAAAATTTATAAAGATTCAAATTTAGAAATACTTAGTATAAAGAACGGAAACGTTATAAAATTAAATGTAACCGTATCAAAAATAGAAAAATCATAATTAAAAATGTAAAAATTATAATTAAATACAAAAAATAATAAACAAAAATTTCAGATATAATAAAATAATTGAAAAATATTAATAAAAAAAATTACACACAGAAAAAAATATGTTTTATAAAAAATCAAGCCTTTGCATATTCTTATAAGAAATAATGTTTAATAAAAAAACTATAACAACTATTTAAGCTAAATTATATTAATTCATTGAATATTTATAGCACTTCATAAAAGTCTATAAATAATCGTATGTTAATAGTAGTATGTAGCAATAATAAAGAAAACAAAAAAACAACAGTTAAACTAATTGTTGTTTTTAAAAAATCTGAACAAAATATACTTTGCATAAAAATAAATACGTTTTTATCTATTTTATGTAAACAGATTTGATTTGATATTCTGATTTTATGACATGCTGATAACTGGTTTTCTTTCAAAACATGACGCCTCGTCAAATGATCAAATTTATTTAAAATAAATAGTATATATACATATATATCTATATCAATTCCTAGAGCTCAGCTCGTTTTATATACAATTATATTGCGCCACAAGCAGCATTAGTCATAAATGATTATAGATCGTATGAAATAATTGAGTTAGTTGAGCATTAGCAACTTGTATTGCACTTTAGGAGCGAATTGGATCAAGTTCGAGCGTTGTTTAGATTTTTTATAAATATACATATATATATATATATATATATTTTTTTTTTTTAATGTATGTTGACTGCCTTCAGCGCATTGTGGAACATGAATTCAGCTCAGTTTGAATTCTATTTTTTATTATTGTTTTTTTTTTTTATTTAATTTTTTTTTGTTGATTGTTGTTTGGTGGTGAATGCGATTGAAATATTATTGATTTATGCGCACGGATCTTGGCACGGATTTGAGAGCAAACTGTTGGCGTCTTATGCACTCAAATTAAATGCTAATTAGCCAGCCAAACGGATCTGGCACACCAATAACAATAGCTTTAGAGCTATATGACAATAACTAATGATATAATTAAGTGTAGAATCAAATGTCTGGCAATGATTTTATGTCACAGCTGCTGGGACATCGAATACGAATACGAAATGCGAAACTGAAAGTGCATTCGAGCTGGCTAAGCATTGTGCAACGCACCGCACCGCATCGAACTCGAACAACAACAACAACAACAACAACAGCAACGGCAACAACAACGACAACTTTGGCTCTATTTATGGCCAAGACAAAAACCGGCCCCAACTTCTTGTCTGTGACTGCATCCGCAATGTTTCTAAACGGCCAAAACGGCGACCAAATCAAACAAAACAAGTAAGAGTGCTCTAGACGGGTATGCTCGACTGGCAAATACCCAGAGCGACATCCTCACACAACATTTTGAGCAGCCTCTCTTAGCTATCTTCATGTGATGTTTAGATCAACAACTCTATAGTTATTTATTTACAAATATATTAAGGAAACACCAAAGACCTTGATTAAATGAGCTAAACTCGTTTTGCTGAGATTTCCTATTTCGAGTCGAATACTTGTTAAAGATGGACTTTTCTAGACTGTTCATGTTGTTTAAGCTTCAAAAAAAAAATACTCTTTCAAAACTTCTCTGCAGCAATATACCCAATTCAATCAATTTTCAATAGATTGAGAGCGCATAAAAACCAAAATGCTATAAAACGTTGTCTAAAGGAAGCTGTGCTCCATTTTTTTTTTCTTCTGTCCCAATGCAGTTATTGCATTCGTTGTTGTTGTCGTTGCTTTTAGCGTTTTTTTTCTTTTGATTGCTCTTGTTGCACGCCTATGGCGCTTAAATGATTTGCGGCTGGCCACGAAATGCGCGCGCAAATGGCCAGCAGGGCGTATGCTTAATGCGTGGCCAAACGCACACACACATACATACACACACATATGCATATGTATATATTTATATAGGCTGGTCCGATCGATCGTGGAACGCTGCAACATTTTGGCATTTTGACATATCAAGTGAAAAACTTAAGCGATTTCCGACAAGCAACCAGTTTTTTATTTTATACATATATATATATATATTTTTTTTTTCTTTTTTCTTCTGCTCGACTTGGCTGTTGACTGGGCAAACTAAAATGCTATTAAAATTTACGAATGCGCATAGATTTAAAATAAAATTAAAATAAATTGAAAACTGGTGTTGTGTATAATTAACACATATGGGAAAGTCGAAATAAATAAAGGGTTATGGCGCCAATAAGTGCGTAGAATCACACGAAATATATTTCCTGATTCTCGCGCACTCAAGTGAAGGGAAAATCGTGCAAAAGTTGACATCGAATGGTATAAACAACAAAACAAAAAAGAATGACAAGAATTATAATGCTTGTCAATTTGAATTGAACATTATTAAGCATAATTGAGTATAAATTATAAATAAAAAATGTAATACATTTTTTTTTTAATAAAAATTACATATTTATACATAAAATTAAATTAAATTGTAAAAAGAAAAAAAAAACAGAAAATTCCTAATGTAAAAAAAATTGTTTATTGAATATTTATAGATAAAATAAAATATTGTAAAACGAAAAAAAACCGGATAATTTTTAATGTAAAAAAAAATTGATAAATTCAATATTTATACATAAAATTAAATATTGTAAAAAGAAAAAAAATTAATTAGCAAAAAGTATATTTAAGTTGAAACGTAATAACTAAACTATTTATTAATTTTTGTATGCCAAATTAAATTAGTTTGGCAAACCAATGATAATACTAATTTATTATTACTACCAATTATTGTGAGAACTTATTTCATTTAAATAAAATTATTTTGAATGAAGTATTTTATATAACTATGAACTATAAAATTAATAGGCATATTTATAGAATGAAATTGTTCAAGACAATTATTAATTTGCTTTAAATTTATAATAAATCAAAGTAAATTATTAGATATTATTTATTATTTTTATACATATATTATTTATTGTTATTAAATATAAGTTATTATTTATTATATTTATTAATTGCATAGAAATACCAACTAATCTCCCTTAACTTAACTTCTAGTCTCATTTCTAAAATAAAATTCCTATTTAATGCCATTTAATTCCTTTTCGGCTACCTTATCTTGATCTACCTTATATTCAAAGTATGTTTAGCTTCTCTAATTGAAGAACATTTCAATTCGAAAAATTAAAACAATTCCATTCTTGATTACTCTTAACTGTCATGCATGTGTTATGGCATTTCGTGTGGACTTTTCATTATTTTTGTAGATTTAAATTTATTCATTTGCAATTCTCTTAGCAAAACCAAAATCTATGACAATCTCAAAGTTTTTTTTTTCTTTTTTTTTTTTTCCTTAGAGAGACGTTTGTCAAATGGTCTCAAGACTATTTGGTAAGCGTGTTGTCTGTTGTCTGGCTGCAATCCGCATGGACGATCTGAATATATGCACCATATAAGAGCGACGGTAGCACACAATTGTGTGAATTATCGCATGGCAGTTGCAGACAATAATATTAAAAACGAAAAAAAAAAAAACGATCAGAAAACTAAAGACAAAGAGTGGGCCGCTGCATGTAGAGCTGATCGTGTGGCAGCTGTCCCCACTTGTGGCCTGGCGGTTATAATAACCCATAATTATATTAGCTAATTTTTTGGGAGGCCTTCTCGCATATTGGATTACAAACAAGACCGAATGGCGACTGATCAAGTGGCTGGGCCAAAGACAAACAAATAAACACACAGAGAGAGAGAGGGAGAGAGAGAGAGAGAGATAGAGACAATTGGCTATAAATCAGCAGGTAGCAAATGTTTGCAATGAGATGTAGCAGCAGAGGGTTGGGGGGAGCCTAAGAGATATTATGCTATATTGCATTGCAGTTATTGTTGTCGTTATAATCAATGAATTACGTCGCATCGGCTGCATCGGTTGACCACAATTTATGGCGATGCCAAACATGAGAATCCGAAATGAGAAGCACAAAAACTGCAACTGCAACTGCAACTGCGACTGCTACTGCGACAAGCGGTTGAAGGAGGAGCGGAGTGGAGGTTAGCTACTACCAGCCCAAAGGGGAGTGGCTGTAACGAGCAGTCGCCTGGCTTTTATGTTGCAATATGTAGCGCATGCAACAAAGCGCCCAAGTCGCATGCCAACTAACACAGAGCCAAAAACCACCAAGCAGCACCTCCACCCGCTCGCTCAGCTCTCTGCTGCTGCCGCTGCTGCCGCTGCTGCCGCTGCTGCTGCTGCTCCGACTGCTGCTGCTGGCATCTCTCAATTGTAGCTCGCATCTGTTGGCTGCGTTGTCTGACAGAATCGTAACGTTTGTCGTTTGTTGTTGTTGTTGCTGTTGCTGTTGTGGGCAGCTGCACTGGTTGCCGGTTGCTGGTTGCTCGGCTTGAGTTGGTTTTTGGCTTGGTTCCATCTGGTCGAACATAGAAAACGACACATTTTGCAAAAGTAAAAGTTGACCACTACGTTCAAGCTTGAACCGAATACCATCCACAACAGCTTCAAACAGGAATCATCAAAATCGATTATTCCATATGGCTTTAAGCATATTAGCTCAGAATTAAATGAGCTGGAAACTTGTATAGACAAATTGAAGTACTTTAAAAACTCTAGTTCAATGGTTGAGCAATAATAATATAATCAATAAAATTTATCTATACTGATACAATTTAACTATAAATTTATTATACACTTTTAGACTAGTTTTCAAAGTAAATAAAATTATGAAACTATTTTATTTACTAACTATAAAATGCAAATGAACGAAAAATAACTGAAACTAGCTGAATCTGAGTTTGACCTAAACATAGAACTAAATTAATAAGAACTTAAAAATTAAAGCTACCTTAAATAACATTAAAAAGATTAACTAGTTGAATAAAAATTGAATCAGTTATAACATAATTAATTATATAAGAAATAATAAGAAAAATAAATAAAAAAAATAATAATAAAACAATAACATTTATATTTAATTTAATTTAATTTTTTGTGCTTGCGGTAGTTAAAGATTTTATAAATAATAATACAACAAAAAAATAATAATAAAAAATTAATAAGATAAAAATAAATAAATAAATAAAAATAACAGCAGAGTTTTTATTAAGTACCAAGAGTAAATGAACCAAAGCCAAAAAGAAGCCAAGAACTGGTTAAATCTGAGATTGATGAAATATAACAAGATATAGTAAAACTAAAATTAGATGAACCGGAACATGTTAAAGGTAAATCTATATTGCTTAGGTAGATATAACACACATAACATAAAACATAAAACGCAACTTGATAATGTAAATCAATATAAGAAAAAAAAAAAAACATAAAACTAAGAAGCTAAAGAGTGGTTATAAAAAACACAAGATACAGCCACAAGAGTTGCTTGTAAACAAAGTTTGTTTGAAAATTTCTATAATTTATTTTATTAATATTTTTAATTAATTTATTAGTACAGCGTTTTATTCGAATCTTAACTCAATCAAAGTTTTTTTTTCATGGACAGATAAATTTACCGATCTAGAACTATTTTTGAACTGAAACAATCATTGAATTGTCTTTTCAGTTCAATCTGCCTCCTCTTCTATTATCCATAAGGAAGTACAATTCTAAATAGAATTCTAATAGAATTAACTTCAGACTATAAACAGCTAAGGAGTTGAGACTTAATTTAAATAAATCTAGATAAGCAATCAAAATTTAACTGAAATAGATTTTTAAAACTGACGTCAGAACACATCTTAATTTGAATATAAATAGAATAGAGAAGACCTACACGTAGTTGAATTAGAACAAAAAAAAAGCAAATGAGTGAATTAAGAAACGTAAACAAAAGTCAGGTTACAGCTTTGGTTAACTGAACTAGTTTAAACAAGGAACAAAAGGCTTTTCGACAATAAAATGACACAAGCTAGAGATATAAAAATGAAAACTAAATACAAACTAAAATTACTTTGACTAAACTTTGTAAATATATTTTATGACTTAAAAGTTTTGCTCTTGAAATATTTATAGGATTTCAAAGGTCGAACATCAAAATTGTAAAAAATGTTGTGAATTTGCGTTTTGCATACGGAAGGCAATCAGCCCTCTGAGAACAGGAACTAAGAACCACTTCAAAGATATTATTTTAAATAAGTCTATCAAAATTCAACTTCCGAGTTCTATGCTGATGGAACACGCCCCATCTTGCCCCTATGAGAAGAGCAAGCATATCAAATATCAAGCAATAGCCATTAAAAGAGTTACGAATATTTATATATATATGATTTAAAGAATTGATTTCGATAAGCAATTAAAATTTTGTATCTTCGGGCAAAGCTTTTCAACTAACTTGCTTTAAACTCGTAGCGATTAATTACAAATCAGTTCAGCTACAACTTGATTTCATTCATTTCATATTCAAAGCAGCAGAAATATCAACATTTCATCTACTTGAAATTATATCATGACATTTTTTTTTTTCTTCTTTGTTTTGGAAAGTTGTTTAATATACGCCCAGCAAGGTCAATAAGAAAAATAAAATATAAAATTAGATTCAGAATCAGAATCAGAATTAGAATCAGAATCATAAATAGATTCTAATTGTTTTTCCAGTTCTATTATTATTATAATATATATCAGTTAGACAATAGAAAATGCAAATCTATGTTTATATGCGCGCCAGATATCGATATAATGAGATACAACTGGTTTTTCATCTCTGCTCGGGAAATAATTATAGCAGCAATTGCCAAATCGCAGCTATGCATCTCTGATATATAATCCCATTTTGTGCGACCCATAAAGGCCTTTCACTTTTTGCGGCACGCATTGCCCCACCATCCCCGCTGCCGCAGCACCGCCCACCCAACCAATCCTCGCCCCTCTGTGCGAATTCAACTGCCAATCAACTTTAGCAGCTACTTAGAGCTCTGTTTCGCTTGCCCGGCATCCAGCTTTGCCTCTCAGCCAGCCGCATTGCAACAGTATAATTCAAATTAGAAACACGATCTCTCCCTCTATCTCAGCTGCCACAATGATTATGTGTTACTATTGCTATTGCAGTTGCAGTTGCAGTTGCAACTGCCGCAATTGCCACATACCATAACAACAGGCCAAGAGACTTCCCCAAAAGTGCGTATGCCCTAGCACACATCATAGCTGAAAAGCCGCCTGCTCTGCCTTATCACATATCCCACAAACAAGTCTGCAGCTTCCGCAAACAATTTGATTGTATGAGGAAAAACCCTAAGCGAATATAAATATACTGAGAGAAATTTAGTAATCTTATTTAATTACAAAAAATAGTATTAAAAGAAATTAATAATAATAAAATTGTAATTTCGATATATAAAACATAAAATTTTATACATAAAATATAAAACAAAAAACAATATGAAAAATAAAATATAAAGTATATGATAAACACATAAAATGTTAAAAATATAAAATATAATATATAAAATATTATGTATAAAATATAATATATAAAATATTATGTATAAAATCTATAAATAAAATGCTTTCAAAAATTTGCTAAATATATATGATTAATGTATGCTTAACAGTTGCCAAATTCTTATATTATGTTTATTATATTATAAATATAAATAAATAACTGATTAAAAAAAAAAAACATGAAACAATATTTCATGTATTTTACTTAATCAATAAATGCTGTTTCAAGCGAAGGTCATGTTAAAAAATTAAAAAAAAAAAATAACAAAAAAAGTTTTTAAAGATGTTTAGAGTTAACCTTGAAGCTTTATTATTAAATGTATAGCATAACAATGAAAAAAAATTAAATAAATGAATGATACGTGATATTTAATAACTATGTACCAAATTATATTAAAGAAATATAATAATATTATTAAATATAAAATACATTTTAATATTCACTGTTCACAATTATATTTTGCATTTAATTTATATTAAAATATTGAAATTGATTCTTTTCAATAAATAAATAAAATATAATTATAGGATGTCTACTACAAAATAAATATTTTCGTATTTAATATGTATTCTTTCTTATTTTAAGCAAAATAAAAATAATTTATGAAATAACAAAAAGCCTAACGAGTTTTTATTAATTCTAGATATTTTGATACTATTCCAGAAATAAACAAAAATAAAATAAATATAAAAAATGTATTAAAAGCTCAAATTTATATACATTTAATTTTTTGTTTAATAATGGTATTTTTTTGGTATGCAACAGCAATTTTCTTCAGTGCATTTAAAAAGTGCTGATTGAGTTATAATAAAGTGAAAATTAAGATAGTGAAAGACCTTGCCGCTGCTGTCAACGCTTATGCAATTCATAGTTTAACGTATCAAAATAAATTGAGATATGTGGGAAAATGTTGCAAATACTAAAAATTAATTTTATTGTAGTAATTAGAACCAATAAATGTGACACTTTACGAAATTTAAATGAGTTTTTAATATTATAAATATTTATTATTTGTTTATTCCATTAATTGGCTGAAAGGAAAAACAATATGATTTTGTATGGCAATTTTGTTATTTCTTTAAATTTTTTTTTTTTGGGTTTTTACCAGCTTAAGTGCAGTGGTTGATCAGGTTTGGCGCTCACCGATAAAATACGAAAAAAAAAACCCGTAAGAAGTAATTTGAAGCAAACAAAAAAAACTGTTTAGAACAAACCATTGACATATCTTACTTAGTGCCTTTTTGTATATATTTAAAAAAGAACTAAACTAATAAATAAGGAATTTCTTTGGAATTCCCCAGAATAAATTTAAAAAAAATAAATAAATAAAAGATAAAACGCTCTACCTACAGTAATTAATGCTTGACGTAGGTATTTTTTTTTTCTTTTTTTTTAATGACTCCCCTAAATCAGTTTTTGAAAAGTCTCGAAATTCATAACCAATACAAGCGCAGCTGCCGCTTGATGGTAGTGGTGAGGCGCTCTGGTAGTAGTGGGCGCTTCCGCTGCAAAACTTTCCGATCCCCGACGCAGACAAGCGCAAAAACCTAACCAATACCAGTGCAAACCACCTGAAGCGAGCTTTTTGAGCAGTTGGCAGCGACAAAGAGAAAGAGAGAGAGAGCGTGGCGCACACGCTGCTCTCTCGCTTACAAAAAGCTTTTTCGCTTATGACGGCCTTAGTGCTTGGAGCTTGGCGCGTTTTCAGTTTCGTTTTGACACAAAAACTCTTTGGGGGTATAAAAGTGCGCCACTGACCACAGACAGCATCCAGTCAAAGGTTTGGAATCGTGTGTGATTCTACAAATCCTTACAACACTGTTTTTCAAGCGTTACTCGTAAGTGTTGATAAACGCAATTAAGTTATTTTTGCCGTCTGTTTATTTGTGCTAAATATATTTTTTTCAAAAAATGCAAACAAAAAAATTAAGTTTTTTCCAATAAGTGTTAACGTAAAAACTAAATTTAAAAAAAAACTAAAAAAAAAAAGAAAAATTAAAACAACCAATTTAAAAATATATTTGCAAAGTGTCTATAGTTTAATTCAACTTTAAAGATTATTTAATTAATATGCAATATTTTCTATTATTTATTTACAGCCTTGACGAGTCCCAACACACTTCACAATGAAAGTATTCGTAAGTAGATAATACAAATATTTATTCTAACAATTATGTGCAAATAATGTGGCTCAGAATTATAGAAGAACAAAAAAAAAAATTGATTTCAATTCCAAGTAATTCATTTAAATGTGAGAATTGTGGCATTGTTTACTTAACTCTTGAATTCAGCTCACACATAGATTAGAGTGCAAACATTTCTGCATATGATATTATTTATGAGCCATTTGTCTTTGGCTACGGGTGCTTGACCGCAGCAACTCTGTTTCATTGACTTCCTGTTTACAAATTGCATAATTTCTCTCATATGTTGGCCGAAAATAACAACGCTAAATGACAAACTTCAACTTGAAAACAAATGCAACTAATCATATAAATGATAAATGTTGATAATGCGAAATTGTTTTCCATTTTGCTATTGGCCACATTGCAATCAAATTGAGTTAACCAATAATCAATTATGACCGCACAGACACATGTTAGCGGTAAATGCACAGAGTTTGCGACTGCGCGCATGCGTGACGTACCATAAATATACATATATATATATATATATATATATATATATATATATATATATATATATATACATACATATATATATATCTCTATTTTTCTTGCCCCGCACACATTTTGTCATGCTCGCATTACGCATGCAAGGCACACACGCGTTTCACTTGACCATTTGAAAGCGAAGTGCTATCGCCTTACAAACTCTGGCCAAATAGTGGGCGTCATATATATCGCATAACTTTCTAATCTGATTACCTAATGCATTTTGCTCGATCGTTGCATAATAATGTCAACAACTAGAACAAGTTGCGAATTACAAATGAATTTCAGTTGAAATTTGAATTTTGATTTAATGATTTCATTAATCTCATGCTAGAACAAGTTACGAATTACAAATGAATGTTGTTTTCACTTGACTTTGAAGACGAACCGCAATTTTTGAATTACAAATTAAATTTTTTGCCAACATTGATTGAACTCTGTTATTATGGTCTACTTTCGTCTTTTATTAATCTATTTTTTTTTCTTACACTCTATTTTAGTTCTGCCTAGCCGCTCTTCTGGTGGCTTCCGCCTGTGCCACCAACAGTGAGGTGCCATTGGAGAAGAAGCTGGACAAACGTGGACTGCTCGATCTGGGCTATGGCTATGGTCATTCTGGTCTGGACGTTGGCCACATTGGTCAAGGCTCCCTTGTGAGTGGTGGCAGCTATGGCGGCCATGGCATCAGCTATGGTGTCAGCTCCATTGGACACTCTGGCCCAGCTGCCATTGCTGTGGGACACAGCGCACCCGGTATTGCCATTCAGTCGCATGCCGTGCCCGCTCCCTATGTGATCAGCAAACAGGCTGAGGTACAGAAGACCATCGTTGTGACCAAGGGTGTGCCCGTGCCCGTTCATGTTGATCGTCCATATCCCGTTGTGCATGAGAGACGTGTGCCCGTTGAGGTTAAGGTGCCCGTGCCACAGCCCTACGAAGTGATCCGCAAGGTTGCCGTCCCAGTCAAGGAGTACGTGAAGGTGCCCGTCCCAGTGCCACAGCCCTACGAAGTTATCCGTCACGAGAAGGTGCCAATCCATGTGCCCGTCGATCGTCCAGTGCCCGTTGAGGTGCCCAAGCCCTACCCCGTCCCCGTCGAGAAGCCATACCCCGTCTATGTCGAGAAGGTCCAGAAGGTGCCCGTCCATGTGCCCGTCGATCGTCCCTACCCCGTCTACGTTAAGGTTCCCCATGTTTCCCACTCCGTGGTGAAGCACGCACCCACCTATGCCATCAGCAAATACCCCATCACCGGCTATGGCCCAGGCAGCGGTATCGGTCATGATGCCAGCGTCTATGCTGATCATTCCGGCTACCACAAGTAGAGCGGTTGCGGATTCTATTCGGGGCTACGCCAAGGACTTACCACAAAAATATGAGCCGAATTAAATTTAGCAACATTTATTTTTTAATTCTGTCCAACAAAATTGAAGAGAAAAACAAAACATGAAACAACAAAAATAACACTCACACACGGTCTCTGCGCTCCCCTAAATAATTTCCAAGAGGTTCTAGTAGAACTTCCACCCTGCCACTCTATTAGATCTTAAGTAAGAAAAAAAACACACACATACACCACAACCCCCCAACGAAGAACAACAAAAGCCTTTTGTAAATTATTTCCCAAAAAGCATCAAATGGAGCATTGTTATGTTTGAACCAACAGCTTAGGATAAATTCCAGCTAATTGTTTATAAAAGAATTACAAATGTTTATAAACATTTTAGCTGCTGTTGTTTATCAGTAAAAGGTTTCGACGTACAATGAAATGAAATATATATGTAAAAAAAAAAATGATGTAAAAATGTTTTAAGAAATAAAATTGTAAAAAATAATTTAAATTGTTCTTTTCTATTTGAATAACAAGAGAGTTTTAAGCTCTGTATATTTTGTTTATCTTAGATATAAAAACTTCAATTTAACTCGAGGTCGGCTGGGTCAAAAAATTATCAAATCTGAATCAGTGTTTATTCTTTAAATTTATACTCATTTTTAATTAATATACAATATAATAATTTAATTATTTATTTCTTTAATTATTTTATTAATTCTTTTTAATATTTAATTAATGATTTGAAGATAAAAAATTTTTTTAAATATTATCTTATATTTATATATTTATTAATATTCTTTAAAAATAAAATAATAATAGTTTAAATAAATTTGATATTATTATTTATTATTATAAATTTAAAAAATAATAAAGAATTGAATATTAAATTCATTAAAAATATTATTTTTAGATGGAATCAGTATAATTATTCAAATATTATTATTATTAAAATTAATAAGTGAAAAATATTATGAATCTCCACAGATATGATACATTTTCTGGGGAATGCTTTATAAATATATAATTTTAAAATGTAAAAATATGTTGAAATATTTTTTAATTTTTATCCAAATCCTACGACTACCCAATATCAATCCAAATTAAAATGGAAATAACTATATTAAAACTAGATTTTGCGTAAAAACAAAAATAAAATGAATATAAAATTTCTTGAACAGAAAATATCTTGAATATATATCAATAAATAGCAATATAGCATACCACATATTATATTTATATATAAATAATTGATGTGTAGATATTTATTGATATATATTCATGATACTTTATATTCAAAAAAAAATGGCTTAAGCCTGATTTTGCATAAAAATTAAATAAAATATTAATCTTTTTTCTATCTCTTGTCTTTGATTTTTCAGAGCAAAACTACGACGCTTCATTCACAAGATTTTGTTTATGATAAACATCTTTTTTTCTTCTTCATCTTCTTATTATTATTTAAAATCAGCCTTAGTCTTTAATTTCCTGTTTCACATAAATTCCTTTATGTATTGTTCTCTAGCTTAATTCCTTAGTATATTATATAATTACAATATTTGTAGGATTAAATAGTACAAAGGCCTCAATTACTTTTGGATTATTATTAATAATTAATTTTTTTTTATCTTTTATCTTTATTTTAGTGTCTGTCAAATTAACTTGCATATTAAATAAAAATATAATCAAAACGTGTAATTCTTAAGTTGTATTTATGTTCACTTTTATGATTTAGCTGACATTTAAAATATATATGTCAAATAAATGTTAATGGGCCTTGATGAAGAGATCATAAAAAAAACGTATTTTTAACATCCTCGCAAAAATTGAAATCGACTTGACCCAGTTTTTAATGGTTAAGGAACTGCATGTCATTCGCACTGGATGGATTTAACTGTGAGACGATCCATCCATCATATGTGATAAGGCCAACGCATGTCAAATCACACATTTAGATAGTCCAAGCGTAATGCGCGATTCAGCTGACAAGAGACAAGGCCAAAATGCCCGTCTACCCCCGCTGAGTCCCAGTTCAATTAAAGGTCAGAAGGCAAAAGTAGAAGCAACCACTCTAAACGCTCATAAATTTAAATATATATAAAAATATATATATATATATATATATATATATATATATATATATATATATATATATATATATATATATATACTAAACCAGAGCATACGCTTGATATGTCATTTGTGGCCGGGTTTTTCCTCGCAAAATACCAAAAATTCAACTTTCAAAAGCAACTGCAACTGCGAAGTTCTAAGATAGCGAAAGGCGAATCAAACAAACACAGCAACATCTTTTAATTGACCATTAAAAAAAAAAAAACATAACAAAAGATGATATAAAATATATAAATAAAAAGAAAAAAACAACTTTGTTTATTGCAATTTGATGAATTGAATCGCTTTATCAAATGTGGAGCTATTTCTTCTTTTTTTTTTTTTTATTGTTAAGCATTTTCCCCATTTGGGTTTTTTAAGAAGCACACCCAATTAGAGCAAAATCTGGAATATGCTGGGCAGCGGCATCCGTAAGATGTTCAACAATTTTGAAAACCGGCTCAAAATTTTAATGGGCGTTATAAAATAAGCACATGTGTACATAGAAATATATTTTATATATGTAGCAAATGTTGTTGAAGAAAAAACATATATCAAACAATCTATGCGTCGATTTGGTTATAGTTTTAACGCTCATCTATCGTACCGGGTCAAAGCCCCCGCGGCCGCCTCTTTGCATATGCTCAAGGACGTTGCTTACGGAACTAAAGCAAAACAACTTTCTAATAAAAAAGTCGAACGCGCCTCGATTAAATTTCTGATTTAATTTTCTTTCGCGTTTCAAGACTAAAACCGAAACAAAAGCTTTAAAGATAGATCGATCAAAGAGCGAGTTACAAGAACCAGTTAGCAGGCGCCTAAGAATTCATATCAATTGAAGGTCATCGACTTAACAACTCTTATATGTTTATGAGAGGGGGCGTGGCATTTAACTTTGACTTCAGCTTGTTATAGCTAATGCAGCTCCAAAGCACCTACACGTTTCATTGCCTCAACCATCATTTGTTACAAAAGCTCTTAAGCAGCGCCTGCTGCTCGTAGGTGTCTCTTTTTTTTTTATATATATATATTTTTAGAGAGCGAATTGCAGTTGGAATTGTGTTTCAGTTTAGCTTTTGGGTTGCGCAATGGCCATGCAATTACCAAGCGGATCTTTAAATGCAACTTAATTGCCATCAAATCATTATTTTTGTAGGGTTTAATTATAACAAATTAAATATCACAAGAATGCAGCAGACTGTCATTAAATATGATTAACAACTGCACATAAACTACTTTGCCACTGCCAGAGTAAGAATTATCAAAGATTGATCTGGTCTAGGCATTAGAAGTAGAGGAACAGCAATTTTGAAGAGCAATTGGTCAAGCCGGGAAGGTCATTGATGGTCAAGTTAATAATTTCTATAATTATATTTTAAATTACCAAAAAATGAATACAATTGAATTGCAGACTTTAGTCTGTGTTCATAAATATATGTAACAAAAATTAATCATATATTTACCATATATACGTATGTAACTAAACATGTTTCAAAAATCATTTCACTATCTAAAATACTATATACGGCTAAAGAACAACTTTTAGAAGAATCTAAAATCTTTATAAATATTTATTAATTATTCAGATTATCTGTTGCGTTTCTTGACCAGCTACCCTCTAACATCCTTTATACTTTGCTTTTTTTAATATATTGTCAAGGAAATAAATTTCTCTAAGAGATAACTTTAAAAGATTTCTTTGAAAATATGATATTTATTTTATTATATTCAATGGTAAATATTTTTTTTAATTCCGACTTTCATAAAGTATAAATATAGGAAAAAAATTTTTTTTAGTTGCTCATGGTAAAAAATTAATAAAAAATATTCGATTCTCCTAAAAAATATAAAAATAGTTAAAAACAATTTGGTTTTTTTAATATATTGAATAAAAAAAGTTTATTTAAACTCCCTTAAAAAAATATTTAAAAAATAAAATATATTATTATTTAATGTAATGTAATCTTATTAATAATAATAATAAAATAATAAAAAGATAATATGATTTATTTAATAAAACATAGTAAATATTTTTAATAATTTGCGGTTGCAGTAAAAATTTGTTTAATATTAAAATTAATTTTAAATACTCTCAATCAATAAATTTATGATATTTATGTTAGCTCTATATATGCTATAGAATATAAATAAATAATTATAAGCAATTAATTACATGCGCAAAGGCTGCTTTCATCAGCTTATATAAAAATGCACCATATATTGACCCATTTTTCTCTCTCTGAAAATATGCATTTATATTAAAGACTATCAATTAATCAGCTAAATATCATTAAAGTTCATAAATTGCTGATAAATACAAAATAAATCAATATTTTAAGTAGACGACAGACAGAGGGACGGACAACGACATAGGAACTCTGCCTTATTTATCTTCCCTCTGCCTGTCTCTCTCTCTCCCTGTCTCTCTCTCCCTCTCTTTTGCATGGCTGGCTGGTGGCATTTACGCAATGATATTTCGCTCGCAGAGGCCACCCAAAAAGATGCCAAAGACAGCGGATAGCAGTGCAGACCAACAACAAATTGCGGCAATCTGTGGCCACGAAAAACTTTTGTTCGGGGCAATTAAAATCATATTTTTTTTTTTTTTTAGTTGTCTTCTGTTTTTGCCATAAATGTGAAGGGGGCGTGGGAGTAGGACGTACGCATATTTGTTGCAAACTAATTAATTGCCACAAAATGACGGCGACAAGGCGAATGAAAAACTCCAAATGTAATTTTTCGCAATATCAGTTGAATTTGTTGTTGAAGTTTCTGATTTTTTGGTCTCTTGATTTCAATTTTGTAGTCTCTTTTTTTTTTTTGTTTGACTGAGAAAAAGCTCGGAAAGACGTTGCACATTTTGCAAGCGCGCCTTTTGCTCTAATGAGCGCTGATCTAGACAGCGACTTTTGGAGGTCATCGACGTCGCCAAGTTGTCCATCCAATTGTAGCAAAGTTGTAGTTGTTGCTTTTGATTTGATTTGATTTCGTTTTTATTTTATTTTTTGTTTATTTGTATTTTTCAATTGCGAAATGCGTTTTGGCTACGTTTTTGGCCAAAAAATGCAACGACAAATGCAGCGTCAGTTGGCAGCCAAATAGATTCAAGCTACGAGTTGCACCAGTTTCGACCAAACTGAAAATACAAACGAAGCAAAAAAAAAAAAGAAGTAAAATAAAAAAAAAAAACTCGTAATCGACATCAGCCTCCGCAAAAGCAAAATCGTTTTGCTGCAATTTCGAGTCAAGTGAAGCAGCAAGCCAGCCAGCCGCTGGCTGAGGCAATCTGGAAATCCCTGCTTAGCGTCCCCTTGCACGCTGCCCTCCCTCACTATTTGGTGGACATGTGTGTTGTCTCGTCTTTGGTTGGGATTCTTTGGTTGCCCTGCATTTGGCTTTATGCTTCACTTGGCCAGTGCAACCAGCCAGCGGCTCTTAACTGCCTTATTTTATGTGGATTTTATGCACACACATATATGTACATATACATGCATGAATATCTATATATTTTATGGAGCAATTGAAGTCGTTGACATGACAAAATGCCACAAAAGTTGAACTTTGTGCAGCTCTAAGAATTAATAATATTATTATAACTAATTGAAATCGGCCAGTGATTCGGTATATTGCAATTGTGATTGGATTTGTAACAGGCAAATGAATGCATGAGGAAAGAGATGCAAAGAAATCAAAATAATATTAAATAAAAATAAGTTTTAGCTAGATTTGACATAGGCAATACAAATAATAAGATTTTTTTTTTATTACAGCTTAATTATTTCTAATTAGAAATCTTTTACCTTTGCAGCAGTTTAAGCATTGGGGAATATATAAAAACAGATTTGTCAACACATTTAAATAAATAAATAAATTCATCAAGACCAAGTTCCCATTCATAATTCTCATTAATTTTTTACTTTAAATCGAAGCTTATACTATTCCAATTGTCGACAATGGAAGGAGCCTTAAAAAATAAAGAATGCTATGCTCTATGCTAAAAAACACATAAAACACGGCAATAAGCTATGAATAATTAATAATTGTGTCTTTTTTTTTTTTTTTTGTTAATCATATTTTATTATATTTAAATTAAGCAGGATTTCTTGTTAATAAGAATATACGATTAAAAAGCATTTCAATAAAAATCTTGTTTATAAATTTAAGCTAAATGCATCATTATGAAATTGATTAATACGATCAAATGAAACCATAAGACATATTTTTAAATAAATATTAATAAAATTAATATAAATACAAAAAAATAAAATAAAATAAATTTTAATACAATATTAATAAAAAAAATTTACATTATTAATTTTTTTTTTAAATATATATTTTTAAAAATTATTTAAATTATTTATTTTATATGGTAAGGCATACACCTTGGTGAATAAGAAATTTGTATAAAAATATATAAAAGTATAAATATATGACAAACAAAATAATATGCAAAAAAAATTATTACATTATAATAAAATCAATATATATATATTCGACAAAAATTGTAATTGATTTAATAATATTAATAAATTATAAATAAATAGTAATTGAAAATTACCAAAAATACAAAAAATTTTGTTTTAAAAATGTAATAGAAATAAAATAATCATATTATATTTATTAATATTATTTAAAAATTTATTGATTTTATTATTTTTGAATTTTTATATTTGTTTGGAGTATATATTTTAAAATATATTCATTTAATATCAAATAAAAATGGATGAAGAAAGCTAAAGATTCCTAAAATTTTAACCTAGCTGACCTGCTCACATTTTCTATGTTAAGACTTGTTAATTTATTGGTTAATTATAAACATTAAAAAATATTAATATTACAAACTATAGCAAATATATTAGAAATATCAAAAATTGAGCTGCGATCTACCCATCGATATTTATAATTATAATAATAATTATATTTTCATTAAGACATATATATTTATTTTTCATATTTGCATTTCATCAGCATAGTTCCTTTATTACTGAAGTTATGTATGTCATTATCAATGTATGTCATTATATTGGCCAATCTTGGACTATTTATCACTATATAACAATTTGATGGGTAATTTTTGTATTTTTTTTTTTTCATATCGTCAGCGACCTCGTCAGAAATTACGCACGTCTGCTGCGGCTACCGGAATAGTGCGCAACGATCGGCTATCGAGCGTGGCAGATCAAAGCCTTCATTTCTCATCGCATGCATTTAAATTGCAACAATTAAATTAGCCATAAAAGCTACCGCATCGCTTTGCAGCTTAACTATTATGCAATTGTATTGCCCACTTTTGCTGCCTGGTGATCCCGCAGCGCGAGCGCGCGCGCGAAAAAAAAAATACCGAAATTTTCCTTGGCATACGGCATTATCCCCGCCATGGAATATGAATTATGGCGTCAAATTGCAAGCGAAACGCCACAGTTTGGTTTCTTTTTCCACCAATTTGGGGTGTGCCTGGGCGACGTATGTGTGTGTGTGTGGCATACTAACACACACACGCACACATAGTTCCATTTGTTCACGTTGATCCTTTCACCTGCTGCGCTAAACAAAAGACTTAGGCAACGAACTCGATTTGGCATTTAGCTTGATTTCCGTATTGAAAGTGTTTTATTTTTGTTAAACTGTTTTTCCTTTTTTTTTTTTTTTGCATTTTTGGTTTATTTCACTCCATTTTCTTTTTCGCCTTTTTGGACACACCTTCAAGTTCTTTATCTGAGCACCTAAATAATTGTCAATTACGCCCATTTAGGGCAGCAGCAAGCACTTGTAGAGTAATTGAATGCGACATATCTCAAAGGCAAAACCACAAACATCTCTGGCGAACGGTGGCAGCTTCCCAAATGTGGCGGCCATTCGAGCTCTTGTCTAGCCAACTGGCCTGCTAGCCTAAAAGCTGATGCTGCCGCCTCTGCTGCAGGCGATGCGGCTGACGACGTTAATGCTGCTACTACTGCTGCTGCTGTTGCTGGTGCTGCTTTGACTGCTACTTTGCCACTGCCAGCAGCTGTCCGCAGCGCAAATGTTGCATAATTTGAGTTTTCTTCGACTCGATGGCATAGCTGCATATGTTGTTATTGTTGTTGTTGGCAGTCACCCAGTTAGTGTGTCACTGTGGCATTTCAGCAGGCCAGTTTCTGCTGCTGCTGCTGCTACTGCTAATGTTGTTGCTATTGTTATTGTTATAGCTGTTTGTCTTTTTTGGACCTCTTCGAAAAATAATTTGGATATTAGTAATTTAATATTTTACATTGTCATGCATACATCTTGTTGTTGTTGTTGCTGCTGGCGTTTTTTTTTTTTTTTTTTTCTTTTTTTATTGCAATTGAGCAAATCACAGCAAATGGCACGTTAAATAAACATTGATTTGTTTTATAGGGCGTGTTTGCCCACCTATCACATTTGTCAGAGAATTGATTGAGAAATGTCAACAACGTAATATATTTAGCTATTTCATGTCTTTCAAAGTCCAAAGTAAAACAAAACCGTTACATAAATAAATAAATAATAAAAATACAATAAAACACCAAAACAAAAGATTTAACATACGTGACTTCACGGTAGCATAAAGACAAAGAAGAAATAGAAAGCAATATATATGTATATAGTAAAAAAAAGTATTTAAATAAAAAAAAAGAATTATTTAAAAATCAATCAAAAACAATAAAAATTAAATAACGAAAATAAATCACAAGAAAGGCGAATACGCTAAAAATAAAAGTGACAAAATTAAAAATAAAATATAAATAAATAAAGAACAGTTCATACTTAAAATCAGAAGAAATAATATAAAAATATATAAAAAACATATATATTTTAAAAATATGTAAAAATATAATAAGATTTAAAAAGAAAATTAAAAAGAATATATAAAAAAAATGTATAAACATAATAATATTTAAAAAAAAAAATTATAAAACAGCAAACATATATTTTTTTAAAAAATGATCCGTATGGAAATTGATAAAAAATTAAATTAAGTTGTTTTAACTATATTATATATATATATATATATATATATATATATATATATATATATATATATATATATATATATATATATATCAATGAAAATCTAAGATAGCTGTAATTCGTAATAAAATAAACACTTAAAAATGGTATTTCCAAGATTTAAATTCAAGTTAATATAAAGTGAATACGCCTCTTTGGCATTCATGCAGTAGTTGACTATATTAATTAAGATTGGCAAAATGGATAAGAGACGAATTTCAGTTTCAATTTAAGAAGCAAAACAATCAAAATAGAGATTATATCATAATGCCCTTGAATTAGCTGATGATCTTTAGCAGCTTCTGTGAGCTCTCATTTGGATATAAATGTTTACTACCTGAATTTCTGCTCGAGTTGAACTATAAATATTTGCATTTTATAGTTAATGGTGACTTTAATTCGCCAATCAAATCAAATGCTCAACAATCTGGATTTGTATTTGCCAACTTTTCTAATCTATCTCTATTTATGCAACCTGAGCCAGTTGCACCATAAAGACAATAAATTTGAATTGAATTTACAGCAGCAGCAGCTGGGTGGATGCTAATACATAATAGCAACGGTTGCCAGTTCGCACACACCTCATATAGGCATATATATTTATATATATATATATATATATATATACATATATATATTTATATATATTTACACTCTCACACAATCCGCAATTCACGACAAAAGTCGAACAAATGAAAACGTACAAACGACATAATTCCCATGCCTGGGATTTTCTGTTGTTTGCATTTTGTTTTGTCTCTTTTTTAATCCAATTCTTTTTTTTTTTCGTGATCTTATTGTTTCAGTTTTGCGCTAATTGCGGCGCGGATTTTCTTGACATGGGCAGCAAAAACACACAAATAATGAAACAGCGAAGAAGAAGAAAATACAACAACAACAGCGACAACATCATGATTTATGCATTATTTTATAGTATTGCCAAACATGTGTGCTAAATGACTTATAGCCGGGGTATTACCAAGTTCAAGCGAGGATATAAAGTGTTTCTAAATTGAAATAAATGATGACTGAAACGTATTCATTTTTAAAAATATATATATTAAATCATTTATAATCCATATTAATTCAAATGCATGATCATTCATTATATCTTTTAAATAGCACTGGCTATTCTCAGTTATTTTGACAACAATTAAAGCTTCTAAATTTATTGTCATATATTGCACTTGGCATGCAAGGCAAAAGACTTAAGCAACAAACTCGATTTAATATGCTCAATTGGCGGTATTTTTCTTATTTTAGTTTATACTTTTTTTCATATGCATATATACTTTTTATTCTAAAAATCATAAACAAAATACATAAATATTATTATTTATTTATTATAATTGTTTTTCCTTTAATAATACAAATATAATCCTTTTACTATTACTACCTAAATATAAACGATAAATAATTAGAAAAGCAATTTTGATAGTTAAATAATAGTATTTGGAATATAATATATATATGTTTAATAATATATAGACTTATAATTATGTCATATACATATTAATTTCAAATTATTCACTTTATTTTTGCACTCTTCACATCACATACAAATTCAATCAAAATGACAAAAGATTTTATTGCATTCATTAATCTGTTCCGCTTCACATCTTTATTTACAATTTCAAGTTTTATTGAAATTTCCCAATTTCTGATTGTTTGATATAATTTATTATTGGAATTTTATCAGTGTTTAATCACTAACGGTGTATTTATTACTATATTTTAAAAAAATTGCCATTCGAAACGATGCAAATTTGATGTCAAGTTTATTTGCGAGCACTTAAAACCTGCCCCTAACAAATCTTTATTTAATATGTATATTTTGTATATATTTTTATTTTTAATTTATTTATTTATTTTATTTTTTTTTTTTTGGCTAAAACTCGTTGGTAATTGCCAAGTGCCAAGAGTGTTGCTTGTGGGCGGGTCGCTGGTGGGCGTGTTAGCCAGTTCTTGCATGCAACAGCAGCAGCAAAGTCAACTGCAAATTCTCTCGACTCTATGCAGAGCCATCGGACCAGCGGTTCCGTGTGGCTCGCGTAGGCGAGCCTGGCATTGTGCCGCATCGTCGTTGCGCGATTCAAGGTCTGACACAGTGCCGTGCCCTTTCAAGCCAAAATGTCAAATGGACAACGAAATATACAACAAAAAATTGGCCACTTTTAGCTGCCATTTGCGTGGCTTTGTTTGTGCCGCTGACGCGTATTTATTTTTCCCAGAATTTTTAGTGCAAAATGTAGTGTCGGCCCTAAGGCCAAGCGCGGGTGTTGAGGTCACAGCACAGAAAATCATTAAAAAATAAAGCGTTATAATAACGGTTTTAACAACAAACAAACCAACAAACAAACAAAACAATTGCCCCAACAGTGGCAGTAAATGCAGCAAAAAAAAAATGGAATTAAGCATTTTTACTCTCGTGACCTTTTCGCGCAATTATCAAAAATGATAATAATAATAAAAAAAAACACCAACTAAACGAACTAGGCAACTTCAGTAGTTAAAAAAAAATTGTAATGGTTGCTGTTGTTGTTGCTTAGATGTAAACAACTGTTTTATATATATATATATATCTATTTTTTTTTTTTCGTAAACGTGCACAGTTCGAAATGTGTTCAAATTAAATGTCGAAGGTTTTGCACGATTGTCTCGATCTGGCTCTCGCTCTCTCTCTCTCTCTCTCTCTCTCTCTCTCTCTCTCTCTCTCTTACTCTGTCTTTCTCTCTGGTGCAGTCGGAATTGACAAATACTATCCGTACCTACCTCAACTAACCTCGACACAATCTCAACTTCAGCTCTCAGGCACGAAATGCGCTTAGCCGCCACTAAAAGCAAAAGAAATCTCGGCCAGTTCAGCAGAAACCCAACAATTTAGGCCAAATTGTGTTGAACGTCTTTAATTTTTGTCGTTTTTATTATTATTATTTTTTTTTAAATACATTTTTCTGATCTTTTTATACTGATTAGGGAAATAACCCTGGCAAAACCTACAATTATGCTCGACAGTGTTTACACTCGAACACAATTTTCTTCTATCAAATTAAATAAACTTGCAGCTTAAATTATGTTTAATTAAGTCTAATTTATGGCCTACCATTTTACATAAATACAATAATAGAAGTTCTTGTTCTTACAGAACGAATTTAATAAATATTTCGAAGCCAGTTAGCAGCAATTAGTTGGCTAACATGAACAGTAAAAAAGCCAAGCTTAGCTTGAAAGTTAAATTAATCACTCTTTCAGCATAGTTTCACGTTTGTGCATCAAAGCATGTTCGGCATTTGCGCCAAATCGATTGCAAAGTTCAAAACATGCGACAAAAATGCAACTAAATGAGACAAAACAAAAAAACAAAAATTAAAAAATTAAAAGAAAAAAAAAACGCTAGAGATTGACAAATGCGAAGCATCTTAAAAGTAGAGCACATGCACGGATTATACACCTGTTGCATACACACAGAGAGATAAAAAATTGCCCGATTCATCGATTAAATGGCAAATGACAAATGCTTACCCAGAGCCAATAAATCGATGCTGTCCAAATTAAAGCTATATTTTTTACTCCTGCTAAGTATTCGAACTTTGCATTTTAAATAAATTGTATAGCCAAATACGTATACATGTATGTATATAATATTTCCCAATAATCTCTATTGTTTTAACTAAACATAATACTCTAAAATAATGTTTAGAATAAATAGAAAATAAATATGTGTATAAAAATGAAGAATAGAATTTTATTTAGAATAAATCAAATATAAATATATGTATATAAAAATAATATTTTAAGCAAACCAAA
This sequence comes from Drosophila stalkeri, assembly GCA_035047405.1. Taxonomy (NCBI): domain Eukaryota; kingdom Metazoa; phylum Arthropoda; class Insecta; order Diptera; family Drosophilidae; genus Drosophila; species Drosophila stalkeri. Next base: position 21,549,115 of record JAWNPR010000039.1, read on the forward strand.
AAAATTTGTTTAATTCCAATACAATTCAAGTATAAAAAAATATAAATACATAAAAGAAAAAGTTATTTACCAAAAATAAAATTATATTATATATATGTTTATATATGTGAATTTAAAAATGAAAACAGAAATACATAAAACATTTTTCAATTAATTAAATAATATAAAATGTAAAAATTAAATTTATAAATAATAGAAGATGTAAAAAATATATTTGTACATATTAAAAAAAAAAAAATACAAAATATATGTAATTTCCATATTGAATACGAAAATAAAAATGTTGAAAAGAAATCTGCATTATATATCTTTTATTTTTTAAATGTTTTACATTTATCGATTATAGTGTATCTGTTGGTGGATTTTTTTTTAACAATGCCCATTTTTAATTGCCTTTGGATAGACAATGGCCCATAAGAATTTCTACACAATTTTGTCAGTTTTAAATTTATGGCCCGAGACAACAAGCACGTAAGTGTTGTTATACTCTGAGCAGATTGAAAAGGTATAATGTTTTTGCACAAAAGACTTGACATTATATATATAAATATGTATGTATATATGTTCTTTTGTACATTGAGGACTCTGTACTTATTATTCTACTCATTGGACAGTTTCACAGATAAATATATTTAATATAAATATATTTGATTTATTTCTAAACAACATTATTTTTATTATTTATTTTTTATTATTTTTCTGATTTTTAGCTCTAACTTGTTATATAGAAGATATAAGCTTGATGAAAATATGTTTAAATATTGATTTATATTTTCTATTCAGCTCATACTAGAATCTAATTTATTTTTTTAGCTAAAGGCAATCATAAATTGAATCAAATAACTTATGATTCGCCTTACGCTAAAATGTTATAAAAACAATTTTAAATACAACTTAAAAAAAAAATATGTTTTATTTGTGTATTAAATTTTATTGCCATATTTTGAAAAAGATAACAGATCTCAATTGGCCAATGGCTTTGCCGTTTATTGCATTTCATTTGCATTTCAAATCTTATGTTATATAATAATAGAATGCCCGACTCAGCTGTCGAATGTTGGAAATTTATATGAAACGTCAAATTCGAAATAAAGAAATGCCGAAAGAAAAAACAAATCAAATTTCAATAATATAATATAAAAGAAATCAAAAATAAAGAGTAAAAAAATAAATAAATAAATAAATAAATATATATATACATAGAAAAAACGATTTTTTATCAATTTAAATTTGTTTGGCTTTAGAACTGGTTCACCTTAACGCCGTCGCTGGGCATTAATTATATAGCAGACAAATGTTGTCGTTGTTTTTTATTTTTGTTTAAATCTTGACAACAAGCCGTATCTATAATGTGAAACAAACTTTGATTAGCTAATGGCCCGCTGATATTTTATGCAAATGCCTTGCTCTGCATTTAGACAGAGTCTGACTACATAGATGATTCGATTTGTTTTGCATAATCGGATAGACGTCATCAGAATCTACATAAATTTTTCAACTAACTATATATGTATATATGTATGTATTTCGATGAATAAAAGAAGAAGAAACAAAAAACAACAGCAACAACAAAATTTTGTTTGTTAATTTTCGATTCGTTGCAATTGTTATGCGATCGATACATTTTTTTTTTTTTTTTTTTGTGTTTTCTTTAATTCTGAATCGATATGAGCTGAGAAAGAAAGATGCATTAGTTATCTTAAGTATAGTCAAATTAAATATCGAAAATATTTTGTTTTTATTATAAATATATTTGCATACGTTCCATGGGGACTTTTTTTTAATTTATTATTTTTTTGAAAATTAGAATATGGATTTTATATTTCTTATGACGTTTTTGTCTTGTTTTTCTTCTTTTTTTTTTTTTGGTTTGGCACGTGTACGATATGAAAGTTGAAATTAAAAACAAGAAGCTGTAGCTGAAATGGATGATGCTGACGCAGCAGCAGCAGCAGCATCCGCCGCCACAGTGAACGCACATAAACTTGAACTTGAATTTAATGTTGGGCCTTAACCGCTATGTTTCTTCCCTTCACTTTGAATCTTATTTAAGTTTATTAAAGACAATCTACAGCTTATTATTTTTTGTTTTTGTGCTGCTGCTGCTGCTGCTGCTGCTACTGCTGCTTCTTTTTCTTTTGATGGCTTTCAATGGTTGTTTTTGGGGTCATCGTTGCGCTGCAGAGTTCTTTATATAACGAAGTCAAACAAAGGCCGCATTTAAGATCTGTACGATAATGTAGTTCAAATTCAGCCTAATGATAATGATAATAATAATACTGATGACAGCACACGACCTTCGCCTTCAAACTGCATATTATAACTGACCACAATTTGATCTAATGATATCCATCTATATATATTTATATATATTTATATAAAGTCGTAAATCTAATGCTTGTATTCTCTCTTTGACTCGACTCTCATTGTTCACACGTTCCATTTACATGGCCATTGGTCGATTCGACTCGTACTACCCATTGAGTTGGCTATATATACATTTATATATATATATATCTACTAGTTCTCTGTATTTCTTATGCACATTAAAATGTCAAATTATACACACACACACTGCAAGCATTCAATCATTGCACCCACAATACGAATTTACTTGGCCCGAAAATCATTCGAGATCAAAAGTTCAGTCACGAACCCAACCGAACCGAACCCAACTTGAAAGAACTTGCAGACCAAGTGGCGCATGTTTTTTTCTGTATTTTTTTTCTGCTGACAACAACAAGAATTACACAAGAAAATTGTAGAAAATGCAACTGAATTTGCTTAGCACAAGAAAATGTGTGGCTAACGTTGATTTTGCCTTTTGGGCAGCAGCAGCCACTTCAGCCAAAGGTTTTCGTCTATCTTGATTCAAGCGAGGCGAATTTCTAGTTTCTTCATTAATTTGTTTGACTAAATAATTATGCTGTATCTATAATGAACCTACATAAAATACAAAAAATGTTAAGTAGAAGCATTGCTAATAAGCTACAAATAATCAGTTTTAGACAGTTGAGATATAAGAGCTAAAACCAAAACACTAATAGAATTTTCTGTTCAACGGAAACGGAAATTAAATCGACTACCTGAGTTCTGACATTTTTTTTTCTGATTTCACAAAATTCTCAATATTGATTAAGTAAAACAAAAAATAACTAAACATTATAGTTCCGCGTTGTTTTTTGAGTTTATGCAGTTGTCAGCTAAATATTTATTTCGTATTTCATTATTTTTGTAGTTGCTTTTAATATTATGTTATTTGTTCGTTATAATTTTAATTTTAAAAAAATTTTATATAAATTAAAAAACAATTATTAGATGTGTATGAAAATGAATCTAATAAAATATTTTATTATATTTAATATTAATTATTTATTATTAATTAATATTTAATTTTATAATTATTTAAATTTAATTATAAGTTATTTATAAATAATGTTATAGAAATTAAAATATAATAATAATAACGTATTAATTTTTTTAAATTAATAAATTTTCTTATTTTTTTATATACATATATTTCAACTTTCTTTAAAATATATTTTTAAATTTAATTTTTAATTTTTTATAATTATCTTGTTTACTATTTATATACTAATTTATTTGTTTCTAAATAATTAAGTTTACTTATATATTTTCTGTATCGTTTTTTCATTAACATTTTTTGATTTAATTATTATTATTAAGTTTGAAAAACTTGCTGATATCCTATAAATCGTTTTTAACTCTGAATTTAAGCAGAATATTTTAATTATTCGTAAGCAATTTTAGAATGATGATTTCTTTAAATTTGTGTTTATTTTTACAAGTATTTTTAGAAAGTTGTTTTATTTAAATTTGTTTGTTTTTATTTACATAAGTTATTCAATATATCAATTTTATTGATTATATCTTAATGTGTAAAATCAAATATTTATTTATTTTTATAGTATATTAATTTTTTTTGTTGATTTATATTTTTCTGTGATCTCATATTTCATTTAACTTTTGAATAATTTTATGCATTTTTAATATCTGTATATTCTATATATTTCCTGTAATATTACGTATATCTGATAGATTCAACTGATTGTTTCAATAAATATTCCACTAAAAAAACAATCGAACTGCCATTTATTCGAGCAGAACACAAGAGTTTTCAAAGAAACTTGAATTTTGAAATTTATTGTAAAAACTAGCAATTGTTGTTTATTCAAATTTCTTCTTTGAAGGCTAAAAATGTTGATTGTTTTCGAAACACTCGAGCTAAGAAGCACTTTGTATGTTGTGGCACCTTTCGACTATGCAATGCTCCCCAGTTGCCCACTAAGTACTTGGTGCCATTAGCTGTTTGCCGTGCCGCCAACTGCTCCAGCCGTCACACCGATACGCACGCACACACGCGCGCTGCGGCTCACACGCATTACACGTACGTACACGTACAGTGTCCGTGTGAGCTGAAAGCTTTTTTCGAATACAGCACAGCATTTCCTTACGCACAGAGAGCAGAGACAGATAGAGACAGACAGAAACAGAGAGAGAGAGAGAGAGTAGACACTGAGAGCGCAAATAAGTGACAGAGAGCGAGCGAGGAAGAGCGAGCTTTTTGAGCTGTCGCCACCCGTTGCTGTTGTTGCTGTTGCTGTTGCTGTCGACGTCGATCTTTGACGCAGCCACCCAGCCAGAGCATCCAGCCGTAGCCGTAGCTTCGCCTGATCGGCATATAAAAGCTCGCAATGTCTTAGCAAAATTATTCAGTTAACAGTTGCGGGTTGGTTGAGACATACAAGCCCCGGCAAGAGTTAAGTTAAGTGTCGCCTGTCTAGAAGTTTAAACAAAGTGCAAAATGAAATCCATGGTATGTTGTGTTCAAGCGTACTATATAATATATAAAATAAATGTCAAGCCAACTAAACCATATAAGAAACGTTTCAAGTTACAAATTCGCCAAGTGTCTGCATTATATCCATCATACAAATCTTATATCTTGTCACCTCGCAATACAATGGACATAAATATGTATATTATTTTGTGCTACGAAAATTTTGAAATATAGTTTTGTGCTTCAAAAAAGTTATAGAATTTGAAGAGATCTAAGAGTTTAAAGAATTGATTTAAAGCCACATTAAATTTTAACTATCTTTTCAAAAGACTTTATAGCTATTTAAAATTTTGTAGATACCACAAAAGTAAAATTCAATTATATAAATATATATTATAATATAAAGTTAAATTTTAAAAATTCTAGAATTTTCTTTCTCTTGTTTAAAAGGTTTATTTAAACAAGAGTTTTCAAGAAAATCAAATGTTTTTTGCATATTAATTTTCATTGTTTTTAGTATCTGTAATGCAATTACTAAAACTGTTAACAATATAATAAAAATATATAAAATTATATTTAAAATATATATAGTATATTTTAAAAATAGTTATTAAATATTTTATGAATATTTTAAATTAATTTAAAAACATTTAAAGACTGCTAATACTTCAAATATATTTTGAAAATATTTGGAAAATTATTTAAATATATTTTCAAAATATTTCAAATATATTTTTTTATATTGTTGTTAAGCATTTGCCAAATATTTTCCCAGCAAATATTTTATATTTAATCACAGCGCTGCTATTTGACTTAAACATCTTTACAATTCATAAAAAAATATTCTTAAAAATTCAAAAAAAAAAACTTTTTTTAGAAAAAAAAGTATTTTTTATTATTTTTGAAAATGGGTAGATATGAATATAAAGATAGAAAAACATATATATAAATACCATCAGTTAGAGTTTCAAGCACCAACGCCAGTTAAATAAATTTTTACTTCACTTAAATGTTCCATTTCACAAATATTGTATATATGAAAGCAACTCCCATGAAAATGAAACCAAAACATCAAGCATACGCCACTTGTGCAAGTTCTTTGCGCATTACGTATGCGACGCGTGGCCAATGATTGGAGCTACCATTGAACTTGGCGTGCAGCCAAACGCATTTGGCAGATTACATAATTGTCATATTTGAAATAATTGTTGTTGGCGGAAGTAGCCGCAGCAGTCTGATTATATAATGATTGTTGTAGCGAACGTGGTGATTAACACGGCTAACCCACTTTGGTTACCTTTTCCATATTGCAGCTCATTTTTGGCCTGGTGGCTATGTGCGCGCTGTTGGCCAGCGCCGAGGAGGCCGCAAAGAAAGAAGAGGTAGCAACTGTCGCTGAGAAGAAGCAGGAGAAGCGCGGCATTGCCTCCACCGGCTATGGCTTTGGCGGCTCCAGCTATGGTGGCTCCAGCTACGGTGTCTCCGGTCTGGGTGGTGGTGCAATTTTGGGCGGTGGTGCCGTCCTGAGCAGCGGACCCGCCGTTGTTCAACAGCTGCCCACACAGGTGCGCACCAACACCGTTGTGCGTACCGTACAGGTGCCCTATCAGGTTGAACGTCGTGTGCCCTATCCAGTTGAGAAGACCGTCACCTATCCCGTCAAGGTGCCCGTGCCACAGCCCTACCCCGTCGAGAAGGTTGTCCAATACCCAGTGAAGGAGATCGTCAAGGTGCCCGTCCATGTGCCACAGCCCTACCCCGTCGAGAAGGTCGTCAAGGTGCCCGTCAAGATCCCCGTCGATCGTCCCTACACCGTCCATGTGCCCAAGCCATACCCAGTGCCCGTCGAGAAGCCCGTCCCATACACCGTTGAGAAGCGTGTCATCCAGAAGGTGCCCGTCCATGTCGACCGCCCCGTGCCCTATGAGGTGAAAGTGCCCGTCAACGTGCACGTTGAGAGCCACGTGAAGCCCGCCATCACCGTTACCCACACCGTCACCAGAACCGAGGGACAACCCATCATCAGCGCACCAATTGCCTACGGTGGCGCCTCAGGTGTTGGCATCTCTGGACCTGGCATTGCTGTCGGTCACGGCATCTCCTCTGGCCATGGCATCATCTCCACCGGCCATGGCATCTCCGGATATGGTGTCTCCGGACACGGTATCGTCTCCGGACACGGCGGCTACCTCCACAAAAAGTAGATCAATATTAATGCTAACGAGGGCCACATCAGCTATTGACATCGGGTAAAAGGCGTATGGCAACAACATCGACCAAAACTTTTTCAAACGAGGAACAATCATGAAAAACGAACCTAACTTGAATTATCCCAAAATCAATACAAGAAAAGAAAAACCCGCAACCCGCAATCCGCAACCCTCAAAGTACGACTTACACTTTAGTTTTAGTTTGTGATACCAACCGGAATTCTAAGAGGAAAGCAACAATCAACGCATACAACGGGAAGATCATCAAATGCAACAATTCGCTGAGTGTTTCACTCAAAATGAGCACTCTGGAAACTTGCCAAGACCCTCACTTCCATTTAAAATGGAAGGAGTAACAAATATTAAGTCGCATTCGTTTGTCCTGTTTGTCTGTGTGATTGTTGTTTTACCATCTTCCTCTTATGTACAGTTCTTTCTAGACAGGAAACTAAACAAAAGCATCGAAAATTCAGTTGCCTCTACGACTTTATTTTACGTCAATTTCTATTCTATGAAATTTTTGTACATATTTAAATAATGTAAATAAAAAGAAAATTAAAACACATATTTTTTCTTTCTTTTTTTTTAATGGTTTGTAATGAATTCTATTTAGGGGAAATTTTAATTGGAAGAAACGGAATTCTGAAGCAATGAATGCTGATATGTATATTAAAAAAAAACAAATAAATAAAAAAAAAAAAACAAATCAGTGTTACATCAGATTAAATTCAAATATAGTGCCCAAAAAATATATTATAAATTTTTTTAATAAAAAGAAAATTTAAAAAAGGACTCAAATTTTTTGAAAATTAATTAAATTCCTTTTGAAACCATCGTGCAGCTTATTCCTTATGAGCGAAAAGCATTAAAAATAAATTATATATATGCTTTTTATAGATATTAAATAAAAGATTAATATCATGCATAAGTATTAAAAATTTCTAGTCTCCAGCTATTGTAGATGCTGAGATCAAAACGTTACTCAATCTATCCAATTAATTATTCTGATTAAACATGGATTTAGCTACAATTTCCTCTGAATATTCAATGCATGTACACTATATTGTATGAAAAAACTTTTCTTTAAATAAATTTCTTTAATATAAATCAAAATTTAATAAAAAAAATTGTTTTTTGTCAAATTTACAGACAGTAATCTTTGCTTTATTTGACAATTAACATAAATCATTTATTTATTCCTTTTATTTTAATTTAAATAAATATATTTAATTTAATATATTTAATTAATTTATATTTAATTTAATTTATATAAAACTTGAAAGTCTTCAATAGCCAGCAGCAACAAAATATATGTTCCCATATCTGATAGGGCTGTTATGTCAAAATAACATAACAATATTACAATTTTACATTGTACAATAAAAAGCTTGTCAAAGCTCCGTAAGCTTTGAGACGCTCAACGACCGAGAGCTTTTTACGTTTCAGCTGTAAGCCATATAAAGCTTAAACACGAATCGAACTTGATGTACAGTTTCTATGTGTTAAAGAGCAAAAGTATGCTAATATTTTTAAATTTTTTTTGAAAGCCCCCAACTATGCTATTAATAATATAATATAAAACAAGCAAAGTCTGTTTGAAAAGAAGTAAGAAAATGGAAAATATTTAATTTATACATGTATATAATTAAAGATGTTTTTATCTGTGAAAAAGATTAACAGAGATTAACCAGCAAAAATGAGCATACTCAAGTATATCTAAAACTAAATATATTTAATATTTTTTTATCAATCTTAGGAATTGTTTAAAATTTATGTTATATCTCTAAAAGTGTTTTTTTTTTTTTATTTTAATTTTCCATTAGAAGACCAACTTTCATATTTTAAATTCTTTCTGCCCCTAGTAAAAGTTTCACCTGCTCATACAGAGTCACAGCAAGACGAGTTTGAAACAAAGGCAATAAATATACTCTATTCGTTTTGTAAACAAGTATAAACTACAGATAACAATATTTAAATAAAGAACAATAGCAGTGAAATTTGCTATAAGCTAAACTCAGTTTACAGTAAATATGTCATATTGTTGAAATAAACGAAATCAGTTGAGTGGCCAGTGCTCTGCAATGCAGATCATATAGAAAGCTAAAACTTGGGGAACTACAAAGAATTTTTTTATTAAAATGTGGAAGCTTAAAATAATATTATTACTTAGTCTTATGCCTCAGGCGCTGCTTCAAACTAGAAAGGACGACCTAGAGTTAACAGATGCAACAACTGAATCTAATTTGTGCTTAATGGACACTATAGTCAGCTATACAATAACGGAGGAGACACCTATGAAAGAGTACGGCGCCTTTGCGGAACACTATATAAAGCTGGGCATTAGCGGCTCAATGCGTGAAGTCGTAAGTAGGAGACAGTGAAAATTTGGAATCAACTGATAATGACATATTTCTACTATCCATTATCGCATAGATCAAAACAAAATTGGAACCTCGTAATGTATGCTGTCCGGGCTATTTTAAGGCCAACGATGGAACTTGCCAAGCAGTTTCGACCACTAAAAATTCCATCGAAAGTTCAACTGACAAGAGTTCAAATGAAACAATAGACAGAATTTCGATCAGCATTCGACAATTGGTTATCTACGGTATTGCACTTACATTGACATTAGCAGCTATTATATTGTTTATATATTGTATTTATTTGTGCAAAAAAAGGAAAACAACTTTGCGAGATAGAAGAAATTATGTTGACAATGAACTTGCCGAACGTCAAGACCTCTATTCGAAATAAATATAGCTCATATCTATATGTTAAAGCTTTCTTGAATTGGATGTTAGGCTCTGTATTTTATAAACGCAGAACATTGTAAATAATTGGCTACTGAATAAAACTCAATATAATATAATAATATGTAATTGGTTCTCTTTTTATTTATTTTTTTTTTTTTACAACAAAGTAAGATATTTGTAAAATGCTCTCTTTATATTATTTTATGTGATTAATTATTGATTCTTATATAGAGTTCAAGTGGGTTAAGGAATGAATCTAATAATTATATAAAATATAAATATAAATAGAAAGATATAAGTTGGGAGAAGCAGAACCTTTGAATGTAGTTTAGGTCAAGCAGTCTACGAGTGACAAACTTTATACAGATTTTCTACAGATTCATAATAACATATAAGACACTATTCATTTTATATAAAATATAGATATAGATATAGATTCTACAGATTCACATTCAGTCTTAATAACAGTGATTGGCGTGCTTAACTGAACAGCTTTTTTTTACTGCAAATTAGGTAAACTTATTAAACATAAAATATAATATTTAGTATTATATATATCTTATTTTATGCATACATAAAATATAATATGAAGTCTGACAGTTGAAAAAAAAAATTGTATTAAAAATGAGTCATTTACGAGTCACTTCCTTTTATATTCAAGATATAAGAGGCCCTCAAATGTTACATATAAAAGCAAACATGAATAACAAATAAAAATAAATAAAAAAACCAAAACAAATTGAAACGTTTTCAATTGGGTGCGACCGACTGCGTTACACTCATTGAAGAACATACAAAATATCTAGATCTCTAATATTTAGATATGATTTAAAGTTTCATCTAAAGAGCAGCTCTATTCAATTGTAAAATTAATTAATTAAAACTCTTGGACTGTGAAATAATTACATTCTAGCGTAATATATTTATATTTTATTTCAATATATATATATATATATATATATATATATTTTTTTTTTAAATATCTATTTCAAGGTCGCTAACATTAATAGCATCGTAAATACTACTACTAAACAAAAAATAAATAAAATAAAAAAATAAATAAATAAAAATCTTTAGTATTTTACGATTTTCTTCGCCTTCAATTGGCGCATCGAGTAAATTTAAACACCTTAAAAAACGAATAAATATATGAGAGTACAAAATCCACATTTCACATTTTTAGTTTCAATAGTGCTGAAATGGCTGTTCTATCAAGTACAGAGACGGAGCTCTGTCGACATTCCGTTAAACAAATATACTCTTCTAGAGTCGTATAAGAATTTGAGATTTGGGCACAGCTGCTTGGGCTGGGCTTCAAATAATGTTTTAGTTTAGCTTTAATCGTTCTCAATTAATCATGCGCAAAATTTTGGTACTTCTACTTGTCACATTTAGTGTGACAAACTCTGCCAAAGATCCACATTTGTGCATCAAAAATGTCGAAGTCCCATACACAGTAACTGAACGTGTTAACCTGGACAACTATGGCGAATTTGCTGGGATTCTGAAGAGCCTAAATGTGCCAGGCGAAATGCGCACAGTTGTAAGTAAATAAATAGTGAATACATATACTTAAAATATATATTATAATATATTGATAATCGATATTATATACAGGAAAAGTTCAAACTGGAGCCACGCGAAGTCTGTTGCGATGGCTATGCACCATCTGCCATAGCCGGAGAGGGCTGCCAACCTGTGCCAACAACTGAACAGCCTGAACTTTCTCCAACAGCAACTCCAATCCAAGAGAAACCAATTGTGCCGATGGCCAGGTCACTCAGTTCTAAACTAATTCGCTGCTGTGACTTTTTTACATTTATGCTCATCGCCTTTATTTTGGATCGTTGAAAATTATTTTTCATTTCTAATCAAATAAATATATACGTATATATATGTATATTGTATTTATCAACATTTTTATATACTGAAGAAGTGATAATTCGATAATAGCGAGAGGTCAGCATATTTTTGTAATTTATTGAGGTCTTATAAGGTCTTATGGGTAGAATTTTTTTAAGCATTTTTACTGAACGACTTAACACTTCTAAGTAATCGAGAAAAAAAAAACTATTAAATTCAGAATAAATAGTGACGTAAGCGGCTTAACTGTCTGTATAACTTAAACAACAATATTTCAATTGATAAGAGAATTAAAATATTCCTTACACACAATGAGTAATGTAGCTATACGATGCTTGAGATACCCTGTTCCTTGATAGGCACTCCCGACTAAGGTTTTACTTGTTTCAAATTTCTATTAATTCCTTACGGTCATATTACGTTTTAATTGTGCAGATGCGTTCACAAATATTAACTACGGAATTTATTCAGATTTTAATATGCAATTTATTTGAAATTTCAACAGTTTTCATGTACGATTTAATTCATCTCCATATATATTATAATAGGGTATATCTAAGTCGGTGATTGCCGGCTAGAACTTTTGAACTTGTCTGATACAAGATTTGTTGCGAAACGTAGCACCAAGTTTTATCTGTTTATATAGTTGAGGTCGAGACTTTTAGAAGCGCTGTAATACTTTTGTGGAATATATTTTAAAGATATTTTATTATTATTATTAAAACTATTTTTTTATATATTTTTTTTTATATCAAGTTTTGTGTATTTAAAAGGAATGGCAGAATTTCACATCCGCCGTTCACAGTGATAAGCGTTCATAGGAATTTATTTTTATAAATGCATGTATATATAAATAAATAAACGATTATATTTTTATAAGTTTTCATTAGTTGCGTTCTGTAAGTGCAACAAAACGGTTGAAATCCTACTGAAGTCGAAATCTTTAAAGCTCTGACCATGTGTAGGACTCTGAATCTATTATTATTTCTGTTTTGGATAATTCTTGGTGCTAGCTGTGAGTCAATGCTGGATTACAGCAATACATGTTTGATTCCCGGAATTACGATTGATATATCAAAGGACTTGCCGCACAACAAAGTAAGTAAGTTAAAAAAAAAAGGCTCCAAAGGAATACTTTTTTTTCCGTTCTATGCACTTCAGCCCATAAGCAACTCGCATTTGAATTTGTTTTGAATTTAACTATAACGTACAGTGAGAACTTATTAAAACTCAACAATGCTCTAAATAATGTGTTGATAAGCCAGAAATTAAGAGATAAGAAAGTTGCATTCCGGCGCTATCGGCTGCATATTATATTTGCCTTACGGATTATGGACGTACGTCTTTGCCGTAATTAATATTACAAAATTGTTTTTCTCAGAAAAGTTCAAATTTTATGGACTAAAAAAAAATATGTTTAAAAATGTCCAGTTTTCATTTAATAGAAGAGAAATACAACAGAGTCTACAAAAAAGCTTGATGAATTTCTCTCTAATAAAAAAGAAAATATTCAAAATTAACGAGGAACGAAAAGAGTGAGTTATGCTGTTGGAGAACTTAAGCTTTTAGAGCTTACTTCGTGAATGAATAAATATAATGAATAATAAAAAATATAAAAGAATAAATATATGTATACAAATTCAGTCAAGAAGAATCTGATCTTAAGGCAAGTTATCGCTGACATGGCCGAAGCTCTGGCTACTTGCTGGAATTTGCTTATTTGAATCTGTCTAAATGAAATTTAGATATCGATTTACAGAGTTTCCAGTACATTTTCATAACACATATCAAGCTCACTTATTTGTGATAATTTCTTATACTACAGTCTGAAGTCTTGCAATGCTGTCCCGGCTATGCAGGGCCAATCACAAAATGCCTGCCTGTTTGTTCTATGGAATGTGGACCGAATGCCTTCTGCCATGCGCCAGAGCAATGCGCTTGCATAGATGATGACTATGAAAAGGCTGAGAATGGTAAAGGCTGCAAACCAAAGCTAAATAGAAATTTATGCGTTAACACGGAGCTAGCAGCGGAAAATCGTTGGCTATCATTTAGCGCAAGCAATTCACAAATGGTAAACTAGATTATATCTAGTTTATCTAATTGAGTCTTCATCAGATACAATTATTTTCATAGGTGCCAATGGTGTGCTGTGAAGGCTATGAGAGGCTGAACGAGTCGGAGCCGTGTGTGCGCAAAGTGGATCATCATGAATGCCTAGAAACGATTCAGGTCTGGGATCAGCTAACGATGGCTCCCAATGAAGTTTCGGTAAATTGCCCCGATTTACATAAAAAATGAGAATACGAGCTTTAACAATTATTTTCTTCATCGATAAAAGCCAATTACAACAACGAAAATTCGTCGAGTTTGCTGCGAAGGCTACAAGCGACAAACGGCAAACGGACCTTGCCTGCCCCAATCTGAAGTAAGTCGAAAAATTAATGTTACTTAAATAGGTTTTTCTTAATTTAGTTATTTGACTAACGTAAGATGATTCAAGTGTACGTAGTATTCAAATTTCTTTCCTAACAAATAAATCGAATCAAAAAAATTTAAGATTTTTTTCAAATCATTCAGAAATTATAAATTAACTGAGCTGACTGTAAGCATGAAAGGATTATCTATCAAATTACATATCCTTGCTCTAAGTAGATAATTTCTAAAACCAGAAACAAATTTAAAATTCATATGAGAATTGAAATTCATATACAGAAAATAGTAAAGAAGAAGAGCTCAAAGAATACATTAATAAATTAAGATTTACATATATAATATAATATCATATAATATATAACCTGTAACGTTGCTGACGCTAAATGAATTCATTACCAAAAACTTAATTTAATATGAATGAAAACTTACTGATTCCACCGTAAGCATGCAAATATTTTCTAAAGAATTTATATTACTTTAACATTTAAGGATTCTAATGTTTTGATATTTTGTATATTCCAATAGCCCATAGAAATAACTAGCGCAATAACCCCGGTAAATATGCCAATTAATCAACTATATAAGCTATGCATTAACTAAATATTCTATGGCAAAAAAGGCTGCGATAAAGGAGGAAAAAAAAGGAAAACTTTCAGAGGATTGGCAGAAGATTAAAGATTCATATGATAGTTATAATCTTACATTTCCCACCGATATCTTCGTAAGTATATATAATATATAAAATAGTACATGCTAAAAACCATCTATCCAAAGGAAATGGAGGATAATAAAGAAGAATACACGCCTGAAGATCCCAATTTGTGTACAAGGGAATTGGAAAGTGAAAACACATTATCGCCGGATTGGATGACGATTAAAGAAGCATTTGATAGTTTCAATCTCACATTTCCAAAAGATCTGTTCGTAAGTAAACGACAAAAAAAAAGATAGAAAAAGAAAAATATAATATATATACATCACATTAAATTTCAATAGCCGAAAAAAATTGAAACCTTCTGCTGTCCTGGCTACGCCAAAAATGAGAGTGAAGAGCTGTGCAAGCCCATTTGCCAGCCCAATTGTGGACCAAATAGCGATTGTCAAGCACCGAATAAATGTGTTTGCCACAAAGGTTTTACCCATGGCACAGGCAGTGATCTCTGTGTCCCAGAATGTTCGGAGGAGACCAAACCAGCACACAGTAGCTGCCTTACTCCTACCATATGGGCATGCGATGACGGCTATGCCAAGCAGCCCAACAATAATGGAGAAGAGGGATATGGTTGCTATCCACACTGCGTGCACAGCTGCTCCAGCTATGGTAGATGTGTGGCGCCCAATGTCTGCGAATGTCTGCCCGGCTATACACCCATTTCGATTGGTTATGATGCGAAAAATGAGATGTTGCTTGAGAAATGCCAAGCAGAACCCGAAATTCAAAGTGCTTAATAATTAATGGGCTATAAATATATTCTTTGAAATTGTATCAAATATTATTATATAATTTAACACTCTACAAAACCAATATACTCTTTTCGCATTAAAAGAAAAAATGAAAATAAAAATAAAAATAAAAATAAACATGCAAAAAATAAACTGGTCTACCTTCTTACGCACACGAACATTTAGCTTTCGCACACATAATCTGGCGCCACTTTGGTCAAGCGAAAAGCGTGACGATTATGCAAGACTTAATGCAATTATGCGCATTGACTTTAAGTGCCATAAGTGTCCGTTCAACGCCCAAATGTAGCATAATTAATTGTAATGACAAATTGTATTCAACCAAAAGAAAAATCGAACAAAAACAAAAAAACAAAAAAAACATAATTCAAGTTCGTTGCCCAAGTCTTTCGTTTCTTTGGACAGAACCTGTTGGCTCAACGTTGAGCAACGCACAGCATTGATCTTGTGCTAGGCCACCGGGAATTGAACTCAGCTGCAAATCTGTATAAGTGTGTGTGTGCGTGTGTGTGTGTGTGTGGCATGTGGCAACGGAGAATGGCACGACCCAAAAAAAAATAAATATAAATAAAGCCAGAAAACAGCTAAAGCAACGAAAGCCAAAGCTAAAGCAAAGTGAATGCAACAAACTGAGACGCGCAACCGCAATCAATTAGCGCTATGCGATGACGTCGACGTCGACGTCGTTGTCGTTGTCGACGCTGACGCTAGCATCGCTGCTGGCATCGTGCTGCCACATGTGGCGATTGCGTCATGGCGCCAACCAGACCGTCTACTAACGGTAATTGACTTGCAATTTCTTTTGCGGCAACTTTTCGGTTGCAAAGAAATTTGCCGAAAAAAAAAATATGTTGCAATAGCTGTCTGTGCCCCAGACAGAGACGACATGCTTCAAAATATAAGCCAGCTGTAATTTATCAACATTTATCAAGCGAGCTTTTCTTGCAGATTGTTAAATGCAATTTGGCCAATAGAAATTAGACACACGCGCATATGAGAGTGTAATAGGGCATCATTTAAGATAATATTGAATAAATGTATTTTCTAGTTTAATTTAAATAAATCTATTTAAATAATATAATAAATTTAAGCAATATATTTTTTTAATCTTAATAATAATATTTATATATTTTGCTCGTTCTAAGTATTTTCAAATATTTTTTTAATATTTTTTTTTTTATTTTTTGCTTGTTTTTTATTAAGAGTAATAAAAATATTTAAAAACTTTTATCTTTTGTTTATTATAACCAAATTTCAAATTTATAAATAAATAAACAAGTTTTACATATACTAAAAAATTCATTTAATAAAACATTTTCATATTAATTTGTATTTATTTTTTATTTGTGTGCTTTGCTTGATTTTCATACGAATTTTGTTTAAATTATTTTCTCCCAAAAAACTTGAAAAAATTAAAAGATTTGTATATATGTAATATATATATAATTAAAAATATATACGAATATATTTTTAATATATAATTAAAAATATATACGAATATATTTTTAATTATATATATATATATATTAAAAATATATACGAATATATTTTTAATTATATATATTACATATATTTTATTTATATTTGATTAACTATATAATTTTTTTTTTAAATTATATACTTTTTGTTATATTTATCATAATAGTATATAAAAGCTGTCAATTTATGATTTTTAGTAGGTGAATCTCAACATTTAGTTTTAATCTCAATATTTTAATTTTAATTAAAAAATTGATTTTGATTTTTTTATATTTCTTTTTCTTATTTCTTGCTTTCTTTGTACAGAGCACTTTACATATTTTGCGTCATTTGCCCAGTTCATTGATTTTAATTACAGACGCTCGTTAACAGTATTTCTTCTCTTTATTTCAGCCCGTTGGCCTGTTTATTTTGTATTTTTTTCCTATTTCCAGCTCTTTGCCAATTTTAATGCATTTATAATGTATTACAATTTTTCATTTCTTTTTTGGTCGACGTGAAGGAAGTGTATTTTTGTAGTTTTTGACATAGGAAAAGCCATAAATTTAATGCATGTCTATTGCCATATAATTAGCTATATTTATGTGCAAACGCTTTGTAAATAATGAGACAGTTAACACACATTCTGAGTGAAGTGAAGTGAAGTGGAGTAGCGTAGAGTAGAGTGTTGTTGTTGGGCAATTTTTCTTCAATTTTCCATGTCTTCTATTCAAAATCGTTGAAAATGTTTTATTTGTTGCAGCGGGGCGGCCAATTGCTTAATTATTTTATGTTTTATTTGCGCCTTTGTTAATTTACGAACATTTTAGTGCTGCCTAATTACAGTTCGCTCTATATATTTGTATTTCTTTTTTCTTTTTTTTTTATTTGTGTTTAACTAGCAAGGGTTGCTTAAAAAGTTGTGAATTTAGAGATATGAAGAAATCTTGGTTAATGAATAATTTTAGTTTTAATAATAAGATTGTAAGTTATTAGTAAAAAAAATAAATAAATAAATAAAAAAAATAATAATAATAATAATAATAAAAATAATAATTTTGAAAAAGTAAAATATCGATATTTTTTGTGCATATAAATAAATTTACATGCTCCAAAAATTTAGATAAATAATTCGTATATTATTTATTTTATATTTTACAATTATTTTTTATTCTATTTTTTTTTAATATAATTTATTTTTATTTAATTAATTTTAAAATATATTTTTTCTTTTATTTATATTTCCTTTTTGGTTTTTTATTTTGTATTATTTTTTTTTTTTTGTATTTATTTAATTTTTTAATAAATATACATTGAAATATATAGAAATAATTCCGTATTTTAGATAAATCATTCATGTATAATTTATTTCATTTTTCACACTTATATATTTTTATATTTTAATAATTTTTTGTACATATATAATTAATTAGCTTTCCTGGTTTATTCTAAATTTATCTTTAATTTTTTTTTTATTTTTATATTTAAAAAAAATGAATTTTTGACTTTTTAATCTATAAGTATTTCATTTATATTTTTTCCACTTTTTTCGTCCAGTCAAATTTGAATAAATTTAAATATTTTTAATTTTGCTTTATTTTCTGTAATTTACTTGTTGTATTCTCATACTACATAATATATTTCGAAACACACGTCAGTATGCTTCAGAAATATTCAACTTACTTTATAACTGCCTCTCTAGTTTCTACAAACCCAAAAAAAAAAAAACACATTTATGTACGCCTCAGTGCGGCCAAAAGCAGAAACAAAACGAAGAAGAAAAAAAAACAACAACAACAAAAACATACAAGTCCGAAACAAAGGCTACAAAATGTACAACTAGACTCAACTGCATAGCATAATAGTATTTATACAATTTACGCAATTTACACTCATAGAAACAACAACAACAACAAAAAAAAGAGCGCAACTACAATAATGCCTAGTATTTGATTGCCAACTATTGCTGTTGCTGTAATTATGAGCTTAAAAATCGCCCTCAATAAGACATAAATGACTTTAAAAATAATTTGAGATATCTACAAATGAACAAGGCATAAACAACACTAAAATGAGGACAAGCGCAATCAGAATCCGAATTGTAGTTAAGTTTCTTCTCTAAATGTTTAGTTTTATTTTGTATGCAAATTGCATGAGGAGTAAGTCAATGGGTCAAGAAAAACCCGGAAAGCTACAGACCAAACTCCTATATCTATTACACACCAAAACAGCTGCAACAGCTCCGGAGGCGGAATTACTTATTATGTTAATAAATTGTGTTTCTCTCTCTTTTTTTTTTTTTATTTTTATTTTTTGACTGGTTTTTCTGGCTCGCGAAAGATTTGCATAGATTTGCAGTTGCGCTCTGTGGGCCAGTGGCCGTTGGCCACTTCCTTATTTATCAGCGGCAAAGCCTGAAGAGACAATCAATTGACCGAAGCCACAACTTGATTAAGTGCAAGCACCTGCCCAACACCAGGCACGCCTCTATGCGAACGGCTCAATTGGGCGCAGCATTCAACGGTGCGTGACAATTTGGCCAAGTTAACCGCATAATCCGAGATGCTCATAAAAAAAAAAAAAGAAAAAACCCCAACAAAAGCAGCAAACAAAAAAGCACACAAAATTTAGTCTGAAAGACGCGCCACAAGAGTTCAAATGCTTTTGCCATTGACCTCTTTTCTCAGCTGCTACGTGCTCGTGTGTGGGGGTAGGTGGAGTGAAGTGCGGCTCGGCAGCAGTTGCAGCAAACAATTCAATTGCCATGATGATTATCACTTTCAAATCAAATCAACGAACGCGCGAGCTTTTACTCGCCTCAATGTCATGAAAGGGAAACTGATTGAAAGGGCCCAGATTGCAGTTAACTTGCTGCAAAATCCATTTGTCCAACAGGTTTTTCTCGGCTCACTAATTGCGAGGCAAGCAGTAAAGTACAAGGCATTACAATTAAACGTCGAAATCAAATTGAGTAAATGTAAACACTCATGTGCTGCTATATAGAGAGCTCAAAAATAATATTGTTACAATAATTTACATATCATTTAGTAGACTTTATGTATTGTTTCATATGCCTCAAATAATTTTATATTATTTAATACTTTATTTTTAGATAAGGAAAACTAAAAAAAAAATATTGTCAATAATATATAAAAATAGATAAAAAAAATATATATTAATATTTTAAAATATATTAAATTGAAATATATCACATTACTGTTGATCCATTTAAAGTTATTTTATAAAAACCTATTTTTATTTCTGCACACCATTTATGTTTTATGCATTTCACGATTATGATGCAAATGTAAAAGTAAAGTCTCGATTTTTCCCATTACTTGCCAAAAATAAAAATAAAAGCTGCCCAAACACAATGCATACCAATTCACAGTCGCAGTCACAGTTACTTGGGCACTTTGCCAGACAGTTAGCTTGGCTAACTAACCACAACAAGTGAACTGAACACCGAACGACCTTGACCAGAAACGCAATGAACCCTCAACGTCACATCGGGCGAACATTAAACTGACAAAAGGAAGAGGAACACAAAAAAAAAAAAATAAAAAATATTTTTAAAAATGTGTAAAAACATGGGAACCACCACAAACTGGAACCGTTAACGATTAAAGAAAAGACTTTTGTTCATGTCACATAAAATGTCATAACTGTCAGGTCTACTCGACTGGACTTAGCCTCGTGCGCGAGTTGAAGCTGCCAGCGATGTGGTACGATATGGAAATGGAATGCCAAATGGCGACCAAACACTTGCCAAAAGACAATTAATTGTTACACAAATCAACGTTAAAAATAAATTGGAAAATGCTAATGCGATTTATGAAGATGACGCCGACAAAAAAAAAATAAAAAAATAAATAAATAAAAAAAATATATATAATATATATGTATATATGATTAATCGACACCTGCCTCACATTTGACTCTATTGTTGACAGTAAAGATTTATAAACTAAACGAATCGGCATACAAACATTCATAATAATTTATGTAAAGCCGCCTATAAAGACGTATGTGCATAAAGATATAAGACAAGGTCAGGTCGCGTGACGCTTTCAAATCTGATAAATAGCAAATATAATATGTGAAAATAAAAGCTGTATCTATATAGATATATATACTATATATATATATATATTTATTATATATAGATATATCTATGTAAAGCTTGTAATTAATTCAAGGAAGCGTGTGTAATTGTGCTGCTGAAATTAAGACAATGACGCTTATAAGCACTCGCAGCTGTCTATCGAGAGGCAGACAAACAAACACTTGGCGCCCCCATGCGAGCTTATGACATAAGATGCGGCACGTCTAACAGTAGCCTCCAATTGCTCTCTCATTCACTCACACTCACTCACACTCACTCACTCTCTCTCTCTTTCTGACACTCTCAACATCTCTCCATCTCTCTCGCTTGTTGCAGGTATATCGAACTACAATATGTGGTCAAGACATGCAACAAGCAAGCAATGCGAATGAAATTAAATCGAAAGTTGCATGCAACAAGCAGCAATTAGTTTGTGACGACCTAACTAACATATACCCTGTAAACTAAAGATTTGCAGAAGCACTGAATAGTTGAATCATATTTTAGTTACGCTTAATTCCTATTGAAGCTAAATATATTGCAGAATTTATTAGAAGGCATTGTTATTTATCGATTTTCCATATATTACAAGCATTAATCGATAACTATAAAGGCTGTAAGAGATTATACAAATTGATTACAAATAATTTTGAAATTGAGCCTAGCATTTAGCAACTACAAAATAATAAAAAAAAAGTTAAGATTAAGAATAATATTTTAATAAATCTAATTAAAAGAGCATAATCGATATTGTAGGATTTTATACAAAGCAAAATTGTTGAAAATATTATAAAATATATTAAAATATACTAGAAAATATTATTGAAATAGAAAGAGATTTAAATATTATTCAAAATCTAATGGAGATAGCTTGGAAACATTATTTATTAAAAACTGAAATGAAATAACTGGCAAAAAAATGCAACTCTCTTTCTCTCTCTCTCAGCTGATTTTTTCCTTCACCAACAAATATTCAGCTCACTCAAATAAACCCCATTCGTTAACATTTCAATGGGTATCATAGCCGATCCTCTCGTAACAGCTGTGCCACGCGCACTACACGTCTCTCACTCTCTCTCTCTCTCTGTCTCTCTTTCTCTCTCTTTCTCTGTATCTATCTCTCCCCGTTTCTCAGACTACGGCATGGCATGTGAGACCCATTGACATAATAACGAGGAAGGTAACCAAAGTAAGACTTTAAACTCCGTTGGCGACACACAACTGGGGCGTCAATTACAGCGACCCACAATCTGAAACTGAAACGAGTTGCGAATATATGTTGTCCCAAACATGTTGCCAGTGGGTTAGGTTATGGTTGCTGACCGCACATACATACAGAGTACATAAATGGACATGTGTGACACAACAAAAAAAAAACACAGTCAAATGACCGAGTGACACACTCACTCTCTCGCTCTCACTCTCATTGTGGTGGGCAAACTTTTTTTCCATTTCGGCTTTTGGCCAGCAGCTGGTCAAGTGAAGGTAGCGGCAAATGCGAAAGTAAAAGGATTGCAGCACAATTGCAATTGCAATTGAAATTAGTTTTTGTGGCCAAATGACAGATGAAAGCCTGCATTCGTGATGCATCAGTAGCTAAGGCGCGGCTAAGAAACCCCTCAAATATGAGAAGAAAAAACCAATTCAACTGAGATTGTGTCAAACTACAGTGAAGCCCTAAAACATATGATATACAATATTATATATGAAATATATACTATTTTACACAGATTTCAACATTTTTTCTATATCTCATTTAATTTGTTTATCGCAGCTATAAACTTATTTTTCATATATGATCATGATCATCATGATATGTTGCAACTCAAGACTTACGTATATATTTTTATTAAAGAATTCATTTCTGTTGGGTTTGATTTGACATTTCATTTTAAATCATTTTTGATTCAAAGAGCATGAAAAACATAAGTAAGGATAATGCACAAGTTTCTGTCGAAATACAATCACTTCGACAAAACAATTTCTGGTTAATGTCTTTCATAAGCTGACGAATAATCTGGTCGAGATGACGAGATATGAAAAATTGCTCTTCCAGATTGCGCCCAAATCATATTTAAATATTAATATCATTAGCTGATAACTACATGCACATAACTCTAATTTAATTTTTTAGACTCGATAATAAATAATTGACATAAATTATGTCAATTGGATAATATATAAAAAATAATAATAAATATACACAAATTCATTTTTTATAAATATCTAATTATGATTGAATTTTAATATTTTTTTATTATTATTATTATTATTTTAACGGAATCAGATCAGATATGTGTTGATGCGCAACTCTAGCTACATTCATCTACTACATACAGATAAATCTTCTTGAATCTTTTGAACTCTTTTGAATAATAAATTGTGGCTAAAAAGTATATTGAAATATGTAGTTCAAACATATTTAAAAAAAAAAATACATTTTTTATTTTCCTTTATGCATTTTTATTAATTTAGCCTTAGGCATTATGTGATCTAGTTTAAGCATAAATCTTTGACAACTTTAATAGCTATCAAAGCTTTATTTATAATGCAACATTCAAAAACGATTTTCTTGCATATAGATTCAAAAGCTATTATATACTATTATATTTTCATATTTATAAAGTAAAAGGAAAAGAGCAAGAAAACTTCTATAATAATTTTATACTAATTTTTATAATTCTTATAATTATAAAAAAAAAAAAAAATAAATAAAATTACTATTTAAGTTTCTAAAAAAAAACTTCGAATTAGAAATTATTTTTGCCTGGAATTATTGAACTAATTTTACTATGTGAAATATAACATAGTAAAAATTAGCTAATAATTACTAAAGACAGCAAATAAAATAATTTTAATAATTTTAAAGTCAGCCTATCTATAAAAATAAAATTCTAAAATATTAAATTTTAATAAACAATTCTAAGATATTATTACATATCCTCCTTAATTATAATATTATTATTATTAATTATCATAACATTTTAAGCTATTTTTATGTAGTTTCCTCGCATTGCGGGTCTTATTCAATTGCCCACAAATAAATGTGAGTTTTTATTGTTGTAAAAGACTTGAGAAACCACCAAAGCAGCAGCAGCAACAACAACAACAACAACAACAGCAGAAGCAAAGTAGCAGCTGTCGGTAGTCGAATTAAACAGCAAAATGGCACGCATCCATAGAGCTACCTGTGCCTGCGTCGACTACCCCCAACCCGCCCCGCTTCGCTCCGCTCGACAAACAAGCCTCTCTCACCTTGCCGCCAAGTCTTTGATTGCAACTGCTGCATTTCAGCGCCGCTTGCCACTTGGCTGCCTCGAGTTCGCGCCTCCGAAAAAAGAAAAATACAATAAAAAATAAAGAGAAAAAAAATATATATATTCAACCAAACAAGCAACTCAACTCGACTCTGGGCCGAACGAACCATTCACCATTCGCTGCATGTGTTTTGGGGCGATTGCGATTATGATTATGCTATAGTATATAGTATTATTGTTGTTGTTATTGTTGCTAGACATCGTCGGGCTTCGTCGTCGTTGTCGTTGTCGTTGTCGTTTCATTCATTCGCTTTGCCTTTTTGACTGTTAGTTAGAGTATAAAAGTTTGGGCTCGCGCTGCAGTTGGCATCATTAAACCGTTAACCATCGAACAGTGTGGAGTGGTACGGAACGTGTAATAGAGTTTGGTGTAGAGCGATTCCTTGCATAAACAATTCAATAAATTTAATTTCAATCTCGATCTCAATACGATTTCGATCGTTCGGGCACAGTTCGGTACACAGTTCGACGGATAAACAATAATCCTCGACAAGGATATTTAACGTCAACATCATGAAGTTGATGGTAGGTATCAAAAGGATCAGCGTGTTGTCAGTGTTGTGAAGTGTTTCAATGAATTCGAGCTATATTAGCTAAGAGCGACAGAGTTATTCGTATATGTTTTATAAGATTAGAGAAAGTGTTTTTACTTTCTAACTATACAGTATCGTATCTAAACTAGAGTACAAAATATTCTCCAATTCAAGTACCACCCAAAATTCAAGCAAAATATCTTTATATTTTTGTATCTAATAGTGAAAGACACGGAATTTCGTATCATAATTATGCGTTAAGAAAATTATGTATATCATCATAGAATTTTCTTCAGAAAAACCTTTCTGAATACCAAATTATTAAACAAAAGCAATACAATATAATTTCTATTCAACTACATACAAGAAAGTATATAAAACATCTTCATACAAGTTTGTAACATTTTTCAAGCAATTCAATTTTTTAAGCAATTCTTTTTTGAATACCAACATCTTTGAAAGAAAAAATAATACATAAATGTATTCTACTAAAGTTAAAATGGAATACAAAATATTCACAAATTTGTAGAACTTTTAACTTGATTCAAGCAAAATATGTTCATACTTAAAACAATAAAAAAAAATTTCGTCTATATATTTCATGCAAGAAGGAAATTCAAATCTATCTGAAAAGATTCTAAAAAAATTTTTTAGAATACTAAAATATTGAAAAAGAATTACAAAAATGTGTACTACATTCAATTACGATCTTGAGAAAATTCCAGAAATTGTTCTTCAAAATTATTTCAACTTTCAAATAAGTCAAAAGCAACTCAAGCAAAAAATATCTTTTAAACCTTACTGAATACCAAAAGATTGAGAAAAGGCGTTTAAGAAATGTATTCACCACTCAACTACAATCAAAAGATAATTCTAGAAATTTTCTTAAATTTTTTTTTTACAATTTTCCAACAAGTTAAAAACACTTCAAGCTTTCGCTAAAGACCAAGTTTAGGAACTTCTAAAACCATCCCTCAACAAATCCTTTGCCTCATATTCCCAATCAATTTTTTTTCGTTCCACTACAGCGTACAGCGACTACGCTGGCTCTGGTGCTGCTGCTGGCCACCAGCTATGCCCAGGCTGGCGAGGAGAAGAGCGAGGCTGCCGAGAAGACAGCAGTTGAGCCGTCGGAGAAAAAGGCTGAGGAATCAGCAGCAGCTGCTGATGATACCACCAAATCGAAACGTGGCCTGCATCATTATGAGGATTACCATCATCATCATGTGCCGCACTTCCCGGTGCATGAAGAGAAAACACTGACCGTGATCAAGAAGGTGCCAGTGCCAGTGCCAATTGAAAAGATTGTCCATGTGCCAGTGGAGAAGCATATCCATGTGCCCGTCAAAGTCAAGGTGCCCAAGCCATATCCCGTTGTCAAGCATGTGCCCTATGAGGTTAAGGAGATCGTGAAGGTGCCCTACGAAGTGCCAGCGCCATATCCCGTCGAAAAGAAGATACCCTATCCCGTTCATGTGCCCTACGATCGTCCAGTGCCCGTCAAGGTATAACAGTTGACAGCATTGAAAGTCGTATACAGGTCATTTAAAGGTGATTCTTGATTTCCTTCCTCTCTAGGTACATGTGCCCGCACCTTATCCCGTTGAGAAGAAGGTCCATGTGCCAGTCAAAGTACATGTGCCCGCTCCATATCCCGTCGAAAAGATTGTCCACTACAAGGTAGAGAAGCACGTGCATGTCGACAAGCCCTATCCCGTCGAAAAGGTTGTCCACTACCCAGTCAAGGTGCCCGTCGAGAAGCCAGTGCCTCACTATGTTGACAAGCCAGTGCCCCACTATGTCGATAAGCCAGTGCCAGTGCCAGTGATCAAGAAGGTACCAGTGCCCGTCCATGTGCCCTATGATCGTCCCGTGCCCGTGCATGTTGAGAAGCCAGTGCCCTATGAGGTGAAAGTACATGTGCCCGCCCCTTATCCAGTGATCAAGGAAGTGCCCGTTAAGGTTGAGAAACACGTTCCGTACCCCGTCAAGATTCCCGTGGAAAAGCCCGTTCATGTTCACATTGAGAAGCATGTGCCCGAATACCATGAGAAGCATGTCAGTTACAAGGAGCCTGAATTTGTGCACAAACACATCGAGGAGGATCATCATTATCATCATCAGGAACAGCATCAAGAGCCCATCCATCATTCATCATATTCGGCACCCATTGAGGAGCATCATCATGAACAAGAGCATGAGGTGGAGCATGATTTCAATGACTATCATGATTATTATCATTCATATCACGGTTACTAAAATTGGTGAATGAACATTTCTCTTTTCTCTCTCTCTCTCTCTCTCTCTTTCTTTCTCACTTTCTCTTTGCAGCATTGAGAATATCGGTTATGAACGGTAACGGTTATGAGAATGGATATATAGCTAAACTGAACAAAACACAAAAAATACAAAAAATACAAAAAATTCCAAATAACAAAATTACATTCACAAAAAATTCAGAAACAATCCAAAAAAAACTACCAAGTTCTTCCATATCATATACCCAAATGCCCAACATTCCAATTCCACAATTGCTATATAGAACGTGATAACGATAGAGATTCTTTGAAACCCTACAAAAATTACAATGTGACCAAAATGTGACACGAAACGAACTTACTTAGATTTTATGAACGAACTTTAGCTTAAGCCATAAACAAAAAAAAAAAACAACAACAACAACAACAGAAAGGAAACCCCAAGAAACGTTGACGAAAATATCCCGTGAGATTTGTTATGAGAAATTTTGAAGACGATTAGACTTAGACCTTAAGAAACAAAACAAAAGATACAACACATTTGGGCTTACACCCAAAATACAACTACTTAAAACAAGTAAGAGAATAGCGAAACTAAACCCAAAAACAACA
This sequence comes from Drosophila stalkeri, assembly GCA_035047405.1. Classification (NCBI taxonomy): domain Eukaryota; kingdom Metazoa; phylum Arthropoda; class Insecta; order Diptera; family Drosophilidae; genus Drosophila; species Drosophila stalkeri. The sequence continues at coordinate 21,576,925 of JAWNPR010000039.1, forward strand.
ACCACACAACAATACATACACCACATATAAAAACCTTCTCATCAGGATCGTATATATATTGGATGTGTGGATATGTTGTTGGACTTGGCTGTCATTCTCTCACTCGAACACGAATGTTAATACTGGGTACAACATCTGACGATGTGGTTGCTGCTGCTGTATTTGTCCTCCAGCTGCGGCTACTCCTCCTTCTGCTCTGGTCCATCCGAACTGTGCACCCGGTTCTGTTCGATTCGATATGATATTTGAGATCTGATAAGCGTGTGATAAGACTTCTGTTATAGTGTTTAAGTGTTAACTCTAGCTAACATATTAATTTACTCGTATCTATATATATATATAAAGATAGTTAAGGCAGGCAGGCAGCCGTGCAGTCGCCTAATTAAGTCAGTTTGTAAACGAACGTATTGTATTATTTTTATATAATTTTTTGCTATATAGTTTTTAATACAACCTAAACAACAACAACAATAACTAACTATAGTTTTGCTAAATGTAAAAAGCTATCGAAACCGATTTATAAAAAGTACTTAATTTACCAAATAATTATTTTTTGTCTCTGTAAAAACAAATACACAACACAACAACAACAACAAACAAAAAACAACATTCAAAATGAAGCTGATGAATATGTTAAAAATAAAAACGAGAAGAATCAAGTGATCAAAACTGAAATCAAACTGTTGTTTTCTTTCAAAACTTAATACACAAATTTTAAAACAATCAGTAAAATAAAGTTTTACAAAATTATATAAATATAAATATTTAAAAAATAAATCACAATGTGAATAAATAAAAAAATAAATGTAAATGAAATAATATAAATATAAAAAAAAAAACTATATAACTATAAATATTAAAAAAATAAATCATAATGTTAATAAATAAAAAATAAATGTAAATAAAATAATATTAATAAAAAAAATGAAGTCAATGATATATCATAAAAAGGCTGATTGATCAAATATTTAGTAAAAATGTAATACAAAAAAATAAATAAAAGTTAAAAAAAGGAAAAACTTGTTTAAATAGTTATATTTTATAGAAATTAAATTAAATAAACACCTCGAGCCAAAAAAAAAAAAATTTTAAAATAAAAAATATATAAATAGTAAATGCAATTCATTTCAAAGAAAGCATACAACAAAATGCGTTCGTTTAAAACTTAATTATTTAAATTATTATTTTTATTTTTTAATAAATGTTTAATTCTCAAAATTGACGGGAAATTTTAATATGTGTATTGCAATAAAGCCACAAAAATCGAAAAAAACCTATATTTCTGCTTTACAAAAACTATTCATTCCCATTCGACTTTCTTGCTACCCATTGAGAAATAACTCAATTTAAACGGTATGTTGCAGATATGCAACAAAACCATATAAAGTTTAAATTTATTTTTATAGGCCAAATAAAAATAAATTTAAGTAGATATTAAATAACTTTAAAAATAAAAATATTATTCGAAAACGAATATTTTTCTAAATTAATGGTTTATAATAAAAAAAAGGTAAGAAGAGAAACTGAAACTATTCTATAAAATGAAATATCTTAAAAAATGTTTGAACATGAAAAAATATATATTAAAAAATATAATATTACACCGTAATTAAAATAATATTTTTTATATTATAATTGTTTCAAAATTTACTTAGGCATTTATTTCCCTATACATTTACTATCCCTAACAAGTATCTCCTACCGAACCTCGCTTAACATAGATCGCAGTAACTTGCTCAACAGGTTAACAAAATTGTGCATTACAATGCTCCTACACTGTTATCAAGTCATTTTGCCTTATACAGCCGTTTGGTTTATCTAATTTTCAAAATGGGGTAAACATTGCCTGGCATTCATAATTGCATATTCAAAGTGTCTAAGCAGCGCCCACTGAGAGGGTGATCAACATGTTTATTATTACATTTGCCACACTATGTTTTTATCATTACGCTTTTCCATGCCACAGCAGCAACGACAACCCGCTGACGGCACTCGTGTCCATTTCCTAGCGTTTATTTTGCGGCCAGGCATTACTTTTTATTAGCACCAACAACCGAATTGTGTGTGTGGATGTCGGCTGTGATACCCTGTAGTCTAAGCATTCATGGTGGATATATAGTAATCGAATATAAATATGAATATGGGATCACTATAATTATCTCCAAGATATTCTATTACTAAATAAAAATTCTCTCAAAATTTCTTTAACTAAATTCCTATCTGAGAAAAGTTTGAAAAATTGAGTATAGTCATAAATAAATTTAGTAGTCATAAGTAAACTTTTTTAGCATAGGTAAATTATCTGAACTATTTAAACTGTAAATTAAAATATAAGTTTTAATATAAATAAATATTAAAAAAAGAAAAAAATGTTTGTGTCTCTTTTTGTTAATATTTTCTATTATCTTTGTAATTTTTATTTTATTATTTTTTAAAAATTATTTTCTTGTTATAATCTATTAATGATTACAAAATAAAATAAAAGAAATTAATGAATTAAACAAATAAAATACGATTTATAATGAGGAAAAATAAATGCAATCCATTAAATTTTTAAAGTCTAAAAAAATTATATTAAAAGATAAAAAGTATTATCAAAGAGAAGAAAAATAAAATAAAATATACAGATAAAATATTCGCAATAAAAATGTCTGGTAAATAGGATTAACCATACATTTACAGGGTAACTGCTAGCTTGTCTTTATCAACTAACAATTTCGAAAACGGCCTGTGACTGGCAAGTCTTTGTCTATGCTGGCGTTGTATATATATGTATGTATAGTATACTGATATATATACATATATTGAAAGATTAGGTTTCAATTTGCATTTCGGTTTCATTGAAGCTGCAATGCTGCTGCAATTTCCAGGCAAACTAAGTGGGCCATAGATTTATCACGTTTTCCTTAGTCGGTTTGTAGGACATGTGCTCCTAACCGATATTTAAGACAAAAGCGCACATGCAAAACGTGTTGTGAAACCAAAACGAAATGAAAAGTGTTCAGAGATCGGCGCAGACATTTAGCTGAAGCCGGACTCTGTCTGGCTACGTTTTATTACCATATTGAGGCTAACTCTCTAGGTGGTTTGTTGTGGATATCTGGTAGTGGTGGTCTTTTGTTTATGTAACTGTAACTCTAACTGTAGCATTTGCAGTTTATGGATTATGCAATAAATAATCAACACACAATAGTCAATGCCTGCCTGCTTGCCTGCCTGTTGCTGCTGCTGCTATTGTGTTGCAATCATTCCCCCCAATAGAATGGTCGGCCATAAAATCTGGCTAATGGCTTTTTCAATTACCTTTTTGCGGGTTCACATAAAAATGTTGGCCTATAAAAGATCTAGCTATTTGTATTTGAGCTCTGAGCTTAAGTTTCAAGTGGCAGCCCAAATCGGATTGTTATTTGCATATGAAATAAATTTGCTTTAAGGCCTACTTTTTATTACATATTAAATTTAATAGAAATATCTAAAAATATATTTTTAAAATATTGAGTATAGAGGAGTATAAAGAAAAAAGTTTTTTATGTATTCTATAATATTATTAATAATTATTTACAATAAATAACCATATAATTAATTCGTTAAGTGATGGAAGTGGTCAACTAACTCAAGTTAAAAGCAAAGGATAAGAATTAAAAAATCAGTATATTCGGTACAAGAATATACACCTAAATTCGAATTAAAAATTTAAAGAAATTTCTTAAAAGTAAACAAAATTATTTAAAACAAAAAAAATCTAAAAATGCTTATTTTTTTAAATAATATTGAATAATAATAAAAACCGATTCTTTAAAATGTATAATAAAAAATAATTAATATAAAATTTCTAATAAAGTTTTTCTGAAATAATAATAAAAAACTATTTTTAAATAAAACCCAATAAAACCCCCTTAAACCCATTTTTTTATTGTTTAAAAAAAATTAAAAAATAAATACAAATATTTAATAAATCTAAATGAAAATGCATATCTTATTACTCTAATATAAAAATGGATTTATATTTTTATTTATTATACAAATTCATTTAATATTAAAATTGATTATTATTTTTATTTAAAATAAAAACTGATTTTTATTTTTATTTAATATAAAAATACATAAATATAAATATACAAATATTTTAGTATGAAATACTCTTTAGTTCAGCTAAAGAAAATCTTCAAGCTCAACCCCAATTGCACGTCATAGCTCCCCCACACAGCAACACCTTGCTCAACCTTGAAAGAACCCCTTTATAGCACCGTCAAGTGACTAACCATGGTGGTTAGCCAAAAAGAAGGTTACGCAACCGCTGCACCACTGCTGTGGCTGGCTGTCATAACAGTCAACGCCTTGTCTCACATTTAAATGGACATATAATAAAAGACCATAAAAAAAGACAAAATACAAATAAAAAGAAAACAAATGAAAACCGCACAAAGCGTTGGCTTCGACATGGTCAGCACTAATGGGTAGTCATTGACACCGCCATTTTCTTGGGTGGTGCTGGTGGTGCCATCCATTGCACAATGCGGAGCGTTTTTGTGGCACACCGAAAATTTGCATTTGCATGCCCCAGGAAAAATTAGCTGTTTTTCTTTTGTTTGTTATTGTTGTTATTTTCATTGACATTTGTGGGTCACTCGAGACCAGACAATCGAACGACCTGCATATACACTATAAAAATTACAGGTGGCATGTGAGTGTGTGTATTATTTTTCGTAACAGTAACTATTTGTGGCTTTATTTAAATGATGTCAGAGCCAAAGCCAAGCCAGAGCCGCTTTTGGCAGCAGCCAAGTGGAAAGTGAATGCGGGAAATATTCGTCGACATGCGAGTTTTTCTTTCTTTCTATCTTTACCGCCCCGCCAATAAACATATGCGTATCTGTGTGAGTGTGTGTGTGTGTGTGTCTGTCTGCTGGATTGGTCATTATAAGCCAGTCAGTGGGCCAATGTGTGGTGGCATGCGGGCTAAGACGGAGCTGCAATGTCTTGGCAATTCGAATATTGCGACGCGTAATCGCCGCCAATTTGACGGAAAATATTTGAAATGTTGTGCGATTGTCTCTCTCTCTCTCTTCTCTGTATGTGTATTTGTGTAAATTGTAATCGAAAATAGCAAAATTAATAACAAGCTTTTGTTTGTTTCGAGTTTTAATTGCTGCATTTGCGTTATGTGGCAAATTAGATAAGAGAAACGAACAATTCGTGTGGTAATGCAATATAAACCATGTAATCAATGCGTCTCAAATGGAAGAGAGATATGAATGCATGCAGGAATATATGCGTAAGAGATTGATATTCAGGAAGGTTTTTTCAAGAGCTAATAGAGTGAGTTTGGATCATTAGAAAACATAATTGCTATTAAGAAGCCCTATCAAAATGTCGAATATAATTATAGAAAATAATTTACACATGCTCACATAATAAATTAAAAATAGCTAATATAAATTCCCATATTTATTTGACAAGAGTTATTGTTCAAGAGCTAATAAGATAAGAGAATTTAGTGAATATAATATTGAAATTTATAGATTTATATATACTTATTGGAACATATGAATTCTATAAAAAACGATCAAAAATTTCCATAACTATAGCGAGATTTTTATTATATATAAATAAGCACAATTATCAAACAAAAATATATAGATATAAAGAGCTAGTAGACAGAGATAATAAATTGGCATACCAAATATTCAAGGACGTTGAGAAATATGGATAATAAATATTTCAGTTAAAAGTAACATAAAGCAGTACTCACTTAATATAAGGTATATTTGCTGGTATATGATATTTGGCACCCACATCAAAATCTTTTTCAGAGCGTAAAACAGGCGGCTTTATGCCAGAATATTTTTCACTACAAAATAACAAATTCATAAATATAAATAAATAATAATTAATTAAAAAGCAACATCCATTACCGTAGGTTCCAATAATGGCAATTCATAACACGTTTATTAGCATTGCCGCTAAAGACATCATAACGCCAATTATCCAATGCCAAGGCAAAGGGCAAAAAGGCAACCTAGAGAAAAAGGAAAATAAATATAAAAAAAAATATAGATATATATATTAATATTCACATTATACAATATGCATTCATCATGCCCACTCACTTTGTCAATAGCCATGGTAAATAGGTAATTAATGTCATAGCTCGACTCGTCCAGCGATCGCTGCAACAAGCCTAGAGTTTGCAAATGCTTTGGCGTGGAGACGGACAGGCCGATTGCATCGCCCACGGCCTGATGAAAAGCCGGATTGGCGCCATTACGAAAGACTTTAGGCAGATGGCGATACTGCAGAAAATATTGTATATGCGCCATCTCATGATGCACACTTATTAAGCTTCGCTGATTGATGTCCGTGCACATTTTGACACGAAAATCGTGACGATTGCAAAAGTCCCAGGCGGATGGTTCGCAGAGGACGCGCCTATCCAGTGGCTGCTCAAACAGTGAATTTCTATAGAATTCAGGACCCACAGCTGACATATTGATGGACGTGAAGAACTCCTCGGCCAGCTGGAACATTAATAACGGTGTATAGCCCTGCTCCACCATGCGTGGCGTGACATCGATAAGCTTACGACCCGGATACGGTATTATTATGTCCAATACATTCGACCATGACTGTCCATACATATTGCCCAATATATGCGATGGTATGGGCGCTATACGATTGATACGATCCGGTCCATAGTAATCCCTCAGCTTGCGACGCACATACGAATGCAGACTTTCGTACAGCGGACGTATCTGTTCCCAAACAATGTCTATATCCTGACGGAAATTGCCCGATTCATACGCCAAGAACCAATACTCGCCGCCATTGCTGACATCTGTAAAATATTCAGGTTCAGTTTTTAAATCTTTGAAAATTTATATACATTTAAATTTATTTACTATTTGCAGCTGCCACATCCTGCATCACATCAATCAATTGCTCATAGTCATCGCGCATGCCACGCCCTGCCTTGCGATGATACTCCACCCAGGTATGCTGCAGTTCATCCCAGTCCCGGCTCTTGGCCATAATATCCTTGAGATGGGGTATATAATGCAAATCACATTGAAATGGCTGCTGATAAGCGCATATGCTGGCATCATTGTACAGGAAAAGCATTTCGTTCAGCAAGCGATTGTACTGTGAAATAAAAGAGAATTATTTAAATATATTTTGTGGTGTATAAAAACAAACAGATTAAACTTACTCTATCTAAAACATCCAAGGATAGTGAATTCGGTCCCACTTCAGATTGCAGCATTAGCTGTCTATATAAACGACGATCAAATATGAGATCCTTATTAATACGCTTCGATTGTTCCGCTGTTATGCGCTGATATTCCACATAGCGCTGCTGAGCGTTGAGCTGTGAGAAAAGATTAAAGTGTTTGAAAATTTAATTTTTTTTTATATGTATATTTCAAGCAATTTAAAAATTTAAAAATTATTATAGGAAGATATATACTATTATCTTTTTTCAATTTCCTGCTAGGTAAACAAAAATATTTATTCATATATTTAAATTTTTTTTTTTTTTTTTGCATTGTTAAATGAAAATCACAAAAATCGAAAACTCTTTCGTAAAAAATATTATTCCCTGACTATTTCGAATCATCAACATTTCAGTGTGGTCATTTTTAACTAAAAACCATCTTTGCTTCAATCAAATTAAGTTTTGACCCAAAAACGTGCTGTAAAAGTCTCAGACTGCAATACTTTGACATTGGCAAATTGGCCTGAGAACTTCGCCAGGCAAACGACCTTGAATATGCTGTGTGTGTGTGTGTGTGTGTATATGTCTGTGTTTGTGTTCGCCACTTTAGGCTAGCCGCCAAGTTGCATAGATATTCAATCTCAAGCTGTTGTAAGATCGCGTGCCGCAACAACTCGATTTCAACTACAACAATTACAATTTCAAGGGTATGTGTTTGTACGTGCATGCCCCACTATCAAAACTTACCGCTTCCGTTTGCGTATAATCATTGACGTTCGTCTCGAAATTCCATTGAGCTGCCACATTGGCGGTGCACTCGAGTGAACCCTTTTGATCCGTTTCGACGAGTAAATTTCGCAACTTCTCCAACTCTTGCTGATAGCGACGATCCTGCTGATAGCGCTGACGTTCCAAATAGCCTTGGTTCAAGTTGAAACGATCTTCATTGGATTGATAGGGATTCCGAAAGCGATTACGATCATTGCCCACAAATTCCACATTGGGATTATTCACATATGGATTATTTAGATTGTTGTAGTTAGAATTTACATTCGGATTGGTATTATAGTTATTGTAGTTCGGCTGATCATTAAAGCTGCCATAGTTGCGTTCGGTGCTGCTCGATGTTGGTCCATAATTGTGATTCGCATAGCGATTATCTTGTCCACGATTCACTTGCTGATCCGCACTGAAGGGTGAATCATCGACTCGATCACTGAAATTCAATCGAGGTGTGGGATAGGCGTAGCCCAATCGCATACGCTCATCATAGGTCTGACCGTACTGCAAATGAGATCGTTTAGAAAATGTTGCATTAATTAATTCTGAAATATTTAATTACTCACCCTAAAATCATCCAGTCCATCATCACTGCCACTACTCCCTCCTCCATCATCCGAATAGGGTGGTCCATAGCGCTGGCTTCGATCGCGATCGGCTCTCAGCTGGGCGGGAGTCGTTGCCACATTAGGCGTATAGCCATTGTAGAAGATCTCCGGCTGTGGTGTGGGCAAATTAAGTTGGGGATTAGCATGACCCATGCTCCACAGTGTGGAGCATACGATAAAGAGACAATGCCACATATTCGTTTATCATGCAATACGATCTATATATGTGAAGTTTATATTTAACACACTTTCAAGGTCAGCGCGCAGTGCTTATTAAATCTTTCACAAGCAATTAACAATTTTAATTACAGTTCGTTTGACATTATCTTAAACGCACAAATAGCTCATGCAGGTTATATATAAAATAGCTGATCACGCGAAGAATGAATACTAAATGGAGAACAAAGCAGTTTGAATGGTAGGGTTTAGGTTTATCATAGAATGGGGTTTGGCATTGAAAATATATTCTGTTAAATTTGATTTTATCTCTTAATTAATATACATTTTTAATTTTAATAATATTTATGATTTTATTGTTATAATACTCTATTTTTTATTTTCCTCGCTTATTTTTTATTTGATTATTCAACATATTTTATTATTATTTATTTTAAAATTAAATGCTTTACATTTATTAATTTGCTATAAAATTTTGTTAATAGTTTATTTATTTACTTTTTTTAAGTTTTATATTAGTCGAAAATCAAATGTTTATATAAATTATTTATCACTGATTTTTTTTATAGCTGAATTTTGCAATTAAGTTAAAACAATTTTTAGAAATTAATTTTTAAACTTAAATAGTTTTGGAAATTTAATTTAATCTTTATAATTAGATTTACTTTCTTTTAAAAAATCTTTTTAGTTTAATCTTTTATATTCATCTTAAAAACTTTTTTTTTTATTAAATTTTATTTTTTTATGTAAGTATTTGCTATATTTTTAGATGTATGTATCATAACAATATTTTTATTTAACAAAACAATAATATAGATATATTCCCAATTTTTCGAGTTTAGGTCGAAACTCGCATCAAGATGATTATCTCGAAATAAGAAGGAATTAATTGCTTTCACTAAAAATTGCTTTATTCGCAGCAACACAGATTATGGATCGATCGTGAAGATTAGATCTTTGGGAGAATAACAAACTATGAGACTTTAACTGTGCAATACTTTTCTTAAGCTGCTTTTTGGGATCGCACTATTTTTCACTTTTTTTTTTTTTTTTTTGAGGTCACTTTCTGTTTCGGAATATTTTGGAGCCCGTACACCCACGTAACGTCGCGTAACACGTCTAAAACTCTACTGACTTGAGTGTAAGAATTTTTTTCGAAATTACTTTGCGACTTTTTTTTTTTGTATTTTGTATTTGTTTGTGACTCGAAAATGAATTCAAATTTCAACGCAGCGACGTCTCAGTTGCAATCAACGTCGCAGTCGGCGTCGCAGTTAACTCTACCTGCGATGTTCCCTACATGTTGTGTGAGATAAACGCAATTAGCACTGTGACTGCGATGGCTGAGCAGTTGACGTCGCAGTTAACGACAGCAACAACAACAATCAAATCAGCCATAAGCTTGGGAACACAATAGGCAACAAGTTAAAGTGTGTGTGTGTGTGTGTGTTTGTGTAAGTAAATGTTTTGCATGCATGTTTGCAATTATAAGGGAGGGTGAGGGCAAGTTAAACGAATATATACATCTACACATACATATAAATATACATACATACGAGCTTACAAGTACAACTCCGAGTACTAATCAGTTACAAAAAAAAAAAAGGTTTAGCCGCATAATTATGGCTAGTGTGAGAAAGTACTCAGGTTATAAAATGAACGAGTCGTTTATTTTAGACGGCGCCCACTCAAAAACTCAACACTACACAAATCCGATATGTACACGGTATGTATTTGATATATTAAATTTACACATTTTGATTTGGAGCCATTTTAAGTTGTTAATTGAGTTTTAAATTGACGCACGCACACAAGTGTGACCGATTTGCACTAGTAAAAGAACAACAAGCGTAAAGAAGCTTATGCAATTGAGCAAGTATCGATGCTAATCATCGAGCATAACAAACATAAGCAATTGCATGTTAGTGTGACTAGCTTTGCATTGATTTGTTCTTATTAAGAATTTTCCTACTCGATTCTTAACAAAACATAACAAATACAATAAAGCAATACAACTAGAAAAATGCATTTAAGTAATTTTTATTTTTAATGTACGTATGTTTATGTGACCGCAGTTAATGTCGCCGTCGCAGTCGCTGTCACCGCCGCAGTCAACGTCTCTGCCATGCAAAAACGCCTCGTTTTGCGGCCCGTGGAATGTCACTCTTGACCTAGGCGCATGTGAAAAAGTGTTTTGACTCATCGTGCGACGAGAGTGGGGGGCGTATGTGCATGAGTGTGTGTGAAATTAATGATTGCAGCGAAGATCAATTGTATAGATAAAGCGAGAGAGAAGAAAGAGAAGGTGCTAGCTAAGCGGGTGATATGAGTGAGACTGATTGATGCTTTGATTGCCGCAGTGGCAGACAAATAAAAAGGTAAGCAAATAATAGATATATAGATACATGTACATATATGCACATGATTATATTTAAATATGTATGTATTTATGTACATATATATGATTCATGGTGTAATTAGTCCGGGATCTCTAGTTTCTTTCCACAGAAATGAGCTCATAAATAAGCGGTCATACATTTGCAGTCTGGAACAGATCTGCGCTTTGTTAAAATACCCTGCAAAATTTAATGAATGAAGGTAGATAGAAAAATTTATGTATATTTTTGTTGATGCCATTTTTTAGGAATAATTTTGCATTTGACTTGAATTTTTTATAAGTTGATTTGAATATTTTGATTTTATTTATAGTTTCTTATTTAGGATATATTTTTGCATATTCAATTTGTATTATCATTAATTTTTACATTATTATAAATTAATTACAGGAATATTTATCATTTACTGCCAGATTAAGTCAAGTCTAAAATGATAGGAAGAAGAAAAACAGCTATACAGGGTATATTCTAGTCAGATACAATTTCCTACCTTGTATTCTATTCAGTTTACTGCAATTCAAGCTCATATCTGATGAGATTTGAGTGCTCAAACTAAAGTATATATTCGAGATGTGTCTGTACAGGGTATTTTATAGTACGGCACTCGCAAGGCTCTTTAAGTTGGATTTGGAGTGCTGTCATTCAAGATAAAATCTCAAGTACGTAAAGTATTCTACTTAGAGTACAATATGTACTATTTAAATTACTGCACAGGGTAGTTCCTAGTCATACACTTTTTACATTCTGGTTGATTATTTTTGATTATATTAGTTGACAAGTTGACATATTAAATACTTAAAATATTCTTATCTTATAGTTTAGAAACAATTGTACAGGGTATCTCCCAGTCAGACATTCTGGCCCTATATAGTATTTATTTTAGATTACTCCAATTCAAGGTCATAACTAAAGTACTTCAGCTGCTCTTATATGATATACTATATCTATCTAGTCATACCTAAAGTACTTCAAGTAATCCCATATAGTGAATATAGTAGAATCAGACAGCTGTTAGCAAAGCGTGGGAAAATAATTATAATTAAGAGATATCTGTTACTAATTGAACCATGCACTTCTATGAATAATATTAAAGCTAACAATGTTTTTTAACTATTTACTTTATTCCAATTATCGGCTGTACGCGTAGTCATCATAATGAATTGCATTTTAATTATAGTGGGTTTTTTTTCTAAACTTAATTTGTATTTTTAGAAGTTTTCCGGTTTTCCTCTCAGCTATTTGCAAGCTCAAAGCTAATTGAGTTTGCGAATAGAACAAAAAGTTAATTTACTTTCAATTTAATTAACTGAACTGATCTATTCAGTAACTAACTAAGATGTAAAGATAGTTCATTAACTTGTTAATTAAGCGAGGACAGTATGAATATCTAAATACATATATATCTTTTTTATTTGTTCAAGTACATCATTTATTTTTAGCTAAACCAAATACGTAATTTGAAGATTTAAAAGGATGTATTATTAATAATTTTTAATATTTTTTTATTATTATTAATTTTAAGTCGCCAGGTTAGGGAGTATGAATATTTTTTTTATTACTATTCATAACTTTAATATTCAATTAAGAAAATTGTTAAATTTAGTCAATTCTGAATATTGCATACTTTTCGTTGCAGCATAAAAAGCAATTTCCTAACACATAAGTTAAGGCTGAACATAATTTTATAGCTAAATATATTAACAGTCTCCAAATTACAACTAGATCAAATATTTCTATTTGTATTTGTATTTGACATAAGGCTTAAGAATTGATGCGCTTCAGATGGAATCACAGCTACGTCGAAAGACCGAGTGAGGACATCAGAAAGTGTTAGGCACTTAAGATAGCATGAATTAATGTTATTAACATTGCGATTACAGTACTTGCACATCATTCTTATCCAAAGAGAGCAGCCATTGTGAGAGTGTTCATAGAGATTAGAGGTAATTATATTATCGGCAATGTAAAGAATACAATAAAAGATGAGTGTGAAATATTTGAGTTTGAAATTTGAGTTTATTCTCAGAGCGGTCATTGCTGCTGCGAATGAGTGTGACTGACTGCTCGGATATCCATTTGTACTTTTGCACCAGCTGCCGTCTACAGCTTATCTGTGTAAGTGAGTCGGCAGCAGAGCGAGAGAGAGAAAGAGAGTGAAAGTGAGAGTGAAGGGAATTTCCCATTTACCCTCTTACTTTTGTTCCGTGAGAGTGTGGGCAATTGGGCAATTGCTCAGCTATTCATTTGAGGTTTTACATTTGATCTCGAACTGGATTGGTTAATTTGCCTGTGAGAATGAGTCAGTTACAGAGCAGCCGTTGCTACTGAGAGCATGGGAAATTTCTCTACTCTACATTTGCACTTCTTCATTTGATACCGATTTGAGTGAAGAACTCCCACTGCTGTTGGTCGGCTATTCAATTTCGGTGTCGTTTCTGATCGCGCTTTATGTGGACAATATGTCTGTGTGAGTGAGTGAGCTGCCAACAAAGCTTCTGTTGGAAGCAGGGGAAATTGCTCGGCTATTCAATAGCACTTTCGCTTATTATGTAAGTGTGAATCGGCAATAGAGTGTAGAAAGTTGCTCAGCAATGCACGCACTGTATGCTGAATGGTGCTATGGCTTTGTGTGCTGCAGACAGGGATTGCAGCATTCCTAGAAAGTGTTTTTTTTTTCTTTTCAGAATTCGCTTTCCATTTGTGCTTTTGCATTTGATCTCGCTTTGAGTGAATAATTTGTCTGTGTGCGTGAGTCGACAGTAGAGGTAAAGGCCTAGCTATCCCATGGCTCTTCTACTCTTCATCTCATTTGATATGTATGGAGCAGATTGTAAGCGGAGGCTGGACTGCATATGTATAAGAGATTCATAGATAAGACAGGGATTTCAGCACGAGCTGCTTTCTGTTGGAGCTTCTACTCTCGCTGTTATTTTATACAAATATATGTTATTTACATTGCGCTAATCTGCAACGTTAATTGATTGGTCAACTTTCTGAGTCAGACTTAGTCAGTAAGCTGCAGCTCGATCGTGGCTGTCGGCTCTCCATTTATACTTTTGCGCTGCTATTGATTCCGAACTATATTGAGTGGACTATATAAATATATGTATATTTTTGAGTTCTTTCATAGCTGCTGAAGCAATCGATTTACTCTCATTGTTATTATCTCATTGTAAGTTAGACCAGAACTGACAGCACTTACAGCACAAGCAGGAGTAAGTGAGTTAATCGGCAGCATGGAAATTGCTCAGCTGTATGTACAAGTAGTATGTAATGCAAGCTGAGGCTCGACTGTGATAACGTCAGAGAGTAGATAGATGGGATTGCAGCACGAGCAGTAAGCGTTTTTATTAGCAGAGCCCTAGCTGCTGCGTTTGCAAGTGATTCCGTTTTGTGTAGAAAATTTGTTGGCGTGAGAAAATCACCAGAAGAGCGGCTATTGCTAAGAGTAGTTACTCGGATATCCATTTGAGTGTATGGGAAGTGCTCGGCTAATCACGCAATCTAAGTGACCACAGTGTTTGTATGAGTGAATCCGATGCAGGAAGGGATTGCAGCACGAGCAGAAGGTGTTTTACTCAGAGTGGCCATTGAGAGTGTGAAAAATTTATTGATGAGATCCCCCACCTTGTGTCTGTGTGAGTGAGTTGGATGTCATGAGTGTGTGGGAAATTGTCCAGAAAGCATTTATCCGCAAGCCCTTTCTGCTGTTGAGAGTGTGGACAATTTCTCGGATAATTTGTCTGGGTGAGTGAGTCGGCTGAAGAGCGACCATTGCCGTGAGCAATTGCTCGGATATCCATTTGAGAGTAGGAGAAATCTGCTTAGCGATGTTATTGCAGCGCGAGCAGAAAGAGTTTATTCTTATCCATTTGCGCTGTTACACTTTATCCTATTCGGGGTAGATAATTTGTTGGCGTGAGTGAGTCGGCTGCTGACAGAGATTAGAGCACTGTTCTCACGGCAAGTGGAACTGAACAAAGAACGAGTAACTAACAATGTTTATTAAAACTGCTATGATTGATATTTAGTTTATTCGTGTGATTGACTGCTTGCTTGATTTAAATTTTAAAAAATTAAAAACAAATTAGTCAAGTAATATTATTTTCTACACCCAACCGACTTCTAAGCCATTTGCTTGATTTTGTTGCGTTAGCCAATCTTGTAGCGGTTTGAAATATGTCAAAAGTCCATCCATACTGAGTTCCCCAGTGCCCAACAGCTGCTGCAGTACCTCTTTGTAGTGCAGTGAAGAGCCCAAGGCCATGGCGCGATTAAGGCTGACTCCAATCTCACGTTTATCAGAAAGATCGCACAGATCCAAGGGCCTTTCCGCTGAATCTATCACGTACTGCCCAGTGCTGAGGCAAAAGTGTTTAAAGAGCTGGAATTGAAGAACGATGCTGAGGAAATGGCTGTAAAGATGAGAAATAAAAGACAATTAATAGTTAAATATAGACAAGAGACACAAACTCAACCTGAGCCTCTGCCTCCGCCTCTGCTTCAGCTTCTGAGACTTCAGACTCAGCCTGAGCCTCTGCCTCAGCATCTGCTTCAGCTTCGACTTCTGAGCCTGCTTCTGGCTCTGCCATTGGCTTTCACTTGGAACAGATTCTGCCTCAGCATTTACTTCAGCTTTAGAGTCTGCTTCAGACTCAGCCTGAGCCTCTGCCTCAGCCTCTGCTGCAGCTTCGTCTTCTGAGTCTGCTTCAGGCTCTGCCATTGGCTTTCACTTGGAATCAGATTCTGCCTCAGCATTTACTTCAGCTTTAGAGTCTGCTTCAGACTCAGCCTGAGCCTCTGCCTCAGCCTCTGCTGCAGCTTCGTCTTCTGAGTCTGCTTCAGGCTCTGCCATTGGCTTTCACTTGGAATCAGATTCTGCCTCAGCATTTACTTCAGCTTTAGAGTCTGCTTCAGACTCAGCCTGAGCCTCTGCCTCAGCCTCTGCTGCAGCTTCGTCTTCTGAGTCTGCTTCAGGCTCTGCCATTGGCTTTCACTTGGAATCAGATTCTGCCTCAGCATTTACTTCAGCTTTAGAGTCTGCTTCAGACTCAGCCTGAGCCTCTGCCTCAGCCTCTGCTGCAGCTTCGTCTTCTGAGTCTGCTTCTGGCTCTGCCATTGGCTTTCACTTGGAATCAGATTCTGCCTCAGCATTTACTTCAGCTTAAGAGTCTGCTTCAGACTCAGCCTGAGCCTCTGCCTCAGCCTCTGCTGCAGCTTCGTCTTCTGAGTCTGCTTCAGAATCTGCCATTGGCTCTGCCTCGGCCTCTGCTTCAGCTTCGCCTTCTGAGTCTACTTCAGCCTGAGCCTCTGCCTCAGCCTCTGCTTCAGCCTCTGCTTCAGCTTCAGCTTCTGAGTCTGCTTCTGGCTCTGCCATTGGCTTTCACTTGGAACAGATTCTGCCTCAGCATTTACTTCAGCTTCAGAGTCTGCTTCAGACTCAGCCTGAGCCTCTGCCTCAGCCTCTGCTGCAGCTTCGTCTTCTGAGTCTGCTTCAGGCTCTGCCATTGGCTTTCACTTGGAATCACATTCTGCCTCAGCATTTACTTCAGCTTCAGAGTCTGCTTCAGACTCAGCCTGAGCCTCTGCCTCAGCCTCTGCTGCAGCTTCGTCTTCTGAGTCTGCTTCAGGCTCTGCCATTGGCTCTGCCTCGGTCTCTGCTGCAGCTTCGCCTTCTGAGTCTACTTCAGCCTGAGCCTCTGCCTCAGCCTCTGCTTCAGCCTCTGCTTCAGCCTCTGCTTCAGCCTCTGCTTCAGCTTCAGCTTCTGAGTCTGCTTCAGCCTGAGCCTCTGCCTCAGCCTCTGCCTCAGCCTCTGCCTCTGCCTCAGCCTCTGCTTCAGCTTCGGCTTCTGGGTCTGCCATTGGCTCTGCCTTGGAACAGATTCTGCCTCAGCATTTACTTCTGTTTCTGAATCTACATCAGACTCAGTCTGAGCCTCTGCCTCAGCCTCTGCTGCAGCTTCATCTTCTGAGTCTGCTTCAGAATCTGCCATTGGCTCCGCCTCGGCCTCTGCTTCAGCTTCGCCTTCTGAGTCTACTTCAGCCTGAGCCTCTGCCTCAGCCTCTGCCTCTGCCTCTGCCTCAGCCTCTGCTTCTGCTTCAGCTTCGCCTTCTGAGTCTACTTCAGCCTGAGCCTCTGCCTCAGCCTCTGCCTCAGCCTCTGCCTCTGCCTCAGCCTCTGCTTCAGCTTCGGCTTCTGGGTCTGCCATTGGCTCTGCCTTGGAACAGATTCTGCCTCAGCATTTACTTCTGTTTCTGAATCTACATCAGACTCAGTCTGAGCCTCTGCCTCAGCCTCTGCTGCAGCTTCATCTTCTGAGTCTGCTTCAGAATCTGCCATTGGCTCCGCCTCGGCCTCTGCTTCAGCTTCGCCTTCTGAGTCTACTTCAGCCTGAGCCTCTGCCTCAGCCTCTGCCTCTGCCTCTGCCTCAGCCTCTGCTTCAGCTTCGGCTTCTGGGTCTGCCATTGGCTCTGCCTTGGAACAGATTCTGCCTCAGCATTTACTTCAGCTTCTGAGTCTACTTCAGACTCAGTCTGAGCTTCTGCCTCAGCCTCTGCTTAAGCTTCGCCATCTGAGTCTGCTTCTCTCTCTACCATTGGCTCTGCTTCGGCCTCTGCTTCAGCTTCAGCTTCTGAGTCTGCTTCTGGCTCTGGCATTGGCTTTCACTTGGAACAGATTCTGCTTCTGAGTCTACTTCAGACTCAGTCTGAGCCTCTGCCTCAGACTCTGCTTCAGCTTCGCCCTCTGAGTCTGCTTCAGAATCTGTCATTTGCTCTGCCTCGGCCTGTGCTTCAGCTTCAGCTTCTGAGTCTGCTTCTGGCTCAGCCATCAGCTCTGTCTTGGGCTCAGACTCAAACTCATTCCCAGTCCCACTTCTGCATCGACTCTTATAAAGTTAGAGATAGTTATATGGAATATATTTCTGTATACACTTTACCTGGTATATTGATCGTCCACCTGTAAGAGTAGCTTGGCTGGCACATCGAAGTGCTCGTTGGTTCTTCGGCTGGGCGGTGTGGCTCCCGTAAACCTTTCAGTGAGCCGCCAATAAGCTTCGTTGTCGTCCGCTTGGATTTTCCCGCTGAGCACCTCCGCCCGATACCGATCCAGCACATAGAAAATGGGCAACAAGAAGATGACCCTCAAGCCCTGCATATACAAACGATTCAAACGGGCGGGCAGGCGGCTCCACTCTGTCCCTCGCAGCAGTCCCAGCTTGCGTAGGTAGCGCGGCGAGGAGGCAGCCAATGCAAAGCATTTGCCCAGCGCGTCTTTAAAGTTAGGGAACGGCTCCTCGCGCAATAGCAGCGGCTGCACTGCAGCAGCACGGGAATAATAGAGCTCGAA
This sequence comes from Drosophila stalkeri, assembly GCA_035047405.1. Classification (NCBI taxonomy): domain Eukaryota; kingdom Metazoa; phylum Arthropoda; class Insecta; order Diptera; family Drosophilidae; genus Drosophila; species Drosophila stalkeri. The sequence continues at coordinate 21,595,447 of JAWNPR010000039.1, forward strand.
CTGCGCCTCGAACATGTTGAAGAAGCGCTCCTCGTCCTGCAGCGGGCAATAGCTGAAGTTGTCACGGGATTGGCTGTGAAAATGCCACGCCTTGTGCCAGCAGCTGTCCTCGTTGTGAGCGGAGACTGGATGAGCGTTAGACCAAAGGGAACTGAAAGAGATAGAGAGGAAGAGGGAGAAATCTTGAGAAATTAGTAATATATCCTAATGAGAGGCGAGAGAGACTAAAGATGAATAGAATACAACGTGATTAAGGGAAAGAGAGAAAGAGATAGAGAGAGGGAGAGAGAGAGAGAGAGAGAGAGAAATAGGATGATAATGAGATAGGGAGAGGTTGAAAGAAAATAAACAATTAAGGAGAGTTACGATAAATAATGAATATTGAGAGTGGTTAAGATAAATCAGATATCATATATTTACATAGTTAATATAGGAATGAAAGAGATAAATAGATAGATAGATATAGCATAGAAATCGTTAGCAACTCAGAACGAACTCGATGTGTAAGGGCAGTTTCATCGATGCGGATAAAAAGGACTTTCAATAAGATGTAAACCCTTAAAATAACCTTGTATGCTCTCTTATTTACCCATTACAGAGTATTATTAATCATTAGCTAAATCCCCTTTAAATTAGAATCATCATATGGTATTCTGGATTCAGTATAGTTCTTGTAAAAATATACATAAATAAATAAAAGTATGATAGAGTCTCCCGTTCTGTGTAGGGATCAGGCTACATCATAGTGAGACACTTCCAACTATTCTCTTCTCTCTCTCTCTCTCTCTCTCTCTCTCTCTCTCTCTCTCTCTCTGCTCTCATCTTTACTTCTTTCCCATATATCATTACATCATTCCCATATTCTGTAATTCCCTCAACTCTTTCACTTACCCCTCCAATTGCATTAGACCTAGCCCCCGATAGTACTCGGCAACGTTCCAGAAAACCCGTTGCGTGGTGCTTAGGCCACGTCGATGCAGCGCCTCCGTAATGTTGGGCAAACCCGCCTCTCTTGACGGTATATCGACAAACCAGTCAACACTCACATCGCGCCTATACGAATTTCCCAGAAAGATCTCCGCCAAGTGCTGGGGATAGGGTTTCCCTAGCTGCACCAGCTGTGCGCCATGCATTTTTCTCAGCGAGCCACGAACATGGGCATGGAATTGCAAGAGAAGCGGTTGCAGCTCTGACATCAGTTCATCCAACAAGCCCATCGCCTGCTGTCCGCTCAGCTCCAGCTGACGGAACCAGTAATCCACCGGCTTGTTGTATCCATTCGCCTTGGCTGTCTTCTTGTAGAGCTCCATAAACTGTACGAATTGCTGTCGCTTACCCGTGCAGCGTCGCCACTCCAGCCAATAGTATTCGATCTCAGAGAGATCCCGACTCTGCTGCACCAGCCGTTGCACGTCCGGTATCAGACGCAGGCTGCAATTGTGCGGCTGGCGATAGGCGCACAGCCTCACATGCTCGTAGCTGTTGCTCATATTGGCCATAAGCTCATAGATCTGCGCCAGCTCCATGCCGGCGAGTGCATCGTAACCCAGCTCCGGCATACGCTGCAGCTGACGCCGCTGCAATGCATCGCCAAAACGCAAGCGTTTGAATTTGGCTACCCTGGACCTAATGCTCGTCAGATAGTTGACTAACTTCTCGTACGCCAGCTCCGATTGCAGCTGGGCAATTGGATCGTTCGGTCCCAGCAGCTCATTTTGCAGAAAAGCCAATTGTTGCTGATCGTAGATTAGGGCAATCTTTTGATTTACATCCTCTAAAAAAGCAGCCAAGGTGGCATCTGGCGTAGAGATCGACTGCCCTAGGCTTATGGTGAACTGAAAGTGTAGTGGGATAGATGCTAGAATTATATTTGTATTATAATCAAATTGTGTTTGAATATCACCTTGTTGGGTTTGAAGCTTATCTGTTTTCAATAAAATATAATTTATTTTTTTTAATTTTTCCATTCTTTCTCTTTCATTATTTCCTTGCGTCATTACTTTCTTGCTACCTTTTCTGCCTTACTTTCTTCATTCCTGTTTCCTTTATTCTTTACTTTCTTCCTTCCTGCCTTACCTTCTTTCATCCTGCCATACTTTCTTCATTCCAACTTTATTTCACTACATTCGCTGACATTACAACCATTTCCTCATCATATATAATTAATTTCCCATATTTCTATTATTCTATTTCATTTTCTATTTTGTACATTTTCTCATTTTTTAATAGTCTACAGACTTAATATAGAGATATAGCATAAATTAGTTTGGTGCACAGTGGAAGAAAGACAAACTTAAATATGCTTCAGAGGGAGAATCTTTAACAGCTAACGCTTAACACACACATGCATGCTTAAGTATACGATTCTCTATCATTAAATTTTGATCTTCGAATATACTACAATTCATAGTTGACCTATTTATTTTACTACTAGCTACTTTTGCTTTCTGATATTCTACATTTCAGAAAAACGTAATAAGAACTTGATAGATGATTGAGTTATAGGAAGAATTCCTTTAGTTTTAACATTAAAAAAAAAAAAACACAGTAATATATTAATATTTATCTTAATTTTGAAATATTAAATACTTCACAAAATTTGAGGACCTGCTTTTGATACCAGAATCAAATAATTAGTTCTCTGGCAATATATTTGAAGCGTCTGCAGCCTTACTTTCCACATTATTGCATTACTTACAAAGATAAAGAGTTCTTTCAGCATTATTTTACTTTCTCTGCTTTCATGCCGAAAAGTATGCCCAGCACGTACTCAAATATATCTCAAGTCTTTAGCCAAACACCACGATCTGCACAGCTACAGCTTTAGAAATCAACTGTTCTATGGGCATAGAACTCATGGTCAACAGGCTAGCATTGAGCTCAATTTGTAATTATAATTTTGTGCTCTATTTAAGTTCCAAATAAAAGTCAAGATACAACGAGTTTTGTTTTTTAAAATGGCTTTTTAATACTTCACATATGTGTAATCAAAGTTTGTTTTTGCTTTGTGACGAACTTGCTGAAGCGAAAGAATTTTGGGAATTACCCAGAGCAGACATCGACAACTAGGAAGAAACACATTCTGTGAAGTAAATTAAGAGAGTAAAGAGATTATAGATCATAGAGTAACTAAAAGTCAAAGGCAAACTTACTATCCGACGCTGTCCAGCCAATATGCACATTATTCTTGATATTCTCCGCCTCAAGCCAAACACGCAGAGGCTCAAAATATTCGGCTATGGCCTTGCCCGTCATGATGCGCTCGCCATTGAAGGCTTCCAGTGCGTCTGGCCAGGGCTTGGAGGCACCCAGCGAGAGCATGTTACTATATGGAAATAGAGTATAAGAAAAACGGTAACTCCCTAAGATTCTGCTATTCCATATGCAAATATACTCACTGGAAAGCAGCGCCTGCTGCTGCGCTGCCATAGATATCGCAGTTATCTAAAGGCAATTCCGGATTCTTGGGATCATATTGACCCGCCTTGATGCAGGCCGACTTGTAGAATTGGAATTGAATGATGAACGATACCAGATACCTATTCAAGCAGAGGAACTTCCTTAAATCCCCAAACCAAAAAAAACTGCCTTAAATTGTCTTACCTTAGATACTCCACATCTGCTGAGATATGATACTTGGCGGGCGCATCGAAATCTTTCTCTGTGCGCACTACCGGCGGCTCGATGCCAGAGTATTCCTCACGCAGCTTCCAGAATGCGCAATTCCATTTGGACTTGTCCACCTCGCCGCGGAACAGCGACCAACGGTATTTGTCCATTGTGAAAGCGAACGGCAGGAAGACGATCTTATCGAGCGCTGTCAGGAACAGCTGATTGATGCGCGCCTCCTCGTCGAGCACAAAATTGTGCAACAGATTGATCTTCTCCAGATGCTTGGGCGTCGATACCGACAATGAGAGGACATCACCAACAGCTTCATGGAAACCAGGATTGGCGCCAGTGCGATAAACAAATGGCAAATGCTGATATTGCAGGAAGTATTGAATATGTCCCAGCTCATGGTGTACGGTAAAGAGTTGGCTCTGCGTCACTTGGGTGCATTGCTTGATCCGGACATCGTTCTGCAAATAGAAATCCCAGGCGCTGGCATGGCAGACCAAGTCACGGCCATCTGTGGGCTTCTCAATGATCGATTTATCCCAGAACTCTCTGAAAGCAACAGATCAATTAGACAGGTCTTATATATTGATTGATAAGCCTTCACTTACTGTGGCAGCTTGGTCAGATTCATGGAGGTAAAGAAATCATCGCCCATTTGGAACATCTTGAGTGGCGTATAGCCCTGCTTGACCATCTCGGCGGAAACATCCACAAGTGGCTTGTCCGGGAATGGCGAGACCAGATCTGCTATGTCCGACCATTGCTGTGCCCACATATTGCCCAGCAGATGCATGGGCAGCGGGCCCTTCTCAGGGACAACTTCATCGCCGTAATGTTGCCTCAGACGATAACGTACATAGCCATGAACCTGTTCATAGAGCGGACGAATTTCGGCAAAGATATCCTCCAGCTGTTTCTCAAATGTCTCATCCTCATACTCATCCAGCCAGACCTCAGCACCAGAAGTAAAGTCTATCGAAGATTAAGAAAGAGACATTAGACATTAGACATTGAAAGGATTATATATGAGTAGAATGGAATAGGGGAACTTCATCTGTATCTGTATCTGTATCTGTACCTATATCTGTATCTGTATCTGTATCTGTATCTGTATCTGTATCTGTATCTGTATCTACGTATCTGTATCTACGTATCTGTATCTGTATCTGTATCTGTATCTGTATCTGTATCTGTATCTGTATCTGTTTCTGTATCTGTATCTGTATCTATATCTATATCTATATCTATATCTATATCTATATCTATATCTATATCTGTATCTGTATCTGTATCTGTATCTGTATCTTGTATATTGTTTTTGTATCTTGTATCTTATAGCTTGTACCTTGATATCTTCTATCCTTTATCTTCTATCTTATAGCGTGTATCTCGATTAATCTTCTATCTCCTACACACATTTTGAATATTTTATCTTCTATTTCCTACTCATTCCTTTCATCTAAAATTTTCAATCTACAGTCTTCTATCTATTATCTTCTCTTTACTTACTATTCAGTTTGGCTGCCTTCGTATTCAATTCGACGTATCGCTCGAATTGTGGTCGAACCGCTGTGCCGGCCTTTGCGTAGAACTCTACCCAATAGTGTTTGAGTTCCTCGTGATCGCGACTCTTGGTGATCACCTCCTCGATCTCAGGCTCAAGCGAGAGATCACACTTGGTGTTATCCTTGTAGTCGCATACTTTGACCTTTGCGAAATTGGACTCCATGGCAGAGACTGTTGACAGAAATTCGGCATAATCTGCCTCAGGCAGAGCGGCGTATCCCAATTTCGAGAGAGATTTGAATTGGCGTTTCATGTCCTCGTTCTGATAGCTACGCCAATTGAACTTTTGTATGTCCAACGATACCTCCTTTAGGAATTTGGCCAATTCGGCCGATATCTCATTCTTCTTTTTCTCATTCTCTTCAGTGATATTGGAGCCATAGGCCCAAGCGGCCTCCGTTTCGATATTCGTACGCTTTGCCAGCTCCTTGTTTAGATTCTCGAGATATTCTTTAGCCTGGATTTCCTCCTTGACCAGGGCATGCGTTAGCTGTAAATGAGCATTGAGTGTTATTAAGAATACTGAATTTCTCTATCTTTGAGCAGTGTTGGCTAACGTACCGAAAGCATAGCCACCAGGGCTACGCATATTAGCTTCATCATTCCAAAATTCTTCGCTGCAATTAGAAAGCACAAATTGTTTTCGAATTTAGTTCAGGCCATTAATTTATTTGAATTGAACCGCACAGCTGACGCTGATCGTGTCTCTATATACGTATATATATAAATTGTTGTTAAAGGCGGGGAATTTTACGAAGAAAGTGTCTCTCAGCTTAATTGATTAAGATGTCATTTAATTTTGACCCTGACCTTGCTCTGGCCTACAAGTCTATCTATTTATGGACTAATAATATTGCCTATAGGCTACGCTTTACAAAACTACACTTAAAAAAAAAGTTCACCTTTATTGGAAGAAATTTAATAAATTTAAATTGTTCACGTGCAAAATTTCTTATTAGAGAAAATATTTTAGTTCGTTTTAGTTTGTTATTTTTGTAATCCATAGAAGTTTGATAACATTTGTAATGCAGATGGGTTTCTCTCAGTGCAATTCAAATTCAATTTTCTATCAAATTTACTTCCATTTCATTAATTTTCAAGAAAATGTTCTACTTAGTCTCGCATTTTGTATACAATGCATATATTTTTTCTTTAAGTGTATTTGTAATAAAATAATAATTATTCATTAGAAATATTTTTGCTACGCCTTTTACAAAATACTCAAAAAAATATTTGATTGCTTGGCAAAAAATGTCTGCTTTATTTATTAGCTTACATTAGGCGATTAGAAATTTTAAAATTCAAAATAGATTACTTATTTAAAAGTTATACTTTATTAAATATTATATATTTTTATATGCTGAGAGGACTTTGAAAATGCCAGACTACACTCAGAAAATAGACACAACTACAACAAAAATGGGGCTGTAAAAGCTTAGTTCTTTTTATTTTTTTCTTGTCATTGGCGAATCTACCTTTTCAGTCTTTTCTAAATGGACTACTATTAGAAAACACTTTTGTACACAGTTGCACAATCATTTATAGTTCGTATAGATAATACCGAATGATTATTGATAGATAAGCAGCTAATACTTCGCGGCATTTATATAGCTTATTATTTGTAGCCGATAAGATTTGTGAAATGATATAGAGAATTTCAAGCGTGTAGCTAATAATACTTGTTCAAATAATGGAAAGTCTGTATAGAAGTCTTAGAGATTCTTAAAATTTATAATATATATGTATATAGTAGTAATATTGGTATAGTAGTAGTAGATGTGTTCAGGAAAAATAGTTGGGCGACTGAGCATAATTTAGAAATGATCACAAGATTTTTTAAATAATTGGAAACTTATAAAAATATTACTATTTAAATTTTGTTTATTTTTTACTTGACAAATGTTATATATAGCTGAGTCGGCTAAATAATATAAGACATGGCTAATCTAGCCTCAGTTATAAAAAAAAAAAAAAAACTTCATAGTTCAATATCTATAGAGAACAGTAGAATTTAACGATTATATTGTTGCTGATCTTCGCAAGCAAAAAAATTTATATTATTGTAAAACTAACAATATATTTTAAGTAATTTATTGTTGACATCTTTAAAATTAAAAAATATCAATTATCTTTCACAAATTAAAAGATTAGCATTAACTAGTTTTGCAGCTTAATTTTCCGTAAAGATAAATTTTCAAATTTTGTGATCCACCCAGTGGGTAGTGGCAAATCGTAAAAATTGCAAAACTTTTAATTTTTTCAATGAACTTATCTGCGTTCACATATAAATCAAAGTTGATTACGTTTGTTTTGCTATTTGCGCCTTTTTTATTTATTTTTATTTTTTGTTCAGCAATGCGAAAATTTAATGTGCATATACCTAATATATAAGTAAATAGAAAATAAAATGATTTAAAATATATCCCTAATATATAAATAAATATAAAATGTAAATAAATAAATATTTATTGATTGGTTTTAAAAATATTGATAATTTCACTTCAGTTTAAGTTTATTCATTTCGGCCAAAAACCTGTTCCGTTTGATAGAAAATCATTAAGCTAATTTACATAAATAATTAAGGTCTAATTTATATTACATTTATATATTGTTTTAAAAATGGCAGATTGTTGTTGGGTAAATTTATTTTTGGTTCAAGCTTCATTGCCAAATCAACAAAAGCATGAATATTTAAGTATTTCCATTTATTTAAGGTCATGAATAACTTTTGCTATTTCAAGCAAGGAGTATTTAATTTGTCAATCATATTTATGATAGCAAAACAAAATTTTATAATACTTATTTAATTTTAAAATTCTAATGGTAGCCAGAATGTAAGAAGAATATGCAATCTAGAGTAATTCAGGCTGTCATAATCATACATAACTATATTTAATGTATAGCCACACATTGGTCTGTCAAAAATCATTTATACCTAAATATATATGTTCTACCAGTCAATCACATAATATATAATAATTAAAAAATTCATAAATTAAATATATTTATATTTATTCTATGAATCATTCAGTGCTTCGAATCAATCAATCTCTAATATACAAATGCATATATATATATATATATATATATATATATATATATATATATATATATATATATATATATATATATCTAAACATATATCTTTTTAACAAATCAATCAGTCAGTAAATAAGCAATTCAATCAGTTATTGCCGATGCATATAGCTATAAAATATATTCAAACAGTCAATAAATCAAAAGAAACAGTCAATCAATATATAATACTGAATCACTCAATATGCTCCATAAATCTGTCAGTTATACACTGTAAAAATTCACAGTTCCTTGCAGTAGGCTTATCTATCTCGCGCAACGGTCAATTGAGTTTTCTTGGAAAACTACAAATGTTTACAGACGTAAGATAAAGATATTTGAAGTGGGGAAATGTAAACCTTAGTTCTTTGCTCTTGGAAGACTCTTATCCTCTCGACTCGAAAGGAAATTCGATTTAAGTGTGAAATATTTTTCAAACCATATAAACAGACGCTTATCAGCTCTACAAACTAACTGCTGGGAAAATAAATATTATATGTAAGTACAATCCGATCTAGATAAGATTTGTAGTTTATATTAGAAAGTGAAATAGCTATAAGTATAACGAATTGATTATCTAGATTATACATATTTATGATGGGCAAATACTAATTCTGTATACATTCATAGAAATATCTATGAATATTATATAATAGTTTTTGTAACTAGCCAAAACAAATGTCGAGTCATTCTAGCGAAACTGTTTAAATTAGCAACGAAATTTAATTAAGTTTAAAGGTAATGCAATTTGTTCTAATTATTAAAAAATATAGAAGCATAAAACATTTGATCACACACTGCATTCCTTTACAAATTATGAAAAAGTATTATAATAAAAATTCAATATAATAGTTAAATTTTAATTAGAATTTAATACGACGAAAATAAATATTAAATATTATATACATTTTATATACATATGTCTATCTGTCTTTATTTAAAAATTTGTATCAATCTATCTACACAATAAATATTATATATACTTTCAAATTCCATGTATATTTACATATTTCCATATTTATCTATATAACTATTTAATTTCCTATATTCATGTATTTATAGACAAAAATAAATTTAGGTAAACAACTAGTCCATAAAAGAAAATATTGATATTTGGATCGGAAATTTTCTTGCCTACATTCGCTTATTTATATATCTAGCAATCAATTATCTATCTACAAATATTTTTAAACATTATCTATCTAGACATTGATGTATCTATATGCCTGTACATCAATCTACCTATCATTTATCTAAATTCTTATACATATTAATTTATTTATCTATTAATCTATATTATCTTAATAACTTTATATTATCTAAATAATACAATATAATTATGAAAATATTTAAAATTCCCATTTATTATTAATGATTAAAATTTAAAACCAAAAATAGGGCTCCATTATTATATTATTTTGATTTTAAAGAATATATTAATTTTATTAACAATTTAAAAAATATATATATACATGTACATATCACACACATAAGCAAAGATAGATCAGATAAATAATTATTTTACATTTAAGACTGCAATTTTTATTGGCAAACACAAACTGATTGATCAAATATACTATACAAGCCTTAATACGAATATATGTACATTTATATACACCACATTTATAAATAATAGACTTAAAACTTACAATTGATAATTAATGCCGATTATGAACGCCCGATCGCAAACGAAGAACTTGAGCGGTTCGCACACGAATTGAAACTAAAAATGTTTGAATGCCAATGCGTGAGTTTTATACGTAGAACACGAAGTATATGGGAAAGGGTAGGCGAGAGCGAGGGGTAATTGCGAGAGGTTCGATGGTCGAGGTAGTCGATCTCGATCGGGTCTCAGAGCTCGGCGGGCGACATGAAGGCGCTAAGCGAGACGTGACCGGCGCTAATCGCTGAGGTAGACTTCAGCTGCCGCTCGATAAAAATAATAATAAAAGTCGATTGAATATTTATTTGACTTAATGCTGAACGAGACGCAGCTAAGTTGTTTGCATGCTCATTAAGATGCCTGACACACTTCTTCTCTGTATATTGGTTGGCCAAAGAAGGAAAAAAATAATGAAAGGTGATAAACTATGATCGCATAAACAGTAAAAGTTTATCAAATGTAAGTTACTCCTTACGCACGCTTTTGTGCATAAAAGCAAAAACATTTTGCATACAAAACGTAGATACACAGTTTCTTTACTTCACTTTTGTTCAATAACAAAAACTTTCATATGTTTTAAAAAGTACGCGCCCTCAACAGCTGTCGCTCACGATAGACGATTACAGACGTGCGCGTAGCTATCGATATAAATTAGACGCGTGCTTTTCAAGAGCGCGCCGATTATCGCGAACATATGCTACAATTGCACGTGCGAATATTGTGAAGAAACTGTTGCATAAGAGAAACGCATTTGAAGAAGTGTATGTAAAATATACAAAAAATAATAAAAATTTCTATCACAGTGTGCCGTGCTTAAACATAGCTCATAAAACTATTTTTCGTCGAAACACTTAGTAGTCGAACTACACAACAAACATTTATTCACACTATCACCACCACAATATAGGCCCAGCTGTGAACCAGTTCGTGAACCAAAGCGTAACGCATGAGTTTTCTGCAGTGTCTGAACGTGCATGTGCCACTTTGTTGTTTAACAAAGAAGAAAAAAGGAACGCAAAACGTGAACTGTGCACAGTTTTGAAACAATATAGAAACTGATAAAGGTAATTAATATAAAGCATTTTGCCACAGTTATCAGCAAGCAATCAACAGCTGGATGTGCTGTAATAACAACAACAACAAATCAAAAGACGTGAAAGTGCAAGAATTGATTTCACAAATCGTGGTAAAAGTGAATTTTTTTGCATAGAAAATGCCAGAGCAGCAGCAGCAGCAAAGGCAAGAGCAAAAGCAGCGTAGCAGCAGCAGCCAGTCGCAGTTAATTGATTATTCAATACGCAATACATGCACACATCTGCGCGTGTGCGTGTGTATACATATATATTTGTGTTTGTGTGTCAGCATTTTTACCAACAAAAACAAGATCATAAAAAATTCATAAAGCTGCAAATTTTTGTACAAACAAATTCGTCAGCATTAAACAAGAGAAAAAACCCCAAGTTAAGGCGAATAACGTAGCAGTAAGAAAACAGCTGCAGAATTTTCGATGCTTGTTGCTTTGTTATTGTCGTTTACTAATACACCTGTGTGTGTGTTTGTGCGTGTGTACGTGCGTGCTCGTGTGTATATTTTTATTTGTTTCTCTCTTTTGCAGTGTCTTACACTTTGACCATGGAGTCAACAATTAGTTCTGGCGGCTCAAATGCATCCAGCGAATGCGCCGTCGACGCTGGCGGCGGCGCTGGCAGCAGAAGTCGCTGTCGCAATTTGGATACAACGCTCTGCGTGGGCAACAACAACAATGGCCTGTTATCGAGTAACGGCAATGCGGCGCTCAGTCAGGAGGTTAAGGATCTATATCGGTAAAATTGTTGAAATTAGCTAAAAGCGAAAAGGGAAATTTTAGTAATCTGTTCTTTTTTTCGAACATTTCTAGCGCTTTGTATAATGAGTCCAAACAACTGGACGATGCCAAGCGAAATATTCAAAATATCGGACAACTTTTTCATCACGATATCGAAGAGAAGCGCGCAAATCTCGTGCAGCTGTGCAAACAAATAATTTTTAAGGTAAAATATAGGTGATATAGTAACAAATTTAATACGCTTTAAAGCATAAAATAAAAACTGTGCTAAATTCCATATTTTATTATGATCAAAGCTGCATAAATAATACATATATATTTAAAGTCTTTCAATACTAATATAATGGTATATCAGATATGTGCATATATCAATATATGTATTCATATATGTATTATATCTTATCCAACATCTTGTAACTCTATGTTTGCTATAATTAAACAATTAATGTCAGATATAAATATTCCCAAGATCTTTTAACAGCTTTTAAATCTTATTCAATCTCTTATAACTCGACTTTTACTATAATTAGTCAGTTAATTTTCGATATTACAAAAACTCTATATAAACTTTATAATTAAATCTATCTCACTTACTTTCAGGATTATCAATCGGTAGGCAAAAAGGTGCGCGAAGTGATGTGGCGGCGTGGTTACTACGAGTTTATAGCCTTTGTGAAGAAGCATATGCATAAGCAAGGCACCGATAAGGAATGTATGCAGAAGCTGGAGCGATTCCTTTGCGCTGGGATATTCAACTATAAACGTTTGTCGGCCAAAATGGAGGAAATCTATGACTTGGACTTGAAATACTTGATTGATTTCTCCATCATAAGCGAGGGCTATATCAGCGATAGTATTGGCGATACGGCAGTCAGCAAGGAGCTGGAACCGTCGCAGGCTGCAGTCGATAAGAGTTTGGAGGCAGTCTCCTTTGCCTTGGACACCATACACTCGTCCCTCTTGAGTTTGGGCGATTTGCATCGTTATTTTCTGGACTTTCGCATTGATAGCCAGCTGAGTTTGAGCATCACCAAGGAACAGGTGGCCAAGTATTATCTGGAGGCATTCAAGCTGAATCCTGCTATTGGAATGGCTCAAAATCAACTGGGCACTTTGTACTATGGTCAGAATTATGATCTAGACTCGACCTATCACTATTTGTACTCATTGGTCTGCATCATACCATTCGAGCTGAGCGAGAACAACTTGAATAAGCTCTTCGCCAAGCACACGGAGTATCTGGAGCAAATGAATCCGGCTAAATTGGAATTTAATATCGAGGATTTCTATGCACGCTTCTATCTGATTGTCGATATATTCTTTTTTGACAAGGAGGTACCGGACTTTAATTCCCTTTGCCATTGCGTGCTCATCGATTTGCGCAAGATTCTGTGCGCCCAACTGTTGCCGGTGCCTGAGCAGAGCATCTTTAAGATCATCTCCATATTGTTCTTTTGTTTGTCTAAACTAAAGATGATAAACTCGCCGAAAGTTTACTCGCTGCACGCCTTCCTCGTAGCCGCCTGCTCAGATCTGATAGACGCCTGCATTGTGAATGTTGAGCAAACGATTTTGGCACGCGCTGCAGATAATGAAAGCTTCCAGGCGGAGTACGAACGACGTTTCCAGGACTTTGATACGACCGTGCGTAAATCACGTAATGAATATAAGAACTGGTTAGCTGCTGTGGGTGAGTATGAGCGCAAGGATAAGAAGCTGCTGGCACGACCGCATTCGGTCAAGGACTTTAGCTCCGATTCGCGGGACAGTCAGCATTCGGCGGATGAGGGTTGCGGCAAGACACAGGAGGCACCCGACATGGATAAGCTTGGCGGCACCGAACCCATCTCCACGCGCTCCAGCGACGAGGCTAAAGAGAGTGATCTGAAGACACCGCTCTCCTGTAAGAGCAAGCGCCGTGGCATGCGACTGCGCCGACGTCGTCGTAAGATTGCCCAGTCGGACGATAGTTCGTGCTATGACAGCGAGAGCGACATGGACACCGATTTCTACAGCGACGAAGAGGACTACACAGACTTGAGCTCCAATTTCGATACCGATTTCAGTGACATTGATGCTGCCGAACATGATGAGGCGACTGCCGGTGAGTATAGAAATGATGGTAAAGGCGGGGCGAATATTAGAGATGGATATGGATTAAGCTATATATGAGCAGATGGATTAGAGGTAATAAAATGACGGAATAGCAGCTGACCTGCATAGTAGGTAAAGAGACAAACAGACAATTGAAAGTAGTTTAAAAGGGAGATGGCGGGATTTGTAGGCAGACAAAAAGCTGAACAAATTTGGGAAGCTCAGAGTAATATACTGTCCCACAGACAGATGGCATTATAAAGCAGGTAGACCAAGAGGAAAAATAGACAGGTAAACAGTCAATCCCACAAAAGGATGACCTTGGAAAAAATGATTAAATAGATAAATTAACAACCAAACCAAGCGAGCAGACACTCCCACCATCATCACCATTCAATTTCCCTTTTTAATACTCTCTAAATACCTGCAGGTGACTATGTTAAAAAGGAGCGTACAGCACGTCAAGCCGCCGGTGCGAATGTCTACTCGGATAACGAAGATGTGGTCATTGAGGAGGAGCGTCTTATCTATCCCGATGAAGTGGAGCGTCGTCCAGTTTCGCAAGAGGTGGATTCCGAGGAGTTGCTGCGCAGTTTCGAAGTACTGCAATTCAATTTCAAGACCACCCATTATAATGAAGCAACTGTGCCAGTGCCCGATGAGGCGGCACCCAATGCAGGGGGAGAGACTAATGCACCGCCTCTTACGATTACGGAACCACCGAAGAAACTCGTCTATCGCAACAAGTATACGAAGATTAATCCGAATATTATAATCGATTGTCTGCACAATGAGCCAACAATACGTGCTTTGAAAATGCTTTTCGACTGGCTGCGCATTAATCCAGAGATACTCATTGGCTGTTATCACTCGAATCCGGAATTTGTGCATAAGATAATGAAACTGCTCAACTACTGCAACATTGATGTATTTACTCGGAAAGTCTATTTCGAACGGGACTTGTTGACGACGAGCAATGTGCGCGAGGCGCTTGTCGAGCTGTTCGATGTGCGAGCGAATGTGCCGCTGAGCGAGGATTTTGCATTCAAGAACTTTGACATATTCCAGAGCACACAGATAACACTCGACTGGGAGACGATAATTCGGGAGCGCGTTACGCCACAGGAGGAGTCGATTTTGCGTATCTTCAAGATGGTTGATTTTGGTTTCTTCATTTGCAAACAGAAGAAGTTCAATTATCGTTTTTGTGTGAAAACGCGTCGCTTTACCGAGAACCAGAAGAAGAAGCGCGAGGAGAAGAAGGGCGGCGGCTCACGTCGCCGTGAACGACGAACTGCACCGAAGACAACACGCAAACGGAACGAGGGACGCACTCGTCGCTACTCAGATCGTAAGAATGGCATCGTACGTAAAAGCTATACGAGCAACGAGGAGAAGGATACAGTTGAGGAATGTCGCAAGCTGCCGCGCAAGGGCTATCTACGTAATCGCAATGCAGAGAAGGCTGCCACAATACTGGCCAGCGCAACGGGCACCTCTGTGGCAGGTGGGACTTCCGCATCCGCGTCGACCACCACAAACAGTGTGATCGAGAAGTTGAATGTGCAGTCGAGCAGCGGCGCTGATGAGGAACGCTCAGAGGCAATGACTAAAAAATGTGAAATTATGGGCAAACTCTGGCTACAGAACGAGGTGGAGACACTGGAGGAGGAGCTGCGCGATAGCACCAGCCATGTGGTCATGTCACCGTTTGTTGTAGTCGATTCGAAGGCTTTGACCGAATACAATGGCATTGTCAAATCCTTGGTAAGGACCAAGAAATGCATTGTGCTGATACCCAATGCTGGTGAGTAGCTGAGATAGGAATGTAAAATATGAAAAATTAACTAATTCAAATATATTTAATCTCTAGTCTTGAACGAACTGGATGAGTTGAAGAAACGTAGCGAGAATGTGCGTCATGTCATACGCTGGCTGGAGCAGGAGTTCAAGCATGGTAATCGTCATTTGCGCGCACAGCGCGACAACGAAAGCCAGCCGCTTTCACTGATCAAGATATCACGCAAGATGGGTTAGTCAATCGTTATTCTAAAATACAAATTCAAATGCTAACTAATTTCCTATCTCTATAGATCGCGATGCATCGGTTTTCCTGCAAATTGCCCAGTTTTGCAATCATCTGGTGACCAATCATGCCGATCCGCATGTGAGTGAGCTGCAGAAGAATGTTGTCACCTATCTGTCGGGTGATAATTTGCACGAGAAGAATCGCCAACAGCAGAACTTTAGCTATACGGGCATACTTGATTCGATTCCCGTGCGTTATGCGCAAATCCAAAGCTTCTATGCCAAATTTAAGGCTAACAAAAAATGAGTAAGCCGGAGCGGACGCTAGGTGGCAAATGCATGGCAAAAAACAGCAGATGCAAATTATTTAAAATGCAAGGATGTGCATAGCGTGTGTTCACTGTACAACCACAACAAAACGACATGGAGTTCCAAGTTTACGAAAAGTTTCTCTCTCAAACGCGGCCCAAGTGGAGGCAACAAAAAAAAAAAAACGGCAAACAAACCAGAACAGCAGAAAAATTGAAATATGATAACAAAATGAGGAAAGTCAATCAAACAAACAAAAAACAAATCATAAAACATAACCAGCAGCAGATGCAGCAGCAGCGACAGCAGAAGCGGTAGCAGCGGCAGGTGGTTAGCTTCTTCGTTGATTGTTGTTTGTTGTTTGCAGTTGTAGTTGTTGTTGTTGTTCATCTTGTTGTTGTTTCTTTAAAAGTAATTCAAACCAGCAGCAGCAGTAGCAGCAGCAGCAGCAGTAGCAGCAGCATCTTTTATAGCTGAAGCAGCAACAACAACTGCTGCAACAACCATTGTACAATGGGACCCCGTAGCACAGCAGCGGCAGAATTTTCGTGGAGTTTGCTTGTTGTATTAGACAAAAAACCAGAAAACAGAAAAATCTAAAAAAAAAAAAAAAAATCTAAAAAAAAAAAATTGAGATCAAGAAATCAAAAATCGTTCACTTTCAACTCAAACCGCGACGACCCTCAGCTAACCCAAAACGGACAAACGGCCCAAAATCTAACGAAATGAAAAAAAAAAATAAGTGCAAAAAAAATCTTAAAAAAAAAAAAAAAATCGTATTGAAATTGTTCATGATTCAAGTTTAACCATTCAAGAAGATTAAGCAAAAGTAAAGAAATTTAAGGACCCCTCCCGAGTTTATCCCCCCTCAAAAAAAAAGGTGTTTTCGGATGCTAGTGAAAAGCACGGAGCCTCGTTTTAAATGCAGCGCATCGTACGTATATTCCTCTAATTAACGTATAGTAGAGCGTGTTTTTAATTTAAATTCCCTTAGTAACCACCTACTCCTCCTCCTTATTCATTTCTCCTTCTACTCTTTCTCCTACTACACTTTCTCTTTCTCCTCCTCCTCTTTCTCTTCCTTTCTTTCTCCCTCGCCTAAAACCCCATCGCAATACCAAAAGCAACAATATATACATATCGATGTATATATCAAAATATTACCGTGTGGCGCATATTTAGTATTTTGAAGCTATGGTCAATGTAAAGCCTCCTTAACACATACGCTCCGGAACCTATTTTTTTAGTTTGTGTGAATCCCCCCGCTTCAAGTTCAACGTTCCCCCTCACAATATGGAGTATTCAGTTTTTATCCAAGCCTATACCATAATACAATATATATAACAAGCATATATAACGAATAATCTTACAAATTGATAACAAACATAAATTCAATAGTCGGACAATCGTGTGCATCCTATATAGAGTAAAGATATGAAAATGAAAAAGTATTAAGATCTATTTTACCTACACGTATTTCAAACAAATTTCTAATATACTTTAAAATATTTCGCGAAATTAAGAAAAACTGTGTAATATCTTTCTGTTTTAAATGAAATAAAGATTCCGACAAGTAAACAAAATATTTTTATTATTTTTATGAGAGTATGAAAAATATTATTATTAAAATTACAATAATATTTTTCAATAAAATTTTAAATAAATTATTTTTGCAGCTATTGAATTTTGAAAAACTTTTGTTTTCTATTAACAAACAAAATTTATGAACTCCAATTTCCTCACCAAAACGTATATTTTGTTGTTAAACTATTATTAACTTTATATGATTTAATTTGTTACAGCTAAGTTTTTAAATTATTGTGTTAAATTTGGATTAGAGCAGCTTTTATTATTTAGAAGTCCAAAGATTGGCAAAGTTTGATATGGATTATATATTATAATAAGATTATTGCAGCTTTTGGATTTGCCCAACTTTTTGGTAAGTAATATTTAATTTGATTGGGAAATAGACAGAAAAGACAATACAGCAACAAGTTTACTATATTTGTTTATTTTATCTCGTGAGGACAACCTCCTAAAGAAAAAGCTGTCTACGTGTCGTAAATTGTAAGAATCTCTATTTATATAGGTAACACCTAAAATTCAATAATTTTTGTTATTGATTACTTCTTTGAATAATTAGTTCATTATTTTAATCTAATTATTTATGAGTAATTTTAAAATGATTCAGACCATGGATTCTCAGATATAAGCTGTATTTTCAAAAAATGTCTTGCCCTAGCTCTATCGCTAACTGTTATGTCACTGTAGAATTCTTCGAAAGATTTGCTAAAAATTATATATTCAGACCTATTGGGGACGCATCAAATTAGAGGGAATTACTATATGTATACAAGAACGAATATTAGACATATATTTAGGCCTACTGAGAACGAATTAGGTGATTATTATATGTATATAAGAACGAATACTATGTAGTCTAGCGCCTTATTTCATATATGGAAATGTTTTGATAGGTTTATGGCTATTTTTTTTTTAATACTTTTATTGCCTATTTCCAGGTTTATACTGAACTGTATTTATACCATGTAATCATGATAAGTATGTCAACAGAGTACGCTGTGCTCGTAGTTCACTTATATAACTGCTAAAGATTAATAAATATTATGCATATGTCCGTTTTATTTATAAGCTAGGAATTCAAAATCCCCTAAACCACAAAATAAATTAACCTAGATTCCGCTCCAGAAAAAATTAAATTTCATCACTGAAAAAAATTTCAACTTATTTTATAAAAAGAAAAGATTTTAAAGTTTTTCATCAATTTTTATATTTTTATTTAATGTTTTTTGTTCTTTTTTTTCGGTTATTTTGTATCTTTGTGCCTGTTGCGTTTTGCATCCAATTATATTGAGTTTTGTCACGATTTCTTGTGTGGTATGTTTTATGTTCTTGCTATTTCTTTTTTTTTTTTTTAGCAGGTGGTACAAATAGCGTACACAATAAAGAAGGGGGTGTATACATATATGTATATATATATATTATAGAATTTAATAACTATATATAATTGGTTTGAAATACTTTCAAGTTTGCTTGCTACATCATACAGTATATATGTATATATATTATATATCATATATAATTTGTCATTTCATTCTAACTGCTCCGATTTCTAATACAATAATACTCTCGCAAGAGACATTTTTAAATGGAATTTTGTTATCAAAGTTCAAGTTTTTCCTTTGGGTTGCGTAAACTACAAGTTACAAGCGTGTTTTAACCGATTATCAAGCAATGTCAACTTTGTATATATATATATATATAGAATTTTATTTATGTATAGATATATAGTGTTATAAGTTGTTTTTGGCTTTAGTCTTAGATTCACTATGTTTATACGTATATATATATTTTGTTGATTTCTCATTCATCAGCTATTTTTAGGCATATTATATAGAGAATTCTTCTTTCTCATTCTCATTCTCTAATTATATTCTTTAATTAAAAATTAAAATTCATTAATTACTTAAATTGTTGTTTTGCAAACGACATTTGTAAAAAAAACCTGCACAAAGTTTAAAAACAATAATAATAATAATAATTAATAATATATAATATTAATGAATAATAATAATAATAATTACAGTAATACGCAAAATAATAAATTAATTTTAAAACTTGAGATTTTACAACAAGACTGTACAGATTTTTTTTTTGTGCCTATAATTAAGCGTACTTAAGATTCGAAACAAAACTAGATTAAATCGTAAATAAAAACAAATTTTTCATCTATGGATTTAAATTCAAATCTGTCCGAAGGAAAAAAAATTCATTCATTTGCACATTTCAATTTTAGTTTAGTTTAAATGTTTTTTGTTTAGAATAGTAAAACCTAATTGCTCGGCTTGCATTTGCTATACACAGAGAGAAATTTACGCACACTTTTAAAACTAATCGCTAAACAGATTAAACAGATATTTTTATGCATTTTACATTTAACACAAAAACAACTTGGGGATTTTTTTTCTTTCTTTAAGCTTATGAAATTCAACTATTCATCATTTTTTGTTTTACGTATTTTTATGTTTTTATTATTTTTTTTTTTTTAGATAACGCCCGATACGGATTTCTCGTAGGGCGTACCCAGGGTATCGCGTCGTCGGGGCAAAGTGCCGCTAGCCGTCAGTGGCGCCGATTCGGGACAGCCCAGACCCACCAGCAACTCCACCAGCGCCGTTGTATCCTCCACATTGTACTGTGGTGCGGGTATGCCACCATTAGCAGTTGGCGCCGGAGCAGGAGCGGGTGCTGGAGTGCCAGCAGCCAGAGCTGCAGCGGCCTTCATTGACTTGGCCGTGGCCAGAGATTGAGCAGCGCGCGCATAGGCCAAGCAGGTGCGACCCTCGTGATCCGTGTGCTTGATATTCGCACCGTTCTATAAAGTAGATGAAAATAAGAATTAATCTCCGACTGAGGGAGAGAGACCATTCTTCAGCTAACTTACCCAAACGAGCAGCTGTGCAATGGCCAAATTGCCAATGGCACAGGCCAGCAGCAGAGGTGTGCGAACATCGCGTGCACTCACATTGGCATTGGTCACCTCCGACTGGCAATTGGCCAAGATGCAGACAATCGACTTGATGTCCGCTCGAATGACCGCTTCGATCAGCTGTTGGCCCGGCGAGGCGGCATTCACATGATTGCCACTGCCGAGTGGTGTCAAAAATTCCTTGGCCTCGTATTTGCTGCGTATCCAGCGTTCCTTCTCCTCGTGGCTGGCCAGCGAGGTGGGCTTCACACGTTGTCGCGTATTCGCTTCCCACACCGAGTTGGCCAAACTGTTGCCAATGGCCAGCATTACGCTCAAGTGAGGCGCTCTAAGAAAATTAGAAGAAATGCGTGGCATGAGTTAAAGTTTTTATGTTTTTTTTTTTAAGTGTATTTTACTTACGGCCAATCGTCGAGACCCAGAGAGCGCACCTTGGATATGTGCGAACCGAGATTACGATGGATGCCCGAGCACTCAATGCACATAAGCACGCCCAGATTGAGACTAGCCCATTCGGGATCTGAGTGGGAAAAGTAAAAAGTTGTTAGTTAATATATAGGCATTTCTAAGTAATTAAAAAGTATTTCTACTATATAAAAATTGGATGTTATTTAAGAGTAATTAAAGAGCTTTACTATATAACTATCGGTTATATAAAAGAGAATGTGAGTGATTTCCCTACTTATCTATTTGATTTTATCTACATATTTAATTGTTTATACTAAGTAATATCTATCGAAAATTTATAGTTTCTATAAAAAACTTTTTTCTCTTCTCTTAAGAAAAATTCGTTTACCAATCGAATTCTCTTTCTATTTTGGCATTTATTATTTTATTTAGATGTTTTTTACTTCATTGCTTTTATATTCTATCAGAATTGTCGTTAAGAAACTGACTCTCTCTATAGAAACTCTTTTTGGAGATGGATATATCATAAAGTTGATAGCTTTTTCAACTTATGCAATAATATTGAAAAATAAGTCAAAAATAATTAAAAAAAATAAAAAAATAAATAAATAAAAAAAAAAATTTTTAAATACTTAAAAGTAACTATAGCCATAATAATTATAGTAATTAAAATTGAAAATAAGCTAGCTAAAGCAGGGATTGCTAAACTCTTGTGCTTAAATTTATCAATATAATATGCTGGATTTCTTTAGATCTCTGTTGGTTCCCTTCATTGTTTATCTTCTACCAAATTTTCTATTGAAAATATAATATATAATATCATCTAAAAGAGCTATTTTTAAGTGATATTATCAAAATATAATATATAATATCATCTAAAAGAAGTCTTATAAAATGCTATCATCTAAGAGATCCCAAGAGATATTAGTAGCCTCACAGCTCCATACTTTATTAGCTAGCTTCTCTCTCTCTCCCTCTCTTTTAACTTGTCCATAGGAAATACTTTTTTTTGCAATGAATATCTGTTTCTCACTCCCTCTCTCTATCTCTCTCTAGTCCATCTGTCTCTCTTTTTCTCTCCTCTCTCTCTCTCTTCCCTCCTTAAACTATCGCCCACCTCTATTGCAGTCACTTTCACTTAGTTCAACTACTTTTTCCTTGTCCCCCCTATCTCTCTCTCTCTCTCTCTCTCTTTCTCTCTCTCTCTCTCTCTCACTTACTTGGCGCTCCACAGTCCACACAGTGTCCATTGCCCGGCACACGTTGCTTGATCGCCACCATGGCCGCTAGCTCTGTGCTGGTTGCTTGTTTCGTTTTGCTGCTCTCGATGCTCTGCAGACTCTTGAAGATCTCCTGCTCGACGGCGGCAACCCATTCGTCGCGCTCTTCGGAATTGGCGGCCTCGAAATGCCATTGCTTGGAGTCGAGCGAGACAATGTAGAACTCGTAGCCATCGTTGTCATCCGCCTCGTTGGCCTTAACGCTGCTGCTCTTCATGCGACGATGACGCTTCTTCACATTCGGCGTCTGTGCCTCCAGTTTGCTGGCCGGCGCTTCGCCTGCTATGAAAGTCTGTGAATTTGAATTGGACATGGCAATGCCCTCATCGCCGCT
This sequence comes from Drosophila stalkeri, assembly GCA_035047405.1. NCBI lineage: Eukaryota > Metazoa > Arthropoda > Insecta > Diptera > Drosophilidae > Drosophila > Drosophila stalkeri. Next base: position 21,618,160 of record JAWNPR010000039.1, read on the forward strand.
CGTCTGCTGTGAACTATTCGATTTCAATGGTTCCACACCGCTGGAGCCACTCGCACCACCGGCCGCTCCAGCGCCCAGCAGCGATAGCTTTTCGCTCAGCTTACGCTGATTGTCCTTGGCCAGCGTTAGGCAGCCGATGCCCTCGCTCAGCGTACCCTGCGCCCGCTGTCCATTGGCCAGCAGAGAGCTGGTCAACGCGCTGTTCGTAATGATGGACTTGGAGCCGCGCGGCTTCTGGCCAGGCACCTTGACCGTCACATATTGCAGCGGTATCTCCTTGCCATGCACATCGTCCATATAATCATGCAGCGAGGGATGATAGGTCAAACGACCATCGTCACAGAGCGTCACATATTTCTTCTTCCATTCCTTGTTCAGGGATTTGCTCGAGCGTTTGTACAGATAGCCCTGCTTAATGGGTATGGAGCGTCCACTGCCCAGTTCACTGCTCTTTGGCTCCTTGTCGTTCTTCTTGGAGGACGAGGGTATAAACAGATTTGAACGCCGTCGACTCTTACGGCTTGTCGTGGGCGTCGATGTGGGCGTGGGCAGCTCTTTGCCCGCTGGCGGTGCCAAATCACGTGGATCACGCAGCTGCACCTGGGCACAGTCGCCAGGCAGCGACAGTTGCTGATGTTGTAAATGTTGATGTTGCTGTTGTTGCTGTTGCTGCTGCTGCTGTTGTTGTTGTTGTTGTTGCGCTGCGCCTGAATTATATTTGGTTATGTTGTTGTTCTCATTTGTTGACGCCGTGGAACCAGTTGCCTGCAGTGACCAAAGCTTTTGCTCCGCCTGCGCAAAGTCGGCGCTCATGCGCAACGGCAGCTGCTGCTGCTGCGCCCGCTGCCCGTTGGTGGGTGCCTGGAACGTGGCCAGACCCAGACGTGTGCCCTGCGGTGTAGTGGGACGCGGTGGCTGCATGGCTGACGGCAGCGGCATGCGCTGCGACAATATCTTCTGACAGGCTGTTCAAAGGAAGAGGAAGAAAAAGTCAATTCAATTACAATTTAAATTATAAGAAATTGAATAAATCAATTAAATAATTAGCATTCGCTTGCTACTCACCATCCTGAAAGACGCGCTCCACATTCAGGCCGTAGGTGGCGCAGGTCTCGTAGTACGAGCAACGTTTCAAATCGCTCGCCAATTTTCTGGCGCGCGTGTCATCGATAACACGTGGATTGCGCTCGCTGATGGCATCTAAGAAGAGAGAAATTTGATTAGTTAATTGACAAAAAGTAGATAAAAGTAAAAATGAATCAATAATTGGCCTAAGAAATTACATTTAAGATTTCGATACATTTATCGATACACAACAAGTTACTCTGGTATGCGTAAAATTAAGTCAGTTTTTAATACATCTTTAATAATGCAAATAATTTATTTAATTAATATCTACTCTATTATTTCTATATTTTCGATAACAATCCTTTCGATATACTAGCATTATATTTATAAATTTTTGCAAAATTTCGATAGTCGTCTATGCATATTTAATAGAATATAATCAAGTACCTTATTGATTATTTCCGATAATTTGGTTTTTGATATTCGATAATCCTCACATATATGCCTTATCGATATTTCATAACTAACCTTAGCAAGATATATCAAATAATATTAATAGCATGGATATGCTATAATGAATTGCTCATTTTCGATAGTTTGTTTAATTATATTCAATAATACTCTTTACGATTTCTTTCGATGATTTGGTTTTCGATATTCGATAATCTACTTTCATTTTGTACAATTAACTAGGACGCCTATGAGTTGCTAATTTTCGATAGTTTGTTTTTCTATATTCGATAATATTTAATGTTATCAAGTGACTTATCGATTATTTTCGATTGTTTGGGTTTTGATTTTCCATATTCGATAATCTACTTTCTATCTACAATCCATAAATAATTCTAAGAGAATAAATCTACTCTAATAAATCGATTATTTTCGATAGTTTAATTTTCGATATTCAATAATCATGTGACTTAACGATCATTTTCAATAGTTTTCTATTCGATTAGCGATAGTATGCTCTCAAGTGGTTTAACGATCATTTTTAATACTTGAATAATCTAATAATATTGATAGATTGAAGATATTAGTTTCTATGATTAATTGCAATTGGAATATGTTCTGAGCACTTTTACAATTAATTTAAATTTTAGTTATTTAATTGTTAGCTTACCTTGTGTGCCGACCAATATCATTGGTATTTCCTGTCCGTTGCGAAAGTGCGCCATTTTTGTATAATAATTGTAGACCGTATTGAAGCTGCCCTCGTTCTCCAGGCTAAACACAAAGATTACCGCATCCACCCAGCCAGCGAACTGCGAGATTCCAAAAAAAAAAAAAAAAAAAAACAGAGCAGAAGAGAAGAGAAATATTAAAGCAAACGAATCGAAAGATGAAAACAAAAGCGTGTGTAAGTAAAATATGAAGAAATCAAGACTCGCAAAACTTTTCGACGTGAGTCCTTGACTTTGTGCACGAAGTAAACAAAAAAAAAAAATATATATATATAAAAATAAAAAAACATTGGCGACGTCTGGCGGCGGGCAGCGCATAAAAGGCGGAAGCGCGCCTAACAAAGGACAGCAGCAAGGAACAAGAGAGAGCGAGAGGAAGAGAGGGCGGCAGAGGGAGAGGCAGCGAGCACACACGCACACTTGAGAAAGTCGCTAATGAATCACTTGAATCCTTTGCCGTGTGCTAAACTTTTTAATGATTTTTGTATGCCTCACACACACACACACACACACACACAAACACGCACACACATATGCAAGGATAATGAACTCTTACATTGGCTTGTAAACAGGCGCTTTGTATTTACTGCGCAGGATTCGTGTGTCCTGCGAATGCATAAACTATCGATTGTTGCTCAACCAGAGCATTCACATTCACTTATTTATTATGCATTCTATGCACTCACGGAAATGTATTTAAAATTTGACTATCAATTATTTATATGCCTATATAGATATATATATAGAGAGACAGAGAGAGAGAGAGCACGAGAGCTGTTCGTGTCTGTTTGGCTCTGTTTTCACATGGAAGTGTCTCGAACGAGCTGGAAAAGTCGCCCGCCCGCAATGCCAGTCGACAAACAACTGGCGTCTTGTTCGATGCTCTGCTGTTGTCCTGCGGCCTCGTCCTGGCAGCGTTGTCCTGTTCGCCGGGCTGGCTCAGTAGTGGGTGGTTGAGAGTGAGCTTCGTTGTTGTTTTTTTTTTTTTATGATTTGTTGTGAAAAGCGTATGCAGGAGGAAACAGGAAAGCGAAAGAAGCATAAAAGAAGAGGAAGAAAAAAAATGCAGCGGCGACACGGGAAACGCACACAGACACACACGCACACACACACACACACACACACTCCGGGAGACATTCGCTTGACAACAAAACAATTTCAACTGCTGGGGTTGGGCTTTTTGTTGGCGTGTGGGAGGGGGGTGGTGGGGGGGGTGGATTCGTGCTTGCTCTCACAGTCCTACACAGACAAATAGACACACAACAATGTGCATAACTTTTATGTGGGTTAAGAGCCATTCAAAGTATTCATTCTTCTGCTAATCCTGACAAATTCTAAGAAAACTTTTACAGAGAAATATGTCTGTAGAGCAAAAGGCATTTTAGTATTTAAAACTAAAAAAAGCTTTTAGTCAAGTGGTTGCTATAAAATAAAATAAAATAAGCTTGGCAATAAATAAATAAAATATGCTTGGCATTTCAATATTTTAAAATAATTGTAGAGCTGTTTGCAGATTTAGCAAGAAATGTTAATCTCTTTTTTTGCTGACTTCTCTTAACTATAAAAAATTTTCATATATTTTTCTCCTCTTAAGTATAAAAAAGAATGTTTATCTTTTGTTCTAACTCCTCCAAGCTTTAAAAATTCTATGTATGATATAATCATACTTAAAATCTTCAATTTTCAGTCTAAATTTATTGATTAACTAAAGCATAATTAAACTTTTCACTTTAAATTTATGGATTTACTTAAAAAACTATTCAAATTTTCACTCTAATCAATCAATATATATTGATTGACTTAAACAATATTCATAAGTTCTCAAAATATTTCCTAAATATTCTAGACACTTTTTCCTATCATTTCCCTTTCTCTTTGAACCTTTATTGATTCACTTAACCATAATTCATATGCAAAAGTTATCATATTTAGGGTTCTCAAAAACATTTCTTAAAATATTCTATAAAATTTTTCCTATCATTTCCCTTTCTCTATTTCGTTTCTATTGCCATGAACTCGTCTGTTCAGCTTGCCAAAAAAAAGAAAAGAAGAAATGAAATAGAGAGAATGAAAGCATAACATGTCGAATCGACAGCAGTCGCATGCAATATTGTCGTCTCGTATATGGTAATGATATCCTGCTCCATTGCGAAAAGAAAATAAAAACAAAAACCAAAAAAAAAAAAGCGCGACTGAGTGGCGACGTGTTGGCATTGACTCAATGCACATAGCAAATACCCTGTAAATGTGTGAAAAGCTGAGCTACATTCGTATGCTAGTCAAATATGCTATAAAAGTGTGAATTTCATTTAGCACATATTTATAGGGTATACAATAACTACATCAATCACATCATTTAACACTTGTGCCTGACAACAAATTTCTCTTGTTGTTGTCTGGAGAGGGTGGCTGGCAGGCTGTTAGGGGGTTGCTCTTATATAGAGGGTTATTTTTTTTTTCTCTCATTGTAGAAATATGGTTTATTATGTTGCATAAAGATGCGAATGACAGAAGTTAGTCAAGAAATGGACATTAAATTAGTTAAATTGCGGGAGAGAAACGTTTTTGTGCGACCAACTGAGAAAGAGAGGGTGTTCCAGATAGATAGAGATGGTGAGAGAGGTAGAGGTAGAGGCAGATTGACAAAGAAGTTACAAGTTAGAAAGAGAGCTGCGATTAAGCAGACATAACAAACAGTTTGACAAGCAGTGGTTGTGCAATGATTATGCAATTTGTATTAGCTGAGCAGAGAGACGACATTATACAGTGCTGCTGAAACTGTTGAATGACTGTCAGAGAAGCGGAAAAAGATAGAGAGAAAGAGGGGAGAGCGATAGAAAAAGAAAGATAAAAAGTAAGCACGATAAACCAACAATAACAAACAGTTTGACATGCATTGCCTGGCAATAATAATAATGCAATTTCCAGTATGCAATGCTGCTCAAACTGTTGACTTACTGCCAAACTGTTTTAGTTAGAGGAGCATGGGGACATAGCGAGACAGATAGAGTGAGAAAAAGGCTAAAGAAGACTGGCACATCAAACAGTTTGACATGTACTGTATGATAGGAATTAGGCAGTTCAGCTCAAACTGAAATCACTGAGAAACTATTCAGTGAATGTAAAACTGTAAAACAACAACTCTAAACCTTAGCAAAAAAAAAATAAATAAATAAAATTTAATTACAGAAAAAAAATGTATCTCTAATGCATCTCAAACCTCTCAAACAGTTGCCACACAGAATATATATTTTTTAATCGTAATTATGGGTCAATCATACGCTTGACTTGCCTATATTAACAACACATAATTACAATCATGATAAAAAAAAAAAATTGGAAAATAGAAATTGAAATTTAAATAAAATTCGCTAAGCCCTACAAATAGTCAATTGCTAAGCCCTTGGATATAGACAAGGTATTATGCGATTTTTAGGGTAACGTCGCGTGGCAGGCACATTTTTTTTTCAGTTTCGCTCTATACGAGGATCAACCCCTACAATCTCATAAATACCCACCGCAAATAAAAAAAAAAAAGTCTGTTAAAAAGCGAAAGCAGCTTAAAAATTATAATCCACACTTTCACCCTTTAAGCTGGAGGGTTACATAGAGGGTTTTCCTTTTTTTTGCTTGCTCTTCTTCTTCTTCTTCTGGCTGGTAAGCGGGGGGCCATTTCGCCTGTCGATACAGAAAATATTTTTCGCAAATATGCGAATATGCCAAACAAAAGCTTCTCAAGCTGCGAATCAATGAGTCAAACAAAAGAAATTCAATTGTGCTGCGGGAATACGAAATGTTGCATAGAAATGTAAATATGAAATGATATAGGGGCGGATGTATGCTATTTGCTCGAAGGCTTGCCAAAGACTGCATTTATGTGTGGCACAGTTTATCAACTTTAACCTTTGCGATAGACCCCCATAGAAATGATATTGGACAGTTGCCGCATCACGTAAACTTCTAACGTGCAAAAAGCTTGGGAACCTTTGGCTATGGCCCAAAACAACCAAAGAAAAAGTGTCGCAATAAAGCAAGATATTTGTTGTCAGTATTGGCATAGACTGAGAGATACTCTGTAAATATATGCTGACTATGAGATGTATTGTAAATATATAATAGTTGTGAGATACCCTGTAAACATATACTAACTCGTTTTTTTTATTTGTTTTCAATTATATCTAAGCGTACTCTGTGATTGATCTCTGTTATTTCTATAATTTATCTAAAGTTTGTAATAGGTGTAGCGCTTTTTAGATTTTTTATAACAAAAGATCGAATATATCATAGATAACATTAATAACATTAAATTTAATATTTTTTCTGTTTTTATATAGTTTATTTCCCTGTTAAATAACTAATCTGCGGTTTATGAATTTTTCTGCTACTTGTTTTTCCGTTTTTGTCACTATTTATTTAATCAATTAATAAAATAATTGCTTTTTTTTAATTTTTAATTTAATTATTAATTTTATTAAATTATTATGTTAATTTTTATTATTTATTTTTATTTATTTATTTTATTATTATTTAGTAAGTTAATTATTTATTTTAACTTTTTTTTTTGTAAACTATAAAATATTTTTAATTCTTTCAAATGAAGACTCTTTTATAAAATAAATATATAAATTTTATTTTATATTATTTATAATATATATATATATATATATATATTTTATTTTTTTTTTTTTATTTTATATATATTTATATATATATATATATATATATATATATATATTATAATAGCTGAGGTATTTTTATTTATTTATTTTATTTTTATTTAGTAAGTTATTTGTTTATTTATTTTGATTTCTTTTAACTATAAAATATTTTTAATTATTTAAATGAAGACACTTTTATAAAATATATATATAAATATTATTTTACATTATTTATAACAATATAATAGCTGAGGTATTCTGAGAATTTGATGTTCTATAATATATAATAGATAGCAGATATCCATTACTATTTCTTCCACTCCATTCAACTTCTTCTCCACATCTATGACCCTTTATCGTGCATTTCCTGCCCAGGGTATTTAAAGGCTCACTAAAACCCGAAATGCTGCAAAAGCCGTTGGCCACAGGCCAAGAGTTTCCCATCTCTCCGCCCAGCGACCAACAGGCTACGATTGTTGCTTGCCAAAGGTCGAAGTTCGATTGAGTGAGTCACAAAAGCAAAAAAAAAAAAAAACCTTCTGAAGAGCCACTAGAGTAGAGTTTGAGCGGGCTGTGGGCACGGCGAGCAGACAGCTCAAGTTTTTGCCATTGAATGTGAAAGCTGACAGAGAAGTTGGAAAATTTTTGCCAAGAGGCGAGAAAAGAACTTGATAATTGGCAAAAACTACGACAGAAATAGAATACTGCAGTATAGTTTAACTTGACCAGTTCGAAACTTGTCAGCCCTCTATATATACCCTATACCCTATAAAAATATAAATCACTTTAAATTTATGACTATTCGGTGTTGTTGCAGTGTAGCTAACAACCTGCTAAGCACTTGCAAACGAGCTGAGCAGCTACTCGACAAAACTAGAAAAGTTTTGCCCTCGCTCAGCGAAAGGCCCCCCGTCTGACCTCAATTCAAATATTTACAAGATGATAAGGGCTAAATATGTTTGTAGCAAAAACTTTCAACTTGAAGATGGAAACTACCCCAAATGCTTAGATAGCAACCCACTCCATCACCCCCGATACCTTCCCCAAGTAGCAGAACTTTCATATATCATCTTGTAACATTTTCATGCATAAAGTATGATTAGATTCATGTCATTTTTTTTTTTTTTTTTGGTACTCCACCTACCTGCATTTCTGGTGCGCCGCCCTCATCACGTATGAGCAGCAAATAGCTTTGTCCATCGATGAAGACCTCCTTCTTGAAGCGACCGCCCTCGGGTGACTCCTCTTGCATATAGGAGCCGGTTAGATAACGATGCACCAATGCCGATTTGCCTGAATTCAAGGAGCCAACAATGCCCAGCCGCAAATCGGGCACTGAACGTGATATTGTCCATTCCTGACTGTTCACAAAGGAATCTGTTGAGAGCAAATACAAGAGAAGAAAAAGAGGAAATATTAAAAACCAAATAATCATTAGTAAGAAAATGTTTGCCGTTTGACGTAAAACTAGTTCGACACGACGTAATTAGCGTGAAACTCGTTTGCAGCTCGTGACATCTTTTTGACCTACATGCAAAAGGCGGCCAAAAGCATTTTTTTTTTTTTTTAATTTTTTTGTTGCTCATTAGTGATTCTTCTTATGCAAATGCCAGGACTATAGGCCTATATGTGTATACCTAAACATATATATATATCATGTTTGTGCCCATGCTTTGATTGACAGCTTTCAAGGGAAGACGTTGTGTATACCTTGCAGCTACTTTTCAGACATTTTCGGCAATTGTTTTCTTGGTTGTGAAACTCTCTCGTAGGGGTGCTTAAATTGTCAGTTGCTTGAACACTTTTTTGATTTAAATTAGCTTTCGGCTACAGCTCCCAATCGAAATTAAAGATCTTGCAGCCGTCTGGCTCAGGTTTTTTTTTTTTTTGTGTATGAAAAAGCTTTCAAGGTCAGCGGCAACAGTTGCCAGGCAATTGAACAGCTGTCAGCACACTTGATGCGCGTGAGCTTTGATTAGCTGTCGAAAGAGAGAGAGAGAGAGAGAGAGAGAGGGACCTCAGCTGAGCTGAGCTTTCTGCTGACTGTGCATGTATTAGTGAGCTTTTGTCTACTGCATGCTGCAGTTGCTAACACATGGAAAGCTCTCTGTGTGCATGATTTGTGTCTGTGTAAAAGCTTTACTCTTTTTGCTCTCTACTCTTAGCTACTCAATTTGTGCACTTCTAATTCTTAAAGCCATTGAAATTAAAAACAACCATAAAACTGCCAAATACTCGTAAATCTTGGTCAAGCCCAAGACATTAACATCCATGAGTGCCACGATCAATTTCACAAAAAAAAAAAAAAAACTTCAACATTTAGGGGCTGAAATTTGTTGTACGCTTTCTCGAAGGAGTGACAATGGAAGTGCTGATCCGATCCTTGTGAGCTGCTTTGACCAGTTGATTTACTGACCAGCAAGGACACGTGAAAATTGCTCTATTATGAGTTGTTAAGAGCTAGCTGAGTAAACAGTGAAGGGTGCTCTGAGAAGACATGGATATGTAGATGGATAGATGTATGGATGGATGGATGGATGAGGAAACTTGTTTCCTTGCTGCTTGTTAAATGAACTAAGGACAAAAATCTGTGACACAGTGTGTACACGCTAACAAGTTCAACTGGTTTCAGACGCTGAGCGCCTTGACCATAGCGCAAAATTACAAATTAAAACGAAATAAATATGCCTTTTGTTGTACAAAGAAACCCAAAAAAATAAAAATAAAAAGAGCGAAATACAATAACAAAATGCTTTGTGAAACTGATATACCTCATATGTAGATGACAAGAAAAGGAAAGGAAAAAAAATTAGCGCGGTTTTGCAATTTGCAATGGCCATAAAATTAAATGAAATAAAATGAAATGAAATGAAATGATATCAAATCAAATATGGCGGCAACTGGTTCTAAACGAAACCTAATTAATGGCTGCGATCAGAGTCGAAAGGCGCTTAAAGCCGAAACTAGAAGTAGAAGAAGAAGAAGAGGTGAGGAGGAGAAGAGGAGAGGAGGAGAAGAGCAACAAAGTGAACATTACAAATGCGTCTTTAAGTTTGACTAATGATGTCAAATGTCTCAAAGATAGATCGGTCGATCGGCTTAGGCGTAAAGTTCAAACCGAGGTGTAAAGATAAGCGGAAAACGTGGAAAACTCCCCTAGCAAGTTCCCATTTCACATTTCTCAGCATTTCCCAGTCTTTCTGATCCCAACTGATCGTAACTCAAACTCATGTCAAATGTCGCCATCGTTGTCAAAATGCCCAAACTAATTACGTATGCAAACGAGCCACGACATAGAGAACTCAACCCAAAGACACATTTTCATTCCTCACTTATTTCTTACGTTTTCCTCTACTCTAGAGATTTTCCTTTTTTTTTTTTTTTTTTTGCATTTCTTCGAGTCCCTGGAGTAAAGGGTTGAGCGTTGAGTTTGTTTGTTTGTTTACTATTTACAATACACAGCCCATTTTAGGGATTTACTGGATGTGTACTGTGATGTGGGTTAAGCATTTTAATTAGCTCACTCTTTCTATGATAAGGCAAAATTCTTGTACAATAATATTTGGAATTGTTAGGCAACTGTTATCATTGACCTCGACCTGACCCAACAAAAAAAAAAAAAAAAAAGTACTAAAAGACTCTCTTTTATTATGGACAGCTGTATGTCTTTATCAACTCTTGAAGCGTGCCATCTCACATTGATATATACATATATATATCATTGGCGCCCAGCAAGGATCTTTTGCCTATTTTTTCTACTTTTTTTTAGGAATGTCATAAATTATATTTGACCATTTAGTGGTTTTACGGTAGCACAGCTATCAACACACCACAGCAAATGCAGCTTGAAGGTTAACGTAAACTATAAACCGACGACGATCTATATAATGATCTTAAGTAACTCGGTTATGACTGTCCCCCAAGTCAAGGAAATGTGAGCTGTGTGCACAGAATGTGTAAACATGGCATAGTATGATGTGAGTTAGGCAAGATAGTAGTTAGAAACGGTATACGAAACAAATATACATATATAATATTTCCGAGGCATAAAACTCTTTAAGCATTTAAGTACTACGTCAACAGGGCAGCTGGGCGCAGCTGTAATTGAGATAAGTCAAGTAACATATGTATCTAGAATATACTATATACATACATATATAGCAGAATATTCATATAGAACATTGAACTAGACTATTTTACCTTCAGAATGCAGCCTTCACTGGCTGGCTCATTAGCGAATTCCAAATGTATTTGCATTAATTAGTGAGCCACAAAATTACAAAATTTTTGCCATGACATAAATTTCTATGATCTATAGAAATAGTTCATGCATGTTATGATAGGTTTTCAGAGGTTTTCATTTGCTTTCTTTTGGTGCAAATAATGGACATTTAATAAGACGCTAAACCATAAGCTATGGCAAATTTGCTTTGGTCTAGGTATATATCTCATCAGGGCATAAATCATATGCGGTATTTGCATGAGCCTACGATAATATTTAGGTAGGCTGGCTGTGTGTGGACAGAGTGTGGACCGAGTGGACCTAGTCCAAGCATGGCAATAAATCAGGTCAGGAAGCGACGACTGCTGTTGGGATTTTCATAAGATGCACAGCTGCTCCAAAATCTGATTTACTTTCTTTGTATTAAGACAGAGATAGAGACAGGGATAGGGAGAGGGAGACACACAAACACACACACACATTTCAAAGATCAGTGAAAAAGATCAACGAAACTGGTGGCAAAAGCAAGCAAAAATTGGTTGTTGAAAGAGGATTTCGTTGCATGCACGCCCAACAGCAGCAGCAGCAGCAGCAGCAGCAGCAGCAGCAGCAGCAGCAGTAGGCGAGACAATGGCAAAGGAAATTAGCCAAAGCCCAGCAGAACAACGAAAAAAAGGAGCAAAGGGCGATCGCACAAACAAGATTAAAACGGGGCACAGCAAAACTGTAGCTGAAAGAGAGTCGAAAAGAAAGGCGAAAAGGTAAATCAAATAGCAACTGCGATCGTTTTAACAGAATGTTAAGTTAACAGAGTGAAGTGAGGAATTTATACTAGAGGCAAAGGCTCTCTCAAAGACTTCTATAAAAGTTGGCTTGATAGGGCTCTATAAGCTAAAGTAATTGATATTAAATAATATTACATAAATATATATTAAAGTAAGATATTCGAAACACAATTTAGTAATTTAGAGAAATTCAAAAAAATATTTAATGAATATTAAACTCTTTGCTGATTATTAAATCGCATATAAAAGTAAAAATTTCTAAGAACTGTTTAGTGATTGGAGAAATTAAAAAATATATATATATATATTTAATGAATTTTTTACTCTTTGCTGATTCCAAGTGAGATCTTAAGCAATTGTCTGCAAGCTATTTTCTAAATGTTAAGTTAACAGATCGAGGTAATGGAAATTAGCTAGGTTGGAAGTATAGGCAAAGTTTCATAGATGCTTGCCTGAAAGACTTTAATATATGATAGAGTAAAGAGAAATCTTTGTAATGATCTTTAACAGAAGCGAAAGTCTGCTTGTCTATTAGGCATATAAATAATATAATAATATAATAATAATAATAATAATAATATAATAATAATAAATAATAAATAAATGCATTCAACTGTGTGTAGAAGACTTTACTAACAAATACATTTTTTGAAAAGGTATTCGAAGACTCATGTGAACTTAAATAAACCTCTTAAATGCTACATTGATAGGGTAAAAGATCTGATATATTCAAAGTACATTCATACTATATTCAAAATTAAAAATTTCGTATCCATTCATCAAATTTAGAAATTTGCATCCATTCACAATATCTGACTAATTCGGCCATAACTCTAGATATTTTCTAGACTGATTTCAGTTGCTTTACCCTTTAACATATTTACATTTAACATTTTGCTTTACATTTCTAGTATATTTCGTTAGGCATTAACATTCATTATAATTATTTTTTGCCAGCTCTTTATAGGCGCCTGGGGCTACATGACAAACAACTATATTAGTAGGCCTCGACTTGACAAGAAACATTTAGTTATAATTACATTAAAAATACTCTGTGCTTGCTAGGTGTAGCTTGGCCAACTGTTTGTTGTGTCTGCTTATTGGTAAAAGTTTTTCCACACGAATGGCGCTGGCGAGACTTCCATCAAGGTACGGTCACGCAATATGCTCACAGCGTGCTATCTACGACAGATACGTCACATGTCACGTGCAGGAATTTCATATTTAAATATTCTAATAAATATGTATGTATGTATGTATACGAGAGGGGCAGTGGCACTTTGCTATGACTTCATCGGCAAATAATTCACTATATATATAAAAAATATAGTATATGACATAGAAATTTACGCATCATTAGCAAAAATAAAATAATGAGAAAACAAACAAATAATCTGAATGAATAGTTTTTTTTTTTACGCGGGGGTGAATAACATGTGTTTGTCATATTTATAAAAATTGCTTGAACGGATGGCAAGAGTCGACGCAGAGACGCCAATTGCTTCTAATTTACTGTTCACACACACGCACACTCACACACAGATTCATCGAGTTGAAGGTCGCGTTAAGTGGTTAAAGATCCTCACGCTTGAACCCTAACAGAGACCACGCCCTCTCTCAAGTGAGGCTGTCGACAGAAGGGGTTAAATCTTAAGATGCGCTGTCATTGGTGCAGCTAAAGATTTACGAGCTCAGGTAAAAGACGTGCATACAGAAATATATAAATATATATACACACACATATATATATATATATATATATTTTTTATTTAAAGCAAAATTTATGCATAGAACTTGAAGGTCATTAAGCGCACTCCATTTTTGGCAACTGGAAATGTTAACATAGAAGACTACAAAAAACTACTCAAAAAACGACGAAAAAAAAACATAAATAAATGCGCATTAAATATTTCGCTTTGTGTTTCTGGTTCCTTTATCAGTCAACGCTGTTTTCCAATTCTTTTTCGTGTGTGGGGCTCGCAGCTCATTTATCATTAAGTCGAGCGATTCAGTAAAATAATATACGAATTGCGATACACGCGCCTATCATAGCGGAAATATCGTGTGTGGGCGACTAGCTGAATACCCTATCGAGAAATGTTGATGGGCGTTGGAGATCTTTAGCAGGTAATAGATCGATATATGTGAGATAAAGGTATTTTAAGTATGCTTATACAAGATAGATATATAGTTAGATAAAGATATAGATAGGATGATAGATAGAGAGATAGATAAATATTTAAATAGATAGATAGATGGATAGATGGTATCTATCTAGATAGAAAAAGATTTATAAATTTTGAAAGAAATTGAAGATAGTGTTCAGATTTGTTTTTCAAGAAATATTAAATTCTTCAAAGTTTTTGGAAGTCAGAGTTCCTAAATTTAAGATTACTAAGTTCTTGAGCTTTAATAAAAAAAAATATTAAATTGTTTTTGAAGTTCTTAAAATGCTCTCTAGCCAAAAATGTAGTATATGAAAATTTCTCTCAATAAAACTTTATAATATTAGCTGATAAAGACCGTTTTTTTTTCTTTTCTATTATCATACAACTTTTTATAATTATAAAAAAAAATATATATATGTATTTAAATATTTTTTAGAAATTTCTAGGAGACTAAATTTTGTCAATTCCCATATTTATTAAATAAATATTTATATTATCTATCTATCTATGACTAATATTTTCTCTTATCCAGCACATTCGCTAGCTTATTTCTGTCATACAACAACATCGTCACCCCTTTTTCCATTTAAATAGGGTATACAAAGAAAACTGACTTATAAGCTGTCAAGACTTTTACCTATCAGCACTTAAAGTCAAATTTGTGTTAGCGGGCGGCGTTTTCTTATCGGAACTAAAAGCCTATAACTTTTACTGCTCTACTTCTGCTCGCTCTCTTTCTCACCCAGCGCTCTCTCTCTCTCTCTCTGCCTCTCTGCCTCTCTCTACTGTACCTTTCAATTAGTAAATTGTTGCAGCACTTCAAAATAATGGCACGCAAATGTAATGACAACAACTCGTGCAGCCCCACAGCAGAGATAAAAACAAATTATTTTGAAATTGTTTAAGTAACGAAAAAAAACAACGAAAACTTTTCCAACAAATGCAATAATTTGTTTTTATAGTTTTATAACTTTTTCCAGCTATGTTTCGATTCGTAATTCAATTGGGTAAAAGTCGTTGAGTTGCTGCATTCTAATCTAATCGCAAATGAATTTCTGTTGAGGAATGTAATCTTTGAAGGATTTCGGGCTAAGGCAATGACCAGACCTTGCTCAATAGGTAAAGAGAATTCTACAGACGATTAAATGTCAAATTTATGACACAGATCATTTTGCAATGAGCCCGAAATAAATATACAATTTCTACCTTTTTTTTTTTTTACGAATTTCAGTTTTTATATTTCTTTTTTTTTTTACTTTCTCCCAGAGAACGAGAGTCAATCAAAAAAATAAAAAGTAATAATAAGAAGAGGAAGAGACAAGTCCTGGTGGTTGATATTCCCAGTAGCATCTCTCCCGTAGCTGAACTCTATTAAATATGACATGTTTATGAAGTGCCAGCTGTCTGACTGCAAAATGCACAGCAAAAATTGTAGAAAAAGTGCTGCGATTGCAAAGGTTTTTCACTTCACTTTCTTTGAGCTAACTCTCTTATGTCCGTGTGTGTGTGTGTGTGTGTGTGTCTTTCATAAAATTTTCCTGGGATACGATCGCACGCGTCTCAAGCAGCTGCCCCTGTCTACAGTCATAGCCAAATGGCAAACGTATTTATGTTTCATATATATTTTATGATCATCATCTTTTGATTGTCTCGTGTGGTTATCCAATGACCACATACATATATATATGTATATATATTTATTTTTATTACCATTTCGGATTATAATGATCATCAGTTGATATACGTTTAATTTCCTAAGATGATAAGTTTCTTCTTTTAAATGAAATTTCTTTATAATCTTTCAAATTCTATTCATTGCATTATGAAGATCATATTTTTCGGTTTGAATAGAATTTTGTAGCAGCTCAGAAATAAATTCTTTTTGTATTCGCATAAATATTAACTAAACCTAACTTTTCTGATCTTATTGTATTATCTTGCTTTAAATGCTGACTATCTTAGTTGATCTTCTCACAGTCTTAGCTAATCTGATATTAAATTAATACTTATATTAAAATTTAGTATACAATTCATTTATGATCTATTCTACTAAAAATATAATTTAAAATATTTTTTTTTTATAGTTATAATAATATAAAATATATAATATTTGTAAGTTATAATAATTTTGCATTTTTATTTCCATATACAACATTTGCCTATAGTTCCTTCAGCTACATACCCTTAAAATACAATTTCCTTTTGGCTACACAATTCATCTTCACTTTGCAAATTATAAATTTGATTCAATTAATCGATTTACATGGTCAGCAGCTAATTAAAGTGCATCTTGTGTGGAACAGATGTATAAGGATCATAGCAACTGACCAGCTGAATATTTCCCTTTAGCCCCTGCCGCTTTCTTCGTCTAGTCTAGCAAGCGCAACAAATCTGTAAATTGCTTACTTTTACTTTTGCCCGCAGCGCAGGACTCTCTTTCTTCCCCTCTCTCTCTGTCTCACTAACACCCTCTCCCTCTGTCTCTCCGTTGTTAGATCTAACTAGGCATTTGGTCCAGTCGCTCGACTGACCTTTTCTATAGAAATCGTAGCGCCTCGTTTACATCTTTTGATTTTTCCTCATTTCTTTTTGCTTCTATTTCTTTCTTTCTTTCTTTTTATTTTTTTGCACAAAATTATGAGGCCCATTGTTTTGCGCCTCGTCCATTACATTCTTATTTATGGGCCTGGACCGAGGTCGGTCCAGCTCCATAAACAGCGTCTTGTTAGTTAGGCCAAAAACACAAACAAAAATAAAAACAAAATCGAAATGATTGTCAGTTATCTTTCGATATTGAATTAAATTAGCTGTACATATAGAGGCTCGGTTTGCTGGCTTTTGGTTAACTTGTCTTGCAGAGTCGGCTCCAACTGAAATCTCGTCAAAGATTTTTCGTATTTCATGTTTCGGTTCATTGACTTAAAGCCCATTACAGTCATGAGATGCTGTT
Organism: Drosophila stalkeri; assembly: GCA_035047405.1. Classification (NCBI taxonomy): domain Eukaryota; kingdom Metazoa; phylum Arthropoda; class Insecta; order Diptera; family Drosophilidae; genus Drosophila; species Drosophila stalkeri. The sequence goes on from JAWNPR010000039.1 coordinate 21,635,192, forward strand.
GCTGTTGCTGCTGTTGTTGTTGTTGTTGTTTTGGAGGCACCTACGAGGCAATAAGTAACTGCTATCAGTCATACGCCAATACATGTCTCGCTGTCGGCCTATTGAATTACACTGGCCAACAAAACATCTGAGCTGAACTTGAGCTGAGGCCATTAAAGATCACTTAAGAGTGAGAGCTGCTGGCACGAGTTGCTGGCAGTTGTATGGGGCAGTTTATGTTATTTCTTGAGATATTATTACATTATGTAATTCTCAACTAAAGTCTAGCTCAATATCATATATGGTATGTCAAATTCATATAGAGTATTTAATAATAAATTAGATTTTTTATTCTTAGCGCTCTTTAATGTTTCGCTTACTTTTGGTAAGTTTTTTCAGCTCAATTTGTTTATGAATGCTATAAAGCAATAATCATATTAAAGATTCTTGAGTTTCTTAATTTTCAGAATATATATTTTCTTATTATATTTATGCATGTCGTAATGCTTAAATCAATTTCATTAGAGTTGTATAATTTTCGGCAGATTTCTTATTATTTTTATGCATTTTCGGAATTTTTTTTTTTAGCTTAACTTTTTCATGTATACTATATTATATAGTATTAAACAGTTAAACAGTCATATAAAATATACTAAAGTTTCTTAGTTTTCAGCATATTTTCTTATTATAATTAGTATTAATATTAAACAGTAAATAATTATCTCAAAGATTCCAGAGTTTCTTAATTTTCAGCAAATATTATTATATTTATGCAAGTTTAACTCAATTTCTATATCTCTATATATTGTCTCCATTATTTTCATGCATCTCTGAAGCAAAGTTCTTCAACTATTATTTAAAATGTAAACATTTATATTAAAGTTCTAGAAGTTCCTTAAACATCCGCATATTTATTTTATTATTTCTTTAGCTCCAGCATCGCTTATAGAAAATTACATTTTTATTAATTTTTTTTTTCTTGTGCTATCTCCAAGAGCTTGAGCATGTCTTTTATTATAATCCACTATTTTTTTAAACATAAATAAAACACTATTAAACAATATAAACTCCTCTCAGAGAATTCCTTAATTTTCAGCTTATATTACACATTATTTTTATACATCTCTTAAGCATAGCTAAACTTAATACTATCATTAAATATGTAAGCACTTATATTAAGGATTTCTTAGAGTTCCTTAAACTTCAGCATATTCATTTTATGATTTTTCTATGGCCAACATAATTTATGATTATATCTGCAAGATCTTTAGTGTGTCTTTAAAGACAAGCACTTAAATGCTAAGCAATTGATAGTCGATACGCTCATTAGCAAGCCCGCAGGACAGTGTATATTTCACACACACACACACACACACACACTCACACACACAGAGGTATAACAGCCCACCGAAAATGCGACAGAAAACAACCGCAACAACCACTTGAACCGGTTGTGTTGTAAGATTCATGTAAGTTCCAGAGAAGAGAATCAGTTGAGTGTGACTGAACCTTAGCACACTCATATACCACTATATATATATATATACATATATATTTATGTGTATATATTCTATAAAGCCTTTAGCATTGCTTAACTTAATGATCGAACGCTTTATGGTTAACAGCTTTGCATAGAATTTTATTAGCAGAGCAGCGCAGCGCCGAGCCGAGCTCCAGTGTCATATTTGAATTACAATGCGAGAATTGAATGGAACCTAAATAATAACTTCCGCTGCTCTAGGGCCCTAGCCATATACAGACTGTTAGTGAGAGAGAGTGAGTGAGTGAGTGAGTGAGCGCTAGATAGGAGATTCATTCAATTGGGGAATACAAAACAAAAACGTTTACTGACCAAGGGCTGAGCTGGGCACCCGATTTGGGCAACAAGTGACCAGAAAACCTATTCACAATTCAACTTTGATCGCTTTGTGCATGCCGATAGGCAACAAATATATTTTAATAATAGAAAAAGGAAAAAAAAAAACAGCTACCAGCTTATTTGGTTAGTATAGGCCGGCCTTTGGTGGTTGTTATTTTTTTTTTCTACTATTTTTTTTTCATTGCTTTTTTCCCTGTCGAAACTTCAAAACAAGTGTCCACCAAAGTTGGCAACGGAACGGCGCTTGAAACGTGTCGTCGCTGTGTGTCAACTCATTTGCATATAAATACTCTCTTTTTTCCCTATTTTCCCTAAGCGATTTTCCTATTACAGTTTTAGAGGGAGTGAGACAGGGTGAGAGTGGATGAGATGGCTTTGCATTAAAAATGCAGATAGATTTTTTGACAGGTTTGTTTTGGGTACGTCTTCAAATGATTTAATTGAAAATATATACGCAAAGTGTTCGTTTCTTTTTTTTTTCGAATAAAAATTTCAATATTAAAGTTGCAGACTAGAAATACTATTACATTTCCTGGGAAAATTCTTAGACGATTTTTCGTTACAGTTGAGAGCACAACTTAGCATATGTTAGGCGAGCGCTATGGCTATAAAAATGTTTGACTAATTGTCTTTAAATTTGTTAGAAGTGTTTGAAATGGCTTTAGGAAAAAGACAAAGATCAACATGGCTTAGTTGGGGATTTTCCCATAAAGCAAGAAAGTCAAGCAACAGTGAGCACAGAATTTGAAGGAAAAAAAAGAAAGAAAGAACGAAAAAAAAATATTAATAAATAAAATGATAATGAAAACTAAAAAGAAATATAAATAAATATTAAAAAACATAAAAAAAAAATAAATAAATAAAAATAAGTACAAAAAAAAAAAAGACAAAGGTAAATTTTAATTAAATTAAATAAAAATAAGTACAAAAAAAAACAAAGGTAAATTTTAATTAATAAACTTACAAAAAACTACAAATTTAAAATTAAAAAAAAAAGGATAAATAAATCTTATATACAAATTTTAAATTAAAATTTAATAAAAATTTGAAAATATGTAAAAGTAAAACCTATTTATATTAAAAAAAAAAATAATAAATAAATATAAATAAAGTATTCAAAATTAAAATTGAAAAATAATAAAAAATAATAACAAATAAAAATTGTAAAAATAAATGAATATAAAAACAAAAAAAATATTAAGAATTGTAGAGAATTTCAATTAATATTTAAAAAATTAAAAAATAATAAAAAAAAAGTAAAAAAAAATATTTTAAAAAATTTATTTGTATCAATTATTGAAAATTGTAGTAAATTTCAATTTCAACTCTTATCTATACTTGTAGTGGTGCTACGCCTAACTTTGGAATAAACAACAATTTCGTTCTTTCAACAGCTGTAAATGAAGAAATTTTCATCAAAATTAGAACAGCTGAAATCGATCTAATCATATGCAAACAAATGCCATATCAAGTTTGTGCCATATCATATATCATATTTCTAGCAATAATAATAATAATAATAATAATACTGCTTAGACCAAGTGCACGCCCAAAGCGTAACAATTATGACTTGCATGACCTCAATGCTGTGCTGATAAAGACGTGAATATATATATTGGTCAACTGCCTATTACAAATTATCATAGCTGGCCAAGGGAAAGATCAAGAAAAAGACTTCATTAATTACACGCTAGCAAGGAGAAAGGTAAGAAAAAAAAAAACTAAAGATAATTACAGACAAACGTGGATCAAAAGGTGCATTTAGTGTAGGGGCGCGTGCACAGCATAAGTTGTAAATAAATTTATAGCCCATAGATACATATATATATATACATATATATATTATATAGATGCATACCTATATTTAGTTACATATAGAGAAACATATTTAACACCATTTGTCGCTACGATTGCATATTTGGTAACAACTATAGAGCGAATCGTTTGTCTTTCGGCCGTGAAGTCTTGCATGATTAATGATCGGATGCGAAATAAGATCGATACAGTCGCTGCCATCAGTTGTTGGACGCGTGTCTATTGAGGCTCGTCAGAGTCTAGCTTCAACTTGATTCTAGCTTCACGAAGCATGACTCACAAGCAGACAGAGAGAGAGAGAGAGAGACAGAGGCTGTGCCCAAAAAGCGAAAAATTAAATACAGTGCGCCTTAAAAGGCAATCGTCAGGCGTCAGGTCTTTAGTGGGCGTTGCTTTAATTGACGTGGGCTGCACATTAATTCGGGGCTCAAGTCACAGCTTTAAACAAATTTTAGGCAATTCTATAATAATAATTAATTAAGGGCAAGCAAGTCGTGATCTTTTAGAGGTCACTGTGCGTGCGTGTGTGTGTGTGTGTGTGTGTGGGTTTTCAGGAATGCAACTAAATTAATTTGAATTAGTGAGTAAAATTCTGTTGTCGCAGTTAAAGCAATTATAATGACATTATCAACAGGAAATAGAAAAATCACAGATTTCACTTTTTTTTTTTTTTTTTACAAAACTTTTCCCAGCATTCGCTTGGCTCGAGTGAAACTTTTCTTAGTACTTGAGCAAAAGTTCAGCATTTGATGCCCATGATCTCATGTTAGTACAATGCTAATGCTGTTGTTGATGATGCTCGTGATCATGATCACGATGATGATGATGATGATGATGATGATGATGATGATGTTGTTGTTGTTGCTATATTAACCCATGATCTGCACAATGGGCGCGCTGCTCTTATATATATCTATATATACAAATATATTTAGACGTAGACAACGCGCTTCTGTCTAATATGTATAAACAATTGCGTATTATTTTAATTACTTTTTGGCAAATGCTCTCGCAAAATGTGTTAAAAATCTTAATTTGTTGTTGCTTCGTTTAAAAAAAAAAAACCAAAAAAAAAATAAATAAAATGCTAAGATTTTTAGCAACAAAAAGAAATAAACAAAAAGAGATATAAAGAAACGTGTTTGAAAACAACAAAAACAACAAGAACAGATAAAAACAAGTAAGAAGGCTCTAGTCGAGACGGCTCGACTACGAGATACCCTGAACCCTGCAAAAAAATTAATATTCTTCTTCTTTACGCACGTATAGGCGCGCGCTCTGCTAACCGCGCAGTTGCTGCCGACGTTTGGGGGTGGCATGGGCTGTACTTTGAACGCTTATAACTCCGTTTCTAGATGGACTATCTTCATGAAACTTTCAGAATATATTAATAGCATTCAAATCTGTCTATTTGCCAAATTACAAGTCTCTAGTATTTAGAATACGTTTTTTTCAAATTGGGGGCGAAGGGGGTGTGGCATCTAAAATCTGAAAATTACAAAATCTGCGTATCCATAATATCTATCTAAATATATAAATTTGAAGTCTCTAGCTAAAACGGTGTAGAAGTTATACTCGAAAAACTTAAAAAACGTAAACGAATTTTCGATTTTTTATCGATAATTAAGGAATGGTATGAGTTATCGAAAAAACAAAATAAACTTGTACTGCGTAACTAAGATACGAGTGTTCTTGTAAGATTTCAGCTCTCTAGCTTTTGTAGTTTCCGAAATCTCGACGTTCATACGGACGGACGGACGGACGGACGGACGGACGGACGGACAGACGGACAGGGCTATATCAACTTATTTTTTTGTGCTGATCAAGAATATATATACTTTATGGGGTCTGCGACGTCTCCTTCTGCCTGTTACATACATTTTCACAAAAACATTATACCCTGAATTCCCATTTTCAATGGGTTCAGGGTATAAAAAGTCTCGCTAGCTTTTAGCATTATCAACAGACGTAGATCACATCAGATTCAGATTCCCATTTCCATAGCAGAACGTCAGCGAAGCGTCAAGGTCTTTAAAAAGTCAACCGAATAGCCGCAGGAAATTGGAGCAGATTACGTTTATATGTATATATATATATATCGAAGAAACCAGATAAACGCTGTATACCCCATATATATATAATTTGCTTAAGATATATAGACCTCAAGAAGGGTGTTAAGACTTATCAGTGGAGCATTACTATTCTCTTTTTTTATAATATTTATATTTAATTAACAATTTGCAAGTGAATGAACGCAAATCCTAGAATATAATAAATAAACAAGCAGAAGAGGAAGAAGAAGCAACGGGAGCAACAACAAAGGCTTATCTTATCTAATAGACGCCTTATGGGGCCACTGCAAATGGCAAGAGGATCTATTATAATAGATGACATAGGTTTATATATAGAACTTACAATACAACAATAGCAAATAAATAAAACAAAAAATCGACAGATTTCTATATTGATTCGATGTGAGTAAGGGTCACATTGAATTTATTTATTATTATTTTCTGAGTTGCTAAGGAAATTGGATTGGATTATTGGAATTTCGTAAGTAAGCGTAAGCGTAAGCAAATATATATTATTTTAGACTAAAGCTGATGTAATATTTAAAGATTTTCAGTAAAATCTTTGCGTACTAAACTAATGAAACCTTCTTTAATTAATTGACATAGAAAGTGCACATATATCTGCATATAGAAAATCTATGTAGAGTAATACTAGACAGATATTTCCACATTAATTTAGAAAGTCTATATAGAATTACTATATATTTCCATATGATTAAAATTATTTTTATTATACGAAATATATTTTAGAAAGTCTATATAGTAATAATATTATATATTATACTATTTTTATTATTATACTAAATATATTTTAGAAAGTCTATATAGTAATATTATCTATTTCCATATGAATCAAAATTTTTGCTAAAAAAATCGAAAGTGATTTTAGGCTTCTGCAAGTTACGCTGCTTAGGAATTGGCGCTTTTAATGAATTAATTGAAATTGAATTTCTTGCAAAAGAAAATTTGCATTATTTAAGCAAAACTATATGCATTAATGAAATTTTTTTTTTTTTTGAAGTTCAAAGCGCAGCTGAATGCATTTATAAAATATATATATTTATTGAGTGAATCAAAACTGATTTAAAATTTGAAAGTCTGTCAATATATTTGCCAATAAAATTCATTTGTTTTGATCAGCTTTATATCTTAACTCAAAATCGAAGAGCAAAGTAAAAGTTAGCAGATTTAAGCCCCAAAAAATATGCAAATATAAACTTGTTTTAAAAGAGATAAACATCTTTATCAAGTTACTTATTGAAATGCTACAAAATATTTCTTTTTGATTTTTTTTTAGCTATTTATATTTAACAAAAAATACAAAATAAATTTTTTTTTAAAGAAATACAATTCATATTCAATTTTATTCTATGCTCAATGCCTCTCTAAATATCTTTTATCATATATCTTTATCTTATATCACATATATCATGTTAATTACGACAGTCTCTATAGACTGCAAGAAAGACTTTAATCAGCCCAGCAATTGATGCTAGCTTTATAAGCGATAAAGATAAAGACAAAGATGAAGATAATGATAAAAAAAAAAAAGTTAGTGTCGCTTTTTTTTTTACACTTTTCACATATTCATTTGACGTCATTAGCTGGCATTGATTGCAACGCGAATGTGTCTCTGTTCTGTGTGGCCTACGTTCACGTCTGGAAGGTCTTTCGATTCTCTCGCCCGTATTATTTGAGAATCGATAATTGCATGTGTTAAACAGTTGTCAAGGGCTGCTCTCACCCCCTCCACGCTGCCCACCTCTTAAGGGGGTACTTTTATTCTCGCTCTTTTTTCTTTTCTTTTCGTTTTTTTTTTTTTTATAACTTTCGCTTTTGCCCTTTCACTTGACGTGGCGATTCGTGTGCCGAGACAATGGACATTATATACATTATATATTTATTTGTTTTCATTCTCATGCAAAGTTGAGCAGTGACAAATATAGAGAGAAAGAGAAAAACTGGGTACATAATATTATTATAGTGTTCGCTTATTTTCGTTTGGCAAATTTTGTCATAATAGCTCGCGGAACTGACCAAACTATGTCAAATTGCAATATAATTATGTTTTTTCTTTTGTTACCCAATTTTAGTTTTGCCAAACAGATTGACAGATGACACGTTAAGTGTCGCTTTTAATGGGGTTTTCTTTTAAACATATTTCATAAATGAAATCAAATGATTTTTTAAGCAAATCTTCAACATTTTACGCAAGGTCATTTGCATTTGTTTAATTTTTTTTTTTTTTTTGTGAATTGCATAAAATGTATGTAAGCAACTAATTATAATAAAAAAAAATATATATGTTTTAATGGCACCTAGTTTAAATCCAAGTTAAGAGTTGGGTTCAGGGCAAAACAAACTTGAATAGCGCCAACTAATTCACACTCTAGTTAATTAAAATGAATGAGTTATATCATCCATTTGATATGGCTGACGATATTATATAGTCATTTATATATAAACTAAGTTAACGAACTGTGAAGCTCTTAAGTTTTTGCATTTGCTTGAAGGACAGAAAGTATAGAAATGTAAACTTGAACTTTGGGTGAATTATATAAGTTATTCATTAATTATTAATAATTAATTATATAAGATTTTAATGAAATAATAAATAATGGAATAATATACATAAACAATTATATATAAGGACAGATAATAATATATTTATACTTTTTATTTTATATATATTTTATACATTATAGATATTATTTTTTATTTATTTATATTTTTTTATATTATTCACAATTAATTATAAAATAAATTTTTGGCTGTCCTAATATTTTTTTTTTGTTCATATTAGAGTTTTTACTGTGATAAATTAGTTTTAATTTTATTTTATGTTCTGCATTTTTAAGGAATATTTCATATTCATATTTTTATTTATATCATATATAAATATAATTTATATTATATTTTAAATTATAAATTATTATATCTGTATTTTAAAATGTAATTAAAATTAACATAAAATATATCACATTTTAATATTTTTCTAATATATAAAATCCTAAATGTATGATAAAGTATTTAAGAAAATATACATTATATATTTTAATATATATAATAAATGTATATATTATTAAATATTATAATTATTTTTAGGGAAAATGTATCTAGAGAAGAGCATAGAGAACTGCTTTGATTTAGTGTTCCTTTGTATTAAATTATAGCTCCATTTGACTCTACTCAAACAGGTTTTCAGCTCTGTCATAAAACTTAGGGCACATACAAAGCTTTATAAATTATATATGATTAGACCAAAATAATTGACCAAACTACGTCAAATGGGTCCTAAAAAAACTGATTTAAAGAGCCAGCTAACTAAGATAAGAAAAACAGAAAACAACTTATATATAAGTGTCTATAAGGTCTGAAAGTAGTTTTCCTTGACTAATTACGTACACTATTTATAAGCCTAAAATTAAGCTGTCAGTTATGTCTTATGCAATTGCATTGCCTTTTATATATATATAAGAGATTCCAGGGCATGGAGATCATGGGTAATAGATCATATAGGAAATTTGCAACATTTTCATTTTCCATTTAAAAGCTCAGCTTAAAGTATCTTCCCCTGCATCATATTTCATTGAAATTTCCTTTTTTCGAGGAGTTCATTGGTCGCATTTACATCGACACTGTACCTCACCTGATTTGCGTTTCTCGCGTTCCGGCACCACCAAGCTTTTGGCGCGTTTGACGCGGAGCGAACGTCGGCGTATGGAGCGCAGAAAGGCTTCGGGCATGCGGGAGAAGCGTTGCGGTGTTTCTGGCGCTTTGGTGCGCTCTGGCAAAAAGAAGTTTTTCACGGCTAACATGATGTTAAGGCCTAACGGTAAACAAGCTGTTGCACTGCTGTTTTCCTGTTGTTGTTGTTGTTATAGTTGTTGTCGTCGTGGGGTATTGCTCGTGTTGGCAATGAAAGCAAAATATTTTCTTCTTTTTAGTTTATTTTGGACTTTGTCAATTGGTATTTATAATTTTGATTTAGTTGTAATCTTTTTGGTTTCACTTTTCTTGCTTATTTGTTTCTTTGCTTTGCACTGTTTGGCAACATTTTGGCAAATTGTTGCCTTTTAACACCTTGTATGGATGACTAATATTTTGTCAGCTTTTGCTTTTATTGCTAATGTTTAGTCACTTTGCATTTTAATTCGGCACAAAATGTATATATTTATATGACTGACGACATCGCTACGCAAAAAGTCGAAAAATTACGCGAGTGCCCTAAAAGCGAAATAGCGAGATACAAACACACAATCGCCGCTACACACGTCTGCTATGCGCGCCTGTCGAGTATGAACTGTTGGGACATTTCTACAGCGGACGCACTCATAGCACAACAGTGGATGCGAGCGGTGGCAGCAACAGCGGTTAACAGTGGTTGCTCTCACAGCGCTATCTGTTAACGGTGAACGACTGCAACAGTGAGAGCACTCCTTACCTGACTGCTTCAAACTTAACAGAGGACAATGTAAGTGGCGCTGAGAGCGTTACACTGAGAGCAGCCACTGTTAAATGTATCTTTGGCTCTCAACTCTAAGCAACAACAATCAACAGACGCTTAGCCTGGCCAACAGCAGCTGGTGGTCTCAGCACGTGCTGTTCACAGCTGCACTTAAATGTGTAAAAAAAAAACGCAGAAGCTGTTTTTTTGCTGCTAAGAGTAGTTTTTTACTTTTCCTCTGCAAGTTAAGCGAACATCCGCTTGCATCTGTAGCGGAAATGCCATTGTCTACCCAACTTATCAAGCTGTTGTAAGTTCGGTTCAGCATTATACATATTGGCCTGATTCACTGCAATGTCAATATCGTTTTTATTTAATTTATCAATTCACAAGAAGAAGAATGCCGCCTTTCACTGACTGATAAGCGCAACAGTCTTAGCAGAGAGCACTGTTAAAATATCCCAACTTGTGGCTGCTAACAGCAAGAGAGAGGAAGTGAAATGGAGAGAGTGGATGCAGCGGAAAATAAAAGTACCATACGGAAATCAAAATGCAATAATAAACATTTGTTGTTGAGCAGAGAGATAGAGAGAGTGAAAGAAAGAGGAGGTAATCATCAGCGGGCTGCTGTGCTGTTAATAATAATGATTATATGTGGCGTGGTTGGATGTTGTTTCCCCCACCTCTAGCGCACTTCCCCGCTCTCACTCCCTTTCCCCCACCGTTCGGGCAGCTGCGGGCAGCGTTGCTTGTTATTGTTTTTAGTTGGGGTTTCGGTTAGTGGGCCGCTTGGGAGCTGCTGTTGCAAATATTCACTTCCTATTGTGCGCGAGAGAGAGAGAGAGAGGCACAATCACGAGTCGAACATGCGGCATTATACGAGATATATTTATTATTATTATGCACACACAATTTGTCGACTATTGTAGCTGTGTTTTTTTTTTCACTTTTTTCTGTTCAATGCGACTTTATGCAATGCTGATATAATTCAGGAAAATATATGCATATGAGATGGAAAATAGTGGAAAATATCGCAGTGATTGAAATCCAATTGGAAAATGAGAGGTAGCTGCTGGGACAGGTGATAAAGTGCGGGCGAGATTTGAGCTTTACAAATTAGTTACGCTAACAATGTAACAGTGATTGTAATATCGCAGAAGGGGGGTAGGGGGTAGGGGTGCTAGAAAGCGGGACTAAATAGCGGAATGTGTAGTAGACTGTTGAGTGTGGGTATATAGATGAAAGAGCTAAATGTATTGTGTAATCAAATAGATTATTCTAGAATAAATCATTATTATTATTATTATATATTAGAATTACAGTAGATATATGCAATATACAGTTATGACATTGCATTGGAGAGATGCCATAATTTTAGCTATGGATCAAAAATATATTTTTTAATGTGAAAACACAACTGTATATAGATATAATTAAAATTTAATTCAATATATTTTCTTTTAACTACATCATAGCTCTACTCTTATGATATATATATGTATATCTACAGCCAATACTATATAGAGTATAGACAAGTATGATATCATTGAATTAAACTCAAGATAACACATTTCTATTTAAATAGTTTAGGCTATAAAAAACTAAGGAATATCTGTGGCATTTAAGTTCATTTAATCTAACCTAGGGCTATATTATTATTGCTAAAATAAAATCTTTTCTATTCTGATAACATTTTCAAAGTTCTACAAGTTATAAAAGTAAATATTGCATTTTAAGTTCAGTTAAAGAACAATACCATTAATGTTAAAGGTAATGTCAAAGTCAACTTTAATGGAGTTCTTTTTACTACATCAGACCTATATATAAACACTTGGGAACTCTCTCGAATTTCAGTTGCGGCTTATCTCAAATCGCATTGCCATAAAAACCTTGAACAATGAGTGAAGCACTCACGACTTTTATAACAAATGCAAATTTTAAGTTCATTGCAGATTAACCAAACAGATTTGTAAATATATATATATAACCTTATATGTATATATTCATATATATATTTCTTCTTTTTCTGCTGTTTTTGGTGACACGTGAACTGCATTATATGGTCGATAATTTGACACGCTCGCAACACTTATCGGGGCCACACGCCGCAGCACCAGACGAAACCATCCCAAAAGCAGGGACACACTTTGCGACTTAATTAGACAAGTATGAGTAAGATGGGGAGAGTGTGAAACGGACAGAGAGAGAAAGAGAGAGAGAGATTGGGGGGAGTAACGAGTAGAAAGTGTGCGCGAAAGGGAAAGCAAGTGACGAACTAATCTTACACGCGATTTTGCAATGGAACTTGAAATTGACGCGTCAGTAGTTCTTTGCTTGGGTTAGCTCTGTAGCCACCCTCTTAACCAGTTAATCGGCAAGTGATCGACTGTATGAAAAATGTATATAAATCACAAATTAATAAATATATTATAATATTATTCATGAATAATTTATTTAATAATGTAATATAATATATATAATATAATATATTAACTAAGATAAACATATAAACGTATATAGAAGTCGTTTATAAATTTATTTATAAGTTCATAATTTAATATAATATTAAATTATTATTATTCAATAAGAAAAACACTTAAACGTTTATAGAAGACGTTTATAAATTGAACGAATTGAATAATAATAATCTATAAATAATATTCTCATATACTCAATTCAAATTTTTATATTGGATTTCAAATAACTTTATATTGTCTTTATCTTTCAAAATAATAATATTGTTTTCATTCATAATTAAAAATTAATAATTTAAAAAAATATTACTTAATATTAATTATAATATATACAAAATTAATTATAAACGTATTATAATATATTAAATTAAAATTTATATATTTAAAATCTTTGAGCAATCTGTCTTTCACACTTTTCCCGCTTTTACTCCAATTACAGGGTATTCAAATCGGGTGCGGCTAACGTTCATTTCTCTTTTTATGGAATTTTAATGGAATTTCTAATCAACCTGCGCTGCGTAGACGTTCAACAGGGCGCGTCGTCTGAATCTAATGCACAACCCACACACACACACACACACACACACACACACAGAGACGAAGGAATTCTTGCCCCGTCCAGAGATTTGTTAGTGACAAATGTTGCACATTGCGAGGGGTTGCAATCGAGTTCCTTTTGGGTGGGTGGTTTGACTCGAAGGAGGTTGCGACACTTTCGCTTTCAATTGAGCTACTTCAGTAGCGACTTTTTTTTTGTTTTGTTTTTTTTCTATTTGCCATTTCCACAGAAATCATCGCGATAAGCGACGGAAAGAAGAAGGAAAAAAAAAACCAAATGAGGTTAATAAAATTTTAAGGGTTAAAAAGCTCAAGTACAGCTGATATAGCAGGACAACGCAAGCCATGCTGCCCCCTACGCTCGAGCTGTGGCTAATTGACTTGAGGGTGCGCTCGTTGACTTTGCACACACCACAAAACCCCCCACCCAACCCCTTGCGCTAGCTGCACCCTTAGCTAATTTTAATTGCAACTCGCATGTGTGTTTATGTATGTGTGTGTGTGTGTGTGTGTGTACTTTACTTTGTATGTTAAACAAATTAGGTTTCCCTTAAGCTTTGGTCATTTAATACTACATGAGGCTAACCATTGCGGAAAGTACGCCCACTCGAATAAATGGAATCGGATGTGAAATTAGGGGGTAGATCCTTGAACTACTGCAGTTTGCTGAAGCAAAAACTTGTTTGGTCCTTTGAGATGCAGCTCTTTAGATGAAAATGAGTCAGGCAAAGCCAGGCTGCAGTAATGAGTATCAAGTCGATGCTTATAGTATATACAAATAAATATTAATATGCTGCTTCGCTTTTATGCAGTTTTACAGCATGTACAATGAATGGACCTGCCTCCATGACAACTGCATTTGCCATTTCTGGCAGCAAGAAAATTGACTTTTGAGCAGCAGTAAGTAGAAATTTCATTGCATACCCGCACGGGGCAAGCATTGGAGAGCTAAAAACCTCGAAACTTACTCAATCATTGAGCTGGGGCTACCAGGTGAACAGAAATGAGTAGCAGGCAACAAAAATGTTAACTAACATAATTATGTTAGATAGAAGTGTAATGGTAGCTAACAGTCTCATCCGTTACTATCCGCTGTTAGGGCCTGCAGCTTTAAAAGCTTTACAGCTTCCAATACGCATAGTTTGGCTATTTCAAATGCGGTTTTGACAAGATACACCTTTTTGGAAACGTGCAATTCTATACTAATAACTAAAAATGCTACAAAAACTCTAAAAAATCAAGTATAGCTGCAAATCATCAAAAATTGCTGAGTATATTTTTGACTATTTAGGTTCATTAGGACTATATCTATGGCTTGATGTAACCAAGGGGCGTGGCATGTGTGCATTTTTTCATAGTTTTTGGCATAATTGTTGTGAGTTTGTTTTGTTTTTGCGTATATGCTTAACAGGAATATATCTTTGATATGGACTAAACAAAGATATATAGGTCAACTGAAAACCAGATGGGCTTGATCATATGTGAATATTGAGCTCATGTTGAATATAGCTGAATTAATGTATATATATATATTAATGTATGATAAAATATGAATCAATGTATATTCTACATAAAATCAGAAATTATATTATATAAATATATTTGAATCAATAATCTAGCAGCATAAACCTAATTTATTTGATTTTAATAAACCTAAAAACTAACTGCTGATGGCAGCTGAAAGTAAACTTAAATATTTCACGAACATATCCCTGCGCTTGTTGACTTTCAACACCACCCCCAACCCTTAACTGCACCCTTAGCAAAATTTAATTGCAAATTGTGTATGTGTGTATATTTGTGTTATAAACAAATTAGGTTTCCCTTGAGCTTAGGTCATTTAATATTAGATGAGGTTAACCGCCACATAAGGCAACCACCCAAAAACCACCCGCCCATTCTCAATGTCACTTGATACTTTTCGGTGCGAACCAAACCCAACAATCGCCCCTCGCTCATATTTGCTACTGTTGCGCAAATATTTGCGAGCTTTATTAGTTCATTATGCGAGCATTTTATACACTCGAAGCGACGTCTCAATTTATCTCTTTCGGACCACAGGCAATTCGTCATATTTCTTTTTTATTTTCGCTGGGCACTGAGTGAGAATCTGGAATTTCTGACTAGACACACACACACACACACACACATTTGATTTAGTTGCTGTCAAGCGGAAATCGAGGAGGGGGTTGCGGGTAAGGGCAATGGTAGTGGTAAGGTCTAAGCGGAAGCAGCGCTTCATTTGCATTAGGCGAACAAGTAGAGAAAGTCTAAGCACACATCTGTTTACACGGGCTGCCATGTAGAATATATTTTCACAATGATCATTCAAGTATTTGGCACAGCAGATGATTCACAAGATATTCCAAAATCACACAATAAAAAAAAAAAATGATTATGCGTAAGTTATTTATAACTGTGAGCAGAGACTCGACTCAGTGCTTCAATAAATTTGTATTACTCTCTTTACAGCTATAACATGAATTCAATTGAGGAACTGAAGCACATATGCATGCATATGCCATTAAGTTTATTTTGAGAATTAGAAACTGGAATAATACTGTATAAATAAAAATTTAATTCTGAAATGTTGGCATACAAAATTCCTGAATTAAGAAAAAATGTATAACTTTATTCAACATTGCAAAAATCTTAAAGTAAGATTGCTCCAGTTGAGACTACCCGACTGCGAGATACTGCAAAAGAATTCGTCATACTTTTACAAAGAAATTTCTATCTTTATTTTCAAAAATTTCGTATTATGCATAATTATTTTATTTGAATACTAAGAAAATATATAAATTTCTTGTCTTTTACAAGATTTATGTATTTTACTTTTTTTTTATGTAAAGTAAATGGAAAATGTAGATATTTACTAGATATCTCAACAATTTCCCATCACAAATAATCTTGCTAAATAGATCATTGGCCACGGTCTTAGTTCATATTGTATATTGGAAGCTTTAGGAATTTTGTACCTTATATAAAAATACATTTTTATTCACATTTAAATTTTTATTCCATGGCACACAAATAAAAATTACTAAAAATTTTAAGAAGTAGAAATTAAATTCACGTTATAAGAAAAATCATATTTATTTTAAACTCTATAGGACTTAAACCTAATTGCTGCATTAAATTATTAATTTTTGACTAAATATCTTGACTAATACTCACACACATAAGTCTTCACTCTACTGAACCCTAACATATCACATCTCATTCTTCCACACCTCAAGCAAATATTCAGAGTATCTGAATATTCGCAACATTCGCACACTGGAAACTCAATTCGATTCGTTTCGCTTTATTGCAACGGCTCAAATTGGTTAATTTAATATTCATAATTTTGTAATTTGCAGTTGACAATTGAAAAGTCAAAGTTGCATTTAATTCAATATTCATAATATATTCATATTCATATTCACAATCGCACTCACATTGAGATTCAGATTCGACTTCAGCCTCACCCCAAAATCTGGTAATTACAAGCGCATTAGTTCTCACGGCCAAATGCGCTTAGCGTTGTTCGAGCTAACCCTTTGAACCCGCTGCCATAAGCAATAATTAATAATTCATAATTTGCAAAAAAAAAAAAAAATTAGCGAAACTTCAATTGTGATGGGCCTAAGAAATTCATAAAATATTACGCCCGACTTCAGCTATGCGCCAATTTGTTGTAATGAAGCGTGAAACGCTTCAAGAAACATGGCAAAAAAAAAAAAAAAGAAATGAACTTAAAATCCATGAAATTGGAAAGCAGCTAGATAGAGGAGAAGGAAGGTCAGAGGCAGAGAGGGGAAGAGAGAAATAAGCAAAGACAAGGAATGCGCAACAATGCGATTTGACATAATTATTAGAGTTACGAGCCAAAGGAGCGCTGGGCAAACGAAAATCCCTGTCGGAAAATTATTCAGTGTGGCTGAATGTACGCTGGATAAATCAACTTATGAATACCCTAGAAAAAAAAAACTAGACACTAAATGAGGTATATGAATGGATAAAAATGTAATATATGATTAGATGAATATAATCAGAAAAATTGTTAAATTCACAGAGTCTCCATGAGCCAAATCAATTTATGAATACCCTATAAAAAATTTGAATTTGCTCTGCAAAGTGGATAAAGCTAGAAAGAAAATGAGCTGACAACTTTGGTTAAGATAATATAATAAATGACGACATTGTCTGTACGCTAGCTAAATCTACTTATGAATACCCTGCAGATCAGTGAATAAATATATTGATTATACTATATGAAAAGAGTAGCAATTGTTATAGTTCATTATGATATAAAATGATTACCAAATAGTGCGAATTTTAATCCTTGACCATTTGATCGTTTGCTGACAAATTATTTTTGATCAATGCAAGAATCCCAACGAAAATAGATTTCGAAATAAAAATAATAATATTTAATTTATGTAAACAATTTTACTACTAGCTTAACATACCCTGAACGCAAAGTTCATTAGAGCTTGTTCTATCTGTGTGATTAGCTAAAAACTAATATTATTAAAAAAATATAAGCTAATATAATCTTCATCTTACAGCACAGAAAAAATTTTTATAAAAAATAAATAAATAAAAATAATAATTACAAAAAATTAATTAAAAATAATTAAAAAAAAAATAAATAGATAAATAAATAAAAAATAATTGAAAAAATTAATAAATAATAATTGAAAAAAAATAAAAATTAAAAATAAATAAAAAAAAATTATTTAAAAACTGTTCAAATATGTATGTAAGCACCGCTGAATTTCTATCTTTTTTGCTAACATTACGCTGCAGCGTACATTCGTATGTATATTTTAGTCTCTAATAAACCTCTGAATCGAATAAAAAAAAATTACTCAACATTTTTTTTTTATGTCCATGAGTATTGTGAATCAAAATAATTTTAAGCTGAGTTTGCATCTTCATAAATTTAGCAGCATAAAATTTCTAAATTTTTTAAGAAAATACCAAGTTTATATCAAAACCAAAAACAGTCTCAAGAAACTTGGGATTCATCAAGAGTTAATCGAATTTCATATTATAAATGCTCCAAGACACACACAAATAAAATAAATTAAAATTGAATACTTTTCTGCACTGCAAAACCTTAAAATTTATATAAAATATATGAGTTATCGTATCGCATGGCCACAGGGTATATCTAGCTCTACTACCTTTACTCACGCACTGCTTCGCCTGCACTTTGCACTTTCAACGCAAATTGAGTTGATTAATTGAAATGTGTTGAGGCAAACACAGGCAGCAGCAGCAGCAGCAGCAGCTGGCGCAGTAAAAATGGGGGCAGAGGGCGCAGCTCTGGCTGCTCGCAATTGCGTGGCCAAAGGGCAAAATTGCAGACGGCATAAAATCAATAATTTTAATGGGTCCCGCTCCCCAATGCGCTCAGCTGACAATTTATGTATATCTGCTTGGGTCTGTCTGCTTGTCAATGCAAATATGTTAAGTACGGAACCCAAAAAAAAAAAAAAATGAGGTGGAGTATCGCTCCAGCACTTTGACTCCCACTCCCACTCCCGCTCTCACTCTCACTCCCCAAAACTCTCATCTCTTTCTCGTGCTCTCTGTGTGTGACAGGTCCCAAAGCTGGAGCTTCACTTTGTTGGGGAGCCGCAAGCGAGTTTTGGCACAGCAGTCAAATTGGATTTAATTTTCAAAAGAGCCTACAAAACATCTAAATTGAAGCCATCTCGAGGGAGTTCGAAACACGAATACCCTAACATAGCTTAAATGAGCATGAAAATTGTGCATGCAAATTAATTTTGCACATTTTAATATTAGAAGAGAATCTGCCACTTCAGCTAGTCAATAATTTATGACAATTTCGAGATTAGCGAGCGAAAACTAAACAAGAAGCAGAATTTTATATTAATGAAGTTGTAGTGGAGAGAGTTTGCCTCTTAAGATAGAGAAGGGTTAAGCTGGGAGAAATTTTAGATATTCATGTTTATGCTTGTGTTTAATTTATAATTTAATAAGAATTATGCAGTCCAATAAAAATGTATAAAAATTTAGTAAACAAAAATTAGCTTATGCTATGCCCAGCTGAGACGCTTTTAATAGATTTCTAAGTGAAACAAAAATTAAATCTTTAAACATACAAAAGTTATTTTAGCAAAATAAAAATTTGTTTCTCTCCATTCGAGTCCATAAATTTTTATGATATAAGTTTATTTTTCTCTTACACTTATAATAAAAAGTCTTAAATATGTGAAAAACGTCTTATTGATTCTTATTTACTTCTTGGGTTATTCAATTCTTTGGCGTGTGCAATTTATTAAAAAATAAAAAATCTCTATAAATAATAATCAAAGAATGTATGTTAATTAATATACTATGCTAAGACAACAACAATAGCACCATGATGCAAATTTTTTTTATAGAAAAATTAATTAACAATTGTGTTAACGAAAAAAATGTGCAATAAATATATTTGGAATATATTATGTATGCATATAAATTAACAGAATATTATTTATTGCTAATTGAGAATTTATATATATATATATATGACATGTTAAAATTTGTTTATTGCTAATTGAGAATTTTTATATGTATATATGATATATTAAAAAATTATTTATTACCAATTCTTAGAGTTATTTATTTATACCGCAGCGAAAAGAATTATTGCAGCACACTGAAATATAGTCTTTAAAAAATACTTAGCTTGTTTTAAATTCCACTAAAAAAAGAAGCAAAAATAAAATATAAAAAATTATAAATCTTTAAACTATTTCAAAATATCTATAATATATTTATCATTCAGAATTAATTAACATTTTAATGGCTATTCAATAAATTTATTAATAATATTTATGGTGACTATCAAAATCAACTTTGAGATGCTTTTCAAGTGGTAATAATAATATAATATTATATAATTAATACGGCAATTGTTCAGTAGCTATCAGCTAGCACTGGCTGCTCAAATAACGCACACTTCAATAACAAATAAAATCAAGCAGTTCGAACCCGGAACTTTGCTGCTCAAGCACTAGAGATAGCGCACTCAACGATGACTGCACTTGGTTAAACACAATAAAAGAAATCATTCAATATGTTGAAGTAGGTATAAGTATATATGATAAGTTTATGTAGAGGAAGGTGTGTGACAGTTGTGTGTCTTTATATGTTTATATAGGAGAAGCTAAAATGATATAAAGTAATATGAATACTTATAACAAGACATATATGTAAATGGAACATATTAAATAATATTTAATATATGAAACACTTAGGAAGAAATTTTTAGTAAATTTCAATATTTTTATATGTTATATGAAATGATTGGCGCATATAAAAAATTACATTTAGAAGAAATCATATGAAAGATAAATTAAACACAAAATTTAATTTAAGGTTTTATAAAAAAAAAAAATTACAAAAATAATACTTCTAAAAAATTAGTAAATTATTTAATTGAATATTAAATTTAAAAATAATTAAAATATTAAATTTTAAAATAAAAATGTTAAGTTTAATATACAAAAATTGCAAATTAAAAAAATAATAATAATTCAAAAAAAAGCAAGAATACATTTAATAAAAAAAAAATTAAACAAAAAAACTATTATTAAAATAAATTAAATATTTATATTTAGAGTAAAAAAAATTGTATAAAACGTTTTATTTAATTAGAAGACCTAATAATTTTAAATGTTTACCCAACTAAATATTTTATATTTAATTCGAATAAATAAATAAATATCAAATATAAATATCTATATAAATATCAATAGAAAAATATATCAAATAATGAATCATAATATATGTATGTACATAAATATATGCACATAAATGTATATGTACATATAGATATATAAGAAAAGAGGATATATATAACAGATATCATATGAATCATCAGTATTGATATTTAATATTTGTATAAAAGAATTCATAGCAAATATCAATATATATGTACGTTTATCTATATGTAACAGAAATCACATGATACATTTAAAGCAACTTGAGTAATATAAAGAAAGTATTCTTTGCAAACAAATGCCAAAATTTTATAAAACACGTCAATTCTAGGGTATATACAGTCAACTTTTTCCTTCCCCTCCCACGCCAAGTGACGTTAAATGTAATTTTCTTTTAGCTGACGGCGACGCAAGCAATTCGAAAAGAAAATATAAACATATAGAAAATTATATATATACCAAAAAAATATATGTATTTATAATAATTATGACGAGTATTTTTCTTTCTTTTTTTTTCGTGAAACAATTAAATGATATGGTTGTATGGGTTGCTCTATAAGGCAGCTCCACTTCACTCACACTCACACATAGTCGAACGTAAATCCAAGAGCACAGCTGACGCAAATGCACAGAGTGTGAGACGGCGGGAGCCAGGGGGGGATCTAGAGGTTTTAGCTATAAATTGCTACAGGGTCGGTCAGCGGGTGAGGGAAAATATAAATTCGGGCTACTATTTATTTGTGTGTGTGTTGTGTTTATTTCTTTTGCAGTGCCTAAATAACATCGAGCAATTGTTGCGTTACAACAAATATTTCAAATTATATGGCCAATGGAAAATGCTTTATGCGAATGGATTGAGGTCGGGATTTGAAAACAATTATGGCATTATGCAATATGCGTCAAGTGACATATCATATGTTGAGCTTTGCTATAATTAGATGCCATAACTCACAGACTCGATAATTGAGAACTGCAAACAGAGCCAATTGCAATTATGAATATTCAATTGAAAGCTGATCTACCAATAATACCCGATACTATAAAATTTTTCTTGTTTTTTCCGTGACACAGAGACTATTGATGTCATTTCAATAGGTAGATAGATATTTTATATATATAGCAGATATCGATTACGTATAGCATGCGCGTGCAATGTAGTTGAGCTATATAATGTATAAAGTTTGTATTCTTAGCTATAAAAATACATTACTTTCATTTTTTTTCTTTCAGCTGCAAATTGATCTACATATAAAATTGTATATATTATAATTATAGCTAATGCTATTATTTTTTTTACCTTCAGTTGCTCAAAAGTTCATCTACAAAAAATTAATATCATTTTAATAATTTATTCTATAAGATTTTAACTCTCTTTGCTAGCTTCATTTTTTTTTTTTTTGCTTTAATAAATTCTATGCTTGCTGAGCTCATAAAAGGTAAGATGAGATTGGAACATTTCAACAAAAATCATTGTAATATGACTTTAGGTATTCGAAATGTTCAAATTGACTAAAATTGACTGGATCATATGAATTTATGCATTTGTGAGACATAAAACCCAAAAGCAGAGGTCAAATAAGTTCATGCATTTGAAATTTATGAAAAGTATATTGATTGCATATAATCTGTAGCTGAAAGTTTAAGTTCCTTACTCCTTATACAAGTGGAGAGGCTCGATGAATTAATAGTAATAATTATAATTTATTAAGAATCATTAATTAATTTATTATAATTAATAGACATTTAAGTCAGCTACACTAATGACTTTCACATTTTGTGAACAATTTAGAATTTCGTAATTGTAATTCATAATTTGGAAAATCTAGCAATTTCTTTAGCTCGATATATTCATATAATATTTAATTATATATTTATTTATTTGTGACTATCTAATTTATGATCTTTAAAGTAGCTCTTATCATTTATTCAGTTTTGGCACGTGTGTCAAAATTATTTCAATACTCGATACAAAATTAATTTTGTGATCTTATTGAGTTCGCTCTTCGATATCATCTTTGTCTCTTTAATCACCGAGTAGCATTATCTTCATATGTGCCTTTTCAGTTTCAAAAAAACAGAACAAGAATAAGAATCAAGTCAACTCAAAGAGAGCCAATACAGTGACTGTTGTATGTATGTTGCTGCTATTGGAAAAGTGAGAGTAGAGCAATAGGCATATATTATAGACAATTCAAAGCGCGCTTGTATTTTTGAGAAGTTCTGTTCACCTACTTCAAACAAATATGAAACACACTCAAACAGTCTACAGCTGAGTCATATACTAAGGCAGACTGAGTTAAGCACTCAGTCAGCCTAACTTTAGTTTATCTCTCATACTCTGCGCTGTCTTATACTAAACTCTATCAACTCGCTCGGCAATTTGGTTTAGTTGCTCTCATTCACATACGGCACACTCTGGCCACCCCACGGCTTTCACCTTTCACTCAACAAATTTCGGCAGCGTCTAACTTGTAATTAATATTTCAAATATATATATATGTGTGTATGTGTGTTTTTTTTAGGGATGATATGGTATAGGGTCGGCGCACGCTCGAGTAATTTTTCTTTAGCACGCAAGGTCAGAGTTCAAATTAGAAATAACTAGCTAAAGGTAACAATTTTACTTTTTTTCTTCATGGTTTTCTTTTTTTTTCTTTTCGGCTAAAAAAAAGGCACATAAAATAAAAATGTACGAAAATTTCTTGAACGGGGTGTAACTGCAAATCTTCTCAATTTATTGGGGTCTTTTTTTTCATTATTTTTTGCCTAAATGGCGTGCAAAATGTAATATTGTCGAATGAAAATCATTTTGACATTTTAACATTTTGTTGCGAATTTTCTTTAGTTTTTTTTTTTTTTCTTTTATGCGCTGTTGTGCCTACTCGTGTGACGGTTTTATGATCGCATTACGTGAAGATTAAGAGCAAAGCCAAACGCAATGTTCCCAGTGCATTTGATGCGCCCATCAAAAATAAAAAATAAAAATTTTTAAAACCAGTCAGATCATTTCGTTTGGAATTTATGTAAGTGCAAGTTTATGGCATGTTCAATTTGCTGTGCCGAATCAGAAATTAATGGAAGAGTGAGCCAAAAAAAATGTGAGAAGAGAAGAAAGAGTTATATTGCCAAAACGTATAACTGATATAATAAAGTGAGACTAGAGCAAAGTCCAGAAAGCTGTTGGAATTGAAGGTAATTTAAGAAGAGACTGAAATTAAGAGAGAGTGAGCGAGAGAGAGAAAGAGAGATAGAGAGCTCATGTGTAGCGAAGTAACTTTGTAGATGTGAAATTGAAGAGAGAGAGAAAGAGAGAGAGAAAGAGAGAGAGATGACGTTAGACATAAACATATAGCGTATGACCTATTACTTAAGACCTTAGAGCTCATTTAGAAAAGAGACAGAAAGAGAAACACAAGAAAGAGGGCCATTAGGTGAAGTAAAAAGATTCGAAACAAGATTCCTGTAGAAAATGAACTTTAACTTGACGATCTAGAGACAGAGAGCATGAAGGCATGAAGTGTAAAAAGTCTTAAAGATGCATGAAATTAATTTATCTTTAGATTAGATACAGCTTACGAAGAGGGCAATGAAATAAAGTTGAGAGACAAGACAATTCATATAGCAAATAATTTGCCAAAAAGTATAACTGATGGAATAAGGAATAAAGAAAAATAAAAGCTGCTGAATGTATAAGAAACCTGAAAAGGGGCCAGAAGGGAAGTAAAACCTGGGAAAATAGACAGAAAGTGAGTGAAAACTGGGAGAGAGCCATGAGGGCAAGTGAAATTGAAATTAGCGAAGATTTCTGAGCTTTGACATGAGAACTTTAAAGAGAGAAGATTCCCATAAAGATTTCCATGAGTAGCAAATGAGCTGTGAGCTTAGACTTTAAGGCAGTTTATGAAAAGAGAAGTGAGAAGATATCAATATGAAATTGTTAAGGCAGAAGATCTCCAAAAGCAGCTTATGAAATGACCAATTAGCTAAAGTCAAATAATTAGCATATATGTATGAACATATATGCATGTATATAGCTTTGACTTAGTTCTCTTCGCTCTCCAGTCTTACATGAATTCAACTAACTATGCTCAGCTAAAGCATTTATAGGGGTCACTCAGCAAGGCGCTGCTAGTTGAAGCTCTG
Organism: Drosophila stalkeri; assembly: GCA_035047405.1. Taxonomy (NCBI): domain Eukaryota; kingdom Metazoa; phylum Arthropoda; class Insecta; order Diptera; family Drosophilidae; genus Drosophila; species Drosophila stalkeri. The sequence goes on from JAWNPR010000039.1 coordinate 21,660,283, forward strand.
CTGTAGCTGTGTATATCTAAGCAACCCATAAAGGTTTACCTACATATTATATAAGAGCTTAGACGATCAGTATTAAGAGTAAATATGTACATATGTATAACATATTAAAAAACAAGATAAAGAGATTTGTATGTAGATTAAATTGTCTTACAACAAAAATTAATAACAATAAAAATAATAATAATGATAATAATAATAATAATAATAATAATAATAATAATAATAATAATAATAATAATAATAATAATAATAATAATAATTATAATAATGCTAATAATAATAATAATAATAATAATAATAAAAATAATGATAATAATGATAATAATTTGAATAAGATGTGCAATAGAATTTTCTCAATAAAATATATTGATTTGACTCATCCCAAGTTTTCCTAAATTCAATACAGCTTCTAAAGTTCTAACATTTATAAGTAATGCACATTGCAATAAATCAAAAATGTATTTACCTCAATCATTCATAAGCAATTCATAAATTACATAATCTTTAATTGTAATTAATAAAACACTAAACTTGGCTAATATTCATATGCCTCAAGCTGACAAATCTTATGTGTTCAGTCTTGAGTCATATCGCTTGACAATGATATCAGCAATTAAGCTATGCATTAATTAAATGTACAAATTATATTGCAAACTATATATATATATATATATATATATATATATATATATATATATATATAAATATAACTATATAGTATACATACTGAGTCACTTGATGAGCACAACTTGTGTCTGAGTAAACATTCGATGCAATCATGCTTACCTGCAAAAAAATAAGAAGAGAAAGGTAAAAAATCAACTCATTTCAAATAAATAAGAAGAGGGCAAAAAATGAGCAAAACTTTTAACGGGAAAATTTCGTAATATTAATAGAGCACATCAATCGCCTCTCTAAAGATTCTTTAATTAATGACATAAAAAAATTTCCGGACCTAAATCAACAAACGAAAATTGCAAACAAATTGCAAAATTTGCTTCAAATGAAATGAATATTTCAATTTCTGTTCCTTTATTTTTTGTTTTTTTTTTTTTTTCTGACTAAAAATCAATCAATGGATCGTACCTAAGGTAACTCAGCTCAGCCTGGCGGCATATTTCAATGTCAAGTTAGAGCTAGATGTGCGGATATGGACGACATTAATCTTGTGGCCAGCTCTAGGATTTTACGCAAGACTAACGCATTTGATAGCCGGCCATAGCTACCCCAGCGATAAGAAAAGAAGAGAGCGAGAGAGAGAGAGAGAGAGATACGGAGTATGAGAGAAAGGCAAATTTTCTAACGAACATGTGACGCGTGTCCTGTGCGCATTCTAATTATGGTTTTCGGTTTACATTTCAAAGACAAATCGCCAGAAATTAAATAATTATATTTGAGCCAGCAAAATTTTGATCCACCCCCAGAAAAACGCACACACAAAAAAAAAAAAGGCATAATTAAAATAATTGAAATTGAAATGCTACCAGCAATGAAAAAAAGGACAATTAAACAATCAAATTTATACGGGAAAAGGAAGCTTCTGTTCTGTTTCGTATTCAGGACAGTTCGTGCTGCAGGACAATAGATGTCTGTCACTCAGATAAGCCAGCCCCGACAAAACGGGTTGCCCACTGTATTAACCGATTGATGGACAACCCCCGCGCGCGTATTTAACATAGCTAGGGTATAGAGAAGAGTATATGAGCTTATATATGTAGAATGTAGTGATTGGAGAAGGGATAATGTTGATTAATAATCAATATAAAAGTGAGAGAGTCTGTGCTCTTAGCCGAGTGCTTACAATATAAAATACTTTATTTTTGTATATTTAATATATATTTTTTTAAATATATTTTTTTTAAATATATTTTTTTTAAATAAATTTTTTTTAAATATATTTTTTAAAATATATTTCAATAACTATATATAGATATTTCATATAATTTTTGTAAGCATTAAAAACTCATAAATATTTCTCTTTTTTGAGTGTTTACCATATACATTACTTTATTTTTCAGTATTTAAAATACTTGTATTATTAGTGTTAATAATGTATATATTTTAATATTTTTATTTAATATATTTTATTAAATATATTTGAATTTTTTTTATATAATTTTCGGATTGAATGCAATATTTGTGCTCTTTTTTATGCTTAAAATACCAAATTATTTTTATATATTTAAAATATTTATATTATTAGTGTTAATAATGTATACATTTTAATATTTATTTTAATACATTTTTTATAAATTATTTGTATAAGCATTTAGAATTCAATAATTTTGCTCTTTTTTGAATGTTTACAATATAAATTTTATATTTAAAATATTTTTATTATTAGTAAAAATAATGTATATATTTTAATAAATTTTATATAACTTTTATTTATGAAATATTTTAGAATTTTTTTAAGCATTCGGAGTTCAATAAATATCCGTCCGCGCTCTCACTCTCTTTCTCTCTCTCTCTCTCTTTCACACACTCTCTCTCGCTTTCTCTCTATTCCTTTCTCTGTCTCAACTCTCTTATATGCCTCATCCCACTCCACATTCAGTCACAAGCGCATTCAAACTTCGTCTAGGCAAACTCTTTAACAATTGTCGTTGAGTTTTTGATTTGCTTGATGGATGCACAATGTCATGTCCTGCAGCAGAACGTCGCTCACTTCATTAGCGTTCATTTAGGTGTATGAAAAAAAAAAACACAAATAATATGCCACTGACTGCAGCAGGCGCTCGAATTGCTCAAGTGTGCTCATTAGTGGGCAGAGTGAATGTGAGAGACATAGGGATGGGGTAGCTAGGGTGGCAGCCAGGCTTTAGAATTAGAGCTGTCGAAAGGGGTTGTCCAACTGTTATCTGCCTCACATTTGCACACACACACACACACACATCACATTAGGAATGCAGCGCGCGTTTCGCTGCTGCGCCTGCGGCTGGGATCAATGTGGACCAAAGCCGGTAGCCCAACATCTGATTATAATACAAAGCTCATATCTAGATGTTATGAAATTTTAGATAAAGAAAACAAAAAAAAAAGCAGAAAACCATTTAGCGGCCTGCTATAAACATCAATACAGGATCCCAGCGTCCAGTTCCACTTTTGCATTTTTCCACTTTTCCAAATTTCCATTTGGCAGTCGAGTTTGCATAGACAGCACCTACTTCAAAATGTTTAGGTTGGGCTGGCTGCGCTTGGACCTGAATGGAGGATGCTTACACGTGGGCTTGTCAAATACTCTATACATCAATGTGAATGGGGTGGTTTTGTGATATTGGAAATATGGGGAAGTTGGCTTATTGTAAATATCTATGAAATGCGAGTTGATTATTAATTCTATTGGCATATTAAATTTACTTTTAGAAATAGATTTTTTCATAATTTTTTTTTATAATAAAATATTGCATAAATAGCTCTTTTAATAAGAAAATTTTTCAATACTTTGTTATTTTTTATTTATTTATTTTATAATTTTATATATATTATATTTTAACTTTTTATTTTTTTTTTATTTACTATTTTAGTTTCTTTATTTTTATTTTAGTTTTTAATTTTGTATATTTTTATTTTTATATTAAATTTTCATTTCCGTATTATTTTTAATTTTATTTATTATGATCATAAATTCTATTGACATAATAAATTTACATTTAGAAGTAGATTTTTTTATAATTTTTTTTATAATAAAAGATTGCATAAATAGTTCTTTTAATAACAAAATTTTTCAATACTTTGTTATTTTTTATTTATTTATTTTTTAATTTTATATATATTATATTTTTACTTTTTAATTTTTTTTTTTTAAATTTATATTTATATTTTAGTTTATTTACTTTTTATTTTAGTTTTTAAACTTTATATTTTTTTTTTTTATATTAAATTTTTATTTTCCATATTATTTTTAATTTTATTTTGTTTGTTTTCTATTTTGCTTTTATTTTATTTTATATTTTTTTTTCTATTTTATTTTGTATTTTTTCTGTTTTATTTTTATTTCATTTTATATATTCTTTTACTTAATTTTTTTTTAATTTTGTATATTTTCTATTATTTCAATTTTACATATTTTTATTTTCCACTTAAAATTTTTCATCTTGGCATTACTTACATCTCTTCTTAGCTTACACAAAAGTTGAATACTTTTAATATTTATGATGTCATGGTTTCACTAAGTCTTAAATATGTGCTCTAAGCTCTTAAAATTACAAAATAATTATTAAATAAATTATTAAAAATTACAAAATTATGTTAAGCCAAGCAAAAGTTTAGCTTCTGTATTAAGTTTCCGATTTTATAATAAAAACATATGCATATGTCATAGTGACAACTCTACAGGGTATCTGGCAGCCTTGCCCACTCAATTACAGCGCACTTACATGCTTTTTTTTGGCTACTTGTAAATGGGAACAGCAAGAGCAACAGCAGCAGCAGCTGCTGGGATTAAAGCAGCGCCTAAACAAGAGTTGCTCATGTGTGTTTATGTGTGTGTGCGTGAAAGTGATGAAAAAAGTTGTTAGATATCATGGGTTAGCTCATGTTTTGGTTATTACAGCTGCCGCTGACCAAAGACCCAACAAGAGAGATAGAGAGAGAGAGAAAGAGGGAGATAGACCCATAGAGTCCATGGTGTAGTCAACTGTAGTCAAATGGGAAAGTAAAAACATGCGTTATGCAAACTAATTGATGCTTCGCTTGGCAGAAGTGAGCGATATGTTATCGGGGGCGAAGTGTATTATAACTGTACCACATATATATCCATATATGAGTGTATGTGTGTGTGTGTGTATATAAGTGTGTCAGCATTTTTGATAGGCATGCTTATTACATCATGCATGCACAATGGCTTATGCTTAAGTATCATAATGGACTTGTATGTGCTTAAGCTAATGGGATAGCAACGGATTAAACTGGGATAGTTTAGGAATAAAAGACAGTAGATCTAAATAGAATATGCCTTTTGAATGTGGAAACAGAGTTAGTAATAGGTTTATATGAGCTGAGCTGGGAAACAAATAGATTTTAGAAATATGTCTTTTAGCAAAAAAAATAAATATATTGATTGAGTTCAAAATCATTGGGTTAATATAATAAATATTTCAAATTCGGTAAAACTTAAAATAAAATAATATAAGTTTTTTGTTTGTAATAGCCAAGATAAGTAATATAATAAATTTCGTTAAGGCATCAAATTAATTATTTGATTTTTAACTCATTTTTTTTTTATTTATTTATTTTGATGTTATGTTGTTATTTATTTATTTATATATAAACATATATTTTTTTTATTTAATTTTTTATATTTTTATCTATTTTCTTTTTTAATAATCTAAGTTAAATAGAAATAATTTAAGCACAACTTAGACTTTTTTGGAATAGTAAAGAAATACATGTGAGAAGTTGACTATTTGTAATTCATAACAACTAATTTCAGCTAAATATACATATTATATGTATCATAAAAATTTAATGTCAAATCAGGCAAATTATAAAATATTCAACTCAGTTTTTTTTTTTCATCTTTTCTTTATATAAATATATTATATTACATATATTAAATATTTGTATATTATTATACAAAAGAAGCTCAGAGACTTTCTAATAAATATATATTTATAAAAAAAAAAAAAAAAAAAAAAAAAAAAACTGAACAGTATCTCTATACAACTGTCCCACTCCAAACTAGGCCTCAACCTAATGAACTCTAATGATACCAAATAACAGCCGAGAAAAACACTCTGCATTTTCGAGTGCAGCATTTGCTTGGCTCTCCATTTAGAGCAAATAACTTCTACGATATATCTATATTTGGCCGACTCTAATGAACAGATTGACAAATGACATTAGGTCTGATGACTATTAAAGGCAGCCGCCGTTGTCCTCGCTGCTGCCACTCAACGGTCAGTCTCTGAGATCAATCAATCAAACAGGGGTGGCAAATGCTACCCCCTCAAGCGCTGGACCATGGACCCTATTACAAATATTACAAGCTCAAAGCTTAAAAAGTCGACTACAACAGCGATAAATAAAAAACGATGAAAACAGAAAACAAGGATTTTTTGACCGTTGGTCAAGCGGCGAGCGGCGAGCAGCGAGTAGAATTGGGGTGGGGGTTAGCTATTGCAGTGCAGCAACCCTTAAAGCGCGAGTCCATTTAAACTGTCCGCGCCTGCGCGTCGCTTACAGCGCGCAAAAATCCTGCCACAGGATATGCAATGAGCGAGGGGGGTTCATTAAAATGCGAGCTGTAATGAGCAGCAATGCAGTCTAATGAAATTAAAGTGAACACGCGACACACACAAACACACACATACGAAGGGAGACTGCCCGCTGCTTGAGCATGTGCATTCAAACAACCCGCAGCCCCCGCCTCTGTCGTCGCCCTACGCCATGCTGCAACGGCTCGTGCGTCAAGTGCCGCGCTATTTCTGCTGCACCTTGACTTTTATATTATATTAATTTTTTCCCTATTTTTCGTATTTTTTTTTTGCATGGCCCGCATAATTGGCAAAGCTGTTCCAGTAAATGGAAAAAAAGTGCACTCATTAGTTCGAGTTTGTTTAATGCGCGAGCCTCAAAACACACACACACAAAAGAACGTGACGAACTATGCAAAATATATGCAGGGTAGACGATTCTGCTACACTAGCTGATATCCTAGACATAAATGTAACAGTAAATTAATGTATATATGAATTGACTTCAATATGAATAGCAATTGTTTAGAGAGAGGAAAGAGAGCGGCGAGAGCATAAAGCAAGACTGAGCAAGGTTTATGCAGGCAATGCTTGACCTAGCAAATATTCTACTTTAATTGAGAACATAAAGAGCAGACGCAAGCTACTCTAAAGCAGTAAGCCTATATGATATATAGAGTCTTTTCAATTTTAAGAGTCACTCAAAACAGCAAAGCAAAGCTTCTACAATTTTGAGGCACTCATAATCAAAGCAGCATACAAATATAAAAAAAAAAAAAAAACATTATAAGAATATTTTGTTAATATATTTTTAATATATCATATTTGTATGCTGCTTTGATTAAGAGTGCCTCAAATTGTATAATAATAATACTAACAATTATGTAAAATGCAAGTTCATAGTTTACTCAGGAATTTATTAACAAAATTGCATATCAATTTGCAGAACTCTGCAGTCAAGTTTTCAAGCTGAAAGAGTTATTGGAGTTAATTGTGTTTAAAGAGTAAATATCAATAATAATATCAATTTAAATACTATATGCTGCAAGGTACTTTAAACGGCTTAGTAACCTTACAAGTTTTGCTAGTCAGACGAGTAACTGCCAAGCCAGGAAAAGACGCCCCATCAGCTCTCCTTAAAAGAATAATCCCATAAATTATTTATAAATATTAAAAATAGAATAATAAAGTAAAAAAAAAAATAAAATAAAAAAAATAGTAATATTTATGTATTTTAAAATATTTTCTAAATATAGATCATCTTTGATATTTTGTTATTCACTTTGATGTTGAACTAGATTCAGAAGTAAGCTGGTTGATAAAATATACAAACTTTTATTTAAAGAAAAAGTAAATAAATACAATAAATAAAATAAAAGAAATAAAATAAAATAAATAAAGTAAAATAAATAAAATAAAATAAAATAAAAAATAATAATAAATAAAATAAATAAAATTAATTTAAAATTCTATATCCATAGAAAAAAACCTTTTAGAAATTGATAAGCTATCCAGCTGCGCCTAATGATAATCGGATCTACAGCGATCTAGCGAGTTAGCTAAACTTAGCAATGCAAAAACTCGATTGAATAGAAATCTATTACATATAATATGCGTGACTTTCTTAGAGAGACGTTCAAATTATACCTCCTTTCAATTATGCAACACAGAATCACAGAATAAAAAAAAAACGTATGATAAAGTATATACTACAAATAAAAACTAACAAAAAATCTAAATGCTACGTGCCTGAACTATATGGCCAAGGGCTTTAGACTGTGCGTGTGTGTGTGTGTGTGTGTGTGTGTGTGTGTCCTGTGGCGTATCACAAAAAAATTATGACAAGCTTAGAACAATCAAAGTGTCAAATAAATATGTCAAGTTGATGTTGCGCTGCGATCGCCACTAATCTGTCAACAAAGGTGAGAGTTCCGGGGCTGCTGCTGCTGCTGCTGCATCCGTGTGGCATATCCTGTTTCCTGACTATTGGACATTACAGCGCCAAGGGGTTGCTAACAGACTCACTCCTTCTCTCTCTCTCTCACACACTCTGACTCTGTCGGTCTGTCTGACTGACTTACTGACCGCTCGACCGGCTGTCATAATTAAAATATGACGCGTGTCCGTGTCCGTGTCCGTGTCCGTGTCTCGTGTGCAGGAACAATTGCAACACACGCAGCGGGAGGCAAGCGGCAAGCGGAGGCTCAACTAGCATTCGACACGCAAAGCATTCGGCAGCATGCTACGAGGCCATTCGGACACTTTTGGCCAGGACATGTGCGCCGCAATTGCATGGCTAAAATGGTGCATATGCCTCTGCATTAACTCATACATATATATATATATATATATATATATATATATATATATATATATATATATATAGTCTATATATATTCAGATCTACTGCTGTCGGTCATTGTCCTTGCTGGCAACTGCAGCAAATTGCTTGGCATATGCCAATTATACAATTCCTTCAAGGAAATTAACTCAAATCACGTGCAGGCGCTCGTAAAAGGTTTTCCTCTTTGTATGCCATTTAGACATCATCTATTCCGCATAATTGAACCAATTTCGCAAATAATATGTATGAAATAATAATTATTTTAAATATGCTCACCGCATGCGACTGTAGAGCTGCCTTCTTCTACATTTTAAAGCAAACATTTAAATGCAAGTCGTGCAAGTAAATATTTGAAATGAAATCTGTATTCAAATGAGAATTTTCTATATTTTAAGGTAATTATATACGAAGCAGTTGAATGTGGGAGAGAGAGAGAGAGAGCGAGAGAGAGAGAGAGAGAGAGAGAGAGAGAGAGAGAGAGCGAGCGAGAGAGAGAAGACAACGAGAAAGATAAAGAGAGAGACATTTGAAGACCCGAAAGAGCGATGCCGAGATATAATACAACAAGAGAGAGACAGATGAGAGAGAGAGAGAGAGAGAGAGAGAGAGAGAGAGAGAGAGAGAGAGAGAAACAGGGAAAAAGACCGAGCAAAATATAGGCGAGTCGGAGACTGAGAGATAAAGCGAAAGAGAGAAACGGAAAAGAGCGATCCGGAGACTGGGAGACGAAAAGTGTGAGAGCGGGAAAGATTGAATGAGACAATGAAAGACACACAAAGCGACAAAAGAAAGAGAGAAAGGGAGAGAGACAGACAGACAAAAGTAGAGTGAGAGAGGAGGATTGACAAAGGCACAGAAAGAGATACAGACAGACATGAAGATAGTACAGCAGAGAGAGATAAAGAAAGACAGAATGAAATATAAAAATACAGAAAGAGAAAGATAGAGAGAGAGAGAGACATACAGACAAACCAACAGAAAGAGAGGAACTGCCAAAGGAACAGAGCGAGACAGACGGAACAGCAGAAGTAGATAAATAAATAGGCAATAAGACAAGGCTCTCCTTAACTAACTTTTCAGAATTTAAATTCATAAAATCACTCAAAATAGTTGTCAACTACTCATATTTTAAACACAACTCGAGAGCTAATATAAAAAGTGATTCATATTTTGATTCAGTATACATAAGTGTTTATTTTGTTCTTATGTAAATTCTATAATTTTTTAAAATTTATTCTTAAATGATGTCCTAAAATGTTTAACAATCGAAGTCGAGTTTGGAAACTTAAAAGCGATATGATTTTTGTGCCTCTGTTTGGTATAGCTCCTTCTATAACTAGCTCTTCACTCTTTATCTACACTAACTAGTCTTCTTCTATCTTCTCAGTATTTCTAGCCCCTTCCCTTTAATCACACATCACTCACAGACCTACTCATTTGCTATGCTCAATAAAAAGTTTAATTGCGAATTGTCACGGTTGCCATACAATATCAAGATCAATTATCCGAAGGAAGAATCGTCACAGATCAATGACGATCAATCGTCGCTACGATTGCCAACAGCTGTGATATATATATATATATATGGTCTGAAAGAGAGCTCGTAAATCAGCGCCCCATGAGTTGAGGGTGTGTTGAAATAGAAGAACTGAGCAGACAAGAGATATTTTTAGGATACGGCGAAAAGAAAACCCACTCATTTAAGCTAATTTGTTTGCCGTCAAACTGTGACAGGCGGAAAAGAGAAGAGGCTAGATGAGGCTAGATGAGATGAGGCTAGTCGAGTCGTCATTGTCAGTTGCATTCAATGGAGTGCGACAGCTTTTGCGACAACAAACCGCCGACCCACTTTTCATGCACAATGCAGGACACAAAGGACATTCAGAGAGACTGCAGGCTCATCAATGTAGAGCAAAACTCATTTGGTAGCTGTCGTTGCTGCTGCTGCTGCTGCTGCTGTTGACTGTCTGCTGCTGTTATCCTTTTTATGCTTAGCCCAGTTTGGCGCGTTGGCCAGGATACATGAAATACTGCGCAAACACACAGACATGAGCAGCAGCAGCATCAACAGCAACAGCACACAACACATGCAATTTCTCATTTCGACGTTAGCATTTCATCAAAGTAGGTTGCAACACATTTCCAAGAAGCAAAGAAAAAAATAAATAAAAGAGAAAAAACTAATGTGATTCTTCTTTTGCCATCATGGCTTGCCAGAGGCGGGAGAGTGAACGAGCCATGTGTTTGCGCAGGTGTTGGCCTCATTGTGACACGTTAAATGGCAAATCCTTTTTGCGGCACAAACCAAAACGCTGACAGCCAACTAATTACTTGCGCGATAGCAAGTCGCAAAGGATCAGGCGCAAACAGGCCGCAAAAATGGCCAAGGGAATTTCCAGCATACACATTCGCATTCGCATTGGCATTTTTGGCAAAGTCAATGAATGAACATCAGGTAGGCAGTTAGCCGATAAATCCTGCAACTGACATTCTGTCAATGTCAAACAGTCGCAACAAGCGACGCCCAGTCACAGGCGAAACCGGAATTAGAAAAAAAAAAAAAAACCATCAGGTTGCGGCTTAAAGCAAACGAGAGGCGGAACTACTGTCGTGGCATTTGCAGCGATAGCATAGAAATTAAAGTTCACAAAGATTTTGTGACTAACTAATCAAAAGTGAAAGGTATACGCTTAATCTTCATTTCATTTATAATTAATGTTTTGAATAGAAAAATTATATAAATTATAAATCAAATATATTCATCCACCAAAAAATGGTGAAAATAATACATTTATAAACTGAGCTTAATTTAAATCAATGTGTTATCGATTACTATTAAGCATTTAAGATTTATTTAAAAAAATATATAAAAATTAAAGGTCTTAGAAAATCTGATAAAATTATATATATATAGCTTTACATGGCTATAATTAACTGCAATTTATATCAAATATATATACAAATATATCAAATATATATACAAATATATCAAATATATATACAATTATATCAAATATATATCGTATACATGATAAGGGCCACAGTGTGTACTCTATAAATAGGCAGATGAACGCTGACGCTCACAACCTCAGCGTAAGAGTAAGAATATTAAATAGATGAACACTGAGTCTTACAACCTCAGCGATAGTTTAAGAATGTAATAGACCAATGCTGAGCTTAACAAACTTAGCACTTATATTGTATATACCATAGCTCTGGGTATAAATACTCAGACTCAGAAGAACAAAATTTAGTACTGAACTGAACACCACGGCAGTCAAGTGTATTCATGCAGTATATTATCGATTAGCATTGACGTTGTAAACCGATATCTATTTAAATTGAATTTTTTAGAACAATAATAAATCATTGTTCTATATTAACATATATCGATATATTATCGATTAATAGCAAATTTCTCAGAAAATATTATATTTAAAATAAAAAACCTCTAAAAAAGTCTAACAAATAATATTTTTTATAATATATGCTCATAATTTACGTTATTACGATAAGTTATCGATTATAATAAAGTCTTTTATGGTTAAAATAAAAAAAAAAAAGAGTTTTTGGTTATATTTAAAAGAGATTGATAATACTAGAGTTATTTTTTTTATACATATACATTTTTCTAGCCAAAACAGATATGTATAAAATTTTTATGTAACACAATAGTGAAATTTATCGATATCCGATAATTAATTTCAAAGCCACGTAATAATTAAATATATGTATTTGCAGCTGTCTTTAAATATTTATGCAATATAAAATGATATAAAAATATATTTAAAATATTTATTATGTAGAGCTTGAGTACTTCTATAACTTCTCGCATAACTATAACTATCAATAGCAATAGAATTTAAAAAAAAACTATAAATAAAATTATTGATAAAAATGCTCTTTTAATAAACTATGAAAAACTTTTAATGGAATTGTCGAACATTTTATGGATTTTCCTGCTCAATGCTTTCTTAATAACTCGAGTAACTCTTTCTTTTCCCAACTCACTCGCTGTCTCTCTCTCTCTCTCTCTCTCTCTCTCTTTTTTGCTATTCAATCCCTACTTTGCCTAGCCAAAATCCCATAATAACTGTTACAAACAACTCGCAAACTGTTCACACACACAAAACGCAAACCAAATAAATTGAAATCCCACAAACAAGAGGCGGCAAAAAAAAATTAAAAACAGAAAATCAGAAAAATAAAAAACACGCGAACAAGCTGCGAATTGAGGGAACTGAACTGAAAACCGTAGCAGAGCTGAAAGAGTGAGCCGAAGATCTGGGCTACTTGCCTGTCATATAGGGGAGCAAACAAATGCCTAAATAGTTAATCCATGCGCTGCATAAAATTGCCAAAAGGATGCCGAAGACGTTGTCGGAACAGACGGAAAGAAAAAGGATGCCCCGGGCACGAAACAACAACGCTGCGAATTTGTCAAAGAGTTGTGCAAACAGCAGCGGACGAGGCCGACAATAAAAACAAAAACAACAACAAATCGAATGCAATCAAAATTAAAGCGCTTTAGCTGTGACAACAGACCAGGGCCAAAACAATCGAGCAGCAGCAGCGGCAGCAGCAGCAGCAGGAGATGCTGGAAGGGGCACATCGAGTAGGCAGAGGCAATCCTTTAAGGATTTCGCAAACACACACACACACAATGGTGCATGTCCTGCTGGCAATTTAAGCGAATTAAAAGCAAAAGTTTCTTCAAGAACATTTTTGTTTCGCTATTGATTTAGATTTCGAATTGAATGCGAAATTGCAGCAGCACAACTGCCAGGACAACTGCTGTGCAAGCACAGGCGTAGAAGCCATATAGAAGGATACATGTATGTGTAGTAAAAAAGTAAGACGAATATTAAAATGCTCTACCATTAGTTTATATTAGAGTAAAAGCAATAGGAAATTTCATTTAAATATTAAGAAAAAATTGCAATTTTATATAAATTTAATTTAAATACATTTTTAAAAAAAATTTAATTAAAAATATTTATTAAAATTTATTAAAAATTTTTATTTAAAATTTACTCATTTTTATATATATATAAAATTTTTTCTAAAATTTATTACACTCCGATTTCTTGTGAACAGGAAATTTCATTTAATTATGAACTAAAAATATAAATTTAAAATAAATTTATTTAAAAAAAAATTATTTAAACATTTTATTTAAAATTTTACTCATTTCTATATATAAGTGACTTGAATAAATTTATTTAAAATTTTTATTTGAAATTTCACTCATTATTATAAAAGGGTGACTTGAATAAATTAATTCCAAAATCTAGTGAAACTCTCAGAAGGCTAATTTACTGCTGACTATTCCCATGGGAGCAAAGAGGAAACTAAACTAAGAGCGACTGAGACATCTGAGCTTGATACTCAAATTAACTCGAACGAGAGCTCAATATCAAACTGAGAACTTAGTTTTCTCTATTATTCACTCATTATTTCCTCTATTATTCCTCTAACCCTCTTATATAATATAGTTCTCAAAATTGCTGCAATTTGTACAGTTTCTATATAGAATGATTCGATTATATGAAATAACAATTTTTCCAACTCTACCTATGAATGCTTGCCAAACTTGCTTGCTACCCATGCAAAACCCATTTGATCTAGAACGATCTGCACTACAGCTAAACATATATATATATACATATACTTCTATATACCACATTAATATTCTAGCTGACGTTGCATGACTCAGCTAAAATAGCCTCAAGAAAGTGTATTACAAGAAACAGAGCACGTCGCTATAAACATACAAGAAAATAAAAAATAAAAAAAACAAAAACAAAAATACGACACTCGAAGCGTTTAACTTTGGCTTAAGTGTTTGTCAGGACGTGCCCCAGGGAGGCGCGTCTTAACCCTTTACCTGACAAACACACACACACACACACACATATATACTGCATGACATGCAACGTTGCATTGGCATTTAGTATATATATATAGTTTTTGAGGCTCGGGTATCCTGCGGTTGTGCAGCTCGAAAATCCCTCCAAGTGTCATCGACACTTGTGCCGGCTGCCTTTAAGGGTTGTCCCCGCTTGCCAGAGGATGTGGCTAAAGGATACGCATAGCTGTTGCTGGTTGTAGGCACCAAATGTGTCGCTTAAGTGCTAATAATTGTGCCCTCGCACAGTTGGCGGTCGAACGCAAGAATAAACTACAAACAAGCACAAAGTAATACCTATATGGAAATTGGAAAACGGGAATTGGGAATTGTGAATCGTGAATCGAGAATCGAGAATTGAGAATCGTGAATAGGGAATTGGGAACCTGCCCTGCGGCTTTTATTTTAGTGCATTTCAGGGTCGAGTCCCATTTAAATTCAAAATTGACAACAAGCTCTGCTTGTGATTGAGGGGCGTAGCCGCAAGATCTATAGATTCACTGAGAGTTTTCTTAATTTCAGACTCTATTTACATAAACAGGTCGCAGAAAAAATAGAAAAGGTGTGGTTGAGCCATGCAAAGAATGAGCATAGGCAAACGCCTCTCAATGGGAAAAACACGATGAAGATTTATGGAAGAATATAATTATATGATTAAAATTCATTTTTAGAAAAGAGAAATCATGTCTAAGGTTGAGGCTGAAATTGAGGTTAAGGTAGAGCCTTAGATTAAAGTTGAGGCTAGGAACTAAAGCTAAAGCTAAGGCTAAGACTGAGGCTAAGGGATTAAGAGAATAAGGCTAAGAGTCTAAAAGAGTAAGTCTAAGGTTAAGGCTAATGGAACAGAGTCTATTTAGTTCAAATCAAAACTGAGATTGAGATTGAGGTTAAGGTAGTGTCTAAGACTAAAGTTGAGAATAGGGGCTAAGGTTAAGGTTGAGGCTAAGTGATTCAGAGAATAAGACTAAGAGTCTAAAATAGTAAGTCTAAGGTTAATTCTAATGGAACAGCGTATCTTTAGTTCAAGTCAAGACTGAGATTGAGGTTAAGGTAGAGTAAGACTAAAGTTGAGGTTAGGGGCTAAAGCTAAAGCTAAGGCTAAGGCTGAGACTAAGGGATTAAGAGAATAAGACTAAGAGTCTAAGAGAGTAAGGCAAAGGTTAAGGATAATGGAACAGAGTTTATTTAGTTTAAATCAAGACTGAGATTGAGGTTAAGGTAGTGTCTAAGACTAAAGTTGAGGCTAGGGGCCAAGGCTAAAGCTAAGGCTAAGACTGAGGCTAAGGGATTCAGAGAATAAGACTAAGAGTCAAAAGAGAGTAAGGCAAAGGTTAAGGCTAATGGAACAGAGTTTATTTAGTTCAAATCAAGACTTAGTTGAGACTGAGATTGAGGTTAAGGTAGTGTCTAAGACTAAAGTTGAGGTTAGGGGCTAAGGCTAAAGTTAAGATTAAAGCTGAGGCTAAGGGATTCAGAGAATAAGACTAAGAGTCAAAGACAGTAAGGCAAAGGTTAAGGCTAATGGAACAGAGTTTATTTAGTTCAAATCAAGACTTAGTTGAGACTGAGATTGAGGTTAAGGTAGTCTAAGACTAAAGTTGAGGCTAGGGGCTAAGGCTTAAGCTAAGGCTAAGGCTGAGGCTAAAGGATTCAGAAAATAAAGCTAGGAGTCTAAAATAGTAAGTCTAAGGTTAAGGCTAATGGAACAGAGTTTATTTAGTTCTAATCAAGACTAACCCAACTATTGTCCCAAACAGAAAGAATGATGACTAGAGTTTAGAATTACAAAACTCATGCTTTGCATAGAAACTATTGACAATGACATAGCCCAAAGTTCTGCTAAATTTTTCCCACAGTTTGCTATGCAAAAAAAAAAAAAATTAAAAATATCCATACAATAAAAAATAAAAACTAAAAGAAACTCAAACACATATTGCTCCACAATATTAAAACCCAAAAAAAAAAAAATGTTCGCTCTAATAAGACACATTGAATGATTAATGAAATAAACTCGATTGTTAACTGTCCGAGAGTGTGAACTCAAGTTCAATGAACATTAATGCCTGATCTCGGCAAAAATTATGTGGTTTTAGTGTGGGTTATGCTCATGTAAAGCAAATCCATTTCCCTCTCTCACTCACTCCATTTCTCTCTCTCTCTCACGTTACTTGCAAAATGCGAAATCATCATTAGTAGCAGCATCAGTTGCCTCTAGGGGCATGATTAATGATCCGCTGATGTCCTGCGGCCAGGACATGGCCATTGCATGTTGCACTCAAGTGCAACAAGACAAATGCCACTGCACCACTGCTGAGCCACTGAACCACTGAACCGTCACAAATAAATCATAGCAGATATCAGAAAAAAAAAAGTATTTCAACTTTTCTCAACCGCAAATTGATTGAGTTTTGATGACATCACAAAATGACAATGGTCAGAGGGTAGGCTATTAGCTAACGGTACAGTTTTTTTTTCATTCAAGATCGTTTACAGTTTCAGTTTTCTTTTCTTGTTCATTCACTTCTGTTCTTTATCAATGTGCTCTCATCTAGGAAATTACTTTCACATAATTTGCGTTGTCTTGGCATTGATCTCATTCATTTCGTTTTTTTTTCTCTTCAGTTTTCTATGATTTATTTCTTGAAGTGCTTGGACAAGTCTTTGGGAACAGATCGATTACGTCGACTATTGTCTATTGTTTCGTATGGAAAGAGTATTCTTGTGATACGCATGCTCTTTGATATCTGAGAGAGAATCAATATACAAAACTACTTAAAGTTCAGTCGGGCATTGGTAAAGGAATGAAGATGTTGTCTCCCGAATGATTTAACCGCATATCTTTGAAATGATGTAAATGGCAGAAGTTGAAAGGCTTCTAAAAGTAATCGGATTTATTTGATTTCTGTAGATCAGATCAGCAGTGATCCAATTCTATTGATCCTGACTATGTGAAAGCTGGAACTTAAGCTAGAAATCTTTGTCAGATCCAATCAAACCCAATTTTCCTCGCCCGCAAGAAACGGCGACATATTAATTGTATATTATTTATGTATTATTTATATATTATTTAAATATTATTTATATATTATTTATAAATATATATTTTTTACTTGTATATACTTTTTTAAATATTTATTTATATATAATTATTAAAATATTTATTTATATAAAAAATTATTAAATATTTCTTTAAAAATTATTTATTTAATATTTATATGTTTTGTATATATATTTTTATATATTATATTATATTATAGATATATTTTATTTTGAACAGTTTATTTCGATTAATCTCTTTACTTATATAAGAATTATTAAATATTTCTTTATTAATTATTTACTTAATATTAATATGTTTTTTATATATTTTATTTATTTGATCACATTATATATAATTTTGATTTTGAAAAGTTGAACCAGTCAAATATTTATTCCAGATACAAGAAAATTTTTAGCCTTCAATGCAATCTTCAATAATAGAATTCACGAATTTCCTTTTCGAAAAAAAAGGGAACATGCAAAGTAAGGTAAATATGTGATTAAACATTTAATGTAAATTGTCACAACATCAAAATAATTCAGTGAAAGTCAGATCTTATCTAAACTATTTATGCCCCAGATAATTAAATTTCGTATAAACATATTCAACTCAGCAGTAAACCCAAATCAAAAATGCGATCGACTCAATCGCAGTTCATTAAGATAAAAATCAAAAGGAAACGATCCCAGAAAAGGAAATCCGCTTGCGTCGTAAGCCAGACAAAGATGAAAGCTAAAGCTGAAATCGAAACACTTTTAATTAGAGTAATTATTCAAGCATAACAGAAATATGGGCTGACTGACAGACTGATGGACTGACAGACAACCCAGACAGACACCCAGGCAGACACAGGATTATACAGACGAGCGAGTCAGGCTCTGGCGTGTTACAAATCCAGGATTAAACATATGTAGATCACAAACCAGGGTACAAACACACACGCACACACATATTTTTTTCTATTACAAGATTTTTTTCAAAGATCTTTTTTTTTTGTTGTTGATCTGTTCAGCTGGCAGCAACCGCAAGGAAAAACATGGCAAAGGACAATGAAACTGGCAGCATCCTTATGAGATTAAAAATGCAAATCAGCTGAAGGCAGCCGCAAGAAAATTATGATGAGCTGTAGAGCCGTTGTAGATGACGCTGCAGTCTGATATTTTGTTGCCTGTCTATCAGTCAGTCAGTCGGCCAGTCTTGTCTTCTCCTGCCTGACTGCGTGCGTGTGTCTTGGACCAAAAACATGACAGCTTCATGTGGCAGCTGCCGTCTCGAATCTTGGCGGTTTCTCGCCTTGGCAATGAAATTTATTTTAATGCACTTTTGCATTGATTTTCATTTACATTTTCCTGTGTGTGTGTTTTTTCACGATTTTTTTTCTTTCTTTTTTTTTTTTTAGCAGCCGCTTGCATGATTTGACATAATTTTGATGAATGTTTTGAGTTGGGTTTTGTTGTTGCTGTTGCAGTCGCTCCGACAGGCGTTGATAACTTGGGAAATAACATAATTATGTTAGCTATAGCTATAGAGATAGATAAAGGTATGTGAGAGACGATATATGATACAGCTTATATAGGTTTCATATCATTTATTTTCAATTTAAAATTTTCATCATAAGTAGCAGAAGCATCTATCTTGAAAGAGATGTGATATATGATATATTTTATATTTGAATAAATCTGTGTTTAATTCAAAATATTATTCATAAATAGTAAAAATGGCTATATGGTATGATATATGATATGCTTCATATACCAGATTTAATTTAATTTAAATTAAATATTTTTAGCATTATATAAGAGTGATCTATCATGGGAAATATCATAAATCCTAATATAATCCATAATATCCTTTATAAAAAAGGAAACCCAGAATCGCTTCACTTTACACATAGAAATTAATTTGAAACAAAATAAATATTGAATATGTGATGTAATCTATTTAAAATTCAAAGTTCTATATTAAATAGTAGATAAATCTATCATGGGAAAGATCGTACTTTATATAGAAAAAACCTTATAGGCCTGATGAAACTTATGTAAAATTAAAATTCAATCATAAGTAGCAGAAATATCTTTCTGTGAAGACTTACTCATATAAAAATATGAAATATAACTTTATGAGCTATATGATATATGACGTAAGATAGATCTTGTATAGCTAATGGAGATCTTATAAAAATTAAAAATTACATCAAAATTTACAAAGAGATCTCTCTTATAAGAGAGATTATATCTTAGTAAAAAAAAATCATCAAAACTTTCAGTGAGATCTCATACTTCATATATGTAGAAAAACCTTTATAGATTCCTCCATAACTCCTCATAAAAATCCTTAAGCAAAATCTTGAAAACTAAAGTAAAGAATATGCTTTCACTACACTTACCCATTTAGATCATTCTATAATTTCCTATACACATACATATATAACCTCTCCTTATGTCTCTTGGCATGTTCGCCACCGTTCTGCTCCGTTAAGCCCAACAAATCCAAACAAATGCCGCTAATTAAACATAAAATTAACAAAACATTGCAACAACAGTAATTCAATGACAATTGCTTGGCCTGATTTCAAGCTAGATTCTGATCCTGATGCTGTTACTGTTGCTGTTGTTGATCCTGTAACCCCTGCCTCTTGGCATCCCCATGCAGATGCCCGCTCAACTCAGCTCAGAGACAATGCGCCGGCCAAAGGGTTAAAGGTGTAAACATTTGACAAAAATGTCACATCAAATTCCTTTAAGACAGCTGCCCCGTTCTGTGCGAGCAGCTACCTCGTTCGTCCATTGTCATGCTAATGGCAGCAAGTGTGTGCTGCGCTTCTTTAGCTCTGGTTTGACAGCTGTCAAAAGTCCAATAAGTCATCTATGAAATGTTTGCCAGAGAGCGCCTCCTGGCAAGCCACGACAGGCTTAACCACCGCCAATTGAAGTGTAATTGCAAAGCATTGATTGATTGACACTGCAGCAGGCAGCATGCAGCATGCAGCACGCAGCAGGAATCCATATGTGGGTTGGCCACAATTGGCTTGGGTTTGTTAGCGCTTATCGGAATCTTAGCTACCAGCATCGATTTATATATATGACATTATCCTTTCGTACATGGTGGAACACGTTAATGGAAATTCTGTACTACAATTTTAGTTTAAATAACGGTATAATGAATTAAAATGTCAAATCTACTCATAAGATCTATAGTCTCATATATCAACTTCCATATCTTATCTAGTTTTTGAATTTAGATTTTCTTCGAAAAGTAATTCTTGTTGACTCAGCATCAGAATTTTTTTCTTTCATTTCTTCTTCTTCTTTTTTACATTGTCATATATTGTACATTGCAATATTTAATTATTTAATTTAAAGACACAATTTTTATTTATGTTATTTCATTTATTTTTAAATTATTTTATATTTTAAATTTTATATTTAAATTAAATTTTGATTTTCGTATATATATATATTTTTTTTAAATTTTATATTTTATATTTTATATTTTATATTTTATATTTTATATTTTATATTTTATATTTTATATTTTATATTTTATATTTTATATTTTATATTTTATATTTTATATTTTATATTTTATATTTTATATTTTATATTTTATATTTTATATTTTATATTTTATATTTTATATTTTATATTTTATATTTTATATTTTATATTTTATATTTTATATTTTATATTTTATATTTTATATTTTATATTTTAT
Source organism: Drosophila stalkeri (assembly GCA_035047405.1). NCBI lineage: Eukaryota > Metazoa > Arthropoda > Insecta > Diptera > Drosophilidae > Drosophila > Drosophila stalkeri. Next base: position 21,681,486 of record JAWNPR010000039.1, read on the forward strand.
ATTTTATATTTTATATTTTATATTTTATATTTTATATTTTATATTTTATATTTGATATTTGATATTTGATATTTGATATTTGATATTTGATATTTGATATTTTATATTTTATATTTTATATTTTATATTTTATATTTTATATTTTATATTTTATATTTTATATTTTATATTTTATATTTTATATTTTATATTTTATATTTTATATTTTATATTTTATATTTTATATTTTATATTTTATATTTTATATTTTATATTTTATATGTTATATTTTATATTTTATATTTTATATTTTATATTTTATATTTTGTATCATATATTTTATATTTTATATTTTATATTTTATATTATATTTTATATTTTATATTATATTTTATATTTTATTTTTTATATTTTATATTCTATATTTTATATTTTGTATTTTATATTTTATATTTTATATTTTATATTTTATATTTTATAATTTATATTTTATATTTTTATTTTGTATTTTATATTTTTTGCAATTTTCATCCAGTTCCTGCTTTTAAAAACATTCTTATCGATTTTCTCATTTTCAACTTTAATCACTGTCCTCTAATGCTAGGTTCGTCTCATTCGAAAACTGTTTAACAGTTGCCTGGTTTGAGGGAATTTTTTCAATTAAAACATGCAGCAGAGCATCAAATTGATTGATATCCCCCGCCCCAAATCAAAGCGGGCCAGCTGTCTATCAAGAAAAACGCAGGCATAGTTGCATAGCGCTACTCGTCTATTGGTAAGTTGCAAGTGCCTGGTAATCCTGTTAGGCGAGGCGCGGCGAAATTCTTGCAAGCCATCTCCCTTAAAAAAAAAGAAAGCCGATTTCTCTGATATCAATTTTCCCTGGCGCTGGGCTCAAATGCGCAATTTTCAGCTTGACTTGTCGCAGGGCAACAAATTTTTTCCTCCTTTTTTTTTTATTTTGAGAGCGCAAGCAGACACATGTCAACCTTAATTGAAGAAAACAGAACATAACAGCAACCTTTAGCATCCTTCAGCATCCTTAGCTGTCGATGCTGCTGAAGCTGCTCCTGTTGTTCATTTACAGGACAGCGCACCTATAGAACGCGACTTTGCGTAAATTGCGTTGCTCAATTACAAATAATCAAAGTGAAAAGTCAAAGGGTTGCACCAGCTAGCAAATACTCTACAGCTGACAGCAAAATATTGAGGTAGAGCTGCAACTTTTTGCTATCAGTTATTAATTGATTTTTCAATAATATAATAAATATATTTTTATTTTATATTTTTAATTTGTTTTTTATTTATTTTTTTTTTTTTTGTATCATTTTTATTTTTTTAATCATTTTTATTTTTTATTTATTTTTTTTTCATTTTCATTTTTATTTATTTATTTTCTTATTATTTATTTTATTTTTACTTAATTAATTTATTTTTGTTCATATATATTTTATTTTATTTTTGTTTACAAATAAATGTATCAATTTTTTGTTTTTTTTTTTTATTTGTCTTTTTCTTACATTTTTCTTATTTTTATTTTGTTTTATTTATTTTTATTTTATTATTATATTATATTTTATTATTATATTATATTATATTATATTATATTATATTATATATGTTATTATTATTATTTATTTATTTTTTGTTTTTTGTATACATATATATATTTGTTTTTTTAATTTTTTATATTGTAATTAATTTTGTTAAAGTTATTTTATTTTTATTTTTATTTCTTTTTATTTATATTTTGTTTTATTTTAGTCATTTCTACATATTTTTTTATAGTTGCGTCTGCCTTGCTAAACAATCAGTCCGATTCTAGCGAATCAGTTAACTTACTTGCTTGCCTCGGCGGCTGTTACAAACGCTTCAACATCATCGACATACCCGCTTTCAGTTCCTTCAATTACTGCCAAATGCGCCTACCTCTTTGCCGTTCACTGTTGACTTGCTGTGCACAAAAGACGAAGCTGCGTCGCAACTACGTTTCGAATTAAAACTCATTTAATGCGCAACAAGAAAAACAGATGAAGAAGAAGAAGAAGAAAATAAAGCAAAGCAAACTTCTTTAAATAAACAAGCAACAACTGAAGCCGAAAGGGAAACTCCTCTAGGAGACTCATAGACAACATGCCCTCGATTTCCGCTTATCTGCGTATCAGGACTTTTTTTTTTCGCCAAAAAACTTTTGATTTATGTGCAGCAGACGGCATTGTTTAAGCAAGGGTTATCTGCTGTACTATCTCTTTCTGTTGCTGCATCTCATTCTCCCTATCTCTTTCCTTTGAGCTACGCTAATGAATCTTAATTTCTGTGCTTAACAATTCCGCGCTCAAGTGCCGCCTGTCATAAATTCTCCAAAATGACATACGCAACCCTTTCTTTAACTTTTTTTTTTTTGATAGCCCTACTCCGCCCCATATGGGTTTTATTATGTAGTACTACTTAATTGCCTTCAAGTACTACTGGAACATGCAAATATTTGCGACTTGCCAACTGTAAGCCAAAAAGGCAAAAACCGCATAAACTTTTCAATTAACTGCAAGTCTTTGCTCCACTTTGCCTTTAAGTGGGAGGTAGAAAAGTCTTGAGAAACCAGCTATAACCAGAGGCAATTAAAGCTCTGCGCTGGCTGCCTTTAAAAAGAGATAAGAGTAGACAAAGGGAGCAGTAAGTTGGGTTGGGTTAAGCTAAAAACTAAAAGTTAAGGAATGTTCTGGTGTATTGAAGCAATTTGTGGAATGTTTTTGACAAGGCGAAGCCTGAGGTTAATCAGAACTGTGGGCGGGCACAATTAAGGGGCAAGAAATTTAAATACAAATATAAATATACATTTCATTTAATTCAACTTTGATTTTAATGGTTTCTAATTGTTTGAGTCAAGATTGGTTTTTGAGAAATCAAATATTTGATCTTCCTGAAGGACAGTTCTAGAGTTATTTTTGTTTGCTGAATAATACAATAGATTGACAGCCAAGTAATTTTAGTAATTTTCTAGTGTGTCTATAGTCAAGGATCAAGTATTTTTTATAAGGTGTGCTACAATACGTACTTCCCAACATACTACCACCTATGGGATTTGTTTACTTATTTTATACATTTACAGCTTTATCAAAATTAATCCGAATTCAGTAACAGATACTTTATTATATTTATGCTATCGAAACAATGTCAATGTAATGAAAATTAGATTTGATAAAACTTTTAAAATATTATTTTTTTAAATTCCAGTTTATAATTTCCTTTGTTTTTTTTTTTTTTTGTTTAATGGACTAATTTTTTAAGTTTCATGTAAAAATGTGTAAATTTAAAAATAATTGAGTTATTATTTACATAAGCAAAGATAAAAATTATTATTTTTAACAGGTTTTTAAAAATATTAATATATTATAAAGTTTATGCATAAAAAAAAAAAACAATTGAATATCGGATATATACATATATGTATATACATATTCAAAATGTATATTATTAAAATCTATATATATTAAAAATATATATGCTAAAAATAATTTTTTTCAATATATTATTTTTAGCATATATTTTGTTTAATATTAAAAATAAATCTATATTTTATTATACATATACATCATTCATTATATATATATATTACCATATGCATATAAAATATATATATTTTTATAAATTTTCATACATAATATATATCCAATAGCCAACATTCTGAGCAGCCAATACCCAATGCTCAGCTTTTCACAAGCAAGCTCTAACTATAGATTGAACTCATCAACTTAGACTCTTAGCACAAGTAACTCTATGCAGCAGCATACCAAAACGATTTGCGGTTGAAATTGAGGCTAATCAAACTGGGCCAAGCAAAATCGGCACTCGAGGCAACGAAAAGAGGGTCAAACTGCATGGGGAAAGTATTGACCGAGAGCTCAGCTATGATTTAAGGGCTTTTCGAAAATTGCATCGTAAATGTCAACAAAATGGACATAAAATAGACGGAAAAAAAACGAAACTTTGTTGGCCAAAGTAGTGCAAATGTTCAAGGCATCTTACTGAATGGGGAACAAGGACACAATCGCAATCACCGAGACAATAAACAAAGCGCAGGCTGTTCCTTAGCTCATAAAACTGCGTTTGCGGACAATGCAAACGCTGCAGGATGGCCGACAGCCGACAGCACGTACTCATGAAAGGACATTTTCACTCTGTATGTGAGTGGTTCGGCCAGCGCAAGGTGTGCGTTGCCGTAAGGACTCATAAATTGCAAATGAAATGAGCCACAACGAATGCTAAAAGAAATCTGCAGCCAAATGAATATAAACCAAAGCCAAATCGCTTCACCGCTCTCTCTCTCTCCACTAATTAACAACAAATAATGATATTACGAGAGTATAAAAAAAATGAATACATAGATAGTTGACAAAAAAAAAATAGAACCAAAAAAAAAATCACATATCTAGTGGTAGTCGGAGAAGAAACCGTAAAACATCTGCTGCAATTTCGAACGGGTGTTTCGAGCACATTTTGAGGTTGAGGAAGTGTTGAACCATTCGAGGACCACCCGTTGGCTCTCCTGCTGCGTGGCAGCAGCCTCGTGCATTGGTTTGAACTCTCACAGCCCGACAAACGACCAATTGAGATGTCCCGCTGGCGACTCTCGCCAAATCCGATTATGGATTTCCATTTCTCTCAGTTGTTATTGGTGCCTAGGCTAGTCTCGTCTAGCCTCTGCTTTCATATTATAATCATAAATTATGGTTGAAACGATTAGAGCGATTTGCAAGCTTGTGCAATAAATTGATAAGTCTTTTTTTATACTTACTCAAATATATATATGCGTTTATATAGTTTTGTTAAATACAAATCTAATCGCACTTACCTGTAAATAGAGAGTAAATTTGAGATTAGTGTGTATAGAGTCGAGATAAATTAAAGACAACTGATTCATGGGTTTCAAAATTTGAGTATAAATTTGAGAATATAAAAAATGAGCAGTAGAGAGCATAATTGAATTCATTATATTGGATTTACAATCAAGCTTGATGTAACAGATCTTAAAATACATTAAATGTGTATTTAATGTATTATATAATTTTAATTTATTTTAATAAAAATTTAAAAAATTATTAAATATTTATGTATATATATAAATATAATAATTATATGAAGCTAGTACGAACATTGCAATCGGGTATTATGGACTGCAAAATACTCATTAACGGTCAAGACGCTACTAGGAACGATGTGACACGCCTCCAATTAATACATGGGAGTTCTAGCTGTAGCTATAAAAATATTGAATATATATATAGTTCTACCCGATTTGCCATATAAACAAAAACAATAAATATATATGTTATATATCTGTCTAATCTTGACTTGTCAATGCGAGTCTATATTTCCAAGTTCAACTCTCTATTAGGTTTTCTGACGTTACTTTCTTAACATTTTCTGTAGTCTCCGATTTCCCACACCCCTAATGGGTGTATCGGGAAACTTTTAATACTTTAAAACTTATATAAAACATAACAAATTTAGTCAAATAAAAATTTCAACAGAAGATGATCAACACTTTATTAAGTTCTAATCATAGTCAAAGTGAGAAGCTCTTCAGCAAATGGGTTCGATGGGCAATATACCATCGACTAGACCCAATATAATTGCAGTTATTTCATACCAGGCCACATTGCCGAATACCATATTCAGTGGTGAGACAAGTAATTCCTCCATAAACTGTGAGATCTCCTCAGGATTGTCATTGATGAGCAACTGCAGAAAGTCTTGAATTATATAATTGATGGTCTTCTCCAGATATTTGCTGCCAATGCCCGTGATTTGGGATTTGGCATTGCCTAAATGCCAATCGACATTCCAGCGAGTGACATAAATGCCATGCGTCAGACTCGAAGGACGCAAAACGAAGCTGCCATTAGCACGAAAATCAAACAATTCTACATCGAGGACACCATCGCAGTTATTTGAGGCCGTCACGCCAAGGAAGCGTTGAAGATCGAACTTGTAATTTTCGGCGATCAAGCGAATGCTGGGAAACTTTACATCGAATTTAATGGTATGAAAAACATTATTCCATTGCAGCTGAAAGAATTCGAAGCTATCGAGACCCACAATGGAGATGTTCGTAAAATTGCCACGACCACTAGAGGAGAGATAATAGAGAATTTAGAGAAATTGTAGCTTCTGCCTTTGCTCAACTCGTCAGCTTACCTCAATGCTTCCGATTGAATTTCTACCTCTTTGTAGGCCAATTGAGCGGGCGCTAGTATGGGTATGCCCTTGGCGGGATAGCCGCACTGCATTTGCAAGCGCAAGAACTCCGTCAGCTCGCGCAGCTCATCGTCAAAGAGTATGCGGCCAGAGCTCAAGGAGCAGCAAAGCAAGACAATTAGCAATAGAAACGAGCTGCGCATTTTGAGAACTTTGGGTTAACTAAAGAGTAAAGCAATAGCAACTGTCAGGTGGTAAAATCAGCAGGAGATTAAGAAATTACTTGCTTTACTGATTAGATTGGACGAACACGAACAGGTGTTAAAAATGTCAATAGCAATAGGGAGAGAATGCCCAAAAGTAGGCTAAGGTTCAGTCTAGTAGTAGTAGAAGCTATAAGAGATATACATATATAGAAGAGCAGGTTGTACTTTAAAAATACCCTCTAAGCACATAATTCTGTAGGGTGAATGTGAACATCCTATCATTGATTACTTTGTGAGTAGTTATATTAAAATAAAAAAAAAATTTTTAAATTAAAAGAAATCAAAAGAAAATAATATTTAAAACAAGTACAAATATTTTAACAAAAACATTCAGTAAGAAAAGAAATATTGCAGTTCAATAGACAATACATATATGCTAAAAGTGCTTGAAACACAAAGATCTATTTAAACGATTCAATATGGAGACTCTTTTATCGGTCAGATCAATCAATCTTCTTCAGCACTTTTTACCGATCTCCAGAAAAAATTGGCTTTAAATTAAAAAAAATGCAAAAAGGACTACACTTGCTACAAAATTTAGATTATGCCTATTAGGAGCATTGCAATCATCTATATCTAGAATGTTTAGATCGAAATTCATATTACTAAAATATAAAAGAAAATAAATAAAATTAAAATTAAAATAAATAATAAATTAAATATTTTTAAAATAATAATAAATAATAATAAAAAATAATAATCAATAATTTAAAAATTAAATATTAATAAAAAATATATTATAAAAACAATAAAATCAAAATAAAAATAAAATAAATTTAAAAAATATGTATCAAAATATATATAAATAAAAATATACATATTTTTAAAATAATAATAATAATAATAATAATAATAAGAATAATAAATAATAAATTATAATAATAATAATAATAATAATAATAATAATAATAATAATAATAAATAATAAATAATAATAATAATAAATAATAATAATAATAATAATAATAATAATAAATAATACTAATAATAATTAATAATTAATAATAATAAAAATAAAAACAATATATTTTTTATGTATTAAAAAAATAATAATAATTATTATAAAAAAAAATTAAATTAAATGAAAATTGTTTAAACACTAAATACACCCGAAAAAAACGCCCATAAACTCAGCCCATCTTCATTTCATAAAATCTATAGACAACATTCAAGAATTCTATTAAATCAATTCTAAAAGCTTTATTGAAGCAATCGTTTTCTGCTCAAGCTAGAATAGATATATCATTTATAATTTAAGCCCAGGGATCTGCTGGTGGGACACAATTGACCACAATTGGATCATCCTCGTTCTCACCCTCGCTGCTGGAGAAAATCAAATCGACCAAAGTCCAAAAGTCTTTGCCCTTCAGAAAGCTATTAACACGTGGCACAATCGTATCCTCAATGGTATCGGAAATGCTCTCCTGATTGTTATTGATGGCCTTCACAAGCAAATTCTCAAGCTGGCGATTAATGGCAGCATTGATCTTGCCATTGCCCATGAAGCCGGTAATATCAGAATCAACAGCGCCCAATTCAATGTTTGTCTTCAGCGAAAGGATCTTAGCGGAGCCCCACAGCACTGGCAGCGTGTACTTCATGGAGCCGCTGACACGCAAATTGATTAGATCGAAGAGAATGGAACCATCGCCCTCGTATTCCACAGACAGACCCAACTGACGCAGTGCATCGATTAATGTATCAGTCTCATACTTCTGGGCAGTTGTATCGATGTTCTTGAACAGAAAATCAAATGTAATCTTCGATGTGATCACGTTCAGTTTGAACTGATTGATCTTGAAGTTATCCAGACCGGCGATCTTTAGACGGAAAATGTGATTCACAGTGTCAACAATGCCGCGCTTCAAATCCAAATTTGCCTCATTCACACGCACTGGCGCCAATGGAGGAATACCCAATTCTGGCCAGCCGCAGGGCATTTGCTTTTGCAATTTGCGGATCATGCGACGCACCTGCCACGAGATCACAAAATGTGGAGCAACTATATTGGATTCAAAATATGAATTAGAAATAGTTTGAACTACAATTATCTCAATTTAGATCAAAGCTCACCTGCAACACCCGTTTCGGGTTCAGCAAGCAGCTCGATATCGCCATTCTGATCGGCGAACTGCAGCAGACGCTGCTCGAGCGGATGTTGGAACTGCTTTGCCGGCAATGTGCCCGCAGCACAAATGGCGATCAAACTGGCCAAAACAATTAGAAAACGCATGTTGAATGTCTTCGTATGAAACTCAACGTGCAACTGATTGGCCAGCCATAGACGAGGCCAGCTTTTATAGCCAATCGAACGAGCGATAAGTCGTTCGTGGCAAGATAATGCCCGTTTGATAAACATAATCTATAGAGCGACCACACTGCAAGCTAATTAAAACGCAAATCGTTGAAAGGCTACATCTGATTTATTGATTTGCTTGATTTGTGGCCTGTTCACTGAACGGCCAGCCAAGGAGCTGGTGTTGGATTACATTTCTTGGTGATGTTGCTCAATTGCTTGAGCAGAAACCAAACCTTATGACCCTTTAGACGTTCATTGACCAAAGGCACAAAGAATTGCTCAATACGATCGCTGATCTCCTGTTGATGTCCATTGATAAACGCTGGCACCTCAGAGCCCACAATATCATTGATCATCTCATTGATACGTCCGTTGCCCAAAATGCCACCAATGTGGGAGTTAACACCACCCAGGCCAACGACACAATTGAAATTATAAATCTTAATCGAACCAAACATGAAGGGCATCTTGTACTTGAATGAGCCCTGAATCGATAGATCCTCTAGGCTAAACGCAAGTGGTCCTGAGCCCTCATAGCGCACCGAGAGACCCAACTCCTGCAGCATATCAATCAACGTATCGGTATTCAGGAAATGGGCGCTGGCCTTTAGCTCCTTGAATTTGAAATGGAACTGAACCTTCTTGTTGAAGGCGTAGCTGACCTTTAGCTTCTTGATCTCCATGGTCTCCAAACCATCGAAGCGGAAGCGCAGAAACTGAAGCATGGAACTGATACAGCACAAAAAAAAAAAGTCAAAGGAAATCAAGTGAAGTCCTAGCAGTTACAATCATTTGAGCACTCACTCAACAACCGATTCAGCCAAATGAATATTTAGCTCGGCATTGGTATAGGGCGCCAGTGGCGGGATTCCATATTCGGGAAAGCCACATGGCAGATGTTCCATCAAATTCTTCACGGCCTTTTTGGCCTGTGAGTTCAATATCATACCGTACTCATCTGGCTTAGAAGCTAAGCGACGGAGAATCAACAATAGTTAAAAATAAATTATAAAACTCTTGAAATTGAAATTGAACTTACGATTACGTTCGATAAGTCGATTGAATTGCTCCTCGGTCAAGAGGTCCACCTCGTAGGCCGTTGCACAGGCCAAAAGGGTAACGAAACAAAATACGCTCAACTGCATTGTTAGCTAATTGGCTAATTGGTTAAATGGCTACAGCCCATGGCTTTTATAGCCAAGATTTACACTAAGTACTTGATATTAGATTTTATGACCAAAGCGCAGTAGAACGAAGCCAACATAAATCATTTAAACACAGATTAGGCTGAACAAATTGCACAAATTTTTTTTTGGATTTATAATTTCGATTATAATTTATATCATGCTCTCGAGTTAGCTACGGTAATCGTCCCATCGTTATATATAGAGTCTATAAGAAAAGTGCAAAACACTTGTATTCTAATCTTGACATTCTCATCCAAATGCCCAATCGATGTGTCCAAATAATTTATTTTCAAAAATTAATATATATATATATATATATATATATATATATATATAGTCAAATTTCGTATGCGAGTAATTGGTGCGTCAGATGTTTTTTTTCTTTTTCTGCAGGTGTTCTTAGATAGCTTCAGCAGGTGTTACTCAAATACCCCATAGACAATATACAATAGACGATCACATATAGAGCTTACGACATTCTCAAAGTAAATTAAAGATTGTAACAGTCATAAATCAATTTAATAAACTTTTGATTAGTTTGATTAAAACTGTGGTACCTCGAAAAGAAATAAAGCAAATTTCGCATAATGTTGTAAGCTGGAATAGTTATATTTATTATTTTCACAAAAAAATTTTTTTTTATTTTATAAAAGGCGCACAGAAATCATTTTTTCTATTGTCATTTTTTTACCTTTTTTGATAAATTTTGTTTTCTTTTTTTTTATTAAATTGTTTTTTAAATTTATAATCATTATTTTATTATTTATTTTGTATTATAATTATTTTTTATTACTTGTTTATTTTTTATTATTTTATTATTTGATTATTATTTTCTTTATTATTATTATATTTTCTTTTTTCATTTTTTTTTTATTTTAATTTTTTAATTTTTGATTGAGAATAATTTTTGTTAATGTATAACAAAAATAATAAAATATTTATATATAAAATATAAAAATAACAAACAATAAAAATAATATTTTAAAATATTAAACATTAAAAAAAAGAAACAGAAAAAACGAAATAAGAAATATATAAAATATACATATGTCATGTATGTACACATCTTTATTAGTATCATATAAATAGAGCTAAGCTCTATTAAATACCTAGAATTCCCGCTAAGCTCTTGTTTCCTATATATTATAGCGCAACAAATATTCTATATTGGCTTTAGCCTTATCATTACATCTTAAAACCTAAAAATAAACACTTTTCAACAAGTTGGTCGAAAGAACAATAAGATTATAAATCACTTCAAGTCGTACATCTAATCCATCTTAAGTCCCGATGATAAAGCGCACATTGTAAATCAAATAGAACGGCCCAAAAAAACGAACAAAATGAAGAAGTCAATCTTGCCCAATTAACAATCAGAAAACTTGGTAAGGTCATGGTAAGTCGTCTACGAATTGCAAGCTAAAGACTATTTTTAAGCGATTTCTGCATATTTCTCAAAGTCCATTTCACCTTTCGCTCGAATGCTAGACAAGATAGGTAAACGGCTTTTTAATTAAAAAATTGATTTCTATATATTGGTATTATACATTTTTTTTTTCGCCAAAATACTCTTTAGATAAGAGTATGTCAGAGTATGTCCAACAATCGATGGCTAAAGCGATTTTATTATCGAGTCCAGTAGCTCTTATCAACGACCCCAAGTGGTGAAGCGGGCGTCTATAAAAGCCAGCTGAACGTAGAGCCCAACGATCAGTATAAATACAATTGGCATTTGGTACAGTTATTATACTAGAAGAAAATATGAAACTTTTTGTGGCTCTATTGGCGCTCGTTGCGTGCGCAAATGCCGCTGCTGTTGGCGAGGCAATTGGTGAGTGGAGAGTGGAGAATGGAGAGAGAGAGCCAAAGAGAGAGCTAAGCTAATTATGTTTCTACATTCATTTAGATACCAAATCAATCTCCAGCACAGTTGTTGATCTATTGGAGGATGTGAAGGAGCAGATGCCATGTGGTTTCCCTGGACTGGGCATTCCACCAATTGCTCCACTTCGTATCGATCATCAGAATATCGATATCGATACGGATGCTTTGAAAATGAAGGGCAGCGTTGAGCATTTCCGTCTCAATGGCTTGAACGATTTCGATATTGAGGAAATGAAGATCAATGCCATCACCAGTAAAGTGAACTTCAAATTCAACTTCCGCGATGTGAATGTGGACACCAAATACGATATGGATCTGCTGCTGAAGAAATATGGCTTCACCATCAAGATGATCGGCGCCGGTCATGCCAAATTCGCAATCAGGGATATGGTTATCTGGGGCAGCATGAAATACTCTCTGGGTGTGCTCAACGGTAAGCTGAAGCTCAAAACTCTCGATGTGCGCACTCACTTGGGTGAGGTTGAGTCAGAGATCGAGGGCATGCTCGGCGATGGCACAGTCAACGAGAAGATGAACGAATATCTGGCTGAGGCCATTGAGATGGTCATCAATGAGAACGAGGATATGATTGCTGAGACCATTGAGAATGTTGCTCTGCCCGCCGTGAACAGCATCCTGGACGATGTCAGCATTACCGACATCATCAATAGCGACGGCGAGGGCGGCGAGAAGGAAGTCTGCATTCCCCCAGAGCTCGACTGGTGAACAACATGTGAAAAACTTCGTATTTGATTAAAAGTTTCTTTGTAACAAAAGAATAAAAATACATTTATTTTCACTTCAATGGATCTCCATTTAACACTTTCTGTTGGCTCCTTTCTTAGGGACTTAAGAGCAAAGGGTATATAGATAATTGACCAACCGCGCACACTCTTCTCTTCCATTATTATTATCAGGAATATGATGTTCATATTCGAGAGACGTTCAGTAGCGGCTTTATCTTTTGCCAAAGCTTATACCAAGGATAGAATCCCTTAGATAATTTTAACAAATAACCGTGATGGAAACCGGCGACAACACCTCTCTTCCAGTCTTTAAAGAAATTTTCCAAAACTTTAGAGACTTTTTCCAAAGTTATAGTGGCAAAAATTTCTTTAATATCAGTGACGACACCACCCAGATAAATGACGGCTTCGAAAGTCGAAATCTTAATCGAGTCAGGGATCACAGTGTACTGAAATGAGCCCTGAATCGACAGATCCTCTAAGTTGGGTCCACTGCGCTTAAAGCCCATCGAGAGACCCAACCCTTGTAACAGATCAATCAACGCAGTGATGTTCAGGGATGGTGTGGTAGCCTTTAGCTCCTGGAAGTTGGTATGGAACTGAACCGTGTTGGACGTGGAGCTGAGCCTTAGTTTGTTAACATCCAATGCCCTCAGACCATCGAAATTTGAGCGCAGAAACTGAAGCAAGCAACTGATACAATAATAATGCGAATTAAGTGGAATCTAAGAAATATAAAGCATTTGTGAACTCACTCAACAATACTTTGAGCCAAATAAGAATTGAGCTCTTCGTTGGTATAGGGCGCCGTAGGAAGAGATATATATTCAGGAATGACATTAGTCAGCTGATCCATCAAACTATCAATCTCCTGCAAAACCAATTCCAACAGGCTTAGTTCAACAGGCTTAAGGGCTAACCGGAGGCAGAGATTCCATCAGTTATAACCAAATTGTAAAACTCTAATATCCAATGGAACTTACGATTACGTTCGATAAGTCGATTGAATTCTTCCTCGGATAAGATATCCACCTCATAGGCCGCTGCACAGGCCAACAGGGTAACGAAAAAAAATACTTTTAACCACATGGTGCGACTACGTTAAGTGATTGGATAACGTCCAATGGCTTTTATATCCACAATTTATACTAATTTTTGGGAGTGACAAAATTAAGATAACGCATACAAAAGCGACAGTTACAATCGAGTCATAGATAAAGCAGATGAATTTGCCAACAATTTCTTATTTATTTATTTTCTTTCGTTCCATAAAAAAGTTCAAAGTACTTTGAATCTTATCTTAATCTCCATCAATTTATTTAACAATATTTGCCATAGTCAAATTTCGTTAACGATTAACTACTACATATGTAAGAGGTATACAAGCACGACTGTAAAGAGAATAGATTGACTTCACAGCTCTCTGACAACTCGGCGTGGGAACACTTTTTGCCAATGCTGTAATCCCGACATGCAGCAGCCGATCCACTTGCACTCGCTGTACAAATGCATAGAACAAACTCAAAAACGAGAGAGCGCAAGTGGATAACTGCGTTTTGTCAAAGTCTCTTCATGGCTTTGGTTACTCTGGAGTGTACAAACGCAGCCCTTTGGCTCACACACATTAATCACGCCATCGTCTCAGCTGGACTCACATACATTTGAAACGGGATCGAAAGCCAATGCAAGAATGGCCGCTCTCTCTCTGTCGGTACTCTAATCTCTGTCTTGCAGCCAGCTCACTCACACTCACGCACTATGCATTCTTGCTTGCTCTGCAAGCACCTAAAACGGGATCAAAAGCTCAGCCCTTAATGGCAATCGTAGATAATTGAGCTATCTCACACACTCTCAACAGCCACACGCTTGAGTGCAATGCTTTCTACCGGCGCTGTATTCTCAGTCAACAGCTGAGCAAATCAAACACACACCCATATATATAATTGACGCCTATAATAGGTCGGATAATTTGAATTGATTGCAAAGTGAAGGTTAACAGCGCGCGCAGCAAGTGCTTGTGCTCAGAGTAAATTTTTCTGTTAATTCGGCTGCTGGTATGGTTGTTAACATTTCTGCTGTTAGCTCTGTTAGCATTTGAGAGTTTGCTTTTCTGCTTAAAGTGAAGATTTTTCAGTTAACACAAAATAAATAAAATAAATAAATAAATAAATTAAATTAAATAAATGTAATAAGATATATAGAAATAAATAATAATTAAATGTAAACAAATAAACAAAAATAAAATAAAAATAAAACTAAATAAATTTAAATAAATGAAAATAAATCAATAAAATTAAATAAAAATAAAATAAATGAAATTTAAAAAAATAAAATTAAAAAATAAAATTCAATGAATACAAATAAATGTATATGAAATATTACAATTAATTCATTATACTCTGCTTTTACTGTAGAGCTTTCAACGCACAAGTTTCTTAACATCTTTTTAAATGGTCAAAAAGCTATTTAGATGTCAATGTCATTAATCTAATGCCTTATCTTAAGTAGTCGAGCTTATCAGTTTATTTTCAATATATAAATATATTTTTTGACTAAATGTTAACATGCTAAGCAATTAGTTCTTGCGCTTTATCAATGGAGATTCGAGTGGTATATAAAAACTTTCGCCTAGTCTCCTGAGGTGCGCAGTGTAAATCAGGTGTTGGCAGTGAAAAGTTATTAGAGAATAAAACAATATGAAGTCTTTATCATTGGTGGCCATTCTATTGGCCCTGGCCACATGTCAGGGAGCGGAAGTGGCTGAGAAATTAGCTGGTAAGTGGAAAGAGAATATTTTTAATAGATTTTACGTGAGATTTGCAACAAGATAAATACTAGCTTGCTATCGATTATTTATCGATTTGATTGCCAGTTGAAAATGTTTGTTTCTAATTGATTTAATAAAGAGAACTATTTCATGAATATATAATTTATTTCATGTATATTTAATAATCACTAGATCATTTAATATAAAGGGAAATTTGTAAAAAAAAAAAAAAACAAAAAAATGTAAAAATGTAATATAAAAATTTTTCCTGTAGCTTCAGACAGACGTAAATGAAATACGTCCTTAATTTAGTTAGTTTATCAAATAATATAAAAAAAATTATAAATAAAAAATAAATAAAAATAAACTGTATACAAAATTATACAAAAAAAAAAAAAAAGAATAAATATATAAAAAATAGTATACAAAATAATATTACATATAAAAAAATCTCCTCTCTCTCTCTCTCTCTCTTTCTGTCTCTTTTACATATATGTTCTTTGAAACAATATACCCTCTTCAAGTATTTTCAGTGGATATACATATATATTTACTATATGCCTGTAGCAATTAAAACAAAAATTGTTCTCCTTATTTGCCCTACAGCTCAATCGCGATCTGTGGACAGCATTATTGTGGATACCTTAGAGCTGTTGAAACTGCAAATGGTCGATGGCTGGCCCCAGTACGGCATTCCCCCGCTCGCTCCGTACAGGAACAAGCACAAGAGTTTCGATTTAAATGCCGGCGAGCTGCATGTCAAAGGCGCTTTCGATAATCTGGCTGTGTACGGCCTGAACGAGTTCGAAATTAAGATAATGAATACGAATCTGCTCTTGAGCCGAATCAAGTTTGAATTCAATTTCGCCAGCTTAAATGTGACGACCCAATATCAAGCAGATGTCGGCGCCAATTATCGCATGGCACGTGCTGGCGACGCCTTTATGGCACTCGAGGATTTGAATATATCCGGTCACATCAAGTACAGCACGGGCATCGTTGGCAGCAACAATTATTTGCGCATCAAGGAGATCAATGTGAATATTGTCACTGGCAATGTCGTTTCCAACATTGAGAATCTATCCAAATATAAAATACTCAATCGGAAAATCAATGAAATCATCGAGGAGTTCATCAGTCTAACGGTCAATGATAATACGGAATTTTTCGCCAATTGGCTGGACAGCACTGTGACGCCCATTTGCAATGATATGATTGGTGATCGCACCCTCAAGGATATTATTGGCATTATTACGGGTTCTTAAATTTAACAATCAATAAAATTATACAGAGAAATATGAAACTTTTTAATTATAGTTTTAGCTAATCATAAAGTCATAAAGCGCTGTGCACGAGTGAAAAACAAATTGTTCGAGTGCGTTAATCTAATCGATTTAGATTAACTTTGCTTGTGGCTATAATTATTTTATTGTTTCACAAAAGGCAACGATCAAACTTTATATAATACTTAATAAAAGCTTAAATTTAGAATTGAAAAATATGTTTTTTTTTGTATTTAAATTCCACTAATAAATATTGACACTTGACATTCCCACAAACATTTTTAATAGCATTAAATATGTTTTTTAGTAATTTAATTAGTTCACACATGCATAATTTATGGCATACAAAGGCTGACAGAGGCTAAATAAATATTTATAATTAAATTTAATATGATGCCTAAAAGTAGGCAATGCAAATGACAAGTGCTGCATTAACAGGGAAATTTGCCAAAATTCTACGAGAGCGCGAAAGTATGCAACACTTTTTACACACCAAACAACTACATAAAGCAATGAGAATTTGTTAATTAAAGCAAAATTGAATACATGAATTAAAATAATAAATATACTATTTAAATATATATATTATTCTTTAACTATATAAATTTACAAATATCTCACTGCCATAATCATTTAGTCAACTATGGCAGCACTCAAACCAAGCTCTACAACGGAACACTTTTAATCAAGTAAATTTCCCACAAAAATTCCTTGCATACTTTCGAGCTGCGCACTTTAAAACTATTTCATTCCCATTGTTCCACTTCAATATATACGCCCCAAGCAGCACTATTTTTGGAACACTAGTTGAACACCGGCCTTATCAATCGGTTGGGACACATGAGACAGCCCAAGCGAGGTCAGTGACTTAACCTTGACAGATCTCACGCCAAACAGCAAGAATCAGAGAAACGTGCTCAACTTAACATTCAATTAGTTAATAATATTTTCAGATGGCTGCGACGCAATTTCAAAGGAACAAAACAAACACTTTTATAAATTAATATTTCAAAAGAAATATAATATTATCAAAATAAAAACAGGGCAACAACAATGAAATTGTTATCAAAATGAGGAAATACCCTGTATGAATAATAAATAGTTAATATGAAATTTATTTTAAAAAGTTTGCTGAAAAAATTAAAAATAATTTGCGAAAAAAAAGAGAAGATGATTAATTAATACATAACATATTATTATAAAGTTTATATTTTTACAGTATTATATAAAAATATTTTCGAATATTTTCATTTTAATTTCAGTCAGAATCAAGGGTATCCAGTGTCCATAAAAATTAATAGAGATACCCTGTATTAATATTTATGTATTTCAAAATAAATATATGCTATTTTAACTTTTTGAAATATGCGTACATATTTTTAAATCATTTTATTTATTTGAAAAGTAGCCTATAATAATACATTGTATTTGCTACGAAGTTTATTATGTATTGTTAGCAAAGATGTATAATATAATACAGATTTAAAAAAAAATATTTAATAGAATGTTGAATTTGATTTGATTAAGAGATACCCTACAATAGTAAACAATTGATGTGAATTAATTTTTTAACTTAAAAAAAATCTAATCATGAATAATGGATTTTATATTTATGAAATTGATTTAATATATAAATACCCTGTAAATATTTGTATTTAAAGCTAATTAGTATTGCATTAATTTGATAGTATTCAACTATGCGAGTGTCTACTAGCTTAGCATGCCTTTCAGTCATATTCAATATTTCTATTATTTTTCATAGACATAAAGATTTGCCCCTTGGTGAGCTGATAAGCCACCGTCTCCAGCATTTCATCATCTGATTTCTATACCCATTGCCAATGCCAATTTAGTTTTAATTAGACGATCGTTTGCTTCAGTTGGCAGTGAGAACGAGAGTATTCGTTAGAGAAATGCTATACAAGAGTTTGCCATTGATATTGCTTGTGGCACAGGTGAGCCAAAAAAATCTCTGATTCCAATTGGAATTTAATACAAATAGAAAACAATTGCAGTGCCTGCTGGCGGCGCCAGCGCCTTCTCAGTCAAGTGATCTAGCACAAAAGCAACTGGAACAGGAGGCACAGAACGAGACGATCAATTTGCTGAATGCTCTATTCCGAGCACAGATCGCCTACTTTGGCGGAGTGAGAGAGAAGCTGGATCCAAAGACGAAGCGCGCAGCGGATATAGCACTCTATGTGAGCAGATTAAATGCAGCCATAGCTGAGAAGGATCTGGATAAGAAGAATACAATGTGGCAGGAAATCTTTGAGGAAGTAAGCTTGATATCTCTGTCTCTCACTGTCTCTCTCTCTCTCTCTCTCTCTCTCTCTCTCTCTTAATACATCTAACTTATGATTTTTGTCTCTTCCAGTTCAACAAAACGTCGCTACTGTCCAACAGAGAGGAGGAAACGGGCCTCAGCAACTCAGAATATCAGGCTCTGCTCACGGATAAGAAGCTGCAGGAGATTACAAAGCGTTTCATTGTCGATGTATCCACGTATTTTGTGAAAATGGCTCAGTTCAGCGGAAAAGTCGTGAAATTAGGCATCGATGAATATATGAGCTCATTTGATAATGATAATAAGAAACATTAAAATAAAACTATAGAGAGTTAAGCATTTAATGGAAGGACGATACTCAATGGGTTGATGGAGATGTTTACTGAATGCAATGCAATGAATACAATGCTGCATGCGATAGTTACAATAGTCATTGCCTAATTGGATTTTCTAAAAGCTAAGATTTCGGAAATCTAAAATTTAAAATTTAATTTAAATTTAAGAGTTCTATACTGAGATATTGTATAGCCCAGAAAACATTATACATAATAGGTAATCGATAGTTCAATATTGTTAAATCTGATATCAGCATAGGGTAGAACACATTTCATATGTTATAGACTTATTCTAGCATACGGAAGCCAGCTTATATGTAATCGATAGTTCGATAACAATTTCATAGTTGTTAATAAAAATAATTAACTTGAATATAATGCTTAGAATTTACATTACATTCCATTCTATATAATTTATGCGAACAATAATAGCTAAAGACAATAAGCAATCGCTTCGATAAAACAAAAACGAGCATATCGATAAATATATAACGCTCAAAACTTTTAGATTACACAATATAATACAATAGAACGGGATTTATATGCTATCAGTCAGTTGTAACATTAAAATGTAGAAGGTGCTATCGATAGTTCGATTACAATATCCAGTAAACTATCCATATAACTAGCCATTTTTTATTTGAGAATCTGAAGAAATCTAAATTTATAATAACTATCGATCAACAACGATAAACATTTAGTAAACCCCATCTGAACTATCGATAAGTGGAGTTCAGCATTGCGTGTGAACACAAAGTTCCCCATAATCTTGTTGAATGCAATTACATTCGCTTAATTACATTTCACATAATTGAGCCACATCAAGATTAATTGTCCATTAATTATCTAGATGATTCCATTAACACCTCAATTCAATTATTCACAACTAGGCCGCCGACCGTCGCCGCAACAGTACATAGAAATTTGAGCAAACAATTAAAGCATTGTGAAATGCTATATGGGCATATAAGTGCGGCCTTATATACACATATCAACTATATATATATATATATATATATATATATATATATAAACTGCGGAAATATCGCTGCTCTGTGCACGCCCACACGTTTGCGCACCATTTATGGGCGGTTGGAGAGCGCAGAAATAAAATGTGTTAAAAATTTTTAAATATGATAAATTTCTATAGTTGCGTCGCGTTGCGTCTCCTCGTCACGAATTTCCGAATGAATCATGCGCGCAGCACAGATAGCGAATTTAATTTGTCAATACAATTCTTAAGCTTTAATTGCAAACAATGCGAATGCTTAAACAAAAATTTCTTTTATTTAAATAAGCAATAAGGGCCATATAAGTAAATGAAAAGAAGACTTGTGTGTATAGAGCTGATAGAAAGAGTATATACTCTTTTTCTTGGGAAATTTATAAATACGAACTATATAGAAATACATACGTATATGCATATCAAAGTCATAAAATATTAAAATATTAATTTTTAATTCATAATTAATATGAATTTATCATAGAATAAATTTATTTATTATCTATAATTAATTTGCATTGATTATAGAATAAATGCAAAATATATTTAGTTATTTTACAAAGTTAATAAGATCAAAATAAGATCTGTATCCAAAGCTAAATTTTTTTTTCGATAATTATATAACTATTTATATTTGCACACATTTGAGAGTCTGAATCGAAGATAATTTATTGATTTATTTATTTGTATTATTATTTATTCATTTTTATTTATTTATAACTATTTATATTATTTATTATTTTTTGTATAATAATAAATATGATTATTATAATTTTTTTCTTATTTCATATTATATTTATATTATTTCGTCGCACAATTTTATTGAAAATTTATAAACCTGAACAACTTAATTATTATTATTTATATTATTTATTATTATTATTATTATTATTATTATTATTATTATTATTATTATTATTATTATTATTATTATTATTATTATTATTATTATTATTATTATTATTTATTATTATTTAAGCATACAATTTTATAGCGAACACTGAGAAACCAAAGCTTCTCCATATATATTCTATAACTTATAATATATTGTATTTCAATATATATTAATGAGTGAGCTTTAATTTATAGTATATGCGTCTGAATGTCTCATTGAACAGTCTATAGTTCATTATATATCACAATATACTCGAGTATGATAAAACCTACTAATGAAATATATTCTATAATACCAAAGAAATATATATATTATATGCTATTTGATTTATATCTGCATGAAGCACTCTTATCTCGAAAAATATATAAAAATGATAAATTAACTTTTGCTAAAGGCTTGTGGCTATACTAGTGTGCACTAGAATGTCAGCTTTGAGTAATATATTGAGTATTATATTAATTCTATAAAGTGCAAACATGTAGTAAGTAGTAGTAGTAAAAGTAGTAAATAAGTAATACAAATCGTAGTAGTCATACAACATTTTCTTAGTAGTAGTAGTAGTGTAGCAAAAGTAGTGGTAGTAGTTATAATAGTAGTGAAATAGTCATAGTTACTAATTGAGTTACAATAGTAGTAGAAATAGTAGTATTATTAATTATACTAGATATGATCGCAAAACGATTATTAAACTATGACTACTGCATACCACTAACCAATAAATCAATAAAAAATCAGAAAATATATTTTAAAAAATATAAATAAATACGTCAATCTCAGCTTAAAGCTCAGAATTCATTTCATTTAATCTGTAAACATTCATAATAAAAATTGCACATGAATTATTTAGTACTTTTGCTTCATAGAATTTCGCCTCATTAACTTGCAGTGCATCTGCAATTCGTTCTCATTTCATTATTTATTAAACTCTCTTTTGTTGTATTTTCTTTTTTCACTTTAAGCATAAAATGTTGCCAAAAATTGCACAATTTGCAATGACAATTGAAAATGGCCAAGCTAAGCAAAGTGCAAAGGTATTTTTATTTGTTTTTTTTTTATTTCAATTTGCAATTTATGTTAAAAATAAAATTAGCCAGCGAATAGTTTGCTGGGCGGTAGAACGGAATAAGGGCGTGGCTGGGCTGGGCTGGGGCCAGACAACGGACACGCATGCATAAACTGACGCTGACAGCGCTGCTGGCGTCGCTGCTACAGTTGCTTTTGTTGCTGCTGTTGCACACATGTGTCGCAGAAAAATCAACGCAACATTCAAAGCTGCTCAATTCCCTCGCCTCCGCCTCCTCCTGCTGTTGCTGCCCCATGCCACATGGCATGTTGCGCATTGAAGCGTATCGCATAACAATTGCCACTTCCGAATGCTCCACTTGCAATAAGAGACAGACAGACAGAGGAGTAACAAAGACAGAGAGATAAAGCGAGAGTAGTACACACATACATATGCACATATATCAGTTGGGGAATTCGCTAAATTTTTGTTTAAATTTGGTTTATGAAAAAAGATTTCATTTATTTTATCAATATTATTCTACATTGAGTAAAACAACAAATGAAGCCAAATGCAATAAGCATTCATCAGCAAAAAAAAAAAAAAGTAAATAAAAATAAAATAAATAAATAAAACAAAATAAATCAAGTTGAGCTTCAAATATGCTTTCAACAATTTGCGGAATCTCAAATGCAAATATTTAAAAGTTTTTGTTATTGAAACTTGATGAGAGAACCATGAGAAACAGAAGCAGATGGAATAATATGCAAAACTATTTGTTAAAACAAGCTAAAAAGAATGCAAAGAACAAGAAATATAAAAGAAGAAAGAATGTCAAAGAAGAAAGGAATGCAAAGAAGAATGACTGAATGAATGATGAACAATGAAAAATAATAATGAATAATGATTGAAAGAATTGATTAATGAACTCTTTGAACTTGATGAAAGACTTGGAAATCTGAATTTAAATATATTTTACTATGTCCAACAAATATATATTACATAGATATTATTGACATATATATAATTATTATAACATATTATTATAATATATATTATATATATTAACAATAATATTATAAGTGCTCTATTATCTTAATCATAAATGACAAGCTCAAGGCAGATATAACTTTCAGTACTCAACCCAAGCTTTTGACATATTCTCTAATTATTTATTATAATTTAATAAATAATTCAAAATGGAAAATGAAAGCGCAAAATATATATACAAATATTTTTGATTTTCTATTTAAATAATAAATAGATAAAATTATTATAATAAAGAGAAATATTTTTGAACAATAAACTATGTTAAAGAATATATTTATATATGTTTATAATAAATAGATAAAATTAATAATAATAAAAATAAATATGCTAGAACAATAAGCTGTGTATATTAAAAATATATATATTTCTTATATTTAAAAGAGATTATATTTTATACTTTCATATCATAAAAATTTGCTAAATCTAAATTAAGTGAACAAGTTAAAGCACAAAGGCTTTTTATTAAAGCTTCTTAAAGAAATGTCAACATTTAATATTGCTGTAATGGGAACAATTTGGTTCTATTATTATACATATTTACAAAATGTCACGCCATTTTCACTCCATTATTTCTACTACTATAATTTCTAGGCACAATTTGCAGGTGCTCTACATAGTTGAAGGTATTAAAGAAGTATATTAAATACTTGCTGTTGATGTTAATAAAAAATGAAAAACTAGCAAAACAAGTAGAATTAAAATGCCAATTGCTTAAGCCCTAGTTTAACAAGTAGAACTTGACATAGAGCTTGAATAAAAGTGGAAATAAGGTGAAGAGCTTAGGAATGTAGAAATGCACATATGTAAAATTTAAATCTAAAAAATTTAAATATAAAAAAATGTACAATATGTAATAATATAAAATATGCATTAAATGTATATACAAAATATATGAAAAAATATTTAAATTATATATCTTAATATTTTTATTAAAAATTTTAATAATTTAAAATATTCGAATACATTTTTTTTTATATATATTTGTAAAATGTTCTTTGAAATTGTTTATATTTGAGTGAGAAATAAAGGAAATGTTAAATATTTAAAAATACAAAAATAAAATTTAAAAAGTTAAAATGAAGTAATAAAGTTTTAAAAAATATACATATTATAAAATCTATAATATTATATAAAATAATATAATATTATATAGAAAAATTTTAAATATTTTTTAATGTAAATTTATATTAAATATATATAAATATTTTACATTCTTAAAGTTCATTCATTTTTATATATATATAAAATATTTAAGATATTGTATTGATTTTTCATTTTATTTTTTTATAATTTTGTTTTTCTTATTTGTTATTATTAATTTGTACTCTTTTAGTTCTCGTTAAATTTCTTCTCGATTTGTATAATATTTACTTTTGTCAAATATTTAGTTGCCACAACAAAATCATGTTACCCTCCAGTTTGTTAAGAGTAAAGCCCAAACAGTTGATGTGGGCTAATTGCAAAAGCATTTGCGATCGCGTTGCCACTGTGTATATAAAGATAAGAGAAGGATGGATAAAGAGGCCGGGCGGTTGAGAAAGAGGGGCAATTTGTTTCTGGCTGCCGCCTTGGGGCGTTTACTTTATTTGGTTTTTATTATTATTGTTCGGCAGACTTTTTACTCTAAGCTAATAGGCAAACATAAACAAACAAACAAACAAACAAACATACAGACATACAGACAGACCGAAAGACAGACAATTCAGGTAAACTAGAGAAGAGAGCTTAACATTCATTAAAATAAACAGAACACAGAGGCACACACGTGTGTGTGAGTGCCTTCATTCATATGCTGATATCATCTGAAATAAAGTGAATCGATTTCTTTTGTCACTCGCCTTTGGAGGTCGTAGAACCTAATAAATTCTATTTTAGCGACTGATATTTCAATGTAAATACAACAAATAACCTTTAAATTGGGCACGAAAAACAAAAGCGAAAAAAACAAGAAAACAATCAAGAAGAAATAAATATTTTTGTTAATTTGCTATTTTTAAAGATGTGAAGAAATGTTTAGAATTTATTTTTATTGTTGCTGCTTGGCAGCCCTAACTAATTGAAGGAAAATTACTTTTTGTTTTTAATTAAAGCTGTTTTCTAATTTGCAGATAATTCATGATTCAAGCTGTTTAATCATTGGAAAATTGTAAAAAAAAAAATTTTAATAATTTTTAATTTTAAAAAGGAAAACTAATGTTTTCATATATAAATATATACTCTCTAAATAAATATGGAAATAGAAATTTGCATAAATACATGCTAAAAATCTCTAATGATCTCTCTATAAAAATAATTTTGCCTTAACGAGCTCACACTGTATTTATTCATAGTTCCACTTATTTTCTGTTCCAAAAATAGAGACTTTCAATTAAGAGTTCAATTCATTCTAACCTTTCTCAAATGCAAATCGCTTTAGTTTTTGCAGCCATTTCCCATTCCCTATGTCTCTCTTCTTCTTGCTGCCCCTTTTTTTAACGCTTTTCTATATACAGTTATTTGACCCTATTAACTGCGCTCACCCGTTATATGCCAAAAAGCAAAAAGAGAAAAAAAAACTTTTGATTAGCTAAATGCCAATTGGAACACGAAATCGCCATCGAGCAAATTGCGCTGCGCTGCGCTGCGTTCGGCTGCGTTTTCAATGCCAATAAGAAAGTCGCGTGCAAAAATAAAACGGCTTATAACATATTTATGAGTGCTTTATATACATATAAAAGTTATTCCTGTCTTTTATACATTACTGTTCTTATTGTTGTTGTTGCTGCTGCTGCCACACGTATCTGTTGCTTGAGGTAAATTTTTTTTTTAGTATCTGGTTTGCCGATAAGAGCACAAAAATCATGTCGAACATCGCGACCAACAACAACGGCAGTAACTACAACAGCAACAACAACAACAACAACAAGAACAAGAGCAGCAACCGAAAAGGCCGACTGACGATTTTGTTTACATTTTTGGTATTATTGTTGTTGTTGTTGTTGTCAACAGATTTTCTAATAAACCATTTAGAACCGGTTTTTCATTTTTTCGGTACCCATTTGTAATGCATTTCGAATGGGGTATATCTGAATGGGGTATTACTGAAACATGTTGAGCTCTATGTTTGCTTTAATGCTTTTTAAGAGAAAACCAGTCAACATTTTATGCATGCGTAACTAACGTGAATGCAATTTTTATATAGTTATACAAATGGTACACATTAAAATAAAATTAGATTAGATTAGATTATGCTTAAGAAAATGTACAGGGTATTCTGCGGTGGTCACTCGTTTTTTCATATTTTTTTCGTGAACGGTTTCGGCTTTTGGATTTTTTTTTTTTTTTTGCTTTTGCTTTGGTCTCACTACCACGTAGAAGAAGCAGCAATGGCAGCGGCAGATTTGGGAGCATCAAATTTCATGCTGCACAGACACACATACGCACACATATATTTGTTTGTGTGCGTGCGTGTGTAAAAAAAAAGCTCGTTTTAAACAAAAACGAAGCTCTTTCAGTTTTAGGGACAGGAATAAAGACTACAACAATGAGCAACACTTCAATGGACTGGCAGGGGTTAGATTTTCGGTCATAGATTAGCATAAAGCACACACTTACACATACACGCACACATAGGTAACGAAAGCAAACCACAATGCACAATAACATTAACAGCGCAAAGAGAAAGAGTGAGAGGCAGAGGCTGAGGCTGCGGCAGAGGCGGCGCAGTGGCAGTGGCAGAGGAAGCAGAGCAAAAACACTTCATTCCCTTTCTTTCACTACATTCAATTAATATAGTGTTGAATATTTAGCTATTGAATGTTTAAAAGCTAGATAAGGCAAGAAAACAGCTAATAGGTCACAACGTTTGCTGACAATAATTAATTATTGAAGCGCTAACTCAGTATTGTTTAATAACATTAGCTAGCATTAAATAATATTAAAAAGTCGTTTATTTTATTTCATTCATACATTTAGATCTAATCTAATAAGTTCTTTAGCTTTTTTCGGCTTAAATTCTGGCAACACTGTTGTTGTCAATACACCGTTCCCACTCCCGCGCACTCACACACACTCACACATTCACATACTGACACACAGACTCACCTTCAATGCAAACGACGTGATCGCGTATCTGTTGGGCAATCTGTGCGTCCGGCATGGGCAGCAAATCGATTAAATCGTAAATAGCATAAATCGATGGATGAACGCTCTCGAAGCGCTGTATCTCCTGCCTTATGGCCAGCGAATTGCTTATCAGTGGCTGCGGCGGTTGCGCTACCAAAATTGAAGCAGCAGCAGCGATAGCGGACGCTGCCGACGTCGATTGACATTGGGGGGTGGCTGTGGGCGTATGACGCTGCTGCTGCTGTTGTTGGGGCAACGCTGCCGGCGACGCTGTCAACTGTAAATGTGGCGGTAGATGCTGATGCTGAAGTTGTTGTTGCTGCTGCTGATGATGATGAAGATGTGGATGTTGATGATGATGATTCTGCTGCTGCTGCTGTAGCTGGTGTTGCAGCTGTAGTTGCTGTATATGCGATTGATAATTGCTCATTGCTGACGAAATTTAGCCAACGTTCTTTATAAATTAACTTCAATTACTTTGCCCGAGATGCCGATAGAGCCCCCAAAACACAAACAAAAAAACAAACAACGTAAACTAAACGCGCACTCTCACATACACACATACGACGCATACGCACACGTACACGCACAGGCAATGGCACAGTTTTCGGCTATGTGTGTGTTGACAGCGCACAACAACATATTTGCCATACAGCAATTAGGCAAACAACAACAATTGCAAGTTGCGAACAACGAATATTAGATATTTTACACCTGTTTCACACATAAATAACGATTTTAAAAAACGCACTCGGAGAACACTTGCACTGGCTGGGGCCCGTGCTCAAGCGATAGTGTGTGACCAGATATGGTTAAGCCAAAAATGCACACATTCACACACACACACTTTAAAGCACAAATATACCAAATAAGAATTGAAAGCTAAAAGTATCGAGTAATTTTTGCCGCTGTGCATGTCGTAATATTAACAACAAATTAATTATAAATTAAAAGGGTAGCACAATGGCACAAAGTAGACTCGAAAAAATCGGCACTATCTTTACGAGGTAAATGGGAATAGTGGCTGGTGAAATACAAATCAATTAATGAGTTTTATAACAGGGTGCAAGGCTTGTTGCGCGGCGGCGCGATGAAAACGGAGGATAAACCCATATGGTATGACGTCTATGCCGCTTTTCCCCCCAAACTGGAGCCCCGCTTCGATAGGCCCGCCTCCAGTGAGCCAGTGCGCAACATATTCTATGCCGAGGATGTGGTGCGAGCGTGAGTATGAATAAATACATTAATAACTCTTGATACTAATGTGTAACTTCGCCATCACACAGCAAATTGCACAAGCAAAATAAGCCGCATGAGACGATTTCGCTGCTCGATCACAAACGTCGAACCCAAAGTCAACAGTTTGTGCAGATCTACGAACAGCTGAAGTCACAAGGCGCATTGGATGAGCAACGCATTTACGAAACGGCGCTCGATTTGCTCGCCGAGCAACGACAAAAATCGCAGCCCGAAGCAATTGAAGAGCAACTGCAGCTGGAAGAGCCAAACAAGAGCACGTTGCTCAGTGATTTCCAGGAGGCAGACAGACAAAAGCAGCAACTACAACAACTAAAGGAGGAGCAGCAGCAGACGAAGCCTAGCAAAGCGAAACAGGAGGGAATTAACATAAGCAGCTTGTTCAAGGATTGATTGAGGTGTTATTTGTTTTATATTATAAACTAAATATACAAAATCTTGTTTCTAAACTGCAAGCGCATCGTTCTGCGATTCGTGACTGAGCTGTGTCTGTAGATTGGAGAGCTTGTTCTTCAGCACTTGGACGCCCATGATGACAATATTCTCGGGCTTTAGTGCACCCGAAGATTCCACATTGAAGAAGAATTTGTTGGGTTTGGCCTCCCAGTTGTAGGGCGCCTCGAATTGATCGTCCTCCAGTTCGGTGTGTTCGCTCTTTGGCCACTCATCGGGTTTCGGGTAAAGTGTGTGGCGCATCGAGTTATCTGGATCGTATTCAAAACAAACGCCCGCAGTGGGATTCCATTTGGCGTGCTCCTTCCCAAATCCCTTCTTAGCATAGGCGCGCAGCTTCAACTCCTGACCCTTGCGCAGTTTAATTATAAGTATCTCATCGGTGCTCTCGCCATATTCATTGTCCTCCTCACCCTGATTACGCGACGTCACGGGCAACACCTTCGCATTGCTCGACTTAAGATCGGCCGTTGTCACGTGTCGCGTTTGCTCCTCATTGCACTTGACGTCGAGAGTGAATTCGACGCTGCACTCGGGACAGAAGTCAAGGCAGATGCAATCGCGCGTGTACTGCAAACGCTCCACCACATCGTCGGATATTAGTGGGATAAGACCGATGCGGTGCGCTAGGAACTCATCTGATAAAACTGTAGAGTTCGCCTCCAGTTGCACCCAGTCGATAGCTAGCGTCGGTGTTTCGGCAATGAAAACGCGTCGCAGACTGTTCGCAACGCTCAATTCGGTGTCCTCCAGCACAAACTTAACATTGTCGTCAGTTAGTTCGGTTATTTGAACGGATGGTTGATTAGCATACGGCATTTTATTATATACTTCAAGAAAATAAACACAAAATAGCGCTAAAAAGCAGCAAACCGGTGAGTTGATTTTGCGATAACCAACTATCGTTTAACAATGGTGGCATACTCGATTAACCAAAAACGATAGTTTTTTTTAATATCAAATTTAAGAACAGGTGCCAGTTTTGATAAAATATAACCGATAAAGTAAAATATTAACATTTTTATTCAACCCTAAAGACATTTTCTAAACACTTCTTTATTTAATACGCAGAAACTTACATAAACCTGTAGTTCCGCGATATATTTGCCATTGGTGGCAGCCCTAATTGTTAACTTAAATATGAGCTGTTTTACAACACTACAGCGCAGTGAATAGATCGTGCAACAATGTTGAGAATTTATTCACGATTATATTGCAAAATTGCAATACAAACTAGTCAAATTCCTAAACATAATAAACTAGATTTTACGCAATTGAGCCATCCAACCAAAGTGCCACAGACACCAGTGCCAACGTCTTTTCCTGACACCAGCAAAAACCGCATTGAAATCGACAGCAATACAATTAAATTATTGGAACGTTTATCCTTGGTGGATCTGGACAGTGATCAGGCGCTGGAAACTCTCAAGAGCAGCATACAATTTGCAGATAAAATAGCTGATATCAATACGGACGAAGTTAAACCACTTTATACAGTACTGGAGCATCAGCAGCTGCAATTACGCAACGACCAGGTGACAGCCGGCAATAGCCGTGAGGAGCTGATACGCTTGGCCAAGCGCACCGACGAGGATTACTACGTGTCGCCACCGGGCAACATACCACTGGAACAGTAACAGTAATTGCCATGTCCACACGCCTCAGCCGCTGCCTTAAACATCTGGAAGCCGCTGGTTTCTTTCGCTGCTCTACGGATGCACCAACTCCCCACATCGAGCTATTGAGCCATGGCTCTGCCTATGCACAGCAACTGCAACAGCATTGGCTACACATGCGTCACTTGGCTGTTAATTTGGGCACTAATTCATCTACAGAAGCTTTGAGTCTCTCACGTTTTGGCTTTATCCATTCCCAACTCTTCCGACAGCATTTCCAGCAACTGCGACAGCTGCATCCTAGCAAAGCAAAGTGTCCCACGCTGCTGAAGCAGCAGCAAACCTGTGAGGCACTCAATACAGAGAATAGCCAATCCATTTTTCAGCCTGCCCAGCCCGTCACGCATTTAATCACCGATTTCTTTGTGGAGCCACATCGTGGCCTGGAGCACTTTTACAATGTGCAGCGCGAGAGCAAGATCTGGTGGATGCGTTACTCCTCGAATCCCAGTCGCTATGCCATTGTGCCGCAAGCTGAACTGGAAAAGCCAGACGGCTGCCAGGCCATCGATATACGCGCTTCCTTTGGTCAGGCAGGCGAGGTGACAGTGGAGCAGCTGAGCTTGGTGCAATTGCCCTCCGAGAGTGACTATTTCCAGCTGCCCGATGCACGCACTGGTGCTCCACAATTACCCGCTGTGATACGCTCGGTAATTGAGCTAGAGCCCGCCAGCTGCGCTCTCCTTCTGGATGGCTGTGATCATGGTCGCGAGACGCGTTCGTTGCTCCTCAATCGTGTTCTCGCTCCCTATCAATGCGCCGTTGCAGGCATACAAAAGACTGAGTGCATTCGATCCGAGGATCTGATAGATCTCTGCGCCCATGTAACAGATGTACTGCTGCGTGCCCGATTGCGACTGCAGCAGCAAGGATATATACTGGCCGCCAATGCTACACAATTGACTCAGCATATAGAGACCTACGATCGTCTGGGTGTGCCCTATGCACTGCTGCTGGATGAGCAGCAAACGCTAAGCAACGGATTGCTGCAGCTGCGCAGCCGGGACACACAGCTGGCGGAGACAGTTCACATCAGCGACTTACCTGATTATTTGTTAAATATATTTAGAGACTATTAAATTGACTATAATTGCTTTTACTATTCTGAATTATGGGACTAATTAATTAATACTTTTATATAACTAAGATCTGATCCTAGTATTCAGCCAACAAATTGACTGGGGATAAAAAGTTTCTCTCCCTGAAATTCAGAGAGCCGCCGTGAACAATAAGACGTTTTTAAAAAAATAATCATTTAATATATATTATTAACGAAAATAACAGATAAGTACAATAGATTTTCTTAAAAATACTAAAAATATTGGGAAAATTGTATGCTCACTTTGAAAAGAGCATGACAAAAGTATATCATCTTATAGGTAGTCAGGATCAGGCCATAATCCCTGCCTTGCCAGATCTCTCGTATAATACAATTCAAGTAAACAATTACATAAAGTCGCATAGATACTGGCGCACATTGAAGCCCACCACTTTGCCAATGTGAATGACAAACTCCAGGCCGACGGTGCACTGCAACTTGGCAGAGCCATCCATGATATTCTGTTCACCAGAGACGAAGCTGAGCAGCTTCAGGTGTACCAGCGTGGAGATCTGTGAGAGCAGATTGCAGGTGAGGCCAACCTTCTCATCGAGTATGGCATAGAATATGGCCAGCAGGCGATCAATGCTGAAAGATTTGGGACCCAGCGTGGTGGACATCTTTTCCACATTCTAAAAAGACAAGCAGATAGAGAAATTCAATTCAAATTCAAGATGAAGTGAACCCCAATCTACCTTGGCTCTGGCATTAACTGTTTGCATCCGCTTGCGCTGCTTGCCATGATGCTTGACGAACAGCCGCTTGTCCTGCTTGGCAGAGTTGTGGCTGGCGAGGAATGCAGCGATGAGCAGAAATTTCCCATAGTATGGCAACTCCAGGGATTGCGCCAGTTTGCGTACGCTCTGATCCTCAACGGCTGGTTCGCCCAGCGGCTTCTCTATGCGCATATAGATCTGTGTAAGAGCGGCACGCAATGGTCCAGCTATGTGACGCCAGAGACGTGACACATCTGTGCACTCTACGCTGCCATCCAGCACGGGCTGTAAATAGATGGCAAAACATTTGCGAGCCGTCAACTGCAGTTCGGGTACATCGCGGCAAGCCTTGTAGAAGACGCTCAGAAAGAGATTCAAGTAATTGCTATAAAAATCTGGAGTCAAAGCCTGTTCGGCAAGTTGCAATTGATCTCCCTTCAATTGCTGCAGCATTTGTCGTCGCATCCGATCGAAATCGCTGCTGAGTATGCGCAACGTCTCGGCTTTATTGTACTGAGCCAGATGTAAACAGATGATCTCACTGAGACCCGTCTTGTTATAGTACTTCTCGAAGGGCAGCTGCGATAGCAGCAGCACGCACAGATTGAGACCTGTTAGCTGCTGCAGGCGCAACAGCACTGGCAACACATTCGCGTCCATATCCCTTAGTCGTTCTGCATTGTCGACAGCTATGAGAAATCCTTGAGTGTTGTTGCCCTGCCAGCGACGCAGATGCTCTACAAATTCCAGCATATTATCCGCACGCAATGACTCCGCATCCAATTGCTGCTGTGATAGTGCATCCAGCACATTCTCCAGTAATATTTTTGTTGTATAGCACTCGATGGCATTCAGCTGAGCAATTCGCACCTTTTGCTGCTGCTGACATTGCTGAAGGAAGGCTTTGGTCAACGAGGTTTTGCCCGTGCCACTGTGTCCGTATATGTAAATGGCTGGCGGATAGGCCTCATTGCAGTCGCCAATTAGCTCGGCTAATGTGGTTATTGCCGATTCGCGACACGGAAACTGCGGCTCCAATGCAGTGCAAATCTTCTCCATTTGTTTGGGTTGTTATCAACTGTGGCCAGCTGCCAACATTCCGCGCCAAATTCAAGGGATACATTAAAGTTGTGATGCGTAACATCGATAACACTTTATGATAAATGCTATCGACTATCGCTACATATTCAAAACAAGCGCCTTTCGTTTATTTATTAAAAAAAAAACTAGTTAATGAGAACAAAAATGCTTATAAAACTAATTAATATTAGCAAAAATTCATTAATATGAATATTTAAGGTTAATGCATGCTCAAATCAAATACTCTTGATGGCTTACCGACATTGTGCAACACTTATAAGCGATTCAGTCCTCCTAGCGGCAATGAAACAGTTCACATCTAGACATACTTACATATGTAAGTCGCGGCGCGCGCAGATCAGTAAAATTGTGTTTTGCTTATGAAAATCAACTGGAAATTATATTGCAAACGTGGCAATAATTTATTGTAAACAATCAGCTCTATGTAGTATATTGTTGCAAAAGCGGCGCACTTATATGAATATATATGCAAAGTTAATGGTTGTTCCGCCTATGTCAGTGCCTGTGTATATTTGTAAATATATGTGTGTGCCTGTGTATATGTGAGTTTAGGATAACTGCACATCTACATTTGCGCAGCGAATTTAAAGGGAAAGGAACAGTTACTACGAATATCAACATAAGACGGAATAGAAACAAACAACATGGCTCGCGACACACAAGGCACACAGGGCACCCAGAGCCAAGCGTCCAATATTTGGACTCAGGTAGAGAGCCAGCCCATGGAAAAGATTGTTTGGGGCCGGCTTTATGGGAAGAATATTAAAATCAAGTCTCTCGGTACGAGCGTCAAATCATACAGAATAATCTATACGCATTCGTCCTTTAGTGTTGGTAACTGTTAAATGCAAAATTAAAAAATTTTTGTTTAATATTTAAGTAATACATATGTATATGCAACTGATCGTTGTAATAGATAATGTCCGCTGTATACTCTGCAGACTTTGTTTTCAAATGTGTATATGTATATATGTATTTAATATCATTAAAATGATGTATGCATACATATGTATGCGTGAGTGTGTGTGTATGTGTGTTTATCTACCAATATGCTCTCTGTAAACGGGATTCTATTTGGAACTGGCAATTCTTATACGATTAATGTAAGGCGAACAAACTAAACGTTCCGTTTGAAGGCAAAGCGTCGTTCTCAGTAATTCTCTTGAATTCAAGTGTTTGCCTAGTAGGCAATTCCTACGTTATTTTGCTTAAATTCAAAAAAGTGCCTTTTAGGTATAAGTTTATTTTCGTCGCTGTATACTTCTCATAGTATATGTCTCTCACTCTCTCTCTCTCTCTTTCACGCTCAATCTATCTCTGTCAGTAGGTTTACTTCTCTCTCTCTCTCTTTATTTACGTATCTGTCTCTCCTAGCTTCGAAGACTTTATGTCTGGCTTTGGCTCTCTTTTCTCTGTCTCTATGTCTATATATTTTTTCTATCTCTCTCTCACTGTCTAAAAGTTCTGTCTCTCGTTGTTCGCCTTTCTCTCATCGCCTATCGTTTTATTTCTTTTTTACTTTTTTCTCTTTCTCTCTTAGTCTAATCATATATCTAATAAACAAAATCTTCTAATTTATAAACTGGTTGCAGAGTATCTCTTAGTCGTTCAAACTTTTTACCGCTCCATTTTCTGACATTGCTTCTCTTTCGTTTCTTATCAGACTTGAACAACGACGAATTTTCAGCTGGTCGCGGTGAGCTGAATGATTTAATTTTAACGCTCAATGATTTACCTGAGAAAATTCTATCGCGCATATCCAAGGTGCATTTTATCATAAAGCGCGCCAACTGTGAGCTGACAAATCCGGTTTACATACAGGTAAGCAAAGAAAGAGCGCGCCCGAAAATATTTTGAACTATATTAAATCCGAATGAATTTGCAACCCTCCTAATTTCAAAGGATCTCTCACGCAACGGAACATTTGTGAATGGCGAAAAAATTGGGACGAACAAAACGCGCATCTTACAAAATGACGACATCATTGCTCTCTCACATCCCACCTATAAAGGTTAGTGTAGTCCTGTTGAGTTTGCAGAGTATGGAAATTTGTGCACCTGCAACATTTTCCTTTGTTTCTCTTTTTTTTTTCAGCTTTTGTCTTCAAGGATCTTAGCCCGAACGAGGCAATTGGCCTGCCACCTGAAATTACTTCCACCTATTATATAAATCGTAAACTGGGTTCAGGTGCCTATGGCTTGGTGCGGCTCGTCTATGATCGTCGCACCTGCGAACAGTTCGCCATGAAAATCGTAAAGAAAAATATGCTGGAAGTGAGCGCACATCCAAACAATAATCTTAACGATCCTGAACGTGTGCTCAACGAGGCCAAGATCATGAAGAATCTATCGCATCCGTGTGTGGTGCGAATGCACGATATTGTGGATAGACCAGATTCTGTTTATATGGTTCTGGAATTTATGCGCGGCGGCGATCTACTAAATCGCATTATCAGCAAGAAGCTGCTCGTCGAAGATACATCCAAATTGTATTTCTTTCAAATGTGTCATGCAGTCAAGTACCTGCATGATCGAGGTATAGAATTATACATAAATCTAAATTGAAGTAAAGATATATATAAATGTTCATTTTCTTTCAGGCATCACACATCGCGATCTGAAGCCAGACAATGTGCTGCTAGAGTCAAGCGATGAGGATACTTTGCTTAAAGTATCCGATTTTGGCTTAAGCAAATTTGTGCACAAGGATTCAGTGATGCGTACGCTATGCGGCACGCCTCTTTATGTAGCACCCGAGGTGCTAATCACAGGAGGACGTGCATCATATACTCAAAAAGTAGACATTTGGAGCTTGGGCGTGGTGCTCTATACATGGTAGATTTTCATTTCTATTTAAATTGTCCTCTAATTTCTAGATTAATTTAAAGCCTATCTATTTACAGTCTAAGTGGCACCTTACCCTTTTCGGATGAGTACGGCTCGCCGGCTGGCGAGCAGATCAAGAAGGGCAATTTCCGTTTTCGCCATCCCGCCTGGCAGGGTGTCTCGCAGCGTGCCAAATTGTTGATCAAACAGATGCTCATTGTGGATCCCGAGAAGCGACCCTCAATCGATGCTGTGCTCAAGAGCACCTGGTTAAGGGATACAACGATGCTGCAAAAGGCGAAGCAAATGATGAAATTGGATCAAATGGAAATCGAGGAGGAGGAGAACAATTTCCTTGAGCCGCCAACTAAGCGGCGACGGCACTAAAAATGCAAGCGAGCTGAATGTGAAAAAGTTTTAATTTTCTGGAAAAATTAATCGAAACATTTTTCCCCATCATTTCTCATCCCGCAATGAAGCTGCCTAAGCCCATCAATCACACTCCCATTTATAAGAATTATTGAAAAAGTATTCCATTTTTTTTTTAATGCGGTTGTTTAATTTTACATGTTGTTTAGTGTAAGTTTTGCATTTGCGTCTTTTGTTAAACGTTGTGTGCCAAAAGGAATTTAAAAGGTGAACGAAAATGAATCACAAATATTGAATTGATTATTACAATTTATTGACGCAATTATAATTTAAATATAATTAAGTTAACTGAACTAGTGGTTGTTTTATTTCAGTTGATGAATTTTATGTTTTAATGTAATTTAATGTTAAGCTAGCAACTCACTCCCCTATCAGATTTCAAGAAATGTTTGAATGTCTTGCCTGATATGATTTGATCATTATATGAAATATACTAAGAGTATGATATAGAAGCTGTATCTCTTGTCTTGTTCACCGATTTGTATTACGGAGTAATAATTCTTTTCAATTCCATACACTCATCATATATATGTATATATTTTCTTTTATTTATCAAGCTACTATAATCACATATTTGGCAGCTAAGCAAGCCATTATACATTACTTTTATAGCTATATAAAAAAAAAATTATATTAAATGGTTCAGACTATTTAAATATTATCTTCTATATCTTATGCGTTGCCAATTTACGTCCATGTCCAGTGGTCAGCAGCGTGCGTTCATCCCGCCAAACGGCATCCGTGAGACGATCGTGCGTATTCTCATTGGTGTAGATAACATCATGTGCGTCTGTGACCTTGGCTATCTTGACTCCAGCGGGCAGATTGCTCATGACTGCCAGATGAGTGCTAGAAAAGAGAAAAACAAAGTTAGTTTTTAAGCTAGAGCAGCTGCTGCTTCTTCTCCCGCCTACCCATTCACTAGCAGCTTTGAGACATGAGCCTTATCGAAATAGCATATAGTTTTTTGCAGCTTGCGTGGCACTCGTATATCCAGCGTATGGACATTGCCATCATAGTCGCCTAGATAAACATAGTTGTCGCCCAGAAGCTCATTGGGCGCTGCCCAAGCGGCACAGGTGAAGCTAAGCAAATGCGTCTTGTCATCATAGAGACACGTAGAGGTGGGTGACGAGGCGCGTATGTCCCACAAGCGTGCACAACCACCACGGTCGCAGGTAACCAATTGGCTAGCCGCTGTGGCCGAAACAGCCAATCCTGTTAGTTTTGAGTTATGAGCACAGCGCGCACAATACATGCTACATAGATCGGCGCCAGAAATATCCCAGACCTGTAACCAATTCATATATGAGATATATATGTATTTATAGTTATAAATAATCAATCACATTGAGCGCATTATCCAAGGAAGTAGTCACTGCTTGCTGTGGCTGAGATTTGATCACGTGGAGCTGATTTATGGGCGCCTTGTGTGTGAAATTTTTGCCAATGAAGAACAGACAGTATGGCGCCTCTGGATTGCGCACCTTGGAGTATGTGGACCATGCCTGCAGTTGCGCATCACCCAATGCTATGAGCAATATATTATTATTAGCATATCGTACAATGTTCACAGTCGAATCGCATTGCAACTTGTAGTCCGCATTGTCAACGGTCATGTGGTCTGTTTGATTGTAGCCAAAAAGCATGCCCCACCACTGGGAACCCTCGCGATGGTTGGTGGCCAATGCGAAATGCTGCTGTTCATTTATCGCAATGCTGTCGAAGCAGTCGTGCAGTCTGGGTGACAGATTTTCCAGACGCGCATTCATATCGGCCACATTAAGATTGGGATAGTCCACATTGGTGGCCAATTCCTTGGCGGGCGGCGGCTGATGTGAGGCGGGTGTGCGATATGTTACCGAGCTTCTCTGTGGAAACATCTTAAATGTGCAAATTCAAAGCAAAATCAAACTCTTCTTCAGAACACGAAGGAAACCAAATAATAGTGTTGAAAAACGTATGTTTAATCGATTACATTAAATATATATCGATAATTTTTCGTGGTATTTAAGCCGTTAGGTGCGCACCCAACAAAATATACTTTTGACTTGGCAAATATATAAACAATTCCGTGGAAAAAAACTGGAATTAGCTTAGAAATTAAAACGTGTAATTAAAAAACATTCAATATATTAGAAATATTATAAACTTCAAAATATTCAGAACTAAATTCCATTAATATAATCACATATTTGGCAGCTAAGCAAGCCATTATACATTGCTTTTATAGGTATATACAAAAAAGTTTTATTAACATAAATTGCAGACAGGGGTTTTTCTTAGCTTAACACATTTACACAGATATAAATTTGACTAAATTTATATAATTGATAAATAATTAGTCCTTATATAAATAATTATTAATTATCAATTTAATTTTAATTATCCCTTATTTGTATTTAGGATATTTAAAATAAAATTATAATTTCATTCATGTATATCACCATTTATAATTTTTATCTTTTCAGATCGGGAATGCTTCAGACTATTTAAATCTATATGTTATCTCCTATATCTTATGCGTTGCCAATTTAGGTCCATGTCCAGTGGTCAGCAGCGTGTATTCATCCTGCCAAACGGCATCCGTGAGACGATCGTGCGTATTCTCATTGGTGTAGATAACATCGTGTGCGTCTGTGACCTTGGCTATCTTGACTCCAGCGGGAAGATTGCTCATGACTGCCAAATGAGTGCTAGAAAAGAGAAAAACAAAATTAGGTTTAAGCTAGAGCTGCTGCTGTTGCTGCTGCTTCCGCTCCCGCCTACCCATTCACTAGCAGCTTTGAGACATGAGCCTTATCGAAATAGGATATAGTTTTTTGCAGCTTGCGTGGCACTCGTATATCCAGCGTATGGACATTGCCATTATAGTCGCCCAGATAGATATAGTTGTCACCCAGAAGCTCATTGGGCGCTGCCCAAGCGGCACAGGTGAAGCTAAGCAAATGCGTCTTATCATCATAGAGACACGTAGAGGTGGGCGACGAGGCGCGTATGTCCCACAAGCGTGCACAACCACCGCGGTCACAGGTGACCAATTGGCTAGCCGCTGTAGCCGAAACAGTCAATCCTGTTAGTTTTGAGTCATGAGCACAGCGCGCACAATACATGCTACATAGATCAGGACCCGAAATATCCCAGACCTGCAACCAAATCATATTAGAGATATATGTATATACAGTTATAAATATTCAATCACATTGAGCGCATTATCCAAGGAAGTAGTCACTGCTTGTCGTGGCTGAGATTTGGTCACGTGGAGCTGATTGATGGACGCCTTGTGTGTGTAATTTTTGCCAATGAAGTACAGACAGTATGACTCTGGATTGCTCCCCGTGCAGTATGTGGACCATGCTTGCAGCTGTTCATCACCCAATGCTATAAACAATACATTGTTGTTACCATATCGTACAATGTTCACGGTCGAATTGCATTGCAACTTGTAGTCCGCATTGTCAACGGTCATGTGGTCCGTTTGATTGTAGCTAATAAACATGCCCAACCTCTTGGCGCCCTCGCGATGGTTGGTGGCCAATGTAAAACGCTGCTGTTCATTCATTGCAATGCTGTCGAAGCAGTCGAGCAAGGTGGGTGACAGATTTTCTAGACGCGCATTCATATCGGCCACATTAAGATTGGGATAGTCCACATTGGTGGCCAATTCCTTGGCGGGCGGCGGCTGATGTGAGGCGGGTGTGCGATATGTTACCGAGCTTCTCTGTGGAAACATCTTAAATGTGCAAATTCAAAGCAAAATTAAACTCTTCTTCAAAAAAAAATATATATATCGATAATTTTTTGTGGTATTAAGCCGTTAGGTGCGCTGCCAACAAAATAGACTGTTGACTTGGCAAATATATAAATAATTCTGTGTAAAAAAACTGGAATTAGAATGAAAATTAAAAAAGTAAGTAAAAATCATTAAATTTATAAATATTATATACTTAAAAATATTCAGAACTAAATTCTAATACTAATTGTTTCATATTATCTTTTAGTTTCAATGTATTAATTAAACAATTAAAAAAAAAGAAAACAATTTACTACTACTACTTTTAATTCAAAATTTTACAAAATATCACACATAAAACCAGTGATGTCATTTGTTTACCAAAAAGCTAGATATCTGTAAAAGGCTAAAAAAAGGCTGACTCACCGGGGAAAAAGTTAATCCTTTAATCATTTTTTTTTTGTTTTTTAATTAATAAAGACATATTCATTCATTCATATTCTAAAAAAATTTATAAATTCACTCATAAACATAAACGTGTCGTACTTTTTGTTTATATAATTCTTTCGGCGTCTTACATACGTGTGTAATCTAACTTTACTGTTTTGCAAACGAATTTCACAATGTTAAGGATGGATTTTTGAGCAGAATTATTCGATAGATATAAATATCGATACTTTAACAGTAGTATAACATTTCAACCGGTAAAAACAGCTAAAATTTAAAATGAATTTGTAAAATAAAAAAATGAATTTGCTAAAAAGGCTAGAATTCCCGCTGCTCGCTGTTTTCAAATATATCCCGCAATCGCATTATGCACATCAGTGCATAAAACAGACAAATTTCATTTCCACTTCAAAGTAACTAAATACACAGAAGGGCAAATATATTTTAACATTTTATAGCACTATGTACTCAATCGAAATACTCATTGCTCGAACTACTCGTATCGCTTGCTGATATTTCGAGTAACATAACATTAACAGTAAACAAAGCGTACGCCAACGCGGAAGACGTGTTTGCTCCGTGCGTTTGTATAGAAAACTTAATTTTTACGTCGAATAAGTAATAACTACGCACATTTGCAAATTAAACTAAAGTAGCGCACAATGACAAAACGTATAGGTGAAATTCAATCCAGTTATCCTTTGACAATGCACAAATGAACCTTCGATACTTATATAAGGGCGAAGAACTTACACGCGACTATTACAATAAATAATCAAACAACAACAAACAAAACGAACAACATGCAAAACACTAAAGACCCAAAATAAATGAACAAAGGCACGCGAAAATAACTGCATCTATGCAATTGTAAGGCTATTATGCAAACAATTGCTTCAAATTCAAATACACATAACTAAGGTGCTTTCGAAGAACACAGATATTAAGAAATAAAGTGAACTAAACTATACGAATCGATTAGCGTTACGCGTAACAGAAGTCAAGTGTCTTAGTTAAAATAGTATTAACTTTTATTAAAATCAACATGGACACTGGCAGCGTTATGGACATTTATGCCATTTATTTGTTTCGACCCGGAAGTTCGCCAGTTGATTGGTGCGAGGGCAATTATTTAATATCGTCAAATATCGCAGAGTTCGTCAACACGGTGCGTATGTATAAGATATATGTATGAATGTGCGTATTTATGCCTGTCCCGTTATATGAGACTCATAACACTGCATTTGCAGAAACATACTCACCCACCCACACACACACACACGCACGCAAAATAGACTTACACGCTTACAGCTTACTGTAAGGCCTTGACCTTTTCACATGTGTGTGAAAGCTTCTCACACAGACACACGCTGAATGTAAACAAAGCAGAGATGCACTTCGCAAACACTTGTCAACACTAGTAGTTACAGTTATTTGCACACACAGCTGCCACAAGTGCTAGAAATGAGTGTAAATGAAATTATTTGTGAAAGTGTTGAATTATAGTGTGAAATTATTAATTTTAAATTATGAATAAGAAATATTTTCACACGTCTTGTTTAATTAAATGCATAATTAATGAAACGAAGTACTACTAGTTACAACACGTTTTGTTATTGCATTTCCTTATCGCTGCTTCGTATTCAATTTCTTGAACTAATTTATCACAATCTCAAACTCAAAGTTCATGCGTACAACGCGTCGACGTGATTCCTTTGTATAAAAAAGATTCAAAGTACTTGTGTACTCATATTATTTCTAACTTATTTGCCCGGATTTTGCTATCAATTAATGTTTAATTTATTTATTTTTTTTTCAATTCGATGTAATCAAAACTTTTGACAGCTTACAAAGTATTCCATAATGTATAAACACGAAAATAAATAAATAGCAAAACCCGTGCCAGATACGAGGGAAATTCGATATAGAATATAAATTTTGTTTAACTTTCTAATGAATACAAAAAGAGTTTAATGAAATTAATGACCTGATTAACTTGAGAAATTTTCATAGAATTATGTGTTTACTTCGTTAGATTAGTATTGCTTTTTATATTCAGACAGATCGACTGTATGATTAGAATTATTTCATGATTATATTATTCCATTATAAAAATTTTAAAAATAAAATAAAATGTAAAATAACAATTTAAAAAAGGAAAAAAAAATAATGAAACTGTATAACATTTAAATTGTAAAATAATAAAATTAAAAATATAAAATAAAAAATTTTTAATTTTAAATATAAAAGTTTATATAAAAAATATAATATGTAATAAATAATAATTCATAAATTATTAACAATAAAAATAAAATACAAAAATACTAATAATAAACAATAAAAAATAATAATTATTTGTATAGAATTTATTATATATTTCAATATTTTCTATATCCTCTATATGTTTATTACCCTTCAGCAAAAACATCTGTTAATTTTCCATCCCATTATAAATTTTACCCTTCAATTTGATGTAATTGAGCTGATAGATATATAAAATGTGATTGATGCACACTGATTTCCCACACAATATATTATAATGTCAATCAATAAATGTGAAGCCTTTCAGATAATGCAGGGTATATATATACATATATCTAGTTCCTAGCTTCATATCGCTTTATCTTCACTCAAACAAATAGAATTTTTTGTAATTATCCAAATGTATGCTTCAAGTGTCATCATCATTGTTATTGCCTTGCTAACTCTAATGAATTAATAATGCAACACTAATGGTAGTAACAAAAACTTGCATTAATGAATAAAACTCGTGGCTAAATATTGTTTTTTTTTTTTTTTTCTTTGTTTCTGCTGCAATTTATTTAAAGAGCTTTGTCTTTTAATTGGGCTTGTGCCCAAGTGCAAAAAGCGAATGAACTGAATGAGGGTTGTTGAATTATACTATATATTATATGTACTATATAGTATATAGTATATCTAGATGCTCATAAAACCCACGCCAGGCTGTGTTGATTTAAGATACAACAAAACATATATTATATTAAAATTAAGAAATGCCCCGCCTCGTTATGGCCTTTAGTTTTATTAAATATCTTTCAACTTGTTTAAATATATCAAATTGTTTTGCATTTTTCTTCTACTGCTTCCTATACACAATTAAAAATTTTTTTCTAATTATGCTTTTGCCTGATAAATTATTCTTGTCATTCTTTGTTCTCGTGCTTCGGGTGAAAACTTGTTCAAATGACACGAACTAAAAATTGCTTTGTTTTGTTTGGTTTTGTAAAGTGTTAAATGTGTGGAACAAATTGCATGACAAACTATTTGACACACTTACATGAGCATGCAAAAGCACATCTATATACATATATATACAAATATATATGCATATATATATATTTATATATTCTTTGCTTATCGCAACTTTGATCTAGATTAGTTAAACATGTCACTAATTTTTGTTATTAGAGCAATTTTTGATTTTGGTTAGGGTATTTGCTAGGCGTTCCTAATGCTGTAAAGTATTTGACCTATTTAAGAATTTCTACAAAGCTTCGTGAATTAATAATTCTCCTTTCTTTTTTGCCAGCGCATTAGCGAAATCCATCTTTGAATATTAATGAAGAATTTGGGTAGCTAATAAGGTTTTTGCTTTTGCCAATCACTAATACATTTTTGAAAACTGAACTATATTAATTTAAAATTTTTATTTTTATTTCAAATTTGGAATTTTTTTTTTTTTATTTTTATTTTAATTAACTTAATATTAATTTTGTTCACTTGATATTTAATAATTCAATTTTAATTTAGGTTAAAAAATTGTTTTTTATTTAAAAA
This sequence comes from Drosophila stalkeri, assembly GCA_035047405.1. Lineage (NCBI taxonomy): Eukaryota > Metazoa > Arthropoda > Insecta > Diptera > Drosophilidae > Drosophila > Drosophila stalkeri. The sequence continues at coordinate 21,726,306 of JAWNPR010000039.1, forward strand.
TTAAATTTTCAAAGTTTTAAATTAGATATTCATTAAAAATTTAAATTTTTAAAATTTTTTCAAATGTAAAAAAAAATTATTTTTTGTATTGAATTTTTTTTAATTTTAAATATATTATTCATTTACAATACAAACACGCAAAAGGAATTATATCTTACTTCATTTAATAATAGTGACGTAGGTAAACATTCTTTTGCGCCGTCAGTCAGGTCACCCATTCAGTGGGATTGCATTTTATATTCTGACGACTGAGAAATATCCCTCTTTCTCTGTCAACCTCCTCCTCTCTATCTCTCTGGAGATTTCTTCAACCTTATATATTCTATTATTTCTGATTTTATTTGTTATATTATTCTTCATTATATTATATATATATCTATCTATTATATATATTTCTCTTATCTAAATTAAAATATTCTATCCTAGCTCTCGCTCAAATATCTTTAAATTTTCTTAGTTATTGAATAAAGTTTTCTTCATTTTACCTCATTGTCTCAACAGTTCAGCAACTTTCTGTTTATTCTACTGCCGCCTGTTCTGATAATGCTGTTTAAGGAATACGGAAAGTTCGTCACGCCCGGAATACATTTGCTGTGGGTGCTGCTGATTGTCGTGGGTCTCAGTTCGATGTATTTCCATGCGACACTGAGTCTATTGGGACAGCTGCTCGATGAACTGGCTATATTGTGGGTGTTTATAGCTGGTTTCTCCCTCTTCTATCCCAAGCGCTACTATCCCAAGTTTGTGAAGAACGATCGGTAAGTGTGTTTAAAAAAATATATAGAGAAAATTCCCTTTTGATAGATAGTTTTCTAACGATTTTCTACTTAATAATAGGAAAGCCTTTAGTTGGCTTATGCTGATATCGGCCATTATCGCGACGGCTTTGTGCTGGTGGAAGCCCATTGTGAATGCCTTTGTGCTGATGCTTATGGGAGTGCCGACCATGATAATGCTCTACAGTGAGCTACAGCGGTGCGTATGTCCGCCCCACCATTAGAACCACTTGTCAAGCTACCTGGCTGATAAGCCGTCTCATTTGTGCCTTGTTGGCCGATAACTCTTTAGTCATAAATCATTATTATTATTATTATTATTTATTTTTTTTTACCTACCGAACAATCCTTATCAATTTCATGCATGTTTAACAAAGCCCGCGGGTTTTTTATCAGCTCAGAACAGGTAGACCCATTGTTTAATCTATATCTATATGTGTTTGTTTCCAATACATCATGCGACATTTATAATAAATCGAGTCAAAGTTCAAAAAAAGCTTACCATGGAAATAGTTTTAGCTCATATATCACTGGGCTATATTTTTCCTTAAATTGATGACAATTTTTAGTAAGATTATTCAAAAATTCCATTTAAAATATTTGTAAAATTCAAAAATTCTTCATTTGTTTAGATAAGCTTGAGTTCGAGTTCCTAAGCACCACTTCAAAAGGTTTCCATTCGAAATCAATTATAATTGAAAATTCCAATCAAACACAAGTGTAATTGGAAAGCCATAAAGATTAGGAATTGCAGGCGATATAACAGAGTAAATCAGATTGTTTTTTATTAGGTAGCTCCTAATAAAAGATATATGATGTCATAGAGTTAATATAACTAAAATCTAATTTTACTTTCATATTTTTATGATTTTATTCGCAAATGCATTGCAGTTTAAGTTAATCAGATTTCTTTTATTAAAACTTGTATAAATATTGAATTTAAATTGTGTTATATATTTGATTTTAGTATTTAACAAACTTCATTCTATTGAACCCAATAAAAATATGTATTAAGATATATAAAACATTCTAAATTATGATTATGCTTTTATGGACAGCAAATTTAGAAAAGTTAAATCAAATTTAGATCATACATATAAACCAAAGTTAAATTTATTTATATTTCTCTTAAAAAATTTATATATAATACATATATTCATTTAAAAAATTTACATTTTTCAACTTAAATGATAATATACAGAAATATTTTCCTTCTCTTCCCCCTGCAGGGTTCGTGATCAACGCGTCTATCGCCTCGGCTTGAGGGCGACAACTGTTTGGGCCGTGGCCGTGTTCTGTTGGATCAACGATCGAATGTTCTGTGAGGCATGGTCCTCGATTAATTTCCCGTACCTGCACGGCTTCTGGCACATATTTATATTTATCGCCGCCTATACGGTGTTGGTGCTCTTTGCCTATTTCTATGTTGAGTCGGAGCTGCCACAGCGTCAGCCTCTGCTTAAGTATTGGCCAAAGAATGAATTCGAATTCGGTATACCCTTCATATCGATCCGAAATCCAGGTAAGACACTGCGTAACACGATCTAAGATCTATTAAAAAATAAAAACCAAATACGTATGCCATGACAGACCAAAAACGTGAAATGTAACCAAAAAAAAAAAACAACGTAAACAAATAAGTTAAATATTAATAGCAAAACAGCTTTAGCTAGTTAATAACTGTAATATGTAATTTTAGATAATAGAACGCATCACATGGCTTTTTTTTTTTAACTAGTTGTCAAATTGTAGCTAATTTATTGTTGGATTTGGAAACTGGAGGTTAAGGCTGTTCAAAAGAAAAAGTATATTGCCTAAGCTATGTAATTGTATTGTATTGCCTAGAAACTAGTAAATACTATATAGATCTATAGATATATATAGAGTAATATATACATATGTAACACACATATCCCATATTGAGAACTTTGAAAGTCATTAGACTAACTGCTTGTTAAACCGCTGATCAGTTGCCGAAACAGGAACTCTCGAACGAAACTCGTTTTCTAACTACGCCTCCGCCCCCATCCCCAAATATATACGTATATACACAGACTGTGATATGTTATAACTGACTCACTGTGACTGGGACTTCCAAATGTAACAAAGGAAAACAAAAGCAATTTATGTTCCTATATGATTTGAATTGATAACCTTTTGTGGGTACCTGAATATCTGACTGCCTTATATGATCAATGAATGCACTGAGTAATCTTTGTTCGAGAGTCCCTTATTTCCCAGCTGCTATCACATAACATAACACTAATTGCCTGCATAAGTCGTATGACTACTAACATTACACAACTAATCCACGTAGTTTGTTTCCTTATTTTTGGTTCAATTGTGAAGTCTAAAAACGCCTTTAACAAAACATATTTCCAATATATATATATATATATATATATATATTACATATACATATATACCAACAATTGCTGATCCCACAGATTCGAAAGATTGGCACATCTATTGCAGCTTATACATGCAGGATTACGACAATGATCTAATGGCTTTGCGCTAAGAGTTTTAATTCTATTTAGACTATTCCAGGAAGAATCCTAAGATACGTAAAAAAATAAATAAGGAAAATGAAGAGTTTACAGATAATTAAAGCAGACCTCTTAAGAACTAAATTAACAGATGTTAAATAGTGAAATATGTTACGAATTAACGTATGTTAATGGCGTGTTAAATATTAATATATGTTACGTAATGTCATCGATTAATGACGAATATATATATTAATGACATGTTATAGAGTAACATACATATGTTAATGTCATAATTAATTATAACATTTGTTAAATACGAACACCTGTTAAGCATATGATTATATATCCTATTAAGTGCTAAAAATATGTGAGTAATCACAGCTATTACTTTGCTCAACTGGAAATTTTTATATTAAAACTGTCAAAATTCCAATTTGAGGTATTGCTTATTTTCCATTTTTTTGTATTAAAAAAAAAAAAAACCAAAACAATCTTAGATGAATCCAGAATTGTTTTAATGCCGATATATGTATTTTAGTATAGCTTTCTTATGCCATATTCTATTATCAGGCAAAAAGAAATATATAGAATATATATAGAAATATATAATATATAGAAATATATAACTACGAAACAGCTTTTATAGGTACGTTCAGCTCTGGGAGTATTCAATCTATTTCTATTATCTGAGAGCTTACAAAATTGAGTTTTTATCAAAACTCGCATATCTAGCTGTACTAAAGGAAATATATATATATATATATATATATATATATATACATATATAATCATTTTGATAAAGTAAATTTAAGTATCTGCTCTCTCCCTCTCTCTCTCTCTGGCGAACCCATAATTTTGGTGTACTATAACTATATATTATACATACTTTAGGAGGTCTCGAGTGTCTTCCTTCATATATTTATATATGTGTTAACCAAATTATAATACTTTAGATAAATATTTATATATGTTATATAAAAATTATAAAACTAACGCAGAATCAATTAAATATGTGTTCACAATTAGAAAAAATATATTCACAGCTTATTTCGAAAAAACTAAATAATTATTTGCTTAATTTGAATTTAATCAAAAATTTAATAAATAAAAAATAAAATCAAGCAATATCTCATAAGCAAATATTAAGAAGAAATAATTTCCAATTACAATAAATCTGTAAACTCTTCAAAGCAAATTATATGGAAACGTTTAGCATAGTCAACGTGATATAAATTAGTGTTAAAAGCTAATGCCTAAGCAATGCATAATACAATGTGTTTTTGTATATCTCTAATGCTACCAAAAATACTTATGAAATAAATTATACAAACTTTGAAACAATTTTTATTAAAATCTAACGTATATCTGCGGCCACTCAACGAGAGAGCATTAATTAAAAGTTTTAGCTGCCATTTAGCAAACAACTTAAGAGCAATTAAAATTATAGAAAAATATATATATTATATAAATAATATGAAATTGTACTGAATTAATAAAAAGAGAAACCAAATTTTTACATAATAAAATAATTGCAGAAAATGCAACAAATTTATTTTTTTGTTTACAATATTATTATTATTATTATTAAAATTCTTTGTTTATTCCATTTGAATGCATAAAATATTGTTATGCACCCAGCATATCTTTATTAGTATATATACTTTGTAAATCGTATAACTCGCTCGATAATAACTAAAAACCATGTTATTTGAGTGCAAAAAAATTCACAGTATGCGTAAGTATTTTAGTTATAAGAGCTTCACTGAGCATTGGTCCATGGGCAAAGGCAAAGGCAAAGGTAAACATAAAAGAGAAATTCGATAGTGTTTTCATAGTTAATCCGAGTCCGATGAGATATTGGTGCACGAATCGCGTGCCGTGCGCTTATTAATTGGATTGTATAGTCCATTCAATTGGTATGGCCCACGATAGGTAATTATATTCTTTGGCGTTTCAAAAATTTTCACCTCATACAGCAGCTCCGGTTTCTTGAGATGTGTGCGAATATTGTCCCAAATATAGACAGCTAAATTCTCCGTTGTGCTGGGCTGTAAGTGTGTGTATATATATATATAGATTATTTATATTCTATTAAATATAGATTTTAATACTTACAATTTTGGCAAAGTATTCGACATCCTTGTCTAGATTTTTGTGATCCAAACGTTTCATAATCACCGACTCAATAGCATCCTTCAATTCTGTTATATTAAGCACCATGCCAGTACGTTGATCGATAGGACCACGCACAGTTAGTTCCACTAAAAATAAATAATGCATTATATATTAAATATATTAATGTTAAATGTTATTTAAACTAACATAAGAATATGTGTTTTTGAATGTAAATGACTGACTTTAAAGCTTGGTATAAATAATACATAATTTATTTTTAAACGACTTGAATGCCAAGTACAAACTGTCTCTATACAGCTTCTAATATGTCTAAATTAATTTCAAGACCGCTTTTAGTATAACATTCATATAAGATATCTATGTCTTTACTTTTATGGTTCTAAATGTCCTCATTGAAAGTCCAACTCCTTTACAAAAACTCAATATATACAATATATATATATACTCATTGAAGTCAGTCATCTTAGGTAGCTCTAGCTAAACAATATTCTCACATCGTTCCGATGCATTTAGCAACCAATTGCATTACTACAGCTTCCTTATGTTTCTATGCAATTAGCAATAATTTCGTATTATTGTCATTTTGCCACTTGCTATAAATACATAAAATTAATGAATGATGAACTTGAACATGGGTTGATAAGCGAGCTTGTCGGCCAAGGTCTGACTATATGGCATAAACTTATTTAAATCGTCTCGAATTTCCAATGCCTGCGGTTAATGCTTGAGCGAATCGCAATATGTGACATATGAGAAGGGCTATTGCTGCTGCTGCTAATCGTTATCTAATCATGCATTTAATACATTTATGATATATAGACATCTATATATTCAAATACCTGTATAGTTGTGTCCATGTCCATGAAAATTATTGCATTTGCCAAAGATTTCCAAATTTTCAGCATCGCTCAATTGAGGACTGCGGGCGAGCGAGAGCAGAATATACAAATTGAGTTAGCAAAATCAATATCAATATCAATATCAAGTGCAGTGTCAATTGGATCAATTGTAATTGAATTCATTGATTATTATTTATTACCTGTGCAGGCGATGGCAAGCGCTGAAAGTTTCGCGTCTAGTTAGGAATGCAACAGGTTGCTGGGACATGCTGCTTGCTGTTCGGTTTGATTGTTTATTATTATTGTTATTATTATTGCTGGACGTTGTATTGAGCGGTCTCCTATTGCACGTGCGTTGGCACTGTTTTGCTGCAAATGCAAAACCTGCTTGAGAAACGCGCTTATTTATACGTTCTTTAGACTAAGCTGAGCTGAGCGAGTGAGCGACGAGTGTCTCTGCGGGGGCAGAACAAGGAAGTTCTTATCAAAGAATAGAATAATTATGCTAGATTGAAGCACTTACAACTTTAGTGTGTGGTGGTGTCAATAGCGTTTGCTAAGTTTTTTATATTTGGTTTTGTTAAATGGCAATTAAAATCACAAATAAATTCTTTACAACTTTTGTCTACGTCGGCTACATGCACGTATTGCATACAAAACAACAAACAGAAAAGTATCGATGTGTGTTATTGGCATCGATAACACTCTGACGTCAGCCAGCACTGGCAAATTCAAAAAGTAATAGCATTTTAATTGCCATTAGAGCTGTGCTTATTAAATGCGTGAGAAAGGTGCAGTTACATGGGGTGTTTTGTGTTTGTATGTAATAAAAATCAAGAATAAATATAGGGAAAGTAGCTTATGATGCATAAATTAAGGAGTGGAGAATGTACATTTGTGCATATATTTCTATATTATTTGTATTTCTTAAATTTGATCTAACAAAAATATTTTATTAGCAAATTTATTTAGAAATTTTCCTTATAATTACTGTCAAATCACTTGGAAATTATAAATAGCTAAAAACAAAACGTTAACAATATTAAATTTTCAAAATAAATAGAATACAATAAATATAAATATAATAAACTATAATATTAAAAAAATCAGATGCATGAATTTAGTAATCGATAAGCGTTTGAAAAATAACCGCCAATGCTGCCAGATGTCTGTTTACAAAACCCGCACGTCGTAAACCGTATGCGCCAGCCCTGACATCTGTTATCGATACTCACACATCACTAGTATGAAAAAATTGACAACAAACGACGCAACGACGCGCGCTATTTTCGAAACCTAACAACAATTTCCTTTGTTTAAACAATAAGTTAATTTGCGTGATTGTGTAAATATATATTTCATAAAATGAGCAACAAAAGCACGCCAGTGCAGCAACGCATACATCAATTTCAAGCCCGTGCACGTGGTAGCTTCGGTAGCGCCAGTGGCAGTGCCACCAAAACGCCTGCAACAGTTGCCACCGGACTGAGGCGTAAGGTATTAACACGCACACCGAAACGCAGTGCCGAAAAACCGACAGATAAACTAAATACAGCATTCAGCAGCGGCATTGCAACACCGAAACCAAGGCCAACTGCATTAAATGCCTGCTATACGCCATCCTCGCTCTATCGCAAGACGACGTCGGCGACGACGATGACGCCGAGCCACAGCAGCAGCAGCCTCAATAGCAACAGCCATAATAACATTAAAAAGTCAGCGAGCAAGGCAAAGGATAAGGATGCCATGACCGAGTCATTTCATAGCATTGCCGAGGAGAGCAACATGATTGTCGCTGTGCGCGTGCGCCCATTGAATGCAGCCGAGTGCCAGCGCTGTAACGTGACCAATGTGGTCCAGGTGCATGGCAATAATGAGCTGAGCGTTCATGCGGGCAGCAGTGCTGATGCCTCAGCTGGTGTCTCTCATTTCTTTAGTTACGATCAGGTCTATTACTCATGCGATCCGGAGCGCAAGAACTATGCCGATCAGCTCGCAGTTTTTGGGGGCACAGCTCAACCCTTGATCGACACCGCCTTCGAGGGCTACAATGCTTGTCTCTTTGCCTATGGGCAGACAGGGTCGGGCAAGTCGTACAGCATGATGGGCATTGAGGGCCTGGACGATGCAGCGCTCGATGGCAGTGCACCGCATGTGGAGGCGGGCATTATACCGCGCTTCTGTCATGAGCTCTTTCGACGCATCGATGCAGTGAAGGAGCACCTACAGGTTGAATATATATCAATATATAATTTAAATATATTTTTGCTAACATGTGTCTCCTTTCAGGTTGAGGTGGAGGTCAGCTACTTTGAGATCTATAATGAGAAGATTCATGATCTGCTGAGCGTGCAGCAGGCGATGGCCGCAATGCCTGAGACGCCCGTACAGCGGCAGGCGCTAAAGGTGCGCGAACATCCGATCTTTGGGCCATATGTCGTTGATCTTAGCGCCCACTCGGTGGACTCCTATTCGGCCTTGCGCAATTGGCTAGCTGTTGGCAATTCACAGCGTGCCACCGCCTCAACGGCAATGAATGACAAAAGTTCCCGCTCGCATTCCATATTTAATATCGTGTTAAATCTCACTGATTTGAGTAGTGATGGCAGTGATGACATGTCCTCCGATACAGACTCGGGCACAGTTGCCTCCCTACGACAAACACGACGCAGCAAAATCAGTTTAGTGGATTTGGCAGGCAGCGAGCGAATCAGTGTCTCGGGCTCGAATGGCGAAAGGATACGTGAAGGTGTTAGCATCAATAAAAGTCTCTTGACGCTGGGCAAAGTGATTGCAGCGCTGGCCGACTCACGCAAAGTGGGCGGCAATGCCACGCCCAGCACATTTGTGCCCTATCGCGAGAGTGTACTCACATGGCTACTGCGGGTAAGTGAAGCAATTGTCAACTATTGCAACACATATCAAATATTTCCTTATCGGCTCATCATAGTTCGTTCTGGTTTACTTAATCTAAGTATTTGGCCTCATTGACCTCGCGATTGGTAATTTGATGTGCTTCCATTGCAGCAATGGAATTTGTAACGAACCCATAGATAACATTTTATCTCCTTTCTTATATAGTTGCCTTCTCTTGCCTATTATCGTCTCTGTCTACTTTGTTGCCCAAATGGTCTAGATAATGAGTTAATCTTTTATTTTATTTTATTCTCTTTTTTATTGAGCTGCCCCACGTGTGAGCTATCTTTCAAGATATTTCTTTAATTTGTTTCTAAGACAGATGAGTCAAGTCGGGGAAGTTTACTTATTTCTTATTATTTATTAGGAATTTAATTTGTAAATGATTAGAGAGCGGGTTAATTCGAATAAAAAAAATGAATCATAATATGGTGCAAAATTAAAAAAAAAATAAATTAAATTAAAATAAAAAAACTTTAACTTACCATTACACAAAAACAAAAAATAAATTGAAAAAAAATATAAATTAAAAAAAAAAATTAAAAAAGAATATCATAAAAAAAATATATATATTAAAATGGATAAATAAAAACAAAATAATACATAACATAAAAATGCTAATGTAATAAAAAATTATTAATAATATAAATATAATAATAAACTAATATAAATATAATATAAAGAAATAAATTGGAAGGAATTTATATAAAATAAAATAACAAATGAATATTATTAATTTTATAGCATAATAATATAATAATGAACAAATTGAAGAATTATGAAATAAATATTAATAATAAATAAATAAATTAGAAGAACTTAAAAATATTTTATTATGCTTATTAACAGCAAACTTTAAAAATATTTATAAATAAAAGCAAATAACAGCAGGAAATAAAAAACCTAAATAAAATTAAATTAAATTAAATATTGAATAATTTAGTTTATTTCTAAAATATTTATATAACATGACTATTAATTAAATTAAAAAAAAAAAAAATAAATAATAAAAAAAAAACAAATAGGAAGCAGGAAGTTCATAAAAAACGCCAATAAAATAAGATAATCATATTTTTGTTCTTTGAAAAATAAATAGATTAGATATTCGGAACGAATTTCTAGAATTTTAGATACCTAAATTATAATACGCAAATTCAATATGACTCAAAATCAAAAAGTCAATACAATCGAAATTGACTAATAGATTAAATGGCAACTTCTAATTGGGAACTCTCGTCAGTTCGTTACTCTTTTTATTGCTCAGCTAAATTTATATTCTTATCTGGAGGCCCATTTAGACGAATTCTAGACCAAACTCTTTGGAGTGTTTATCTTATTTTTTTATATTGGCATATAAAATAATCCAAGTACAATTGCAAAACAAAAAAAAAAAACAAAAATGGTTTCAAAACAACTTTTGCCTTGGTTATATGTGACTAAAGAAAAAATTTAGAGCAAGGCTTTAGGTTTCAAATTATAATCACTAATTATTTATTGAAAGGCAAAAGTTTTCCACATTGAAACGAGATATATATATTTAAATTATTTTGTTTAAAATATCTAATAAATTCTTTCAAAATTAATCAATGTACTCGTTTAAATTTGAATTGTTTCCATAAAAAAATGTTTCCATTAATAACAATTTTTTATTTAATTCTTATTTTTAATATTTAAACTAATTTAAAACAAAATTTAATATTTTTAATATCTACAAATATTTTTAATATTATATTAAATATTAAAGATATTTTTAAAATTTTGTCTTTGGAATGAGAATTGCACAAATATTTTGTCTCATAGACTTGAGTTCCATTCACAAGAACTGGGTGAATTAGAGCTATAAATACAAATATTTGCCTAGTAAATTCCACACATAAAACTATATGAAGATATCAAAGGAAGAAGATTTAAAAAAAAAAACATTCATAATTTACTTAGTAAAATCCACCCATAAAACTAAATAAAAAATTTATGATATGAGTGAAATAAAACACAGACGAGATATCAAAAGTTTGCACAGTATAAAGGGAACATCTTATATGAATAAGTATTCAACTTCGTAAATTCTTATGATCTCATTTATATTATTTACCCCTTTATATTTAACCAATGCGCATTTTGTTATTTATTTGAACAAAAATTGACGACTTTATATAAACAAAATATGCTTAAACGACGCTTCGTTAAGCATTTCTGGTAAAATGATAAAGACGGGCACACGAAGACATTTCATATAATTCCCAATTCCTAAGAGTACTTGAATTATGCACGTGCATTACCTCACATTGTTAGAAGTCTTAGGCAATATACGTAACTAGAATGTTGAACAATTATTTACAAAGCGAAGTCATCAAATATTACAGCAAATGCTATCAAATTTTGTTAGAATTTTTAATTTAAACTCTATTTTAGATTATAAAATACTTCAAATACATACATACATATATGTGTGTATGTTTAGATATATGTCTAAACTTGTTATTGTTGTAACTTGTTATTATCACGTAACTGACCGACCTTCATATAGCTTACAAGTTTTTCATATTTTCATTATTTCATTATTTTTAACACCCCTAAAGTAATTAATATATAACTGACCTCGCCTCGTAAGATTATATTTATAGATTGACCACAATAACAGGAGCGCATAGAAAATGTTTTATATTCATACAAATATCATTTTAATAATTAATAAATTTAAAAACTATTTCAATAGATAATTCAGTTTCTTAAAATGGAATATAAAAAAAATATATATATATATATTTTAATAAATGATTAAATTCATTTAAATAAAAAATTGTATACATAAATATTAATGGTCTTCAAATTCCGATTAAAAATCAAATTTTAGTATTTCCATTTTTTATTTCTGTGGACCCATTTATATTTGAGTATAAAATTAACATTTCATTTTGAAGCTAAAGTCCAAATTTCTGTTGTACAAGTAATTTTTAAAAAGCTTTCTCTATTTAGAAAAGATTCTAATAATAAATATTCAGAGAACATTGTTTAGCATTGTATAATAAATACATTGACTATATTTATATATTCAAAAAATATATATTTTCAAAATATAATGTTTGTTGTTTTTAAAGATTTTGAAAAAATATTAACAAACATTATTTTTAAAAATATGTATTTATTTTTTATGAGAACATTTAAAAAATAATTGTTTCTAAAATTTTTGTAAATTTCAAGTGATAAACTGAAATCTAAAACACAATTTTTTCAATTTAAAAAAAAAAAATTACACAACTAAGAAAAGAAAATTTTAAATTTGTATTTAATTTTTGATACATAAATTTTGATTTATATATTTTTTGTGAATATATGAAAAAAGATTTCCATAATTTTTAAAATTATTAAGATGAAAAAGTATTTCAATCATTGTTTGTTTAGTGTTAAGATCAAATACTAAAATTCTATTTTAAATTTATCAACTTGATTGCAAGTTGTTTTTCATTTTTATTATTATTATTATTTATTTTTTAATGTATTTTAACAAGTTCTTCAATATTTACCTCTAAATAATAACCCTTATCTAACTAAACCGCTCCTGTTGCATATTTTGTTTACATTAATTTACTACAAAACTTAACACAAGTTGTCTAATGATAAGTGTTTATTGATAAATGTAATAAATTACGTAGCTCTCAGAGTATTATTCCAATGAGTAAATCAATATACGCTTAGAAGGTTGCAAAAGCTCTTAAGAAATGACATTACAAAGTCCACACATAAAGGCCCTCAAAAAATAGTTATTTATTTGTCTACAGAGCAGGAATAGAGTATAGCTGTTAGGTGGCTAAAACTACTTGTGTTATTCATAGGTAGTACCTCGAGACTTGTTAAGAAGGTTTCACAATCTAATTAAAAATCGAAATCAACAATTTATGGCGCCGTATCATGCGCCTTAGAAGACTTATTGATTGCGTCGAAGCTAATGCGGCCATGCCTTTCTTAAGATATGGCCAAGCAATCAAAATGAGTTATCTATATTATATATGTGAATATATATATATATATATATATATATATTTTTTTTTTTTAAATCTTTTGGTCGAAGTTTCCAGTGCACTCTATATAGATAAGTTAGGTCGGGAGCCATAACAACATAACAACCATTTAAATATAGCTTTGAAGTGTAATCTCAAAAGCACTCAAGTTATCTAAATATGTACGCAGCTTATATACACATACATACATATGTGTCTATATATAGTATATATTTGCTTGTGGTCGTAAAAATCCGGCATATTAAAAAAAAAAAAAATAGAAAAAGTAAATACAAAAACATTCCCTTACACACACCCATATTTAATTTGACTTTCTGTTAGTTTTTTTTTTATTGCTTTTTTAATTTTATTTTTATTTATTTTTTTTTTCTATTTTGCTTATACTAGAATAATATAACACTTGATAAGTTATCAGCTCCGCGTCTTCGCAGTTGCGACAACAACAAGCTGTGATATTGTTGTTGTTGTTGTTGCTGTAGCTGCTTCCTCTTGCCACATTTACAGGCCGTTGGCTCGCATTTACATTTGCCTTTAATCAGCTTACCATCCTTGTGACCTGTAAAATAAATAACAATAATAATAGTAAAATACAATAAAGTTTAACAGGGCAGGAAATTAAGTACGTCTGCTCTTGATCGACTAGTAAATACCCTGCTATAAAATTTGTAATAGAGCTAAGTTCTTAATTATGCTTGATTTATTCTGTCTCTCTGAGAGCTCTTTTATTTAAGTTAAGAGATGCCTGAACGAACTGAAATACAAGCTGGATAAATTTCTTCTAAAGAGAGCTAGCAAGGCGAACAGATAAGCGGATGGGGGGGAGGGTTAGACGAACATGTCTCTTTCAATTCACTTCGTGTTTTTTCAGGAACACGAATACATATTTATATACTTTATAGGATAGTTCGCTTATTCCGTTGCCTGTTACAAACTCTGGTTTAATTAATTTAATTAGACAAATTCTACATGTTTTTTTTTTTTAAATTCCATCCTATTGGGTAGCTATTATAAAATATGTAGAATTTTTATATATTTGTTAAAATTGAGATTTATATACATATATTTATATATACAAAAAATATATACATATATCTCATTTGCATAACAACATTTGATAAACAAAAACCTTTTAGCACTTTATAAAATGGCATTTAAAACAAAACAAAACAAAAACTTTTCACATATATTTAACATTTATATATGCAATGAAAAAAACTTTCCGTGCAGGAATAAAAAAAAAATTTTCCATATATTTAAATTCAATGTACTTTATGACATATTAAATATTTGTTCTCTGTATGCGTTACACTTTACATGAAAAGAATTAAATACCCTTCCTTAAATTGATTATAATTGATAATGGTTGATTGATTGATATATATATACATATCATATATATATAAATGCACATAATATATGTATATACATACATATTTATATATATTCATCAATCAATCTACTGCAATTATCACCAACTGTACATTATTATTTAATATACAAATTTTATATACTATATATATTTTTAATCTGTGTAATTTTTTTCTAACCATTATCAATATACATACAAAATTTATAGGTGTATAGAGGTGCTTACAGATTGAAGATGTTGCTAAGCAAGATTATTAAGTATTTTCTACAATTTTATTTCTATTCAATCAATTCAGAGCTTGTTTGCTTGTGGTTGGTTATGCAATGTAATATTTGTATTAACCTACTCAATGTAAATGTATTTACGTCAGTAAATAATCAATAAATGAAATTCAAATTAAAAACACACTAACATATGAGTAAATTTATTTTATAATTTTATAAAGGTTGTTGATTTGTTGATGGGTTTTGAACTTCATGTTGACAGTATTTTATTTAATTCATTATATTTAAAAGAAATTGAAATGAGTCTGAAATCTTTTACTGAATCAATTAAATTATAATTCAAAGAAATTGAATTGAGTAAACATTTTAAGTCTAAATAATTAAATTATAATATTTAAAAAAAAAAAAAAATTAAAAATGAGTCTGAAAACTTTCATTAGAAAGAATTAAATTTTATGTAAAGGAAATTAAAATGTCTGACTCTTTATAATAGAAATATGACTTTGAAAAAAAAAAAACAGCTTATATATTAAAGTATTTTATTAAATTTATAATATTTAAAAGAAATAGAAATTTAAATATATCTGGAAAATTACTAGAATTCATAAAATAATAATTTGCATTAATAATAATGCATTATAATAGAAAAACGCTGAAAAATTATAATAAAATTATAATTTACAAAAAAATCTGCTTTTATATTTAAGCAAATTTTTTACTTAAAAATATATTTAAAGGTTAAATATTCTGTTTATATAATGTAAATACCTGTAAACTTTAAACGCTGAATGCTAATAACAACCTTAAAATGTTATTAACATAACGTCACAATGTTAACATGCTGTTTCTGTTTATCAACTGTTAGCCCTTATGTTAATAAACTTTTGTAGGATTTGATTTCTTCTCATTTTTCGCAACTTGAAAAGTATGCAAACTATGCAAATTTTTACATATTCACTAACCTGTTTGATTTAACATGAATATGTTTATGTGCGCATATATACATATATGTATATATGCTATAGCTAAATTCTGGTCTATTGGATTAACGTATAGCTGCGAAAACTTACAATTCTGTGACTTTTTCAGCATGCCCATGTCGTGTGTTTGGGAAGAGCTTTTCGATTTCTTAGCCTTGGAGACTTTCAGCTTGTCAAGCAGTTGTTTCAGCATTGCGCTAAACTAGTCGGATTTAGTATATACTAAATTGAATAGAGCTGTAAATTATCCTTTTTATTTATTTCTTCTAGAATTGTTTTCTTTTTTTTAAGCTTTTTTTTTTAATTTCGAGTTAACCTTCACATTGCAAACTTCAATTGGAACTGTAGTCGAAACTATTAGACTTCGTTTTTAAATGTAATTTGATTATATGTATATACATATGTATATATATATAACGAAATTTCTGGTTTCGTGTGCAATATATTTTCCCACAAACCACAAAAAAAAAATAAATAAATAAAAAAACACCAGAAAAATATTTTTTAATTTCCCCAAGCGCTGTTTTATCACAAATTAGTGTTAAACGAGGCTTTTTATCTCTCTTTCTCCCTCTCCCTCTCTCTCTGTGGCTTTTACTACTCGCTTTTTTTGCTATTTCTTTTAGAAAATATTAAAAGTCTGTATATTTATATTTATATTTTATGTTAGTTCGCTTAACTAGTTTGACTAATTAAAAACGCGTGCCGTCTGTTTTGGCGACATGTGGCCATTGGCAACAATTGAAAACGTTCCATATATACTATAAGAAGTTAGCCATACGATCCAAAAGATTGACGCGTTTCCGTGCATGATATTATGATTATAGCATGACGATGTCTACTTAACTGGTTTACTTGTGCTAATTACAAATACATATCTATTGCTATAAATGTATTTTGATCTCATACAATATATAATAGATGGATTGAGAGAGATTGTAATACAAGTGATTATAATAGGTAGACGAGAGATTGTTATACAAGTAAATATAATAGATAAATGAATTATTGTTACTAATTTTATATAGTAAATAGCTAGAGATTGTAATAAATTTAAAAATAGCTTATATAAGTGGATATATAGTCTATTCTAGATGTTGTTTACTCAGTTAATATGGTAATCTGACTTGTTTATGCCCTTAGCACCTGTTGAATTCAAGTATTGCGGTTTACTGTCTCTAGTAAACAATTGCTTTACAGTATTACCCGACCCTATGATCATCTACGTAATTCAAAAGATTTGATTTAGAAAAATTTTCCGAACTTAAAATTCAAAATTTATACTTACATTGACATCCCAAGATTTATTATATATAGTTTATATATGTATATATTAAATCCCGTTGGATCGTAACGAATCGGCAAGTTCTTAGATCTATAACGCTAAAGAGAGCTAGAGAGTCATAAATTCATTAAATTAAACTATATTGTAATAAAAAAATATATACAATTATAAGAAATATATATATTTAAATAAAAAATATTTGTATTTTACTATATTAGTATTTTAAGAAAAATAATATATATTTTAGCAAAACTAAAATAGTAAAACTTAAATATATTTTTATAAAAAAAAATATATATTTTAGTAAAATTATAACATCTTTTAATTATATAAAATATATATATTTATATAATATTAAAAAAAAATATGTATATAAAAAAATAAAACTGAACTTATTTAAAAAAAAAAAATTAAGTTAAAGTAATAACTTTAGGTATTTTTTAATCATATTAAAATATTTTTATAATTTTCTATATATATTTCTTATTCGATTTCATAAAATGTTTATAATATGTATATTATATTTTTTCTGGAAAGTTATAATTTCACTTAATTCGCTTTAGCTTCCATTCACTGTGGCATTTTGCATAATTCATATACATTTATACACATATACATATACACATATCTATATATATATATATATATATATATATATATATATATATATATGCACATTCTCTCCCCCTTCTTGCTTAGCTAATACTCGGCACCCCAACCGATTCGTTCCCATGCACAAACTAGTTAACATTGAATTTTAAATGAATCAAATTCATTGTATAAACAAATTGCATATTTTTTCTATGGCTTCCCCATGTGCTTAAGTTGTTGTTACGGTTGCTATTGTTGTCACGGGTAGTTAATCTGTGTGCATCTCTACTGTACTTGAGGTGCGGTGCAAAGTAGTTGAGACTTGATATGATCAAAAGTCTTTGGATTGAATCTTTCAATTGTGTGTTGTGTCAAGTGTCACAAGAAATTCAATTCAATTTAATAAAATTCACTTCATGTGGAACACAAGTGAAAACTTTGCAAATTTCAATTACAATATAATAGAATACTGTCATACTGTACTACGTTTTCATGGTCCAAGTTCCAGGTCAATTTAGTTAAAATAGCATTATATCTGGTTCAACTTTTGTAGATCGACCTCATCTGCATTGACCTCAATATAGCAAAATTGTCTTAAGTGGATGCCAGACTTTGAGTCGAAACTCTTTTTAATTCGATTTTCATTAGCAAACTGGTGCGAGACGAAAACATTTCCGTAGAGTCTTAAGCGCGGGAAGTCCAATAAATATATATTAAATTAAAAGAAATTTGTAGGTGGATATGGACGGCTATATAATGCTCGCTCAAGTTAAATTTGCATTTGAGAAGGGACAATTTCAAAGATCCATTTATATACATATATATCGACTACATATTTACCAGCGATTTACCATTCGCTGTATATAACTATATATTTGTATAACTATATATGTTAGCCTTGCTATATAGCATCTCTTAACTTCAGATAAAAGCAAAAAACATGGAATTACAAGATTTACCTCATTACTGCTAGGGGCTTTCAAAAATTCGGAATTCTTTAGTATATTTAGCTGCCACATTAACAGTGCTAATATACTCTCGTTTGCTTCATGAGCGCGTATAAAAAGTAAATGTCTTTGAAGTTAAGCGATAAGAATGAAAACAAATTTAGCTGATGCAATTTGCTTCGACTCAGACAGATTTGACTCGCCAATTAAAACAAATTAAATTAGTGCTAAAATTGCGCATTATTAATCATCCTATTTCGAGCCTTTCTAGAGTGTTACACATCCATTTTAGCAGTTTTTTTTTAGCTGCTACAGTTTCTCTGCAGATATTAAAAATCCCTTTTACCTCAGACAAATTGTTTACGTCATATTCAGTTTGACGCATTGCCTCAGATATTTTTGTTTCAGCGAAGTACTTCCTATATGCATATATATTCCTGATCTGTTTGCCGATTGTGGGCAGATAACAATGTTAATGCTATATTTTCAAGCAATATTTGCTTTTGTTATTAACAAAAGTTGAATGCAACAAAAAGTTGAATAAAGGCCGGATGATGACTGATGATGACTTATTCTATATAATATATAGAATGTGATCTCATTTCTATAGTATACAGCCTGTCATATCATATTTCTATGGCTTTATAGTTTCGTAATAAAATACAATGAATAACTTCTAAGTAGTACGTTTCTACGTTTTATTATCACATTTAATCTAACAATCTATATATCTATCAATGATATCATAATTTCTATATATCCATTGTTAAAGGGAATTCCGGGTGTTATGTAAGGCATAGGCAGATAGGGGTGTTGCCAATCCCATAAAGTTAATACAAAACTGAGGTGATCTTGAACTTTTATCTACGCGTTTATTTGAGCGCCTCAATCTCTGGATGTGTAAGAGGTTGAGACCTGGCATTAAAGTAAAGGCATCTTTTAAGGTTGCTTCAAATAAACATTCGAATTTTTGTTCACTCTAATTGAAAGTTAAAAAAAAACATATATGTCTTTTATCCTTAAAGTTATCTTTGAAGTTTGAAGAGTCCCAAAATTTTGCATTTACTTCAGTGTATATTTTTTTTAATTTTAATATTTGTCATATTAAAAATATAAATACTGACTCTAAGAGTTAAAAAATTCTTGAAATAGAAATTCAATTGCATTTTTACTAATTTAGCAAATATTTTATATTTGTATTTATTTAAATGATACGCTTTAAATACCAAGAAATTTAGGAGCTCAAGTGTTAGTTATGAAAGAAAACGTGAGGTAAAATCACGTGACAAATAGAAACAGAGCGCTGTGCGAAGTGCTTCTATCTGGGCAGCTCACGTCTAGAGATTTTGCTTGTTAATAACATGTTAATTTAAGAGGTTGAAGAATTTTATTTTGTGAATTTTGCTACATGGATTTTTCTTTTATATATATATATTTCTAGTCACATCAAATAATAATAAAAAATAATAAATATAATAATAAAATAAAACTTTTGCAAGATCTAAACTTTTGTAAACTGCTCAAATTCTATAGGTTGCTGTAAATAATATAACTTATACAGATACGAGATTTTAGCTTAATAATTGATAGCTTTATTTATTTATTTTATTATTTTTTTCTTGAGTATCAATTTCAAAGCTTGATTGATTCAGTGGAAACCTATTTAAGCCAAGGTCTAATTTGTGTAACGTCTCTCAATAGGTCAGAGCTGTATTAGCTATCTATTATATTCATTGGAATACATTCGCAGACTGTTCTCAATTAATTCTAATCTTGATTTAATAATGAGCGTACGCAATTCCTAAGTGCTCCGTAGAAAATCTCTAAAGTTCCCCAAATAAAAATTCCATTTTGTTGTTTTGTTTTATAAATACCAATAATATTTTTATTTATTGATTATTTGTGTATTTTTTGAAAGTTTTTTGTTTTCTTTTTTTTTTTTTCAAATATATTAAACTTAAATATAAATACAATAATATAATAAATTTTAAATTGCAAAATTTTTCTCGATACCCGCAAGCAAAATGTTTTTTTTTTCTTTTATATTTTAACAATAGTATAAATATTTTTAAATTTTCGTTAACAATAAATTTTGTTGCTTAATATCTTTTTGTCCATGTTAGTTGCACAGTTAATAATATATGTATATATATCTTGTTGAATTGCTTATAAAAATTTGGTTAATAAAATACAATTCAATAATAAGTATTAAATTCTTTCAACAAATGTAACTCGCATATAACCATAACTCTTCGAAGCTTTAACAATTATATTTTAATACATCAATTTTTAATTTAAGCCCATTGTTTATATAATTTAAATATTTTTTAACTGTGCACATTTTGTTGCTGGCGAAGGGAATCGTTTTTTTTTTTCTTTTCTTTTTTTTTTTAATATTAGGATGTCTAATATAGACAAAGATAAATATAAGTCTGGGTCAAAGCTATATATATATATATAAATAGATATATATATAGCAAAACGCTTGTAGGAAGAAAATACTAAATATTTTTTTTTGGCGCCAATGAAGCTTTCTAAATATAATTTTTCCTGTAAATTATGTTTCAATTTTAGCCCAATTTCCAGGGTGTAGAAACTGAAAACAATTGTTTTTTCCACCAAGAGCTTTCTCTTGTATTTTGAAAACAATTTGCTTCAATATTGAATATGCTCTACTGCAATTTTTTTTACTCAGTCTCGTACGCAAAATATAAAAATATTTATGGTATTTCTGGCGATTTTGCTTCCCTCGTTTCGTTCTTTTATTTTTTGTTATTTTTTATTTTTTTCGCTGTGGCCGCAGTTCTCTTGGGTTGAGTCAAGCGGGGCGACGGCTTTTGGATTGTATGTCAATTAAATTACTATGTTCATTACTTTTTTTTTATGCATCCGCATAAAATACAAAACAAACAAACAAAAAGGTTGTAAACAAATAGTAAACGGCTTGTATAATAAATTGGTATCAAGTTAAACAGCAAAACAGAAACAGTAAACATAAAACAGAAAGAAGTTCTTGCTGTTTTTTGTTTTTGTTTTCATATTTGCTATTCATAGTTGTAGTTGTTGTTGTTTGCTGCTGCTATTTGTAAATGGTAGTATTACGTCATAGGCGGAAATGCACACAATTGTTAGTGTAGGTACAGTTGCAGTAGATTATTGTTGTTGTCTCGCTCTCACTAGCGCTGTCTGCCCAGCAGGCGCTTTAAGCATCTTTTACAATGCTTTTCTTCTTAATCTTTTTTTTTTTTTTAATTTTTGTTTTGTCTTTATCTAACTATATATGGCATTGTGAATTGCTGCTGTTGTTGTTTTTCATACATATATATATATATATTTTTTTTTTGGCCTTAATTTTTGCCACCTGTCTGTCTCTCCTCTTAAATCTGAATACGTACTGCTGTGCTTAAACCTTGCAGCTCTGCTGCGTTGGCACAACAGTTGTCAGATTTGCCATTTGATGTTGCACTTCGTGCTCGTGCTCCAACTCATGCTCGTGCATCTCCTCTTCGTCCTCGCAGATGCTCTCGTGATGTTTACGTGATTCACGTTTGCGCATATAGTTGATCAATGGACGTTTCTTGTGCTCTTTGCAAAACGGGCAATCCTTGCGCAGCTGCTTCTCCGATTTAAGTTGCTTACATTTTTCTGTAAATAGAAAACAAAAATTCAGTTGGTTAATTGAGATTACTTAATATTGATTGTTTACGGCAGAACAAGGTTGATTGTTGGGGACATACTAATACATAAGCATTCAAGCATAAACACGCATATATGTACATACATATACACACATAACAAAACAAATCACGCGCTCTCTCTTTCGTTCTCTGCGCCGCTGCCTCTCATTGGCCTACGTGCGTGCTCGCACACTTTGCCCTTTTCAGCTGCTGCGGCTGCTTACGTGACGTCACGCTGTCAACGTCACGTAGCGGCAAGCTCTTAAAATTGTTTTGATTGACCCTGTGACATGTGTGTTGGCACAGGGTGTTCAATGGGCAAGCCGCCGTTGGTTAAGCTACGGCCAAGTGAGTTCACACACACACACACACACACACACACACACACACACACACACACACACACACACACACACACACACACACACACACACACACACACACACACACACACACACACACACACACACTCATATAAATAGTATGTTTGCGTATATTTAGATTGCTGTTCATTGATTAAATCGTTGCCGGTCTATATATAGACGCAATTTTAGCGATTGTTCTCGTCAAATGTATGATAAGCAACCTTGACTTATCTGCGTCCAACGCATTAAATTTCCTCTAATCTATAAAAATTACAATTGCGCTGCAGTAATGCATAAATTACTCATGCATATGTGTATGTGAGTGTATTTACTTCTTTTTTTGGCTTGTTGGCTTAAATAGCTTGCACATACATATATGAATTTATTGCGCCGCAATTTCTTGTTTTGGACTCAAACACCTGCTTGCCTTTTCTTCTTTTTTTTTTAAGCCGAGCGGTACAGTCAGCACAACGGTTCCAGTTCCAGCTCAACTTAACCGGACTCAGACTCTTTGCTTTACGAATTAAAGTTTTATATAAATTCTTTTGTTCATGTTTTTTATTGTACTGCTTAATGTTTAGCATTGAAATCGTTTTAACAAAAGGCAACAAGAAAAGTTTAACCACCTCGAATGGCTATCATCTCAGTAATTCATATATTAAATATGAATACTATCAACATTTAAAGTATAATTTTTAAAAATATTTGTTTTTCATGTTGAATTGTAGTACTTCAGTTTCTCACGTGAAAAATGTTTTTTATATATGTACAAGGAAAGTAAACAAAGATTATAAATGTGTGCAAATAGAAATGAATGCATGTGACACCTGATAAGAGAAATGCGATAAATGTAAAGCGTGCGGCACCCTGTGATTGCCCAATTTTCTTATACGAATACACACACATATGCACACGCATAAAAATGTCCGCATGTGCGCAAATTAAGGCGTGTTGTACACACACATTCACACATGTATACAATGCACAGAACATTGCGGCTATTTTTAAATTCTTGCAAAAACAACACATAATGCGGACAATAACAATAAACAGCAAATAAGCGACTGTATGTAGCACAAGTATGTATGTACAACTGCTTGGACATATGTACGTACGTACATTCATACATACATGCATGGCTGTTTTTGTATGCTTTACAGTGCGTATTTTTGCAATTAGCGCTTTTTACTATATTTCATAGACACACACACACACACACGCTCATATGTGAGTGTGGTATGCCTGGATAGACACAAAAGCTGAATGTCATGACATACATGCTGCATGTTATCTGACGCTGCATTGTAAGCGGACGCAACAGACGCATGAGAACAGAATTTGTAGTCGTGTCTTTCCTATTTTGACGTTTTATGATTATTCTACTCTTTTTTTTTCGCTCAAATTACCTTGCACTCGACTGTATGAGTCCTTGGCCGGATATGCGCTGGCACTGCTTGCGTGCTCCAGCGTGCCATACGGGAACTGCTCGTAGTCACGGTAATAGTTGTTGCGCATCGAGCCCCCATATGAGAGCGTCGAATCGCCAACAAATACGCCCCAAACGTCCATATTTGCAGTAGTTTTGGTTGTATTTATATTTTTTTAGAAAGGCGGATTATGTAGGTTGCACTGCCAATGTGTGTGGGCTGTGCTTTGGTGTTGTATTTGTTGATTAGTTCTGTTTTATTGTTTCTTTTGCGCGCGTACTTTGTGCGAGGTCGTTTCACTTTGCCTTTTTACTGTTGTGTCTTTGTGTGTGTTTCTCTTATAACGTGCAATGAACTCTTGCTATTCACGTAAGCGTTTTACGTTTTATATCAAATAACGCGAATTGTTATTCTTATTTTTTGTTCAATAATCACTTCTTTATACCAAGTCAAGGTATAGAACCAGTTTATATATGCATTGATCTGAAATGCACTCTGTTTTTTGTACTAAAGTACGGAGAACTCTTTTTTAATGCTCTTAACGTTGTCAGTTCAAAATTGAAACTGAAAGCCGAACGCCATATTACTGCATTTTTGTAGCCCTCGCGCGTCCGTTCGATTCGTGTGTTGTTTTCGTCGTCGTCGTGTCTCGTTTCGCGAGGCGTAGCAGTGTTTTTGCTTTTTGCGTCGCTTTGTTTGCTTACTTTACTCCTCTATGGACGATTGCTGTACATATGTATATAAGTGGGTATATTGGTTAAAAGGGTTTATGTAACACGGAGAGGGGACTTGACCATCGGATTTATTGCGCGCTGATTTTATTTTATCATTATTAATGAAATATTGATAAAAGCTATATTTTGTTTCGTAATTGCTCTTTGTCTATGTGTCATATCTATTGTTTAAGCCTTTGTGCGTAGTATCTGAAGGTCGAACCGCAGCTAGAAACGTTGTTGCTTCGACATCTCGTGCTTTCTCTTGAGCTTCAACACATGCTGCTCCTACTACTATAGCTCATATTGCTATTTCTTTCCAACTCACGCAAGAGTCGGTACAGTGGTATGAATCTTATTTGTTTGAAATGATCAATATTTAACAAACAATTGGTAAATTAAGCGTAAATTATTTGTTTTTGAAACGATTAGTTAATTTTCCATATGATTCATCTGTCTTTCAGTCAAAAACAGTTAATACGTGTTAATTTGTTTGTGGTATGGAAAATATTGAGTATTATAATACTGACGTCGGAAGTTTTTCTTGTTAGCGTAAAGTTGCTAAAACAAATGGCTGATTTTAAAAATTGTCACCTTAACCAAATTTGATGTCATATAACTATACTTAAATTTGAAATTTCGGAGGTACTTTTCTTCATATAACTTGAGGCAAGTGTTGCCATAGGTTTGCTAATCGACGTCTAGACTGTTTGCCGACTTTGCGCTATATAACGAAAGGTTAAAAAATTTCGTGAAATCTTGTTGCTAAGCAAGATATTTTTCCCATGCTTTGTCAATGAAGGTATACATTTAATAAGAGATGGATGATGGATGAATAAATTAGGTCACAGACATAATTTTGGCTTTATTGAAAAGCGTTGAAGTAGTCGTTTTGAATTAAATGCATGGGAATCGAACTCTTGTATGTAATGGTTATTTGGAAATCGATTATTTGTACGAAATGACGTAAATTCTATAGGTTAATGTGTAAAATTAAAATTCGGAAACTTTTGTATGCACTAAAGGTTAAATATCGATTTAATTTGCGTACAGCTTGTGTTAATTGATCTACCTACGTCATACAAAGATATCTTAATCAAGTTGTTTGCTGTTTTGATTGTACATATCACCTTTTAGCGAGTTTTTGTGGTTTAAGTATTTTGTACACATGACTTTTTGTATGCGATGTCGTGACATGCTTCTAGAAGTGGGCGGGCATTCGTTTCCAAATGCCACAATCTATATATAGCAAGAGTATTCCTCAATAACAGGTTTTGAGACGAAAATATATCTGAAAATGCAATATTTATATGGAACAAACTGACTAACTAACCACAGAGCCATGACACATTAATGATATATTCGGTGACAATGTCTGGGGTGGCACCTACTCAATTAAATCCGCAACCAATGGTTGCGTGATCTTAACCAAAGCATGTCTAGACCGGCCCCTCAGATGCTTGACACCTTCGAGGTCAGCTGAAGGTTAATAAATATTATATATTATATTAAATATATTTTTGTTGCTCTTCACTAATAATTTTAATTTGCACTTTCGCTCTAATCGTTTCAAAACCTTTTCAATTATTTTTTTTATATAGATTTGAGTGATTACAACTCACTGTACATAAGTGCACACACACTGGCAATCCGTTTTTGGCGCTCTCTCTTGTTCGTTCATTCGCAAATGCCTACGCCCACGTTGCGTCTGCTGCTGCGCAGTTTATGCAAACATAAACTCTCGTGATTTTCGTGCTGTCCCACTCAGTCTCTCCTTTCGTCTTTATTCTAACGATGGTAGCATGCACTCTCTGATGTGCTTGTTAATCAAACAAGTGTCAATTACATACACTGACAAATATACACAAACATGTACATATGTGCATTTGTATGTACATATATATGTACATATGTGTTTGTGTAAGTATATGTATATTTGTTTATTTTGTTGACACAACTAACAAGCTAGCTATCTCGCTCTTTATTGCAAGCATCGATAACGGTTAACGGTTAACGCTGTTGTCGTGCTCGCTGTCGCTGCTTCTGCCTTTGCGTCTTGTCAGTTTAAAGTTTGTCAAAGCGACTCCCTCCTCCCAACACTGATAAGCTCTTATCTTTGGAGGTCATAATTCCTTAACTAAGACTACCTAGGCATGTGGACAAATCAAATGAAGCAAGCATACATACATACATATGTATGTATGTACATATGCATGCATATACATATTTACATACTTATGCATATGCGTATGAGGATATTTACATATGTATACATTTACTCATTTGGTATTTTAAGTGGTTGTATATTCATACATATGTACATATGTATTGTTGTCTAGGTACACATGGGTAGGCGCATCGTTAATCATTTGAATTGCCTCTTTTTTTCTTCTCTTTTGTTATGCAGTGCACCTTGCGCTCGATCGCCATTTGTATGCAAAATTTGGCTATCGAATAGTTTGCTACCGTTAATATCGATAATTTAATAATATGTAAACGATAGTTTCTTTAGATTTATCCTTAGAAAATATCGAGCTTTCTCTTAGTTCAAAATGTCAATTTTACAAATTGGTTTTTATATTTTGTACCTATAGCTATGATTAATAGTGTTTCATTTTCTGTTTCTCTGCAGGAAAATCTGGGCGGGAATTCAAAGACCGTAATGCTGGCCACCATCTCACCGGCCAGCCTGCATGCGGATGAGACGCTAGCGACTCTGCGCTATGCCTGTAAGGCGCGTTCCATAGTGAATCGGGTAAAGGTGAACGAATCGCCGCATGACAAGATCATTCGTGATCTGCGCGCCGAGGTCGATCGTTTGAAATCTCTGCGTAACGAATATGAGAGGCAACGACGTCTATCGGCCAGCAACAATAATCCGCCGGCGCCGCGGAAAATTATTATCGAAACTTCGGTGGATGACAGCGAAGTGGAAGCACTTCGTCAGCAGCTGGCAGAGCGTGAACGTGAGCTTAATCGTGCTCAAAAATCTTGGATGGAGAAGCTAAAAGAAGCTGAGGATCTGCGCAAATCCGAGCTGCGACTGCTCAAGCGCAGGGGACTTGCCCTGGAGTTAACGGCCGAACAGAAGCAAGCATGCCTGGTGAATCTCACCGATGATCCCATGCTAAGTGGCACGCTCTTCTATCTGTTGCCACCTGGCATTGTTCGGATAGGGCGTGGCCGTGCACCAGGTGCGCCGGCAAACTCCCTGCCGGATATTGTGCTAGACGGTCCACTGGTGGCGCTGCAGCACTGCAGCATTGAGCACGATCGCTCTGGTCGACTGTACGTCAGTCCGGGCAGCGAGGACTTTGAAACTTATGTGAATGGTGAGTTGCTGCAGCAGCGACGTCCACTCTACCATGGAGATCGTCTGGTCATTGGCGGGTCGCACTATTTTCGCATCTCGAATCCGTTTTGCAGTCAGCGCGGTAAGGTGGAGCAGCTTCATGTGGATTTTCAGCTGGCACATCAGGAGATTCTGCAAAAGCAGGAGCAGCAGCTGCGCAACGAGCTGGAGGCCGAAAAGCGTGCGGCTCTGACGCGCATTGAACAGGAGCGCGAGCAGCATGCCCGTGACTTTGAGGAGCGGCTGCAGTGCCTCGAGTTGGAGCAGTTTAAGTACAAGTGCAACAGCGAGATGCTCGAAACGGAACGCCAAGCCTTGGCCCAGCAGCAGCTGAAGCAGTCCACGCCCAACCATAACCTGACGACGACTCCGGCACAAAAGTCCACGCTACTGGAGGACATTCAGCGCATCATGCTGAATCCCAGTGAGGAGAGTCTGCACAAGACGCAGCTGATGGTGAAGGAGGCGACGCAGCGTTGTCGCCAGCTGGGACTACAGCATCTGGAATTTCGACAAACCCAGACGCCGGATGAATTTGGGTTGTTGCGCACCGTTATCCTCATTGTGGACAAACAGAGATCCCTAAAGGCCGAGTGGCCCATAGGGCGTCTTACCGTATGGCTGGACCTGCAGCGAGATGCTCCCCCCTCCAGCCGTGGTGAGAGCAATGTTTTCGACAGCGTTGAGATTGATTGGGAGCCTATGGATGCCGCGCTCAATGAAACGCTCAATGATACCCAGAATTCCAGTCGCATCGCCCTGAATCTGAGCGCCATGAAGGATGCGCTGCTCAAGCAGCCATTCAAGCGTCTGCTCAGTGTCAATAATACGCCACAGCAGAACTCCAGCAGCAGCAACAGTTCGCCCAGCAGCAAGCTGATACAGTACACTAAACGTCTGCTCACCTACGATCTGGAGGAGCAACTGCAGCAGCAGCAACAGGAGTCAGCGAGTAGCTGCTCCAATTTAGCGCAGTTGGCGCAGCATGAGCTGCAGCTGATGCAGCGCTCGGCACAGCGACTGCGTCGTCACTGTGAGCAGGCGCAGCAAGATCGCGAGAATTATTCAGACGCCGGCTTCCAAGCGGATCAGTTGCAGGAAGCACTTAACCGGTTGGACACTGTGCTTCTGGGCATGCACAGCTGCCTGGGCACGTTATCGTCCACGGAGGCGAGTTCACCTACCAAAGCACAAAAGGCTGTGCGATTTCTAATCGATTGACAATGTCAATTCTATAAATTATATAGCCATATATATATACACTTATACCATATAACATCATATATCTCATATGATTTTTACTGCAATTTCCTGTATTTGTTTTTATTGATTTTTAAAATATAATAAATATATTTTAACATGTCTGTATTCATATTTATACATTTATTTATATAATTTGTTTGTATTTAAAAGGAATTTTCGGTTAAAAAAGTTATCTAGCACAAGTGTTCTATTTTAAGCAAGGTTTTCGAAATCTTAACGAAGAATTTTTCTACTCAAACGTAAGTTGATGCTAAAAAAATACCAAACTTTTCGATAAAAGTATCGAGTTACAGCGCACCCACCACAAGTAGTGTTGCAAATGCGCCAACTATAAATAACTGAGCTCTTACTATTTTCTATTATTCTTCATTTTTAGTTATTGTATGTGCCATCATTTATGATTTTATTTTAATAAATAAAAAAAGTAGATAAAAATATGTTTTAGTTTTCATTTTATTTTAATTTTTAACATATTTAATTTTTAAATACCAATTTAATTTTTTATCAACTTTGTTTTGTTTTTTCATTATATACAATTTATTATCAGTTTCCTGATTTTAAGTATTTTATTATTCCTATTTTTTATTTTTGATAACCACAATCGATTATTGAATTGTGATTTCTAATTCTGATTTATGGTTACCGATTATATTTTATATATAATCTTATAAATGGTTTTCTAGTGTACAGCAAGTTTTTACTTGAATAAATTATAGTCCAAGCGTTATAATATAAATATATTACAATACATGCTTATCTTGTTTTATTAATTTCAGTTAAGCCAAAAAAAAAAATTATATTAGAATACGTTATATTAGAGTAGTAGAAATTAGCATTATGATATAAATATATAACACAATATGTATTATGCAGTGAAATTAATTTTTCATATACATTGTGTATAATATTAAATAGATTTTTTTAACGGTATAGTACTCATTATATAACGATTCTTCTGTGTCGTTCAATAAGGTAATTAACACAATTGCATATTTCTTATCGGAACAATATTCCAAGTAATTGCATTTTTTTTCTTATCGTACAATTACATTCAGCCAAATGATAAGTTCTACAAGTGAAAATGCACAAGGCATTGGGCATGCTCGACTAGAAGTTATTTGGTAATTGGGTTTAAATTCTATGTGTTATAGTTTCAGCTATACATTTTTGCTTATTTAGGGAAGTTAGATAAAGCATATATGCTACAATATTCAAACTGAACCTAACTAGATCTCTCAAATATATAATTTGTGCAGAGTATTAATGGTCTTGACTTTTACAGAATTATACTAAACCCCAAGCAAACCGAAAGTTGAACTACATATTCTTATCTCTTTATTGAGATGGGATTACAAAGAATCTAGATCAAAGTTATATATACCGTATGCTTTAAAAAGCTTCGTTTTGAATCTTAAAAACCTTGTCAAACTAATTCATCAGCTAACGACATTATAATTCATTTTTATTGTGAAAAACAAATTCAATTTCAAGTGTTTTTGTAAAACAAATACAATGCAAACAAAACAATACTAAAGATATAGTAGCTTATATAAAAATACAGATTAGCTGCAATGTTTAGAACAATATAAATATAATATATTATATATAACTGTGTGTAAAGCTTTGCTGTATAAAATATTTTTCTTAACTTAGGGCAAATAGGCATAAAAAAAGGGTGGAAAGCATCCACTCTGGAAAACCACCTTGAGTAAAAGCACCAATGGTAGAGAGCAATACATAAAAATAGATATCACTACAAATAGAGCATCAATAGAAGAGAGCATTACAAAAATATCATCAATGGAAGAGAGCATTACAAACAAGTAAGAAGGCTCTAGTCGAGACGGCTCGACTACGAGATACCCTGAACCCTGCAAAAAATTAATATTCTTCTTCTTTACAAATGTATAGGCGCGCGCTCTGCTAACCGTGCAGTTGCTGCCGACGGTTGGGGGTGGGATGGGCTGTACTTTGAACGCTTATAACTCCATTTCTAGATGGACTATCTTCATGAAACTTTCAGAATATATTAATAGCATTCAAATTTACCCAATTGCCAAATTACAAGTCTCTAGTATTTAAAATACGTTTTTTTCAAATTGGGGGCGAAGGGGGCGTGGCATCTAAAATCTGAAAATTACAAAATCTGCGTATCCATAATATCTATCTAAATATACAAATTTCTCTAGCTAAAACGGTGTAGAAGATATGCTCGAAAAACATAAAAAACGTAAACGAATTTTCGATTTTTTATCGATAATTAAGGAATGGGATGAGTTATCGAAAAAACAAAATAAACTTGTACTGCGTAACTAAGATACGAGTGTTCATGTAAAATTTCAGCTCTCTAGCTTTTGTAGTTTCCGAAATCTCGACGTTCATACGGACGGACGGACAGACGGACGGACGGACGGACGGACGGACGGACGGACGGACAGACGGACAGGGCTATATCAACTTATTTTTTTGTGCTGATCAAGAATATATATACTTTATGGGGTCTGCGACGTCTCCTTCTGCCTGTTACATACATTTTCACAAAAACATTATACCCTGAATTCCCATTTTCAATGGGTTCAGGGTATAAAAATTGTGCATAGATTCGTTCTGGCATATAAACAAAAAAAAAAAAAAAAAACGAACAATTATTAAATCTATAAGAATAATATTTGTATGATTATTCATTGGAGTAGTTGTTATTCCATTCATCGCCTGCTTTAAGCTCATCTTTATCCCACTCCAGTTTGGTATTCAATTTGATGACCCAATCACAAAATTGTCCGTCTTTGAGATTGACGAAATCGGCAAGGAAAACATTCACGCGCGGCTTCTGACCATTGTCAAAGGGTCCGGGCAACTGTTCCACTATCCATGGCTTCAGCTTGCGATCCACGCGCTTCGCTGTGCGTTTGAGGGTGAAGAATACGCGTAGAGCTATATATCGGCCTGTGGGCGTGAGGAGACACTGAGAGACGTAGCCCTGTTGGGGCTGGCGAGAGAGCAGCGAGTCGGCAAGGAAAGATTGTAGCTTCTTAATGCTGGCCGTATTTGGCCACGGTGTGGGCCATGCGTAGCTAGGCCAGAACTGGGCAGGCAGACCAATGGGACAACGACGACAGATGAGCACGATCTGGCGCTGCAGTTGAGCGCAGCGCGTCAGGGAGCATTCGAGCAGTGAACCATCTGTGGTGGCAAATAAACGTTGATCGAAGAACTGCATCAGCTCCTTGTGCAGTTGCTGATGATGTGCAATGGTCATGTCATAGAAATGCTGCAAGTCCAAGACAACAACTTCTTCGGGATGTGTGTCCAAGAATTGACGCAGCTCCTGGAGTGGCTCAAACACTTCCATAGCAAAGACCCCATGGCAATAATAGAATTTGCCCTCATGTTGTGCTATACGCAAATCCAAATAACGTACACCCAGATGCAGTTGTTCCAAAATGCTCGACGATTGATTCTTGGACCAACGACGAACAAAGCATGGGAAAAAGCGATGCCAATGACGTATTGCTGTATCCGCATCGGGTGCTAGCTTTGAATCGCTATTAATTCCATAGGTCATTGTGTTGTGGGAACCTACGACGGAATTGCTTCAAATGTTAATTAGTCGAGATGGAGGCGTTACTTAAACGGAGATGATCTCATTTACCTGGTATAGACAAATTGATAATTGATAGATCGCGCAACTCTGGCGGCAAATCGCGCATCCAGTGCTCCTTGGACATCTTTGCAGTTGAAGTTGGCAAATTTTGTACTTTTATGGCGACGTTTAAAATGCAATTAAACAGCGAACGTTTCGTTTGGGTCGTAAACAGCGGTATTTTTATGCGTGTGCCAAAAGTACTTGTGCGAGTTTAAGGTAGCGATAATGCAATAGTCAACTATCGATGCTTACGTTGGCGCTTAAATTTTAACATATCGATTAATTTTGAAACACTGCTGAAAGAAAATATATATGTGTAAATTGTAAATAAACTAAATAAAATATATGTGGAGAGCAAATAAGTACAAATTGTGTATTAACTAAATTAATTATAATTTTGTTAGGTATGAAATTTACTTAAAAACGTTCTACGTTTATAGTAATAAGAGTTTATTACATATTGGCATTTTGATTAAATGATTTACATGATAAGCACTAAAACTAATTGATATTTTCTTTATTCTCCCCGTCTAGCTCCTCCAATAGGAGATTCTGATGACTGCGCTTGGCCAGAAGCTGTTCTGATTCATTGAATACCCGTATATTACGAAGACAATTGTTGAACGTACAATTGCCGAGCCAGTTGTTCGCATTGTAGCTGCAATATAGAAGAGATTTAGGATTAAACAAAATAATTTTGATTAAATTCAAGAATTGCTCACCGTTGCAGCTCACTGAAATGTTTGATGGCTAATGTCTTCTCACTGCTATTTGGCAGAGAAATACCGTCTGCCAAAACGCCCAGTTTACAGGTATAAAAATTGCAATTGTGTCCGAGCAGCTCAAGCTTGGTCGATTGATCCAACAATTCTAAGCCGGTGTTGCACTTTCTAATGTTGACATTGTTTAGCTTGGCGCTGGTCTCGGCATGCATTGAAATCCCAATGGCAAAATTCTCCAGCAAGCAATCCTGCAGCTCAAGCTGCGCCTGTGGCATGCACACAATGCCCTCCTGTGTGCTGGAGCGCCCGTCGCCCAGCAATCGACAGCTGCGCAGAGTCAGCCTGCCATTGCGCAACAGAATGCCACGACGCACATGCCGGCAGTCGAGCACTAGCTGGGCGAGCGTGTAGTCGCCATCGATGACCAACAAGGTGCTGTCCTCATCGCTAGAGCAGATCAAGGGCAATTTGGATAGCTCAGGCTTAGGTTCAATTACGGCTGCTGCATCGATTAAGCCCTGAATACTTCCATTATCATTGAGATGTTCCAGGAATTTAATAGTGTGCCGGCCGGGTGATATCAATATGTCTTCGTTGGCTTGAGAAATGCTGAGTACGTCCTGGTAATATAATAAATAATTAATTACTGAATAATAATTCAATTAAGCCTCATTCCACTCACTTGCAAGGTGTTGACAAGCTGCACTTTTGCCTGCGGTTTTATGTACTGCTCGGCCAGCTTAAGCAACGCAATCTGTAAGGGTAGTTCAGCAGGCACTGTGACCAAATGACATATTTCCACACTCTCCATTTGGTCATCTATTTGCTGCAGACGTCTCGGACTGCGCTGCAGCAGATTTCGCTTCAGGCAATTGCTTTGCAGTTCACTATAAGCGCGTCTCATTTCGGGATTTTCAAGAATCTCGAACTCGCTGCGAATGATGGCCAAACGCAGATGCAGACACATCAGGTCCGTCACTGGCAACATGGACTTGTTCAAATTGCTTGATTTGGGGCTGCCGCCCGTT
Organism: Drosophila stalkeri; assembly: GCA_035047405.1. Classification (NCBI taxonomy): domain Eukaryota; kingdom Metazoa; phylum Arthropoda; class Insecta; order Diptera; family Drosophilidae; genus Drosophila; species Drosophila stalkeri. Next base: position 21,761,073 of record JAWNPR010000039.1, read on the forward strand.
TTGGGCTGTTTGCGTGGTGGATCGATGGCATTGTCATTTAGCTCGACGGCCTCATCATCGCTCTCGGCCTCAGCATCGCTCAAATCTAGCTCCAAATACTCCAGCCGCTGTTGTATATAGCGCGCCTCCATTAACAGCGTGCGCATATGCAGCGCCAGAGGGCGTGACAAGCGATTCTTACTCAAATCACAAGCCAGTTGTATGCGTGCCTGCAAATGCATTTCCACCCAATCACGGTCATCATCGTAATCCTTGTCCCAGGGCATCCACACATGCGCATAGAAGAAACGCAAGCGATCGATGCACTCGGCTGTGGTGTCCACATTAAGTGCGGAGTTCTCCTGCTGCAATGTTGGCCACAATTCAATAAGTGAGACTTCATTGCTTTCAGGCAAATGTACATCCTGATCCTGTACGGCCGTGACCGTAAATACGGCCTTCAGTTCGTCGAAAATAACCTGCTCCACATATCCAAACACAATGGTGGGATAGCGCAGCTTCAAGTCCTCACAGATGACGCGCGGTATTTTCCACATAGCCTGCCAGCCTGCATGTGTGTGTGTAAGTGTGAGTATGCTCTGCGCATGTGTGCGTGTTTTACTTACCTGCTGGCTCAATTTGCAGCTCTACGTAGGACTTCCATTCCGAACGTACTTGCGAAGCGGGCATAGGTGCGTTATCCCATGAGAGTACAGCCTTCGCCTCCTTGAGACGCTCCAGGAACGACTTTTCGAATGTGTAAACATCCATTTTCGGTAATCTTTTTTTGAAGCAGCAAGCGTTTAAATTTGAATGTGGCGTATGTGAGAAGCTGAGCCTGCCCCATCAAATACAGAGCTGCTAATACTACAGTTATCGATAATAGTGAGTGTTCGAGCATGCAGCTGTCAGTGTGTAGCAGCAAAGTAATTGTAGCATCGATACTTGAAGAAGTAAATTGTTTAGTCAATTTGATAAACAAAAACACATAATATGGCTGCAAATACCACAACAGATGAGCATTTCGAAGGCGCCGATGTAAATATCCCATACTATCTGCATATACACAGTAATTAATACATCCACATTACAGTTCGATGAGGATGCCGATGATGAGCAAATGGTCTCCACCAACTCGGGCCGCAAGCGTCTCTTCAGCAAGGAGCTGCGCTGTATGATGTTTGGCTTTGGCGACGATAAGAATCCTTACACGGAAACCGTTGATCTGCTGGAGGATTTAGTCATTGAATATATTGCCGAGACCACACATCGCGCCATGGAAATTGGACGTACGGGCCGCGTGCAAGTGGAGGACATTATATTTCTCGTGCGCAAAGATCAACGTAAATATGCAAGGGTCAAGGATTTACTCACGATGAATGAGGAACTAAAGAAAGCGCGGAAGGCATTCGATGAGATTAAATATGTGGGCAAGTATCCGAAATATATATTTTTGATGCATTGGAAATAGTTTCTACATGTAAATATTTCTTTCCAGGCACCGAGGGCAAGCTTAAATGACCCAACCCGAAGAAACCAAACTCAAATTAGGATTAAGCTAAACTCTAGGCCTAACTAATACTTTTATTTGTAAAACTCTTCAATTAATCAAAATAGTCTTCAATGTCAATGTCTGGATTCAGTATATCATCTCCATAAGGCGTCAGGTCGGTTCCATTAAGTATTAGGTTCTCGCACGTCTCGGCCAGATCCGTGCCCCCGATCAATATGGCGCCACGCAGTTGTCCCTGGTGCAGCACGAATTTGATGTACTCCTTGTTGCGTGTGCAGCGCACCAGCAGCTCGTAGTCGCGTCCCAGATCCTGGCCATTGAAGCGCCCGAGCAGCACAACCGGGAAGCCAAACAGCTGCGTCACATGCCCAAAGAGCTCGAAGCAGAAGTCTTGATAGATCGTCTCGCCGTCGTGCTTGGCTGCCATACTACGTCCGGCCATGGCACCCATTTGACGTGCCTGCGTCCACAGACGCATCTGGAACCAGTGTTTGCCATTTGGCCAGCCAGCGGTGCAGACATCCCCCGCCGCATAAACATCACACAGATTCGTACGCATCATTTCATCCACTTGGATGCCGCCATCCGCAGCCAAATGAAATGGTTTATCTGTCTCATAATCGTGTCTGGGCTGCACGCCCGTGGCGGATACAATAAAATCACAGCTGAGATGCTCCACAGTTCCATCATTGTGCTTCAGAGCGATAGACAATCCTTCTCCTGTTGGAGCCTGCTCCACGCGCTCTATGTTTGTATTATAGTAGATCTTGGGCATAGCTCTACTGCTGGAATCTTTGCCGCCTCCAGCTAGATCATAGCTACGATGCCAGTCGGGTCCCAGGGCTGCGCCACGCCTACTTTGCTGCTGCTCCGTCTCTTGCCCGGGCAGCAATTCGCTATAGCGCATTCGCTTGATAGCCGTTGCAGGCTTTGTCTCGGCTGTCTGATCCACCTCCCGCTTGGCCAGCTGAAAGAACTCTGCCGCACCGGGATCCACAAAGGTAGCTGAGATATGCGCATCCTTGATCACCCAGTGCACGTTCACGTCGTGCAGCTCATGGGCTAATTCGCTGGCAATGCCTCCGTTGCCCAGGATGAGCACATCCGTGGCGCTGGCCAGACGACGCTGTAGCTCCAGCACCGAATCCGTGTCCCTTATGCCAATTATGCGTGCGTTGAGCTCCTCTTCGCCAGCGCTAAACACTTTGGCTGCGCCGCCCGTGCATAGACAGAGATAGCGATAGTTGATGAGCAGCCCCGTCCTGGTTCTTGCCCAATGCTCGTCGCTGTTGACATATGCCAGCTGATCCACTATGGTACCAATACCATCACGTAAGTCGCTCACATTCTGCTCTCGCACATCGAACTTGTGCAGATAGCGCGCCACAGGCACCAGATTACTCACGCTCTTCACTACGCTCGATTCTGTCAGCAGCAGAATCGTTTCATCTGGACAACAAATGGTTAAAGCTTCGGCACATGAGACACCGGCAATGCCACCGCCAATGACTAGAAATGTGCAGTTACGAGACATCTGACAAACTTTTTATTTAACTTATAAATGAAATACAATCAACTGTTGCACATAGCTGATGAAATTCTGAATCATAATCAGCTGCTCCCAACCTTAGTTTTTTTTTTTTTTTTGTTTGGTTGCCAATACAAATACAATTGATGAACAGCTGATTGCTATGTAACCTCAACTGGAAAACAATGCAAACTATGAATAAAAATCAGCTGTTCCAGCCTCAACTTTTTTGCATTGCCAATACATTTACAAATCATACACAGCCGACTACTACTTAACCTCAAATGAAATCAATGCAAATCGTGAATTACACTGCGTATATAAATTTAAAACAGCTGTTGTAGCAGCTGATTGCTACGTAACCTCAAATGAAAGCTCCAATTGTCTTGTGCATTTAAGAAAAACAAACTTTATTCAATCACTATTTTGATTCTTCCTTCTTGCCATAGTATTCACTGTAATCGTACTCCCGGAAAGGCACATCGTACGTGATTAGACCACAATCGCGCGCCTGTTCCACGGCGACGGTCAGTCGCAAATGACTCTTCTGGCAGAGCCCCGTCTTGGAGTAGCTCAGCACTTGGCCGCTATACGGCGAGATGAACTGTTTTAGTAGCTCCGTGTTGCGGTAGTCCAGCACCAAATACTCATCACGACAGATGGGACACGGATTGCCGGTACTGATCCTGCCCTGGCGTATGCAGGTCTTGCGAGTCTTGCGCGGCGCATACATGCCCTTATGATTGCGACTGGATCAACGGAGCAAAGGGAATTCATTTGATTTTGAAGAAAAAAATTATTTTTATAGTACACACCGATATTGTGTCCACACAAAGTCATCGCCATAAGTTGTCTTGTATGCATCGCTTTTTAGATAGCGTATGGACGTCTCCACAGGAATAACATTTTTGCGATCCTTGGGATCTGGAGCGGCATTTTGTGCTTTTTCCGCGTTTTCTTCTCCATCTGCAGGCGTTTCAGTTTCGGCTGCTGCTTCGGCTTTACAACGCAGCATGCTGGCTGTGTGCAGAGCTGCACGACTGTTGCGTGTTATTTGTGACAAGCTGCTGTAAATGCCGCGTGCTAAAGGCAACATTTTTATTAATTAATTGTAGTTTATTTAATTGTTAACTAAAAATGCGTGTACAGCGACGTAACAATCAGCTGTTTATGTTTTTTTTTTTACAATTTAAAATGGTCACATTATATTATGCCTGACAAAAAGTTGGCAGTTATGAAACGTAATGAAAATGAATCGATAACAGGCACTGCGCGCAGACTTTTTAATTTATTTAATAATTTTCTGTGCATTTAATGTCAAAATGTAAAGTGTATATATATTTATTATCTTTGGCAAGCAGCAAAAACTTTCATACCACGATTGCTTGTGGCGGTTAAAGTAGCATCGTTTAAGCGTGAGTAAATGCGTGCTCATCCCCTCATAACGGTAAAAGCAAACCGATCACACCACACACACACTAACACACATATAAAAAGAGAGCGGACATGAATGAAAAGCTGCCTAACGCTCAAATTTTATTTAGTTGCTGTCGGTATTTACTAGTGCAAAGTAGCCTGTGCAAGTGCAGGCGGAGTCGCAGTTGTTGACGGTTTCCGGACCGTAGAAGAGTGTATGTCTGTGTGTGTGTGTGTGTGCATTTACGAGTTCACGCCTGTGACAACATAAAATCACGTGTATAAAGGCAGCATTTATTTACTTTTTACCCATAGTGAGGAGCAGTCGCTGACGTACGTAGTCTCTTGTAATTCATGGCGTGCGTCCTTGTGTAACGGTGTGTGTGTGATTGTGTTTGTGTGCGTGTTTTTGCTGCTATGCATGCATAAAATGTATTGTGGACTCTAATTTTAATCAATATATATTACTAGACGGTTCATTTAAATTTAATTGCTTTAAGTAAAACCCATACACACATGCCAGTGCTCTGCTTTGCTACTCTTTACAGGTGCCTTTGCTGCTAGCAGCAGCAGCAGCAGCAACAACAACAACAACAGCGATAATAAGAACGGTTTCTATTTGCCGCTCGCTGCCGACAACGCCAGCAAAACTCATCACACACGCACAGAAGGTGAGTCAAATGGTCAGAACCGTTACTATTTGCATGTGTACATGTGTTAGTATGCATGTGTGAGAGCGTTTGTCTAGTGCTGTTTTAATACTTTTTATAAATAGTTACGCGAGTGCAGAGTATGCAAAAGCAAAACCATCAACATTTCTTATCAATTGCGAACAGCTAACAATAAAAACTATAAATACGACGAATCGCTGACTTTGAAAATAAGAAGAGGGGTACGCAAGAAGTTCTTGCCCTCAAAACACATAAAAACTTTCGAGTGACTTTTCGCGCATTTCGTGTAATAAATTGCGCTCCCTTTGTTGCCACAACACACACAGCAAATCCCCGTAACATTGCTAAATTAGTACCTGTTGGCTGTGTGGCCCCTTTTAGTTTTTTGTTTTTGCGCCTTACGACAGCAAACATACATACAAATAAGCCAAAAAAAAAAAAGTATGTCAGCCATTGAACAGCTAGGCGAATACCCCGTTATTTGTCCTCTTCTTGTAAATGAGCAGTTCTGGTGTCCGAAAGAGAGAGAGGTAGGGTGAGTGCAATTTCTTTGAACTGATTTAGATTGTTAAGGGATAAATGTTATCGAACTTTTATTAGTGCGGAGCTGAATTCAAATTGAGATTTTTTTTAATACTTGTTTATCGACGTAAATTAAATTAGGAATTTGATTTTTTTTATTTTAAGTTAGCTATTGGCAACCTGATATACCTTGCAAATAAATAATAACGGAATTTCTTAGAGAGCATAGGAGTTGTCGCCATTGACGCCGTGGCTATTATTTCGCTGTCTACGATTTCATATTCACATTCCATGTTTAGCTCACCTTTCAGGTGGGGCGTCTCGCATTTATTTTTGAAATTTGAATCAACGTTTTTCTTTCTAATTTTCTTTTCTTTATTTTTGTTTTTGTTAGTTTTGTTGGTTTGGTTTTTTTTTTTTGCACGTCAAACGGAAATGTTTGGTCTTTGGTGGGGCGTTACAAGCCATCAGATTATGGGTTTCGTTTTCATGACCTTTGTGGGGGCTGTGCACACCTCGACTTTTGATAACCATTAGTATTGGCCTGGCTGTCAGTTTCTTTCACGTAATATTTCTAGTCGGAGTAGTGGGCGTACGCTTCAGCAATAGACGTTGCCAGTTTTAATTAATGCGTTTGCTGTTAACCAATCACGATTTCCGAATTTGACAGTTCCATAAGTGTAATTTGCTTGACATTTCCTGCTGTGTGCGCAATCATTATCACAATATACTAACTGTTTGTTTAGTATGTCTCTGCATGTACGGACAGCGATTGGGAATGGAAATTGTTTTGTCAATACAGAGCGCATTATGTGGCTCAGCAACAATATAATATAATATGGAAGTAATCTACTTTTTTATGTGGCATTAACTGACCTCTGACCTGAACTCCAGCTAATGCATAAATAATAGTCAACTACTTGAGTGGAAATCCCACAATTAATGGTTTCTATACGTAGAGAACCACGCACGTTTCGAACCCTCAAATAATATTTATATCATGGAGCGTTCGATGGTAATATTAAGTTATTTAGAATCGATAACGAAAGCAGGTGCTACTTTAAGTTTTTTATATAGAGATAGAGAAAATAGAAATATAATCTATATTAAAATCAATTTATTTCTTGTTAGATTGAAAAATATTCAAACAGAGAATACATCAGTTGTCTGTGGAAAATCAATTTATGAAAAATTCAAGTTAACTATTGTTAAATATAAAACAAAAAATATTTATAGATAAACTTATAAATATTAAATCGATACTTCAAAGTTTTGTTTATATTTTCGAGAATTATTTGTTGAAGAACCCACTTCAATTATTGATTTACTTAACGTAATTGAATTTTTTCTGTATTACAAAAAGCACTTTGACTGGCTCTTAAAGCATTATCATTGATGAGCTCTTTAAAAAATATATTTTTAATTATTAAATGATCTAAACTGGATTCATGTTATTTTAATTGTGCCTCTGCAATAATTGATCAGCGTATGGAAGGGCTAGCCAATCACAGTGCTTAAACTCACCAACACATGCGCCTTCACACACACAGAACCACTCTGACTCTCACTCACTCACGTACACATGCCTCAAACACCTGTAGCAGCTAGTATATAAATGCACACGCACATATGTGTGCGCATATATAGCTGACTCTGTCTAACCCATCACATGGGAGTACATTTCGAGCTGAGCTTAGAGTGGGAGTTGCTGAAGCAGTTGGTATTTAAATGTTACATATGGCACACACATGCATGGGTGCCTGTGTACATTCACATATCGCTGACTTTGTCTAACCAATGGCATTTGATATAGTTTTGAGCCAAGCCTAAGGCAAAGCAAAGGAATAGCAGAGTTTAATTATAGAACTTCATTTTATGTCACGCATTGACTATAGTTTATTAATAACTCTAAGTAATTTGCTCATTTTCAATTATTAATAGTATTTTTTATATGCTATATATACACTATAAGCATTTCGTGTTGAAATCCATTTGTCATTTCACAAAAAAAAAAAAAAAATAAGAGAAAAAAAAATTCCACTGACCCCAAAGATAATTAAGAATGAAAATGGACTGCCAAAATATGTAGCTATGCATATAATTCGTTATTCATATAATCCGTTAGCCTAACACAATTTAAATACCAATTTGCCTAATTAAGACGACTTTAAGCAGCACCTACAAAGTCCGCCCCCTTCACACCCATGATTAAGCTGACGGCTCACACTGGGACCGCAAATAAGTCCCAAAATATTGCGTGACATACAGTTGAAAGAACCGCAAGAGGGCAGAGAGTCCGCCGAGTGCGATGTCTGCTGACAATGCAGGCCACGTAAATGACATCAACATGTGCAGAGGTCAATCGTTGGGTGGGCTTGTGCTCGCTTTGTCACCTGTTCGTTCGTTCTGTTTGATTATTTTTTCTTTATAAATTCAAGAGCTCTATGCAACAGCGGCACATTTAAGAGCATTTAAATATTTAACGCCCACCTCATTTTGTGCTGACTGTTTTTTTCCCATGCGAGTTTCTGAATAATGCACACTGGGAGCAGCTGACAGTTTCCCTCGAGTCCTGGGAAGCGGCATTCAATGTCGTGTCTGTCATTCAGGGTCAGAGCCTGAGACGAACCTGTCCTTATCCCTGCGACTTGTAATCTACAAATTCTTTAATTTGTATTTCTTTCTTTTATTTCTGCCTGCTAAACCAGACGATGACGGCCAAAAGCGATAAGGAAATACTGGCCAATTCCATGTACGAGGATGATCCCAATGGTAATTCAGCACCCACAGCATTGCAACCGGAGGAGAAGGAGAATGGACAGACGACGGCAGATGAAGCATCAATAGCGAGCATAAGAACAGTGCCGTCAGCAGCAGCAGTGACCTCGCCACGTTGGGGCCCTCAAAACAAAGGTGCCCAGGAGCTGGCTTCACTCTATAGTCCAGGTGAGAATAAATAACAGCTGTATAACAGATTTTTTAATAGTAATATTGATACACGACATTTATTGATTATATGTAAAAGAGAGTTACCTTAAACTAAATTAAAATGTTACTTATAACACTTTTAATAATATAACAGTTTAAGCTGAATTCGAACAGTTTTGATAGTATATTATCAAATATATATCGCTGTATTCTGATAGTTTTACAGTAACATTTTTAAATATATTTGGATTAAAATAAAATTATAACATAAAACATAAAATTACTATAAAACAGCTTATAAAAACTATAATACTAAACATATTAAATCTGTAATCGAACAATTCTAGCAAAATATATATATTTTTTATATTTTAGTGTAAAAATTTGTTTTTGTCAATTTAATATCGACTAAAAATTAACTAAATATCACATAATTATGGTATAACAGTTTTTGTGAAATACAAACATATATAAACCTCGGTATATATATAAAAATGATAACCACAAAGGTTTTAGTTGTAATAGGAAAGCAGTCCAAATCTAGAAAGTATTTTCGAGTATAACAAAAGCTTAATGTGTTTTGTGACTACCGGCACAATCAATCGTAAAAATAGATTAGCTCCTATCAATTTTAATCAGTTTTTACTAACTGTATATCAATGTCGTAGACGATGCAGCAAACAGATAATCAATTATATAGTAGCTATATAAGTTTTACGTCGCATTAGGTAGGGGCACAAATAATTTATGAGTATAACTCTATTTGGTCAATACAGGCAAACGTGCACAGGAAATCATTTGTGTTTACACCTGCATTGGTCTGATGATCATCAATTTTGCCCTAATTGCGAAACATATGCGCCTGGAGCGCATTAGCGTGGCCTTCATCTCTGCATTGTGTGGCATTATAACAGCCGATTTTGCCTCCGGACTGGTCCATTGGGCAGCCGATACATGGGGATCTGTTGATTTACCCATAATTGGAAGGGTAAGAAAGAAATTGTAATGATTATTTGAATTGGTAATGAGTTAAGTTGTTTTTTTTTTTTTTTTTTTTTTAGAACTTTTTGCGACCCTTTCGTGAGCATCATCTGGATCCGACTTCAATAACACGCCACGATTTCGTTGAGACAAACGGAGATAACTTTATGGTTGGCATACCCATACTTGGCTATTTGGCGCATTATTTTTATATAAAAACACCATACGAAATACAACAGAATTTTGGCTGGATAGCTTATGTATTTCTATGTTCCATATTTGTGGTTATGACGAATCAGGTGAGATCAGGCAGGAATCTAAAATTATTAATTAATTTAAAAAGAAAGTCTGTTGATCTGTAAGTAAAGTTTGAATGTTAACATAGTTTAGGTAATATTCGCTATTAACAGCTATAGCTGAAAGATTGGCATTTGGTATCCAAATCTTAACAGTTTAATAAACTTACTAGTATTCCCATAATCAAATATTTATTTTTTTTATTTAGATACATAAATGGTCGCACACTTACTGGGGTCTGCCGCGCTGGGTGTTGTTGCTGCAGAACTGTCACATAATACTGCCGCGCAAACATCATCGCATACATCATGTGGCGCCGCATGAGACGTACTTCTGTATTACAACAGGCTGGTTGAATTGGCCACTGGAGAAGCTTAGGTGAGTATTTGGAAATAGTTCATTAATTCACATATTTCAATTATATCTTGTTTCTAGATTTTGGTCAAGTTTTGAGTTTATTATTGAACGCTTTACGGGCTTAAAGCCCCGCGACGACGACTTAAAATGGGCTAAGAAACTGACATAGCTATGCTTTCGCCAACTGTAAATATAAACTTGGACCAAGCAAGCAGCATTAACTAGGAAGCTTTGCCAATTTAAAAGCAAAAAAACATTGAGAGCAACAAAAGTCATTTGTTATAAAGATTACTTTTTTAATTTTCGCAAGCAACAAAATATTTTATAGTAATTTACAAATAAGGTTAACTAGTTTCTATTTATGCTGTCCAAACGCGAAGTGAATGAAAGTAAATTACAATTATATATGCTAAAGTTTGTTAAAAAGTGAAGAAATAGTTTTGCTAAGTATTTACAAATTTTTGTATTGTGTAATGTTGTTTCATGTATTTGTTTATAGACTCGCACATGCATAACATATATTGATCTCGGTACTCATAAAATGTTACAATTAAATATATAAAACGAGTGAGCCTTATCTACATATAGATAATGTATATATATGTTAAATGTACAAGTAGCACACACAGGCACACAAAGAGCTTGTTTCATTCAATTGTTAATGAAACGTTTTTAAGAATCTTTACAAAGACACTAACTGCTTTACGATTTTTATACCAAATAATAACAAGAAGAGATAAACAATTTGCAATACATTTCAACGGCTTTAATAGTTATTTACATAAATATAAATATATATATATATATACATTTAGACATATGTATATTAACTACTAGACGCTGTATGCAATCAAGAAAGTGACTTACAATTTTGCCTTATAAACAAATCATTTTTGTGTATATGTAAATGTAATTATATGATACTAACAACAAATACCAAAAGACAGTGAACAGTGAACCAAAAGAACAATGATAGTGAAAAATATAATTATATTTTAACGAAAAAGCTAAGCAACTTTTTTAGTACGCACATTTTTTTTTAACAATTTAGTGCATAAATTAAAAAAAAATGAGTATTAGCAACTAGAACACTTTTGTTATTATTATATTATCTAAAGCAAATGGCAGGCCAACAATATGTATGTATGTGTGTATATTAAAAGCCTAAGCCAGTTATATTTTTACTTGTACTCTTTTTTGTAAACAAGAAAAAAAATATATATATATATATAAATAATTATAAATATATATAATATATCATTTGATGCGCCTGGCAATATCTTGGAGTGCTGAAACATGTTTTGCATAACAAACTAATTATAAGTGAGCAATATTAATTGTGATTAAAAGAAAACCCAAAGAATTAAGCTGATAACAAGATATGGTTTTTTTTTATTAAATTACTTATAATCAATACGTTAAGTTTGTAATTCACTTCAGCACATCAGCAATCGAATACACATTCACAAAATTTGTCATGTATGTAGTCCGATGAGATAGCAAGAACAACATCAACGTGCTGCATACTTGACAATATTTTATTATGTTTTTGCTAAATGTTGATTTAATTGTAAAATTTATTAGCGAATTTATTAGTATTTACTCTGATTTCATATCATTCATATTTATAATTTGCAATTCATTCATTAAGCGAGAATTTTTTTTATTCGTGTTTTCTATTGAACTCGATCGTCAAGCTAGTTTATACAGAAGCAAATTTATAGCACGCTATACTATATATACTAGCCAGATATCGCAATTTAAACATTTCTATTTTATTATATTTTTATGTTTTTATAAATCTATGTAAATTATTTGTATTTCAAGCACTTTTTTTTTTAATTTATATAAATATCACTGATATTTATAATTTGCAATTAATTCAGCGAGAATTTAACTCGATCTACTGACTGGTTTATATCGTAGCAAATTTATAGCACTCTACAATATATAACTAGTCAGATATCGCAATTTAAATATTTCCAATTATTTTTGTTTTCTGAATGTATGTAAATTATATTATTATATTTTAAGCACATATATTTATAAGTTTATTTTATTTTCTTTTAATTCTTTACAGGAATCTGAAAGTTAAGTAAGCTACTCATATAATTATTTCGCAAATTTAATGAAGTCATTTTATATTTTAGGTTGTGTCTCACAGAAAGCACGTGTGATTGCTAGAACTGTCCAAGGAATTTGGAAGCATCCTATATTTTTTTAGCGAACAGCAAGATTCCGCAGGAAGGTTATGGCAAACAGATTTCATGTAAGTAATTATTTATGCAATATATATAATTTAATACACATTAAATTAGCATACTCCCAAAGAAAGTGTTTGTTAACCTAAAAGCTTAGTTAGTTAGTTGTTAGTTCACTTGCTGATATGTAAAAATAAATTTGTTAAAATTTCGATCAATTTACAAAATGTAATTTATTTAAATTACTCTTTTACTATATTTTTACCACTATAAATCAATTATTAGTTTGTAAAAGTCAACTCACGCTTTCAGCCCAATGCCACAATTGAAAATGGAATTATGAGAGAGCGCAACTTTGAATCGTTTGCAGTGTTTTGCAACACTGGATGAACAGCTGTAAATGTGAATGGTGCCACAAAGTACAGTCACGGTGAAATTAATAAAATCTATTTTGAATTTGTCATTACAATTTAATAAAATTGCCAAAAATTTGCATAGAACATATGTAAAAGCAAAACAATCAGATATATGTATATAATCCAATTCTAAAATCAAATTGGTCTTGCAATTTCACTTTCTATTGAAGATTTGAGTCAAAATAATCAAAAATTAATACCCACATATAAATGTATATATGTATATACACTATTCTTAAGATTATTTCCCAGTACTTATGAATTGTTCATGATGTTTTTGTAGAGATGGTCTTATCCAAAATGTTCCTTTCTTGGTGTCTTTGTCTTTGTCTTTGTCAGCGCTCTCTCTTGCAATTTGCCGCTTTCTTTCGACTTTTTCCCGTGCCATTGTCCATTTATCAATGTTCTTCTGAGTGGTTTGCTGCTTGACCCTCTCGTTCTCCTTGTACTTATTCTGTTGGCGTCGGAGCGTACTCTGATTATGCACAAAGATCGGACGAAACTTATATCTCATCCAGGCTTTCAACTTATTGACTTTCTCTTTGGTCGACTTTCTTGATTCTGCGTTTTGCGTAGATTTCGACGATTGGTCTAAGAAAGATTCTCGCTCCGAATCGGTTGGCGATATCGTCGCTGGTGATCGAACAGATATTCTTGCTCGATTCGACTTTTGCGGTTCCTCCGTATAAGACGGTCGCTCCGATCCTGATGGTGACAGCGTTGTAACCTGTTTATCAAATATTCTAGCCATATTTTCCGGTTTCTCCGTACTTGTCGGTGGCTGCGATGATGTTGGGTTATGATATATGATTGCTATTGGCTGCACCGATCTTGATGGTTTCTCTGATATGGGCGGAGAGTCGTCTTTTGGGATTTCATTCATTCTTGGATATCCTGTTGGTCGTCTCGAACTTAGTTTCGATGGGGCCTGCTCTGTTACAGTATCAGAATCACTTGTTCGCTCTTCGCCCCATGCAAAACCAGTTTGTCCCTTTGATTTGGACGGTGCATTATATTTGGATGTATCCTTCGATACTGGTGGAGAATTCTTCTTTGATCGTTTGAGCAATTTGCGTAATCGGTTTAATCCCGTCGTTTTATTCGATTTAGTCGACTCCTCTGACGTTGAAGGTTGCTCCGATATGAATACTACTGGAGCAGCGATTTGGTCTGATGCTATCGATTCTTGCCGTTCAGCCACGATCTCTGTGCCAGTGGACTGAATATAAACATGGCGTTCCACTCTCCAAATGCGACATGCCACAGCCAGAATCACAAGAATAACAACATAAATGAAAATCAAGGCCACCTTTTGCCAGCACGATAAGTCTTCATATTGCAGTGGTAATACTTCTGGTCCAACCATGTCCTCGTCTAACTCCAGAAGTTCGCTCAGTTTGTCACAGTCAAAAATGGGCACCTCGGCCACATTTTTGTATAGTGCTGGAGCTGCCTCGGCCCACCAGCCGGCCCAGACATCACTGACAGTTTTCACAACCAGATCCCTGCAGTGGGCACACATCTGGCTCATCCATTGCTGGCATTCTGGACAGTTGCCCTGGCCGGTGGGATTCATGTTTAATGCATCAACAGATCGGACACACACTTTATCGAGAGCATATTTTTCAAAAGCTACTGGGACAAATACTAGACTGAATTTCGAGTTATAATGTTATCTCAGGTATGCTATTCAGGTATAATATATATAATATATATACGTACGTACCTACTTGTCTCAATTTTTATTTACAAACTTGCATTACAGATGAAATCTTATATGTTGGATACTTGGACGAATCGAGAGTCTTGAATAATGCAGCATGGATTTTGAAGAAAAAACACTTTTTGTTATTGTAATTATTTTATATAAATTTATTTTATTTTTATATTTATATATATTTTCTTTTGCAGCTTACATGAATGAAAATTCTTGCGTGAATTCCACAAATGAAATAAATACCGTAAAGAAAGGAAAGAAGAACATTTTTGAGGGATTCTGTCATATGTCTACTGCCTTAAATGTAGAATACATACTTATATTATTTACTTAATTTCTTATAATATTAATATTGATACTGTTTACATTTTCAAGCAGCTACGGATTTAAGAGCGAATTCAATTATGTTCGAAATTGCAAAGCTTTTTCGGCCAAAGTCCGACTCCAAATAAATTCGAAGGTTAATTAAAGGCTTTTAATTATTTAGTTTAGATTTGTTTTATTTTTCATTTTATTAAATTTATTAATTCATTTCAAATATAAACATAATATTACTTGGTAAACTATAAAACTATAACTATAAACTATTTAATACATCATTGAAACTAACTTGATCAATCAAAATGAATGGATGATTCATGTCATTTCTTAGCTGTTTGTTTATTTTCTTTCGTTTCAGTTTCACGCTTGCGTTCGAGTTTGCTTCGTGTCTTCGTCCATTTCTTGATGTTTCGTTCGTTGAGAGCACGCTCGAGTTTCTTATCATCCTCGTATTTCTTCTGGCGACGTTTTAGTGCACCTTCATTGTGGACGAATATGGGGCGGCACATTTGATGCATCCATGCCTTGAAGCCATGCTTTTTTTTGAGACAGTCTTTCGGTATGGTTCCGGTTTCGTCCGGTTTGCAATATTCTATCGGTTGTTCCGGTTTCGATGTGGGCGTATGTGACTGGACATCTTCTCGCTCGCTGTCAATGGACGGCTGGTTGTCAACTTGACTTGGCTTGCGCCAACGACGACACACAACAAGCAACAGCACCAGGATGGCAATATAGATGATAATCAGGGCGATTTTTTGCCACCACGCAAACTCTTTGTATTCCACTGCAATTTTATGTGAACTGTCACTTCTGGCGGCCACTTTAACTTCTAGCAAATGTTTGAGCTTCTCACAATCATAGACGGTCATCTCGTGCACATCCTTGTACAACGGCGCTGTGGTATCGTGCCACCAGGCAGACCAGGCATCCGTGGCTGCCTCGGTAAACAGATCCCTGCAACGAGCGCACACTTCGCGCATCCATTCCTGGCATCGAGGACTAAAGATGTCCGTTTCGCAAATGGGATTCATGATGACAGCATAGACAAATCGGGATTTGTACGGAGCAAACTTTCAGCTACTAAGGTGACTATGATGTAAGTCGACTTTATTCTGAGCTGTATTGTTTGTTACTCGATAACTACTCATCTAAACTTTAATTGCAGATCAAATATAAGAGCTGTATATGTGGACAACTCTCACGGATCAGACTAATTTAAGTGAATCATAAATTTACAGTAATATCCTAAAATTTATTTTGTTATTTAAAACTTATTTCTCTTGTATTTTTGGAGCTTAATATTGGATGAATATAGAGCATATACAAAGAAATTAATAATTGGCCAGATTATATCTGAATTGGAATGAATAAATTATAAAATGTTTTTTTTTTTGCTTACGATACTAGATAATACATATATTTTCTGAAGATTTATTCACAATCTTCTATAACAGATTTAATATGATTCATCTACGATATATACTCTGGCGGAATTCTACGTAGAATCAAACTGTTTTCAAGGCTTTACTGCATTCATTGCATTTTAGTCACAGAACGGCTCAAAATCTATATAATTGACATAAAGTTGATCATTTGAACAGCAGTACCAATTTGTAATGCACAATCCAAATGGATAATAATGATATTGCTAAGAGAAAACTTGGACGTGTTTATTCCTTATGCTGAAATAGATTCATATTTAGCCAGCCAACTGGTTTCTTTGTGGCTTCGACGAGATCGATAACTTTGATGTATAGTCTCACTCGAGGTGGATTACTGAAACTCTTTAATAGGATTTATAGTGAAAAACTAACTATGGAATGTTAATTAATAAAAGAATCTAACTATATTTTTTGTTAACAATTGTTATTTATTGGGATTACAAAGAGAAGATATGCTATTTAATAGAATATTTTAAAATTCAACAGAAGCTCATCAGAATATTTGCATTTTTTACAGGAGTAGTTAACCGAAAATTTAAACATTTTACAGGAGGAGTTGACAGTAAATTTGAATTGTTAACAGAAAAAGGTGAAAAGAATATTTAACAGAAGTTAACAAGAATAATTAACAGGAGGAGTAATTATAATATTTAACAGGCGAAGTTATTAGAATACTTAAAATATTTTGAAATATTTAACAGAAAACTTGAGTATTAAACAGGAAGAGGTAAATAGAATATTTCAATATTTAACAGGAAGAAGTAATTAGAATATTTAGCAGTTAATAGAAACTGTTAGTATTTAACAGGATGAACTAACAGATTTTCTAATGTATTTAAAAGGACTAGTTAACAGGATTTTTAAATATTTAGCATGAGTAATCATGTTAACAGAAAATTTAAATACTCAACAGGAGGAGCTAACATATTAATTTTATTTAAATAGACGCGTTAACAGAATATTTTACTATTTAAAAAGAGAAGGCTACTTTATATTCTGCGCTGTATAAAGAAATCTGCATATATTTGTGAAACATTTAAAAATTGTTGGTATCATATTAAGCGTATGTCAACTTGAGACTATCGGGTAAAAAAGAGCTTATAAATATATGTATATATCGCACGAAACATCGTCCTTAACAACGACAATTTAAACAACAAACCGGCACAGAGTTTACCTAGGCAACGCCTGGCCATAACAAATGATATTTACGTGGAATTTTAGTTAAATGAATTTCTAATTATAATTTACTGTATTCCAAAAAATTTGAATAGAGCAAAATGAGTGCTAAGAAATCAACGGAAAATGCAGAGACTACACCGACGGCGCCGCCGCCTCCTCCTACAGCTGCTGGTCGACCGCCCACATCGCAGCTTTTCTCAGTGGGTGCTGCGCTAGACAGCAGAGGAATATTTCCTATATATTATATATTCACTATATTTTCCATTTCCTCTTACAGCGCGGCAATTTGGTTAGCAGTCGCAATGCTGGCGATAAGACCGCCTTGGCTCGACCCTCGACAGCGGTGCGTGCCGTGGGCTATGCAGCAAACGCCAGCGGCTCGGCGGGTCAGCGTTTCGATCAATTCTTTTTGGAGAAGGTCAAACAGCAGACGCTGTCATCGGCCAATGCTGCCGTCGATGCGACCAAGGAGGTCAAGTGAGTAGAGCGGAGTTCAATCTGTTCATGAATTTATATAAATAATAAATATATCTAGCCCACAAATCAAATACAAGAATATGGAGGTGAAGATTGTAAAGCTACTGGAGTCATCCATTGTGCTGGCAGCGCAGAGCTCATCGAATCGTTCAAACGGCACAAATAATGCAGAAGTAAAATCCGCCTTGGCCGAGGCGCTGAACAAGGCCAAGGATGCATCCTCATTGGATCGCATATTGCATCACGAACAGGACAAACAGGGCGAGAATGTTTTTCACAATTTTGATTTAACATATGCGGTAAGCACTGGACAAAGCTTATAAGCTCCATCAAGTTATTTCTTAAATATGAAAATTACTTTTTTGTTAACAATTTCTCTTTTAATACATACCTTTCAGGTATTCTTCAATCTGGCCGAGCAATACGAGCACAATGATATGCACATCGAGGCATTGAATACCTACAACATTATGACCAAGAACAAAATGTTTCCGCATGTGAATCAGCTGAAGCTGAACATGGGCAACATCTACTTCAAGATGGGCATGCACAAGAAGGCCATCAAAATGTATCGCATGGCATTGGATTCGGTGCCAAATACGCTGAAGCAGCTGCGCCTGAAGATCACCGAGAATATTGGAGTTCTATTCATACGCATGGGCCAATATGCGGATGCTGCATCCAGTTTTGAGTTTATCATGTCGGAACGCGCCGATATACGCAGTGGCATTCATCTGTTGCTCTGCTACTATGCCATGGGCGATGTGGACAAAATCAAGAGCACCTTTCGCAGTCTCTGCGATGTGCAGCCGGTGGAAACGGAACGGGATTTGGAGAATGAGAATAATATAATACGCCTACAACAGCACGCAGAGCAGGCTGGACAAGCGGGCGTAGATCTGGCCACAGTGGGTGATAATCATAATGGAGCTGAGGTGGCCATCATCGATGCAGAGGCAGGCAGCTCTTATGAGAAGCTAAATGATCCAACGAAGAGCTCGACAAATGCCAAAAATCGTTATGTGCTGCAGGCTCTCAAAACGGATGAACTGGCAATTTATACGAAACAAAGACGAAATGCCGAGAAACGTTCCGTTACAATGATTGTGGATCTGATTTCACCTCTCATCGAGGAGAATTACAATGATGGTGAGTTTTTAGTGGTGCAATTGTTGTTGAACTTATTTATATATGTAGATCTAGAGATAAATAGAGATTGCATACAATATTTTTATTTATTTTTCAAATAGTTTAAAGTGCAAAAATAACAGACAAATTCTTTGAACAAAAATTCTTGTATACATTATTTTTTTGATTATTTTATTATTATTTTTTATTATTATATTATTATTTTCTTTATACAAATTGACATGTAGAACATAGTTTACATCATTTAAAACTTTGCATTTTACTTTAAAGCAAAGTTTATTTCTTCAAAAAAAAATAAATAATTAATAATAAATAAATAAAAATGTCTTACTTTATGGAAATGTCAAATATATTTAAATATTTCCATTTTAAAATATTTTTATAATTTTGTATAATATAATAATATTTTATAATAATTGATTATTGTAATGATTTTTAAAGTATTGCCTATTAATTTTATCTTACATGCTTTTAAAATAACAAATATTATTTATTATAAAGATTTCCATTATTTATTTCAAATATTGCCTATTCAAAAGTTAAAGCTTTAAACACAAATTTTTAGGTTATTTTATTTGTTTAAACTATATAAATATTTCTTCTTGACCATTTAACAAAAGATTTCCTTTCCATTTCCTGCATTTCATTTGAATATATGAAAAAAAATTAATATTATTATGTGAATTTCGTTAAGTTCATCTACAAGTTCAGTTTAGTTCATCTCTAAAGTCCTCATTCCTTTTCGGCAATCTACAATATATTAATTATTTTTATTAAAAAACTTACCGATCATTAATATTCGATTCCCACATGCAGGTTACAATTGGTGCATTGAGGTCATCAGGACATCAAATCTCTCCTGGCTGGCCAATGAGCTGGAGCTGAACAAGGCGCTCGTCTATTTGCGCCAGAACGATGTCAATCAGGCCATTGAGACGCTGCAAATGTACGATCGCAAAAGCGAGAGCTCCATGACGGCCAGTGCGCTCACGAATCTGAGCTTTATCTACATTAATGTGAGTTTCAAAATAGTATATATTCATTTAAAATCTTACTAGAGCTCAATCCTCATGTAGCTGGGCAACCTGGAGATGGCCACACACTGTCTCAATCAGCTGCAGGAGCTGGGCGCTCTGCAGACGAGTGCCTTGGCCTTGGTAAATGCTGGCATTGTGGATATGCTGAATCAGAATTTCAGCTCGGCCAGCGAACGTTTGCAGCGAGCACTGCAACTGGATCCGACGAGCTTTGAGGCCAACTACAATTTGGGTTTGTTGGCGCTAAAGCAGCAGGATTTCGATCTGGCCGAGGAGCAATTTGAGCTGCTAAAGGCACAGCTCATGCAGCCGCATTCCGTGCAGCACAGTCATGTCTACTATCAGCTGGCCAAGCTGCAGGAACGTCGTCTCAGTAATGCTTCGGCTGGCGGTGGCTTCAAATCGACCGCATCGCCGGGTGCACTGCAAGCCTACCTCCAGGTGCTGGGCATTTCGGCGGCGGACACTGATTCACGGCTGTTCGAGAAGGTGGGCAGCATGTACGAACAGCGACAGGATCATCAGGAGGCCAATCAGTACTACAACGAGGCGTATCGCATCAATATGAGCGACATCAACATTGCCAGCTCCATTGGCTCCTACTACATCAAGCTGCAGGCCACGGAGAAGGCGCTCTATTACTATGAGCGTGCAGTGCTCGCCGATCCAAATGATCCGAATCTAATGCTGCGCATTGCCAGTTGCTTTAGGAACTCCTATTTGCCACCCAAGCAATATCTGGGCATGTTTGAGAAGATCTATGCACGCTTTCCCGATAATCTTACCTGTGTGCGTGCCCTGATGCAGGTGACCAAGTCGCTGGGCATGTCGGAGCTACATGAACGTTATGCCCAAGATTATGCCAGGCTGCACAAGCAGCTGCAGGAGCGACAGAACGAACAACGCTATCAACAGCAGCGCCTCTCCTCGGCCACCTCCAGCCGGAGCAGCAGGAGCAGCAATCTTAAGAGTGAGTAATAGACCGACCCTCCTCTCTCTCTCTCTCTCCCCCTCTAACTGTATCTTTTCATTGCCATCTATCCCTACAGCATTGCGTCCCTCGAATGAGGAACGTTTGCAGGAGAACAGCGACATCTCTGCTACTCTCGCCACCAATTCAACAGGCGCCTACAATGCTGAGCAGTTGCTTCAAAGTGCTAGCTCCTCCTATTCAGGTAAGTTGCATTCAATATCAACTCCCAGCTTCCTCTTATTTTTGTCCGTTTCGTTTCAGTGAAGCAGCATGTGGATCCCTTGGGCCCGCCCGCCGAACGTCCACGCACTGGCATGTACCGCGCACAGCAGAGCAACGATTCGGACGACGATGCGGAAATGAATGCGGATAGCTTGTTACCCATTTAATGATCTTTCATTGCGTAAGTAAAATGTGGCAGGCGGATATAATCGACTGCATTCTTACTATGTTAGTTTTATATAAGTAAATAAAATGTATTTTAAAATATATATTTTCAACTGAAAGATTTTACTTAACCGGTAACCTAGATTTTTTTTGTTTACTGGGTGTCAAGTAATTTTTCAGATTTAAAATTTATCTCGCAAGCAGTTCAACTCGTCGATTTTTGCAGGCATGTATAAAGCTGTGCATTGAGTAGCACTGCTTAAACAATGCCATCCAATCAGAAATGGTAACGTGTCTGCCTTCGTTGAACTGCTTGCTGTTGCGATTCCAATTGGACGTTTATTTTGGTTTATCGTTTATTACGCTTCAAAGCGGCAAATAATACATAATTTGTTGCTGTTTATTAACGGTTATAATTTAAAATCAATATAATTGTATTTTTAAAATTGTTTAGAGCTCTTCTTTTCGCTGTTTTGTTGTTGTCATTTACGTAATAACCGTTACTTGCCACAGTGTCGTATCTCTCGCCTTCTCCGTCTCTCTCTTTCGCACTTTCTGATCGTACGCGTTTCTCACCTTCCGACGTTTAATTGAGTAATATATTTATGTGTGTGGTGGTTCTATTTAAATTTGGTTTCGTGTTTCGTTTGAATACGAATATTATGTGAATTGAATTTGAATTGTTGCTTGTGTTGTTAATAAAAAGATTCATAATTGGATAACTTGATACGATTACGGATAAGTTTAAGAATGCTACGCTCATCATACATACTACACACAGAATTGTTGTTTTTAGAATTTGAAATATTCCTCTTTTTTAAATTTAGACACAAAAATAATAAAACAAATCACAATCAATTGAAATTATAAGAACCGCTTGACAAATTTACAAATATTTATAATTTTTTTTTTTTTTGCATTCTTCCTTTCCACCGTATAGTGTCCGTCCTCTTAACTTGCTCTCTCGGTCTATGTTCAGCCAATTAGAAAATCAATCTTACAACTCTCTCTTGATTACAACGCACTAACTAACCCTCGCTCGCATACAACAACAACTGCTGCCAATTGCCTGGACACTCTACTCATGTGTAAAACATATACGTATGCATGTTTCTTCCTCTCTCTCTCTCTCTCTCTCTCTCTCTCTCTCTGCTAAACGCTCTCTCTCTTTCTATCGCTAAATTACTTATCTTTCTTTCAGCTTAGAAGCTAACGTAGCCGCGAGAGGTGGAACGACGACGCGCACACAGATACGAGATGAGAACGACAAGAATGAGAGCAGCTAGAGCAATGCCCACAGCGATGGGCACCACATCGGAGGTCTCCGAGCTGTCGCAATCGTGCACTGAAGAGAAACCAGTGGCATTGGCACTGCGGAACGCCTCCACCTGCACATGGCCCACACTGATCGTGCCAATGGTGTCATTGCTATTGATTGTCTCCGTCATGTTGAATTTCTGGACGCGTGTGCAATGGTACGACATCTTCTCGGGCGTCTTGAAATCCGTATTCGGGCTCTTGTGTATCAACTGAATGGTCTGATTCTCTGCAATGCAATATCACGATAATAATACTTAGCTTAATGCATAATCAAAATGGGAAACATTTGCAGCTGCTCCAGACAAAGTAATTAAACGTAGCACACATTTGCTCTAAGTTCTTGTTAAGAAAAATAATAAAAAAAATCCTTATCCACTTTAAAAAAATTTCTGGATTGTAAAAAGAGTTAAAGCTAATATAAAATTGGAACGTGCTCGCACAGACGCACATTGTCAACTCTGATAGCTGATTAGTTATTATTACAACAAGAAACAATATAAAACGTTTCTACAAGATAAGATATGAAATGTTTGCTAACATATTAAATGAAGATCATTATATGTATAGAATTAATGTTTTTCTACTTTTCGAAATGAATTTCTATTATAGTATAAACAAAAGACACTAGACAAATGATGCTCAATTTTCTATTTAGACTATGAACAAACTATATCAAAATAATGCTCAGACAACTCTTTCTATGCAGATTCTTGCATAAAATTAAACTTTTCTGTTACCATAAACAAGTAATTCATCCTCCTGTTAACAATTACCATGAACTTTGCTTAGAGACTGCTGCAAACGCTTCATACACTAAGCACTTACCCTTAGCATCGGGGAAATCAGCTGGAGATAGTGGCAGAACCACTTTGATGGAGGTGAGGGAAACAGATTTATTCTTATTCTCCAGCTGCAGCACCAACGATTCCTGTCCGTCAATTGGACCCCAATTTAGCTGCATGAATTGTGTGATTTGGCTATCACACAAGCAATGATCCAATTTCGCAGTGCTGGGCACATTGAACAAGCCGTTGGTCATATTGCCGCCTACAAAAGAGAGCAGTTAATATATATCTATTTGATTGATTGGGTAAGCTAAACTCACTCTTTGTCTCGTAGGTAAAGTTGAGCTGAGCAGCCATGGTGAGCATAATGCAGGAGCAGTTCCATTTGCCTACAGTTGGCTCTGGATATGGTGGGCGTGGAGTGGGTGGCACGGGCGCTGGTGTCGAGGTACTCGGTGCCACAGTGGTGCTGGTGGTTGGGGCGACAGTTGTTGTAGTTGTTGTGGATGTTGTGGTTGTTGTGGACGTTGTTGAAGTGCTGCTCGAGCTGCTTGTTAGTGGCGGCTTAGCCGTGCTGGTTGTAGTGGAAGTTGTAGAAGTCGAGGAGCTGCTGCTGCTGCTGCTGCTGCTCGATGTCAACGGCTTTTCCTGTTCGGAAAAGTCGGCATTTTTCAAGCTCACCGACAACGACTGCGTGTAAACTGCAAGAGATGAAATGAAAAATTCAAATTAATAAAAAGTGTAATAACATTGCCTGTTTAACATCTGTTATCTGTATGTAAATAAACGATATGCGCTATACGTTTATCAGCTGTCAACAGGTCATTAAACTAGGGCTAAAGCTTTAAGCCATGTTTTAAAGAAAACAAAAAAAAAAAAACAAGTATAAAAAATTTGTTTGTTTAGTTTTATTTTACTACAGCTTAAGCTAGTTGGGATAAGTGGAAGTAAAAGAGGAAAAATATAACTAATATATGTGTAGAGTAACTGGAGTAAAGGGCAAAGAATGACGGATTAAGAAAACAAAAAAAAGAAACGTCTTTTAAAAGTGCTTCGTCGGCAATCCACACAAGAAATTTTGGCAGATCTAATATCATTCATATCTAATTGGGATTACTTTAAAGGATACAAAATTTAACTTGATGCAAAAATTAATAATTAATCGACCTTATTTATATATCTCTGCAATCTTATATATATTTAAATTTATAATAATATATCATATATCAATTAAGAATACTTAAAGACAAGCTCATATAACTACTATAAATACTATTATAAGAAAAAACTATTTTATTTAATTATTAAAATTGATTTATATGATACAAATCAAAAATAATTAATACACATCCATTTTAATATAAAAACCAAATCATAACTTTTAAATTTTATTTTATTTTTATTAAAAAAATGAAAAATAAGAATTATGCCTTGATTTTTATTTTAAAAATTGAAATAAAAATTGAATTGAAATATCTTTTGATTTAGAGGAGCTAGATCATATATAGATCTATATATATATATAGATCTACGCATTAATACCTTTCAGATGATATATAATATGATGTAATTATGTACTTGTTTATGTATATTTAATTATCTGCTTAGGCAGTTGCCCAGAGCTCCTATTCAGTGAGTAATGTATAGCCACAATTTGTTAAATAGTATATATTCTCTATATACACTCTCACTAACTACATACGACGTACAACTAACAAATCTACATATATATATATATATATATAAATAGCTAAATAACCTTTCATATATATATATACTAAAGGTATAATTCAATTAAGAAATTTACATATAGATATACATTTATTTATTTTTTTTAAATAGTATATATCACGACCACAAAGCGCTTTCTATTCAGGCAGCCATCCACGCACACATTTTCATGTAGAATCAACAGTCGGAGTTTTTTAATATAATTATCATGTTTCAATGAATAATTATATTTTAGTCGAGCGCTTTGTATTTCATTATATTGTATCGATGTCGGCCCTCTTAGTTTTCGGACTCTGCCTGACTGCCTGCCAGGCCTGAGCTCAGTCAGTCAGTGAGTGTGAGTCATATTGATGAATAATATAAATATTTGCACAGTCGACGATAACTGATAACCGAATAACCAGAAAATATATGCGTTTCATTGCGTTGACCACAATACAGCTGTCTGCGATTTGCTTGTCAATTTTTATGTGCGGTGGGTGGCCGCCTTTCTTTGTGGGATTGTGGATTGTATGTGAGGCTCTCTTAATAATGCAACCTTTGCACCCGTCCACAAAGGGTTTACTTTGATAGTCATTAAGATACCCTATATACCCTTGAGTATATTTATTTATGTCTATTTATTTCCGTTTGCTAAGGCGATAAAGCAAAGCAGAAATCAATTGAGCATGGCTGAAGACGACTAACCAATACTCTACCTCGAGTGTTATTTTTGATGTGTGCATATATATTCATATACCCTCCCTCTCTCTCTCTCTCTCTCTCTCTCTCTTTATCTCTTTATATACAGTATATATCACAATTAAAGCTGCTTGTTTTTTTTTTATTTTCAATGCTCATTATTTTTTTTTATCTATAAAAGTTAAGTTTACAGCTCGTCAACAACAATTTGCAAAGCTTTAAAAAGTATATACATACATGTATCTGTATATGCAAATATACATATATGAATATATATAGTATATATAAACAATTTTTCTTCTACTTAGTTAATGACTCAATGCACGTCGTTCATATTATATGTGCATATATCTGTATTTGTATTTATATTTGTATTTGTAGTCTAAAGCTAAGGCATTTATATTTTCGACACACAGTTGCACAGGTGGCACACACGCCCCCCTCCCTCCCCTGCAATACCCGCCCACACTTTGCCACGCCCTATGTTCTAGTTCAATGCCATTGTAACACGACTGCAGAGATGACCTTTAAATGCAAGTTAAGCAACAGACAAACCAAACCCCTTTCGAGACAGACAACGATAGCGACAAACACTTTTCAAGCGTAACTGGAAAATTCTGGGAAAAGTGCGCCAGCTAATAAGATTTATTTGCCATGGGCATGCAAGCGTACTAGAGCATGTGTAAGACGATAGCCTCTTGCGTCTAATTAAAGTTCAAAGGAAATGCTGCCTAATAGTTAATCACTTTTTATAAATCGAAAGTGTTATTGATAAAAGTATCTAAAATCTGATTAAATATTTTAACATATGCATAGCATTTGCTAAAGTCTTAATAGAAATATATTATCTTTATTCCAGTTCATTTCTGTTTATTTCAGTTCATTATAGAAAGCTGAAGATAAAAGTAGATTTAGTATTTAGTATTTAATTCAAACTATAAATATGCATTCACCTATATATATTCATCATTGTTGTTCTTATTTTATTTTTATCTATAATATTTTCGATTTTATTTATTTTATTTTATCTATATTTTCTAGACTCTATTAAATATGAATTTTCTTTTAATTTAACTTAAATTTTAAATAGTCTATTATATATATTTATTATATTATGTTATCAATTATTTTATATTTTATTTAGTTATATTAATCTTTTATATTATTTCTATATTATATCAATTTTAAATAATTATTTATTTTAGAATTTAATTTAATTGTCTATTATATATGTATATTTATTATATTATATTATCCAATATATTATATTCTTTTTGTTATATTTTTCTATATTCTATCTATTATTAATTAAATACTTATTATCTATTGCATAACAGCTTAAAATGCTTCTCAAAAACTTCGTTCACTCTATTTCGAGAATTTTATGTTTATGATGCTATTGTAATTATGCGGGTTAGTTTCAATTATAGACCAAATATGTATATTTATATAAATTCTACAGTTATACACGACTCAGTTTTCAAGTATGTGCCGCAAGCAAATCTTATCAGCAAAACTTTGCTCAAATAAACATTTTGATTTTTCCGTAACTGAAACTAATATATGAATATATATACAGATATATATATATACATATATATATACATTTTTATAAGTGTGCATATGTACATATAGATGGTATACTTTCTGCGTCTTTGTTTGAAAAATGCAAATGCAAGAGTTAGATTAGGCATATATATATGTATGTATATATATGTAAATACTATATTGCTATAAATATTTGTAGATAATGAATGGAAACTCTAAGAAGCTCGATTAAAATGATGGTATATAAACTTCATATGCTACAAAAATGTAGTTTACAATAAAAGTGAAAAAAAGAACCTTTAAAAATTATTATAATTTGAAAACAAGTGTTTGCTCATAAAATTCTAGAAACATTCAACAAATAGCTGTGTAGAGAGGGGAACTACCAAATTTCTGTGGCTGCTGTTGTTGCTATATCACAAATACGCCTGCAATTGGGACTAACTGATAAAGGGGATATATGAATGTTTGTATATTTATATAGATGTGTATGTGTGTGAGGGGCGGTTATGCCTAAGGCAAATAACAAGCAAGTTAAATAAATAACAATTTAAGCGTTGTTGTGAATCAAATATAATTAAATTGTTGATGCCAGGCACAACAAAAGAAGACGGCAAAGTGTAGCTAAAGAGCCAAAGAGGATGAGAAACGGGCAAAAGTGAGAAATTGAATATGCCTGCATTCTGATACATACATACATACATATGCAATGCGGGGGCTGCTGTCGGCAGAAGAAGCCGAAAGAGCGAGAGAGGATAGCAAATTGTTTTATCTGCCCGTCGCTGTTGCTGTTGCTGTTGCCCGTTTCTCTTGCTCTATGCAGGTAGAACGTTGTTGTTCTTGTCGGTTAGATAAGCGCAGCATACAATACAAGCAAACATATGAACATATGCATCAGCAGCAATATTGCATATGTGTGTGTGTGTGTGTGTGCGCGTAAGTGGAGTCAGAGCTGAAGAAACCGTTTGCATTTGCCATTGCCTTTGCCTTTGTGCGCTTCCTCTTTGTTGCAGCGGTACTAAGCCACCATCTTGTTAGATTTCTTAGATTCTACTTTGGCACTTTGTCCTACACTGCACCGACAATAACCGCAAGAAAAGAAATTGTCACAAACCAGATAAATGTCAATGCGCTGAACACACACACATTTGCACGTCTATGCGTTTAAATCGTATTAATTATTCTACATGCGATATAGTGTTGTTTTTCAACAGCCCTTGTAGATAAAACCACAGCAAAATAACAAAATAGCAACAACAAATCTATCAGCTCAAACGGGTTACGTGCGTGCAAGCGGGATGCCAATAGGCGAAACAGCAAAATAAAAAAAAAATAAAAAAACAAATTAAATTGCGATGAACAAGCAAAAGTAAGTTGAACAAAGAGTTGCATTTTTTTTTGCGGGCGTCACGCGGCATGGGGGTTAGTTTTAGCTTTACTCACCAGAGCTGCTCAACAGGAGCAAAGTCGTGCATACTATAAACTTATGCCCAAACATATTTGATTTCCAATTCGTCGAGTTTTGCACTGCGTATTTGGTTGAACTTTTCTCTTTGTTGAATGTGAATATATTGGTAGAGATGTATAAGCAGAGTTCACAAGTTTTTTTCTCCAAGCTACTACTTCTGCTTTAGCAGATATTCGTATTCTCTGGTCTGCTCGCTAGCAGCTCACTTTATTGCGCACAACGAAAAATGAAATGACATTAAATAATAGTGCTGGGCCTTTCGTCAGCTGTGAGTACTGTGTCACTTTATCGCCAGTCGTTTTGATATCGATGAATTTTCATCGATGACATTAACTAGTTGAGAAGTATCGAAATATGCTGTTAGTATGTTTACGATATATATCGATTTCGATATATATTTAAATGTGTGTTGAAATTCTTTTCAATTTAATTAACATGCGCGCTAAATTCAAATAAAACCCAAATGTTATTTACACTTTGTCTATCATTATAATAAAATAAATAAGTAAATAATTAATTTGTTTACAATACATTTCTTTTGTTTGTTTTTATTCACTCAGCCATTTTAAATTAACTTGTATTTTATACATACAGTATTTATATAATTATATATATATATATATATAATTTTAATATAAAAATAGTTCTTCAATTTTCATCAACTACTGATTAAACGTAATCATATAATTCATATTACTAAACAACACCCTAGACTAAAACAATGTATTGCATATATGTATACATATACATATATATCTGCATAATATGTATAATATATCTATAGATAACCAACAAACAGTTTACTTTAAAGTTCTTTTGAGCAAATCCTTTGAATAAAAAATATAAAAATAGATTGCAATTGCGTGTTTTACAAATTAAGCAACAATTTCCAAAATACCTACTTAAACTCTAATAAAAAAACGGTATCAAAAAGTTCAAGGCAATAACAATTAAGTAAGTTTTTGTGTTTTGTTTTTTTGATTTTGTTGTATAGCACTTAGCAGCTAGCAAGAGGGGGCCTGTACGGGAGGGTTAGAGTATGGTGGGGTAATATAAGGTAGAGTAGGGTAGGGTAGGATTGGGTCGGGTAGTGTATATGTATGTCACTTAGATTATTGCACCAGTTAATAGCCCGTTTCGGGCTCCTGTTTAAGCGTCATGCGACATGGCTCTGCAAAGAAGAAAATATGCAAATGAATCTCAGAACTATTTATGGATATAGAGCATTTACGCACCCATCACATAGCTGGGCGCCATCATTTCGGGCACTCGGATTTTGAGGGGCGTACGACGCAACAGCTCATCAGCGCTGTTGTCCTCGCTGCGATTGTATTCGTTGAGCGTAATATCCGCCGGATTGCGCATTCCGAGGCCGCCATCGACCGGCGATGTGGCCACTCTTTGGTAGGGATGCACTCGCTGTGGACTATGCATTAGCTGACTCTTGTGCTGCACACCGTATTGCCGTGATGCCGTCGCATCCATATAGACATTCTCCTGTGATTTCGGACTACAGGCGGCGCTGCTCAGTGGCGGTGTTACGGCTGATGAGGGCGTGGCTGCCACAACGGCAGCGACGGCAGCTGCGGCCGCTGTTACCGCATTGTTATTCGTATAGGCACGTAACGTATCCTCCGCACTGTTCGCCTCAATGAGCGCCTGTATCTGCTGCACATCCAAATCCAGACCATGCCCTCCGCTGCTCGCCGTGGCCAGCGTATCCAACGTAGAGCTGACCTGGCTGCCATCCAAATTGCCACCATGCGTGGGACTCTGGTAATCATTGGACTGATTCGGCGGCGACAAAGGCAACGAATTGTCCGCCAACTCACCTGCAAAAGCATATATAGTATTAAATTCGATTTTATTTTATTTCATTGCATGCTTCCACTTACCACCCAGCAGCATCTCCTGCAGCAGTGAATCAATGTGCGCCACACCAAAGATTTTCGCAAATTGTATTTGTTCGATCATCTGCCAGGTAATTGACTGCAGCACCGGCAAAATAAGCAGAATCTCACCAAATCTACCACGCGACTCGTACTGCCTGTCCGAGATGTAATCCTCCAAATTGTTGAGTATCTGATGGCGCAATGACTTGATGCGATTTGGCTCATTGAGACCCTTGGCATCTGCAAAGAGAGAGAGAGAGAGATTTGATTAATTAGACATATTTTATATATGCTAAAATATTATTCTGGCAATATCTAAAATATTGATATGATTTAATATAAAATATTAATCTGCTTAAAAGAGATTAAAAGAAATCTTGATGATTTGCAAATTAATATAATTAAAAAAAAAACATAAATATGATATCTACTTCTTTTCTATTCTAAATATCCATGAAAGATCTATCTATAAAATCTTTGTGATTTAAAAAGGATATTAAGCTAGTCTATGCTTTAATTCAAGCTCTCTTATTACTTTTTATATCAAGTTCAACCATTTTTAACGGAATTGTGAAATCTACATAAAATCAATATGCTTAACCACCCCACTTACTGGGATCAAAGAAGACCAATGCCTTAATGCAGGCAAATTCGGTATCATCGATGCCCACGTCCTTCATCACAACGACCAGTTCATCAATGATGCGCGCGCCAATGCGTGATATATCCAAATTGGGCGAGACATGTGGATCTTCAATAGAGAGAGCTTAATAAACATAATAAATAAGTAAAGTAAACAGAAAAAACTTACCTGGACAATGCCTGGTGATGACACAGTTATTGCTGAGCAACAGCACATCCTTCAGATGCATGGAGCGACGGGAGAGACCCAATAGCAAATGCTCACCCGCATGGGCGCGCAGCAGTGCCACTTGATCGTCCAGCTGCAGATCATTGAAGGCCGGTATTTGTTTGGCCCACTCGACTAGGGTGAGCAGCTGCTGTTTCATGGACTCACAAACATCGTTGATGCTGGCAAACTGTTTGGTCGAGAGATCCTCATTGATGTTGGGCTCCATGGCGGCGCCTGCCTTCGATTGTCGGGACTCATTCTCTGCCTTGACAAGCGATATAACCGACAGTCCATTGCCTGGATCTGGATCATCATTGGAGGTGCGACGACAGCTAATGCGATCACGTTCATTTTGCACTGCCTCCTTCTTCATGCCAGCCTTGAAGCATTTGCGTAGACGGCAATAGCGACACTGATTACGTTTATCCTTGTCCACAACACAATTGCGAGCGAATCTACACAGAGACCGAGAGAGAGAGAGAGAGAGAGAGAGAGAGAGAGAGAGAGAGAGAGAGAGAGAGAGAGAGAATTGGCTTTAAGCATGACTTAAGCTGGTTATTTTATTAGCCGCACTCACCTGCAGGTATATTGATGATTTTTGCGTACGCTGCGCCTGAAGAAACCTTTGCAGCCATCACAGCTGGAGGCGCCATAATGTTTGCCAGTTGCTCGATCTCCACAGATTGCACAAACTGTTGGCGATTGTTGTTGTTGCTGCTGCTGTTGCTGCTGTTGTTGCTGTTGCTGCTGCTGCTGTTGTTGCTGCTGCTGCTGTTGGCTGCTGCTGCCGTTGTTGTTGTTGGGTGAGTACATAATATTGTTGTTGTTGTTGTTGCTGGCATTGCTATTGCCATTGCAATGCGTAAAATTCTCGCTGCTCTGATTGCTGCTGTTGCTGAGACCGAGGCCAACGCCATTGGGACTCAGCGCATGGCCAATGGGCGAGCCAGCAGGATGTCCAACGGGCAGAGCCTCTGAGTGCATTATTTGGCTTTCGGCCGATTCTGTGGGAGAGAAAGAGATAGAAATATTATAGATAAAATGAGTATAATAAAATAAATAATTAATATTTGTATATATTAAACCTATTAAAACATTATTCTTTAACCCACAGTTTCAAAGCCATTAACAGCGCTCTTATGCAGTTTTAATAGCACGCCAGTAACTTTAAACAGTTTGAGTCACATTGTGCATGCACAAAGCGCAATAAACGACTGCGCAGTTTGAAAAGCATTCAACACATACCAGTTTAGCTACAGTCTCTCGTTAAAATAAATACGAATATAGTACACATATAGTATATAAACTCTATAAGCTTGTCTAGGCAAATATGTATAATCATATCTTATTGCAAAACAAATATTTAAAGTGTAAATTGTACAACTGCAGCAAAATAACAACAGTTGCACAAGCACTGCTGGCCCACGCAGCTGAGCAGCTCTGATTTACAGTTTTAGGGCTCCGAAAATGATTTTTACTGTTTGTTTAAGCCTCAGTTCTCTTTGCATACACGTAAAATGCATTAGGTGCTTGCTGCAGTTTGAATGCCACTGATCTTGAACTTCTTAAGTTGCCAAAAATAAACTGAAATATTCTTTTTAAATATTCTACTAAAAAAAAAAAGGTGAATATTATAAATAAAATGGCAACAAGACGCGCAATAACACTTATAGCAAAAAATTAACACACACACACACACCATCACTTGAGGCTGAATTGCTGGCGCTGCTGTCCCGTCGTCGACGTCGCTGCTGCCGTTGACGCTGTCGGCTAGCCATTGCCGCCTCCCCATTGCTGTTGACACGTCCACCACTGGCATCGCCTTTGGCTTTGCCACGCAACAGAATGCTGCCCACATCGCGGCTAGTAGGAATTTTAACTCTACCGGACTTGCGCACCATTTTAGTGCTACTGATTAATGAAAAACACGCAAGTAGTGACGAGACGACACAAAATTTTTCACTGAGCGCGCACGCTCGCTCGCTCGTTGGCTGACCGTGCCCACAGACGCTAAGCCTCTGCTGCGGTTGCTGCTGTTGCCGCTGCCCCATATCCATATCGTATGTTTTCGCGGCTTTCGCTCTGAGTCTCTATTCGTGTGCGTGTGCGTGTGCGCGTTGTTGTGTGCGTTAATCGACGCTTAAATCAATTCACTGTGTTTGCATATGTACATATTTTTGTCGCTGTGTGGCGCTCTCTCTCACTCACTCTCTCCCGCTCTGGTAGAGCAAAAACCAGACTTGGAGCATACACGAATGCATGCATAGAGAGAAGAGAGACAGTCATTTGCTCGCACACAAACACACTCACACACACATACTCGCACACCAGTAGAGGCATTAATTTTGAAGACAGCGCAAGCTAAAGCAAACGAGCAGCCCAGAGCACATAAACAAATAAATAAATAAAAAAAAAAAGCCGGCTTTAAATTGAGCATTCTGTGTCTGTGTGTGCATGTTTGTGCTGGCGCGCGATTGCGCTTGTGTGCGTTTATGAAGGCAAGAGATAGACACAGAAAAACAGACACGAGCAGCACAAAGAAAAGCTGCTATAATAAAAAACAAAAACAAAACCTCCTATTATTTTAATGTATGCATTGAGAACTGTGAAATATTATGAAAAAAAAAAAAAATAATAAATAATAAAAATGTATTTTTAAAGAAGTCGAGCTAAAAAATGCTACAAATTCAAAATAGAATAAATTATTGACTTGGCTGCGAAACTAACTTAATCAGTTAAATAAATCAGAAATATGACAAAAACAAATAAATTATAAGCAATTTCAATTAATAAAGATGTTAATTTTATTATATTTAAGAAACTATAGTAAAAGTGCTTCGCTATGATTCACCAATTTCTACTTATTAGCACCTATTTTTATCTAATATACATTCGGTAATTACTAAATATACAATCTAACACTTTAGTTCAACAAATTCGCAGACATTAATTACATCACTCGACATAGACACCTTCAATTAACACTAGCTTTTCACGCCTCGCCAGAACCAATCGAGCCACCCACAAACAAATGCCTAAAAATAACTCAACAAGCAAAACTAGAAGAAGGTAGAGAGTAATAAGAAAGAGAAAAGTCAAAAACAACAACAGTCGTAACAACAACAGCAATAACATGTTTGGGCTGTGATCATATTTTCTCTCTGTGTGTTTTGCGGTTTATCCAAATATTATATTATGGCGCTATAATTTACTCGAGTCTTGCCATAAAACTCGCTTGTTCGCCGTCTCTGCCACTGTCTCTTGCGAGAGTTCCGAGTGTTCGCCAATTCGCTGTTTTGTCGATTCCCTACTACTAGCTAGCGGCGAATCAGTGGAGCGCACGAATTTATGCAGCGTCATCATTAGAGTTCAATATTTTTTGACATGCCCAGTCACCGTTAGTTTAGCAAAGCTAGCTGTTGTTTAGGTATATCGATTCGTATTCGGAGATTAAGAATATATTCATTGCATTTTCCTTTATTATTATTATTATTATTATTATTATTATTTTTTAATTTCAAATTTTGTTATTGTAATTTTCTGCGCAAAAAAAAAAAATTTTTTTTATGGCCAAAATATAAAAAATATTTCAGTCGTTTGCCGCTGATAAGCGCAACAAGTGATACGCACTGTATTTGCTATAGCTTGTTGTTGTTGTTGCTGCTGCCGAGCTAAAATAATAATAATGAAGCGGATGTGCTCAGTATGTATCTATGACAGCATGGAGCTCTAGTCTGTTCAATTTTTATTTACTTATATGTACAGCTGTACGGGTCGAGCCCCCGAAATACACTATAAAAAAAAACTATGCATATATTTATATATGTATCTATTGATAAATATGTGTAGAGCAAGTATATGTATCTAGATAAATGTGTGGCGCGTTGCGTTTGATTTTATTGTTGTTTTGTTTTTATTTTTAAAATCAATGTGGGGGTGTTCAGATTTTAGGTATGCATTAAAAGAATAAATAAAATAAAACGAAAAAAGCTTTGTACTTATTAAAAACAACTTGTTGCGTGGTATTAAGTAGTCGTTCATTACTTGTATCAACATTTGATATTGACTTTTCGCTTAGTACTGAAGCGAGAAAGTAAATAGAGTTACGAATATACTATATTGTGAGAACAGCAAGATAATTTGATATAAATCTTATATATTATTTAAATTTCTGTCCGTATATTCTGGTATTTTGTCAAAATTCTAATATATTGGCACATGTCTATGCCAATCTTTTGCTTTGATTTCTCAAGCGATGAATATTATATTTGAATACTATATTTTTTTTTTGTGTCTATCTGAAAGAAAACAAACTTTGCACGAACTACGCAATTTTCATGTTATTTTTAGCTAATTTGTTTTTCATGCTTTACCTAAATATAAATTTGAATATAGTCTATATATAATATGTTTTTAACTTTCAAAACATCACGAGGTACAGGTAAAGTTGTATGTATATGTATATTCCATTAAAAATTATTATTATAAAATTATATTGTCATTAGGCAACATAATTTTCTATATATACGAATTAAACAAAATAATATAATCATTAATTTTTATCGCATTTTAATGAATGATATTTGTAAACTTATAGTTCACGTGAAAGATTGTACAGATAGCATGTGGAATATACATATGTAGTACTTAGTATTATATCTATGTATATGTACACGTTTGTAGTGCTACAACAAAACAATGCCACTGTTTATAATTATGTCTCTATATTAGTTAATGTTAACTGATAATAGCTTCAATTCACATATCACACCATATTTCTTTTTTATCAATTTTGTTTTGTATCAATTAAGTTTTCTTGAATGTAAAATATTAAGAAAGAAAATGTGGGATTTATAATGAAATTATAAAATCATAGAATTTCAAATAAAAAAAAAAAAAGAAGAAAATATAGAGAAAATGTAGAGTAATGAAACGTATTTTATAAGATCCTAAGTCAAATCTAGGTATAAGGTAAATAAACCAAGGAATATTAACTACACTTTCTACGTGTTTACATGAATATTTCTCTCTTTCTTATAGAAAAAACTCGATTGTATATATTACATATGTGTATGTATAACATATTAAACGCTGATGGAAATTTAATGGTAATAATATTTTGTAAAATATTTGTTTAGCTCAATGTAATTATAAGTTAATCAGACGAATAACAAGTACAACTATTTAATGAACAAGAAAGATTACAGAAGAATACGACTAATGCATCTATATATAATTATATACATACCGCTATACGGATATAACAAGAAAATGTAATATGATTCAAAATTTCCATATATATATATATATATATATATATATATATATATATATATATATATAGCTAGGCATATATAATATAAAAGTTAATTTATAAATTCAAACTTAATAAGAATAGAATAATGCAATAAGCAATACGTAATCAATATATATACATACATTTTTATATATCTGTATATTTATATATAGCTATTACTAATATGATTAAATCCAACAACTGCCCTGGAACAAATGCATTTCATCACATCAACTGACATTATTGCTTAACATTATTTCTATTGTTCCAACAATGAAAACAACTGACATTAGAGCAACATGTAATTTCATAGTAATGCAATCTGTGTGCAACGTCTTGAACAGCCCCCTCTGCTGCCCCCATTTGTCGTAACCCCTCGCTTAACCCCCAACAGACTAGCTAGGGGAAGCTTCTCTTATCGGCTTCATTTCAATAACGTGCCTAATGCCAGCACTGATAACTGACAGACAGAGAGGAGCAGACAAAGCTAGTGGGAGCCAAGGAGAGAGAGACAGCAAGGGAGAGTGGAAGAGACAGTAGATGCGACGTCAAATGGTCGATTTAAAATCGTATCGAATCTAATGAAAATTGCACATGGCCACGAACCGTAGCATGAATTGATAGCGATTATAATATATATATAAATGTGACTCAACGCGATATCAATAAAAAAAAAAAAAAGGTAAAAAAAAATAAATAATAGTTTGTTGCTTTTGTTCGATTCATTGGGGAATTGCGTGCCAAAGATCGAATTCATTTTAAATGCGTAACAAAGGCGAAAAGTGGAAAACGTTTTCAATTGCAAGGTAATGAATAAGAAAACAATATATAGGTATATATATATATATATATATATATATATATATATATATATATATATATATATATATATATATATGTATAAATCTAAATACATCCTTATCAACATGACTAACTGGCAATACCTACACTTCCATTGATCTGGCAACATTGTATATTATAATATGCAAGTGTTGTGCAATTACTAATTATCGTAACTCTACTGAGCTTTTGTATAAATAATTATATATACCCATTCATATTAAGCAATTCTTAATAGTTGTCTACTCTATTATTTATCTATATATTTTTTCTGTTTATGACTTTTACAACCCGGTCATTACAGCCAGGTCAGCCCAGCTAATTGGCCTTAAGGGTTTGCAGCTAAAAAATAAAAAATCTAGTGAATTATATAGCTGAAACTATTTAGAAATTTATTAGAATCACCGCGAGCGTTGGCATTAAAAACGATGCTTTTTGCATAAATTATAAATTATTGCGTAGAATTTTTCAAAAAAAATCTATTAATATATTTATATAACCTGCACAATTAACTTAATAATAATAATAATAATAATAATAATAAGCCGCACAATTAATCAAGTGCGTCCGTACTCAAATGCATAATAAATCATTTGATCATTTGAAATTGATATGTGGATTGAGTGAATAGAAAAATTGAATTTCATTATACAAAAACAAAACAAACAAAAAAAAAGAGAAGAAAAAAAAATATATAATAATAATTAACATTTTCATTGATTACGTTAAAAAGGCAATTATAAATGATCAATGAGAGCTATACAATAATTTATAAATGATAAACAAAAAAATAGTAAAGTATCTGTATAACTGACAGATGTGAGTAGTGTAGTAGCTTTGAGATACAATAATACAAACATAAGAATCTTTCAGATACAATAATAATTTATATATTCAGATACATGTGGATTCATTGAGATACTAAACTTAGATGTAGATACAATAGATTCAATATAAAGAACATTTGAGATACTATATTTAAATTTAAAAAAAATGAGATACTATATTTAATTTTAGATATAATATAAAGAATTATTCAGATATATTATGAAGATTCTTTGAAATACAATACTAACACAGATACAAAGTATTGAATTTTTAAGAAATAATTTTAACTTATAGATACAATAAAAGTGCTGGACAAGCTTTGACTTATAAAGGCCGATAAAACATAATCCGTTAAAAGATACAAAAGTATCTGTAAGTCATAAATGCATAATATTGATCTACAAAATGCAATACAAATTTATCTGAGCGATTGTATCTATGAAATCTTTGAGATACAAATGCTCAAGTGAAAAATCATATCAAAATACAAAAGTATCTGCAAGTCAGAAATGTATCTATAATTTATCTGAGCGAATGTATCTATGAAATCTTTGAGATACAAATGCCCAAGTGAAAAATCATATCAAGATACAAAAGTATCTGCAAGTCATAAATGCATCTATAATTTA
This sequence comes from Drosophila stalkeri, assembly GCA_035047405.1. Lineage (NCBI taxonomy): Eukaryota > Metazoa > Arthropoda > Insecta > Diptera > Drosophilidae > Drosophila > Drosophila stalkeri. The sequence goes on from JAWNPR010000039.1 coordinate 21,800,438, forward strand.
TGTGAGCGATTGTGTCTATGAAAACTTTTAGATACAAATGCTCAAGTGATAAAATCCCATTAAGATACAAAAGTATCTGCAAGTCATAAATATATCTATAGCAAATATTATTCAACTAGAAAATACTATACAAATTTATCTGAGCGATTGTATTTATGAAATCTTTTAGATACAAATGCTCAAGTGAAAAATAATGTTAAGATACAAAAGTATCTGCACGTCGCAACAAAAGTCAGCCTAAATTCCTCTCTTTTCTGTGACATACTAAATGAATATCGTGCGCTAGAACAGTATAAAAGGAATACAATCTTGTTGTAAAATTAAATACAAAGATATAAAATTAGCAGTAAAGATATCTGCAACTAATTTTTAGAGAGCTACAAAAGAAACTGAGAACAAAGTGTGATATGCACAAACTTATCTCCCAGCTGCTAAAGATTCTCAGAAATATGCAATCTCATGTGACATAAAAGCTATCTGTAAAATACATAGCCAACTAACAGATATAAAACTATCTGCGAGATAGAGAATGCAATATGTGAAATGGAAAGTGAGTTGAGTGATACTTAAGAATCTTAAGATACATAAGTAAATTTGAATGACAAATGTATTTGCAGTAAATATAAGAGATACAGTTGAAATTTGAAATGTAAACTTCACACAAATCTCAAAGATACATATAAAAATATCTGTGAGATATGACAAAACTGGAACTGAAAGACATGTACTATCAGCTGAAGCTATCTCTAAGATACCATAGAAATATTTCTTAAAATAGAGATGAAGATATAAGACAAAAAGAATCTGTCAGACACAGGTGCAAATACAAATTTAAGATACTTTTGAAAATGACCAAATTTATGGATTAGAGAGAACCTAATCATGATTTAGATTAAGAGACTTTCTAACAATAATTTCCAAAAACACATTCAAACCCTTTAGATGATATGAGGTGTTGAGATTTCAGGCGATCTTGAACTTTTAGACTTACTTCTGAATTAATAATTTCGCTATAAAAAGCTGCTGATGATGAGGATGATGCATGACAAGTGAAAACGCATCTGTGTATATATTTATCCAATCAAATAATAATGTCATCAAACAAAACCAGATCGTAAAACCCAAATGCAAATGCAAATGTAAATGCAAAGATAATGCTGAGCTCATCATCAACCAGCGTGACCTATGCCTATGCATATTTGCTTTGACTTATCAACTTAGATAAATGGAGTCGAGCCGATATTTTATTGGAACCCACACGAAGTGCACTATCGCGTCATTGTCACCTCGTTGTCAACTGTTATCGTCGCCGCCGCGATGCAATAAGGCCGAAAAACCCGCAGATCATCTATTTGTGCTAAACATTAGAAAGAGTTAATATAGATTGTGAGCCAATCGGCAGATCAAAGATATGACAGCCATGTGAATATATTGAAATCACAACATGTGCTTGTGAAAGGGTTTAACCGATTATCAGGGACTTTAGATTAGACTCGTGAATTGTGAAATGCCCGCGGTTCGAGGGCAAGGAATTACCCAGGTCATTCAAATATTGGTTTGCAAAATTCAAATACTTGCCAAATACTTGGATAAATATATTTATTTTTTATTTTTATTTATTTTTTTTTAAATGACATTGTTGAAACTAGTTTTACATCTCTCTCTATCTCTCTTTCTGGCTTTTTCAGCTATATATTAGCTAGAACTTAGAGCGGACTTGAACCAATTAGCTAACGTCGCTCAAATGTAAGAATCAACTTTTTTTTTTTTATATTGAAATTATCATTATCTTTATGACGAATAATTGCGCGCATATTGTCTATAATTAAAATGCTAAAAAACGTCTCAATTAAATTGTTATTAACAAAAAGTCAAAGCAGCTAACACAATAAGCTGGTCCAATCATATAAAGCATTTGCTGCCGTTGCTGCTGTTGTTAATAACTTGTCTAGCTATATGTAAACGGGCTATTGTATCTGTATCTGCAACTGCAATTGTATCTGTATCTATAGCTATCATACGAGCTAGCGCCTTTATATACGTATATGTATATTAATTTATATATATATATATATATGTATATCCATCTAGTCAGGTGTAATTTTCTATTTAAAATGTTTACCTTAGTCTTAGTGTCTTGGCTCTGTTTTAATTGGGCTCTAACGTGTTTCAGATACATTTGTATCTCCAAATAGACGCCGTGCAATTAAATTACGTCTTTGCCTTGAACTGACCTGCCATTGCCGGCGACATTTAGAACTTGACTTGTCTCGGCAATCATCAGCAGCTCGTATACACTAATAAGCTTTTCCATTAAGCCCAGCCACCTCTTCAACTATAACTTAAGATGTATCATCTTTTTTTTTTTGTTTTTTAATATATATATTTTTTAATGTTTTAACACCTTTCAAAAGCAACAACTAAATTATATTTTCGTTCGGAATTTTTTTTGGCAAGTCATAATGATTGGACCAATATTGTCTGAATCACTTTCGCAGCTTGATAAGAGTGGAAAAATATGTATAAAGGAAAGTCTGAAATAGTTCTTTTTAGCATGGACCTACCCCAAAAATAGATTTGCACTTCATTCGCTTGGATACAAAGTTCAAATTTCAAATTGCTATCAATAATGTTTTTTTTTTTTTTGTCAAACAAATTATGTTTTATTTACCCAAGTGAAATGGCCTTTTTAAGTGGGCTCTTGAAAAGAAAACACTTCAAGAAATTTTAAAAATAGTGACGAAATATAAAAAAAATTATAAATTGCTATAAGTTTATATAATACATATATTAATATTTTTTTTTCTATTGTATTTCATAATTTATAAAGAAATTTCATTGATTCAGAAATATTTTCAATTGTCTTCCATTATCTTTTCAATTAATTTATTTAATTATATTATCTATATATCTCTTTCTTTTTAGTTTTTTTCCAGACTAGATATAACTGGTTTTCATATTCCACATTTTTAATAAACTCGTCTAATCTTCTTCTTTTGCTTTATCAAATTTTATATCTTATGTATCGTGTGAATACTTATAGGTAAGCTTTTCAAGTAGCTCATTTCTAACGTGTCTGCATAATCAATAAGCTACAATTTATATTATATATATATGTATATATTTTTTCCTGTTGTCTGAATGAATTTTTTGGCAAAAAATAAAAAAATAAATAAAAAAATGTCTGGATTAAAAGATACATTTGCTTTAATACTCGACATAATTCAGAACATATTTATGAAATTATGTATATTTGCATTTATATACTCTTCCTTTTAGTTATGGCATATTTTATAATATGCGATATATATCGTATTTTTATATAATCGTTACATTTGAATCAAAATGATTAACTCTGTAATAATTATTGAGATTTATTCTAAATTGAATGGATTTACTATATGACAGCCAAAAAATATTATTATTATAATTATTATTTTTTATTTACATAATTTAAAAAAAGCTGCTAAAAATTGAATTAATATGGATCTACATCTATTATATATAGATCAACAATATATTAAATAAACATCATATTCGATTTTCATATATCCAGCTGCCATTTATCATTCTATAATTTTTCTATCTATATGATCATCTGATAGATTAGCAGTTGTAGTATATATTATAATACAGACAGACAATTGTTTAATAAAATTGTATTTTATTTAATTATTAATTTTTTAAAGATATCTGATATCAGATTTCTGATACATATAGAGTAGAGTATTTCAGCTTCGTTCTTCTCATGCTCAGACAATTTTGTCATATTGTTATCAATTTCAATTATGAAGCCCAGCCAAGTGCGTGGCTTTACAAATGCTTTGCGATTTTGGGCTGTATATTATAGTATTTGTGTTGTTATCAATAAGTAATTACGCTAGTATTTCGAGTGTGTCTCAAGTATAAATGCTCACACACTTTATAGCTGTCCCTATAAATTTTGCCTATTCTTTCTCTTCCCCATGTGCGTGTGTGTGAGTATGTCTAGTATTTCCGGTTGGATCACTGCGAACGGCCAACCTATTGATTATTTTATTAGGTAGCTGAATAATTACAAGAAATTAAACGTTAAGTATGTACAAACAACACGTGCAGTTAGATATATTCGCTGCTTGGCCGGCAATCGTTGTGTGATTGCAAACGAGTCTACTACGTTACTCAATACCCTGGCCAATGGGGCTAACGGTGGTGCGGAGGAGGTGCTGATACTCAATAATTTGACGTCTACATACGTCTTGAATATGAATGCAATTAATAATTAATTAAGGCATTCGTGTGTGAAATGCCAATGAAAACAAAATAATTAAGCCATAAACGATAAACTGAAGCAAAAGATACGAGTAGACGATTGAAGATGAATTACTCGCTAAAATACTTTCAAGTTTATTTCGTAAATAGGAAATAATAGGCAAATGAGTTAAAAAAAAAACTAAAATATTATTATACATATATTATATAAATATATGTACGCATAAAATGAAAATATAACAATGTATACATTGAAATACCGAAAGATCATATAAATTTACATTGTATTAGAAAAAATTAATAAATAAATAAAGAAAAATGAGAATAAGAAATTTAAAAAAAAATATATAAAAATAAATTAGTATAATAAGTACTCATTCACAATACATTTAAAAATACTAAATATATTATATTTGACTCAGTTTCATATTATATATTTTATTTTTCTTACAAAATATACAAAATTTTTTTCGTTTATTAATATTTTTGTATGTTACAAGTAAATAAATTTATTTATTAATTTATTTATGCAAATTTAATGAAGTTTAATTTTTTTTTTAAACGTGAAAATAGTATAGTGTATTTGTACTTCGTATAAAAAGAATTATGCATCTAATTTATATTTTTATATTATATATTTATATACACATAAAAATTTGTGTGTGCATGAAACGCCAAGCAAACTAGATTACGTATGTAAATACATTTTAAACACGGCAGCAGAATATGCATTGAGTTAATTGTTGTTTAATGTGCTTTTATAATTATAATTATAAATGCAAAATATAAAGCAAAACTAGATCAGACAATAATTAAAAACAAAATAATATATTTATATATTTAATGAATATATAGTATATATATTTTTGAACAAACATAATCTAAGAATAAACCTGATGCCACACACACTTCAAAAGACCCCCAATAAGCGCGCATTATCAAAATTCATATTTTATGATTGTTTTGAACAAAATCTAATCAAGCATATAAGAGAGCTTGTAGTGTATGTAAATGCAAGAGCTAATCTTTGATAAGCACTTAAGCAATAAAGTCGACCTAATCAGAAGTTAGAAAATAGAAAACAAGAAATCTGATAAAAAAAAAAAAGTAATAACATTCCATGAATTTTTCAGATTTGGCAATCACTAAGTTCGGATATATGTGTATGAATAATATATGTAAATGTGTCTGTAAATTCAATATTTATATTTAATATAATATATATTTATTATATAATTAAATTCAATATTTATATTTAATATAATATATATTTATTATATAATTACAGAACGTTAAATTTTCGTTTATTTTTTTTTTTAAATTGTTGTCAAAAAATAATAATAAACACGCGCTATTAAAATGTATCTTATCAGAGCGAAGCGAATGTACGCAAGCACATCAGAGAGAAATGGAAAAAAAGATTTGAAAGAATATAAAAAATGTTGGTAAAACGCAATACTTGTGTTTGAAGAACGAAGCCAAATGCGCTTAGGCAGAATTTAATGAGTGTTTATTTAAAATTAAAAATTTATAAATATTTAAAAATTTTTAAATTTAATTTTTAAAATTTTTGTAATAAATATTTTATTTTATTTTATTTTGTAATAAATTTTTTACAAGTGAATTATAATAATATTTTTTTTTATATGAATTAATTGAAGTAATTGATTTATATTTTTTCTTTTTAATATTTAAATAAAGATTTTATGTATAAACATTTATATTTTATTTGATGTGCTCTCATTTTTAATAATTTGTTATACATTTTATATATATATTTGTTTTATATACATATGTATATATTTACATATGATTGCCGCACGACTTCTTAAAGGTACACGTATATTTAATCTGTATCAAAAGATGACTCAAATTTGCTGCAAACATCTGTCTTTTCCATATTTTTATTCACGTTAATCTTGCAGTTTCAAATCTCTCTTGATTTAATTTTAGATTCGCTGTTGCTTGCAAGATTTTTTTTTTTTGTATATATTTTCATATTGAATTGACGAGCCCCAAAATAGCCAAAAATAATAACAAAAAAAAAGAAAAAGAAGCCACAAATTCTAAAAAGCCTTTCAAAAAAAAAAATATTTGAATTCTATACTCTTTTAAATTTCGCTTATATTTCCGTAAAAAAAAAATCATAATATTTCACAGCAAAGGTAATAATCTATTTTAATTTATCATTAAACCTCAAGGCGAAAGCAACAATTCTTGCAAATAAATTCTTTTACCTTCACAGTAATAAACGTTCGTTAATTGACTTCTTCTATATGCTATATATATATATAGCTTCGCTCTCTCTCTCTCTCTCTATATATATATATATATATATATATATATATATATATATGCGCTATATGTCTGCAGGGGCTTTTAATCTAAGCCAGCACGATAATAACTGTTTTTCTTATTAAAATAAATGTTTTTTTGACAAAGATAAGTTAAGTTCAAATGTACTCAGCAGGTGTCTGCAGTGAAGCAATAAAGAAACACACGCAAATTTTGAGTATGCCAAAAGTATGCTATGAAAAATGTATAGGAATTAACAAAATATAATATATATATAATAAAAGAAATATATATATAAACAATAAATAAGAATTAGAGACCATTCTAATAGTCACAAATCTAATATCTATGAATATAAATTAATAATATTATTTAAGTAACATTTTAAATAAAATTATGTAAAATATAATTTTCAGCCATTCTTTATGTTCTCACAAAAATTTCATAATTTACATTGTAAAATAATAAATGTTTTGGTCGAGCGTATGCTTAGATAAGCTCCTGAACAACTAAACATTTTGTTTTTGTTAACCCTGAGTTCTATTGGGCATATAAAATCTAAGATATATACTAACAGCTAGATATATGTGTTCAACGATAATGTGGCGCATATCGAGAATTGAACGAGGCGCCATAAACCTCACATGCAAGGCTATATATCATAAAAAAAAACTGATTAAAAAAAAAAAATGAAGGAAAAGAATAAATATACCTGAACGACTCAACTCACCCATCATTTGCAATAGATTCTCTTCCAACAGGAATGGATCGTCATAGCCCGAATTTGTTAAATTTTCGGTTTTCATATTTAACAAACTGGGCAACATTGAGGCATACATTTGTTATAAACTAATTAATTGGCCAACACAATGCTATGAAATCTATATAGATATATATATATATATATCTGTATTTATATATATATATCTGTGTATATAGCCAATTATAATTATTATTCACCGATTGGTTTCCTCGTTTTGTTTTTGTCTCAGCTTGCAAGACGCGACAATGGGCAAATATTTGAAAATCCTTCACACTTGACGCAAATTTATTTTCACACAAATTTGCTGTTGGCGCATATTTTGTTGTTGTTGTTGTTGTTGTTGCACACATACACACACACACATGCATACATACACTTAAGTAAAGTTCAATATTTGCACAAATTAAAATTGAAAATAACGAAGACGATACTCGAAATGTTTTTCAACGATATATACCTATATATATATATATATATCTACATATATATTTACATGGATAATCAGGCATAGGGTTAAACAAGTTGCAACACATAAATAAATAATGCAAATTAATGAAGTATTTTTGTCTTGTTTTCTTCTTCTTATTGTTGTTGCTCAACTAATTCTATAAATGCTTATCACAGTGTTTTTCTGATTAAATTCTAATTGATTGTATTTTTATTTTATTTTATTTTATTTTGTATTTTTTGTTAGTTCTTGCGATCTCGTTCGACCGGCACAATACGACGACGACGACGACGATGACGACGACGATGACGGACACCGGCTATGTCGGTGCTCTCGGTGCTTCTATGTATTATAACCGCCCAGTGCGAAACACTGACTAAACCTCAAATAATGTTCTCAGCACGTACTAACTGTCTTAATATTATTTGTTGTAGATATAGAAGTCAACGTCGGCCGGCGGCAGCGACGGCAACAGCGACGGCGACAGTGACAGCGACAGCAACAGCATTGCCGACTCAGCAGCGCAGTCGCTGCCTCAGCTAACGTCGCTGTCGCTCGATCGACGTGCGTTCGGCTCTAGGCGAGAGCCAAACGGCAAACACACATAAAGTTTATTAAATATTATTACTATGCTAGTTGTTGTTGTTGTTGTTGTTGTTGCTGCACTTGTTGCTGTTGCCTTAGCAAAAAAAAAAATAAAATTGTTAACAATTTACGGCGATTACAGCTCGGCGCTTGAATCGTCTTGTGTTCGTGCCAGGCCAGGCCAGGCCAGTCAGCTAGTCAGCCAATCAGCCAGGGCATGCGCAGTCGGCTCTGTTCTGGCCTGTTATCAATCTTCTATATATATATATATATATATATGTATGTGTATGTTCATACACAGGTCTAATTGTTTAATGGCTCTTATACATATGTATGCACATAAAGTGTCGCACATTAACAACAACATAAACATCATAGAATCATTTGTAGCTTTTTTTGTTTTTTATTTTATTTATTTAGATTTGCGGCACGATTATTGCGACTGTACTTCAGATTTACCTACGCATTTAGGCGTCGCCAATCATTTTTGGCTATTTCTTAAAAGTTTTTTTGTTTTAATATTTTTTTTTAGAAATAAAGTTCAAGTTCAAATTTTTATCAGAATTTACAAATAATTTGTATATGATAAAAAAGAAAACAACTTTTGAAGAGATATATTTATAGATAATTAATTGTAAATACAGTCGAAGAAAATTTAAGTCAAAATACATGAATTTTGGAGAATATTTTTAGAAACATTGCAAAAATTTACGAAGCACAATTTTTTTTTTAAATAATTTTTTTTTAATTTTTTAAATATTTTTGTAATAATATGTGAAATAAATCGATGCATATTAATTTGAAAAAAAAAAAAAACAAATAAATATTATAATTTAGAATTTTTCGAAATATATATATTATAATATTATGATATATTTTTTCCATTTTAATAATGCTCAATTAATTATAATTTTGCCTCGAATCTCTTTTATGCAGCTATCGGCTAAATTAAACACATTCAATTAAAAGTATATCAAGACAATACAAAGCATAAATCATTTTGTGATAAGACTTTAAGAAGTTGTGTACAAGATCTAAAATGGAGCATTAAGACAACAGCAAATATTGGAAAACAATAAAGAAGAAGATGATGAAGATAATAGCAGCGAGAGCGTGAGAGAGAGAGAGAGAGAGAGAGAGAGAGAGAGAGAGAGAAGTAAACTTAGAGAAAAAACGTGAACGAAAGAGAGAAGGAGGGAGAGAGAGAGAGAAAAGCAGAGTGGCATTGTGGCAATGTGTGTGAAAGAGATAGATCGACAGAGGTTGGAGCACTTAGTGATTTAGTGATGAAATACTCTAACTATATTAATTAAGTATAAATATAAATAAACATTATATACATTTTCCCATTAAATATTAATTAATTGAAAAAAAAAAATAGGATGCCGTATTAAATATATATTGAATTACAGAATAATTTATAAATTATACCTAATTTAAAAATATATTAAATTACAAAAAAAAAAAAAAATCTAAAATACATAATTGTATGTCTTTCCATTTAAAAATAATGAATATTGTTAATATTTAAAAATTATATCTTTAATATATATAACGTAATGTTTCTAATACAAAAATTTATATACAGAGAATTTTTGTATAAAAATGAAAGCTTGATATGAATATTAATTACTTTACTTAAAAAGATAATCAAATACTTTTTATATACATATACAAAATTCGCTGTGTTTGATTAAATAGTAAAAATTCTTTTTAAAAATTAACATTTAATTAACATTTAAACAATTATTTAATTAATTAATTTATTTCAAATATTCTAAAATTTTTCTTGGGTAAATTTAGTCATATTTTAGTTTTCATGATTTTCATTAAATTATGATATACAAAAATCCCGCAGCCATCTGTCTGTAAGAACTTTAACACTTGTCTCAACAATGAAATTATAATGTAATGCAACACCTTTATTTATTTTCGTTAGGGTATGAGCTGTTCGTTGCGTATCTCTCTCTCTCTCTCTCTCTCTCACACGCTCTCTCGATTATTTCTATTGTGGTTCACTCATAGGCCTGGCCTGGACTGCGTGTCTGCCTATTTGTGGATCAGATCACTTTCAGCTTGGCAAACAAGCATATCACACAGCTCTGGCGACAGTGTCGAGTGGCCTGCTTTATCATTATCTGAATCCCGGAGTTCAGTAGCAACAGCAATACAGATATATACATACATATATATAAACATATATATATTTATACATTATAGGTCGCTCTGTTGATATGAGAGTGAAGTAGTCAGCCAAGCTGAGCTGTCAAAGGCGCTCGCTTATCAGTCACGGGCCATAAATATAAATATACATATATATTAATATACATGTATATATATATATATATTATAAGTTTGTCTATATACAACCAAAAGAAGTCTGCTTGGGAAACAGACACAGCTCCAGGCTGGCTGTGAGCCGTGTCTGGCAGCCGTACAACTAAATCGCACATAGATTAATGATATGCTTAGGTATAGGCTGTCTCTGGGTACCGGTCGCTGCCTAAGTTGTTGACAAGTTGTTTTTTATTCATATTATATTTGTTGCTTTACAAAAATAAATGAAAGAATTTGCCGGTTGCTTGGCCCGTTTGGCTCAGTGCAGTAGCTAAGTCGGCGTTTTGTATACCCTGTACTATGTAGAAATGCAGTAGGGTATGATATGCGCGCTCGTATTCGTGTAGCAAAGAAATTTAGGCATAGATGCAAAGTAATATTTTCAAATATTTGGTAAATATATATTAAGTAATATTTAGTATTATTAAGTATATTTTTAGGTTTTCATATTTTTATTTCTTTTTTAATATTTGCTATATATCTAAATAAAATTATGATAAAAATTAAAAAAAAAATCTTCACATCTGAGAGTTAAAATTCCCAATTCAAACCATAAAATTATTTTCTATTTTATTATTTATTATATACATATATAAAAAAAAATTATAAAATATTTAAACAAATTTAATTTATGAAAAATAAAATTTCCAATTGAATAGAAATCTTTTGCCTAATTATGATTATTGTTAAATATTATTATTATTATAATTATGTTATATAAAAATTATATTAAAATTGTTAGTTTTTAAGTTATTTTATGAATAAGTGCTTAATATTAAAAAAAAATAAATAAAATAAAAATAAATAAATAAATAAAAAATAAAATAAATAAGTAAAATGGCAAATTATGAAAAATAAAATAAAATAAAAATCAAATGATTCTATTTAAACTCTATAAGCTATAAAATAAATAATTGAATAAAAGAAATAAAAATAAAAATTAATAAATAAATTTAATGGCAAACTCTGATATTTAAAAATAAAAATAAATAATGAACTGATTTTATTTTATGGTAGATATTTCAAACACAATATAATCAATGTATTATATTATTTAAATTTCTAAATTCGCCTAATATACTCTTGAATTGATTTTACAGCGCATCTGCTAGTCGAGTTCATTTGTCAGTTAAAGCTCAATTGTTTTGGTTTTATTCTTTAAGCTGCGTTTCAAGCCTGAGCTGGGCATTGGGCGTTGATTGATGCTTGTGATTCAATTGAATATAATTCGCTGGCAGTGCAAGTATGTGAGTGTGAGTGTGTGTGTGTGTGTGTGTGTGTGTGTGTCTACCTCTCTTTCCCTCTCTCTCTGAGTGTGTGTGCACCTCTGCGATTACCATTCAACATTCAACATTCAACACCCGTGTCGCGCACACCACTTACTCATGCTCAATCATCATCGGAGCTGGAGGCAAAGCCAGAGCGATGTGGATGACGACGACGGCGTGTCTTGTTGCTGTTGCTGCTGTTGTTGTATTTCTCGCACTTTAACCGGCGCGGCTGAATATACCGGAATTTCTGTGACGAAATCAAACAGCGTTGGTGGCAGCGAAGGCGATGGCATTTTTGTTTTTCTTTTTGCCTTTTTTTTTTTTTTTTTGTTATTGTTTTTGTTTCATTTTGCTTTGCAGTTGTACTTTGACTTATATATATATATATTTTTTTTTGCTGTTTTCGTATGCCCGGCTAAAGTTGGCAACGTCATCGCTGAGGCTGGCAGTCGTGCTTGTGACGTCACAACGGTTAGCCAAATTGCCAATTAATGCTTATCAATCAGACAAATTCATTCTGTCACGTGATGTGCTATCAAAAATAATCATAGGCAATTCCAAGAAATTTCCTATACCAAAAATATAAATTTAAGCCTACAAGACGCAATATTATTTATCATATATTAAATATATACATACATATATAATGTATATTTATATATATATATATATATTTAATCTAATGGCAGATATCATTAAACCATATTGTTTAGTTCTGTCTGCTTAGAGATATCTATGTAAGTGTGCAGACTCTTTATCGTAATATCAACAATTTAGGCCTTTTCAACTTTCTCAATTTCCGCTGGAAATTCACATTGCCTGATATATTCGAATACCGGAATAAATATAAGATATAGCTTTTCGTTTCCGTTTTTTTTTGCGGGAATAAACCAATAAAAATTTATATTGAATATTTAACTAATACTAAGTCATTTTATTCAGATTTATAAATTTTTGAGTAATTATTTTTTAAACAACCTTTTTATTTTTTTAAATCATACATTTTTTTAAAATTTATATATATATATATATATATGTTTATTTTTATTTTGATGCACTTAAAAAATTATTTTTTTGAAAACAATATATTACCATTTTTTTTTAACTTTAATATTATTATAAATAATTATTTCCTAAACTATAATAAATTGTATATAATTATTTTTAATATCATCTGGATAGTTCTATCTATTTAGGTTCCGTCATTGTTTTCGGTATTATGAAAGAATAAAAAAAAAAAAATATTTCTCATTCTTATGTGAAAACTTTATAAATTTTATTTAAAATGTATGACTATAATATTTTATTTAATTTATTTTTATTATATTTTGAGTGAAATTCTTTTAAATATTTTCTCAAATTAAAGGCAAACTTGTTTTCCCTATTTTTAATGAACTTCCGGTAATTGTGAGTAATGAAAATGTTAAATCCAATTAATTTTAAAGTTTCTGTTACTTATTAACTGTAAACAAATGTATTGGCTCTGTTGCCTCTTCCTCTTCTTCATTTTCTATATGATTTTTTTTTTTAGAGTATTTTGATTCCCACAAGTGCTTGGCTGACAAATGCCCCCACATTAATGAGTCCGCAACGTTCTGGGCAATGCAATTGGAGCGACGGCATGTGCAACTGTCATATGGGGCAGAGATTGCATTAATTGCAATTACAAAATATGAGCGCATAAATATGGAAATATATACAAATGTACACACAAACATATATACATATATATATATATATATTATATATCATATCTCGCATGGAATGAATATGACGCATATGTTTTGGTTTGAAATCGAACGCACTGAGCTAAATGAATCACGAGCGCTGCCTGAGGATCGTCGCCAATTGTGGCTACTGTACAGTTGTCGCCCGTATGTGTGTGCAACCCGGCGTTTCCTGCATGGGTGTGGTGTGAGAGAATGTGTGTGTGTGTGTGCGTATGATTGTCAGTCTGATGAAAATAATGAAAACAACTAAAAGAAGTGAATAAGCAACAAATTTACTAGTTGAATGAAAGCGAAACTTAATGTAAACGACCAAGTGATACCCTGTAGACGCTAAGGGAACATAAATAAAGCTAAATAAGCAGCAATATTGTTTAACAACTAATTCAAAAGCTCAATTATTAAAGTAGAAATTAATGCTAAAAGAATTATAAATTGAGTTACCATGATTTTTGGATAATATTTTCTATTCAAATAGTTATGAGATACTCAAATATTTATTTTAAATTCTCAAAAATTTTATTTATTATATCATATATTTATATAATATAATAAATAAATTTTTATGAAAATTGTTAAAATAATCAGAGTAATAATAAGAAATTCATTGGCGGTTCAAATTTAGATGTCAATAGTTTTTTTTAATAGTTCTTAGATATCGGGATAAAATTCATTCTTATATTATTATTTTATTTATTTTACTTTACTTTTATTTCTGACTGTGAAAAAAATACTATTTGAATAAATTTTGTGGTATTTATAATATATATATCTATACTTTGATATACGCATTTTTATTTTCTTTTATTTATATTTTTAGAGTTAGCTTATAATTAAAATTGTTAGCTAGCGTTGTTTTTCCTTAAGGCTATGGCAACTGTGGCCTTCAGCTCGTGCTAGTCTAATGAAGTCTATATGAATCTTTAATTTTTACTTTAAAAATATATAAAAAAAAAAGAAAAAATTAAAACGCAGCTCTAAAAATTTAAATAATGCTTGTCTTACAGATGCCCTATATGTGCTAGGTTAAGAGCTTGCTAAAAATAATATATTTAAATAAAATGTATTCCGTTAGATGAACAAACTTTTAACATGCAAAAAGAGCTTTATATATAATATAATACAAATTTAGATAAATATAAATATAAGTAATACTGACAGATCACAAAATCTCAACTGCATTTATTTATTTTGCCTAAAATTTAGTTAGGCATAGCCAAACGAAATCTTTTTGCTATGTTTACCAAACAACATTGTTCACCATTTACAGGGTATAATAAAATGCATGTCATGTTCATGGCATTGTTGTGTGATGTGTGTATGTCATCTGAGTGTGTGCGAGTGTGTGTGTGTGTGTGTGTGTGTGTGTATGTGTGTGTGTGTTTGCATGTCGCATTTTCCCGGCCTGCGCACATGTGGATAACTTGACTGCCTGTCAATTTCCAGAGAAATATGAAAATTAGCCAAGCCAAAAGGCACCGCTTGCACCCTCCCGCACACATGCACCTATACAAGAACTCTCCAGAAGATGCCCCAACCCCCAATCCTCAGTTTGAGCTTCCCTTTTCGTTAAGTGAGTTTTGTGCGAAAATTTTATTATTTTATTTGCATACATATTTATATTAACCATACAAAGCAATGGAGCTGCGTTTATTTTTGCACTGCCTGATGACTGACTGAGTGAGAATGTGAGTGTGAGTGTGTGTTTGAGAATTTTATATCCATTGGATAGCCATGTGATTTGCATGTGTTGTTCGTCATCTGCGTCATGAACAACATTATCATTAAGCAATTGCAATTGCAATTGCAGTTGCAGTTGCCGTTGCCGTTCCCGTTGCTGTTGCTGTTGCAATTGTTGTTGTTATTATTCACGACTGTTATGACAATAATTATGATCAACACATTCATCATCATCGTCGCTGATGATATTCATAATGTTTGACTGCAATTTACTATTTACACTTCATTAGGCGGCGACAACTTTAAGTGAAATGTGTCCACAATGCTGAGTGCTTCGCATGCATCTATATATATATATATATATATATAGTATATACATAATTTGTATCTGTATCTGTATGTCAGATATATGTATGGAGCAGATATTTTGTTGAGATTGAGAATAGGTGACCGCCTAATTGAAAAATCAGCTCAAGTGCTGCGCTCGTATTGTTACGTTGGAAACAACTAGAAAGCTATCAACTAACCTGGCACTTAACACTTGACTCGGAATAAAGTTGAGCGTTTAGCTCTATACGAATTAGATAATGATGGTTTAAGCGCCCAGGAAACTACATTATTTTTTTTCAGAGTCAAGGTAATTGATTCGGAGCGGTGTTAGAGCAGACTAAACGTCTTCATATAATTGTTTTAGGAATGCTTTGTTATTTGTGTGTGGTAAATTAATTTTTCGGAGTCGTTTCAAGCAGTGTATATTGCCTTTAATGCTTTCAATTCGTTTGCAGTATTTATATGGTTTTATTCACTTAATTATTTGACTTCATGTTTAAGAACATTCATTTTTCGGAGTATTAATTTTTCGGAGTACTTATTTTGCATTATTGATTTTTCAGAACGTTTTCTTTTAGTGTTACTTGTTCACAATACAACTTTTTCGGAGTTATTTTTTTCGGAATACTTATTTTTAAATATTATTATTATTATTTATTTATTTATTTTTTTTTTTTTGTTATTTATTTTGAAAGTTTTTACTTATTTGGTCAACCAGTTTTCGGATTACATTTTTCAATTTTTTTTACCTCTTTTTTTATATGCTCCTTAACTATTGGATAAAAACCTTAAATAGTCTGATAAGATCATTTCGATATAAGACTCTGTATTAATTCATAGCTCACATTTAAATTTTTTGTAGATTAAAAATATATGAATATTTCGTTTAAATTAACCTCCGTAATATCTAAACGTATATTATCATAATTTATTCATTAAGTCAATAAATATTTTATCTTTATAAAGAAATCGCATTGAAAGTTTAACTCGTAGCTGTCAATGCTCGCTTTACCGACACTTATCTAAAGTTTCGGAATAGCCCAATAGCAATTGCATTATTGTTTACTTTTATGATATGTGACATCAAACGACTTCACTATTATCTCTATGATTAAATTAACGAGTGTCCGAAGCGGATATACAAACTAAAGAATACAAAAAAAACCCAAAATGAACAAAAATAAAAAAATAGCGCTCGCTTAGGAGCAAACGATGTTGATATCGTGCAAGCCATACCATACATATATTTCATAAGCACGGAAATACTATCTAGATAGCCTTTAAAATTTTTAATTATAATTATAAGCAGACCAATATTAAAATAGAAAAAAAAAGCTAAGAAAACAAGACCTTCACGTGAATGTGGAGGAACGCAGAATCTATAAAATATTATTAAATCGGGGCAATGCACAAATCAATTGAGTTCGCGTCTAGCCGATAACCTCCATAGAATAATATCAGCGCAGAGCTAAGTATATATACATATATATATATATATATATATATATATATATATATATATATATATATATATATATATATGTAGGCTGTGTAAATATATTAAGCTTTGGGTGGGTCAGGCAAATGCCTCAACTACTTGGCATGGGTTTTATTTTATTTTATTTTTGTTTTACTTTACTTAAGTTAACTTTACTTTACTCTACTTTATTTTTGTTTTGTTTTGTTTTTTTTGTATAATGCCTGATTTCAATGTTGAAAAATCAAATTAAGTGCGAGTAGCCGAGTGCGTTTCAGTTGAAAATTGTTTTCGTCATGTCAGCGTAGCGCTTAAAAAGGTGACACTACACTAGAACCAGCCCAGGGAGAGGGGCCTGTTCCATCAACATCTGGCAGGGCTAGCCAACCTAGGCAGCTATATCTAGCTATCTAGCTAGCTAGCTAGCTAGCTATAAATATTCAACAATTAAATGCTGGGCTTATGTCTAGGGGCTTGAGCCCGGGCCACTTCAGAACGACAGCGACAGCGACTAGGTTTTTATTTTATACTCAGTTTTGTTTTTGTTTTCCTTAATTTTTTTTTTTTTTTTTTTTTTAAAGTCGTATGTGTTTGCTATTGCGCATATTTAACCCTTTGGGGTTAAGTTAAACATTACGCTTACGTTTTATTTCGTTTTCATTTTGCGCGCCATTTTGCGATATATTTTCAATGTTTTAATTGAATTTGGTTTCTTTTTCTTTTCATTGTTATTCATTTTATGCCGACAGCAACATTTTAAGCCGTCTTGTAACACTTGAAGTTGGCAATTTAGCTTATTTACTATATATATATTTATATTTGCTTGCAATTATTGGATTGTTAAACAGTTGCTTATATCACGACTAATCAATTTTTTAATCTGCTTGTCCAACAACAAGTTCTTGCTAATCAATAAACAAATTATAAACATTTACAATGATTGCTCGTCTGGCTTATCAAGCGTCCATTCGCAAGCTGGTTTATCAAGGCTATCTCGCTTCTATTTATAATTCTCAAACCCACCCACCTTCCTCTCTCCTAAAATACTCCTAAATTGTTCTACTATTTGCTGCACTTCGCATATATAAAACGCAATTCGAGCACATTTATATATACATAAATGTTTTTTTTTTTTGTTTTGTTTGTTAATTTTTTATTTTGGCCAGGCACGTGCCACGTGTTAGGCAGGTGAAACTGTTACCCTGAAGTTGAGTTGATGATGAGTTGATGGCTTCTAAAATTTCGGAGTGATATAAATTAATTTCAAATTGTGTACACAACAGAAGCAAAACATTACTAAGTAGCGCATTAACGTACTTCAATTAAATACATATACAATAATTTTTTTTTAAACAATTTTCTAAGTGTATTTTTTTTCTCTCATTTGCATGGAAAATAATTCCCTTAATTTACATTGCACATTAATATTTAAAAGATTTGTGTTTACAAATTTTCGGAACAATATTGAAGAATTTCATTTAATTTCATTTTCATTTGTATTACATAATAACATTTTTATATAAAATAAATTTCGGAGTAAATTCGGAGTAAGTTCCAAAGTTTCTTTTAATTTATTTACATTACATTTCAAAATTAATAATATTATTTTTTGAATTCGGAACAAATTTTTGAGTATTTTCGGAACATATCTATATTAAATACAATAATTTAGGGTTCAAAATTTATTAGAAATTAAATCTTTCGAACAGTAATTCATATTCACCCAAAAAAGAATAAAATATGTTCGATGCTCCACGTCAGTAATGAGCTATTATTAGAGTCTTTCGTAGTAATCAATTAAATACTGCATCCACTCAAGTGTCATTGGGTAGATTAACAAAAATACCACAACGAATTTTTTTTTTTTATCTATATATGATTTAGGATTATGCTTTAAATAGAATTTATAAATTTATGATATTGATAACTTGATAAGCTATCAAAACGAATCGAATCGAATCGAATCGGTGCTTAAGAATTGATGGCCAATAGGCATAAGATCATAATTTCTAATACGACACTCACCTGGCTCATTAAGCTCCTGTTCCATTTGCTCCACTTTATTAATCTCCATTAGCTGCTGTCCATCGGTAATTGTCAGATCTTGTGGGTGCTTCATAATAAACGAGTGTACGTTCTTATCAATTATAATTCACAATCATCTGCGAGTCATGCTTAGCAACTGTAAACGAACGATAACGATAAGTGTTTAGTATATATGTACATATATATATATATATATATATATATATATATATGTAGTTAAAGTAATTTAACATGGAAACTGTAATACAACTACTTCAACTAGTCTATCATTATTTTATAAACGTAAATGTCTTATATAGCTTTAATAGGTTTTCGATTGAATCGATCCAACGATAAGCCCCAATAAAGTATGTTCTCGTTACATGCGGAAGGTGAAAGGGATTTAATTTTTATGATCCAGCTAACATATATACATATATATCTATATATACCTGTGTGGTAATATATTGGCTCTATCAGCATTTCTAGTTGTCCATTTTTATGAGCGACTCATAAACCAAAACAACTCTATGACACACCCCACGCGCAGAGCTTTTTATTTGTGACTCGTAGCGCCAAAATATCATATTGAAATAATAATCTATTCCATAAGCTCGTTTAGATAAACAACCAAAAACAAAAAAAAAAAAAAACAAAAAAAAACTTACTCCACACAAATGGCTTTCTTCATTTCTCTATCAGAAAAAAATATGAAAATAAAAATAAACTGGAGAACAACAAATTTCAGGTTCAGCGATAGGAAATTTGTGATTAGTATCAAGCGTTTATTATTTCTTGGCCATAAAACTTTGATAAGCCCATGGCAGCTATATACGTGGTCCTAACTATTAAAGCGAGAGGGCCTTACCCCTAACTAATCACCACGGCAACAGGTTTTTATAGATTTCAGATCGTGCCGAAAACGTGACGCTTCTTTTCAGCTAAGTTAATATTATTTCGGTATAGGAAATTGGTATGAGGATTTTTCTGTAGGAATGAATGAAAATATTATGAAGAAGGAGTTATCTGTGTCTTAATGATGCTACTAATATTCAGAACATATTTTAGAAATTTTTATTAAAAAAAAAAATAAAAATTTTAAGGATTATAAGGATATAAAATTAAAAATATTAATTTCTTAAATTTAAATTAAGTATTTGTTCTAAACAATTTAATGTTAACTAAAATGGAATTAAAAATAAACAACATATTGTTTTTCTAGCCTACTATCCTTATATCCTCAATCTATGATAATTCCTGAAAAATACAATATTAAAGTATTTCTCCATGATTATATTATATATAATAATATATGTAATTAAATATATTAAAGATAAACAATAATTATCATACTATAATCTAAACTAGCCTTTCATAAATGTCTTTTTATTCATATTATATAATAAGAATCTTATCAGAATCAAATACACTTAAAATTATCTCAAATTTCAGCAAATTAAAGTATAATAAATTTTTCTAATTTAAATTTAGTATTTATCTTTATTTTATTTATTAACTTATTTAAACAACGCTAAAATTTCACTATATTTTTTGTACTCATCAAATATTACAATCATCAAAATTGAAGGAACTAGAACTTTGAAATCTTGGCTGTATTCAGAGCCTCGGTCATAAGCCGTCCAAAGTCGGCGTGGATCATGGTAAAGAGCTTAACGGCACGTTCCTGTAGGAATTGACTGGCATCCGCTAGATGTTCCGAAATATTACGTACGAGACGCTTACGTCCGCAATTGTCTAGAGTATAGGTCCAGAAATCGGTGGCTTGACTGAAATTGTCTTCCGTATCGCCGCTCATATAGCGATAGACATCACCCGAAACGGGACAGCAGGTTTGCAGAGCGAGAGCCCGAGAGCTCTCCTTGGGTCCACAAAACGAGTTGGGAAAGTAATTGGGTGCACCATCTTGATTATCGTTCACAGTCATTGGACCATCACGCTGGAAATTCTTCACATTGACACGGTACGGACAATTGACAGGGATCTGCATATAGTTAACGCCCAGGCGATGTCTCTGTGTATCGCCATAGGCGAAGAGACGACCCTGAAGCATTTTATCCGGCGATGGTTCAATGCCGGGCACCATATGAGCCGGACTAAAGGCCAACTGTTCGATTTCCGTAAAGTAATTGGTGGGATTACGATCCAAGACCAATCTTCCGACGGGCAACAACGGGTACTCCTTTTGGGGCCACACCTTGGTCACATCAAATGGATTGAATTTGCACTTACGGGCCTCCTCGTTGAGCATCACCTGAATGAACATACTCCAGCTGGGATAGTTGCCCTTCTTGATGGCATTATAGAGATCACGTATGGAATAGTCTGGATCATGGGCAGCCAACTCTGCGCAGCGACGTGCATCCAAATTCTTAATACCCTGATCGGTTTTCATATGGAATTTAACATAGAAGGTTTCTCCACTTGGATTCACCATGCGATACGTATGCCCGCCATAGCCATGCATATGCCGATAGCCATCGGGAGTGCCACGATCACTGAAATACATGAGCAGGGCGTGCATTGTCTCTGCTCGCAGCGACATAAAGTCCCAGAACATATCCGGATCACGGAGATGGGTCTGCGGATTACGTTTCTGTGCATGCACCAGGCTGGGAAAGAGCGAAGGATCACGCACATAATACACGGGCATATTGCAGCCGACCAAATCCCAAATGCCATCTTCCGTATAGAATTTGATCGCAAATCCTCGCTGCTCGCGCACCGTATCCGCCGATCCACACTCGCCACACGCCACCGAGAATCGCATGGCAATCGCTGTGCGTTTCTTGACACGTTCAAATACTGATGCAGCACAGAATTTGGTTATATCATGGGTGCATTCGAAGTAACCAAAAGCTCCGGCACCTTTGGCATACGCCACACGCTCTGGTATACGTTCCGTATCGAAATGCGTTATCTCATCAAGGAAAATGAAATCCTGCAACAGGGCAGGACCTCGTGGACCCACCGTCATAATTGCATCCTTGACACCAACGGGTATACCACTCGATGTGGTGCACACGGTGGGTGGTTCTGAATCTTTGTTCTTATAATCGATTAACTGATTGGAAGCCGGATCACGTGAACACATTTTGAATTTCGCTTAAACCGTTTCAAATGTTATAGATATATATGTGCAATATATAAAGAGAGATTGGAAACTATTTCAACTTCAAGAAATTTGGAAATCTGAAGCGAACTGAACGAGTGAACAACAATTTTTAATTTATAGGATTTTTGAAGTTAAGGTCAAAGCATTTGCAATTAGGGAGAAGAAATTTTGTTTTGGATATTTTTCCTCTTAATATATGTTCATTCAATTAAAGAATTTTAAATACAAATATTTCGTCATTGACATTGTCAATATAAATATTTTTATTAAAAACTATACTAACTAATCTTTTTGGAGTGTTTCGTATGGGTCAATATATTCAGAAGTTAAGCCATTACAGCTGTGCATGAATCATGAAAACTATTTTCAGTTACTGATTCAGTTGAAATGTATAGCTCATAAATGTCAATTGTAAGCAGTTGGTTCAACAGTTCTTGATTGATGCATATTTGGTAGTAAAAATGCTTAGCAGTTCATAAACAAAGCATATTGAACAGTTATTGAACGACTCGATCATCGCTCAATAGAACTGCTCGTTCATGAACAACTGAGTCGTTTAGCTATTCGGGAACGAATCTAAAAGAAAATAGTTGATCGTAAGGTAAGTTCACTAGTTCAATGTAACGAACCGTTCAATAGAACTAGCTTTCTATTTACCTAAATACATACATATCGATTTATTAATTACATATATACAACAAAATAAATATGTTTATACAAGATCAAGCAGCAATTGGCTCTCTACTCTAACCTTATGACTAGCTCATCAACTATAGCCAATTTGTCTATGGCAATTATCTAACGGCTAGATTTTCGACGCATGCAAAGCTCTGTTTGCACGCGACACACGTGTCCATGGTTGAATAGCAGTCAATATACTAAGTAAGACTAAAAGCTTGAATAGCTGAAATGTTAAGCAAATAGGCAAAACACACACATACATACACATGCATGCACTCACACTAAAACACTCAAATATGGAAACTTACTTGAAAGCTCGCCGTTGGAAGTAGCTGTAGTCGTTGTTGCTTGTTGTTGTTGTTGTTGTTGTTGTTGGCGTTACTGGTATGCAGTTAGTTTTGTTTTTGCTGTTGCTTTTGGTTTTTATCAGGCGCTTGCTCTGCTCTGTTATGGCTGTTGACTCTAGTTGACCGCATGAATGAAAGCGAAGTAGAGCGCAGAGCAGACGACCGAACGAACGGAGAACGGGAGACGCGCGTCACACACTTGTTGATTTCCTTCCTATTTGTGCTTTTTGCATGGTTCGTCTTTATAATTGAAAGCTGATGTTTTTTATGTTTTCTTCTTCGTTTTGTTGTTGTTGTTTTCTTTTTTTTTTGGCACTCAAATCGTATTTTACACGCTTGCACACCTCGTCGTCTGCTTCTTATTGCTATTTCTTTGTTTTGCTTTGGCTCTTTTCTTATTATTATTATTATTTTTTATTACTGTTGCACTTAAGCGGCTTTTGGCTGCCCTACTGTTGTTATTAATGTTGCCGTTGTTGTTGTTCTTGTTGATGAGTGTGTGTATGTTTTGCAGCGCGCCAATTAAAGACGTAACGGCGAACACTTGGACATTAAAATGATTTTATTTTATTTTCAGCTGCGTCTCTGTCGCTGCATATTCATTTATATCAATCAAGAGCGATATATTTATATATATGTATGAATATATACTGTTATTGTTTTTGTTTTTGGTCGTGTTCTCAGTGCGAAGTCGTCACTTGAACTCAACTACGGCTTCTGTCTGCATTGGTCGCCAGCGACGGCAGCGGCAGCAGCAACAAGTCCCTTCGCACCGAGAGTGAGAGAGAGCGTGAGCACGAGAGAGCGGCATGCAGTTATCACTTCATTGCTCGGCTGTGGGCCTCACTCTCTCTCTCTCTCTTTTCTTTGGCACGCTCGCGTCTACACTTACACAGCTGCTTTGCTTACACACACACAAAGACGCCGCTGTTGCTGTTACGTATTTGTTTTTGCAAAAATCAAACAATATTTTTTGCTATTTTGAAAACACGTCAGAATTGCATAAAAAACGCGTGCTTGATTGGTTTTATTTTTGAAGCCAATATTTTACACACTTTGCATTATTTTTGGAGCGGGGGCCTGTGCCGCTGGCAGCGGGTTGACTGAACCCACACGCTCACACAAATACACACAGTCGAGCTAGACGAGGGCACAGTACGTACCACAGACGAATACGAGCAATAGGCGACTGAAAATCAAAGTGGCAAAAATCAACGGCACAGCGAATCGGTCGGTGAGTGAGGGAATGTGGAAGAACGTAGCCAATTGGCAGACAAGCGAAAGGCTTTATCGAACACTACAGCCAAAAATGTCAACGTTTTTTATGTTTACCAAGAAGACGATACACCAAAAAAAAAAATAGCAACAAATCACAAAATTTAACAATATTTGACGAGAGCGTAAGAATGTGGCATTCTCGCGTGCGCTCTCCCTCTCTGTCGCTCTTACTCTCTATACACTACTCGTATCGTTTATGCGTGCATGTGTGTGTGTGTCACTTGTCACGTCGCATAGTGCGCCGCACTGTGGGCGGCTGATCGGAAAGCGTGCTGCCAGCTGTTCAAAAAGCTAATACTATAAATATCGATATGCTCGCAATCGATATCTGTGTTTGTGATAAATGTTAAACTAGCTGTTATTTAACAGAGCGATCGCTGTTTTCTTTAAACAACAGTGCCTTTAAATAATTTTAAATCTTTCCAATTTGAATTTTCATGTTTCCATATCAAATGCTAATGTTATGTTAGAAAAACTTGTTTATTGAGATATTTTTGCCTGCGAACTGGGTACAGTGGGCCACTAAATTAATATGTTTTTTGTTTTTGTTTAAGTATATATATATATATATATGGTTTAATGCTCACTAAATATTAAAATATATTTGAATTATTTACTTACATTTACGAATATTTTATATGTGTATATATGTATGCGTGTATGTATGTATATAATATTTACAGTTGTTCAGTTAATGCACATGAACACATGTACAGTTATGGTATGTTAAATAAATAATAAATTAGTATAAAGCTGAATGCTTTTTTTCCATTTGCTTTTTTTTTGTTTGTTTGTTTTGAAATGCGCTCTCTGGGCGACGACATATTTCATTTACAGTTTTACAGGAATATTACGTATACGTAGCTATAATATATGTGTTTATGTAAGCATAGTGGGGAAAACAGTTATACATAGCAAAGTTTAGTTTAGTATAGATTTTTTAAAAATTTTGTTTGTTTCAATTACATTTAAGACACAATTGTTAAGTAAGTTTTTGTTTTTTTCTTTTTTTAGAGTAAGGCCATAAAATATGAAAAAAATGGAAATTAAATTAAATAGACAGTTACATAAATTGCACTAATTATTACAAAATTTAGCTTAGATTTGTCACGTGCTGCAGATGTGAAACACAGGTACGATTGATTTTCTCATTTTTTTTTATCTTATTATTCTTCATTTTCTTCATTCTTTAGCTGCGTTCTCTATTGTTATACGCTCGCACCTTGGCCACGGTGCACTCGAGCGCCGCCTGGATGTCATTGAAAACGGGCACGCCCTGCCGCTTGGCCAGATCGATAAGATACGAGCGACCGCGATTATAGTCCTTGATGGCGGCCACAGTTAACTGGAAAGAATCCAATTGGAAGTTCAATTAGAATTTAGTTGTATGGAAAATGTAGTCAAATGTAGATTTTATATTTTTTTTTTATAAATTATGACTAAATTTGAAATTTTTAATATGGATTTGATTAAAAAAAATTTTTTCTTCAGGTCTATTTAATATATATACTTGTTTAATAATAAATTAGTATTTTTATATGCATATACAATAAAATTATATATATACTAATAATTTGAAAAATATAGCATTTAATTGAAATTTAATTTTATTGAAGATTTAATTAAATAAATATTAAATATGAATAATGAATAAAAGCAGTCAATAAAATATATCATATTCTAATTTATATATCGGAGAGAAAAATTATAATATTATAATATATATAATAATTATATTATAATGTTATGATTTTGTGGACATTCAAGATATTACAAATTTTTCTTGATTTGTTAAGAACTTAATATAACGTTAGAAATTAGCTTTCGAATTTTCCAACATTAAGTATATAAAAAAATAATAATAATAGAAATTAAAAAATAATAATAAAAATAAATATAATAAATACCATAATATATATAAATTAAATATAATATCACATATATCATAATATAATATAATATTAACCAATAATTATATATTTAAAAAAAAAAAAATTAAATAAAATAAAATAAAACAAATAAACTATAATGAATTATAAATTAGTTTACTATGTGATATAATAATAATATAAATATATATTTATATATTAAATTTCTTTTTATAAAACTAAACTGAGTAAAAATATATAATATTTTAAATAATCTATTCTATCTTTTTTTACCTTAAGGTCAAGCTAGATAATGAAACATATTCTTATATTAAACTAAAAATGTTTTGTATTTATCTTATCTCTCTTGAGTTAGGATTTTCCAATGCTTATCAGAATAATATAGTGAATAAACTAATTTAAAATTTACTCAATAATCTTCAACTTTTTTTTTATAATTTCTATCAAATTTAGTTTCTTTGCTCACCTTTTCACCGCCCAGCACACAATCGTCGGGCAGCATTTGGACGGCTAGGACAACGTTGTACATGAGTCCGATGCAGTGGGCGGCCAGCGTCATGGGCGCCAGTGAGCGCGTCTCATTCGTGATGACAAAGAGCAGCACACGACTGGAGTCTAGGAGAGCGGGATTGTAGAGACTCTGGCGCACAGCGACGGGCGGCAGTGACCAGCTAAGCGATTCCTCGGCTACGGTCAACTCCTCCTGTTCCTCCAGCTGCAGCTGATTGCCGCGACACTTTCGACGCGTGCGCACAAAGGAGCGCTGCTGCTGCTGCTGCTGCTGCTGTTGTTGCTGTTGCTGATCCTGCGCAGCCGCCACGGGCGGCGTTGTCGTCGTTTGATCTGAGTGCTGCGTGGGCACTTGCTGAATACTCTCATGCAGTGCCGGTGTATGGAAGCTCACGTTCATGGCCTGCAGATAGGGCACCGCTAACTGTTGGCGCCATTTGGTGCGCAGCACACAGCTGCCGCCCAAATACACATCGCGCAGATCGAGGCCAGTAGAACAGCATAGGGCATCGCCGGCACTGGCTATGGAACTGCTGCTAGAGAAGACCGAATCATTGGAGTCACTCTCCTCCTCCTCTGTGGCGGGCTGATTGATGCTGCTGCTGCTGCAGTTGTTCGTATTCGTGTTGGTGTTGCTGCTGTTGCTATTCACTGCCATAAACGGTTTGGTTTCTATCGTTTTGGTTGTGATTATTTCAGTTGTCTCTATCGATTCCACATTCAGCATTATGTGTGGCTGCAATTTTTTACCTACGGACGAGCCGAGCGGCTGCGGTGACGATGTGCCGCTATCACGACTGCGACTCAATTGCTCGAACAAACTCTGACGTTCCAGATCGTGACCGATGCCACTGCTGCTATTCGATGGGACGCTGGCATTGCTCGATGTACGCGATATATTCTTGCTGGCAGCATAATAGATGTCCACATCAGGCGCTAAAGAGAAAGCAAGAGAAAACAAGTTTTAGTTTAGATATGTGAGAGAGAGCCTCTCTTCATCTCATGCTCACCATTGGTAAAGTAGACCTGCGGCGGTGGCACATTTGTTCCCTTGATGGGCGATATGCAGCCGCTCTCGTGTATCTCCTGCTGCAGCACTGAGAGATATGCGGATATCACACAGAACAGATCGAAATCGATGAGCTGCTGTGGATGCTGTGGATGCTGTTGGTCTCCATCCAGCTGCTGTTCGCCCGCCTTTGTACTTTGCGTTTGTAATAGTTTCAATGATTCGCGTTGATTGATTATTATCTTATTCAGATTATCTAAATTAACTAAACTCTGAGCATAGCCTAAAAATAAGAGAGCACGTTTGCACTGTTCCACAGTGAGTAGTTCGCTTTGGGGACTAACGCGATCAAAAGCGCCGCGTACGGTACTAAAAAGATAGAAGAGGAACAATTTGATATTAGATATAAGATTTATTGTTGATATAAGAGATTTTTTAGATATATATATATTTATAGAAAGTAGTTTTGTATACAAATTCCTAGCAGTGTTGATTGAATACCTTTTGAGTTCCTATATGAACCGTTTCTGTTAGTCAAACGCGCTCATTACAACGCCCATTTAATTTATTTAAACATCTTTACTCTTCTCCACTATCATATTATCTACCTAAGCCTTGTTTACTCTGCGATATTTCTCTTATAGTAAGTTTATTTCCTTTGCTCTGTCCTATGCTTCTCTTGATAGGTTTCTTTCTTGAAACAATTTTCGCTTACGAATAAATATTTTTTTAATGAAAAAAAGTTCTTAAAGAGGAAAAATTTGCACTTTATTAAGGGGCTTGATCTGTTCTTCATCTGTTTGACCTTTTTCTGACTTCTATTTATCTATTTACCTATTTCTCTATCTGCCTATCTTTATACTATTTATATTTATTTATTTTGTATATCCTTATCTTCTATCTTTAATATTAAATATAACTTCTATTAAATTTAGTCATGTTTCATTTCTCAACTTCTATATTATATATTCCATCGCTTGTTTAGTTATTATATCTGATATGTTATTTCGTCTTCTTCTTCTATTCCTTTCAGTCATGTTTCATCTCTCAACTTTTTCAATTTCTTATTATCTCTGTTATTTTATTTCTCGCGTCTTAGAGTTCATATCTTAATCTCTCTCTCATTTCTACCATTCATTCACATTCCATATTCCATACTTCATTTCGTATCGATTATTTCTCATCTCTGTTATATTATCCCTCACCTCGCATCGCTCACCTTACGTCCCACATCCCACATTCCACATTCCACATTCCCATATGTCTCATTTCTCATATTTCATCTCATTCCTTCTCCCATATTCCATATTCTATAACTCATATTCCATCTCTCATTTATCATTTTCCATCTTATACAAAATCTCTCATATTCCACTTTCCATATTTCACATCCCCTCACCTCTCCTGTCTATCATCTTCTATATCTGTCAGCCCATCTTTCTCCTTTCCCACATTAATACTTACTCTAATATAGAAGATATTTTGGACGGTGGATCTCTGATGCCAGATAAGATATCCTTGGTGCGCTGCAATCCAGATGGTATATTATCCAGCACTGGCAGACCGCGACGGGAGACCAGCTCCTTAAGTATCATTTGATTGCGACTTAAATCGAGGTATTCTCTATAAAAAAAAAAAGAGAAGATATTTAATATTTATATAAAAATTGCAGCATAACTTTAGCCAGTTAACATACTGATGCGAAATAGGCTCGTGCAGGATATTCTGATTTGGTTTATAGGGATGCAAAACCAACACCAGCTGCTTGCAGTTTTGACCCGCGATGTGTGCCGCCTCGATGGCACCAGCAGATGCGCGTGTTTCCGAATCCATAACAAAGAATAATACGCGTGCCTTTTCCTTCGCTCGATGCTCCAGCTCGATGAGATCGGGCGTCCAATCCGATACTTGCTGTTAACAAATACAATTTTAATAGTTAATAATATTATACTATTTACATATTGTGTTAGACTTACAGGATTATAGAATGAAATGCCGAGCTCTTTGAGTGCGGGTATTGCTACATCGGCTCGCCATGTTGTTGGATTGCAGGAGCCACCGAGAAATACTTCGACGGGCTCATTGCTGGCATTCTTCTTCTTCTTGGTGTCGTCGACGCTACTAAATGATTTTGTACTACGCAGCTCTGTGGCATAATTTTCAGATTTTTTATTATAATGCTTAGAGGCAGGTGTTGTAGTTGTTGTTGCTGTTGCTGTTGCAGTTGAATTTTGTGTTTTATTGGAGCTATTCGCTGCTTGAGCAGCTTCGTCCTGCTGCTGCAATAGAGAGCTGGAGAGTTGTTGATATCGGACATCACTGAAGTTCGATGCATTCGATAGGTTTGAGGCGCTAAAAGAAAAGAAAAGAATATTCAATCAAAATAAATGAAATATTATGGCCATTTTCTTTTATTGACTTCCAAAACTCACCGAAAACGCTTCAGATCCGCAGCCAGCACACAAAATTGTCCAAATGTCAAGCCGTTTGATTGACCTCGACCCTTGCGAGCCACCTTCTTGGCCGTTTGTAGCATTTCGCTGACTGTTTAAAGAAAATTTTGCAATTAATTTATTTTATTTATACTTGACACATTTTTCTAGAATTTTCCCCATTTTTTTTCTTTCTGCACTTACTTTGCTTTTGGCTGGGATGAAAGCTTAGCTCTTGGAAGAGCTCCTGTGTTCGCTCATCGGGCACCACATTGCAGCGCGCTTTGGCTCTCCAGGCATTCAGAATTTCTCTGTAAATAAAATGAATAAAGAAATGCGATTATTAAATAAGTTATTTACTTGTTGATTATTAAAATTAACCTTTAACTGTTATTTATTTAGCCTAAATGCATTATTTCATAATGTACTTAACATTCAGGTTATTTAATTAGTCAGAGTTTGTGATTTAACAAATTGTTGAGATGAGTGTTTTTTGTTGAATGATAAATCGCCTTTCTTTGCGATTTTCAAATGAGGTATACAATTGTAAAGTTGATTTAATTGTCAAGCTTTGCGCGTGTATTTTTACACCTTGTTTGTTTTTGTCCCTCTCGTCCTCATTATCTTATATCTCTCCTCTCTTATCCCTTATCTCATATCATCCATCTCACCTCTACTCTCACGTCTATTATCTCTAATCTCTTATCATATGATTTCTCATTCCTCATCTCCCACTTTCCGCTTCTTATATTCCATATTCCTTATTCTATATTCTATATTCTATATTCTATATTCTATATTCTATATTCTATATTCTATATTCTATATTCTATATTCTATATTCTATATTCTATATTCTATATTCTATATTCTATATTCTATATTCTATATTCTATATTCTATATTCTATATTCTATATTCTATATTCTATATTCTATATTCTATATTCTATATTCTATATTCTATATTCTATATTCTACATTCCATATTCTATATTCCATATTCCATATTCCATATTCCATATTCTTTATTCTTGATTCCATATTCCATATTCCATATTCCATATTCCATATTCCATATTCTATATCCCATATTCCATATTCCATCCCTTCATCACTTGTCTTTCATCTCTCATCTCTAATCTCTAAAGCGTCGCATTTTTCTCCTCTCATCTCTCAAATCCTATTTAACATGTGTAACTCTGTTCTGATTACGGTCACCCCAAATGCAACGTCATATTTATGCCTCTCTCCGCAATTCTCACGAGTTCAAGTATAGATTATAACTTAAGTAAAATATCTATTATAGATATCTAGTATCATATTTAATTGTATTAGTGTTATTTATTTTTTTAAAAATAATTTATAACTCCATTTAGCTATTAATTATGCTACATATTTCAATATTCATTCTAAAAAAATTCGCAATAAATATTCCTTGTTAATTACTTGATATAACTTTAAATCAATCAAGTCAAGACAAGTCAATTCCATGCAGGAACGCCATAAAAATAAAAAAAACAAAGCCAACTACCTGTCTTAACAAATGCTTTACGACACTTTCCTTATATGTAAATGGCAATAGCAATGAACCAACTGAAGGACACACAATAACATGACTATACAACAAAATCAACAACTGTTGTAAACAAAATTGAGAAAAAAAAAAAAATAGTTTTATGGCAACAAAAAAAAAAAAATGGTTAGCTATAAATGTTTTCAAGTGGTTTCCAATTGGAATCGGATGCGAGGCACGTTCCATGTTTCGAGAACACCAAAACGAGTCAAAAAGCGCGTCATGTTCAGCATTTAAGTGCCAAAAACGAGAACTTGGCCATAAATGACAGAAAAAAATGAGCAAAAAATAAAAAAAAAAATAAAACGATGTGAAAAAATTGTGTTTTACGCTATTTGTGCTGTGGCAGCTGCTGTGGCAGCCTCCGGCATGGCAATTGCGGCGTTTGCTTCCGTATTTCCTGTTGCCACAAATTGGCAGCTAGTCAGCAGCGGCAACAACAACAATAACAACAACGACTGCAATCGCGTTGAATACAATGGCAATTGCATCATTTGTGCAGCGAGCTGAGTTAAAGAAATAATTTGTTTATTGCAAATATTGCGCATACGTAGCGTGTGCCAGAGAACAAGAGAATAACAAAAATAAAGGAAATTATCATAGATGCCATATGCATACACATATATAGTATGTATGTGTGTGTATATATACTATATATGTATGCATGCATGTATGTATGTATGTATGTTTATAGAGCTGATACTGTAGTCGCTTATGGGCAATTCAAACTGGGCAAATAATATTTCGCGACGCAGTTACTCGATTTCCATTTCATTTTGAAATATTTTTTTACACACACACACACACACACAGTTTTGTGTATATAATATGTTTTGTTTAATAATACATTTTGTTTTCGTTGAATGGAAAACGCAAAAATGATATCATACACAAATTAAATTGTAAAAACAAATTTCGTAAACAACAACAACAACAAAAAATCATAAAATAAAAACAAATTTGTTAATTTTTGCTTTGTTTTTTTTTAGGGCAGTTGTAAAAAAATGGTTCACGTTGAATCTTTTAAGTTAAACTAAGTTGCCATATTAGCACAATTAAATGTAATATTTAAAACAAATTTAATATAATTAATTTTAATTTAAAAAATTTTAGAAAATATTTTTAAGCACTTTTAAAATATTTTATAAAATTTCTTCTCTATTTTTTTTTTTAGCTGCTTGTCTTCAGAGCTACGCTTGGCGACTAAATTTAATTTGTAATTTAATAAAGTTCAATTTTTATTTTTAATTCAATGACCACGTTGAGCATTCGACGTACCCTTATCAGCTAACTGTCAATTGAGAGCAGCTCGGGAAGCTGACGTCAAGCCGGTGTGTATGCTTGTGTTGATTATTATTATTATTAATTTTTTTTTCCAATGTCGACCATGGCAAATTTATACACAAACAAATTAATATCTAATTAAGCAGCTACATATACATAGGAACATTTATTGAAAATTTATAGGCGCCAGCTGATAAACATTATAAGCAAATCAATTTCAAATGCAAGCACTCATGTCAGGAAGTTTTTTCAGTATAGAAAAAAAAAAAACCGTAACTTTACTAAAAAATAAAAAAGATAATAAAAATAAAAATAAAAATAAAATAATAATAATAATTTACATAAATTGTTTTAAATATTGTATAATTAAATTACTCTAGAATTTAAATAAAACAAAAAAGATATTATGATTGATAAAAATATATTCAATTTAATTTAGCATTAGTTAGTTAGTTAGTTTTTAGCATATATGTAAAAATATAATAATATATTTACATAATACTATAAATAAAATATAATACATAATACTATAAAATTTAATAAAATGATGTATATATAATTTATTGATTTTGGGTTTAATAATTGAACAAAACAAAAATTGTTTACGAATTTTATGACTTCTTCAATCTATAATCTAGCTAATTTAGTGTACCTATAAAAATGTGTATAGATAATAATCTGAATCGAGTGCAATGTTCCGGCGTGAAAATTTTAAAATAATACATTCGCTCATTCATATGGAATAATGTATGCCTTAAGCTCGATTGATTTCATTTTCATCAATTTATATTTTTAATTGCCTGTTGATTATATATTATTTATAGTATTTTTTATTTATTGATAATATATTTTCATTAAATAAATATACTCAAGATAGTATTTATTTTAATTTTTTTAATACTAAATAATTTCTTTCTGTAAATTTATATATATATTTTTTTTATTTTTAAGATTCAGTTTATAAGAATTAAAATATAACAATTATTTTGGTTTATTTATTATTTTAATTATTTAAATTTATTCGCATGTAAATCTTGTATTAAAACATTTTATTAAAACATATTATTTAAAACTTATTATTTTAATTTTGTATTAGTTTATATTTAACTTATCTTATTCATTTTATTTTATTTTATTTTATTATTTCTATATCATTTTTGAAAGCATATTTTTATTGTTGTTAAGCTTTATAAATAAATTATATTTGAACATGTTCAAGACAGCTATTAGGGGCTTGAGCATTTAACGAGATTTCTCTAATAAGATTAAAAACTTGATCTGACTTTATTTTAATACAAATTTAATGAAGCTTAATTAATTTATGTTTCAGAATCGTCGTTTATGAATCGTTGACATATTGCGTAGCTAATACAAATTATATATACTCAATTCAATTTATCTCTTTGTTTGGGCACACAAAATCGTACGAAATATCACGCCCAATTAGCAAATATGTTTCGAACGCTTTTTCAGTTGATATTCGATACGATTTTCGCTATAGAGGCGTCAGCTTAGTGGGGTGACAACATTTTTTATGAGCCAAACAAACTAGTCTGGCTTTTTGCAAGCTGCCCACATGAGCTAACAGAAAAAAAAAAACAATTTAATCATAGACTAGACTATGCTTGAAATTTGGTCAGTTGAGAGGTAGAGGAAAAGAGCGACAAACAGAGAATTGTGAATGCAAATGGGGATTATGTCATTGCCAAGAAACTGAATGGCAATAGACCAAATGGCAGCAGCGGCGACAAGTGCAGGCTGTGGTCAAAACTTGTCTACAGACAGAGAGGGCTATAGCGAGAGAGAGAGAGAGAGAGAGAGAGAGAGAGATAGCAAGCGGAATGCCAATTACATGACTGCATCAACAGCAACAGCAACGGCAACAGCAACGGCAACGGCAGCAGCCCAGACATATGTTGGCCAAGAAGATGGCACGCCCACACATACACAGCAGCGTGGGCGTAGCTGAGGGCGAGGGGTGGTTAAACAACTCTTGGCAACGCTCAAGTGTTAGCCACACTAAATTTGGCATTTTAATGAGTTGGGCCAGCTCTATTTTTGGGGCGCATTTTGCCTGTGTCTCGATCTCCATTTTGATCTCGTTTTCGTTTGCCGCGTGGGCGTCGTTGATTTTTCTTTCTATTTTTTTTTTTTTTTTTGTCTGACTGCAGGTTGCGCCATCAACATCTTTGGTATTTCTTTGTGTGTGTTTCTTTTTTTTTTTATGGCAAACAGACGCAAGAAATTTTATGTTTTGTTTACATACAAGTCAGAGAAACACACGAAATACACGCATTGTTCAGATGTTGAAAGATTTCCGGCACAACAAATCCATACTCAATGAGGAAGTGAGTGCAATTGCAGTGCGGAGTTGCTTCGATGTGTGCATATAAAAGCAGATGCTGAATATTCTTCTGATATGCTGTATTATTGGTGGGCTATGATAGACTATAATAAAATGTAATAAAAAAAAAAAAAAACTAGAAAAAATCATTTTTTTTCTTCATAGCAAAAAGTTTTTAAATTGCTGTTTATACCCTGTAAAGTTAATACCCTATAGATTTATATTAGATTAAATGAGTATTAGTATACGGTTTATAGTTTAGATATTAGTCCAATGTTTTAAAATTCCTTTTCTGTCTCTTTTTTGTAAAGCAAATCTGTTGTATTATTTGCAAATTTTGTTCCTCTATACCCTGTAAATTTATATATAAATATAATCTTCGAAAATTCTATTAATATTATGAATTAAAATTGGTATACTATCATTATATAATGTACGCATAAGAATTTTTTTTTTTTTTTTGTAATTCAAACAAGTTTTTTTTATTCCAGAAAAATTTTTTATACCCTGTAATTTCAGCCGCACTTAGTAAACGAAATGATTCTAGAGTTTCTCGTATTTTTCAATTTACTTTATATTATAAATTTATATATTTTATGCACAAATTATTTTTTTTTCACAATACCCTGTATGTGAAAAGCTTGACAGGGAATATGTCTATGCGGTGTATGCCTGCTACATACATTATCATTAATAACAAATAACTTTCAATATCGAATATTTCTAGATAATTCCAACACTATTTATCTGTGATACCCTGTACTTTCGTTAACTATGCCGGCTACCATGATTCACAACTGCGTGATGAAATTCTCTTCACAGTTCTAAGAACTTGACATGATGAACCAATTGGCCGGGCCCCCATTGAGGACGGTAAACAAGTTTTCTTAACTTTTTCTTCTTCTTCTCCTTCTACAGTTTTGTTTTTATTTCTGGTTCTCTTTGATTGGGCTTTTAACTAAGGCCCTGCATTCATAAACAATTCACAGTGGGACAGAAATGTTTACAGTCGCATATTAAATAACCCATAAGAGCGAGATATTGAAAGTGAGAGATAAATATGTATGTGTAAGATTTGTAAACAAGCATATGGATAAGAGGCGAACGGAAATAGATGAAAATTGAAAGAAATAATTCGCTATGATAAGCCACGAAAATATAGTAAATTGTATTTATATTTATATAGTATTTTCTTATATAAATAAATTTCTTATTGTACATAAATATATGAGTAAGTGAGTTCTACGTGCTTTAGATAGCGTGGCCCATATATGAATCAGTTGAGTCAATCTATGAGGCAGTCGAGGCCTCTAGGCCTATAGCTGTGCGATAACAAATCAGAAGAAATGCAATTTTTTTTTTATTTTTTGATTGTAAGAGCCATAAAAACCGAAAGACGTCATATATCGTAATTAAATACTTTACAATGTCATATTTAATAGCAGCCAGACATATGCCTGATGATCTTTGCATTTAATGGTCTTTTTATGGGGGCGTGACAACAGTTGGCTCGCACATCATTTACATGTACATAAAGACAATTAGTTAGGCTTGTGTCATTCACCCAATATCTAAGATCTAATCGTGATTCTAATCAAATTTTAACAATTCATTAAAATTCTCGATTAATATCAAGTATTTTTCCATTTCAAAACGTATGCAAATTCAATTAAATATAGTGATAAATTAGTGTATGATAATCCGGATAGTAAGCTGAATAGAGATACAAGTTCTCATTATCATATAAGATTTAAATGATAAGAGTTTATCCGGCTAACAATGATTTGCTTATCCTATTTGTATTATATAGTTGTGAGTAATAAATAAAAAAATATCTTATCCGTGTAATTTGGATACAAGTCTTAGTTGCACATTTCAAGTAAGTATTTATCTGCTAACCTTATCCGCGCTTATCCGAGATGCAAGTGCACTCGGCTATTTATTAATAAATGTCATTAAATATTTAAACTTTTATTTGTGCTGTCCTAAGTGTTTTTCCGACATGATTTAACAGTTGTTAAATGAATGAGAATGATAAGCAAATCTTAAATTATAAATCAAAGCCTCAATTTATGAAGTTAAACAGATTAGCTATACGCATGTCAATATTTTTAGCTTATCCGAACAGCATGTTACTTGCAGCGGATAAGCGTCATTTAACATAAATTGGATCACTCTTAATGCTTAAAGCATATGAGTACATCCGCAAATGATTAAAATTTAAATGTATAAAAAATCTGTTACTGTTAATGCATCCCTGTTGGCCTGTGGCCAAATTAAATGACGTTTCAGTCATGAAAAAAAAAAAACAATTGAATATAAATAAAAAATTAAATATTAAAAAAAAAAAAAAAAATTATATAGAAAATAATGAAACTGCATAAATGATTTCATTGACCCACGCGCGACTGCCTTACAAATGAGTAATAAACAATTTCCGAATGCAATTAAGTAAGAGACAAATGTACATTGAACTTTAAATGACGCTGATGAGCCAGCGCATGATCGAGATGATTATCATCATCATGATGATGATGATGATGCCAATGTGCATGATGTTGTCTGATGTTGCATGTCATACTAAAGAGACAAACAGACAGAAAGAAACCGAATGTGCGACTGGGCTGCCGAGATACAGAGCGCAAAAACTATATAAACAATCGGCGCCTAAACAAATCACTGAGCACACATTTAAATTTAACAGCTTGTAAATTAAATCACCAGGCACACACTCACACGCACACACACACACACACACAGATTCGCACACACGCTTAGTGAGCAAAATATTTGCATACAAATCTGCAAAACAACATGCCGCTACACATGTCAAATAGCGTTGAGCTTTGGTCTGCCTTATGTAGATGAAGATTAATCAGCGGACAGCTATGTCAGTTACTAGTCAATGCCTAAATGCTCGACTCTCATAATACCCTGTATTCATACGAATTTTAGAATTGTAAGTGGAAATTGAAACTCTTCTAATTCAGTTGCTTATTTTCTTATCTTTTTTTAACTTCTCAGAAATTTTAGCGAATTTTTTATCGGATTATTACTTAAATGATTGAGCATTTTTCATACAATTATTATTTTTTATAAAATTATACAATTAAGTTTTTTTAAATACAATTTTTATACATTTGTTTATCAAAAAAATATTTTATAATTTTTTATAAAATAAATATTATCTACATATTTTTTATTAAAAAATTTATTTTTATTTTTATTTTTTTGTACATACATATGTTATTTTATAAAAATATTTATTTTATAAAATTCGTATGAGATAGTTTTTAAAGTATTGTTTTTTTGCATTTGATTTAATTTTATTTATTTATTTTTTTAGGCGTCTATATAAGACAAAAAAGATTAAAAATGTTCAAAATAATTTAATATTTTCAAAAATATTTTAGAGTTTAAAAAAATACTTTAGAAATTTTTCAAATATTCCTTATATATTTTTAAGAATATCTTTTAGTTTTCTAATAGCATATGAATCAATGTCAAAATATTTATTTAAAGAAAATATGTTACAGGAAATATTTCAAGATTGATGAGAGTTCAGAAATAGTTACTTTAGAATATTATATACTTTTAGACTGCTGCATAGCTTCCTGATTTCACATTACGAATACTTATTACTTTAAAGATTTAAAAATTATATATTAAGAAGCTTATACAGCTTCCGTCATTTTTACAGACAAATAACATATACAATAATTGAGTGTTAAGTACAGGGTATACATATGAAAACAGCCGCCGCGTAAAACGAGAAAAAAAAAATTATATTTATGTATATTGAACAAGAGGTGTGTTAGATTTGTTTGCACAACACTCGTGGCGCCCGGGCCGCCGCTCAGCTACAGGTAGTCAGCCGCCCGCTGGCTGGCCCACAGTTTACAGTTTACCTCTGCCAGGTTGCAGCTGCTCAGCAGCGCTGACGACTCGTTTCAATAAAGTACCAACACACGAACAAATACAGACACACATACACACACACACACACATGCATAGTCTCACAGCCGTACGCTTTCAAAGCAATAATCGATGATGAGGTCATAACTAATAATAAAAATGACGCCGCTCTGAGAGCACAAATCGCGAGAGAAGCACATGGCAAAAGCCATAAGAGCAAAGAGCACCAACGAACAGAGCAGGAAATAGCGTAAAAGAACTTTGCTAGCAAGCGTTCGTTCGCTCTCATTCTCTTTCTCTCTCTCGCTCACACACAATCATATATTGAACGTGTGGGCATAAAAAGGAGAGAGAAAGCGCAGTGGGAGACCTCTTCCTCTCAGAGAGCGCAACAGCTGTTTTTGGTGGGCCCGATTTTTTGTGGTCAAACAAAGATTTTAGTTGCACTTTTAATTCATACATTAAGTTTTCATTCCATATTCTTTTTTTTTTTTTTTTTTTTTTAGCACCTTCACTTGAGAACGCCTCATATTTATATTTATTTAATAAATATCGCAACTTCAACGTTATCACATCTAGTGCTGATATCAGCGCGTGTGACGTCATGTCACGCTGCTCTTTGAACTTTCGACTACTTATCGCATATCTCTCATACACATATCCCGCGCAGAGCTAGCGGCCTATTTCACTACTGTCATTTTCGCTCTGTCAATAAATCAAAGTCTTAATACCCTAATGGAAGCTAACGAGAAATGCTGGCTCGACATATGGAAAGGAATGTAGGTGTAGCTAATCAATCGGCCTGATTGAGTGCATATACGTGTGCCAATGGAATTTTATCTAGCCCCTAATGGTTTGACAATATTCAAAGCAGTGCAATTATGAAGACAATTTAGATAAAGTCAGACTTTATACTATATTTAAGAAGGAAACAGAAATATTTTCTAATAAACTTTTTCTTATATATATATATATATATATTTAAAAAAAAAATTGTTAGCTCTTGGAAATTCTCAACAAGATCAAAGGCATATTTTGAAACCTTAGACAAATAAATTTATTTGATGTCTTTTGGCTCTTTGGAAATTGTGTATATAATTATTTTAAAATTTTTAATTTTTTCCAACATAACATAGTCTGATTAACATAATAAAAAATATATATATTTAATTATATACGTAAGTTCAATATGTACAGTATATATATAAAATACATTTTAATAATTTATATTCTTACAAAATTAGTATTGTTTAATAAATAAATAATTTGTTTTAAAATATTTTTACAAGATTGTTTGCATAATATTTTTTTGTAAAAAGCACAAATTTTTTTTAATTAGAAATATATATTTTTTTTTCCTACAAAATAATTTTTACAAAACCCTGTATAAATTTTTAATATCTTGAATATTAACTAAAAAAAAAAAAACAACTATATATAAAAATTATATTTGATATATTTTTTATAAGCAATTTTAAAATATATTCTTTTTAATAAAAGTCAATATATATAAAATTTTTATTTTAAGAAATATAATCGAATTAGCTTTGAATATTATAACAAATTATATAAATTCTAAATTCAATAAACCTCTGCTCTCAACTAAAATTCATAAGCTAACAATATATTTAACTATGTCATAAAGTTTTATTTTTGTATAAGATCTCAAAAAAAGAAATTGCATTATTATTATTATTTTTTCACGATTCATATATCTTATCTGTCAAAATATTAGGGGCATGTCAAGAAATAATAAATATATATATATATAATACATATCTAAACATTTTATGATAAGCGCCAATCGAGTCAACTTTAAATAAGTTAACAAACCAAAAAGCCTACCCCAAGTAGAAGGCATATCTGCTTAATTGCTTGTTTATTTATAACGCTGCTTTAACGCGAACTTGACTCGCCCCCCATGCCCATACCCATTCCCATCTTGCCCCTTTAGCCTCGGCGAACTCATTTACTACGAACGTCTGGCCAGATATCTATTTATAGACAATCGCAAACATGATTCCAGCCAACCAACCAACTTGGGGGGTATTGCTTTCCCTCATTTTTTTTTTTTTTTTTTTAAAGAGAGAATAGATGGCTTTTGTGGTTATTGACACAAAGATGACTATCAGTTTTTTTTAGCAACGACATAATGATGACAATGTTAATGATCATTGTTTAGTTTGGGTTTCAGCGCTATGTTTAGACCATTGCGCGGCATTGGTCGTTGTCCTCTAACCTTTGGTATGGCTTTAATTTCAAAGTGACATCAACATTTATTTTTAAGTTATATACATAATTGCTTGCTCTTCATATACTTAAATATATATATATATAAGTATATGAATATATAAGTTATATACACATATATATTTATTTTCTTATTCGTTGCCCATTTTTGTATTTATTTGTGTGCCAAAAATTGTAGCGCAGCGCATGATATCACTTATGGCTCGTAATTCGTTTGGTTTGTTTTCTTTTTTGGTTAAAGCAATTTTTTTCTATATTTGTTTAGAGTTCCATCAAGGTGGAAGTGTAAGGGTTTCGTCTTCTTTTTCTTTGTTATTTGTCAATCACAACTACAATTGATTGTAGCCGCAATCTAATCTAAACAATATAACTCAAGAATTGTTAAAAAATAAAAAAAAAGAGTTGAGCTTTTTGTGTCAGCTGCTCGTACCGGCGAAATACAATTTTTTTTTTCTTTGGGTCTTTACTCGACCTTGGCGCAGTCATTGATGGTTTATATAAATATATATATATATTCAAATACATGTATATTTATATATTTATTGGATTATATTGTCTATACACAACTGGTCAAGCACTTCAGTGTGCTTCCAGGAATTGGTTTTGTTTGGATTTCTTGGCGGAAAGGGCAGGCGCCAGCATTGCTCCCTTAAACAAACAACAATTGATTCAATTGAATTTAAATACGATTTGCTATCGAT
This sequence comes from Drosophila stalkeri, assembly GCA_035047405.1. NCBI lineage: Eukaryota > Metazoa > Arthropoda > Insecta > Diptera > Drosophilidae > Drosophila > Drosophila stalkeri. The sequence continues at coordinate 21,842,975 of JAWNPR010000039.1, forward strand.
TCATGTTAAGCAAACATTTCAATTTATGGAAATAGTTTTCCAGATAAAGAACATAGCTTAATTATGCTCTTGACGAGAATTCATAGAAAATAATGATAAGAAAAATTTCTTATAATTCTATTTCAAGAATTCTAAAGAGCAACAAATTAAAATTTATTATATGAAATAAATTAAATAATTAAAAAAAAAAAAACAATTTTTAATAAAAAAATGTATTTGCTTACATAAAATAAAATATTTAAACAATTTGTCATTTTTATTTACTATCGAAGTTTATTTATTTGTTTGTTGTGAAATTAAAAAACGATTTATTTTAATAAAATTTTATTTTTTCACAATTAATTAACGATTTTTTTCTATAAAAATTCGGTTTATTTAAATTATTAAATATTATTTGATTGAGTGCATTAAAATTTGAATAAATCCAATAATATGCATATAATTCAAAATTGATAAATTAGAGAAATATGTAAATTATGAGTCGCATTTTTTCAAAGCTGTCATATATTTTTTTAAATGTGGAAGGGAAAAAAAAATCGTGGGATGTTGGAAAATACTGGCTTCTTTGTTTTTCTGTAATTTTGTATCAAATTACACGCTCATAATGATTGAAAACTTGAGAAATATTAATGTAGTATCATAATATGTCATGAATAAATATATTCTATATATTTATAAATATATAAATATATTCTAATGAATACATATACATTACTATATAAATGCATTACTATATAAATATGAATACTCAGCGAATCAAATTTCTTATAGAGTTAATAGAAATAAATAAATAATAAATATAATTTACCAGGTGAACAATAATGATTTGCTTTTGGTTTCAGCAGGAAATGTGATTTAGTTGAGTTGAAATTTCAATACAAATTCAAGAATTCTTAACCACAAATGTTGAGTATTGAAATTCAATATTTTTTATTTTTTACACAAAATCACAACAAAAATACACCATATCACAATTTCAAAGCAACACAAATAATATGATATATTTAAATATATATCAATAAAGCTTGATTTTTATAAATTTATTAAAATTGGAATAAAAATGCGCGAGATTTGTCATAGAAAATTAAATATTGTTAGATCGAGAGAGTAACCGCACATTAGAAGCGATCACACGGCCAACTGAATATCGAATGCGCTTGCAATGTATTATCGGGAAGTCGCAAACCCCTAGAGAAAAAAAAAAAAAAACCACAACAACAACAGCAAAAGTCATGCAAAATGTGCTCAATGAAATGCCGATTAAAGTAAAGTTTGTGGTGAATATTTTTTCGATTTTTTTTTTTTTTTTTAATGGCGCACGAATTTTGATGTCATGGCAAAAATTGTTTACACTGAATCGGCGATGGCGTATGTTTGGATTAGACATAGATATGGATATACATACACACATATATGTGAGTATTTATAGGCATTACAAGGCAGCGCTTCGTTTAATATTGTGTTAAATTACTAATTAAGCGAACCACTCAAGCATTGCCCTACTACAGAGAGAAAGAGAGAGAGAGAGAGAGAGAGAGAGAGAGGGCGAGGGCGAGGGCGAGTGGGATAGGGCAAGTGGGAGAATAGTTTCTCACTCTCTCCCACTCTCTATGTCTGGAGCAATGTTACGGCCTGTTGCCATTTGATGATGTCATGAATTATCGTTTTCTGATTGAAAGTATCGATAGTCGCGACCAACACTCGACCCAGTCGAGCCAATGGCTGTCGGTTCAGAACAAAGGCACCCCGTCAAAAAGCCCACAGAGATTGTCTGTCACATGCTATGAAATGAAGTTGTCATCGCTACATTTGGACGCTGTCGTCGTTGTCGTTTAGCTACTCCCCCATATATATATATATATATATATACACACACATACATCTAGCTGGAAGGCTGGGCAGGGAAGTGCGTCAATTTCGATTTTAAAGCACGCTATATAGGCTCAACAGTTCGTTGGCTAGTTATGAGGTCAACATTTCAAAAATAAATGGGTTACATATGCCACAGCCATAGAATTAATATACCACGCATCAATTTTAAATGAGTATGTCTCGGTATCTGTGTGTGGGACTATCGATTGTTGGTCATATTATGCAAAAAAAAAAATATACATATATATATATATATATATATATATATATATATATATATATATATATATATATATATATATATATATATATATATATATATATATATATATATATTTCTAATATCGCTTCGGCAATAAGAAATCAAACACTAAAGTAAAGTAATTTGCGCAAGGTTAGTAAGCGAGTTAAGTGGGCAAGAGTTTTAAATTTAAAAATACCCTGTAAAATCTGTTGCCTGCTTGTTGGGCCAAAATGTATTTTTACTAGAGCAGCATGAACTATTTGAGTTGCTGAGCGTTTGGGTTGGCTATCAAATATCCTATAAAATTAATGATTTATTCATTTTTTTTGAGAATATATAAAAACTATAAAAAAAAGAAGTTTAAATAAAAATGTCGTCTCCTTAAAAAAATGCTTGGCTCAAAATACGCCTTAAATGTGCTTTAAAATTTTCAATTTTAAAATTTAAAAAAAAATTATTTTTCATATTTTTTATTAAAAAATAATTTTTTTATATATTTTTTATTTTATTTTTTTTTTAAATATTTTTATTTATTAATTTTTTTTTAAATATATTTTATATATATATATTCTTTTCATTTAATTTATTTTTTTTTATATTTTCTAATAATAATAAATATCAAATGCATTTTTCATACATGTCTACTATAGAGGGCATCGATCGCTTCGCCTGTCAATTGCATTTCTCGATACGTTAATTGATTTGTTTTCTTCTTCTTCATCATCATCACTCAGGTGAAACATTTAAAATGAGTCAACTGCGTGTGTTGCATGTGGATCGATCTGAGGCTCTGAGGTCATTTGCAATCGCAGCAGCATTTCAATTAAATGAACATTTGTATTGAAGTGGAAGTGAATGCGGCAGGTGTTGTCAGGTGTGTGCCTGACTATATTCAAAGTCTATTTGGTATTAGAGCTTTCAAGCTGTAATGACTAATAAGGGCAGAGTCGAAAGCTTTAGCGGCACTCTTTCATTTATTGAATGCATACCAACCTAACCAAGCCACGATCAATATCATTATCATTATCATGATCATAGAATGAGATCATATCTGTAGACAAAGAGTACAGTCACGCATTTTTACATAGATTACTCAGAATTTAATGCTTGGCTGGATGAATAATCGACTGAGAAGATGATTATTGACAGGCAGGTCAAGAGCCAAGCCATTAACTTCATTGTTCTCTTTGATCAAATATAAACAACAAATATTTAAAAGAATGCTGGAACTAAGTGGATCAGTTTTACAGACATATTCCTGGTATTCAGAGTTCCAATGAGTAGTGACTAAAATAGCTCTCGGATAAAAGCATACAACCTATTCAGCATTATCCGAAACACAAAAATGTGAAATATATTCTCTTCTACACCAATATAAACAAATATTATTTAGGGGAATGTTATCCAAACATATTTTCAATATTTGTCATACCGGATAACTTCACATAAATTATCCGATTTTATCCAACATGACAAAAATTCAAAATCTCCCAATTATATTACTACCACTCCTTTAAATCACAATCAATTTCTAAATCTTTACTCCTTAAAAGCATTTAACTACTGTTTTAAGCAATATTCATTACTTATTTCAGACAAAAGATAAAAAAAAAGCTATAAGAAGAAAATCTTATTAAAATTTGGCTACTGAGACGTCTATACACGTCAATCATAAAATGCAGAACAATCGCAGAAGCTTAGCCAAAACTGACAGCCAGCGGAATACGCCTCCATACAAAAAAAAAAAAAAATATATATATATATATATTCGATAAATTTTAATGTTTTGTTTGAATTTGTTGCTTGTTTCATTTTTCTTGGCGCTCACATGATTTAAAGGCATTTTTGTATAATATTATTCTTGTATTTTTTTATTAATATTTATTTTTGTCTTGCATTTATATTTTGTTGAGCAAAATATTTACGATTATGTTTGCTAATTTGTGGCAATTATTTGCTTTGCAAATTATGAAGTAGCCTCGGCCCTCGATTTTCACACTTTCTTTCTCTCGACTTGTCGATTTGTATTTTTAGAAATGCTTTTAATTTTAAAGCAAAGTCAAACAAAAAAATTTGTTAAACAATAATTTTGCTTATGTATTTTTGTTGTTGTTATTGTTGTTGTTGTTGTAATTATTATTTTACTTTTCTGTGTACACAAACGATGGCACTGAGCAGCTCTTCGCACAGACCATGAAAATCAAGTGCAATGCAAGAGCATAAACAAAACTGATCTATGACCATGGTTGTGGCTATGGAATTTGTGTGAGTGTGTGCTAAAAATAGAGAATACAACCATTTTTTGAAGACTATAAAAATGCACAAAAATTACACAAACACACATATATATGATGTATTGAAATGGCACGAAATTGTCTAAACATTGAATATCATAAAAAATGGAAAACAGCAAGAAAAAGCTGTATAATTTTAGCAAATATTTAAATTACTTTGTGAATTGCTGCTATAAAATTTAATTTCTTGTGTTTGTTTAAAGAAAGCATACAAAATATATATATATATATACATATATATAAATAAAATAAAAATAAATAATAAAAAATAATAAAATAATATATAATATATAATATATAATATATAATATATAATATATAATATATAATATATAATATATAATATATAATATATAATATATAATAAAATAAAAAAATTAAATAAGAATATATATATGAAAAGTCTGTCTTTTATAAAATTTAATTCGATCAGCTTCATAATATTTAAATATTTGAAATAAGAAAATGTATATGAAAAACAAAAAATTATTAATAAATTGGATGCGATATTAAAATATTTAAATTATTATTTTTGGCTTAGGCAGTTAATAAAGTGAAGAATTGTCCGCAGTTAAAATATTTTATGCAACAATATTTAAAAATAAAAATATTTTTATATATATATATAAATATTATAAAAAATATTTTTATATATATAATATTTTTAATTAATATTGATAAGCTTAATCATTGTTAATTTAAAAAAATTATTATTTTTATTTTTTATTTAAATATTGTTTTATAACATATTTTCTCAAAAGCAAGCAAAATAATATACATACATGAATTATTAAAACAAAACAAAAATATTTCAAAATATTTCAATAAAATGCCTTTCCATTAATAATGGCAGGAAGGAAGCTTAAATGTCAACAAAAAATATTGTTATATATCGCATTTGCTTTTTGCTATTGCTATTCTTAGATCACACTAAACTAACTGCATTAAATTAAACAAATACTAAACAATAATAATAATTATAAAATACAAAGCAATAATAGTATAAAACTTTGTTACTTTATTTGCCAAGTTAGTCACTTAATTGGCTTTATTTATAATTGATAAACGCGCCGCCTTGACTTCATAATACCCATTGTTTGCCTGGATCTAGTTGGAGTAGCTGACACCATAGAGTAGTCATCAAAGCTAGTGTATAGTGCTCATCTATTGGCTATATAAGACATCGACATTGTTAACATTATCGATTTGCTATCACATTCATATTTATATATATATATATATATATATGTGTGTATATATTTGCTAAGCACTTTGGCTTAAGGCGTCAGTCAACTTGGCCTTTAGCTATATTACGTATACGTAATAAGTGTGTAGGAAAGGCCTTCATAAGTAGTTGGCATTATTTTTAGCTAACTGCAGCTGTGTTTGTACAAATTCTTTGTGATATTGCAATTTGTTATTAATAAACAATTAACTCAATGCCTATATATCTGTTGGAATTATTTGATCAATTCTAATTATTTTCTTTTTCTTTCGCTTTGGAAATTTTTGCATTATTTATTTAATTCGTCTGCTGCGAAATTGTTTACTACACGTTTCGTAATGGAGGCGTTTGTGGAAAAGCTGAATGAATACTAAGTGAATGCACACATTTGTTTATCAAATGCATTTTTCCACAACATTAATTATTATTTATTAGCAAACGTGCCGCAGTTCCGCGATCACCGTTCGCAATTGTGTGAAAATTGTGTGGCAAGCGAAATCTTTTGCCTAATCGATTTTTGCAAAAAAAAAAAAACGATAATGGAAAATATATGAATAAAATATATGAATATACATATATTTAAAGATGACAAACCAGAGCTAAAGTTTATATCAATTAGCTTGGTTTTTACCCAATGATTAATGAATATAATTTTATCCGTTAAGTCATTTGGAAGTATTTTAGTTTCCAATTGTTCAATTTATAAGAAAAACTAATGTAATATATTGTGTGTAATACACGGATAAATTATCCATTTTTATCCGAAAGGTCTATGAGCTGTGAAATTTATTGGACTGCATTTATATTAGCCAAAATTGTCTTTGAACTTTAACCGAATCCACATATATATATTTAAATTACATATAATCTCGATTTGAACCCGTTTTAGGTGTCAATTTGCGTGTTTAACAATTTATTAATGCCAAACTGCATGAATAAGCATATGGATAAATTAGCCAAATTTATCTGAATTCATACGATGTGTTTATGAGATTTGCACAGCTTAAATTTTAAGACAATGTACAATAAAATGAAATTTTTTTTTTTGTATTATGGATAATTACGGATAATTTTGTGACTAAGCTTTTGGTGTGAATTTTTAATGCTTAAGCTGCAATTAAAAGTGGGATAGGTAAGCTAGCTGATGTGAAATTCTCTAGAGTTAATTAAATGAATTAAAACAACAACGATCACGCCTTTAAAAACTATAGAAATAAATTAGTTTTACTCATTGCTAGATAATTAACATAATGGCTCGAGTGGCAAGTAATAAAGGCTTTGTTATTTTATGAAATTATTTATTAACTTTACATGCAGTCGTACTTATAATGGATTCTTAGCGATATAAATACGTATATATATATATATGAATATGTTTGGACTCTATGTCATAATCAAGTTAAAAATAAAGCATAATATCACGACGCAAAAAGCCATAAAAAAAAACATTCAAGTACTTATAAACCAAAAGCGATAAATGCAGTTCATAAAAACGATGCGGAATAAAGAAACAAAACTGAATTGAATTGCAAAAAGAAAAAGGAATATGATGATAGTATATGGCTTTAACAATTGACAAAAGAATGCGGCAATTCTCTTTTCCTCTTTTTTTTTTCGCTAAATTGAAGTGCCTCTGATAAAGTCATAAAAATATATATATATATATATATATATATATATATACATAAATATGTTTATCTTTAGATATATGTAAGATCGGCCTTTGAGCGCGGTCAATGCGTGATTTATTGATGCAGTAATAAAATGAATGAAATTGAAACATAAAAAAACACAATGACCGCAGTCCAGTTTGTGAGCAACGTTCTGGCTTGCAGCAATTGAATTAAAGCGACATTCAAATACAACAACAAAATGTAATTAATAATAATGAAACGCAGCACAACTCTTTCAATTTAAGAGCCAGTGTGCGTGTGTATTGAGTCCATAACTTTTAATAGCCGTAGCTCTGTGATTTATGTGCTTGAATTAGTTCACTGCCGTTTTCACGTTCCAGTTGCCAAAGCACACAAAAAGCGTTAATTTCACCAAACACTTGGCTTAAAGTGAATCTAGGTGTGAGTGTGTGTGTGTCTGAGTCGACATAATTGAATAAATGTGAATGCATTCACCTAGAAAATATAATAATTTTTGTTTGCAAATGAATAACACGTGTAGCGCTATCTGCAAGAAGGTCAAACGAATCACGAATTAAAGAAACAATAAAAAGAAACCAAGTCAAACGCTCAAATTCAATTTGCCAATGCATAAAGCAAAGACAAAGGCCCGCTCTAGTGGTCCAAAGTCATAAAAATCATTTAATTAAATGAAATTTTGCAATGCTCAACGCATGAAATACCCGTGCGAAGTTGAATATTGAAATATTTGAAAAATGAAATGAAAACGAGTTGGATGAAATTTATATTTAAAGTAAAATTAAATAAATATTTTGAAATTTCGAAAAAGGTAAGCTAAAGCCAATTGTATAAAATTTATATTTTAAATAACATTACATATATATTTTATTATGAAAAAAAATTTTTTTACTTTTAATTTTCATATAAAAAATATATATATTTATTTAATTTTGAAAACTATATACTTCTTTTATATTATTATTATTCATTAATTTAAGTTTTAGTTCGAATATACATTTTATATATATTTTTTTTAATTTTTAAAAATAAAATGTTAAAGTAAAATTTAAATCAATTTTTAAAATTGTAAATACAGAAATAAATATATTATAAAATTTTGTAAATTAGAGGTAAATTATTTAAACCAAAACTAAAAAATCTTATAATTAAACGTTTCCTCAATAATTATTTTAAATTTTTATTTTTAAGTATTATAAATAAACAAAATATTTAAAAAAATAACTTTTTATCATTATAAATAAAAATATTTAAAAAATAAATTTTTAGCATTATAAATAAAAAAATATTTTTAAGAAAATATATTATATATATTGTTTTGCTTTTGCAAAAGTTACAACAATGTCTAATTTTTAATGTCATTTATTTTTTTTTATATTTTTGCTTCTTGCATTGAGTAATAAATTCGTTTATCTACTAAGTAGTTCTTAAAAAAACTATTGTTTTAATATATAACTATTATAAAATTATCTAATGTATAATATGTGTTTAATTTTGAATTGTTACTAATTTGTTATTACAATATTAAGTATACGCACGCGTATACGTAATACAGGTTACACAAGCACACTTTCAGATAAATACAGGCAACAATTTGGCCTATAATTTTTACAAAATTCTAAACACGCAAGTTAGTTTAGCTCAGCCAACTATTATGTGGTTCGGGTAGCTAAAAGTCGGACCACACTGCGAAAACGTCGCTAGCTTGACTCCAAACAATTGCCAGCGCTGCGGGCACAATAAATATGTTATGAAAATGACAATTTGTCGGCTGACTTATGACTTTATCATATGCAAATTGTGACAAGAAAGATACACACATACATATACATATATATATTTATATATATTGCACAGTTTGTGTTTACAGCATTTGACATTTTAATACATTGTTATTGTTGTTCATTTAAAAACAATTTATTTTGGCAATAACAAAAGTAAAATATAATAAATAAAAATAAAAATAAATAAATATATATATATATATATATATTATTGCGCGCTGGCAAGAGATCAAGTTCATTGAATTTTCACATTGGCGACAAATTGAATATAAAATTTAAATAAAAATAAACGTAAAAGCAAAAGAAGAAATGTCTTTGCTCTGTGTGAAAAAGAAAAGAAAAAGATAAAAGCAGCGAAAAGTTCGCCTTGTCATTTAATTGAATATATTTAGTGTTGTGCGCGGCGTTGCGAGAGTTCGCAAAAATCAAATATATATATATATATATATATATATATAGTATATATATATATATAAACAAAATATATAAAGATTTTTAAAATAACGATGACAAAATCGCGCTCGCTGTATTTTTGTGCAACACAACAAAAAGACATGAGAGGAAGATGTATTGGTTTTTGAAGAATTTTTGTTATTTTTATTTTTATTTAGTGTTTTTTTTCTTATTATCTTATTTGGGGGGCATTCGCCCAGGAAGGCGGCAGCGCAATTAGATTAGAGGCGTGGCCATAATTCATTTGTTTGTCTGGGCCGCCCATGTGATTAATCACGGTTTATGTCATGAATATCAAGCAGTTAGTGCCACAAATGTGACCGCGCGGATAAGCTCAATATATTATCCGTTGCTCTTTGGCGGCAAAAATGGATAAAAGTGATTGTATTCATAGATAAGAGAGACTGAACAAAATATATTTAAATAATATAGAGGAGAGATATGTATCTTGAAATATATATATTATATGTATTTAATTGTTTCCTTTGTTTAATTTAACGGATAAATGAATATTTGTCAACAGAACAATATATATAAGTGTCTACTGCTGCTACGGATAAACAAGAACCTATAAAATTTATTTAAAAAAATAAGAAATAGAAGTGAATCTATAAATTTAAGCAATTTGCCAGCGCGTTTGCTAATGCAGATAAAAGTTACAATCTGCATAATATATTGTATCATATAAAAGACTTTCATTGATAGAAATTTATAAATGAAAAAATCATTTATTCCAATCAAAACTTCTTTTCACTCTGGGTAACTGTCAGTCGAGTATTCGCTTATTACTGCATTCCTCTCTCCACCTCTCTTAATACAAGCTAATTATTTAGCCAATTACGTTACGAACAACCACAAATAACTTTACATTGTATCGAGCATCGGTTGCTATATTTGTAATGCATTCATAATATGGCAAAAATGCATCAACAAAAGATAGATAGATTTATCCGTCATTATCCGTATGTGTTATTTATATGTGGTTCATTCATAGCATATGACGCCATACGAATAAAATTTGAAAGCCCATAATAGTTTATAAATATTTATATCGCAGCGATTGCCAATTGCGACCTTGAACAATTGAAGAGAGTTTGACCTATGTACGTAAAAGACATTGAAAGCTCTGCAAAATGAACTATAAAAATCGTAATTTTATGCTTCATAGATAAATATTGCTTCAGATAAAAATGAGAGGGTGAATGCTCAAAGTTCAATTGTGGGTGTGTCAGACGTAGAGCAATTCAGTTCACATAGTAAAAACTCTTGGATAATCGTCTGGGAAAAAAGACTAAAGATAAGACCTAGATAAGATTAGAGCTATTGGATCGAAACAGAAATCAAGTTGGAAACTATTTTATAGAGGTTTGAAAAATATTTACCAAATAAAGTAAAATCAGTTTATATGTGGGTTGAATAAATTAAAACATTTGCTATTAAATATACTATTAAAAAAAAATTTTTTTTTTTAAATATTTGACAATAAAATAAACGGCTTTTAAATAATTATTTTTTATATATAATTTTTAAGAAATTATGAAAATTGTTTTTATTATTTATAATATTAAAAATGTATTTAATTCAATGTTATATTTTTTTTAATTAAAAAAAATTAGTACACATATAATATTAATTTATTATTATTTTTTTTAATATAATTTTTTTTTTTTGTAAATATTTGATAAAAATATATATTTTGAATATATTTGATAAATTATGAAAATTATTTTTTTTTTTTATAATATAAAAATCAACAATTTGAAAAAAAAAAAATAATTTTTTAAATACTTATTTTTTTAAAAAATTTTGTTTTTAAAAATATATATAAAATATAAATGAATAATAAAAATATTAGTAAAAAGTCTGTTTTCATATTAGTTCATATAATTATATATTTGCTTAAATAAAATATTAGTCACTGCTTAAATTAATTAAATACAATTCAATTTTCGTTTTGCACCAAGCACCAAGCAGGTTAGTAAAAAAAAAAAAAAAAAAAAATAGAAATAAATAAATAACAAAAACTGAAAACTGAAAATAAACATACCCAAAAAACAATTGTGTTATTTGCGCTGGCGTCTGGCAGATATTGTGCACGTTGAGGGTGCGGGGGCGAGCGAACAGCATGCTCGAACTGTTGCCCAAGAGATTGGGCAGACAGGCAGCCTCCGCTATGATGGCCGATGTGGAATTACTGCGCAGCGTTGTATAGGCGCGCAGTTGATCAGCATTTGCTGCCGCTGCTGCTGCGGCGCCGGCTGTGAGGGCGGCAGACGTGGAGCGCAGCTCGACTGCTGTTGTTGTTTCCTCTAGGGTTTCGACCAAATCTTTAGCTGAATCCAGTTGCATGGGCTGACTGTTGTTGCTCTTGTTGCTGTTGTTGCTGTTGTTGTTAGTTTTGCTGCGCAGCTTGTTGTAGACATTATTGTTGTTGTTGTGATTATTGCGATTGTTGTTGATGAGATTTGGTATTTTGGCGCGTTGATTGTTGCTTCGACTGTTGCCGACAATTGTTTGTGTTGCCATTGTGCTGCTGGCGTTGTTGTTGTTGTTGTTGTTGGTGTTGTTGTTGCTGCTGCTGCTGGTGGTGGTGGTGCTGGTGTTGCTGCTGTTGAAGCGTTGCTGCAAACGCATTTTGGTCAATTTGCTGCGCATTGATTAAACAATTTAAACGCTTCGGTTTGCTGACTTGATGTCAAACATTTCTTTAGCAATTTCCTTTTATTGTTTTATATCTTTTGTTTATTGTTGTTTTGTGTTGCCGGTGACAGCATTTCAAAGAGCTGCAGCGTTGCCTTTCACTTTCAACTAAAGAATATTCGTGTTGCGCAAAATAGAAAATAAACAGAGTATTTTTGTTGTTTTTTTTTTTTTAAAGAAACAATAAAACCAAAACAAACAAAATGTTGATAAGCTTTTGTTAAATATTGTGTGTAAAATATGCGTATTCTTAAAGTCAATTATTTGTTGTTTTCTTTAGCAACTGTGGGCGTGTGCACCTTGACAAATATTTGTGTGTAAATATTTGGCTTTGCTTTTCAAATTTATTTTCCTTCTTTTTGTTGTTGTTGTTGTTATCTTTTTGAGCGCGCTGCAAATTAATTGCTTTTATATATTTGTTTTCTTATATAAATTTAGAAATGATTTTATATAGACATTAGTATGCGTGTGTTTTTATGTGTGTATATTTTGAACCGAACGGAAATTGCCTCACATACAGTGAACATACACGAATAGCACTCGAAAGCAAGCAGCTTTTGACACACTGCACACACAGACGCACACACACGACGACGACAACAGCTAATGCACAATGTTGTGAACGCGTCGAGACAACGTTGCCGAATGATTCGTCCAGCACAACAGAGCGCGCAGAAGTACTGCGCTCAGCGTCGTTTCGCCTCGGCCGGCGCTCGCTGCGCAGTTGCTGCTCAGCCCCAACGGCTGTTGCTCTGAGAGCGTACGCACGTGTGTTGCCCTCTCTCCCACTCTATGACATACGCTCACTCTGCCTTTCTTTCGCCCATGCACGCGCCCTCCTCTCTTTGTGCTGCTCAATGTGCTTTATTTTTGCCTTAGGCTCTTCTTTGCTAAGTTTGGTTGTTCTTGTTGTTGTTTTTCAAAACAAACATTCAATCAAATGCTGTCCATCTCGAGCTCTCTGCTTTCTGCTCTCAGCTTAAAGAGCGCGTGGGCTGCTTTCGACTTATGAAAATTTATGTTTTTTGGTTTCCTATTTGGCATATCGATCGGACGCTCGATTGAATGGGTTTCATAGCAACAAACCAGCGCTGCTCGCAATTCACACAATTTGGAAGCAGCGCACAGTGGTAGTAAAATGAGCAAATTTACAGCAAAAATCGTAAATAATATTAATGAAAAAATAAAAACAGAAAAATTAATAATCAAGATATTAATATTGAAAATTTAATATTGATTTATATGAAGAAAATAAGAGGAAAATTAAATATAACATAAATCAAATTTAAAAGAAAAATAAAAATATAAAGTAAAATAAAATTTGTCACATTTTACATAAACTTGATCTCAAATTTTTGTAGTCCAACTAAAGTAAATAATTCCATTACAAAATATTTTTAGAACCACATTTAAATACATCAATATATAAAATAATGATAAGTTTATTTTCAATTATTATAAAATAAAGAAATGTATAAAAAAATATTATTAAAATATATTTATATAAAATATGATTTTAAAATAAATATTTCAATAAATTTTTTTTATTTTTGTGTATTTAAATTATATATAATTAATTATAATTAATTAAATTATATATAATATATATATATTTTATTTTAAATATATTTATTTATTTTCGAAATCTTCAATTTAATTCTCAGCTCTTTAAATTTTCTCTTAATTTTTTTTTTTTCAATTTTTCCCATGGTGCGTGGCTTTCTCTTTTATTTCCAATATGCATTTTCAAAACAAACTGTCTGGACTGGCTCTCGACAATGAAAGTTATTATAATCAATGTGGAATCATAGTTTTTGTTTTACTCTCTTTCACTTCTCTATGCCATGACTAACTCTTTGAACTGCTCCTAATTACAAATTATTGCGATTACTCATTGGTATTTTAGATTGTGCAAACAAAACAAAAATTAGGCATTTAGTTGAGTAACAATCAGAGTTAGATAAGTTACGGCGATAAGGCCCAAAAGTGGGATATGTATGAGGGCAAAAAACATGGTAACAGCTGCTCCTTAAATAGGACTCACAAAAACAGGTTAATTATATACATATATACATAAATACATAATGTATATGAGCTATATTCTAAGGTATTTCCGCGCAGCTAGCAAAAATATATGATTTCATCTGAGTGTCAGCAGCTGTTTGTGGGCGTGTGTGAAAGACAGGCTAACCTATATATATATATAAATAAATAAATAAATGTATCTGTGAGATACTATATATGACAGTCCAGATGCCAAATTTAAATACAAACAATAATTTATTGACGCCGCTCGAAATGAGATTATGAGCGCGTGTAGGTGAATGAATACATACGATATATAGCATATGATATATAGGTATATATATATATATATATTTTTAAACAAAAAACTAGCATAGTAATGAGGGCGTTGCTTCAAATATTATTATGTATGTCAGGGTTTGCTCTTGGCACTTGTGCCATACGAAAGTTCAAAAAGATTTGCGTACATCTAAGCAAATTATATATCTAGCTATATATCCATATCTATAAACACACAGTTTAAATTTATGTATGTATATATGCTTTTTGTTTTTGGCCAAAATAATTTTTAGAGATATTGTGGATGCTGTCATGTACGCGCCTTAAATGAGCATTTTGCGATGATGCCATTTTATTGTGGGTTGTTTTTGGTTTTTATTTTTATTTTTTTCTTGTTTATTAATGATCTATTGAAGACATGAAAAAAAAAAAATGAATGAACTGAGTGTGTGTATAAGGTGAATACGTTTATGAAATAGCTTACAAATTGTGAATTCGTTTAAATCCGGATAACAAGTGGTGCTTATAGATTTGGCATACATTTTAATTGCTTGCGGATAACATAAATGTTCACTATAATGGGTTTTATCTGAACAAAATATTCTAAACGATTAATTTATGTTAAATGAAATATGTTTAAATTTCATTTAAATTTAGATACGTTTATGATAACGAGTAATGCCTATAAATATGGTATACTTTTTAATTGACTGCGGATAACATAAATGTTTTATCCAAATGAAATATTCGAAAGGAAAATATTTTGTTTGGATTATATTCTTGCAGTAAATAAACTATATTTATACCAAGATAAATTCGGATAAGAATGTGTGTGTTCATATCTAAGATAATAAGTAATACTTATAGATTTGGCAGATAGACATGGCGGATAACATATAAATATAATAAGTACTGTAAACGAGATATTTTAAACAGAACAAAAATATATATTTTAAATTCAAAGAATTTCGGATAAAATATAAGATTAATTAAAAAATTGGATTATCAATTAAATCTATTAACTGAATGATGAACTATATATTTTTGGAGTGTTTCAAACAATCTTGAAATGTGTCCAATAAATTATATAATATTCCTGCTACTCCTCACATAAAAAAAAAACATTATTAGTTTATTTATAGTTCATACTGCTCCCCATAAAATTGAATAATTCAGCTAATGAACGGTAATATCATATATCAAAATATTTCCACTTGACTGCGCAGTACATTAAAACTCGATCAGAGTTTATCATTTAATCGTGTCAGCTAATTTGCAAGAAATTAGGCGTTTGATTAGCGCTTTGCGCCATTTATTTATTTATTTTTTGTTTTATTTTTATTTATTTTCGCACTTGGACTTAGTAGGTCGCAAAAGTAAGACAGTTGCGGTATATTAGAACATTTCAATACATGAAGTAAATATTTATAAATAGAAATATAAGCAATTACACTATTATCATTTTATTAAGGTAATCATATTAAAGGTAATTTAAAGTCTCAAAAATCTAATATGATTATTTATTAATAAAATTTGTTTTTAACTAATAAAATTGTTATACTATCTAATCATTATTAATGATTTATTAAAAAAAAAAAACACAAAAAGTTATAATATATTATTTATAAATTAAAAAAAAATATTTAGCAATATTTAATTAATTTAATAATAATTTTGTATTATTAAATAATAAATTTCCAAGGTTGCCAAGTTGTAATTGAAATTTAATTATTATTTATATTTTCAAACAAATGTATATTTTTGAAATATTCAATAAACTATTCAATTATGCATTAAATAAATATTAAAAAATTAAATTATATACATTTTTCCATATTCCAACTAATTCATTAAAACACCCGAAATTTAGTGTAGGGTATAAATTAGAGCAAAATTAAACCTAAATAGTTGAAAACATTTGCAAATTGCTCACGCCAAAGTAACTGACAAATACATTACGCCTCTCCCACTATCCCTCTCTCGCTCTTTCCCACTCACTCTTGCGCCCTCCTTCACTGTTGCACCTGAACGGTGAGCGCGATCGGGTGTGTGCGAGGTTTGATGAGTTGATTGGCATTTGATTGCCAGTTGATTGACAAATTGTGCGACTGTATGCGTTTGGAAGGTTTGTCGCCTTAATCTGGCATTGCGCACATTCTATAGCCTAGATATTTAAATTGTATGTAGTTTTACATGTTTTTTTTTTATTTATTTTTTTTTTTTTTTTGTTGCGTTGTTTGACTTGTGATAAGTGCTGGTCGCTTATTTTATGCGCATATTTCATGACAATTCAATCAAGTAAACCGCAAATGGACATATGTACATATATTTGTAGACATGTGTGTGAATAGCGATAAGTTTCGAAAAGCTAGGGCGCAGATAAAAAGAAACCACTGAAAACAATCAAAATAAATATAACAACGAAAAACTTTATGCCATATTTGCATAGGCGTATGTGTGATATTTACTTAAAAAAAAAAAAAAATAAATGAATATTAAAAGAGACAAGAAGAAGCAGAAAAGAGGCGCATGCGAGACGCCAGCCAAAAATGAAATACAAATTTATCGCGCGCAAACACAAACGACCTTCAGGCATTTATGGCCAGCGCTTTGCCATTTTTGTTGCTTACACACGTTTTTATTTCCGTTTCGCCTTTTAATTGCTTTTCACTCACTGCTGCTCAGTTGCCGCAGTCGCCTTCCTCTTCCTTGCAGTCTTTTCTTTTTCTTCCTCAATAACTGTTATTGTAATTGCAAGCAATTTATTCTTTTCGCCTTGTTTACGTTGGCGTCGGCTCACGCTCAGCATAAAGAGACGCAGCAGAGGGAGCTGCTGCGGCAGAGAGGATTACAGCGCTATAAATCTCTCTCACTCTCAGTACTTCAGTTGAGCGCGTGTGAGAGGGAACTCAAGCAAGCTTAGGCACAAGAATAACCATAAACAAAAGCCTTAGGGCATTGAGCATTTATAGCAGAGCATTTGATACTCTTTGAAGTTGTCAAATTAGAAAAATAATTTTGAGAGACATTTCTTTTAATTTAAGAAGACAAATAGTCCTATTAAAAATTATTGTATAATTATAACTTAAGAATATTTTAGTATACAAAAAATTGATTTTGATATTATATATCTCTCTAGTCTTTATGAGGATCATAGAAATGTTTATTAGAACGTCTAATTAAAATATATCAATATTAACATTATTTTAGTTTCTCTTATATTATTATATAATTTTATTTTACATTATATTATTCTATTATTTTATTTTACATGCTCTTTTATTATATTATTAATAATATTTCATTTTAATTATAATATAACATTATTTTTATTTTTTTATATTTATTAATTATATTACAAACCCCCATTTATAACAAAAGTTCTTCAAAAATTCGCCTAGCCGAACATTCCCGACTCATTTATTTTTCAGACCTTCAGTTGAAATTTCATAACATTACATTTTGAACAAATATTTTGATATTTTATCTCTTTAATTTTTGTTTATAATCATTTTTTTCTGGTTATAACGACGGAGATTGCAGTTGTTTTTATATTTCTACGTAATTGTTGTTAATAAGATAACAGAAAAATATTTATTTAATCTATTTAAGCAGAAGACAGTCTATTAACTAGAAGTTTTCTGTTGTTGTTGATGTTTATTAATGAATTTTTTTGTTTTTTTTGACAACAATTTATTTACTATTTTATTAACGGTCGTCGTTGTATTTCCGCTTTAATCACTTTAAGTGCAAAATTGGATTATTGTCAAATAATATTATTAATAAGAATAGAACAACAAAGCATCGCCTTTTGCGGATGAGTCGAAGTGGGCAATGATAAATTATTGGGGGCATAGTGCATTTTCTGCTCGTGTCTGGCATTGCAATTTAGATAGATATATTAATATAGCTACATATATGGCTAAAATATGATGTATTGCAATTTGTAATTGACATTGCCTGATGTCATACCAGAAGTAAATATAATTAATAATTTACGCCAAAGATTATAGTAATTTTTTCTGGAATTAATTGCAAGAGTTTATCTTGATCTCTTCTTAGAAAATATTTCAGAGTCATAGAACAAATGCTGAGTTGAATTATTTATAATTTGTTTTTAAGAAATCTCTTAAGTAGATTTCTATGTTTTTGTATAATAAATTCTTTTACTAATTTTTCATCATGAAAAAAAAATCACTCTAGCTGCTTTACCAAAAATATTGCTGACATTCAAATTAAAATAATAAATAATTATGATTTATATCTTTTTCCTTTTTTTTAATTTTTTATTTAGTTAACTACATATATTTTTTATATTCATTGAATTCGTTTAAGCCCTTAAAAACTTGTATGATTATTTATTTTATTCTTATATACATTTTTTTTATATATATTTACAAATATGTATAACAATTTTTTTTATATTTATTTATTTTTTTAAATATATATATTTTTTATTTATTTTATTTTTTTTAAATTAATTAATTAATAAATTTTATTTTTTTTATTTTTATTTTTAATTAATTAATTTATTTATTTACAAATTTAAAGAAAAGATATTACGTACTTTTATCAATGCCACGAATAATAATAATAAATTCTGTTGAACAGTTTTCTCAAAGTTTACACAAGGAGCCAAGGACTCTGATACAGTTAAAAGTAAAATTCAAAGGTAATTTTAATTGCACATGGATTTGCAAAACTATTCAATAAAAGTTCGATTTGGTTAAATATTTAACACATTTCTCAACAATTTTATGTTTTCCATTTATCATTAACATCAGACATTGCCTTGAATGCTTTATTTATAAATATTCTCTCCTTTTTTATTTTTATTTTTTTTTTTATTATTTTTTGACCTATTCCAGAGACGCGGTCAAAAACGAAACCAATCAAGGTCCGCGCTCTGGCCAAAACTAACGGGTCGCTAGCGAAATTGGCATAAACAATAATAACAAAATTTTAACAATTTCCTTTAAAAAAAGACAGCAAAAAGCAAAATGCGAGAAAAAAAAGCTAAGCTAACGGAGCAAAGAGCGTTGCTTAGGTCATTGACCAAAAAAAGAATTAATGTTATTGTAAAAATAATGAGTGAGAGAGTGAGAGAGAGAGAGAGAGAGTGAGTGTGTGTGACCATCAAAACCAAAGCCATTGGAGCACTCGCTCTCTGTGCTTCTCTCTTTCGCTCACTCGCTCTGGGGCCGAGCACGTTTTCCAAGAAAAAAGCCAACGACGCTACTTTTTTGTGTGAGTGTGAGTGTGTGTGTGTGTATGGGGAGCTCTCCCACAAGCAAGCACCCATACATGCATAAATTCCATTAGGGCTGCCTCTTTGCTTTTTTGGCAAAGCCAGCAACAAAACTTTTATAGCAATAACAATAATAACACGCAGCAGCAGCAGCAATAACAACAACAATACCAACCACACAAAGGAAAGTTGTTTTTGTCTTTTTTTTTAGCGCCGTTGTATGGCACAGAGCGGTGCGCGCTTACGTCATTCATAAAAATAAAAACGCAGCGCAAAGCAATTGAACAGCGCCGCTGACTCGCTATCTCACTCTCATTGTCTCTCGCTCCGTTTGTTGTTGCTGCTTTATGTTTTCGTATGTTCTTGTTCTTGCTGCTGCTTCTGCTGCTGCTGCTCGTTCTCACTTAGCTATTTACCTGAAGAATATTTTAACCATTTTGTTTGGCATTATTTAAACGGCAGTCGTTGCTACTTGTCACGCTTATTACACGTATTTTAACAAATTCGAACTACATTGCCTCGATTAGCGCGTTTGTTTTTTTTTTTATTTCCTTTTTTGGTTTTGTTTTAATCGAGCCGCAGGTTTTGTTTTGCACACACACAAAAATCTACTACTTTTCGCTTTGATTTTCGCGTAGCACTGAGCTTCTTGTCAATTCGGTGTGTGGGGAAAAACGTTAACAGCAGAATGGCACAGACCCTTTTTATCGCTTAGCCGCCACAATATATCGAATAGAGCTATTTATGTTGATGAAGTTGCAGCTGTTCTGTTAAAATTCAAATTCTGCGCGCCAACGTTTGCATGCAAACCAAATTTGAATTTATTTCTTGTTTAGAGCTGTATTTTATTAGCTGTTCTTGATTCCAAATGTATTTAAAAAATTAATTACTTTTCCGATGCTTGTGGATAACAATTTATATATGTATATTTTAAATTTGATTAACACTGCCGTTAAATAAATGTTATGCTCATAATGGTACTGTTGTTATATTTATAGAGCTGACACCTAAACAAATACAGATTGCTTACAGTGGCTATGGGGAATGATATAGCAGAAAGCAATTATACAAGAGCAAAAATGCGCCAAATTCAAAAGTGTATAGAGTAAAATATGAAATATTCATTAATTAAGAGCAGGGCGACGGTAATGTGTAACTCATTATACATAGACACTTTGTCCGGAATTTGCACTTAGCTGGATTTCATTGTCACTCGCAATATCTTAATTACAAGACTTTCCTTGAGTGTCTCGATATCTGCGACGTTCTTTTCAGCAGCGACTTGTCTTATTGTTCGCGTTTAATTGCAATTACCTGTCAGATTAATGGCCAGTGCCTGCCTTTCGTAATTGTAGCAACAACAAGCACAAGAGCAGCTGGCGCCACCTGCCGCCCACCACTGCACAACATATTTGCATTGTTTAATTGCCACTCAAAGCGCCTCCTACTCGCACACACATGCAAACGCTCACACACCCACACACACACACACACACAGACAGACTATGTTGAGCTTCTCATTTTCACACATGCCGTTAAAGTGCCGCATTTCTTGATGAATATGCAACAATGAGAACTCAACTCAACTCGAGTCAACTTAACTCAACGCGACTTGGCGCTGCTGTTGCTGCTGCTGCTTATCCTTTCTGACCACACCAGTTGCACGATACCTGTTAATGAGTTACTCAAGTGGATGACGTTGAGAGCAGAGAGGAAATGGGAGTGGAAAGCAGATCATGCATTGAATGTGAATAACGGCATTTCTCTTGATTACTTAAAATTTATATTTCATATTTTATATATATTATATATAATCATATATTTAATTTTTAAAATTTTTAACAGGTATTTAAAAATAAATCGAAAAAACTTGTTATTCCACAGTTATCAATTTAAAGTTCCAAAAATAAAAGGGGAGAGCGAGAAAATAATATAAAATTAATTTACGTGAGAAAAATATAATTATTAAACATTTTAATTTATTTTTTTTTATGAAAATCGAAAAATTATAAATACATATATATAAAAAGAAAACAAATAAATATCTAAAAATATATTATAATATAAATTTTAAATAATAATTTTTCCCTTATATGCATAAAATAAATTAAATAAAAGAAAAATCTAAAAAAAAAAAAAATGCAAAAAATATATTTTTAATATTTATTTTTGACTTTATTATGTTTTATATACAATAAATATAAAATAAACATTTAATTAATAATTATTTCTAAATTAAATTTAATTTTTTATAATATGAAAATTCCTATTGTTAATTACAAGCATTAATCTATACATTATATGTAATCGAATCACAGTTTTCAAGCAAGTTCAATGAATTCCTAAATCGGAAGAAAACATATCTTCAATCGGTAAATCCTTGAAGATGCAGAGTCATAGAAGGTCCTGACCATCCCAGGCAAAAATGTCCCTCAAACGGCGACAATGAAACATTTCGTTATGCAATTTCATTTTGGGTCAACTTAAAAAAAAAGAAAAAAAAAGAAAAAAACAAACAACAATAATAAAATATGAAGCCGTCTTATTAACC
Organism: Drosophila stalkeri; assembly: GCA_035047405.1. Taxonomy (NCBI): domain Eukaryota; kingdom Metazoa; phylum Arthropoda; class Insecta; order Diptera; family Drosophilidae; genus Drosophila; species Drosophila stalkeri. The sequence continues at coordinate 21,865,302 of JAWNPR010000039.1, forward strand.
CTCCGGTGGTAACTTGTGGCATTAAGTTGGCCAAATTGAATTACTCAAGCATTTTGGCTTTGTTTACTCTAAGGGTGCTGCCGCCCCGATTCCCCCTTCATACAGTTCCCGGTTCTAACTGTTGTTGTTTCTTCAACTTGGTCCATTGCTCTGTTGATTTTTGGCTTTTAAAAGATTTCCATGTGGGTGGATGGCTTAGAGTTTGGTACGGTTCATGACCCTCGGCGCATATGCTTCATGTGCATTTAAATTTTTTTTGTTTTTTTTTTTTGCTTCACTCTGTTTGCAACTCTTGTTATTAGTTTTTAATTCAGGTTTTTCTTTTTGCAGTTGTTTAAAAATGAGTATAACGCATGATTCAGAAGAAATACTTTAGATTGCATAAATTAAGAACAATGAATTTTGCTATTTTATGATTAGATATATATAATATAATATATATAATATATACTTATATATATGTAATACTATGTGCTTAAAAAAAATTATAATATATTTCTTGTATATTTATATAAATTAGTAGTTAAGTAATATAATATACATATAGGATATATATTTTAATATTATAAAATATAATATATACTTTTATATCATTTTTTTTTTTAAATATATATTTATATTATTTGATTAAATTACTGAAATCACTATGAAAATAATTAATAAATCAAAAACATCATTAATTATTTTCATTTATAATTTTATTTTATTTAAAATTTTTTTTTATATAATATATATATTTTCTGAGAGCAATCGATTGCCTCAGTTCTTCAACGAGTTCGTTCGCGTTCTATATTTAAAATAATTAAATTCAAATTGCATATGTTTAACTAAATTTAAAATGAAATTTTTATTATTGCTAAATGAAAAAATAACTAAGTTCACAATCATGCCAACTTATTTAAGCAAAAAAAAAAAAAAATTTATTTATTTTAATCAAATTTAAACATTTTACGAAAAGTTTTCCTTAGCTTTTTGGCTATTCCAAAGTAAATCTAATTTATTTACATTTACTTATTTTACATAAAATTCTTAAATTCTTTTCTTGTTATTTAATTGAAATTGTACGCATTATTCGCACTTATTCTTCAACATCTTTGCCTGCAACGTTTTGTAGTCTCTGCACGCTTTACTCCAAATAAAAAAAAAAAAAAAAAGAGAAGAAAAATAAAAAATAAAAAAAGATGCGTATGTTACATTTAATGAACGACATTTTTGTATGCATGTCGCCGATGTGAATGCAAATTTGATTTGATGTTCATTAAATACAAAAAAAAAAAGCAAAAAAAAAAAAAATGAGAAGAGAATATATGTAAATACATATATCTAGAGATACAGTTAGATGCTTGTGGAATTGCCACCCGGGGCGCTATCAGCACTTGGCTGAAGTGCTGCTGGGCTTGATGGTGATGGTGATGGTGGTGGTGGTGGTGGTGCAAGTGGTTCGTCAAGTGTGTAGGCACCCACTTCTTTATGCATATTAAGATGCCAGGAGCTAACTTAATTTGCTCTAACTAGAGAGGGCTGTAAACCCTTCACCAGCCAGCATCGTGTTAATGGACTTAATAAAAAATGCAACATTTTGATTTAATTTAATTGAAATTCACGCCACTCGAGCAACTCCATTAGGCAGAAACGTGTCCACAACATTCAAACAGAGCGCGACGCAAATCAAATTACCATGGAGACTGAGGGTCTCTCCCTTAAAGTGAAGGTGGGGGGGGGGGGGGGGGGGTTTGGGGGAGGCGTGTTGTAGCATGGTTCGTGTAAGGTCGGCTCAATAAATATTGTCAAAACATTTGTCAAATGGCTAAACAAAGCGTGTATGGGTGGATGAGTGGGTTCCGTTGGCGAGCAAATAAGCCACTGGCTACAGTTGAAAGAGGCCTTGTCCATAGCCAAATGCCTTCAATGGGCGTGCCTATTGACATTGCCACCGAAATTAAGCAAAGAGCGGAGCATCGGTTGGGGGCCTTGGGCCATTGGCAGTCGGCTGCAAATCAATTTGATTCGATTTAAATTTAAAAGCATCTGCAAGACGTCGTCAGCATTGAGTGAGTGCCAGCGCTCCCTTTCTCACCCTCTCTCTCCCTCTCCCTCTGCCTTCCCCCAAAAAAAAAAAAAAAATGTTCCCTTTGGCGTTGATCTTGCGCGTGATTTTCATGTTAAAGTCACGTGCCGCCGACGCGTGCCATTGACATAAGTTTTCAGTTTCGAGTTGCAGCTAAAAAAAAAAAAAACAAAAAAAAAGCGGCAAAGGCAACAGCAAAAGGGGGTGGCAATTGGGCGCATGGCTAGTTCTTTAGCCTTCTTCAGTTTCTTCTGCTTCTTCTGCATCGACTTCATCTCCTTCCCAGCGTATGGGCTTTGGTTGTGACATGTGTGCAGGCCTGCGTGTTAAATGTTTGATTTAGCTATCAGTTTAATTCTATTAGTCGAACAGCTTTCTACTCAGACATTTGCTTGGCATGTTTGCACTCGTGTTGTCAATGCTTTAGATAAGGCCGAAAACATGTTCTCAATGACCATAGCATGGCTAGACGGGGGAGGGGAAGGTCTGCAGTTGAATATAATATATAATATGGGGTATTTTTTGATTTTTTTTCATCTAATTGAAATTAGATTCGAAATTGAAGTTAATTATGAGTATTTGAAATGCAGAAAGGGAATTGTGAGTTAATCTATGAAAGCTTAAATTTAATTTGAGAAGAGAATTCTTTAAATTATTAGACACAATGCGAGAAACCATTAAGTAAATATGTAAATAAATTAATTATATATATTTCTATATATATATTTCTATATATATTTCTATATATATTTCTATATTTCTGTTCCGGTTCAAAATAAGTAAATTTACTTTTACTTTCTTTACAATTTACTTTACTGAGTACATTATGAGTTCACTGAGTTATTCGTTGCGTGTTCTCTGAGTTACTCATGAGTTCATTGAAGCACTCATGAGTTCTCTGAGTTACACAGGAGTTCTTAGAGTTATTTTTGAGTTTTCTGAGTTAATTATGAATTCATTGAGTTACTCATTGAATTCTCTTTGTTATTCATAAGTTCTCTGAGCTACTCATGAGTTATTCATTAATTCACTGACTTTCTCATGAGTTGCATGTGTTACTGATTGAGTTCTTTGTGTTCTTCAAGAGTTCTCTGAGTTTACTCATGAGTTATTTGAAATACTCATGGTTTCTTTGAGTTACTCATTTTATTCTCAGAGTTATTCATAAAGTTCCTTGAGTAATTTATCAGTTCTTTCAAAAATACTCATGAGTTCGCTGAGTTACTCTATATTTTATAGTAGACCAATATTAGATTAGAGGGAACAGCGCTCTGGTTAACTATCGATAGATACACATCTATCGAGAGTTGGCGATATTACGATGATCAAAAAAAGCTTAAGTAGAAGAACAAGAAAGAGAGCCTGATTTTAAAAAGAATACGAAGTAGTGTTGAAGTATAGTTGCGAAAATAATTTAAGAAATGAACGAAATAAACCTAATTTTATTTTATTTTTATTTTTAATTTATATTGAAGAATTGAAGAAAGCCGTTGCAAAAATTATAGTCTTAAACAAGTATTTATATAGGCATTAGTAAAATAGTCATTTATGATATACTATTAATAATGAATTTATAAAATAGTTATTTATAATATATTATTAATAATGAATATCATTAGTAAAGTAGATATATATGACATATTATTAATAATGAATATCGCTTAGTTCAATTCACAAATATTTAATTTCTAGCTTATGCTTACTTCACCAAGCTGAATTCAACTGTTTAATTTTGATTTCAGCAATGCCTTTTATACTTTATAGGCTGAGCAGCAGAAAGCGCAGTAAGAATGAGCAATGAGTAGAAAGGTATTTCCACTCAAACAGAACTCACTCTAAATGCCGCTCTATAATTATTCCTATAATTACCTCTTACTATATAATACACTCAAATAATTTCATACTAATGCAAAAGTCACTCTTCGGCTCAAGCGGCGACTGCCGCTCACACCTTGCATACCTAGTAGGTCTTGCCGACTCTATTTTGCTCTCTCATATTTAATCAAGCTCTAAACGCAGCTAATCGCAATTTTGTTTAGTCTCTTCTCTTTTCATGTGCAGAATTAAAACTTATGTCTGTTCGTCTTCGTTCGGCTTCTCTTTATAATGTTCATTCGAAGCGACACGATCGCTGGCAAACCTTGCTCGCTGGCAAGAAATCCATAATAGAAGAAGGCATTGGTTCATTTTGTGAAAGTAATTCTTCCTTCTTAACATAATGTTACTTAACAGTTCTTTGAACTAATATTATTGTAAATAACATAACGTTACTTAACAGATATTTAAGATAATGTTACTCTTTATAAAATAATGTTACTTAATAGTTAATTAAGATTATATTATTCCCAAAACATATTCTTACTCAATATTTCTTTATATTTAAGTTATTCTTCATGTAAATTAAATAAATGATTGACATAATTACACAAAGAAATACAGTTTTGAATCGTTAAATTATAGAGCACCGATATTATAGATTAAATTTTAAATATTTAAAATATATTCATATATTTTGAAATTTTAAATTTTAAATATATAAAATATAATGGCAAATATTAAAAATTAAATTTTAAATATATAAAATATATTGAAATATAATAGCTAGTATTACCAATTAAATTTTAATTTTTTAAAATATATTGAAATAAACTGATAAGCATCAAAAATTAAATTATAAATATTTAAAATATATAAAGTATAAATATTTAAAATATATTAAAATATCTAGTAGGTATTCAAAATGAATTTTTAAATATATAAAAAAAAATTAACAAGTTTTTAAATCTTATCCATTAAAATATTAACTAACTTAAAAAATAAAAACAATATTAATTTCATGCCTAGTCATGCATAAATCTTTTCCTTATACAATATCATATATCCATGTTAATATAAAAAAAAATTTTATAGTGATTAACATAAGTATTTTTCATATGATTCCTTAAAAATAATATAAATTAACGAAAATAATTTTTTTCAAAATATTAATTTATGCATAAAACACTTTCAAATATAATATCATATATCCATGCTAATATACAAAAGTTTTTCCCACTTTCCAATTGATGCTCAATCAAATTCCTTATCAAATATATCTCCAATATATTAAACTTCAATATCTGTCGCTCCACACACACACACACACACACACACACAGAACGTTTTAGCGATTTGTCGTGAACGTGTCAAACTTTTTGAAAGCAATAAAAATTCCAAAATACATCCTGTCGAATTTCGCGGCCATAGTCAAGGCTTTCTTCCCCCTCCCCCCACCTGGGCTTAACCGCCAAATGTTACCAAGTTGACTTTTCGTGCGAGCCAAAGAAGCCCGCCTCTTGCAGGTGTCAATATACAAAAGGATGTCTGACGTTTATTGCCCCCGGGCAGCATCAAAGTTGGGGCAAAGCTCACACGGACAGAATAGACAGACAGACAGACAGACATGAGAAACTGAAAAGTGAGACACATGTTTCTGGCAAAACTCTAAACGGAAGTTGGCTCTAGAATGTCTGTAGAGGGTTGAGGGCTAGAAGGAAGAGAGGCAGGGAGGTGAGGGTGATTGTGGTGGGCATTGGAGTTTGTATGTTGTGCAAATACTTAAAAGTTTGTTATTTCTATTTCAAGTCAATATGGCAAATGTAAACAGGACGAGAAGCAGTCACAGAGAGTGAGAGAGAGAGAGAGAGAGGGTGTAGAGGGGGTTGTAGAGGGGGTAGAGCATATATATTTTAAGTGGCACAGCTGACGTTTGGGTTTAAAATTTCTCATGTCGCGCAATGCTTTTGGCTCATTTTGGTTTACATTTATATATATATATATATATATATATATATATATATATATATATATATATATTTTTTTTTTTTTTTTTTAATGCTGGCGACAAGTTGTCCAAACACTTTGCCATCGCTTTGCTTGAGCCCAAATATTTGAAGTGTTTCAAATTTCTCAGAGATAAGAAAGAGAAAGGAAATAAAACCGAAAATATAAAAAATACATTTTTTAAAGTGTTCACAGTTGACGTTTTTATTTCTTTTTTTTTTTTTTTTTTTTTGGAACCGACGACCTGTGCCCGTCGTCCGAGCCGTGTTGCCAGCGCGCTGAAATGATTTTCTGTGGCGCGTTTTGTATTTCAAGTAGTTGTTGGGGAGAAGAAAGTAAGGGGAGCAGAGTAGAGTAGTGGTGAAAGGGGAGGGGAACAGCAAGGCGACGGCTGCTCGACTGCTTTGCCACATTCGTGGCCCTGGGTCGGGGGCAGTGAGGCGTATGGCACGCTCAAGTGCATACTTGAAAATACAAAAATTTTTTTACCAGCGCATTTCGCGTTATTAACACGTAGTAGGTGCTGGCCCACAAAGGGTGGGCTTGGCCAGACCGCCATGTTTCTTGTACGGGTGGTGTTGGTGGTGCTGGTGTTGGTGGTGTTGGTGCTTCCTTGGTTTGGGGTGGGGGGCAAGCGCTGACACTGTGTGTAATAAGGAGTTTTCATGGCCTCTTGAACGTTTACGCTTACCAAGCGAGGACATTTTAATTGAGAGTGTTGCCAGAAGGACCCAGCAGCAGAAGAAGAAGAAGAAGAAGAACAAGATGAAGAAGACGAAGCAGCAGCAGCAACAGCAGCAGCAGAAGAAGTAGAAGTAGAAGGACGACAACTTGCGGTACTTGGGCAGCTGGTCCTTGGATTAAGTGCGGCTCGCTATGCTACCCTCTATATAAAATCCTCTTCTCTCTCCCACTCCCTCTCCCTCTCTCTCTCACTCACTCTTTCTTTCTCACATTCTCCATGCACTTTGTAACGGCTTCTTGACTGCCCTCGGCAGGGCTTGATTTCAGATTTCACTGCAGGTGTTGATGGATGAAATGCTCAAAGTTCTAGCCGCATTTTAACTTCTTTTTATTAAAAAACAACAGAATTCTGTTCATGAAACATCAACCAAAGCCTTCGCTGCACAACATCTTAAGTTCAAAGTATTCGAGCATACTCCACTTAAAAGTTGCTTGGATTCGGAGTAAATATTATGCAATTGAATTAAAGTTAGTTCCTCGCAGGGAATATGTTTGGAAAATCTAAATAATGATCGGAAAGATGAGTGAATGTGAATAGAGATCACAGGGATTTGAGAGATCAGGAAAGAGAGCGAGAGAGGAGACTGAAAAACGAAAGGAAATAGGGTGAAAGTAAATCTGAAAGAGAGAGAGGGAGAGAGAGAGAGAGATAAAAATATGGAAATGGAAGATCATTATCATTTAAATAATTAAATGGGGAGATGTAGAGAGAAAAATATGCATAAATACGAAAGCGGGATGGACAGATGGAGAGAGAGAGAGAGAGGGAGAGAAAGCTAGAGAAGTGATAGACATTTGAGGTAAAGAAAGTTACATAGAGTACGAGAAGTAGATCAACAGAGTATTAAGAAGAACCTAGGGAAAAAAAAGTGGAGCGTAGGGAAACACAGCAAAAGTTAGTTTAAAAGAGGAAAAAATCATAAGACAGAAGAATGAATTAAAGAAGACACTAGCAAGAGACAATCAAATAGTTAGTTTCTATTCTTTAAGAAATGTTAAAAGTTTTTATTGATTTTTATATATCTTTTTTTTTTTTTTTTTTTTTTTATTAAGTTTAATTTCCCAAAATGTATAATTTGCAAAACTTTTACAATGATTAAAAAAATAAAATGAAGTGAATGCATTCAGAATATATAAAAATGAAGTATTTTTGGCATAATAAATAAATTCCCATGTTATAAAAGTAAAAGAACAGTAAAGAATATACAAAGGAAATAACTATTTAAAAAGTATCGTCCATTGATTTAAAATTTTTGTTTGATATGGAAATTATTTGTGAAAAATGTCCTATGACCACACTTAACTATTTTTACATCATAAAGATTCATAATTTAAATATTTATTAAAAAAAAAAAAAAATAGAATTTCTATTTAAAATATTAAAATAAATAAAAAATAATAATTTCTTTTTAAAATATTTATTTATTTATTTTAAATAAATATGTAATTTGAAATATTTATGTTAAGTAAAGATGTAATTTCTATTTAAAATATTTATTTATGATATTTAAAATATGCTTTTTTTATCTTAAATAAATATTTAATTTCAATTATAAATATATATATATTTTTTTAATAATTAAATTTTTGTAATTTTTTTATTTATTTACTTCCTTAGTATTCAGTTCACTTTTACATTATTTTCTTAATCTATCTAATAGTTGACCTCCTTTGACCTTTAACGGAAATTCAAATCGAGCACTTAACGCCTGACAACATAATTTTAAATGAAATGCAAATGACAAAGCAACAAAACGTAAATTTAAATTTAATGTCTTCATCAACATAAACAGCAACAGAACACCGTACCACCCACACCCACTCCCACCCCCAACCCCCCCACACACACACGCACATTCAGCTACCAGTCAGCGAAAGTGTTAATATATAAGGCTAAATAGTGTGATAAAAACGGGGTAAAGCAACAGCAGCAGCAGCAGCAGCAGCAGCAACAACAACAACATCATTTAATTTATAAGCAATTGCCGTTTGGCTGGAATTTTCGCTTTAAGATAGCGGGAAAGCGGGGAAAAGCATCATTAATTTGCTCTAGCTGAGGCCGGGCGCCGTGCCGGGCGTCGACAATTGCCAAAAATATTTACAGCCAAAACAGACGCAACCAACAGCAGCAACAACAACAACAACAACAACAACAACAATCAACATCCTCATCAGCTTCAGCTTCAGTCTCAAAAGTTGTTCCCAGCGGAGCAAAAGAAGTCGAAATGAAATCAGCAGAAAATTCAATGAGCAGCCAAAGGTAAAGGAGCAAGAGAGCTGGAGGAGGGGGGCGGTAGGTGGTAGGGTGGTTGCTGGTTGGCAGCCCAGGCGGCGGTGGTTGATGACTGCAATTGATGGCAGTGGCAACGCCTGTGCCATCCAACATCCCGCAACGCCCACCTCGTTTGCCCAGCGAAGGGGTTGTGATTGCTGCTGCCGCTACTGCTACTGCTGCTGCTGCTGCTGTTGTTGTTGTTGTTGTTGCTGCGTGTGTGAAAAATGTTATCAGCTGCTTAAGGGAGTTAGTGGACTGCCGCGGGGGTGGCTATGCACTAAGAGAAATGTTAGCCTAGCTAATATCCAATAGTTAAAAGAAAATGACTCAACATTCTATGAATTAACAATAATTTACTTTACATATGGATTTAAATTATTTTCTTTTTTTTATAGATATATTTTGTAGTTTAATTTAATTTTTAGCTAAGGTGATATTTATATTTTATTATTACTTATAATTATTTATTTTATTTATTTTTTATTTTTATATACAGCTAAAATTGGGATTTATTCATTTTATTCAGTTTTGACGTTGATTTCATATTATGCTAGTTTTATATTAATGACAATTGAATTTTAATTTCAATTTTAGTTTTCTAAGTTTATTTTTAAAGGTTATTAATTTAATTTAAAAAAAAAAAAACATCTGTATATTTATTTATATATTTTTAACGCTTTACGTTTATCATAGAGGACGCAACTTTTAGATACAAATTTATTATTATAAGATAAATATTTGTAAACCTAAATATTATAAATATTTGAAAAAATGTTTATGCAAAAAGTTCTGTTTAATTAAAAATGTTTTTAATAGGCCTTTGCTTTTTATTAAGACTTTTTTTATTATATTTTATATATAATTTTATTTTATAATATTTTGTTATTAAAATAAAGCTAAGAAGCCGCTATTTATTTAAAAATAAATATTTATAAACCTAAATATTTGAAAATATTTTATACATATTTTTTTTCTTTGTTATGTATTATTTTAAAAATATTATCTTTTTTATATATTTTATTCAAGAATTACATTTCTTTCGCTGAGTGCACTTTCTTGTTGGACTTTTTCGTTGGAAATGGGCTGCTGGATGCTGTGACGTACAAATGCCAGAAAAATATGATGTGATATGATAAATATTGCACGAGCGGAGATTTTTCGGTAGTCGGTGTTGCTGTTGTTGTTGTTGCTGTTACCGTTGTTGTTGTTCTTGCTGTTGCTGTTGCTGTTGCTGTTGTCAACATCATTGCCGAAATAATGTGACAGATTCATTTATGGCTACGTGGCCTGACAACCAAGCGCTGCTCATCAACAACAACATCATCATCATCATCATGTTAATAATGATGATTTAGTTGACGTTGATGTGGTTTCATATGGGCGTTATAAGCAGCTGAACTCTGTGGTCACACCGGGTGTTGTTCATGGTTTTGACATTCGGAAAAACATTTAAGCGTCAATTGCGGATGATATTGAAATCAGGTTTCATATAGTGGTTGGCAGAGGTGAGACGAGGAGGGAGTTGGGAAAGAGAGAGAGGGAGAGAGAGAGAGAGAGAGAGAGGGAGGGAGTAAGAGAGAGAGCAACTAGAATTTGTAATTAACGAAGACAGAGATGATAGCAGTATGAAGCCGCTTCAATTGGCTCACTAACTGCAAAGAATAATCTCGATTTTTTAAAGAAAAAAAAAATGTATTGGCAAGTCAGTACAATAAACAATTATTTTTTTTCATGTAGAGAATAATTATTAAATATCATATAATATACATTTTTGAAATATAATTAATATAAATATTTTTATTCTCATTTTTCATGTAGAGAACAATGATTAAACAGCATATTTATGATTAAACAGTATAATTAAACAGTATATTTACTTTTAAAATATTATTAATATAAATATTTACATTGTTTTCTATAGAATTGCAGTTTATTTGATTGCAATTATTTAATATTTTTTTTTATTTTGTAATAATTAATAAATAATTAATAATTAATTAATGTGTAATTATTTTGCTTAAATATTGTTATAATAATATTATATAATGATAATATAATAATAATGTAAATAATAATATTTTAATAGTTTAAATATAAATTAATAATATATTTTTTAATTTTAACTAAAATAAAAAAAAAAAAAATATTGAAAAAGTAATAAAAAACTGCAACAATTAATAATTAACTAATAGTCATTACTTAACTTTATAGTAACTGTTTAACTTCATTAAATATTTTAGTAATGATATAATTTTCTGTTAAATTAAATTAAATTAAATTCTGTTAAATTATTTTTTAAAATTAAATTAATTTAATTTGATTATTTATTAAAACAATTTTAATAATTGAAGTTACCCAAAAGTGTATTTTTTTTTATTTACGTTACCATTTTTATTTACATTACTATCTAAAAAAAATATATATTTAATTTAATTTATTTGAAGCTTTGATTTCTTTAATGTTTAATATTTTATATGATTTTTTTTTCTTTAATTTTAAATGTTTATTTAAATTACTATATATTTACATACATAAATTTATATAGATAATTTACATAAATATTTACATAGATAATTTAACTATTCACTTTAATCGTGGCAGAGTCAATTAAAGTGCTTAAAGTACAATTACAAAGCATTACACTTTCCCGCAACCCAAGCTCATTAATCAAATGCCCCGAAAAATGTATAAACAATATGTAATAAACAATTAGCAATCTAGTTGACATAACGAGCCAAGGTCAAATTTCGTTGGCACAAAAACAAAGCTTACTAATTTCTATACAAAATAGGGCAACAGTTGTTGCTCCTATTACTGTTGTTGTTGTTTTGGTTGGGGGTGTTGCCGGTGCTTGTTTTTCTATTTACAACATCCACAAGTCATTGCCAATCAAATAATTAGAGTCTGGCAATGCTGGCCAAAAAATGAGAGTTCAAGCCAAAAACAAATACACAGACAAAGAGTGTCGATGTGTGTGTGTGTGTGCGAGTCTTACAAATAACGCGCAGAATCTCTCTTTTGTATATATATAAATATATATATATATATATATAAATATTTGATAGAGTATACACAAATGGCAGACAACAAAAGTTCAACGCGCGCTCTCCAGCCAAAAACAAAAACAAAAAAAAAAGGTAAAGCAACAACAGCAAATTCTATGGCAAAAACTTTGTTGCAACACATTTGGGGGCAAGCACTAGTCAATGACATTGAAGAGTCCACACACATACATATATATCTGTGTGTGTTAACTAGTTACACATAAGTGTTGCGTTTGCCAAACAAGATTTAAATAATTGACAATTTAAGTTTTCGTGTTTGGACTTTTCAAGGATTTTGTAGCATTTTCAATGTTAAACCTGAAAGTCAATTCATTGTGATTTCTTTTTCCATTTCTATTTTCTTTTTGTTTTCGTTTTTGTTTTTGTTTTTGTTTTGTTTGGCTTTCAAGTGCATTTGCATGAACAATGTGAATGCTTTGAATTTTAAAGGGGTTTGCAATATTTTTGTGCAGGCAATTGATGGTTGCATTTGCAAACAGTTTGGAAAACACACAATAACTCAATTGAAAAATTGAGCTTATAAAATTCAGTTATAGAAAGTTTTCATGTTGTGCACTGAATATTAAAATAGTCAATCAATGGTATATATAGGTATTTGATTACAATTTAAATGCAAATTTAGATTATTAAAATGTGTTTTTCTTTTTGCTGAGATAGATAAAAAGTATTAAATAAAAATAAAAAATATTTAATAATTATCTAAAAAATGACTAAAATTTTATAAATTATAAATGCAACATACTAATAAAAATTTATTTACTGAATAATTAAAAAGCACAACTTTTTTAACTCCGAAAAGTATGCTATATAAAAATACGAAATGCATATGAGTGGTTAATAAACGCATTTTATTAATAAAAAAAAAAGCAAATAATAAAAAATAAAAATAAATAAAAATTGTAATTTTCTAATAATTTTGTCAAAAATATATGACAAAACAAAACAATATAAATAAACTACATCCCATTATCAAGTTGAAGGCCTCTATCGCTAATGTTTTATCTCATAAGTTAGTTGTAATTTTATATTATCTCTAACTAATAATAAATAATTTATCTCATAAGTTAGTTATAATTTTATATTATCTCTAACTAATAATAAATAATTAATAAAAATATTACTTACGTTTTAAATAAAATAAATACAATATTATAAATAATAAAAACGTCTTATTGCAAGAAAAAGAAAAATAAAATATTAAAATATTTTTAACTATATAACCAAAAGTAAAGCAATCAATAAAAATAATAATTCATATAAAATATTGTATTACATAATAAATAATTGTTAAAACAACAAAATAATACCTGAAATAACAAAAAATACCAAATAGTCAATAAAATAAGTATATATAAGTTAAAAAATGTAAATAAAATAATCATAATAAAATAAATAATTTAATAATAATTGCTAAGCAATATGAAGTAGCAAATATTAAATTTTTTATTTACAAAAATATGCCCGATTTGTTATCAATAAAATATTCTGTTAATTATATTATAAATAAATATTTAAGTTCCTCTGTTACATAAATTGTTGACGGATCGTAAAGTAGAATAAATCTGAAAAAAAAAAAATAATAATTAAAAAAAACATACGTATTTAAGAGTATTTCACAATTTTTTTTAAATGAAAATTTTTCACAATATTTTTTTTTTAAATGAAGCTAACTTGTAAAATCAAATATATTAAATGCATGCCGACTTTAACCAAAATTAGGAAGATATTCATTGACCACAGTTCAAGTAGCCAGCCTATATTAAACCATTGAGCGCCCCCTTGTGCTACCACAACTCTGCCATAACAAAAAACCAAACCCTGTTGCCCATAAAAAAAAAAAATGGGTAGCGAAGTAGAAGGAAAAAATCAAGCGCAGCACGTGTCTGGTTTTTTATGATGTTGCTTGCATGTTCAGGCCGGACGCGTGAATAATTCTGCACCAGGACCTTTGGTCACGCTGTGAATCAATCTTGCGTCACGAACAGGACACAGGAAGTAAACAGATCTAACAGACTACCAGAGACTAGAAGTCAGTTCTAAGACGCAGCTGGATAAAATGCAATTTTTTTTTTGGTTTGTTTTTTATTGAACGTTATTTATGAAGCAGAAAACATTGTGTATTTAGACAAAACTGTTTAATGCTTGCAATTTTTGTTTATTGTTGTAGTACATATATTATATATATGTATATATTCAGTATATGTATTTTTGGTTTGATTTACAGGTTACACAAACAAAATGGAGCCAAAACGTTTTGCTGGGGGTTGTTTGGGGCCCAGACGCAAACTATTAGCGTTTAGTGCGCATGTTTAAGAAGAAAACAAAAAAAAAAAAAAAGCACACACCTCATCGACGTAAGCCAAGCCAAACAACAACACAGTGAGAAGAAGCAACACTTAAAAGTGGTTGCAACCCTGCGTAGAGTTTGTTTGTTTGTTTGGTTTTTTTTTTTTTTTCATTCGCTTCTTCCTCTTCATACATTTTTTTTTTTCTGGTGCGCTTTTTTGCGCCATTTGTATTGGCATTTGCAGCGCGTGCTCCAATAAGAACAAAAGAAAAATCTCAACTCTGATTTTTTTCGCTTTTCTTTCGTTTTTTTTTTTTTTTTCTGTTGCCATTTCCGCAATCGCAGAGACAGCCAAAGGTTATTGAAATGGCAGCGCGCGTTTCGGGTTCAAAAGTTTAAAGAGCCTTGCGGCTTACTTTGTTTTTTTTTTTTTCATTCTTTTTTTATTATTGGTAAATGTTTTTTGTTTGCATTTTGAGCAATTTGTTTGTTGGCAAATTTGTGTTTTCCTGTTTGCGATTAAATATTGCCAATTTTTGCAGTTGATTTATTAGCGTTAAAGCTTAGAACAATTTTTTCAGATTTTTGCGGGCAGTTATTGTTATTATAGATATGATGATATAAAAAGTAATTAGAAGTAAATATTTCATAATAATAAAAAATACTAATAACAAAAAAATTAAGAAAATAAAAAAATTAAAGACTATTTAATAAAAACAACATTTTTATACAAAAAATTATTATTATTAGTTTTTTTAATTTAATATTTGAATTACAATTATGATACAAATATATTTATTTTATTTTTTTTCCTTAAAAAAAAAATCAATAAAAAAGAAACATGAAAATACTAATAGTCAAACATATATATTTCTTCACAAATCAATCTAAATATTGTAAATATAAATATTAATAATAATTTAAAAAATCCAAATATTTATCATAAAGTAATCTTTATATATATATATATATATATATATATATATATATATATATATATATATATATATATATATATATATATATATATATATATATATTTAGATTTTTAAATGTATGCTAATATATCTAGAAATCATTTTAGAGAACAATTTATAGTCATTATGTTTAATAAAAATTTGCGGGTAATTGTAACTCTTTATATGAATTATAATCAAATTTAAATAAAATATAAGTATTCTATAAGCATATATATAATATATAAGCATATATTATATATTCAAGTTCGAAGATGATGGCTCTTTTTATTAATTATCAGCAAATATAAATAAAATATAAATATTATTATTTATATTTGCTGATAATTAATAAAAAGAGCCATCATCTTCGTACTTGAATAAATAAATATTTCAAATACATATTTTTTTTCATTAAGTAAATAAATAAAATATTTTAACAGTTATTTTAGTTTGTTATAGAAAATGGAAATCTAAAAAACTGTAAATAAATTAATTTTCTTTATGAGGGAAATACGTACAAAATTTAGTAAATTACATACATAATTTGTAAGTTTAAAAAATATTTCGGTAGCTATTTTAGTAATAATGTTTATATTTTATATTAGTTAAAAAATATGTGCTTTAAATAATCAAATAAATATAAAATTCATTTACCCCAAGTGAAATGCAATTTTTGTGAAATATTTTTTAAATTTTAAGTTTAAGCTCATATACTTAATTAAATTATTTTTAAAAATTATTTTATTTAAGTATATAAGTTTATATAATTTTTTTTTTTAAATATTGTAGCAATTCTGCATATAATTGTCAACTCTTCCTTTACCAGATACCTTTAATTACATCTGCATTGTTTTCGCTTTTACAATGATATATGTTGCCACATCAGAGACTATATAAATAAATAGCAAAACTATCCATAGCAAAATCCACAACAACTGTCAATAGCTGTGCATTTTCTCATGGCAAATTATTGAAGATTAACAATCATTAAATTTATTACGTTGCGGTGGAAGCAGCAACAATAAGAACAACAACAACAACAGAGATTGAGAATCAACCCTCAGGACTGAGGCCTAACGAACATCATTTGTATTTATGCATAAGGAGGGTAGCGGAGGTTAATGTTAGCCTCGACTGGAGCTGTGCTGAGGGTTCGATCTCTGTTGGTCAACGGCGGCAATCTGTCATCTGGGCTTTAATTGCGGTTAATGCCAGGCCAGGCCAGGCTGGGCCAGGCCAGTGACAGCAATGCAACATTCAAAATCAAATTAATCAAAAGGCAAATATCTGAAATCGCCAAAGAGACAGAGAGTGAGAAAGAAAGAGAGAGAGAGAGCGACTTTTCCCTTTTCAAATGCGGGCTCAACACACAATAAAAATAGTGGTAAATATTTTTAATTTTGTCCCAAAAATAGAAAATTAATCACAACGAAATCTTGTACATATTTCTATTTGTTGTCTAATTATGCGTAATTATTGCTGCGCTACATTTGAACTTGACCTTACGGGCTGCACATTGGGTCAGAGTTTGGTTTGGTTTGGCCTAGGTTTTCAGGGCCTGCAACTTTGTCATTTGAATATGCGGGCATTTAACAATGAATAACAAAACATATAAATGCATACGTGCGTATATATATATATATATATATATATATATCTAATGTATCTCACATTCATTAGGCATAATTTTCTATATTACCCTTTCTCTCTTTTTTTTTGTTGCTTTTTATTGGATTTTATTTTTATTGTGGCGCATAAATTTTTGTTTTTTATTATATTTATTTTCGCTTGTGGGCATATTGATGTTTGACATTTATTGCGGCATGCGGAAACGCCCACTTTTTCCAGCTTTTTTTTTGTTGTATTTTGTTTATGTGCTGTAATTTTGGGGGGTAATTTTTTGTTTCCTGTTTCTCGAAGGAATGCCATTTGGAAATTTTGGGCACTAATATTGATGACTGTTTTTTTTTTTCTTCGTTCAACTTTTATTGATTGTAAGCTGTTAATGGTGTTTGAGAAAACAAGAATGTATAAAAATATGGGCTGGGTATTTTATATTGCAAAGAAAAGAGCAAAAGCAAAAATTTAACTGATAAATATTTCTATAGATAGTAAACAATTAAAAAAAATGTAATTTTAAATATTTTTAGCATAACTAAGAATGAAGGATTTAAAATGATAAATATTAGTCTTTTTTTAAATATTTATTATTATATATTTGTTAAATTATTTAAATAAATATACTAATTTTATTAGAAATGTTGGGTTAACCGAACCGAATATACATCATACCGAATAGCTCTAGCTGCGAGCACTCTCTACTTCGGATTCGTTTTGCTGTTCGGTTGAGCACCTTAAGTTGAACGATTCGTGTGAAGCTCTTCAACCGAACATCGTTTAGAGCGCAATACGATAGAGGCTCGCGCAATGAGCAGATAAATCAAAGAGTCTATGTCTGTATATTTACATACCTGTACATATTCACACTGAGGCTTTCATCAATAGAAAATACTTTGTGTGTCATAAAACTCTGCCTCTATGACTCGCGAATGAACTCGTTGAAGAACCGATGAAATCGGTTGCTCTCTGAGTTTATTTTCTAAGTGTGAGTTAAACGATCAACAGATATTTACAAGCTTTCTAAATATGCTTTTGCAAATGTTTTTTTTTATTAAATATTTAATATAGAATTATATTCTTGAAAAAAATAGTCATTTTTATGTAATGCAAATTAAGTTCTATTAATTTATTTATTTTTAAACAAATATTATTATTATTATTTTTTTTTTAATATTGCTTTATTATTAAAATTATTATTCTTTTTAGATTATCTAGTTAAATTTATTTATATAATAAATATATAATATATTAAATGTATTTCAATTTTTATTATATTATAAAATTTTAATTATAAATATATGCATATTTGTTTATATGAAATAAATTTGCTTTATTATTAAAATTTTGTTATTATTCTTTTTAGATTATCTTAGTTTTTGAATTTATAACAGGTTTTATTTTATTATAAAATTTTAATTTTATATATTTGCATATATATTTGTGTTTATAAAACATACATAAATATGAAAACAAACAAACCGATTTTTTCTAATCAAGCAGCTGTTTTACCATCTTATAGCGACATATCTATTCTATTCTGAGAGCGAACAACTTTCTAGATTTGTTTAGATTCTTATCAGGTCAGGCCAACTGTTTGCAAGAAACTTGGCAAAACATTCATTACAACAAATTACAATACGAAAACAACTGGCCATCAAAATGAACGGTAAAAGGAAATCCAACCACAGGCAGCAGTTAAATGATGCTACTTAGGCGATAAGCACGACCTCCAGCGGCGGCGACAAAAAAGGAAAAAGAAAAAATATAAATAAAAAAAAAAAAAAAAAAAAATAGAATACGCCCTAAGAGAGCGGACATTCTGCCATTCATCCCTATGCTCGGGCTGTAGGTTTGTGTGTCTGTGTCCAAAACAATTTCCTTCCTTAATCACATGGTAACTGGGACTAACAAAAATTGCATTTATCTGCCCGAGAGCAAAACAAATCGGCCCGAGCGAAAACAAACCCATGAACAACGCTTCTAATTGTAAAAGATAAAAAAAAAATCAGCAACAATAAAAAGAGAGAAAAAACACAAGACATGGAGTGGTCGAAAAACTCTAGTTAATGTGTTTTTTATATACTCTAACTCTGGGTAGTTATATTATATGAAGAAATATAAATATAATATGGATATAAATAAAATGCAAATAAATAAATTTGGATATAATTAAAAAAATAAAAAATATGTGTCAACTGATTAATAATAAAAAAAATATAAAATTCAAATAAAAATCATAAAAGTTTAGAAAATAAATGTATTTCATTAAAAAAATATTTATATATATATATATATATATATATATATATATATAAATAATGAAATACATAAATAGAATGTATTTATGTAAATTAGTTTCGAAAACAAGCTTCTTTTTGAATGTGTTCAAAAACAAATTTAAAATAATAATTAAAAATATATATTTATTTTTCAATTTTTAATGCAAATAATTCATTTTTTTTAAGAATATCACTTTTATAAAAATACAAAATTTAACTTATTATTATTTTTTACTTGTTTAAACAGAAAATTAATTCCCTGATTTTCATTATTATTTATTAATACTTCTAAGAATAATTTTATATTTTTTTTTATATATATTTAAATTTTCAATGAAAATAATGTCTTTTTCAAGAAAAATCATTTTTATAAAAATACAAATATTTGAATTATTAATTTTTTGTATAAATTTAAAAATAATTCTCTAATTTTCATTATTACTTATTAATACTTCTGAGATTTATTTTCGTATTTTTTTGAAAGAAAATAATTTTAATAAAGCTTTTAAGTTTTTTACATATAATCTATGTACCTGGCAGGGTATTAGCATTTCGACAAACCCAACAATTTGTTGTCACCTTTTTTTTTGGGTCAAAAAACCAAAAAAAAAGAGAAAACGAAACGAAGCGAAGATAAATGACGGGCGGACAAGTTTTATGGGGACAGCGGGCTGCGACTGAGCTCAAGTATTGAGGCTTGTAGATATATGATTGCATGTGTGTATATATATATGTGTGTGTGTGTGTGTGTGTGTATTTTGAGAGGGACATTTGCCAGCAACTGTAGCATACTTTGAAGTGTCTTTCAATGCATGGTATGTATGCCAACAGCTTGTCGAGTGTTTTTTCGTTTTTTTTTTTCTACGTAAATTTTTTGTTATTCAAGCAAAGTATTTGGACTATCGATGTCGCCATAAGTTGTGCAGCTCTTCAGACCAGTCTTACCTCCCTACCCCATCAATATTCACCTAAAGCCTAGAACGCTACTGTCCATGCCTGACCAAGTGCAAAATGTCAAGTTTTTGCGCGCTCACACACGCACACCCTCGTTTCCTTCTCGTTCTCTCTCTCTCTCTCTGTGTGTGTGTGTGTGTGTGCGTTTTTTGTGCTCATGCAACAACTCTTTGATGTATGTAAATTTTGTAGCTTATCTGTATCAGTGCCATGTTCTGTGCCTTTAATCGAAAAATGCAACCCTCACGCACGTTAAGCCGCCTGTAAATATGCTCGAAAATCCGCTTTGCCCAGTCGATGAGTTCCCCACTGTCCGTCCCCCGTTCCGCCTCTCCTGAAGTTTCTGTTGTAAATCGTTAGATTTAAAGTTGATTATTTCTGTATTTTATAACCAAGTCGACTGGCTGCTGAATGCCCGACTCGGCTCTTTTGGGCTCTTATCTGCACATCTTGTAACAGGTTGCCCAACTTTTGTTGTTTTTAGTTCCAGCACAAACAACAATTATTTATAGCGATGACGGTTAGCTTGGGGGGAGAGAGAAAGAGAGAGAGAGAGACAGCAAGGCTGAGGCTGAGACAATTCTTTATGGTGAAAGAAGCTGTCCAATTTAATATAGTTTTAATGTTAATTTGCCAAAGAGACTTTAAATCTTAAATGGAACTTTGAGTCTGATTGAAATAAGTTATCAAACAAATAATTAATAATGCAATTGAAAACGTTGTCAATTTGCAACAATAAAGAAAATATATAAATAATCAATTTTGTGATAAGATTGTGTAACATTAAAAACAATAAAATATTATTTTGATTATTAAAAAAAAAAAATTAAAAATGTAAATAATAAAATTTTTAAAAAATAATAATAGTAATTAAAGAAAAAATATTAAATACATAAATGAAAAAATATACATGATTAAAATAATTTAAACATAGATATATGTGATCTACAATTAAATACAATAAATTGAAAAAAAAATCTTGAATAAATTATAAAAAAAATTGATATTTCTTTATTATTTATTGTATTTATTTATTTTTTAAAGCTAAGATTTAAAAATAATATGATTCATAATTAATTTAATATTAGGAAATAAAAATAATAAAATAAAAAATTGCATATTTTAATTAAATTTGTTTATATATATTAAATCTCACATATTTAATAAATATGCTTTATAAATACTAAAAGTTCAAATGAATATCAGTTTAGCATAATCTTTCTATAATACAATTGCATCTTAAATTTTACAATTAATTTATAAATATATGCAATCTGATTTATGAATTGCCAATCATGCATCTGAGCCAGCTCGTTAACACCCCCTCATTAAAAATGCTGCACACTTCCCCTCTCAATTGAAGTGTAAAGAAATTGTAAGTCATAAAACCAACTAATTGGGCAGATGGATTTGTGGTTGCCGTGGCTCAACGACAACAGGTTGCCAACAACAACCTGAAGCGAACTTCAGATTAACGCTTCGCTGCACTGTCAAGTTGCGAAACACACACAATCAATTTTGAAATATTTCAATATACACATATATAGAAATACATGCTGGTGGTGGATTATTATATATATATATATATAACAAAAAAATTGTAAATAATAATAATTATGTCATTCATGTAGGGTAAAGATTTCTATCACCATATGCAAACTACATGCAAGTTGTCTGGGGCCACCACCCTTGGCTTGCCTAGCGACCCACTACACCCCCATTCACCGCCCCAATTTGAAAGCGCACCCTGGTGACATTTTTGTGGTTAAGCAATTTACCCTTCAGGGGCCGAGGCCGACGCATAATTTATAATTGTCAAAGGAATTGCCTCAGCTAAAGCGCTCAGCGTCCACTGATTTATGGAATTTCATAAATTTCCACGGATTTTAATCGTTTGTAATTATGAGATAGTGTTGGGGTGCGTCGGACGAATAAAAAATATAGATATACATAAAAAAAAAAAAAAAATAAAAAAATGGAAATTCTTTTGCTATAAGCGCGTTTTCAATTAAATTTTAATACAGGATCATGTTTGGCTCTCACTTATTGATATTGGATTTCCTCTTACGCGCTTTTGCATTATTTTGATTTCATTATCTCTACTCATATACCATTAATTTCTTTTCACAACATACTTTGCATTTTTGCCAGTCTGGACTTTATTTTTCTCTTTCTTTTTTTTTATAAAGCTCTAGCTGGTAGCAGCAGCTGCAGATTGATTTTGTTATTACGTTTTATTTCCTTGGAGACAAACTGCCCGCCCACAGGTTCCAGACTCTGTCTCACTTACTCTCTTTTATTTATTTTTTAGTCCAACTTCAAAGAAACTTTTGGCCGTTCAAGTGTCCTTGTGCTGTGTGTGTGTGTTCTTGGTCCTTCATGCGGTCGTCGGCTTATGCGACAAATTTTTCAATTTATGTTACATTGCGTTTTAACGTAAGGCTTCGGCTTCCCAATTTTTTTTTCAGTTTTTTTTTTTTGCGTTCTTTCGGCCTCAATTTGTTGGCCCAAAAAAAAAAAAAAAAAAACTTGAGGTACGAAGTAGTCGCCACTTTTGCGGCTTTTTCCAGCCAGAGTTTGATTGAGAGGGGGCAGCTGAGCTGCTCTGTGCTAGTTGCGAAATTGTGTCGAGGGCTTTTGGTTTGTTTTGACAACGTTGATTAGAGAGAGAGAGAGAGAAAGAGAAAGAGAGAGAGAGAGAGAGAGTGAGTGAGCGACAACACGGATGTGAATTACTTTTAATCTCATTTAAAATTACATCTTAAATTATGTTTTTTGAAAGTTAATGTATTTTTTTTATAAATTTATTTAGTATATAATAAGTAATCTAGTCTATAAAATGTAAGTCTACATACAATAAATGTATCAAATAAAATAAAAAAATAATGTAATTATAATATATGCCATAAAAAAATATTATAACTCATTTTTTTAATTTTTAAGTTTTTCAACGAGCTCGTACGCGATCGGACAGAATGAGTTTTATCAAACAGAAATTGTCTTTTGTATTGATATGTGTGAAGCCTCAAGCATCACAAGAGTAGTTAAACTCAAGATGGTCAACCGAAAACCAAAATGAAAAGAACTGAAGACTCTTGCTCAGAGCGAGAGTTATAACATATCATCAAACAATTATCAGTTATTAACGAGCATACTGCACAAAAATCTCTATGAATTTGTAATTTGATGCGGTAGCTGATTTTTTATTTTGGCGCGAATTGCAATTTTATTGAAGCAGGGTTGCTAGGAATAAATCAGTATTTAAATCAATAACTAATATTTTAATTTTATTAATATATTTTAATTATTTATTTATTATATTTGTATTACTTATTATTGTATTGACAAATCTAGAGTCAAACTGAAGTAAATCTACATAACTAATCAATTCTAAAGCCTAATAAAAATACAAAACTCTTAATTACATTTAATTAATAAAATAAATTATATAGAATACATTACATTAAAATTACGAATTATATTTATTATATTAATGAAATATAATGAAATAAAATCATATAAAGTTCTATTTTCGATTTTAAGCCTTCAGCTTTTCGAACTTATGTGATTTGGTTTTAAAAAAAATTATTGTATATATTAATAATTCTTTTTTTTTTTTTTAATTCTTAGCCGTGAACTGTAGGATGGAAAAAATATATTTGGCACATTGCATTATAATCTTAGACATCATAATATTTTCTTGTTCAATCCATTTATATATATATTTGGTTTCAAGCTAAACTGTAAAACTGAAAGGTTCTACTCCAATTTTTTATACTAACAATAATACAAATATATTTATATACAAATTTATATGCTTATTGTTTATTTTTTTTAGGAGAATAATGAAAAATGAAGTACGAGTCCTACATATATTTAGTTATAGATATATATATAAAAAAAAGATATACAAATGTATCTACTTCAAATTACCAGTCAAATGTTTATATAAAATTAGATTTGAAAATCTCTAACATTGTTTTCCCACTCAAAACTCACAATAAAAAAAAAAAAAATGTATAAAATAACTGTATGTAATTAAAACCATTAAAACTTTCCTTCAGTTGAGAACTGTTCCAACCAAATTGGGAAACATCCATAGACGGAGCAACGCGATAAGCAAAATGTCAGCTGATTATTGTCAATATTGTGTGGGTCTGAAAAGTTTTGTGAAGAACACTCTATATATGGATGCCTATCTGATAATGTTGGCCCTGCCACAGTGGATGGTATTATCGATGATTACATCGAACGAGTATATATCCTATACGCTCGTGTGTTTCATTGCATCATTTTTGCTGCTGAGTTTCATACAGAAGTGCAATACACTCAAATACACCTGGCCCTGGAACTTGATGGCAATGGGCGGCTGTTATGAGCTGTTGACCATTGGATTGGGCATATTTCTGATGAATGTGAATTTTCAGTTAACAATGTCCATGGTCTCGGCATCGTTCATGATCTGTAATTTCGTCTATGTGCTGTGCTTCTTTGTCATCAATGCATACAATTTTCCCAATCCATATAAGCTGGCCGGACTGGCCGTATTGGGATTGTTGCAGGTGTTTGTGCTATTGGCGATCGGCACGATATATTCCGTGCCAATTCTATTAGATCTAACCCTGTTGCTGTTCGTGCTAAGTATACTAATCGTAATGGTATCGATGGTATTAATATCCTTTAATAATCGTGATATATTGATACGTGGCGATACACTGATGATGGGCTTGGTGATCTATGTGAACTATGTGCTTATAATGTTAGCCTGTTTCATATGCTATCAACGCATCAACAGCTACTTTAACGGCAACAATCCCAGCCAGAGCAGTAACAGCTTCAGACACAGTTCCAATAAAATAAACCTCGCCTCACCTAATGCCCGTTGACGTGCTGGCATGCAAGGCTGTGGCTCCAATAACGCAACACAGACGCCCAATCAATTGCCTCCAACCAAATACATCTATAATCTATACACACACACACACACACACACACACACACTTACATATATTCATGTATATATGCGTATATATATATCTGTATAAAGTTGTATTTGTATATGACATAAATGATTCATTCGTTTCATCGTACCGTTGTAGCAGCGCTGACTTCTCTTTCCACCCATCTCTTTTGCTCTTCTCTCCTCTCCTCTTCTCTTCGTTTCATCATTTCCAGGGCGCAGCCTCAATCACGTCGCATTCTCAGCGGGTTCTGCATCCGTTCGAGTTGAATCATTCGCGCTGCCTCTGCTACGTGACACTCGGATTTTCGATCTCAAAGTGAATTCTTCTTTTAAATATATTTTAGACTATGCATTTTTATTTTCATTCAATATACAAATGCGAACTTTTACATATTTCTTTTTTCTTTTTTTTTTTTGGTTTGTTATTGAAAAATTTAATTAGAGTTTATATTGTGAATATATAAATATGAGACCTTAAGCGATTTGCATATTTGTGTGTGACTGATTCTGTTTACTCACAGTTTGATGATCATATGAATAAGAGAAAAATAAAATAAAAATATTTTAAATATGTGATGCTACTATTGAAGCAGTCGAATTGATTAATTTATTATGAACATTTGTAAAAATTAAAAAAGAAAATAGATTGTTAAATTTTTTATTATTTTTTTTTTAGCTATTCTGGGCTTACAAGTTCAAATATATGTTTTCCTTACTTTCATGAATGAAAATGAGATAGAGAGGGAGAGGGAATGAGAGAGTAAGACAGAGAGTGAGAGAGAGAGAGGGATAGAGAGAGAGAGAGAGAAAGAGAGAGAGAGAGAGAGAGAGCGAGAGAGAGAGAGAGAGAAGAGAGAGGGAGAGAGAGAAGAAATAATAGAATAAATAAATAAATAAATAAATAAATAACAGAATAAATAAATAAATAATATAGAATAAGTAAATAAATAAAAAATTAAATAATAAAAAAATAAATCAATAAAATTTAAAAAATAATAAATTTAGAATGATAATAAATAACATAAAAAGATATTGATAAATAAATCTTAATTGATACATAATTTTCAAAACGTTTAACCTTGAATTGAATTGCCAGAAATGTGCAAGAACTATTATTTTATTTTTAAATGAATTAATTTATTTTATTTTTAAATGAATTTATTTGTTTTATTTTTTAATGAATTTAGCTAAAATAGCAAATACAAATCATATTTAATTATATCATATATTTAACAATTATTGATATAAAATTATATATGATTAATCAATATATCACTCATACATTATATATTCGAAGTATATGAGATAGTTTTTTAATAAATATTATTTTTAATATTGTATATTGTATCAAACTTATTATGTATTATTTATAGATTTATACACTAAATACTTAAAGTATATAAAGCTATCTGCCATATTTAAAATATTTTATATAGAATAAATGAATAAACAATTTTTTTTTTCATATAGAATTTAATATTAATTCTAGCTTCAATTTTCATCCACAATTTATTTGCAAAAATTTTAGCCCTGACAATTTCAATTGGTTTTGACTAAAATACAATAAAAGAAAATCACTTAAATATGACCATTGGTCGGGCATTGGTCAAACCATAAATTAAGACTAGAAAAATCATTTCTTTTTTTTTTTTTTTTTTTTTGGCGTTAAGTGAATATCAATGGGAAAAGCGAGACGCGCGCAACAGAAAATACAGAAATTTGTTATTGTAATGGTATTGAGGGGAGGGAGTGAGGCAATTGAAATTGTCAATGCTTTTGCTGTTGCTGTTGTTGCTGTTGATGCTGGGTCAGAACGGATGCAATTCCTACAAAATGATAATTTATGATAATGATGCTTCCGGTTCATGCAGCAGCGAACACAAAAACTGAACGCCATGCAGCATAAAAATCAGGCGAGCACGAAAATTTTTGCCAGTTGCGTATGAATATATTGGGCATGGGAGAGAGAGAGAGACAGAGAGAGTGTGAGAGAGAGAGAGAGAGTGAGAAGGCAGCTAGCTAGCTAGATGGATTGAAGTTGGGGGCGTAGGGGGTTTATATTTTGCGGCACGGCTGGTCTCGCATATTTATTGATAATTTCCGTAATTTCAGCGACAAAGCAAAAACGGAAGTTATGCCATTTGCTGCACGCCTGCGAAAAGGACAACGCGCCAGCAGGACAACACGGACAATAGTTGCCAGCAAACGAGTAGCAGGGGGTGTGGCTGATGGTGAGGGATGGAGCCACATTTTGTATGGCCATGGTCATATCAAAAGTGCCTATCGATTGCGTCGATTTGCCTTGTTATTGTCTATAAATGTCGCGTCGTCTGTGCAATTGTTTTGACTGCGTCTAGTATTTATGGGTTACGCTCGAGCAGCAATCGCAGCAGCAGCAACAGCAACAGCAACAACAACAATTTAACAATAACAATGGCAACTGGCCTATTGTTATGATTATCATAAACATTAACAACAAAAGGATGGCGCTGCTGTCAATGTCAATTCAGTCTCTCGAGTCGCACACAGCGTCTCTATTTGCGCATTCAAATGACCTTGAAAATTAGTTCCTGCTTGACTCTCTCTCTCTTGCTCTCTCTCTCTCTCTTTCTCTCTGTGTGTGTTTGGCACAATAAATCTCTTGACACACGCCCACTTGGGCAGCAATAATTACGCATCATCATCATCATCATTATTATTATTGTTTATTTATCTTTTATTGCATATTAATTGTTGTCGCCGCCATTTAAATAAATGCAATTTATATAAATGTTTACCATATTGTTCAGCACTTTCAGCACATATGCCATGGATCTCGTAATATTTCCGCTTCTCGGTAATTCAGTAGCCAATTGGCAACATTAAGGCCAAATAGTGTTGACCATAAATCTACAAATAATTACCAACCATATTGCGTACAATTATAATGGAAATTCCTTTTTGAAATATATGTATATAAATGAAGTTTTGTATGTGAATTATTATTGCATTATGGATTTGTGTTTCATGAATATTTATTATAGTATTGATATAGTTTACAATTCTTATTGATCATTGATCTTGCTTAGCAGCAATGACAGAAAGTAGGCATAGCTATAGCTCTTCAAGAGCCTAGTAATTAAAGTAAGGTAAAAACGTGTGAGAAATTCTCAGATTTGCTTTAGTTGAAAATAAATCGAATTGATAATCGTCAAGCTATATATATTAAAAAACTCTTCTCTTCTTGAGTGCAATTTATGAATTTATCTAATGCAAAAATTGCTAATCATTAATATACAAGACAGCATTCAAGATTTATATACTCAAAAATACTTAAAAATTTTAAGAACTAAGTAGATTTGTACTTATAGCTAAAAATTTTAGAGCTTCATTAAATAAAGAAAGAATATTATTAAAAAAAATATATATATATATATTTTTTTTATTTATTTATATTTAAAATATTTTTTTTATTTATTTATATTTAAAATATTTTGTTTTTATTTTCTACTCATTTCTTCAATTAAATATAGAAAGAATATTGAATTTTTATTTTTTTATTGATTTATTTATTTTTATTTTTATTTTTTAATCTCTTTTGATTAATACTTATTTCTTGAATTATTTCAAAGTGTGTTTAAAAGTATGCTATCAGTTCAAAGATTATCACAGTATCACAATAATAAATAAAGAAAGAATTATATTAAAAAAAAAACAATTTTTTTTATTTATTTATATTTAAAATAATGTTATTATTTTGTTGTTAATTTTCTACTAATTTCTTCTTAATTAAATATAGAAAGAATATTGCATTTTTATTTTTTTGTATTGATTTATTTATTTTAATTTTTTAATTTTTTTTTTAATCTCTTTTTATTAATACTTATTTCTTGAATTATTTCAAATTATATTTAAAAGTATACTATCAGTTCAAAAAGTATCATAATATTTCCATATTTTTACCTTTTTTGAATAAAAGAAAAATTAGCTATTTTCTTAATTTTGATTATCGATTTTATGTTTTTTTTTCTGATTCTCAAAACATACATATAAAAAATCATTTCCTGTGATCCTGTTACTTGCTGCTTCTTCGCTGACGTCAAGATCTCCTGTATCGTCACGCCGATTTCAGAAATGAGAAAAAAAAAACAAATGAAAAATATAATAAAAACAAAATTTACGAATCACATTAAAACAAAATGAAATATATTTGTTTTAAATAAATAAATATAATCAATAAAGTCATTTGTTATGATTACTGATAAAATGAAAAAATATTTTATTTGAGTAAAATATGAATACACAAAGCAAAAAATTAATAAATAAATAAAATAAGATAAATAATATTATTTTATGAATATTTTGATTAGTATATTTTTTATATGATAAACTCATATCTAAAAATATTTATTTTTATTTTTCTTCAATTTATTATTTAAGTTATGAATTATTGAATGCATCTGCATCTAATTGAGCAGCTCAAGAACGTATCAACAAAATTCTCGAAACTTCAGCTGATGCAAAAGCGAACGACAATTTGCAGCTCAGAGCAAAGAAATGCGAATGCAAATCCGGCATATCCATTGAGCAGCATTGAGACTAGTCAGCTTAGTCATTTGCAAGAATTTAAAGTACACTTTGCACAGTTGCATGTGATGCTGGAAATACTTTGGCTTATCTGCGAGCTGCCACAACTTGCTGCCATTTGGCCGTTGCAAGCAAAATGGCGCAGCAAATGGAGCCAAAGTTATGGCCGTACGGGTCACACACAAACAAACAAACACACATCCACACAAACACAGAGAGGAGTTCGACTTCCTGCGGCAGGGCTTCTACTTATTTGCGCTCCGCGAAACTTTGGCCAGGATAATGCGAGAGCCAAAAAAATAAAAGAAAAAACGATGAGAAGAAGAAAATACGGGAGTGTTTGCCATAAAGTTATGCAGCAAGCCAAACAACAATAAAATAATATAATATTATATAATTTTTGTTTTTTTTTTTCTTCTTATTCTTATTTTGCAACCCAGCCAAGCAAAGCGAAGCCCCGAAATCGCACAGAGCCCGTAAACTTTGGGAAGAAATATCGAAAGTTTTCGAAGCTGCAAACTGTGAGCTTCGGAGCTGAGAGCAGCGCGAACAGCGAGATGAGCGCGCGAGAGACACACAAAGGCTACAAAACTTATAACGAGAAAACTTTGGCACTTGGTAAATGCGCGATAAAGAAACAAACAAAACAGAATGGCGAAGAACAGCGCACAACGCTGAAGAATGGCGGCAGGAGTGAAGCAGCAGAGAAGCTGCCGCCGGGGACGAGACGGGAGACGCGAGCGACGTGCGAGGCAAACTACATGTTGAAGATGTGGGCACGTTGATAGAAGTTGAAAAAAAAAAAAAATAATAATAAAAAGAAAAAACAAAAATGAAGTGCAAAAAAAAAATATGAAACGAAATGGGAAAACAAAAAGAAATTTAAACGCGCCAATGGAAAACAAGTACAGGTATTAATCAATATGACGAAAATTACATGCTCTATTAAATACAAAATTTACTGAAATAAAAATGGCATAAAACATAATTTAAAGAAAAACGAATAAAAAAAAAAAATAATAAAATATTTATAGTATTAATTTAAAGAAAAAAATATGTAATATATATTTTAGTTCGAAATATATTTGTTTATAATTTACATAAAATTAATATTTATTTTCTGTAAATTTATATATTATAAAAGTAAATAATAATTTCCTGTAAATTTATATATTTATAAAAGTACAAAAATCTTTGACCAAATATGTACATATTTAATTTTTTTTTTTTAAGTATTTTCATTAAACGAAAACAGATACAAGTTTTGCTTTTTTTATTATTTTAAATAAATGTTTTAACTAAAATAAAGTCAAAAATAAAAAAAAATTATAAATGTTTTACTATTATATTATTTAAAAAACATATATGTTCCTTTATTAAACCTATTTGAAAGCAAATTAATAATATTTATTCTTTATTTTTTTTTTCAGAAAAATAAATATAAAAACATTATTTACAAAAAAAAAAAAAAACAAGTAGATTATTAACATATATATTCCAAAAATATATTATTCGTTTTTAAATAAAATTTAAAAATGTATTAAGACAAATTAATTAAATAAAATATGACTTTCAAAATTAATATACATTTTTAAAAAATTCATAAAATAAATGTATAAAGAAAAAAAATGTTAAGCGAAGTTGAAAGAAATTAAATGAGGATAGAAAATATTTGCTTAAAACATTTTTGAAATAAATTAAAAAAAAAATAAGATCTGTACGACATTTGAAAATGATTATTATTATATTATTATATACTATAATTAAATATATATTATTATATAAATTGAGTCTTATCCTTATATAATAGTGTATTTGAAGAATGAAAACGAAAAGATTTGGATAAAAAGTTGTTCAACCTTACGCACGGGAGCAGTCATTGGAACTGAAGAAATTGCCAGGCTGGCAAAAAACTTGTGCCGCCACACAATTTTTCGCTCACAATGCGGCATCAGGAGAGTGGGAAAAGTCGTGGAAACTCAAGTAAACTCATTCGCGCGTTTTAACTAACTAGAGAGACGAGAGGCGAGAGCGAGTAAAAGAGAGCGTGGGGCTGGATAGAAAAGAATATATATATATATATATATACGGTAAAAATTATTATTTACGCACGGATGGTGTCATCTAATTATGAATTCATTTTGCAAGGCACTGTGCGACAACAACAACAAAATGGCGCTCCTGCTGCGGCTGCAAGTGAAAAGCTGTAGAGGAAGCAGGCAAAAAGGACACGGGCGCACAGTTGCTTGAAGACGAAGGCAACTTTCTTTTGGCTTTTGAGGCGCTGAAAATTAACAAAATGCGCGCTGGCCAAACAAAATGGCGGCAGCTCGGACAATACACCTGCTGACGTTGCTGCTGCCAGGCGAACAGGTGGCAAAGTGGCAAGGGCGTGCAACAGCAGTAGCAGCCGCGGCTTCTTTTAATGCAATATTTTCCAGCATTTTCTGTGCTAACGATAAAAAGTTTTATGCACGCATTTTCAGCATTTTCGCCAGGCCAAAGAAATTTCATGCTCTTTGAAAACTTGTTAAACTATGATAACCACAATGCTGGCCACGCCAGCTCGCCCCATACATCCAGCCATCCGTTTGGAATAAAAAAAAAAAAAAAAATATATATATATATATATTGCAAAGCAACGTAAATAATAATAAGCAAGCTGAAATTTTACTCGTTAACTCGACTCTCTGTGTACAAGTTAAGAAATGCATAAAATATGTTAACAAGCAACAGCCAGCAAAAAAATATAATAAAAATACAAGTAAAAAAAAAAAAAAATGAAATAAAACTAAAATCTAAATAAGAAATGGGTTCTCTACGTAGTTTACTTCTTTGGTCACCCGAGCCATTTTCTTAGCGGAAATAACTAACAAGCGCAAATTTTGTAAGCCATTTTCATATTATTTGCAGTTTTTCTCAACAGACGCTTTGTTTGCCCGTAAAATGCGTAAAGTTCAGTACAAAATGCTTACGTTGGATGCATTTGATGGTAGCTAAAAAGACGCCTAATGAGCAACTAGTTAGTTAAGCGAATAATCTAATAATAATGTAAATGTAAAGTGTATGTATAAAATGTGAAAAAAATTATTTAAAAATTAATTAAATAAATATAATAATAATAATAATTAGTCAAATAAATCATTTATTTTTAATTCCGTTCGATATTCAAGTCTTTTATTTATTTAAATAATGAAATATATATATTTATATATATATATATTTAAAAAAAAAAAATAAATAATGAAATATATATATATTAAAAATATTAATTTAAACAAACATTATTAGGTATAAAGTGAATGAAAATACTTTTTTTATATTTTTTTTTTAAATCCATATAAAATAATGTTTGAGCTCTGAGCTCTATATGACTTGTGCGCCAATGCTTAATTCCCAACTGAACACAAACATTATTATTATTCAAGCATAAAATATATTTATTTACATTCACATATTTTTTAAAAATATATATTATAAGAAAAGTTTACTATATTATTATAATTTTTTTTTTTTTAATTATAAAATATGTTCACTTGACAACAAACCGAATAAAAAAAAAAACAAATAAAAATAAAATCTAAAAAAAAAAAAATCGCAGCAATCACGATTTGAGGTTTCTGTCAATTTGACCATTGCATAAAGCCTGCGACTCAGCATCATTTATTTCAATCATTTATCAAACTGTTGGAGCTGAATATTTTACTGGACCTCGGCCTCAGTCTCGGTCAACGCATACCAGCAGCGGCTAATGAGCCAAGTGCGAAGTGCCAAGTGCTGTGTGTCAATCCATGGGCACTGTGACTCAGTCGACTTGCCCGGAGAAGTAAGCACAACCCCCCGAACTTCACCTCCCGCCTATTCAGTCAAGTTGACAGGCCAACGTCTGAAGCCAAATGTGGCCAAGTTAAGTGCGCACATTCATTAATTTACATTAAAATGTAATTAGTGGTCAAAACAGCAAGAAAAACAACAAGAAAATTGGACAAAAATGAAACCGCAACAATTTTGCGCATTAATGAAATGCAATTTATTTTAAAAATAATTTTTAAACAATTTTGCGTAAATTTACAAAGCTCAGCTCAGAAACAAAACGAGATATTAATGGAGATTTCCAAAAAAAAAATAAATCTTTATGAATTGTAACAGATTTAAAAGCAAAATGTAATTTAAACGAAAGTATATAAAAAAAATATATATTCATAAATGATCATTTTATTATAAATATTTGACTGATATTTTTTAATTTTAACTTAAAAATATAATAAATAAATGCAAAATTGTATTAAATAAATAATAATATAATATAATAAATTAAAAATTACATAAATTATTTACACATTTTATATTAAATACTTAAATATACAAAAAATACAACATACATACTATAAATATGTTTAAAAAATGTATGTATATATATATATATATATATATATATATATATATATAGCTGAATCATATTTGTATATTATTTTATACCTTTAAATTTATAATATATATTTCGAGAAAGCAAAAAAAAAGTTTAATAAATATATATAATTAAAAATAATAAACATTAAAAATAAACTAAAATAATATATTATATTGATCCGAATTTTCGTCTAGTTCAAAAATACTTATATATTTTTATAATATATATTTCGTTTGCTATGATAAAAAATATGTTTAAAAAAAAATTCAATAAAAAAGAAATAAGAGATTTAATTCTGTAACAAAATTCTAGCAAATTTTTAAAGCTTAAAGTCTGCAAGGGTTTCTTTACGCGCCAAGTTCATTTGTTTCTTTTTCCCCTCAACATTAAAATTAGCTAAATAATATGAAAAAAAATATATATATATTTTTTCCAGGTTTTTAAGCACAGTCTCATCACACGCAGCTCCATTAAATTCAGTGCTACAATCAGCTAATTTTACACACATTTTGATAAGCTTTTGTTGTTGTTGTTTTTATATTAAAAAAAATATTTCATGCCTACGCTGGGGTCTGTTGCATTTCCCTCCTTTTTTTCATGCATGCGCATGCGACGCCTGTTTGCTGTTATTTTTGTTTTTTTTTTTTTCTCTTACACCTATGCTGCAGATTGACAGGTGTGAATGGGGTGGCGCATTAGCAGATACTCACACACACACACACACGCATATGGCAATGATTATGCGCGGCATGCACATCATCATCGTGAACATTTTTATGATTATGCCACTCGTGTTACCTGCCCAGCCTCCCCAGGCATCCATCTCTTAGTGCTGCTGCTGCCTCTGTCAGCGTCCCGCCAATTAGGCAAATTGTGTGCTATTTTCAATTTTTAAAATTCAGCGCTCACAGTCTCAGTCACTGCTCTCGCTTGCTCTCGCTCTCACACTCTGTCTGTCTCTTTCTGTATCTATGTTTTCATCTCTATCGCTGACTGCCTTCCTGGTTGGCTTAAGTGGCTGCCACAGCAGCTGGCAACAAAAACAATGGCCAACAGCCATTTGTTGCTACTCGCCCCAAAAATTAGTCAACTTTCAAGATGGCGTGCATGCGTCTCTCACTGTGTGTGTGTGTGTGTGTGTATGTGTGTGTATGGGTGTGTGTGGAGGGGTAGAGCAGTGGTTGTCCATTAGCAAAATGGAGCAGGCTATTTTTGATTTAATGAGCCATAGTCTAATGGATTTGTTTTTAAATAGTCTTTAGGTGTCTGCGATTATTTATGCGTTACTCAAATTGTTTTAGATTTCAGACGTGTGTGCAAATAATTGTTAATAGTTTATGCCAGCGAGGGTAGCTTTTGAAGTTTGTTTTGAAGAAATATAATAAAAAAAGATAAATAAAATATAACAATAAGTAAAAAAAAACAAATAAAATTTAAATATGTAAATAATAATAATATAAAAAATTGATTAATTTATGGAAAAATATTCATGTTGGCAGCTAAGGCAGAGCAGATGCATTGAGAATGTGAGAAACACTAATTTAATTATATTTAAATATGAATTAAAAATGAATAAATTTTAATTATATTTTTTGATAAAGACATTTTTAAAGTAAGAATATTAAATATTTTGTTATATATAAATTATTTTAATATTTTCTCAATTAGGTTAAATAAATATGCAAGCATGCAACATTGTTTCTAAATGGCAGATTTATCATGAGTTTATATTTATATTTATATTTTAATATTTTATAATTTATCATCATTAATTTCCTTTAACTGTTAATTCGTGATGCCATTAGACTTAGTAATTTTGAATGCTTTTTATATTTAAATATAATTAGAGGAGTGGCTTCGGCCTCTTGGTTACTTAGCCTCTTATAATTAGAGCTCCCAAATATCTGCTTACCGTTTCTCAAATAAGTGTCTTTCACTTGCACTTTGCGAAAAAACTCAGAGAGCAACCGATTGCTTCGGTTCTTCAACGAGTTCGTTCGTTAGTTTTGATGTCTGATGTCTGTAAATGTGAACATCGTTTGCATAGACTTTTTGAATAAGCTGCTCACTTACTGAATCACATTGAGTGAGCGTCAATCGTAACACTCCCCAAACGAACTTCGTTTAAAGAGCATCACACGAATAGTTCAACGCAAAGCTCTCAACTAAAAGAACCAACACGAATAGAACCGAAGACTCTAGTTCAGGGCGATAGCAAGTGAATATGATTTCATTCGGCTGATCTTGAAGAGTATACGAAGTCTCAAACGATTAATAGCTAATTGCAAGTTATGTTATTGATTAATAATGAAATTATTGATATTCGAAAAAAAAACAACCAAATAATACATATTTTTTCTTAATATTACAAAACTCAATTAATTTAAAAAAATATATATTGTTTTATTTTTTATATTTATTTTATTTATTAACATATAGAGTTTAATTAAGTTTTTTTTAATGTTAATTTTTTTTATATACACTTTTTTATCATTTTTATTTTAGATTCTTTAATGTAGTACAAAAAATATATAAAATAAAATTTAAAAAAAAAATGTAAAAATATTTTTTTATGTTTATTTTATTTTTATATTAAAAATTTTTTTTTTAAATTTATAAATTATTTAAAACTTTTTAATATTATAAAAAAATATTTAACATTATAATAAATTACACCAACATTATTTCCAATATTCATTTTAGTTTTTCAAAGTAAATGCCAATTTAACAAGCCGCCCTCGCCTACTTATTTTTAAGTTTTTTCTCTTTGCTAATGGACCGATTGTCGTGCCTTTCTGGCCGTTGAAATGTTTCGCTGTTTGGCATAAGTATGATAAATATGGTTTCATATATAAACTGATGACTTTTTCAGTTTATTTATCTCATATTTGCAGTCAGCATTTGGTTGTCATTGTTAGGTTGTTGACAGCCAAGTGAACGAGATGCAGGTTCAAAAAGAAGGAAGAAAATAACAATTCAATTTTAACAAAATTACTCAATTCTCAGAGTGGGCTGTAATTAGTCAAGCTGTGATTGTTGATAATGTGGTTTTAAAGAAGAGAAAAAGAAATTTGTATTGATGAATGATTAAGAAGGCAATTAAAGTTTAAGCTAAATTCCTTCAATGAAAATTATTATTTCGAAAGCAAAGAAATAAAACTATATTAAATTTTAGTATAGAAAACTTTCCCATAAATTCCTAATTCTAATCTCTTATTAAAGTTCTATCTATAGCATTTTAACTTATTCTAACACCAAACATCTCCTTCACTTCTGTCTCAAGCTCAAGTTCAGTCCAGTAACAACAAAATGTTGCTAAAAAGTAATAATTGAAGCGCACTGAAGGACTCGACCCCAAAAAAAAAAAAAAAAACTCATGAAACCCAAATCCGTATACCAGTAACCAGGAATCTCTCAACGATTCAGGGTGTAAACTGCAAGAAGAAGAAAAAAAATAAACAAACAAATGCCTCATTACATGCGAAATTAAATTTAAATGTTTGCTTAATGTGATTCCAGAGAGTTTGGCCCAGGGCCACGGGACGATCAGGGTAAAAAAAAATAAAAATAACAGAGAAGGTAGCCCGAAAAAAAAAAAAAAAAAAATAGAAAACTGAAAACAGAAAATAAAGCAATGCAAACAAACCCAAGCACATAAAATATAATTTCATTTTTGGAAGCCCTGGGCTAACCAGGGAACAGCATTCCAGGCGTTGGTCCTTGGCGTCAACGCATGCTTAGAAATATTTCTGGTATTTTATTCTGGTTTCTGTTTTTTTCCCCATTTTTTTTTTTTTATGATTTTACGTTGTTTTGCGACTGAGTAGAGAAATTAGAATTTGTGTGCGGGCAGCGGGCAGCGGGTGTGTGTGTGTGTGTGCGGTTGTCTACGGTCGTCGGTGGACGCCGACGGAAGCCACCAACGCCAACGCCATGACATTCGCATTTCCTCTGCCCCCTGGCCTGACGCCCTGCCATCTCCTCCTGCGCCTCTCACTCTCTCTCTCTGTCTCCCTCACACACCCTCACACTCACGCTTTGCGACAAAAATTTAATATATTTTTCTTTGGGAACGTCAGTGAAAATCATAATAATAATTTCAATATTTTTGTAACGCTTGTCAAGCCGTCAAGCTGAGGCGTTTATTTGACAGGCGAAGTTGGAGCTGGGGCAGTCGGGCAAGGATTAGAGAGTGAGACTGAGGCTCAATTAAAATATATATATATATATATATATATATATATATATATATATATATATATATTATTTTTTTTTTTTTTGGGCAAACAAATATATGTAAAAAGTAATATGAAATGCTGAATTACCGGTTTGCTGTGCATGGTCATAAATTAAAAACTTAATAACGAGCGCAGCGCACGGATTCGTACATAACCAGGACATGCCCAATACGTACGTGTGTCCTGTACGGTTCCCTACTCCGTTCTCTGCTGGCAGACACACATCACAAATATTCCCATTGGCTCTGCTCTGCTCTGCTCCCTCTCTCAGCACTATTGCCCGCCTCTATTCGCTCTGTCTCCTGCGCTCATCCTGCGGCAGCAATAAATCGCTAACAGCAAATAAATCAACGCGCATAAATTCCAATGTTCAGCGACGAGGCCTGACCCGACTTTATTTACGACATTGCGACAAAGACACTTACGGCAAAATGCTGTTGGCCCCGCACTGGATAAAAATTGTGTTGAAAATGTGGAAAAAGCAGCAGCAACAGCAGCAGCAACAACAACAATAACAACAACATTATATGCAACGGCCTGAGGTCAAATGCCAGAGAATTCCAATTTGTATTTGCACGCATTTTCATAAAATGGAGAAAACTTTTCAAGTTTCTAATGCTCTATTACTTTAAAGTGTATGTTGTTTATATTTGAAATATTTACGATTTTAAATAATTAAAAATATTATAATCAATTTAATTTAAATTTATTTAAAATATTTAAATTGAAAATTTTGTATAATTAAAAATATTATAATAATTTTAATTTTAATTTATTACAAAATATTTAGCATTGAAATTCCTTTAAAGTCCAGCCCATTAAATAATCAACATTTTATTTGTTTTTTATATTCTCTGATTTTTCTATTTATGTTTCTTTAATTACTTAAATATATATATACATATATACATGTTTTTTTTCTTTTTGGCTTAGTTTCTATATAAATAAAAAGTAAATATGTTTCATATTTATTAGCTTGTTATAATTGTTTGTATTGAATTAAATTTATTTACTGTCATGTAAAACATCGAAATATTTGATGACACAAATTTAATAAATGTTGTTATACATACGAATTTATAAGGATTATAGTATATTTTTCAATGGTTTATTAACCAAGTATTTGAATGAATTAATTAACTATATATTTAACAAAGACTATTAACAAAACTATAAAATTTTTTATTTTACTAAATAAAACAATTCATAAATATACATTACATACCTTTTGTGAATTTTAATATATTTTATTTATTAATTATGATTAATAGACCAAAACTAAATCAAGATAAAACAAAAACTAATAAAAATAGTTAGAAATATATTTACAAAAAAAAAAAATATTTCAATTTAATATTCTTAATAAATATTAAAAATAGTTCATTTTTAAATATATTTTATTTTCTTTAAAAAAATAATAAAGTCAATTGAATAAATTAAATAAAAATAAAAAATATATATAAAAATCCATTTCGTGTTTAAAATTTAATTTTATTAATTTAATTATTTATTAATATAAATATTAAGATTTAATAAATATTTCAATTAAATAGCCTCTATAAATATTTTTGCGCTAAAATTATTCTATTTCGTGTTTTTGATTGATTTTAAATATATATTTTCGATCAATTAATTAATATTAAATAAACATATAATTATTAATATAAATATTTAGATTAATTAAATATTTCAATTAAATAGTCTCTATAAATATTTTTGCTGATAATATTTCGTGTTTAAAATTCGATTTTAAATATATATTATTTAAGTTAATAAATAATAATCACAACTAAAAGTCAAATGAATAAAATTAAATAAATATATATGTATGTACATATATCTTAATAGATATAAATTAATATGCATATGAGCTGTCGCAAATAATGGGAATGAAAATTCTCATTCAGTACGCCAATGAACATGAAAAAGGTCGACCTCCGGAGTGTCGTGGCAATATGTTGGGAAAATTCACATAGCCAAGGCGAGGCGAGGGAAAATTGTCAGCTACGTTGTCCGTGGTTAACCAAAAGTCAGTTGCCATGGGGTTAAATGGGTTAACCTCCATGCAAAA
This sequence comes from Drosophila stalkeri, assembly GCA_035047405.1. Taxonomy (NCBI): domain Eukaryota; kingdom Metazoa; phylum Arthropoda; class Insecta; order Diptera; family Drosophilidae; genus Drosophila; species Drosophila stalkeri. The sequence goes on from JAWNPR010000039.1 coordinate 21,905,624, forward strand.
ATGGCTGTAAAAACACAATATGAGAAAGAGAGAAAAAAGAAAGAAAGAAAATAGCAGAGCAAAACTAAAGAGTAGATGAGGTAGGTGCCGCTGCCAGGCGACGACGAGTATATTTGGCATATTAAAACAAAAGGATGCCGTGTGCTTGGCAAATAGACAAAAGAATTCACACACACACACACACACACACACACCCAGATGGAAGTCGCCAAATCAAGCGCTGATTTATGAGCAGTCAAAGGAGCCTAGAGCAAAAAAAAAAAAAAGCGGAGAAAACTAACAAGGCGCAGATATTAACACCCTTGTAAAGCTGTAAAACCGCCGTGAAAAATATGCAGAATAGAGAATGCCTGTGAAAGACAGAGAGAGAGAGTTAGAGATAGTCAACAAATCAAATTGCAGAGTCCAAGTAGAGCTCGTTCCCCTTAGCCGGCGCAGCTATTAGTTGCGCCACTCGGCGACGGCCATATACCCAGCCATGGTGATAATTTATTTATTTGAGATTATTTATTGCACATACATCATAATTTTGTGCCTCTGACGGCGACGCCCAGGCTGTGCTAGGTGCAGGGGGCTGAAATATTTTATTACGACTTGTAGGTACGAGAAGATGTATTCCTTTTTCTAATTCTCTTGTCGTTTTCCCATCTCTTTTTATTTATTTATTTTTTTTTTTTTGTCGTTGTCATATCCCAGCGATAAGCGAATGGCTCAAGGATTTGGCAAGCAGCCGTAGAAGAAATATAACTTTTAACAATGAAGGATGAGCCATAAATTAAAAATTCCAAACTTCAAAAAACGTAACAATAAAATACACGATACAACAGCAACAGCAGCAGCAGTAGCAAACGGGACATGCAGTTGATTTATTTCAGAACCGAGAATCCTTGGGATGTCCCAATAATACCCAACACGGCCATCGATACCAGCCAAGGTGCGCTGCTCAAAGAGACGGAAGTATTTATTTCATAATCGTTATGAAGTAATGAATGAAAAAAAAAAGTCAAAGCTGTAAGGTTGGGCTTGACTAACAGTAGAGATCATGTACATGAGATATCTTTAAAAAGTTGAATTTTCTCTGAGCACTTTTTTTATGAAAAATATATTGGTTACAAAAATTAATAATAATTTAATTTAATAATTTTAATAATTTAAATTTAATATTTTATTTATTTTACTAGATTTGTTGCTAAGTTTCGCTAATATTTTCATGAATAATGAACATTTTTAAGTTAATATAATTTTAATATTATAATTAATATTAATTATTAGTATTGCTTTAATAATTATTATTTATTTAAATATTATTTTTTTGCTCATTTATTAATTTAAAAAAAATATATATATTTTGGACGATACCTTAAAATACGATTATAATTGTGTTAGTTATGCATATTTTGATCGTTTTTTTTTTACTTTTATTATTATTCTTAATTTATTTACTTATTTTATTTATTTTTTTTTTTTCAATTTTTTGCATCTAAAAATTGTTTGAAGATCTATTTTTACTAAATTAATATATTAAAATTAATGGAATTTAATATTTAATTAAATTTTTATTTAAAATTTATTATTATTATTTATTTAAAATAAAATTTGTAATTTAATTTTTATATGCTGTTTTATTTTAACTAACCTTTAAATATTTCAAAAATTAAATAAATGAAATGAAATGAAATTAAATAAATGAAATAAGTGATATTAGACGTAATATAAAACTAAAATTTATATATTAGATTTGGCTAATATTAAAAGAAAAAAAAAACATTTTTCCACCAGGGATATCCCAAAATGCTTCCAAATTTACAGCTCTGAACGTGGCCCACGTGTAAATGATTTAGCAACGACGCAGATAAAAATAGAAAAGAAATAAAAGCCGAAAAGACATAAAAAAAGCAAAGAAAACGAAATACATGGCGCATATTAAATTCTTATAAAAATCAGCGCACAGGATACGCGGCGCTGATGCGCGATTCGAGGACATGTCGTATAGGCTAGGGGCCAGGGGCCAAGGGACACTACTAGGGCCTACGTCCTACGGACCAGCCAGGGTGCTATTGTTATAGCTACTTTTATGATGCCATTGTCTGCCCCTTGCCAGTGCCGCGGCTGCTGCTAGAGCTCCTGCTGAAGCAATATTAAAAAAAAAAAAAACTTGTTGCTAATAAAAAGATGTGTGAATATGGATACACGGACACGGCTGTCAAAGCAGTTGATCATGATGATGACATCAATGACATTTGTTGCGGTTCAATAAATTCGCAAGCGTTTCGAAAAAAATATGTGTTTATGCACTTAGAGAACATTTTTGGAAAAATTAGTTTATGAAAATATGAAAATTGTTGTAGAAATCGGTTCAGAAAAATATTAAATTTAATTTTTTATAAATATTTATATTTTATATTTTATGAAAGTTATTAATTTGTAGAAAAATTAGTTGAAAAATATTTTGAATAGAATTTTAGATAAATATTTATATTCTATATTTTTTAAGTTAGCAAAACTTATAAATTAAATTCATAATTTTTTTTATTTAAATAGAATTGTATATAAATATATTTCTTTAAATTTTCAAAATCTAAAATTATGTTTTGTTTGTTTTTTTTTTTTTTAAGTTTGCAAACAAAGTTTTTAGTAGGCATATTATTTTTTAGATTTTTGTGAGTATGAGTTTAGGATAACTAAAAATTACCTCCATAAATATTAATTCAATAATAAAAAAAAAATGCAGATAAAATTCGTAATATTTTCGGCGCAGAAAAAAATTCATATAGAATTTGATAACGAATTTTTTTTTCTCAGTGTATATGTATAGCTCGTATCTAGCACCTAAGTAGGCTGAGCCTCAGTGCGCATTTAATTGTTATATGGTTGGCTGCATGGCAATTGTCAACACGAATCGCTTCTCATTCAGTCAGCGCAAGGGAAACATGGCTTGGTTAACAATTTTCGACAGGGTTTGAGGTTTGGGGTTTCGATTTAGCATCTCTCTCACTCTCTCTTTCTCTCGCTCTCTCTCTCTCTCTCTATCTCTCTTGCAATTGCAGCCGGCTGTAAGGCTACGCTAGGGGTGTTGTTTAGCTGCCGGATAATCCGTTGCATGTTGCCGTTGCGCCGTTTTTGATTAAAATGACATAACAAACCCATGCATACCCTTTAAAGTGTGGGATGAGGTGGAGTGGATGGTGTGGCGGGGAGGGGAGGACATGTTGATTTGAATTGTTTATAAGCTGCTCTACGTTTGCCCATCGACTGGCGGTATTTGAAGTGCCAAAAAGCGCACTTTGCCCATAGCTGTTGGCCTTTTCTTTTCTCTTCTTTTTTTTTCTCATATTCTATATTCTTGTTTTTTTTTTTTGCAGTGTTGTCGAGTGCGCGTTTTAGTGAAAGGATTTATGCCCATTGCTGTGGCTGCTGCTGCTATTTGTTTAGCCGCTTAGTTTAGCATTTGCCCATTGTTTTAGGCCAAATAAATTGTGGCGCGATTTGTGCGCATTTGAACTTTTTGTGTAAGCCTGTTTGTAACAGACATGGGTTGGCTTAAACTAAAGTTAACCCTTTCGATAGTCTTGGCTTAAAGCGGCTTTGATTGTAAATTGAAAAATAATTAATATTGGCAAATAAATAAATAAATTGATTGAAAATTAATATATTTTCTATATTTTATTTCTATATATACCTTTTAAATATTGTGTAAAATAAAAAAAAAAAATTATACCAAAATTAATCATTTAAAATGTCAGTAATATAGTCGAATAGTTTATTAAAATAAAATATTATATTAAAATTTAGTTTATTATTAAATTTATTAAAATATAATTAGAATATTTATATACGTTTGCTTTTTAGTCCGGTTTAACTAGTAGCTAGTTTCTATTATATATGTACATTTACGTATGCCTTTAACGTTGACATATGTTATTCTTAATGGAAATAAATGCAAAGCATATAGATATAAACAACTGTTAAAGAAACATACAGACAAACATACATATGTATTGCTAAGCGCAATACACATGACACAACACGCTTGCAACTGTCTCAATTGTATTTACAGACTACATACACAAACATATATACAGTTTTAACCGTTGCTTTTCTTTCGCTTGCCTGTTGCGCACTTTTGTGCAGAGGAGCGCTAGCTAAAGTTCTGCTCACAGAATGCGCATACATACATATATACATATGTAATTATTATGTATTTTATAGTAAAACATGAACTTTTTATAAGACCTATAGTAGAATTATCTACCATTTTTATCTTAATTTAAACTATATTTTTCACTTTACACTTTCACTAAAATAGGACATATTGGCAATTAAAATCCACACATAAACATACGGCTGTTCTATGGACTCCTTTCAACTGCATTAAAAAGCTACAAACGAAATATTTTACTTTATTTTTAACTATACTTAATATCATCACATAACTTTTTTTTAATATAATAACTAATACACATTTGCACTCTTTGTTTACGATTGCACACACTTGACCACAAACGACACGGACGCACACACACACACGCATACAACGAACCGCGGTTTTCCCCTGTTATCTGCATTTGCCACTCGCACAAAACATTAAATATGGCAACGTCAAATATTTAATTGATTATTTATTTTGAAGAAATGTATTAAGTAATTGCAAATATATATGAATAAATTTAATAATACATATTTTCAATAACATATTTTTTAACAGTTCATAAATTTATTTCTACAATTTGGATCTTATTTGCCATGCCCACAAAATGTGCGATATGGCAACGCTGTAAATTTAATTGGAAATTGTATTAACAATTGAATGACAAAAATGATTTTAAATAATTAGAATATATTATTATATAATATTAATTTTTGTATATTTAAAACATAAATTCGCGTATAATTTAAGATTATTAAATTACAAGATAAATATTTAATAATATAATACGTAATATTTAATAATATTAATTAATCTGCAGCTTCACTGGCTTCAATGGCTGCACTATGTTCCAAGACAACCAAATGTTGAAAGTTGTTGCGTAACCAGGCTCTATAGTCGATCAGCTCATCTGTTATATGAATGATGGAACCTAAAACACAAAAAGAAGAATATTAGAATAAGAAGATGCATGTACAGAAAGAATAATCTAAACATTCGAACATTCAAAATAAAGTAGTCGAGTGTCTTCGACTCTCAAATACCCTGTAGACATGCAAGGTAAGAGATAAATATATCATGCTGAGCTAGTGAAGAATTAGAAGTATTTGAAAAGCATTCAATAATTAACTCAATAATGTTGAAGCTGTCTATAGTTCTTAGATGAGATTGAAGAATCTCATTCAATCGAATTACTGATGTAGGACGACGTGCAGATACCCTCTAAACAAGCGGGTTAGTCACTTCGGCTCTCTCTCTGATTCTATCACTTTCTCCCACCTATACAACTGTAGCAAAGTGCCAAACACAAACACTTACCCAATATAGAAAAACCAGCTCCACGCTTCGTCTCATACTCGCCTTGCGGAAATACCGCCTCACTGAGCACACGATAGGCCCATTGGAAGACCTGTTTGATGCGACAAGTTGCAATGCTGACCTTTTGAACCGGCATTAGTGGATCGTCAATGTAGATCGATGGAATAGTAGTGGAGGCCATCAACACATTTTCCTTACGTATATAGCCACCGCCTTGCCATATGGAAATTCCAACTTGAGCGTAATTAAAGCACAGCCCATAGACCTCAAAGAATTCGAGTAGGAGAACGCCCAGATTCGTTGTGGTCGCGTGAACATTGTTACGTGGATGCATTTGCAGGAAATTAATGCACATGTTTATCAGTTTATAGGATGAGATACCGCCATCGGAAGTTCCACCTAAATTGCGCTGCTTCAGAAATTGTTTGAGCACCAGAAATAGTTTGCTCAATCCCGGATACTCGTACATATATTTTTTAATCAGCTCTGTGCACTGAATGTCATGGGTCATATTGAAGGAGAGATCGATTTGGATATGTGTTTGAGAATCCGTAAATCTTATGATTGGAACTGCAGCTGAGTTGTGGACCTGTAGAGATGCGGGCAACGCAATGCCGCTGCTGCGGAGCGCCGACTCGAGGGTGCACAGCGGCAGGTGATCCCAGCGACCTGGAAAAATGTTTATCATTAGTCGGATTACATTCAATATGACTAACACTGCTTACCCAGCACCACAAGATCTAAATCTGAGTTGGGCAAATACATGCCTAGCCCAAACGAGCCAAAGATCTCGACCAAAGCCTCTGGCCAAAGACCTTGAATCACATGCTCAATGCGATTGACCAGCTCAATGCGCACTGCATGCTCCGTTGGTGTGGGCCGCATATATCTGCAGAAGTCTTCGATTTCTTCGTGAAGTCCAATAATGCCAGTACTATACTTGTACTGTGATTGCTGCCACGGGAAACCTCCATATTTGCGAGATTGCATTTTCTAATTGAAAACTGATGTCAGCAGGCAAAAAGCAGTTATTGCAGCGTTGCCACTTAATGTAGACAAATTGCGATACATATGATTGTGGAAGCACACGTGTCACGATAATTCTTATTATAGCAGTATAACAAATATTGTAATAAGTGAAATTAGGACTGTATTTCACTTATTATAATATTTGTCTCAATTTTTAATGACATTATTTTAAATACTACTTGATTTAATTTTGATATATATGCATGGTATATTCAATAAGTCATGTGTACTATTGTATCGTGAGTCATTCGCCAGCCATTGATATTTGGCACATCTCTACTTTTGCAGCAATGAGAGCTAGAAATAGATATAAAGAGAGTGAGAGTGGAATATGTAATTCGATTGGCTGTGATTTTGATCAAGTTATCCCGTGGCTGAGTATTCAAATTGCCCTGTGTATTGTGTGAGCGCACTTATTGCAACTTGCAAGACAAAATTGTTATTGTATTGGTGTTTGCGTCCTCTAGTTAGATCAGTTGAGTTGTATGTGTGTGTGCTTTAAATGTATATAAATGTATAATATATAAAGTATTTTGTAGTTTCTTTTCTTTCTTTTTATATGTGGGCCATGTTCTGTGTTAGTTCTTTGGGAATGTATTTAAAATGAAGAACAATTTTCGTTCGTTAATGTGATTCAGAGCATTTTCATTTTTGCTGCAGTTACGCATACGTTCCACAACATGAGAGCGTGGCAATGTTTAAGTATAAGAAGAGATAATAGAGAATGAGAAGAGATGAGTTATGTTAACCTATTCTTTACGTTGCTTACACACTTGCTGAGGGTAGTCTAAATTTGCTGCAGACCATTATCACTATATACTTCCGAATACGATCCACACAACGGTTGAGTGTGAGAGTTGATGTAATATAAAGTTTTTCTAGCATTGTTATCTCCTTTCATAGCCTTTCTGAGAGCATTTTAATTTGCTTAGCTTGTAATCATCTATATTATTTACCTTTCTGGTTATTATTATTAAAAGCAAAGTAAATGCTTTTTGTACACTTAACCCCTTAAAATATTTAAACAGATGACGCTTAAGCAGGAGTCATTCACTAATTGCTGTTTAAAATGCCAATCAATTATATAAAACACCACATGAATCAACATTTAGCTCGTAATTATGATAATTGCTGCGCAATTCAAAAAACCAAAAATAAAAAAAATAATATATATATATTTAATAATAAACAACAGCAGCAGGAAGCCCAAAAGGTAGAAATCGACAAGAAAAAAATATTTTACCCGCTATTGTCTCAGGCACGCGACAGGGTGGCTCTAGGGATTTTGCATGAAAGTAACGCCCACGCCCACGCCCAGGCCCACGGCCACGCCCTCACACACACACAAACACACACATGTATGTAAACGGCTGAGCAATGGATTTGAACACCCGAAAAACTTCATTACAGACTCCAACATTGAGAGATGACTTAATCAAAGTTGGATTATCTGCAATGCAACCGAAGCCCGGTAAACACTGAGGCGGCATGGAATTCTCATTTGCTCGCTGACTGGGTTGGGTTGATTTTTCCCTTGTATGGCTTTCATTTGAATTAAAAAGCGCTAGCCAAGTTTGACAGATTTTTGCAACAGCATGGGGCCATTTGGCACACATCTAAAGCAGATGGGAAGGACAAAAAACCAAGAAGAAGAAGAAGATGATGAAGTCTGTGTGGCTGGCTGGCTCAGCTGAACTAAATTAAATTCCATGTCTAATGCTCGCACAAGGATTAGGACAAACAACGCCTCATCGCCTTTAGATGGGTAATATTAAATAATTTTTCCACACACACACACAAACACAAACACATACATACATACGTATATATATACAGGAAGGACTCGCAGGACACATATGCCATGAATTCGTTCATTGTTTTGCATCGAGTCGAGCAGCAGCTCTCATAGCCACAGATTAAAGTCTCCCGTGGTGAACTTAATATAAAAGCAAAGGACGAGCCTGCCCAGGACAACGGCCATAGCGTATTTTCAGCTAGCTGAAGCGCTCAGCGCCAAATCTTTTTTCGAGTGCGAGACATTAGCAGCATTAGAACAACAACAACAACAACAACAGGCATATATATATATATGAATATAGTTAGGAACATGGACTTACTGCAACCTCAACTTCCTCCCCTTAACAAATGCAAAAAGCTGTGCAGACCAAAGAGCGCCAAAATAATCAAAGGACTTAAGTCGGCTCAGCCGTTGAAAAGCGACGCAGATTTCTTCTTTTTTTTTTTTTTTTTGGCTACAGGCGGACCGGAAAATATATGTATGTAGAAGAAGCAGCATCACTGCAGTGGTGCGAAGTTTGAGCTGCTCTCATTTGTGGTGTCAGTTGCTGCATTATCAGTTATAACACTTTTGGGTCTAGGAAATGGGAACAGCTAAATGCGGTGTGGGAGAAAAATTGAAGAGAAAAATTTGGGGCGTTGTAAGAGATAAAAATATATTTTCGTTATTTAGTTAATAATATTATATTATAAATATATTGAGGACAATTTATATAGAGGAAAACTTAAGATATAGAATTATGGAATAATGAGAATATGTTATATATTTTTAATTTTATTACAATTTTTATTAGTTTAGTTACAAAGTATTTGATTAAATAAATAAATAAATATTTTATAAAATAAATTATATTAAAAATATATTTTTAAAGAATTTTTTTTTTAAATGAATATATATTTGTTTGTATGTAGAAGTTAATGTTTATTTTTTCAATATTATATATTACTTTTAGAGCTGGCAAATATCTATTGAGTGTTTCTCAATGTCTACAAAAAGCATGATTCACTCACAATTTTATAAAAAAAAAACTCAGAGAGCAACTGAGTGATTGCATCGGTTTTTGGATCGAAAACTTACTTATCGCTCTGCTTTTTCCCGAGTTTTGTTTTACGAAGACAAAAGTCTTTTATGTATGTATGTGTAGGTGAGGGTTAGATTCGCTTGAACACCTTAATAGCGTATGTATATGTGAAGATCGTTTGCATGAGCTCTTTGATTGATCTCTTCACTTACTGAAGCTCATTGTGCGAGCTTCAATCGTATCGCTCCCTAAACGTTGTTCGATTAAAGAGCGGCACATATGTAGCTCAACCCAAAGCTTTCAATATAGCTTCTAAAGCTATAACAGCTAAGAGCTAAAGACTAAGTTAAAAACCATATATATTTATTTTAATAAAATGCGGCTTGAGTTAATTTATATGTTCAATATATATATATACAACAGTTTAATGCAATCGATAAATATCGATATTGAGTTTACTTTGTTATCATACGAAAATCAATCCTAAATCATTTTTAAAATATATTTTGGAATGAAGTAATAAATTACAAAAAATTTTAATTTCAATTTATGTCATAATTTATTCTTTATTAATTTTATAGAAATAGGAAATTTTTGCAATGAAGTGAGTAATAAAATAATAAAATAATAAAAGAAAGTAGACTTATTAAATTTAAATTAGAGAAATTCTAATAATTAAAATTTTGTGACTTTCTAAAAATTAATAATACAAAATGCGTCTCTTTAAAATGGCGTCCATCACAGATATATGTATATATATATTTAAATAATGCAGATTGCACAATGTATATATAAAATGTTGAATTTTTATACGTATGTTTTACTTAGTTTGAATTTGGTGCGGTTCACGTCTTATTACATAACTTATTTATGCACTGAATCCCTTGTAGCAATAGGAGGCAAATAGTATTAGCCATTGTAGGATATTGAAATGTACATTATACGATATACCCAATACACCCGCGCACTGTGTATCGATGCCGATGACGTTCAGTGTGAATTTGAATAACCAATTGGACATTAGTAATATCAGAGGCATGTAATGCCAGAATTTGGACGCTGGATGATTGCGCACGATTATGAATGGTGGCAAATTCTCGTCAAAACGAAGTTGATTATTATGGGGTCCATCGCCGGCGCCAAGCATCGTATTATGCCAATGGTGCTCACGGGTTACTGCCATCTGGTTCATTATATTTAGTTCGCGTGTTCCAATTCTGTTGCGTGGCTCATTTCGGTAATCCGGAATGTCTGCTTCGCCAGGTGTCTGTGGAAAGAATACATCCAAAATATGTTCGTTCGGCCAATCCATGTCGAATGTCGAAATTTTCTAAGAAAATTGGTTTATACAAATAACCAAGAATTTTGTTTTATTTATGTTCACTCAATCAGTTATTGAATTCTATCTGACAAATTGAACAAATTATTTATATATATATACAAATATTTTGTCAAATACAATTTGTTGTCTAGATTTATGCAATTCGTAAAATTTACTTAATTTATTTTTTATATCGAAAATGATTAATTTTATTACAAAATAATTACAAATTTTTTTTAAATATATTTTTTTAAATATATATATTAATATATTTCGTAAATATTTATAAACTTTTTTGGTAAAAAAAATCACATTTATATAAAATTTATTATAAATATATAGAGTTCTTAATATTTTTCAATAATTAATAAAATTAATAATTGATAAGGTAATTAATTATGCAAATTAATAAAATATGGAAAAATATATTAAATTCAATAATGCACAAACTTTTTAGTATATATTTGTATAATTTATAAAAAAAAGTTCTAATTGGATATAATATTTTTATTGAATATATATTTATATATATAAATATTTTATCTTGTATATATTAAGTTTATATTAAAAATTCCGAGTTAAAAAAATATGTTAAAATATTTTCTAATTTTATTATATTATTTTTTTTAATAAAGCATATTCTCAAAGAGAATATATAAGAAAATATAATAAGTCCTTAATATCAATTTTTGTTTAAACTACTTGCTAATTAAATAAAAAAATATTTTAAAATTCAAAATTAATTTAATCAAATAAAATTTTATTTTGGTTAACCAAATGTAAACAAAATAATCAAAATCAAAATTGAAATGCAAAATAATTAATTTTTCAAATTAATATATTGTCAAAGAGATTTTTAATAAGATTTTTGTTAGTGCCGCATGTGGAACGTATATATATTGAAAAGCTGCTTGAACAATTAGCGGATATGAATTCCGATTGTATTTATTCATTATAAGCGCGAAAAATTGTAATATTTTTTCTGTCATATTTATAAATTTTAATTTTAATGAGTTGTTGCAACAAAAGCGCATTTTTAATGAAGCAAAAAACGGCAATTACTCACGTTTTACAACACTATTGACGTTGATGAGGACGATGAGGCTGTAGAACGATAATGATGATGTGTGGATGTGGCAGTCAGAATTGTGCTGAAAATCGCTTAAATGCAAAACTCATTAAAATAATTGCAAAATGCAAAAATACATATAACAAACTCATTTGGCCACAGAGAGAGAGAGAGAGAGAGAGGTAGAGAGAGAGAGAGTGAGTTGACTGTGGATGGAACGCACACTCATTAAACCAACCATAAATAATTAACAAAACAATTTATTTTCAAGGATATGTATGTGTGTTGCGGCTACGACAGCTGCCGTTGATGCTGTATGCATACCTATCCCACTCATACCAACTGTCTATAATTGCGAAGAGAATGCATTTCATGCGCTCTATGCAAACTTCAAAGCTCATTTATGTGAGCGTCTGAGATGAAAAGCCACACACACACACACACACACACACACACACACACACACACTCATGCATAGAGTAAGAGATCTGGCAAACAGCCGTCTAAAAGTCAACAAACAGACGGCTGCCCACTGATGCGCGATATCTGAAAACACTTAGGCAACACACACACTCACATATTGCGTATACGCAGCGTATGCTCACTCCCTCCCTCCCTCTCTCTCTCTCTCTCTCTCTCTCGGTCACTCTGTCTCTGTAGTTTGCGAGTCATTAAAAGTAAATAACCTCAAAGCAAGCGGCTGGCTGGCACTTGAACCACGTCAACGACTGTGGCTGTGGCCGAGCTTAAAAGAAATGCTCCGCTTTGACCCACCCACAAATAACTCAGCCCATCCATCTAAACGCCTTTGGCTAACTTGTCATCAGGGCCATGTCCAGTGCTCGCACGTGTCGCTCTCCCATATGTGTATTTGTGTGTGTGTGTGTTTGTTGTGCCAGCCATTTGTCCGCAAACACTTGTAATTAATTGCGCATGGCCGACAGAAGTCAGCTAGTTGCACTTGCCATGCCCCCCATCTGCTGGCTCGGTTTGTTCAATTTTTAGGCGGGTGGCAAATCGTTTTTGGCAGAACGGCAGGAGTAGGAACAGCAGGTGTGTTAGCCGAACGTGTGCTGGCGTTTATATCGAGAGAGCAAAAATATGTCGTAGCATTTATGAAGTTCATTCATTGGGTAAAGTTCAGAATTTGTTATTTATGATTTGTGATATTAATGATTAAGAGCATTTAGATGTAAACGTCGGAAATGATTTCAGACACTTTTCCTCGATTTGCTATGCTAACTTGAATCGGCTGACTTTGATGAAGCTTAAAACATAAAGGGTAGTCTTGAAAAATTTATACAAATTATTTTTCCGTCTATTATAATTGAGAAAAATTATTATAATATAACATATATTTAAATATATTATTATTATATTATATATTAATTATAAAATTATAATATAATATATATTTTAATATACTATTATTATATAATATATTAATTGTAAAATTGTAAAAGCAAGAAGTAGAAAAGCTTACGATTTATATATTTCATATTTTCAATATTATTTTATATTTATATATTTCATAATTTTATATATTTCATATTTTCAATATATATTTTGAAATTACTGTTTAATACATATATTTTTATTTTTGCATTCCCTTCCTTTTTATTATATATATATTTTTTTATTTTCACGCAGTTTATTAAGTTTTGATTATAAAATTTTTATTTTGAAATATAACTTGAAAAAATGACATAAATACATCTTAGAACTTTGTAGAGTAGCAAAAAAAAAAAAAAAAATTAGCTTAAAAAATTTATGATTTATACTTATTTAAGAATTTATTTTGTATAAATAATGTGAAATTTATTTTTGACTCATTTATAAAAAAGTCACAGAAACTTTAATAATATTCTAAAACTTGGATATAAAAATAGATAATATATAATTAAATTAAACAAGAATGGGATTTCTTGCAGCATTTCTTATAAAATGAAAAATTATATTTAATATTAAGAAAATGTTTAATAATTTCAGTTTTAGTTGAATTAATTTATTTTTTACATATATGTATGTAAAAAAATAAATAATTAATTTATATATATATATGTATATATATATATATATATATATATATATATATATAATATATAAATATGAAATATAAATATATACATAATATATAATAAATAAAATAAAATATAAAATATATAAATAATAAAAAAGTATAGAATATAATATTTTCTTTTGTATATTTCTAAGACATATATGTTTTCCATATTCATAATATACATACAAAAAACTCGGTAAAATTTCTCTTATACATTTCGCTTTAACAATCTGACTCGACAATCTAACTCTGGCAGCGCTTGCCACTCTTTGCATTGCAATTGTATTGTCATAGTCTAAACGAATTTAGCATAATTAATTGCCGTGTCGCAAAATGTGTGCAAATGGAGCGTCTGCATTGCCCGCAGCGGCGACGGGCTAAGTGGGTGGCACTTCTTCTTCTTCTTTAACAGCTTCTTCACCACTTGGCAAAGGCAATGCAGCAATACTTTTTTCTCCCTGTCTATTTCTTTTCTATTTTTTTTTTTTTTTTTTTTTTTTTTTGCATAATGCAGCTTCACGCATTAGCTTCATGTGCCATGGGCTAGACTCTCAGAGTCAGCGACTGAAATGGAGATTGAGCGGCTGAAGTCTAACTGGTCGCTTGGGTGTTCTCATTAGCACGACTCAAGTGCATTTCGCCCTCGGGGAACTATTTAGCTCAAACACAACCGACAAACAACATAGGGAGAGAGAGAGAGAGAGAGAGAGAGAGAGAGGGTCTGAAAGACTAAGTGAGAATGGAATAAATATTAATTTGAGTGTGTCGAGCACAGTAGCTTAATAAAGACAATTGCTTAAATTAGGTTTTTTTTTTACATAAAATTGGCAAAGGTCGGGCACAAATATAGAGTTTAATTCTGATGTCTTGATATTTAATGAATTTTTAAAGGAAATGTGGTAAAAGGTAATCTACAATTTTTTACATTTTAAAATATAGAACATTAGTTTAATAATTGTATACTGCCTGTAGGTCTCTGTCGCTCTGGTTTAAAAGAAAATTTTTATTTAGATTTACTTCTTGGTAACAATAAATAAATAATAATAATAATAAATAAATAATACTTTTATATATTTTTTTATTTTTCTCAGATCTAAAGCTTAAAAAAGATATAAATATATATCACAGATTTTATAACCTGTATTTTATTTTATATTTTTTTTTTATACTATATATTTTGATAAACATCTTTTTTTTTACAAATAATTGTTATACATTTTAATCTATTTTTATTTATTTTATCTATATATTGTTAAATTTTATAATTATTTATTCTATATACATATTATTATTATTTTCTTTTCTGTATAACTAAAATAGTCTTTTTTATATATATTTTATTTTAATATTTTAAATAAAATATTAATAAATATTCCTTTATTGAATTTTGAACTTTGCCACAAGCCAAAAATTAAATATTTTGTATTTTTACATATATTTTTAATGATATTTCTTTATATTTTTTTTGTATATAATGCATTCTAATTATTCGCTAAAAAAAAACTTGCTACCAACCTTATATAAGCATCTCAAAATGTTGTTGCTTCACGACACTGCGGCAAAAAAAAAAAAAAAATGTACTTAGCGCCTTTGCGCATCAATCGACACCGCAATGGACGTAAGTGGATGTTGGCTGGAGAGGGTGCAAATGGGCGGTCAGGCCGGGTCACGGGGGGCATCACGAAAGGGTCGCTTCGCCTTCGAATGAGTAATTAAAACATTTTTCACTTTGCATTTTCTTTTCGCGCGACACTTTTCTGTGTTTTGTCTAACGCGCAAAA
Organism: Drosophila stalkeri; assembly: GCA_035047405.1. Classification (NCBI taxonomy): domain Eukaryota; kingdom Metazoa; phylum Arthropoda; class Insecta; order Diptera; family Drosophilidae; genus Drosophila; species Drosophila stalkeri. Next base: position 21,921,169 of record JAWNPR010000039.1, read on the forward strand.
TTCATACACTTCAAAGGGGTAGCACAAAATTATCATGAAGTCTGTAAATTGTAATTAAATTTATTTTTATTTAATAGTAATATCCTGCATATGCTGCGAACATTAAAAGAAACTTAAAACATGTTAACATTACATATTATATGTTTTTATAAAAAAGTGTATTTAGTTTTCGGCTAACTCATGTTTGTGATCCTTTCTTGTTTTTTATGTCTCTGCCTTTTGCAATTAAAAACTAAGATGACTGTTGAGTAGCATTCCGCATAGAGAGCTGGCATTGCTGGCATTCAACTGCGCTACTTTATTAAATTAATTTAAATTTTTAATTATTAAAGCTAAAAAAGTATGAATCAAACGAATATGTTAAAAAATATATATAAATAAAATATAATAATATAATATCAACGCTAAAAATATTTGAGTTTAGCTAAAATCCTTAATTTACTTATTACTTATTGTAGAAAAAAAACACTTTCAAAAATATTTTTTTTTTTTTTTTTTTTTTAGATAATTTTAGATTTAATATTTTTCGGAAAAATTAAATCTAAATTTAAAAAATTTCTGTAAAAAAATTAAAACAAAATAAAAGCCTCGCACTTCTTATTTATTTTCTTCAAAATATAAAAATCTAATTTATAATTATATATAGAGAGTAGAGTAGACTAAGAATTATTAATAATAAAAATATATTTTAAAGTAAAAAAAATATATATATATTAAGTAAAGTATTTAAAGTAAATAACTTAAAAAATGTAAAATTTATTTTAAATTTATTTTTATTTAAGCAAGTGCAACATTTTTTGTATTTTTAATATATAATATGTTATCACTTTAAATTTGCTATATTATAAATCCATATGATCTCTCAATACATATATTTTGATATAAATTCAATATAAAAATAAAAACAATGTATATATAATAAATAAAAACTAAAAATAAACACAGAAAAAAAGAAAAGTATATGTATTATATTAAAAATATATAATTTTGTTACAGTTATAAAATTGTATATCTTATATTGTATATACATAATTTTTTGTATTCTATAAATTTATTTTATAAATATCTAGAATGAAATTTTATTAAATTATTATTATTATTATATTATTTTTTTATATCATTTATTTATTTGTTTTATTTATTTTTTTTTTAATATGTTTACTTTGTTTATGTATTATTATTATATGCTTTTATCTCAGCAAAAATTGTTTATTTCATATTTTTATTTCTAGATTTTAAAATAGGTCATACGTGAATATATTAAACTTATAATTTTTATTTATTTCAATTGTCATATTTTAAATATATATGTATATTTCTTTTTATATAGTATTATATTTATATGTATATTTCATATGACCATTTTACAAATATTTTTATATGATTATATACATTTTCATATTTATCTGCTCTGCCCTTGCCTTGCTTTATCTTTATTTGGTAGTGCATTGGACTTGCCATTAAAGCTCAACCATTCAGTTGCTGCCCCAGTGGCGCCCCAGCAGCACCTCAAAAGTGTCGGCTTCAAGTGCAGCTGCAGCTGCAGTAACTGCAGTTGTTGTTGTTGTTGTTGTTGTTGTTGCTACTGCTGTTGCTGCTTTTATACTCATTTGATGCACTAAGTTGGCAGTGTGTTCTCTGTCACCTGTTTTGGCACTTGAAGCGCCAGAGCCGCCAAACAAGCTAATTAGTATGCAAAACACATTAAGTGGCAGCTAGAAACATTGCCGCAGCACTTGTATATTAGGGCAATGGGGGAGTCAAATCAGTTAGAGGTAGAGCAAGAGCTACTATAGCTATGGGAGGTAGGGGTGGGCAGGCCATATCGTGCACCTCTGCGTTTGCCATTGTTTTCACAACCTACAAAACATTTCAAATGGAAATTTTTTCCTACAGTTTGCGAGCACAAAAGCAGCGCGACCGAGCGGCAAATATTGACAACCTTCACCTTCATTGATGCCCATAATTAGTGCACAAAACACAGAACGTAAATCGCAAAAAAAAAAAAAAAAAGAAAGGAAAAACGGGAGAGAGAGAATGCAGGTGAAAAGTGCAGGGAAAAGTTGATAGAAATTGCGGCTGGAGCTGCTGTTGGGGAGCTGCAGTCGCATGGGAGCAGTTTATTAATCATACGCCATGTTGACTCAGTCTCACTGGGTTGCACTCGTTGCTGTTGTTGCCACTCGTGGCTGTGTGTACTAATTAAGCCTTCGATTAATTTACGCCTTTTGGCCCCGAACGCCAAGCGAGAAAACAAAGAAAATTAAAAGCTTCATAGCCGCCGAACTTCAAAAGCCGGAAACGGGTCGAGCACCGACGTCTGCCATTGCCCAAAGGCTGTTCGGGCCAATGCGTTAATGATGCCATCATCAACAACAACAGCAACAGCAACAACAATAACAACAACAACAACAACAACACCCCAAAGCTGCTGACACTGTCTGGCTTAGTGGCTCCAACTCCGCTTTTGGCCAACTCAGGCGACATCAAAGCGTTGAAGCTTGGGAATTGTTGACACACCGGATGAGCGTAGATCTCTCTTTCTCCCTCTCTCTCTCTTACTTAATTTATACCTCACTCTCTCTCTCTCTCTCTCACACTCTCTCTATCTCTGCATATACATTATTTATAATACCCTGACTGCTGTGTTCGCTGATAAGCCTGGGGATTTTATTATTACTCTTCTTCATTTTTTTTTTATTATTTTTATACTCCCTGGAGCTCGATATATATATTTTTTTATTTATTTTGGTTTTTATTTTATTTTTTTCTTTTTACATTTTTTGCCTGTTTCTCGTTCTATTTAGCAGCTTGTTCATTGCTTTGGGCAATGGAGTTCTGGCTTTTGATACTCGTTGACATTAAAAGGGATAATTTTTAAGAAGAGCCTATTTTTGGTGCAAGGTTTAAAATTAGCATGAAAAAATTAAAAATGAAGTCTGAAAAAATATGAAATAATTAATGAAAAGATTTTAACTATTTTTGCAGTATTATATAAATTAATAATTTATTTTTATACATAGAAAAAAAAAAAAAACTAAACAATATTATAGTAAAGTAAGTAATTTTATTTTATTATTTTATTTTATTTTTATATTTATTTATATCTTTAAGCAGTTTATAATTATCTTTATAATATTAAAATATATTTTTTTTTAAGTATTAATAATAATAAAAGTCGGAATCTTAATATTTATAGAAAAGTTGCAAAAGGTAGATCTTCATATTGATTTAATTTGTATTATTATATTTTATATTATATATAATAATATAAATTAAAACAATATTAAGATCCACATTTTGCAATTTGTCTATAAATATTAAGATTCAGTAAATTATTTTTAAAAAATATATAAAAATAAATTTAAACTAAATAAAAATAAAAATAAATTTAAATAAATTGAATTTAAGAAATATAAAATTAGTTATAAGACCATAAATTAAATACATTTTTGTTGAACATTAATAAAAAGTTTAACATCTCTCTCCTTTCTTTCTTTTACCATCGCTCCTAAAAACTAGAAGAGACAAAGACTTTATGTGGAGCTGTGCTCTGGCCTTGACACAGATCAATTTGTTCTCTTTACATGAAATAGATTATAATTACTCTACATTGTTCGTTCGGAAGGCCGAACGATTGAGAGTGAAGCCAAATGCATCGGTTAAACGTTGATTAGAGAGTGAACTAAGAATGAGCCACATATTGAGTAAAATGATATTAAAATGAATAGAGTTGTTAGGTTAAATACTGACGACATAAAAAATATGAATAAAATTTGTAATGTTTGAATGACTATTTTTTATCATATATATTTCATATATAATTTATTTTAAATTTTATTTTGAATTTTTGCCGTTGCCATATTTACTCAAATTAAAAAAAATCAAATTTTTGTGTTTTCTCTTTCTTTATTATTTTTTTATTATTTCATTTTAAACGTAATATTTAAATTTATTTACTGTTGCAATATAATTAATTTAATTTAATATAATTAATTAAATTTAAAAAAATTCTAAATCGTTCAAATATTAAATATATAAAATTAATTTTTTCTTTTTTATTTAATTATTATTATTAATTTTTTGATTGTATTTTATTACATTATTATTTGTTAGTTATTATTATTTAAATGGTTGATTTTCTGTACTGTTTAAATATAATTAATAAATGTATCTATAAAAATGTTGTAAATGATATATATTGTTATTATATTAAATATATTAAATTAATTTTGTTTTATTAAATTAATATAATTTTTTTAAATTTTATTATATTATTATTTGTTAGTTAATAAGCATATAATTTTCTCTTAGTTTTCAATCAACTAGTTTCATATCGACTTATATCAATTTCAACATTTGGAATTTCCACAATTTTGTTGCCATTTACTCTATGAAATTGCACTCGAAGCACTCTAAGCCCTTGGCCAAATTATGTTAACCAATTTCCAGCTAACCGGAAGCGGAGGGCTTTATGTAATGCTATATGGCCTGATGATGGTCTGTAATATTACAACCCAAATCCTAAATCAAACTAAACCACGGATCCATTGTGCGCCACAGAAATTCAGCTGAACCACACACTAGCTGTTAGCTGTGTGTGCGAGTGTGTGTGTGTGTGTGTGTGTATATAAGTGTGTGTTGGCTTTGAATTTGCGGAAATGAATTGGTATTTAATTAATAGTTTTACTCTGATTAATCTGCCCTGTGCGTTGCCGCCCTTGAAGCCGCATACGAGTTGTACGTATGATGAGGACTCGTTGAATTTCCCACTCTTAGTTTTGCTGCTCAACAGCATCCACTGTATCTCCCTCTCTCTCTCTGCCTGCCACTCTAGCTCTCTTTCTCTTCACATCATGCCGCATGTTGACCTAATGAAGTTGGCGTATAATTGTTGCTCAGACGTTGCTCATTGAGGCTGTTGTGGGCGGAGCGGGCGGGTTTTTGGTTGGGCGACTGCCACGGAAATCAAATTGAAATTAACGTGCGAGAGGAGGAGAGGAGAATGAGCGGAGGTGGGTTGTGGAGAGGTGAGGCTGATGGCTGAAAGGCAGTTCTAGTTGTAGCTGTTGCTGTTGCTGCTGTGGCCTGTTGTTGTTAATTTGATTGGATTCTGATGATGGGGCGTAGCAATTGCAACGCCCACGCACACGTTCAGCCAAGTCTGGGCAGGTCTTTGCTTTTCGCTTTGGTCTATTACTTTAGTGCCCGAACTTTGATTTTTGCCCAACAACAACAGCAGCAGCAGCAGCAGGAGCAGCAGGAGCAGGAGCAGCATCAACCCTTGTGCCTGTTTTGATTGTGTAATGCAATCACGTCGTTGTTTTGCCTGATTTTTTGCTGCTGCTACTGCTGCTACTTCCTCGTTTATATTTCTTCTTCTTTTTTTTTTTTTTTTGCTGATCCCTCTCTCTTAGTCAAGGTAAGTTTAGTGGAAGGGTCTCTGAATTTTAATTTTTCGACAGCATTTGGCGCTGCGCACGAACAATGTGCGTAATCATACGTGATGATGTGTAGTAGTCGAACTTGTCGTCAACAACATTTGCCAGGGGTGTATAGAGGTGTGCCACTGTGCGTGTGTGTGTGTGTGTGTGTGCGGCATGTTTAGGCCGTGCGGGCGAGGCGTATGCGTCCATTGTTGTGCTGCCTGAATTGGAAGACATTGATGTGCCAGCAATGTGGATGCTGCTGCTGCTGCTGCTGTTGCTGTTGCTGTTGTTGTCGAAGTCTTCGCAGCACTTCACAAAATTAATAAGTTGATAGACTTGCGCGTTTCTTGCTTGATTGAACTGGGATTTTGGGCTCATTTTCGTTTTGCCATGTATCTGAGCGAAACGCCTGTCTCTCTGTCTGTTTGTCTTCACGTCTGAGGTCAGATGTGAGTGCGTGCCCGCAACCGCAAATGATGCTCGTATATGTGTGTGTTGTGTGTGTGTTGTGTGTGTGTGTATATGTATCGCATATATCTAAATTGAATTGAACTTTGTTTTGCTGCTCAAAGCAGCGTGCGATGTGTGTGTGACAAGTTTTCATAATAAATAATTATTTCGGGCAATCATATTTGTTGGAAAATTTAAGCTTAAATAAACTTGCAAGTGAAGCGGAATATATTATATATTTATTTTATTTTTATTTTTATTTAAAAATATATATATAATATTCATTTTCATTCGAGTTGAATAGAAAAGTCAAATTCAAGATTTTTTTAAAGTATTATGAACTTTTATTTAAATAATTTTTTTAGTAAATTAAATTTTAAAGTGTTTATTATAATTAGCTTTTTCTTTAAATAACTTGAAAAAAGAAAATAATTTAAAAATATATAAAAAATCTTTAATTTATTTGAAGAGTTCTTACATAATTAAGTATATATTAATATTATTAAATATATATATATATATATATATATATATATATATATATATATATTATTTTTTCTTTTAATCTATTTATTAATATTATTTTTTTAATTAGTAAATTTTTTTGTTTAATTCGTACATTTATTTGAATAATTTCTACATGACAACTTATTATTTATTAAATATATAATAATGTTATTTAAAAATATATATATGTTTTAAAATATATAAGATATATGTATAATAATGTAAAATTATTTATTATATTGAATACATTATTAATATTTATAAGAATGTATGATTTCATAATTTTTGTTGAAATATATAATTACTAAATTCTATGAAACTATGTAAGTATATTTACTTTATTATTTATTTATTTATTTTATTTATTTTTTTTATTTATTTTTTTTATTTTATTTTTATTTATCTAATTTATTATTATTATTATATTTATTAATAATATTTTAGAATTTTAGCTTTGAAGTTTTAGCTTGAAATTTTCAGATATTGTTTTATTAGTTAAGTTTAATTTTTTTATGATTTATTATTATTTATTTCATATAATACTAAATAACTAAATTTTTTTATTTTAAAATGTAATTTTTATAGAACTGTGTAAATAATAAAAAAATATTTTTGAATTTTCGCTTAGACGTTTTAGCTTATTAGTTATAAATGTTCTATTATTATTTAAGCTTTTTTTTATGATTTATTATTATTTATTTCATATTATACTTGTTTGATTGAATTTTATTTTTGTTAAATAATGTTTACATTTATTAAAAAAAATTTTTTTATATAAAAATATATACTCTTATTTATAAAATTTCTACAAGATTTGTTTTTTAAAACCTTTCTTTATATTAATTAGCTTCCATTTATTTTGATTTTCGACTCAAAAATGTATTGCACAAATTCAAATCAAGCTCTTTCAGCATCATTGAATGTGCTTAGAGTTGATTTAGTTACGCCTCGGGGTTCTTAGATGCTGCTGCGTGCACTCTGCAGCAAAACAAATAGAGAGCGAGAGGGAGAGAGAGTGAGGGGTAAGCCGGGTGTGGGGACTGCTTGTCAGGATGCCGCTGTCTGGCAGGAGCTGCCAGCACGTTGACATGCCACGCATTTAAACGTCACCGGAAATGCCTTTTGTTCTTATGCGCTGCCGTTCTGACTGACTGACTGACTGACTGACTGACAGACGGTAAAACTGAGGCATTGACAGGCACAGCGACGCTGCCACCCTGCATAAAAATATATAAGAAAAATATAAATAAATAAAATATATGATTTGGGAAAATTTCTTGTAAATCATGCAAAAATCATTTCACCTGCAGCTATTTCAAATCTTTTTCGTTCACAACTCAAATTGAATGATTGCGCATTATAGAAATATATAATTTATGATACTTCACACTCGCACATACGAGTGCAAAAATGTGTCAGGATGCTGTCAATGACAACTGAGAAGAAGTAGGAAAAGAAAAACAACTGCGTCATTCGTCATTTTTATTGTTGTGTTTGGTGTCCTGTTAGGATTTCAGTGGAATCCTGTGTAGGTAGCAGGTCACTCGCACTTTCAGTCTACCACCTTTTGTGGCCAAGAGTCAAACTCTGTTTGTTATTATTACGACTATTTCGTTTTTCATGCTTTGTTTGCTATTTTTCGATTTTTTTATTGTTTTCGTACTCCCTTTTTGGCCACTTTTTTTTTTTTATAGAAAATTTCTAATGAATTGGCATCGTAATCGTTCATTCATAAAGATTCCTTGGCTGTCAAACACTTGAGTTTCGTTTTACCTTTGTATTTTTTTTATATATATATATATATTTTTTTATATTTTCTTAATGGGTTTTTCTCAGCCCCATTTAATGGTTTTGGCCTTGGTCATGATATGTGCGAGATTTTTTTTTTGTATATATATATATATATATTTTTTTAAAATATGTTTTATGCTCGCACAACTTTAAGCAAACAAACATTTTAAAAGCCGCAAAGTGTTTGACTTGGGGGAAAAAATATATATCCACTTCAGCTGATGTTTGTGTAAAAAGTTTAATGTCATTGTGTGAGTTTTGCTGCTGAGTGCTCCATAAAAAAAAAATACAACACTGCGCCAAATATTTATTTGCTCTTAGCTGATAGAGTGAGGCGACAGAGAGAGAGAGAGAGGGAGAGAGAGACGGCTTGCCTTGCCATATGCCGCCGTTACACATGTAAAGCCCAAAAACTTTGCTAAATGCTTGCCTGAAAAGTTGCTCCTCATACAAAATACTCCAAAAAAAAAAAAAAAAAACGATAAAGTAAAAATAAAAATAATAGAAATATGCAACAAAAAAGCTACGCATTTGCACCCACAAACAAAGCCCGAAATGTTGGCTGAAATAACAACGGCAAACAAAGTGCAAAACATTTGCCTGCCCATTTCGAGGCGTCGGCATCGTGTGGAAATTCACAGTTTTTCCTTGGCGCGCCTCATTTGATGCGAAAATTGTTGGTAAAACAAACGCAAACACCTGCCAATTCCTGATTATATATACTTTTATTTTTATTTACTTTTTTTGTAACTGTAAGAAATCGCATTGGAGTGCACGTCGAGTGCTTCTATTGATTAGTTGTCCATCATTTTTCCATTCAATGAGCCGAAAAGCTGTTTTCAAGGTAGCGAACGAAAGAATTTTCAATGAGCTTGTGGAATGGAGTGGAGTTGAGTTTATGTCTTATGCTGAAGAAGCTGGAAGCTAGGGGTATGGAAGAAGCCTTACTTAATATTGTGTTACTCTTACGATTCAATTTTTGTAGACTGTGACACGATAATTGCTTTTGTTAGGGAATGATAAAAATTGTGAAAATTGCAGAGAAAGGCGATTTTTTTTTTATTGAAAGAGACTTGGAGAAAAGTCTAGACAGGCAAATATTTGGGAGTAGGTAATTTCTAAGGAAATTAAAAGTGTATAAGGAAAAAGTAGAAGAGTAAGGGCTAATGAGAATGAAAAGAGTGTGTGAGAGAGAGAGAGAGAGTGTGTGTGTGAGAGAGAGAGAGAGAGAGATGAAAAAGAGATCAAGTCAGAAAGACTGGATGTGTGGAAGAGAGCTTGAAAAGGAGAAAGCAGCAGCTAGATATAAAGATCGATTTATAAGGAATGAGGAATGGAGAGGTAGAAAGAGAGAGAGAGAGAGAGAGAGAGAGAGAGAGAGAAAGAAAGAAAGAGAAAGAAATAAAGTAAAAGTCGAATATACAGATGAACAGTCAGAAAGTTTAGAAAGACTGTAAAAAGAGGGAGAGAGGAAGACACAGAGAGAGCACGGGAATATATAATTAGAATGCTAGAGAGGGAAACAGATAATGTGACAAGAAAAGAGAACGAGATGGAGCGTTAGAGAGAGATAGTAAGAATAGGGAGAGAGTGGAAGTTAGAGAGAAAGCTAGTGATAGTAAGAAGCGAGAGTTAATATGGAAATAGAGAAAATGAAATATGCAAAAACAGAGTTAGAGCATGGGAGACAGAGAGGAGAAAGAGAGAGACAGGGAGAGAGAGAGAGAGAGAGAGAGAGAGAGAGAGAGAGAAAAGCGAAAAGAGAAATGAAAGAGATAGATGAAGCAAATGAGATGTTGAATCTAAAATAAGTAAAAGTATGATATTGATTTAACTTTATTTAATATAAAAAATAAGTAATATTATTGATTTTAACTATTACTCAAATTCCAAAACAAGAAAGAAATCATAATATAAATATATAAAAAATATAACTTTCAGAAAATATTTCATTTGTTTTATACAAAAATATTTGTTAATATATAATAATATATTTATATTTATATATATTTTTCTTGTGTAGTTTTTTAACACTTAACGTTATCATTAACAAATATCTAATGAGCAGATCTTTGCATTAGTTTCGAAAACAATTAAATTCTTGCATTAGGCTAAAGCTAATCGAATTAGTTGAGTCTGTGGCAGTAGCTGCTTTGAACCTGAAATTCCATGGCCTCGCCGGGCGCTTGTCATGTCAGCCAAGTGCAGAGAGTAGTCAGTCGGACCACTTGACTCGGGACTTGTTTTAGAATAGCGACTAGCGACTTATGCTTAGGCGCGCACGGTGAGCTCCGCAGCAGCAGGAGCAGGAGTTGGAGTTGCTGTCGAGTGCTTGAGAGGAGTGGCTGGGTCTCGTAGATGGCGTTGGCTTGATTTGCGCTTGGCTGAATTTTGCCAGTGATACTTTGTTTAAGTTTTCCTCCTACTTTCTCTGTGTGTGTGGGTGTGTGGGTGTGTGTGTTATATATATTTTTTTTCGCTTGCCTAACCAACCCCAAGCAACGCCCATGCACTCCACTTTTGTGACGCCAGTGTCAGCCCCCATCCTTAGCCCAAAAAAAAAAAAAAACCCCAGCTGGCAGACAGACAGCGGATTGCTTCCAATTCGTCGCGCAGTCGGCGGTGCAAAGTATTTGCCAACGGCATCATGAGTGCTAGGGATTAGTGCCCACTCACAGGCAGCTTTGGCTCGGCTCGGCTCGGCTTGGCTTGGCTTGGCTTGGCTTGGTGTGGCTTGGTGTGGCTTGGGTCTCTGGTCTCGCAGCGGAAGGCATTTTGTGCATAGATGGCACAACCTTGGGCTGCCTGACTGGCTGATCCCTTGCCACGCTTTAAAGTAGCGCTAAAATGGAGATACAGCAGACACACAAACACATACATAAATAGAGGTATATATATATATATATATATATATATATATATATATATATATATATATATATATATATATATATATATAAATTAGTTAATAGCGGAAGTCATCGCACTGTTTTATGCATCCGCCTCAAGTCTGGAGCCTGCGCAGTCGTTTGGAAATTTTTTGGTTGGTTCGGCAACTGTTGCCATTTCAACGCTTGGCTTGGCCATAATCATAATTTATAATTTATTGGCCAGCCTCCGATTTATGTGCGTTTTATGGCCGCTAATTAGCGTTAAGGCCAAGACCAAATACAGTTAGCGGCGAAAATATGGGAAACGTTTTTCACTCTGCTATTGACAATGAAATACGAGCAGCTCACAGAAGGGATTATGATATTTTCTTAATTAAAGTTTTCATCGGAGTTGATTAATTGGAAATTGATAAATTTTGAATTTATAAAATTATGAACATATGAAATATTTATAGCAAAATATTTTTAATATATTTTTTTTTTATTAAATATATATATGTATTTATATATATTGAATATTAATAATATAAAAAAAAATATTTTTGTTTAAATTTATGTATTGTTGTTTTAAATTTATGTTGTTGTTTGTTTTAAATTTATGTATTTTATATTTTTTTTTAAATTTATCAATTTCCAATTAATTATTTATAAATAAATACATAAAATGTGTATAAATTAAATATATTACATAAAATAGCTTAACTAAATTGTATAATACTAAATCTTGATTATTTAATTATTATTAAGAAAAAAAAAGATTTAAATCTAAAAATATATATTTGTATTTAATAGTGAATTATGAAAGGGCTAAACTTTAATTAGTTACTTAAAAATGAAAAAAAATGTATATAAGAAAATTGTAATAATTAATTATTAAATAGAATAATTTATAATTTGTAGTTTAAATATGAAAAATTAAAAATACAATAATTCTAATATAATTAATACTATTTTTAAAATAAATAAAATTAATTTTAATAGTAATTAATTTAAATTAGGATTACAATTGCTTGTTCAAATATTATATAATATACAAATATTACTTAAATATGGAAAAAAATTAAATAAAAAACTATTAAATTATTGTTAGAAATGTAGAGTAAAGCACAATAAGAACCGTAGGCTCCCGATTTGGTAACTGGGTAATAACAAAAGTAAATTTTAAAACCCATTTTCTATATAAAAGAAAATTTACCTTTAAACCCGAAATTTCCATTCAAAATTTGCCTACAAAATAAATCGAAAAAAATAAACCCAAAAATCAAATTCAAATACAGGAGAAAATCTTAAAACGAATGCGATTGGCATGAGACATGGTCAAGATGGTATTTTGTTTTGGTTGGCAAGAGCAGGAGGTGGAGCAGGAGGTGGAGCAGCAACAGCAGGAGGAGTCGAGGGCCAGCAACAACATTTGCAGCATTTGCCGGCACTTTCCAATTTTCATTAAAATAACAGAGCCGACGCGCTGGGCAGCCATTATTTCGAAAGCAGCCCCGACTACCCAAAGCCACCACCACCAAACCCCATTCCCCGCTTTTCCCTATCAACGGCAAAAGGCTCGAGTCGAACAGTTCTCTCAGTTTTCCATTTTTTTTTTTTTTTTATTTTGAGTCCAAAGAGGTTTGGGTTGCTCGTCTGCGTCTACGTGATTGCTGTGCCAGCGAGCCAGCCATGGAGTCCATGTCCTCCTCCATGTCCTTCATGGCCTCCATGGACCAAAGCAGCCACACCTCCTCGCAACCGCACGCCCCTTTCCCGTTTTGGAGGACGCCCATTTTGGTTGCTGTTACGTTCGTTCGTTCGTTGTGTTTCGGGCGGCGGTTTCGTTCCATTCGTTAGTTCAACGCACACGCGGGAGTATGATGAAATTAAATTGGGGAAACTTTAGCAGTCCACCATGATGATGATGATGGGTATGATGATGATGATGGGAATGATGATGAGCTTGATGATGTTGCTGATGGCAGCCATCAAGAACGTCATCCGCAAGCATCAGCGTTTGGTCGTCCAACCTTCGTCCTGCTGCTGGCTTAAAATCCCATTCTCGTCCTGAGTTTTGCGACTTCCATTTTTTTTCGCATTTATATTTGAATATATTTTTCTTTTTGTTTTATTTTTATTATTATTATTATTATTTTTTTTTTTTAGCTGTGAAACGAAAGCGAATGTAAATTTTTCAACGTTGCCTTTTGGTTTGTTTAAAAATTTAAACTTGTCGTTTGTTTGGCTGGGTGTGGGGCAGCAGGGAGGGGGGAAGAGATGGGGTGGTGTATGCGATGCGATGAGCGACGTTTGGTTGTTTTAAGCTTTTACCTGTTTCGCTTCCTTCTCACTCCTCCTCCTCACACCACCCCGTTCCCTGTGTGTTGTTCTTGTTCGAAAATTTAATCAGTTGCCAAAGTTTTGCAATTTTAATTAAATTCTCCAAATTGGTTTTGACTGCTCTGCGCCAAAGTTTTTCACTGCGGGTGTGTATGTGTGTGTTGAGTGTGTGTGTGTGTGTGTATCATTGTCGTCGCAATTCTTCGTTTTTTACCCATTTTGCAGTGTCGCCTTTTCATTTGGCAGCTGCCTGTTTGGAGGTTATCCAAATTGGCAACTTTGTAGGTAGTCGCGAAAAGTTTTTAATTGTTTAAGAAACGCAGCGCCAAGAAGCCAAGAAATACACTGGAAAAAATTATAAAAATATGTAGCAAAAGTAAAAAGAAGAAATAATCATATAAACATCTGATATGTAAAATAAAAAAAAATATATTAATGTAAAAATATATTATCAGACAACTAGAATATGAGAAAGAGATAAATAGAAATGAATATAAATATAGATAAATATATAAATAATATAAATAGATGCATGATTAGATAAATCGATAGATATATCGATATATAGATAGATAAATATATAAAAAGAGAGATATTTAAATTGATAATTAGATAGATTGATAGTTAGATAAGCAGATAGATAGACAGATAGAAAGATAGATAGATCTATATTAGATTAGATTAAATAGATAGATAGTTAGTTAGATTGATATATAGATCGATAAATAGATAACTATTGGCTTAAAGAGGTATCAGTAAATAGATAAAGAGATGGGCCATAGAAGGCTAAATCTGCTCACTTACTTTGATAGATAAATCGATGGTTTGATAAATTGGTAGACTCAGTGATATCTAACATATAGAAAGGCAGATAAAGATCGATCGATAAACAATATTAAAAATAAATTTTATGTTATTCTTTTTTGGGTTTCTGCTTGAAGGCAACAAAGAGCTTTAGTTTGTAATATATAGCTCAATTATCGGTTATTAATAACTTTGAATTCTAGCTTCATTTTATATTCTCTTCATTACCTCTGATTTATGGCTAAGTTTATTTAGATTTATACGCCAATTTGAATTGCAAAAGAAAGTTCGAATAATTTTTTTTCAAATAAAAAAATACACTTGAAAGAAACTATATGAGCTTCCAATTTAAATTAATTATTTGCAATAATATAGATCTAATTTAAATATAAAATTATTATTATATATTTCTATAACTTAAAATAATTATATTTAAATGCATTGATTATATAGTAAGATAAAATATAATTTAAATATAAAATTATTAATATATATTTTGATAAGTTCTTATTTATTTTAAATGTTGAAATAATATTTCGTTGTTTCATCTTTATTTAATCAATTCTTAAGTTCATAACTCTATTATGATTGTTTCTATTTGAACAGCCCAGTTTTGTGCAGTGCATAATAATGCAGAATAGTAAAAAAAATGAGCAAAATAAATTATATAAAAACTTTTGCTCATTTAATGTCGCCATTTTCGCAAATATATAGCAATAAAGTTTAGTCAGTGTGGGCATGGGGAGACTGTAGAACACCGCGCCCCAGATAGTAATTTGTGCTTTTAAGTGTGTACAAACAAACAAATACCCTGTATTAAAAAAAATACAAAATAAAAAAAAAAAAATAAAAAAATATGAAAATTAATTTTTAAATATATTACATTGTAAATATTCTTTGAATGTCGTATAAATATATTTAATTCAATAATTAAATATAATTTCTATAATAGGAGTATTAAAATAAAATACCAAATACAAAATTAAAATAAGCAATTTAAATATATAATTTATTGGTCTTGGTAATAAAAATTTTTTTTTGGTAAATTTAATAATGATTGAATATAACCGATTACAATTCCAACTGGCACAGGGTATATTCAGGCTGACCCAAACGGCGTCATCGCTGGCGACGAAGAAAACGCGAACACAAAAACGCCATTTAGCGCACAGGAAACAGTTTTAAAAGCTCGCCCAGGATCGAGGGCAACGAACACAGGCGGCAGACAACTGGCGACGCGGCGCTTCGCTTCGCCTTCTCGCTAATGGGGATAGGAGCGGTGACGGCGGTGGAAGGGCAGGGTATACACAATTCGTATTCGCATTCGGGTCCATCCCTATATGGACAGAGCAATGGCAACGCAATTGCGTTTAATTGCAAAAAGCGGCAAGAACTGTTAGACAAATTACGCGAAGAAAACACAGAGTAAAACGTAAAGTGGGAAAAAGTTTTTGGCAAATGACCAAATGGCAGCCGAAGCCGAGCAATGGGCCAACTACTTAACAAACTGTTTGAAAGCTTCTATTTTCTTGCTACGCTATACGCTAGCAGAGAGAGAGAGAGAGAGAGAGAGAGAGAGTATTGTAAATTTGTGAGCCAATATGTGCAGGAGCAAGGAATTGAGTGGATCTTCTTTGCAATGTTGGGAGGGTAATGCGCGGAAAGTGGACATTGTGGATGTTAAGAGCATGTGAGCTAATTTATGAATCCACACATCAGTGGGTAATGCGACAACAGAGATAGAGCGAGATGGATGGATACAAGTGCTCTGCTCACTATTGAATGATAGTTTACTCTTACGGTTTAGATCCCGCTATTGGGCTATGTATGCAAAGCGCCTTGTGGCTGGTGTGAGAGCATTAGAGTTGCAAACTCTTCGTTATTCTTGTATGTATTGTTATTGTATTTGCCTGCCTATCAGCAGTAGAGAGCGTACGCAGGCAATTTAGTATGTGCGTGGCAGCTAGTTAGAACAGCTGAGTTTTGTGTGTAGTGTGTGTTTGCTCTTTTTTTTTAAGAGAGCAATGGAGTTTACATATGTTCTTTCTATTCTTTTGTTTCATTCTTTTATAGGTTGCTCTTAAAAAAATTATCAATTGAAAAATTGTGTTGTGTTTATTGCTTAGCATTTGTTAAAAGTTCTTTTGTGTATGCATGCGATCCACAATCAGAGAGCAACACAGAGTTGGAAAGAGAGTGAGAGAGAGTAAAGGACAGCGAAGTGGAACAAGTGTGTAGTTAAGATTTTTAACATTATATATGCTTGCCATTTTATACTCTTACTGAGGTTAGCATAGTTATGTCACGATGTATGTAGATATAATATGTATATGAACTACTTGTACATAGTTTTGTATAAAATATTTTAAAAATTATATACTCTCGTTATTATGCTCTCTGTGTGATTGCAAACTAATCGGTCAGTTGTAGGCAATATCTATATATGCACTATATTGAACGCGTAATTTATTAAAGAGTATTTAAATTTCGTTATGCTCGTTTCTCTCTTGTAAACTAATCATCTCTTATTTTGGTACTTCGGTAAAATTTTAAAGAGTATTTAAGCTTCGTTTTGCTCGCTTCCACCTGCTTTCTACATTTGCTGTTATTGCTTGAGTAAACACACATCAGCTGCAGATCGCTCTGAGATCGATGAAAGCAAACGTTCGTTGTGTTGTGCAATTAAAGACTTTTTAATCAGCCGAGTTGATATGCAGCGAGCAGAGAAGGGTCGCAAAGGGAAATTGGATGGAGCGGGTAAGCGCGAAGATTAGTTGATTGCATCAATATGCTTGTTGTCAGTGGGAGTTGTCTCTCTGTATGTGTATGTGTATGTGTGTGTGTGTGTGTGGGCGCATTACCACCCCAAATGCGACTGGGCTGAACGATGCGCTATCTCATCGTTCATGCGAATCCGAAATTAAATTATCTGCCAACTGTCGGGCAACCCTTGTTTCAAAGTTTCCGCCAACGCCCTGCCGCCCACTTCGACTCAGCTTTTATTCCAATCAGATTGTTTCCGTGGCTGTCTGTATGTTGCCCTCAAATAGGCTTTTTACATTGTCGCACTGCCAACAGTCTTGCGGATTGAATTCGAATTAATTCCTTTGACCCGCCCCTCCACTAACACCCCCTGGCACCAACCAATCCACCCACCTCCCATGCCCCAGACATCCGACCAAGCTCAACCTCATCATTTCCCAACATTATCCTCATCGCCCACACGTTTTGCAGCTGATCCTTTTGCCTAGCCATCATCATCACCCCATTCTCCCCAGCTTCTGTATTTTGCGGCGCGTGTGCGTGCGCCTGATTAACATATGTCAACAGTATTATATAAAGTGGTATTTTGGTCCTGGGCATTTGGACTATGCCAAGGCAAGGCAAGGCAAGGCATTGGCAATGGCACTGGCACTGGCAAGGCAGGGCCAACAAATTCAATTACGCCCGCATTTGCTTATTTTTGTAAGAAATTAACTTGTAGAATATACAGCATATACATCTTTTTTCTTACTTATCCCTACCCCTATGGAAACAGCTTGTTGATTGTGTATTATGGCAGGTAGTTTATTATAGAGATTTTCCTGGGGAACTTGATGAAGTAATGGGATTTTGTTTTACAGATTTACCTTGATTATTGAGTGTATATACAAATAGTACTTTCATGTATTTCTATTGCTTATAATTATTTTGCTAAAATTATTAATGTTATGATAATTTTCTTAAAATTTTAATATTATTTTTTTTTTTAATTATCTGTAAACTGTTTAGTAAATTTATTATAATAGGAATTTCTTACTCAAATAGCCATGATTTTATTCATTATATTATAAATAATTATAGCTAAGCTTAAATATTAAAACTGACAACTTAATTATGTTTAAATTATATCGTTACTGATAAAAACATTTAAAATAATTTTTAAAAATTATTTTAAAATAATATAAACACATTTAATTATTAGTTTTATATTAAGTTCAGATTAACAATTCATATAACATTTTAAAATATTTTATTTTATTTTATATTTATATTTTTATATTTGTAAATTTATATTTTTTTATATATTTTATTAATCAGTTTTATTCCAAAGTTTTCAAATTTGAGAATATTTATTGTATTTAAATTGCTTTGATTTTGTTTTCAAATTAATTTCACTTTCACACTTTTAATAAAATTATAATTAAGTTATAATGAAGTAGAATAGAGTATATTTACCTATTCGAAATATGCTAAAAAAAAAACATAAAAAAAAAACAATTGAGCTGTTCAACACTTAGTCAATGTTTATGCATATAATTATTTAATTAATGCTTTTCATAGACCATAACATAGCAATGGATTTTGTATTTTAATCATAGTTTTTCATAAAAAGTAATTAAAATAAATTCTTTGTATTAGAAAGTATTTAGAGTGTTGAAATTATGGTTAAATATTTATTAAATTTATAAACAAAAATTTCTAGGCAATATTAAATGTATGAAAAATTCAAATAATAAAATTATTGTTTATTGTTATTGTATTGTTTTCATATATTAATTAAATTTAATAATTATTTTGTATATAATAATATATATTTGTTTTTAATTTGATTATAATTATTAAACATTTATTATTTAATAATTAAATATTATTTAAATATTGCATTTAATATTGTATAATTTTTTTTATAACATAAATATATTAAAAATTACGACTTTAAGCATCACAAATAATGAGTTTAAAGCATTGCCATTATTGTTGTTGCATTTGCTGCCCTTATCTTTATCGACTGGGGGCATCGATATAATGCTCTGCATAAAGGAGAAATTACACTTGAAATTTGCGCTTGCCGCGCCGCAGTTTGTTTTTTTCTATTTTTTTTTTCTGGCCTGCCTTGGTCAACCACCATGAGTGCCAGCCGTATGCAAATGAACAGCCCAACAGGCCCATTACAGCCAGCCAGTGGGTAAGAGCATGCCAATAACTCGTCTAGACCCGAACCCCAGCCAAAAAGAACTGGCCAACGGCGACGGCAGTCGATGCTGCAATAAATCAGCGAACTGACCAAAAGGCTCCAATAATTGAGTGGTGCAAGCGATGACCAAAGGGTTGCAAATCGAGTGGGAGCATGGGATGCATATATATATGTGTGTGTGTGTGTGTACTAATAAGTGTAGCAATAAAGTAGGAGAGCAATGTCTGCCTAGCAATGAGTGGAAGGGAGACACAAAGAGAGAGAGGGAGAGAGGGAGAGAGGGGGCTGGCAGCTCCCTTGGTCTGGTCAGACACTCGAGTTGGCTGAGTTCAATGAGTTTGTTGTTGTTTTTTATTTTTTTATTTATTTATTTTTTATTTTATTATTTCTGTTGGGGTTGCCGCCTTTTAATTAGGCGCGTAATTTATGAAATATTTTCACGTGCTGCTCGAGTGGCTGCCAAAAGGCTGACTGAATTCTAACCAACGGCGCGCTCTAGTGGCAATCGGCATTTTAGACTGTTTTCAATTTTTGTTTGCCTTCTTTTTTTTTCCATTTTTTTTTTTTTTGGTTCACCCACATTTTTAGTCGTTGGAAAACAATGAACCGAGCTGTGCGCCTCAGTGCCTCAAGCATCATCAAGAGAGAGAGGGAGAGAGTTAGAGGCAGTGCCTCCAACCCATAATTCCCTCTCTCTCTCTCTTTCTCTCTCTCTCGCATTGTCATTTCTGTGTGCCTCTCTCTGTCTTGCTGGCCGTGTGCACTCGAGTGGCTGGCGAAGGGTTCATCATCAACGTCGAGATATTTTCTTGTTGAGGAGTTTTGTCTTTGCTGCTGCCGTCGTCGCCGTCGTGGCCTCCTCTTTCCTTTTAGCTCTTCTTTTCTGGCTGCTGCTCCTGCTGCTACTTCTGCACTTGCCAGCCCAGACCAGCCCAGGCAGTCAGTCATCCAACCGGGCCGCACTTGAAATATTTGTGGTTGTTGTTTGATTGAAGCGGTTCAAGCCGTTTGCAACGGAAGTGTGTTTGATTAAACGTAGAAGGACAACAACAGCAGCAGCAGCAGCAGCAGCAGCAGCAGCAGCAGCAGCAGCATTAATGCCAAGTACGGACGAACGCTTGTTCGTCCTCAGACTGCACCGCTTTAAAGAGCAGGTAAAGTCGCATTTAACCAAGCAAGGTCTTATTCAACTGAAGCTCAGCAATTGAGTCCACCAAACATGAAATCCCAATGTCGAGCACAGCGAATTGAACCGAATTCTCTTTTGCTCACCCACGCTAAACGTATCGTTTCATTAGGTGGCCAGGGAATTTGAGGCACAGTGGGACAAACTGAGTGCTTAAGTGTGTAAAATTTAAATAATGCTGAAGAAGAAAGGTATTAAGTAGAATGTAAGTTCATTTAAATCAATATAGCATAAATTATAAATATTATCAAATATTATTATTTTATTGTTTATTTATTCTTTAAAAATTAAATTTTGTAAAGTTGACTCAAAATATAGAAAAGTAAATGTTCATATTTTGTAGAGCTTAAATTTTAATATATATTCAACTTTGATACAATTTTTTAAATTTTGACTTTGATACAAATATATTTTATAAATTTGGCACAAAAATATCGTTATAATGTTTCATTATGATATATAGAATTATTCAATTTAATTGAATAACATTTATTTATTTATTTTTTATTTATTTGATTATGCTTATTTTATATTTTTATAAAATAATAGTATTTTATAAAATGTTATTAATAATATATAATAAAGTTCACCGACTAAAACTTAAAAAAAAATCTAATTTATAAAAATATAAAAAATCTCAATGCTTCATTTGTATCAGCATTATTTTTAATTAAACCTTTTTTTCCATAAATTTAAATAAACTGTTTATAATAAATATATAATTATATACAATTTTACTTTTCTTATACTTTTATAAATACCGATATTAAAATTTAAAATAATATTAAAATTTTGTATATTTTTCATACTGTAATATTCATATTTTATTTAAAATTAAATTATTCATCCAAAATCAATGTAAGAGTAAGAAAAAATATGTATTTAGTATTTTTTTTGTATGTAATATAAATATAAATTAAAATGGAAATAAAAATCCGATTATTATTGTTTGTATTTATTATTTATTGTTTCAACATAACTTTTAAAAATTCAATATTTTTATTATTTTATATATTTTTCTTATCTTTATTATTAATTATAATAATTATTATTATTAATTAAATAAAAATGTCTACTGCTGCCTAATATATTTGATATAAAATCATATATTAAATAAATGCATATTAAACTAATATCTCTTCTTAATATCATCAATTTTATTTACTGCTAAAATGTTTCTTATTATAGTATTTGAATTTGATTATTTTAATAAAAAATCTAAATGAAGTACAATGTGATTTAGTGCAATGGAATTTGCTAATAAATTGTTTTGCTCAGGTATTTAGATTAATTTCATTGTTATTAATCGTCATCTATTACAGTTGGATGTGCCATTGTATTGTGCATTTGGGGTCCTCAGCTGTAGGGGAGCATCATTAATATTGGGACGCCTTTAATGGCATATCGATTTGTTGTTTATGGCCAGTTGGTTGCTTCTGTTTGCTGCCATTGCTGCCATTGTTGTTGTTGTTGGCCAAAAAGCGGATGAAAAGGGCGCCACCATTTGCCAGTATGACCAACGGAGTCTGTTGGCTCGCCTCTGTTGGCCGTTTGGCTATGAGGTCCACAACTGTGGCTCACTCTTGGCCATGTGGTGTGACATTGTTGCCACTTAATCCGTTTATCTAACTTCGTACACCGTTGGACTCGATGTGCCGAAAACTTACAGCGCGTGGTTTAAAAGCACCGATTCCACTTGCTCTCTCTCTCTCTCTCTCTCTCTCTCTCTTTGATTTTTTTTTTTTTTTTCGTTTTCGTATAGCTCTTGACATGATGACGTGGAATACATCAGCACTCGAAATTTGAAATGCATTCGACCGTAGAAGCTGGCCGAGCTTCGAGCTGATGCCAAGTTCCCCTTTTGCCCTTTAAGCTCAGTCATCGTTAACGTCGACGTCAACGTCAACGTCGTCGTCGTCGTCGTTGTTGTCGTCGTCATTCCATACGCCGACATCCATTAGCAATCGCAGTCATACAGACTTCCGCATCATACTTTGAACTTCCGCATATTTTATGTGTGTGTGTGTGTGTGTGTGTGTTGGTGTGTGTATTGGTGTTAGTGTGCGTATGCGGGTGAATGTCGCAGTCTGTAAACAAAATGGCGGACGCACACGATATTCGTCCAGGTCCACGTTGGCCATGCGCGCACTTCGATAACCCCCCAAAACACAGCAACACACACACACACACACACCAACTCACACACACACCAGCACACACTCTTAGCCACAAATCCTCTCCCACATTCAGCTGCTATTTTCTTTGCCCTCTTTGCCTGACGCTTGGCCGTTTTTGCTTCTTCAAAAAACATTTTTGTCGCCCTGTTTCGATTCCATGGTTTTGGCCATGTTTCTGCTACTGTTGTTGTTGTTGTTGTTGTTGTTTTTGTCGGTTATTTCGCTGATGAACTTCTGCCTTGCTTTTCGGCGTTTTTGGCCATGTTACAGCTTTGAATTTTTTTTTTTTTTTTTGTGTATGTCGATTGCTATTCTATATGTTTCTATAGCTTTCAAGACTGTTTTTTTTATCTTCGCGTTCCCCAAAGAATTTTTATTTTTGGTGCACATTGGCTGGTTGTCGCTTTTACTGTTATTGTTTCGTGTTTTTTTTTTTCTTTGCTTTTATTATTTATTTTTTATAATTTTAAATTAGAATTATAAGTACTGACTGCCCTGTGCAGTTTATTGAGTCGTTGTCATTGTTGGCATTTCTACATAATAAGATTAAATTTGATTGAGTTTGTGTTTGGCTTTGTGCTGGTTGCTTTGCAGTTGCATAGCTTGCCTTTTAAATATCTTATAATTATTATTATTATTTTTTTTAATAATCTTTAAATTTCATTAATTAATTAATATAGCACTTATGAATGGTCCTGTATGTTAGGGGAATTAGCTGACAGATTTTTGAGCTTTTGTTCTCGATTCTCATTAAATCAATTGTTGTGAAATGAATTTCGCTGATTATTTTCTTTAAATGATAGCTTATTATATTAGATATAATTTGAATACGATTTTTATTTGACTTTTTATTGTTTCTTCTACTTTTGGCTTTTAATCTCTTGATCACTCGCTGACTCATCTAAATTTCTCTTTGCTTCTCATTACTTTGCCTCTCAATCTTACTGAAACCATCTAGCTTCAAGCTGTCTACCTCCCTTGTCGTCTCTCTTTCTCATTATTTTTCATTCTCGCCCTATCTCTCTTACGCACTCTCGCTCGCTCTCCCTCTCTATCTGTTTCTCCTTCTCTCTAACACTTGATCTTATCGGTCTCTGTCATTCTGTATCTCTTTACCTATTTCTGCTTCTGTCTTACTGTCTATATTTATTTCTATATATATCTCATTCTCTTTCTCTCTCTCTCGCTCTCTTTTTTGCACTCACTCTCTCTCTCACTTTATCTCTCTTTCACTCTATATCTTAATTTTTTGTCTCATTCTTTCTCTCTATCTTTTTTTCATTTACAGTTTCACATTTTCCATTTTGCCCTTCATCACTTTCTCTTTCACATATTCTTCTTATCTCATTCTTCTTCTTTTGTTTCGTTTTCTCTTTTTCCTTTTCTCACTCACTCTTCGCCTTTCCTTTTCATTACATTCTATTTCTATTTTTAATCATTTTCATTTATCAATAACAAATCGCTCTTCTATACGATTCTCATACAATTTTTAATACGTAACCATTTATAATAAAAAAAAAAATGCAATTAAATAATCTTAATCTTAATCTCTCTGTATTTCTTTCTAATCGACTAATTTAAACTCATTTCCCATTTCTTATCTGCACTCAAATACTTTCCCCATCTACTTATCCTGTTGACCGACTCCCTTGACACCGCACACTCCGCTCAAATGAAATTCTGATACTACAAATTTAAAGGTATCTTTGGCAAACAAAATGCGGCACTTGGCCTTAGCCTAAAAGCCAACAACGACAAAATATGACAAATTCGGCTAAACAAAACAGGAAACAAGCGCCCAAAACATAGTCGAACAAAATGCATAAACATTGCTGTATGTAGAGATATGTATATATATATGTATTTATATATATATATAGGGTACCATATCTTATCTTAAAGGGCCCTCCCATAGCGCGCACGCAGGAAGCTCTCGTTCTGCTCTCTCTCTCTCAGTTGCTCTGTCTCCCCGCCTCTCTGTTGGCGCGTTCAAATGCAAATCCTGTAAAAACCTGCAAGGAGCAAACTTTTTAAAGTTTGAACAGACGCCCGCGCGTTTCCCCTTACCAACTTTAGCTACCTTTGCCATAAATCATGGCCGCCAAGTTGTGTAGGCTTGTATTTTCCATTTCTCGTATTTGGTTTCTTTTGGTAGCATTTTTTTTCTCTCTCTCTCTCTCTCTCACACATACTCTTCTTGTGCCGTCTTTCTTTCGTACTTGGCGCTTTGTTTTGCGAAGACAGCATTTCCTGAATTTACCTTCTTTCTAGCTCCCACTCCCTCTCTCTCTCTCTCCCTCTCACTCGTTGAGTGTGTGCGTGTGTTTGTTTCGAGAAGCGTCGCAAAAACATAAATCCAAACGCCAAGACAAATTTCGCAGATCCGCTGTTGGCTCTTTATATATATACATATATATATATATATATATATATATATATATATATATCTGCTGTATTTTTTTTTCGTTGGGCGACGAAACTTTGGTCGCAAGTTTTGTGCCTTTGCACTGCCTGTTTCTTCAGATGATTTATGCCTGGCACGCCATTGGGTAAGGGTGTTCCTGAGTATCCTGTATGTGCGCCTGGGTGGGTACGCCTAGGCCGGGGCCGTGCAAAAGTTTTCGCTGCGCGCAAAAATTATATGCGGCCTGGGCAAGTAAGTAGCTGACTCTACTCTGCTCGCTCGCACTGTGTCTATCTCTCTCTCTCTCTCTCTCTCTCTCTGTCTCTATCTCTTTGCTAATGCCACCCGTTGTTCTAAGCCATTTGCGTGGATTGCCTGCAATTTGCTCTCGAGATTTCCAAGATGTGCCCACGTAAAGCACTGCCGAGAGCTGTGCCTGGTGTTTGGTGTTGGGTTGGGTTGGGTTGGTTGAGAGAGGGGGTGGGCGAAGTCGTGTGTCTGTTTCAAAATTATGTTTGTGCAAAAGATTTGCGGACTATGTGTGCGTGTTGGTGTAATGGTCTTGAGGCCGGGGCTTTTGCCTAATTTTTAGTACTCTCTGTAAGATACACGTCTTTTTGGGACAGCGGATGCGCAAATGTTCCTTGGGCTACAGCACTTGAGCCTGTTCATCCGCCTCAGCTTGGGGTCCGCAAATTGCGTTTAAATTAATTGCAAATGGCGCATGATTAAGGGGAAGTAATATACAGCTAATTGTTTATGATTTAATGGCTTAGTATTTATTTATTTATTTTCTTTTATTTATAGAGTATTGCGGAAATGAATGGGCATGGGAATTTATTTTTGAACGCATATCTATATATGAGATTCTATTTATGAAATGTTTATATTAACTAAAAAATATTTTATTAAAATTTAAAAAAAATTATTTATTTATTTTAAAAAATAATTAACAGTAAAAATCTATTTTTGATGATTTTTAAATAAATATTTTAATAATAATTCTATAAAATGACTCCAATAAAATTTATAAATTTAATAAAGCTTTTTCGTTTTACGTTTATAAAAAATTAAAAGTGATCATTTAGAAAAAAAAAAAAAACATATTAGAAGATAAATTAAACGGAAGAAAAAATACAAATTAAATTAAACGTAGTATAAATATAAACTGAATATATAATCAAATGTTTAAATATATATAAATAAATATACCATAAAATTTAATTATAATATATTCTGATATGTGGTTTAATAAAAATAATATTTAAAATTTTAATATAATCGAATATTGATTAAATATATAAATATTGAATATTGATTAAATATATTACATAATCATGGACGTGAAGACAAAAATATATATAAAGTATATATTTTGTATATACAATAATAATATAAATAATAATAATAATAAATAAATGAAAAATAAAAAAATTTAAAATAAATATAAGTATATATTAAAAAATAAAAATAATAATAAAATATATAAAAATTAAATAAATTTTGTATATACAATAATAATATAAATAATAATAATAATAAATAAATGAAAAATAAAAAATAATAATAATAATAAATAAATGAAAAATAAAAAAATTTAAAATAAATATATGTATATATTAAAAAATAAAAATAATAATAAAATAAATAAAAATTTAAAATAAATATAAGTATATATTAAAAAAAAAAGTAATAAAACAAATAAATAAACAAATTTTAATCAGTAAAATTTTAATAAAAAGTATATTATTAAAAATATGAAAGAATATCTTTAAAAATGTATTAAAAATAACAAACATAATTCAAAAATTTCAAATTTAAAACAATATTTAATATATTCTTGATGTAAAACAAAAAGTAATAAGCACTTATAATGTGAACTTCTTGAAACCCTTGATATGATCATCAGCGTGCGCACTTGGAGATTCGTCGTGCACTCCAGGGCTGGGCTATTGACAAATGTAACCCTACTTAAAATAATTACTTCGCCTTAATTGCGCTGTCAGTTGGTGTCTACTTAAGGAAATATTATCCCGTATACTGCATAGACATACAAATATTGTCCATATTTGTGAAAGGGTGAAAAGAATTTGGCTTTTCAGTAAGAAACGGCAAATGGGTTAGGGTAGTCAGATGTGTGGAATGGGAAATGTAATGTTGAGGAGCTGCTCTCATAAGAGCTATTCCCTACGAGTGCTCAGCGCATATGTCAATTAAGCTATAATTCCGTTGCCATCGTGCTGAGTCCTGCCTCAGCGACTGTCAATCATGCCTTTCACCAAAAATGTTCACAGTCCATGTGTGTGTGTGTGTGTGTGTGCCTTACTGACTTTACAATATATACACATATATACACATATATATATATATATATATATATATTTTTTTTTTTTTCATATTTCTCTTTTTGTTTTTGATTTTTAAAGACCAGCTCGACAGACACGTCAAGCTGGCTTTAAGACAGCTAACAACAACAACCACATCAAGTTGTCAATGTCTCCGAGGGAAGCGTTCGAAGCAACCCCTCGAGGCGAAAGCCATGCCATGTTAACTGAGGCGGGGGGCCTACACAATTATCAGCAATAATTATGCAATATTTTCTCTCTCTCTCTCTCTCACTTACTCGCTGTCGAGTATTTCCATTTAACATTTTCATTCGCCAATTGCCTAATTTTCTCGTATTTTCCCACAAGCTGTACGCCATGGCGTCTGATTGATTGGAAAACTCTTTTGCCTTAGCATCGTTTTAATTAGGCAGCGTCGAGTTCTCTCTCTCTTGGCTTGCCTTGCATTGCCTCATCTCATCTCGCCACGTCTCGTCTCGTCTCGCCTGCTATTAATTGGCTGCTTTAAATCCTTGCCCAGGGAAGCGAGCGCGCTTGCTTCCGCGCCCGCACGTCGTTGGCATCGACATCGACGTTTGCGCTTTTTGTCCCACGCACACAGCTTTGACTACAACAACCGTTAGAGGCCCCTGTACCCGCGCGAAAGCCCTGGCTTCACTTTTTGCATGCGTCCGCGCCAATTTGCGTGGCGCTGCCACTCGTCCTGCCCCAGTAGTAGGTAGTCCTTGGTAGTCGACAGCAGCAGCAGCAGCAGCAGCAGCAGCAGCTTCTGCTCAACTCAACTCAACTCAATGGCGTGTTAAGTCAGTCAATAGGCGCCGTTGCCAATCAGTGCTTCAAGTTGTTCACCACCCCTACCCCATCCACCCCCCCCCCCTCCCCTCGTTCTTCATTCCTCTGTTCGTCCCTTTTGCCCAGCTGGCAATGTTCTTAATAGAAAAGCGCTTTTTCAATTATGTTAGCCAACTTCATTTTGGAGCAGCCTGCCAGGCTCCTACTGTGTCTGGCTGGCTGCCATGTTGTGTACCTTTTAATTTACTATTTTTACTTCCTTTTAATACCCCAGCAAAGGCAAGTGTTCAAAGTGGGGTATATTGAATTAAGGTAATAAAAAAAAGTATTAAATAAATATATGTAATCATTCAAAAAAAAAAATAATTATAAAAAATAAATAATTAAAAAAATGTTTCACTTGGCTATGAAATTATTAAGTTTAAATTAAAATCTCTTCTCAAATTATTTATATATAATTACATAATATATATACAATATGCAATATGCAATAATGTATAATAAAAATTAAAGTATTTTCTTCACAAAAAAATATTTATTTAAAATTTTAATTTTAATTTTTTTTTAAATTAAAATATATAAATATAAATTATAAATGATAATAAACTTATATAAATTTTAAAATATAAAAGTATTTGAGTAAAGCTCTACATTATTAAGTGCACTTTATTTTTTAAGTATCAACTATGTTTCAATAATTGATTATTATATTTATTATTAAAAAAGAAATGAGTTTTTTAAACTAACATTTAAAATTTTTATAATAACAATAAAATTTATGTTTCATAATTAATAAAAAAAGGTTTAATAAACTAACATTTAAAATTTTACTAATAGCCATAAAATATGTGTTTCAATAATTAAATATTATATTTTAGCATTAAAAAAAATAAAGTTTTATAAATTAACATTTTAATAATAACAATAAAATTTATGTTTCAATAATTAAAAAAAAATTTATAAACTATCAATTATTATGTAGTTTATATATGAAATTATTTAAGGTTTTCTTTTCTCTTGAAATATTTATGAAAATACTATGAAAATAAATGTTATTTATTTATATTCAAAGAATTTTTGACTTAGCAGCTTATAAAATTCTAAAAAATCTAAAACTTTATAAATATCTTAGACTAGTACCAAATTAATTTAAACATTAATATATTCTTTATTTTCAATATAAATAATTTTCTTACGAGATATTTTTCATATAAACATCTCCAGCCGCAGGATATTTCGTAGTCGATCAGCTATATATAACTGGCAGCTTCTACACTAGTTTTTTTTCCTTTTTTTCTTTTCTCCTTTTTTTTTTTTATTTTGTATTCTCTAGGTACCCTGTCCAGCTGTAGACGTAGTCCATCAGTGGCAGAGCAGGACGTTGCTGGCGAGCATCCTGCTGTTAGTATCCAATTAAAATCGAAAATTAAATGTCAGGCGACTACAGAACAGAACCCACAACAGCAACGGGTGCCGACCGCTCTCTATACTCTAGAGTTGAGTGAGGGGACTCTCTCTCTCTCTCTGTGTGTGTGTGTGTGTGCTTTGAGTGGGTCGCTAAGACGCTTACTTATTGAATATTTGCCTGGCCTGCGGCTGGAAAAAAAACCCTAATTGCCTTGACCGTGCGCAAACAGTGCCACAGTGGAGGAGGTGAATCTCAGCTCAAATGGGCTCAAAAATGCATGAGACACAACAAACACACACACACTCAACACACTTACACACCCACACACAACAAATAGGCAAACATAATCAAAAGTATGTGGTGGCTATATGTGAGCTTGGGCACTTGAAAATCACGCCCAATTTGACGTGCGCCTAGTGCAAATATGTTTACACACTGCGGTTACCTCGTAGCTCGTCAAAAATCCTTTTTCATATATATTCTCTGAATAATTGATAAGAGACCAATGTAATCAGCTGTAGCAAGTGTGCGTGTGTGTGTGTGTGTGTGGGTGGTTGCTTGATTGGCTAGCTGACTGACTGTGTGCATTCATATGCCTGGGGTGCTTAATAAATAAATGCATAAGTGTTGATGTTGATATTACAACATAGCTACGCACATATATTACGTATGGATAATATGAGAATCCCAATTGACAAAAAAAAAAGGGCTGCATAAGAGTTGCAATGAGAGATGACAACGTGTTTCACATAGGCTCAAACGTTTCTTATGGAAAAATGAAAATATAAAAAAAATTAATAGCGAGTGCAGGAAGAATTTTAGTAAATTCTATGAAAAAAGTACTCCTAAAAAAATAAAAATATATATAAACAAAAAAATATTGTGATACATTTATAAATAAAGTCAAAATAAATAATTTGAAAAAAATTTTATTAGAATTTTTATTATTTATATTTAATATGAATAATCAAACTAATGAATAGCGATTGTTCATGCTGAGAAGGAATTAAAAAAAAAAAAAATACTGCAAAGAATATTTTCTTCTAAAAAAAATTAAAAATATATACTAAAATATATTCTAATATATGTGTTTATAAATTTTTTTATATATTGTGTATATAAATTATATTATAGAAAGGCAACAAATAAATAGAAAACATTTTATTTGAATTTAATTTTATATGAATAATCAAACTAGTGTCAACAACATTTTTTTTCCTAAAGATATGTTGACTTCATTCATTAAACTTTAAATGTAAATTTATTAAATATTTATTTTATTTATTTCTATTAAATTTTATTATTTTCTCGGGCCTATCTAATATAATATAATTGCTTTATAAGAGATTTATAATTGTATAGATTTTCCGGTCAATCGTTACGCTTTCTCTCTCTTTTTTTTCGCCTGCCTGCTCGCTCTATCTAAACTAACTATCGTTCTATGTATTAGTGTGATTTCTCTTGTGTCTACAGCTCTGCAAATTTGCTTAGCTTTACTATTTGATACGTATACTTATATTAGTGGAAAACTTAATACTAATTACTATGCACATTTCATTTGTAATATATTTATTATATTCAATCGTATTTTTAAATTTTATATTTATAACAATAAATATATTGAGCTCCTTTTTTCATCTAGTTTGAAATCAATTCAACATCTAATTTTGTCTACAAAATATTCACTTCATATATTTTGTAGACAAAATTAGATGTTGAATTGATTTCAAACTAGATGAAAAAAGGAGCTCAATATATTTATTGTTATAAATATAAAATTTAAAAATACGATTGAATATAATAAATATATTACAAATGAAATTTCGATTTTTTGTATTATACATAATAGATTCTATACGAAATAAACATTTTATTATTATTATTATTTATATATTTATTTTTTGTAATATTTTCCAAGGATTTAATCTATTAAATATATAACTTAAATAATATTATTTAATATACAACAAAATTTATATTTTTCTATATTAAAAAAATAAAAGAATGTGCATAGTAAACTTTAATTATTGTTAATTTTAAAATATGTATTGTAATATAAATTATTTAATAGAAAGCAATATTATAATATTATTTGATTTCTCTTTATTCAATTATTGCTCGGAATGAAAGATTTTTTATTATTTATAATATATTTTTGATAAAATACTTTTAAATTTTATTTATTCATTCATATTTTATTTCCATAAAATCTCATATAACCTAAATAATATTATTTAATATTCAACAAAATTTATATTTTTCTATATTAAAAAAATAAAAGAATGTGCATAGTAAACTTTAATTATTGTTAATTTTAAAATATATATTATAATATAAAATTATTTAATAGAAAGCAATATTATAATATTATTTGATTTCTCTTTATTCAATTATTGCTCGGAATGAAAGATTTTTTATTATTTAAAATATATTTTTTATAAAATACTTTGAAATTTTATTTATTCATTCATATTTTATTTCCATAAAATCTCATGAATATTATTTTAATAAAAACAAGTTCAGCTCACGCTCACATCTCTAGCCGCTTTCATTTTTGTCCACGCCATGCATCGCAATATTTTCTTTGTGCATTTTAAATGTTTTGTGTATTTTGGTTTATTGGGCGGTTAATTTAAGAATTTTGAGATTAAGGTAGAGAATGGGAAATTTAATATTGATATTTAAATATAAAAAAGAAGATATTTTAGAAGCTATACATAAATTATAATTATATAAATAATAAGAAAGTGTGTAAAAACTTTTTAAAAATGTGCAAGAAAATATTTAAAATTAAATAAAAACAGAATTAACGAAAACTAAATAAATGACATTAAAAAATGTGTAAGTAATGAATATATAAAAAAAGATTTATTTATGGCAAATTTAGAATTAATAAAATAAAAAAAAAAAATACTGAAACTAATAAGAAAAATCTGGAAAAAAATTAATTATATATATATACGCAAACTCAACTTATTTAATTAAAAACTAAAAATTAAATACTTAAAAATACTTTCTTAACATTTTACCACATAATTAGCTTTACAAGAAATACTTCATTTTAATTTATACATGCCCAACCATATTTTTCGAATATCACATAAATGTTACGCTCATTTAATATAACTAATCATGGGGGAGAGATTCGAGCAGAAAACTAATGTAACTGATCAAAATTATATAGAAAATTATTCAAGCATATTAATATGAAATGCCAAAGCTGAGATGGATGGCATGGCCAATGGATAGATTGATGGCTGGATAGACGGCAGGCTCGCTGACAGGCTCAGCTCATGTGAGATTTTAATGCCTGGGAATGCTTTAATATGACGCTGATGCGGATGCTGAAGCTGATGCTGATGCTGATGCTGATGCTAATGCTTATGCGGCTGTTTTTTAATAACACGAAAGGCACGAAGAGTACGGACTAAAAAAAAAAAAAAAAAAAAGAGGAGAAGCAGTGAAAATTGCATGACACAAAATGATAAACAAGAATGGAATGGAAAAAAAAATTATTATATATAAGGAGATTTATTACGCAGCGGAGGAGGCAGCGGCAGCAACAGCGGTTGATGATGGACCATAAAAAAAAAAAGTAAAATAAAGTAAAATGCAAAACAACATGGAAAGAGCGCTGTGGCTGAGGCGAACGTGTACATAAGCATGGACCCGGCAACAACAACAAACTACAACGCTGCGTGCCACAAAAGCCATCAATCATTTTGAGCGAAAGGGGCAAGCGGAGGCCGAGAAGCCTGAAGCCGGATCTCTGCTAAAGTCGGCAACGGAGTCGGAGATGTGGGCGGTGTGAACGGACCGGAATGGTATGGGATGGGATGGGGTGGTGTGGGGTGGCCCATCAAACGTATTAGAATAATCATCAGCGTCATCATTGCCAGCTGTGGGGGCTGCAACTGAAAGACTCATGATTATTAAATATGCCAAATCCCGAAACCAAACCCAAAAAACCCAAACCCCAAGCTGTAGCTGAAGCCGAAGTCGATGTCTAGGCCCGTGTTGCCTCACAGTTCAGTTGCGCCTCTTGGCGAGCTAATCGATTTATTATGCTAACCAGGCGATGCAGCAAAGTGTGGAAGTGTTTCCCGTCCCCCTCACTCCCACTACCACTCTCCCCCTCTCTCTCTCGTCTCTTTGAGAATCCTCAGGAGTTACGTCAAGTAAATGAAGCGTGCTCTGGCAGCGCCAGCCAACTGGAATTCTTAGGTTGAGGCTTAGTTTGAGCAGGCAGCTTGCATAAATATGTGTGCGTATATGTTATATAAATAAATAGCAATTTTTACATGGCAATAATTTAATTAGCGAGAGCGGATATTCATATATAATGTGGTTGGGGGCTTATTTAAAAGGTAGGATAGCTGGGATGAGTTTGAAGTTGTGGGCAACAAATTGTTGCTGTATTAAAATCAAATTTATATAATGATTGGAGAGTAAATAAAATATGCGAGTAAAGGGTACAAGAGAAGAAAATGAAGAGTATAGTATTCAAAAACTAAGAAAGTGAATATAAATATAAATATTATGAGATTATAAAAATTAAATAAGTACTTTAATTTTATTGGCATATGATTTAAATTTAATATGCATAATAATATATACATATATTAAATTATATCTAATTCATTTATTTTATAAATATATTTATTTTAATTTACAGCATATATAAATATAGATATTAATATTTAATATATATAATAATGATAATAAAAATAATATAAAATCAAAATATATAAATATTAAAAAATATATTTAATTCATAATGAACTACATAAATGTATGAATATTTTTCAAATTTATATTCGATTACAATTATAATTATTCATAATTTTTCATTTTACTTTATAGTTTACAAAATATATTAAATATTTAAAATTTTTATTCCAGTGCAAAAAAAAAAAAATTAACCATTTTATTTTTTAAATATTTTAATCTATTTTATTTATATTTACCAAACTATATAAAAATATAGAAAATATTTATTATTCATATTCTAGAGTAGATAATTATTGATGATTTTAATGCATTTTATATATTTTTACTGAGCTGTATGAATATTTAACCTATTTTTTTATTCATTTATTTCATTGTATTGTATTCCTATTAATATTTATAGTTCTTTTATTTTTATATAATATAGCAAATATTTTTATTTTTATTCATTTCCAACAAATATAAGCATTCATTTACTAATATATTAATTTTATCTTTTCATTATAAATTAAAAAATATTAAAATTTTATTTTTTTTATTTTCCTTTTCTTTATAATTTCAAATATATACAATAAATTTGATTGTAGTTGTTGAGTTTAATGAAAATGCTGTCTGATCCTTTGGTCAGGTTATACATTTACTTATATTTTAATTTTATCTTTAAATTTAATATATTAAATACATAATTTAAATTATATTATATCATAGACAAAGAAATTTATATTTTTATATATTAAAAATAAAGAATTTGCATAATAATAATAATTTATAATTTAAAAAAATATTCAATAATTTTGTTGTTGTTGAGTTAAATGAAAATACTGTATGATTCTTTGGCCAGGATTGAATATAAAGTCCACTCTCTCTCTTGCCTCTTGAGTTGCCTTCAACCTTGGAAGCGAACATTAACTCATATTAAACTTTAAGGCGGAACCATTTCTATGAGAGCAACTATGACTAGAGAGCATTTTCAGCTAGCTTTTCAGTTAGTTAATGCTCTAAATTGGGAATATTATTTACTGTCTATTTCGTGTATAGAGCATTTAACTATTTTCTCCTCCAAAAGGCAAAAGTTTGCTGCAGCAGATAATGCTTCGACGACTAAATTGAAAGGGGTAAATTTAATGTTATTTACAATAATCCTGCTACAATTATATCACTAATAAAAATTTTTATAATATTATTTACAATAATCAAGCTGCTGCTGCTGCTAATAATAATGAACATATTTAGTAAATATTTTCTATTGAAAATTCCCTAATAATTTAAAACTGCTTGAAGTGAATCATTTCGACAGAGCCGCAGCATTAAATGTCCTCAGGCATATGATTAATGATAATTTCAAGCTAATTAAATGCAGACAGCAGGCAATGGCAGTAACTGAATGTATTTTATTTGCATACTTTTTATTTATTTTTTTTTATTTTTTATTGTTAATTTGAAAATGCTCGGGCAACACCTCACACTTGGGTCCGAGGTAAATTTCCCACTTTACAACAGTTGAGTCTAACTCAGTCCGGGAACTTAATGCCTGCCAGCCAGCTGAATCGTCCAACTAATGGTGTTGGCTGATGGTAAGGCTGATGTTGATGGCGATGGCAATGTTGATGCCTCTGGGCAACGCACACACGCACACGCACACGCACAGCGGGCATAACGTGGCTCGACACGTGCCGCCAAGTTGGATGAGCGTGTGCAGCATCAACAACGATGTGAAGAAGCTGATGGCGGTTGCTACTGGTGGCCCAAGTTTTTATTGGGGCGGAGCAGGAGGATAAGGTTAGGCTGTGCCGCAAGTGTGAGTGCTTGTGGTCAGCCAACAGTGTAGACACGCCCATGCCGTCGGCCGCCCATCGGCATGAGCATTATCAATGCGCGCGCGATGCCGCCTGCGCAATAACTTTTGACATTAATGACCAGCCAGGCGAGCGGGCAATGACAGCAACATGTCCATCATTGGCCATGTTTATAAATTGCCATTTGTATCTATGAGATGTTGTGCTTTTTTTCTCTCACTCTCTTCTGCATTCTTTTCTGCTGCTGGGCAACATTTGACACTCGGCTGTCAACGCTACAAATTTGTTTGTATGTATCTGGATATCTCTGCATCTTTAGACATCGTCTTGATGGCCTTTATCTGCACTTTGCGCTAGAATGCGCGCCACTCCACACGCTTTTCACTTGGCTCGCTTCATCTTCATCAATAATACTTGGGCAAAAGTTTTCAATCGGCAACTGAATGCGTGCAGTGTGTTTGCGCCTACTTGCTGAGCCACGCCCTTTAGTTTTGCCGGCAGCAGTTTATTATTAATATTAATAATAATCACCGTAATAATAATAATAATAATAATAATAATAGTAGTAGAAATATTAATAATCCTGTGCGTCTTACGCTTCACTGACCTTCAGTTCCGGTTTATGTTAATGCATATTACGCAATTTATGCATGCATGCGATTTTCATATGAATTGATGTGTGCGAATGTGTGTGAGTGTGTGTGTGTGTGTGAGTGTCTGTGTGTGTGTTTATGCATTTGTGAGTTTTCCAGCAGAGAGAGCTTATGTTGAATTTAAATATATAAAGTCCTACAGGATTAACTGCCAATAACTGTATTTAAAAAAGGGAGATTTAAAAAAAAATTACATATAAAAAATAATGTGAATACATTTTAAATTTATACTTAATTTATTTGTATTATGTTTATATATATATTTAAAATTATATATATATTTAAAGTATTAGTACATATAATTATATATATTTTTTTTTTAATTTTTTGAAATTATTTAAAAAATTTTAATAACAATAAATGACGGGCATAGATATTAGAGTTAATATTAAATTTTGTTATATAAGCAGTAATGACATTTATGTGTTTTAAAATTTTAATTTTAGTAATACTTTTACATTTTAAATACGTAAATTATATTACACAAATAGTTAATAAAATTAATGTGTTATCAGAATGTTAATATTTTTAGTAATACTCTTACATTTTAAATAGTTGATGACACTTGTTAATATTTATAATTTTTATATTTTAATTTTATATTTTAATTTTTTTTATTCATTTGTTTTTTATTTAAATTTTAATTTAATTTTATTTTATTATATATATATTAATTTTATTATATGAATATAATATTTATGAAGTTGGGCAATAATAAAAATTGATTTATTTAAAAATGATTTAATTAATTTATTTTTATTATTATTATTATTATTATTATTATTATTATTATTATTATTATTATTATTATCATTATTATCATTATTATTATTATTATTATTATTATTATTATTATTATTATTTTATTATTATTTTTATTATTATTATTATTATTATTATTATTATTATTATTATTATTATTTATTATTATTATTATTATTATTATTATTATTATTTATTATTATTATTTTTACTTTAAATTTTATTATATAAAAGTTTTTAATAAAATTTGTTTATTATTACTATTTGAAGAGTATATGAAAATTTCGTTGGGAATTTTAAAAAATTGATTTTATTTATTTTTATAAAAATTTTATTTAAATTGTTAATTGTAATTGCAATTATGTTTATTATAATTATTAATTATAATAATTATTCATAATTATTATTTTGTAGGCTACATTATTTTATATTTTATTTAATGTTCAGTATAGATTTTTATTTTAATATATATTTATTATTAATATATCAAATATATGTATTTCATACATAGCTCTCCGAGCTAGATGTGTGGGGTAAGAGGGAAGAGACGATGGGCTTGGAACCTTTTTGGCACTCACACTAGTTCAACTATTTCTCATATCGACTTCATTTTCCGGACATTGTCCGTCAGCGCCACATGAGCGGCGTGCAAAATGGTGAAAAACTTGAAATTAAATTTGCTGCTGACACCAATTTTGAAAACCAGCTTTTCCTGCAGTTTGACATGTTCCTAATTGATTTTTTTGCTCCTCGTTCTCGCCCCCCGTCTATATAAAACAATTTTTTTTTTTTTTTTTTTTTTGGCAATTTAATATTGCAAAGGCGTTGCCTTTGGTTGGCCAGATTGACTTCAGCTGTGTGTGTGTGTGTGTGTGTGGGCTGAGTGGGTGTTGGTCCTCGTCAGGGGCTAGCGCAAGACGCAGAACGAAATCCTTTTCAGCGCATGTTTCTTGGTCATACAACAAAACTGGAAGGTGAACAGCAGCCATACCTCCCCCCTCTAGCCAAAGGGTGCCCACAGCTCGTCCATTTTTGGTTCGTCTTGCTCTCGTCTCGTTTTTTATGCGCCACATGTGCCAAAAGCTTTATGAAAACAGCCACACACACACACACACACACACACACACATACGCACGCACTGCCATGCATTGCATTGGTTATGGGAATTTTTGATTGACATCGGTTCAGGCCAGGCACACACACGCACACACAAAGCCTTTACCCTACCCTAGTTTTGCGCGTTAACTACAGAGCAGAGCTGCTCAGTCTCTTAGTTTACCATTTTCCCACTTGGCATTCTGCACCGCCCGTGGCGCCTCTTATGCAATATTGACATGCCAAGCAAGGCAAACAGCAGCAGCAGCAGCAGCAGGAGCAGGAGTAGGAGCAGCAGCAGCAGGAGCAGGAGCAGCAGCAGGAGCGGCGGCAGCAGTTGAGGTTGAGTAAAACTGGAACTGTACGTCATCATATTGGCAGCTGGCTGCTGTTCCTAGCTGCTCCTGGCTCCTGGCTGCTCCTGGCTGTAGGTGCCACCTTTTGTGCACCTACACGACTTGCTGGGGCGAGGGGGGCGCTCGCTTGGGGGTATGAGGGCACATAAATGAAAAAGTTTTTCGGTTAGCACTCAGCGCTACCCAATTTTCTTTTTGCTTGGCCAAAATACGTGTATGTTTTTCTTTAGCCAGCATACAGCCATACACAGCAACACATCCACACACTGAGCACTCAGTGCCCCTGCAGGCACGCCCACCCCCCATCTACCCTCTAGCCACCCTCTCTGCTGCTGGTGCTGCTGCTGCTGCTGCTGCTTGCCAGTGCTTGCTTTTGAAGCAGCGCAAATTAGTTTTTTCACTTTGGTCGCGTTTTTGTCGGGCCGCCTTTGTGCGCTCGTTGCTTTTAACGTTAAATGACGAAATAGCTTTACGGTTCATTGATGCACATAGCACACCCAGACACACACACACACATATATATGTATATATATATATATACATTGGCCGTAGTCTGCCCATACCCTGTGCCGGCCTGACAAGTCACACGCCCAATTAGTGGCGCAAGTTTAGTCGTTTAGACTACGCAGACGTTTGCTAAGCTTCATTGAATTTTCACTATAAACTCGTATTTGCATTTTTGCCAGACCTCCAACATAGAGAAACCCAACCCAAACACGATCTTTCCCTACATTTTCAGTTCCTCTCTCTCTCTCTCTCTCTCTCTATAGCATTTTCTAACGTTCACCGACAATTTTTTGGCTACTGTTTTGTTTAACAGTCAACGCTGTTTGCTTAGGGCCAATGAAAGCCGTTAAGTTTTGCCAGCAAGCGTTGATTTATTCAATCAACATGCAATGCAAAAGAAAAGAGAGTGAAGCAGGAAAAGAACAGAAAAAAAAGACGCTCATTCAATTCACACACACACACACATTCACACTTTGTATGGTCAGTAGCTTTTCACTTGGAGCGCTCTCTCTATGCACCATGTGAGGAGCATCCTCGTGTTGTCCATTGAAAAAATGACTTTGAAATTTATTTCTATTTTTTTTCAGTTGTATCTGTATTTAAATATTGTCTATGATTGCTTTCAAGTGTAGTTTTCGCCTTCAAGTGTATTTGATGGCAACAGAAAATGGTGAACTATGTTGAAAGCAAGCTGAAGTACTGTAAATAATGTAAATAGATAAATTAAATAAATCTCTTAATATTTTGCTATGAAATTTTATATATTTTTAAAAAGAAAATAAAAATTTAAATTAAATACAATTTTAAAAAAATTTTTTTGTATAAGTAGAATTAGTATTTAATATAAATTTATTTTAGAAAATTATATATTTTAATTAAATAAGAAAAAAAAGGTTTTTTGCATAAGTAGAAATAGTTTTAAATGTTAATTTATTTTATTAAATGATATATTAAATTATTGCTAAGTGTATTTAATGGCACTTATTTTATTTATTTTGCAAAAATATATTATATTTATTTTATTTTCACAAAATAATTAATATATATATATATCATATATCAAATATATTATTCAATTTGCGAAAATAAATATAAATATACCTAAGATTTATTTTTATTTAGTTATTTTTATTATAAGCACTTAAAATTTTTAATTTTAAAATATTGAATATGTTCTTTATTATATAAAAACCTTTTGTATAATTTTTTTTGCTGGCTTAAAAATATAAAAATTAAGAAAAAAATTAACAGTGATATATAAAATATATTTCAATTAGGTGGAATTGTAACGAATTATATATATATGGACAAAATGTATTTTAACATTTTTTTGAAGAGCATTCATTTTTCCTCTAATCAAAGAATTCTATTTTAATATTTTAAATATTTTTGAATATAAATTTAATCAATAATTTAAAAAAAAATTCTTTTATATAATAATTTAAAATAGAAGAGAATGTCAACTTTTAAATAAAAACACTTTTATTATATTTCTAATCTCTCTTCTAATTTATTATTTTCATTTTATTTATTATTTTCTTCAGTAATATTATTAAATACCAACGACCTTGAACGTTGACAGCTGTTAAACATGAAAGGAACACCTTATCTTACTCTGACCAAATTCTTACATCCTATATATCAGCATGTCCTTTTGCATTAATCATTTTTGTATAACCAAAAAAAAAAAAAAAGAAGAGAAGGAGACAAGAGACAGAGAAGAAGTCGGATAGAGTGTTAGAATAGGAGAAAAATAACACGTTGTCTGCTCATAAACTAAACTACTTAGGAATCCATTAGATGGTTAGACGAATAATGCGTGAACTGTAACGAAATTACGAGCATAATTTTACACTTGCACGCAATTTCATATTTTACGATTTAAAGATACATGCCAC
The DNA here is from genome assembly GCA_035047405.1 of Drosophila stalkeri. Classification (NCBI taxonomy): domain Eukaryota; kingdom Metazoa; phylum Arthropoda; class Insecta; order Diptera; family Drosophilidae; genus Drosophila; species Drosophila stalkeri. The sequence goes on from JAWNPR010000039.1 coordinate 21,962,427, forward strand.
ATGCTACATGCCACATGCCACATGGCACATGGCACATGCCACACTGCGTGCCTGACTTCGTATACGTTACAAATAGTCCAAAATATGAAGCCCAATGAACCAACTATCTAACTATCTATGTAGAACTGAGCTAATGCACATTTAGACAAATTTATGGTTGATTAAAAGCTTTAGATAACACGCAAACTTTGAGTAAAAATCAATACAAGTTACGTACATATTGATTGCAACGCACGATGAACTCTGCTAACAAAAAGTTTTGTCAATAGTCATTTAATGGTATGGATAACTTGTAAATACCCTGTAAAATTTAGCTGAGTGAATGTGGTCCTAGTTTGTCATGCGAAATTATGGAAAATAATAAGATTATGGGATTAGGGCTTAAATTTTTAATAATTAAAAAACTAAGATTATTATTTTTATTTAATTTTCTAATATAGATGTTAGAGTGATTTTTAATTCTTATTTTTTTTAACATTTAAAAATATACTTTTACAAATATATTTTTAAAAAAAATTTTTTTTCTTTTTATCTTTTAAAGTATTTGATTTTTTATAAATAAATATATTTTACACGTACATACACATTATGGAAATATATAAATAAATGTTTATTTATTTATTTATTATTTTTTATGTTTAAAAAATAATATATTTTATCTAAAAATAATTATATGCATATCAATAATTAAAATTAAAAATAATTATAATAATCAAATAATGAATAATTATATAGAAAAAATTAATATAATATAATATATATTAATAAATCATATATAATAAATCATATATTAATAAATCATATGGAATGCATACCAAAAAAGTATTATAATTATAAAATTATTAAGAATAATTATAATAATAAAAAAATAAATAATTTTTTGAAAACTCTTCTAATTCTTATTTTATTTAGTAATTTCTGATCATTCAATTTAAAATATTTTATATTCATATAATATATTATATTTAAATATTTTTTTTTATATATTTAAATTGAATGAACAGGAATACTAAATATAATAAAAATTCGATTTTTTATACAATTATTTATTTTTTCATATTTTATATATGAGAAATATAAGAACAAGTATATGATTGACTTTGTACAAATAATTTTTGAGTAATTAATAAACAAAATATAAAGCATAAATCTGACGTAAGTTTTATAAAATTTGAACCTTTTTAGAATATATAAAATGCTTAATTATTTATATGCACATAAAAAAACAAATATTTAATTTTTTAAAAATTTATAAAATATTTGTAGATATTTACTAAAATTTTAATGCAAAATTGTCAACTTCCATACAGACTACCCTGCATATATATTTGATTACAGGTCATAGAAATATTAATATGCCATATGAGTACATTGCTAACTGTAGCGGTCAAAGTGCCAAAAGGCTTTTGAGTTTAGTTTTGGCTACTCAGCTTTTCTAAATGCTCTCTGACTCACTAGAGAAGAGAGAGAGAGAGAGAGAGAGAGAGAGTTGGTAATACAAATAGAGGAAGTCGAAACAGTGGATAGGATACATTTTGTTTGTGTTGTAGATGAAGCAGCTACTGATTGCTGGGCTTGCCCTTAGTCATTGACTCGCATGCTCGTTGTTTTTGTGCTAGTTCCTGTTGCAGCTGTTGTTGTTGTTGTTGTTGTTGTTGCTGTAGTTGTTGCTGTTTGTGCATGCTGCTTCCTGTTGGGCGAAGTAAACTAAAGCTAAAGTGCACTGGACACGCCGGCATCCTGTTGAAATCATTTCAAATTGCAAACATGCAAAGCCGACAAAAACGAAAAAAAAAAAATAAGAAATAAAGAGAAGCAGCTCACATGTGAGTGCATGAGTGTGTGTGTGTGTGTGTGTGCATAGCAATGTGACATTTGCATGCGCCTGAAAGTATGCAATGGCATGAAGTTGAAACTCGTTTGGTTCAATCTTTAGCAGCAGCAGCAGTAGCAGCAGCAGCCGAGAGAAATTAAAAATCCACTGCATAATACTTTACCTGAAAGCCGTTCCCAGGCAGGAAGAAGGGCTCCACAGCGTCATGGCCAGAAGCCAAATATACTACACTATATCTATATATATATATGCCAGCTAGCAGCTAGTTAGCAGAGCTAAAGAGTCAAAAGGGCAAGAGGAGTTTGTTCGCTTGCTCGCTCGCTTTTAGTTGTTGTTTTTCGGTTATGCTTTGGCTTTTAATTTGCACATTTGTGGAGCGGGAAAGTTAACTAAACATGTGAAGTTTATTTTATGTTGTTGGCTCGTTTTTGGTTTCTTGCCTGGCTGCACACACGTTGGTCAGCGCTCTGGTTACGATTTGGAATGTTGGAGTAGCAGCAGGAGGAGGAGCAGCAGCAGCAGGAGGAGCAGCAGCAGCAGGAGGAGTAGCAGCTTCGAGTTGGAGGTGTGGCAGCATGGCACAGGATGTGTTTTTGCGGCATGTCGCATAGACTCAGCCGCAAGTACGACTCAGTTAGAACAAAGAGCGTTTGGGTTCATGGGACATGGACAACTGCTGTAAGTCGTGTTGCAAATACATATAAATACGAGAACACACACATGCACACACACACATGCACACTTCTACTATATATGTTTGTTTGATGTTTTCTTTAAATTAATTTCAAAGTCAGCCAGTGTTAAGCGCCTTTCATATAATTGACAAATTTAATTAATTTACTAAAGGTAGCTAAGCAATTTGTGCACATATATATTTAGACAAATACATTTATATATATATATATGTATATATATGTATTAGAGATAATATAATTTTCTAATTATAGCTTAAACATGCTTTGATGTTTAGTTTGTTGAAAGATTGTCCAAAATTTCTGAACATTTTAAAGAGCTTGGGAATTTGAATAAGTAGAACTGGTACTGAAGCTGTTTTTAGGCTTCCCTTAAGCTGCTTTTATTTATTTTTTTTCAAGATTTTGTTCATGCACTCGTACTTCCATGATGCATTCTTACAGCTCTCCCAATTCTCGTTTCCTCTCTCTTTCGTTTTCGCCCCCTAATTAATATTGTTTCATTTCTTCACTCATATTAAGCTCTGCAATGCTTTCCATCATCTATCATCTCATATTATGCTCTGCAGTGCTTTCCATTGTCTCTATTTTTCTTGCTTCGCTCTTTCTTTTCTATATTAAAATTTGTATCTCTTTGGCAATTTATTGGTTATTTTTGTGATATTTTTAACACTCTTTTTTGCTCAGCATCTTGCTGATACTCTTTCTACTCTTCTCTCACTCTTTTTATCCCCACCATTTATTAATAATATAGCTTGCAGTGTTTCTTCTTATTTCTTTTCTTACTCTCTACTTGTTTTCTTATTCCCTGTCTATTTTTATCTCTCTGTGTCTCTTTCTCACTCTCTTTTTCCTCTCTGTATCCGTCTCTGTGTCCTTCTCTCTCTCTCTCTCTCTCTCTCTCTCTGTCACTCTCTCTTCCCCTTGCTTCTCTCACTTTTTTTGTCACACCGTATCCGTCTCCTTCTCTCGCTTCCTTTCTCTCTCTCTGTCTCTTTCTCTGTCTTTAATCTTCCCGATCTCGCTGTCCCTTTCTTCGGCTTAAGTTAGTCTTTTCTCTCTCTCTCTCTCTCTTTCTCTTTTTCTTTTCTCGCCCTGTATTTCCCTCCTTTTTACTCCTCATTTCCCATTCTCTTTCTTTCAGCTTTCACTATCTTTCTGCCCTTCTGCATCTCCCCAGCTTTTTTCTCCCTCTCCCTCTTCCTCACTCTCTGTCTCCTTCTCTCTCTCTCTCTCTCTTTCTTCCTTATGACCATTTTATTTTCCATTCCTTATAAGGATTTTAAGTTTTTTTTTTTTTCAACTTCATTCAATTTTCCTATGCTCCAAACAGTTTCAGCTGCTACAAGGATCATTTAGAATAAATTTCAATTTAAAAGATTTGACCCTCAGTCAAAATACTTTTAAAAACTACAATAAATATTATTTCTTTAATGTGACATTTATATCTACACTTTTCTTTGATATCAATATCCATATACCCAGTCTTCAGATATCCTCTGCTTAGGCCAAACATATCCGAAGCCCACTTCTCTCATTAAACTGCAGCTGCTAGCCTTGACCCAATCCAAGTCAATAAATCAGCGCCAATGCGCTGACATTTTTCCATAAATAATATTGATTATAATAATAATAATAATAATAATAATGATAATCAAAGAGAAACTTGAATGAATTGCAACACGTGTTTGGGTTCTTGGGTTCGATGCTCGATGCTCGGTTCATTGAGCAAACTCGATCCAGACAATGGCAATGGATCGCGAAAGATGTGGAGACAATGCATTCGTGTTCATTGTTCTCCATGTTGATCAAAAGGTGACGACGATGTCGACGACGATAACAAAGATTGTTGTGCAAGTTGAATGGAAGTTTTCTTATATGTGAACCTCTTCAGAGGGGTTTTTCATAGAAAACTCATGTTATTTATATGGCGCACACGCGATGGCACACGGCGCTTGAAAGGTGTTTTCAACTCGGGTTTTCTAGTTGTGTGTCGTGCCACCGATTGTTGCGCCTGCGCAGCGGCTTTCATTGTTGCAGCTGCGCAGATTGCGGAATGGACCCAAAAAAAAAAAAGAAAAAACAACAAGAGGAAGAGGAGAAAAACAAACTGTGCCGCATGCCACAAAAATGGGGTGGATTCTATAGAATTTATTGATTTATATGAATTATGTTTGACATTCTCTGAAGTAGGTTCTATGTGCGTGTGTGTGTGTGTGGGGGGAGGCTGATTAAGGGTTGCCTAGCAGATGCCTGCTAGAAAGGAGACCTGAATAATAATAAGCTTGAATAGTGAGAGAGATTTAGCTGTATTTTGTGAGCAGAATGGCATGGAGCTTGATCTATAGTCAAGCTGTGCCAAAATTAGGCAGCCTAATGGAATTCCTGTTGAATTTATAGAAATAATTATAATAAAATCGAATCTGCAATCTGATATGTAATTGAGCACTAGAAATGTGAGTGAACCATTTATTTGAATATCTCTTTAGCTCTTTATGTACTTTATAATATACTAATTTATTTTAATTAATTTTAATTAATTAATTATTAATTAATTATATTATCTAAAAAAATGAATAATATTTAATATACAATTTACAATTCCTTAGTAAAAAATATTAATATATTTTATATATGCTTTGCATATAGCAATTAATTTAAATTCTCATTACTTAAATTTAATACAAATTTTGAATAATTTCTATATAAGAAAAGCTCTATAAATTTCTTGTATATATTTTTATTTATTCAGAATATTAAAAAATTTGTTTGTCCTTGTGATTAACGAATTGTTTTTTAAATATATGCGTTAAACATATTTTTATATTCATTAATTTACTTATTTATTTCTATATTATTGAAATTGACATACAAAATAATTTAAAAAATAAAAACATATTTTTATATTAATTAATTTATTCATTCATTTATTTATTTATAGCATAATTGAAATTGACTTAAGAAAAATAATTAAAAAAAAAACAAACAGTTGTTTATAAGAAGATTTATATTCATTCATTTATATACTTATATATAATTGATATTGAAATAAATAAAAAATAATCAAAAAAAAAATATATATAAATAAAAACATTCATTTATATATTTATATATAAGTGATGTTGATATACAAAAATAATTTAAAAAAATAAAAACATTTTATATTTAATTATTTATTTATAGATTGAAAATGACATAGAAAAAATTCATAAATAAATAAATAAAAATAATGAAATAATAAAATTCATTCTTAATAAAAAAAAAAAAATATATATATATATATATAAAATATGATTATATATAATAATGAAATAATAAAATTCTTTTTTAGTAAAAAAAAATAATATATATATATATATATATATATATATATATATATATATATATATATATATATATATATATATATATATATATATATATATATATATATATATATATATAATAAAATTCATTCAAATTTGATTACAGTTCATTATGTTTATTTATTTTCTTCTTCTAAACAAGTAAAATTAGCAGCTCAAATATAATTTTCCCTTTGGAAAATTTTTATATTTTAATATTGATTACACTCTTATCCAAAAATCTCTTTACCTTCAAATTCTTATAGTATTTTTCAAACTCAATTTTGCAGTTCAAATTTTTGATTATTTGCTTTAGATATTTATATCTTTGCATTTTTTGCCGACCACCGACAGCCCATATCAAGTCAACTTGTCTATGGCTTACGTTCGGGCCCAAAGTCCATGCACCTTTTTCTCCATAATTCGGTCTAAGCCGCCAGGAAATGCGGAGCAAAAAAAAAAAAAACGAAATTAAACTACTGCTGAAAATCAGAAATTTTCTGTAAATTAGAACAAAACAGGACACCGAGTAGGGCAAATCAGGATGACAAGAGGTACCAACAGAAAAAAAAAATTAAATAAGTAGAAACAGCAGCAACAGCAACCCTCCAGGCCGAGCCGAGAGTGAGCGAGTGAGGCCAGGTGTGCCCGTGCCGGTGCGCAATCAGCTTTGTAGGCGATTTGTGAGGATTAAACTGCGCACCATTCAAAGAGCAGGAGAGAGGGAGAGCAGCAGAGAGGGTGAGCAGGAGAGAAGGAGAAGAGATTGATATGGACGAAGCGGGTCAGCTGCCTACCTGCTTTGAGGGCCATGTAGGAGGATCAATTTGCTGACTAAATACGCATGGAAAGGTGTAGCCGTAAAATCTGTCAGATACACACACACACACACACACAAATACACACACCCTCACACACATACACGCACATTCAGTGGAAAGAGCACGCATAAATCTTTCATTTTTTGCGTTCCACTGCACACTTTGAGCAACTGCCGCAAAATTGGTAAATTGCAATTGCAGCTCAAAATTTCATGCTTCCTGATAATTGGCCCAATAGAGGGCCAAGGCTCAACTGTTGCTCTCGATAGACAGAGAAAGCAACTTCAAAAATAATAAAAAAAAGAAGAAGTTACGGCATGTTTTGCCAGGTGGCATGAAAAACTTAGGGGTTGTTCCAGCAAAAAAAAAATTTATAAATTTCGCACAGCGAATGCGCAGTAGCAACGAGTTTAAAGTATCTAGAAGATACACTTATATAATAAAAAAAAAAAAACTATTACGCATGGACTTAATTAAGCGACGCTGTCACAACTGCGCCTCAAAGTCTGGCAATCGATTAAGTGAAGTTAGACATATATATATACACATGTATATATATATATATTATTTTTCTTTTTTTTTTTTCATACCCTTCAACCCATCTTGGCACATCATCGATCATCGTCACACAGATCCGTTGGCTCTGCTCAGGTGTGCTTGCCGGCATGCAGATGCATTTGCTCAATGGCTAGAATAGAGATGGATACGAGTTACTTGTCATTTTATTGCACCGCTGGGAATTTTCTTACAATTTTTCTCACTTCTCTTTCATTTTTTTTTTTTTTTCTTACCTTGAGTCTCGTTGCGCAATGGCAATTGACAGTTTGCTGAAGGCTATTTGACTTGGGTTGTGAGCATTGTGAACTCTTTTCATAGATTTTAACTGATCTTAACTTACATATATATAATACTAAAGTTATAAACAGAAAAAAAATGAATAAATAAGTAACCATTATATTTTTAAAATGCAGAGAAATAGAAATATTAAAATTAAATTAAAGGTATTGTTTTAATGAACTATATGTTTTACTAAATAAAAAAATGTAATGCATAAAAGAAGATAATATACGTTTCGTGAATCATTAATTTTAAATAAATTTATTACGAAAAAATATTATTTTAGTTATTTAAATATTTTTTCATTATATATTATTTTTTATTTATATATTATATGTATTTGTTCTCATTTCATCAAATATTTAATGTGTCAATGTTAAAAAAATCAAATACTGTAAATATTATAAATATTGTATTTTATTTCAATGAATATTTTCTCTTTATTATTAAATTAATTAATACGATTGTATTTCATTTAAAATTTATTAATTAAGTTATTAATTTTAATTAAGATTAATTAAAAAAACCTTTTACATTTTTAAATAAAAGTTGAAATTTTTTTTATAAGAAAATGAAATATATTTGCTTATTTCAGAGATTTTATAAAATTATATTTGTCGTCAATTTTCGCATATAATTTATATAAAAAGTTTAGTTTTGTCGTGTACGTTAAATAAAAATAATTATGATTCGATATATAAATTAAAAAAGAATATAAATATTTTCATTATATATTTTTATTTTTACTTTGTTTACTAATAATAAAACATCATTAAATAGTTGCGGCCCGCCTTTTGCAAATACTTCAAAAATGTGAACTCGCAAAATAGTTAACTCCCACGAAACACTTGTTTTTTTTTTCGCTCTGTGTGTGTTCAATTTTTTGTAGATATCTTTAATGTTTTCCATGCAATAGCACAAAGACTTTAAACGTAAATGATCATTGTAGATAATGTAGAGCTCTTTATTAGCATTCAACTCCCACACAGTGGGAAATCAAAATTTACGACTATGCACAATTTTCCCACCAGCAAAAAAAAAAAAAAAAAAAAAAGAAGACGAAGATGAAAAAGGGGCTGCATAACCTAGCCCAATATGTGCATACATGTATTTGTGTGAGTGTGTCTGTGTGTGTAGGCAACATTGGCCCATTGACAATGCGTCAAGCCAAGCCGCAGGATATATTCAGCTTGAGCAAATACAATAAATACCTGTTGGTTGCGTTTTTCATATATATATATATACATATATATGTATGTGTGTGTGTGTGTGTGTATAGTACTTATATGATGGCAGCTCTTTCCGCTATTGTTGATGATATTGCTCGAGTTGCTGTTGTTGTTGTGCTCATTGTCAGCTATAAATGGGTAGCTACAAGTGCTTGCTCTGAATATCTCGCTTTCTCTCTCTCTCTCTCTCTCACTCTATCTCTCTGAGAACTCGATGAACAGTTAGCCAAGTATCTAGATATACCTTATATATGCCACTTGAGAACACGAAATGAGATGATATTGAAAAAAAAAAAAAAATGGTTAAAGGTAACAAACAGTTTTAAAAAAAAAAATCCTTTGTATAAAGCTGGCATTGTTTATTGATTTTTGCACTTTGAGACAGTCGAGTTTTTTTTTTTTTTTTTGCTCCAGGAAAATTGAAAATTGCAGCAAAAAATATAGCTGGAACTGTGCGCACAGTGGGCGTGCTAATGGCGTCGACTGCATATGGGAATAGAGCTCGACTTCAAGCAAATACTTTCACACTCGCCCAGTCATAAATCTTCTTGTAGTTTGTATATATATATATATTTTTTTTTTCGGAGTTCTTGGCGTCGTCTTGTCTGGCCGGCAAGTTTCTTGTACAAAACAAATTTTAAATATATATAAAATGTTTTTTTTTTTTTTTACGCTTATTGATGAAAAACCTGATAGCAGCTGCACGCTCACAGACAAAAGGATGTATATCTTTAATTTTTATTGAATTTAGTTTTTATGACATTCCAGTGAGCAGAGCGAATCTTAAAGTTGTCTCTTGTTGTTTGGCAGCCGTCTCTACCCATCCTCCACCTTCCATGCCTCTGGCCACTCTTAAAGACTGTAAATTAAGTGTGCAATCATAAAAGCTGGCAAGGTGTGAAATTTTATGCCAACATTGATTTATGCACAAACATCAGATGCCGTTTCCAGTTGCTGCTCATTGGGATTAGCACTGATTTAGTGCCCGAGCATTCCATCATATACTATATATACGATCGTAATTAAATTCACTTTTTTTATGGCTTATACCTTAATGCTCAAAATTAAGGCAGTGAAGTGAGTGATAGAGAGAGAGAGAGAGGGGGAGAGAGAAAGAGAGGGAAAAGGAAGAGTTTGCAAAAGCAATAGCTTGATTTTGTGAAGCGCATTTCCAGTTTATTTATTTTAATTATATATAATTAGTATTAAGTCATAGCTATTTGCTAAAAATATAAAATTATAAAAAAAAACTTTAAAAAGTTAATATTCAGTGATTATATTATATATTTAATTTATAATAAAAATATATCATTATATTGAGTATTTAGTATTAGCAATCAGCTAAACAATATACAATAATTATTGCGTTATTTAAGTAAATTTTAGAAAAATAAAATGTATTTATAAAGTATATATTTATTAGCAAATGAATTATTTAATTTGAAGTATAGTACACCCATCAAAAAAAAAAAAATAAATAAATAATTAAATAAATAAAATAAAATAAAACAAAATAAAAAACATTTTTTTGAAATATTAACAAAAACTAAAAATTTTCATATTCTTTTATTAATTAATATTTCAAAAAAAATATATATACATCATTATTTTTTATTTCTTTTATTAATTAATATTTCAACACAAATTTTTTTTATTTTGTTTCATTTTATTTTATTTATTTTATTTTATTTATTTATTTTTATTTCATTTATTTATTTATTTATTTATTTTTTTTTTTTTTGATGAGTGTATATAAATTTAAATTTCCAGTTTACATATTAATTAATATAATATCAAGATTTATATATTAAATAAAGTATTTAAATATTATTTTATAATAAATAGGTGCAGAAAATTGTGTAGAAAAATTCTATTAAATATCAATATTAATTAAAATACGAATTTCCGGATTTTTATATTAAATAATATATTACAATTTTTATTTTCTTATTTATGGGAATAGAAAAATCAAAATGAATAAAAAAATTAATAAAACGGGAAACTTTGGATATTAATATTAAATAATGTTCAAAACTCTAAATTTTAGTTTTTCTATAATCACAAAAATTGTTTTCTATGTTAATATTTAAATATATTTTCTAGAGAATTTTCTTCATAAAAATCAAATATAAAATATTTACGTTCTTCTTTATAAGCATAGAAAAAATTCAACAAAATCTCGTTTCATGCCCTTTCAGCTTTCTAATAAACATTTCTTTAAGCTCGACAAATCAAATCGACTTTGCGCAGTTTTCCAAGCAATTTAACCAAAAAGCAAAACAATGTCGAATGAAAAACAGAAAATGCATTCAAGAAAATCAATCAAAATCAAATGCAAAAAAAAAGGGTAGAAGAAAAACAAAAAACAGAAGTGAAATATCCCTTGCTCAACGCCTTTTGCTTGCCTGCTGCAAGTTCAAGTAATTTAAAAGCAATCTGAAAACAAACAACCAAACTGAGGGATATATCACCCAAGTTGGCCTCGCTGCAGGTCGTCGGAGTGCACTTTGGCTTAGGTAGGCTTCCCCAGCTACGAATCCAGGCCCCCCAGAAGAAGTTGCCATCGAGTGGGCCAAGCATCATAAGTAAGCTAAGCACTTTTGGCTCAAATAATATATATATATATATATATATATATATATATATATATATATATATATATATATATATATATATATATATATATATATATATATATATATATATATATATATATATATGTATGTCTAAATGCTAACTGCTCATAGTCAGTGACTTTCAAACTGTGCTCCAACGAAGTGCAACGAACGTTGCAGCTTCTGGCAAGGGCATCACCAGACACATTCATATCCACATTCAAACACTCATACACGCATTCAAATGCGCATTTTTATGCACTTGCTATGGGGTATAATAAATTCATTACTTTATATGTATATTATTGTATATTAATTAGTTGAATTAGCAAATAGAAAAAGATTGAAATGGCTTCTATTTATTTAATATTTAGTTTTTGTAAAACATAATAGGAATAGGAAATCATTTTGATTGTTAGCAATAATTGGGGTATAATAAATTTAATTTAATTTATATTTTAGTTGCATTTGCAACTGCAAAAAAAAAAGTAGAAAAAGTTCAAATTACAATTGAAATGGTTTGTATTATTTAATATTATTTTTTAATAATTTATTTAATAATATTAAATTTAACATTAATTTTTTTTTTAATGTATTATACGGAACGTTAATATAAATATAAAACTTAACTTTGCATTATATATTATATATAAAATCTAACATATTATTTTAAACTTCTCATTATTTTTATTTATTTATTATTATTATTATTTATTTATTTATTTATTTTTTTTTTACTTTTACATATATACATAGCTCTTATTTCACAAACAAATTTTAATTTAAATGATATGTATTATCTAATATTATTTTATAATTTATTTCATAATTTATTTAATAATATTAAATTTAATATTAAATTTTTTTTCAAATGTATTGTACGTAATTTTAATATAAATATAAAACTGTTAACTGTTTCATTATATATAATTATTAATTATTACAAAAAAATCTAACATATTATTTTAAACTTTTCATTATTTTTATTTCTTATTTTATTTATTTTTTAATTTTGTTTTTTTTTTTTTTTAGTTTACTTTTACATAACTATATATACCTCTTATTTCACAAATATTTTCATTGTATTCATAGAGTACTCACAATTCGCTCAATCTCAGCTAACTGTTCTTTCTTGCTGCACATGAGTTATTTTACTTAAGTTCTTGCGCGACATCTAACGTTCCACTCTCAAGGCACATGCACCTTATGGGGCTGTCATCGCCAGCTAACCCAACTCCCCACAGCACAGCCTAGTCCAACCTGTCTGAAATGTAGCCAAACGTGGCTTAAATGTCAGCAGCAGTTGTTAAGGCTGAGCTGGCAGAAGGAGATGGCAACTCTTGTTGCTGTTGCTGTTGCTGTTGTTGTTGTTGTTGCTGCTGTTGTTGTTGTTGTTGTTGTTGTTGTGCTCAAGTAATCAGTGCTACTGTCGCTTATTGTTTGTCTGACGTCGTCGCAGTTCTTGTCGCTGATATAGTCTGGCCTGGGCCTGGGCCTGGGCCTGGTTGGGGTTTCTGTTATGTTGGAGTCTATCTGTGCTTTGCCCATGAAGTCAGTTGCTTTTCGCCTTGGACGTCAACAAATCTGCCTCCTGCTCTACCATTTTCTCTCCCTCTGTCTAGTATTTAAAATTTTTATTTTTCTGCTACTGCTGCTGCTGCTGCTCATGTGTTTTATTTCGTCCCTGATTTATGACACGCCACTTGCCTGCTAAATTAAGTGCTTATTTCGAGTTTAAGTTGTTGCAATTAAACAAACTCTCAAGGGCTGAAACCGCCATGCACTTGGCTTTGACCATTTGTGAGCATCTCTCTAAAGTTTAGACAATTTAGAGCTCATGCTGATGCTGCAGCTAAAAGTGAGTTGTTTTTTTTTTTTCATACTTATTGTATTTCTAAGTGAAGTAATTGTATTTGAAATATATTTAGGGAGAGTTTTTGTTGCGTTTTATATCTAATTAAGAAACTTTACAGACTTGTTCAGCGAATTCGAGTTGTTAGCGAAAGTGATTCACATTCGTTGACAATTTAAGAAAAAAGAAAAAAACAAATCAATTTAATTTAGAGAAATAAACCTGTTTGTGTTTTTTTTTTTGTAATTTTCAATTCGGCAATTTGATAGAACTCAAAAAATAAATTTAATTTATATGTGCTTGTCTTATAAATTATGATTTTTTAAATATTTTTGTAAAATAAACCGAAAAACGTATATTCTGGAGTTTATTTATTTGAAAGTAAAATTTTATATATCAAAATATTTCATTATAACAAGTGTTAAAAAAAAAAAAAAAGAAAAAAGAAAAAAAAATATATATATGCTATATACATTAAATATATTGTTTTATTTATAATAATTAATTGCTGAATAATAAATTGTAAAATATTACAAGAATTAAAGAACACCAACATAATAATAATAATAATAATAAAACAAAATAAAAATATTAACTATAACTAATTATACGTTTTTAAAAATATATATTAATATATATATTAAATTCTTAAAAAGTTAAATTTTTTATATTCCTTTTTTTTAATATTTCCATCTTTAAAAAAGTATAGAACAAAAAATATATATTAAATTTTATTTGGCTTCTTATTGAAATTTTTAAAATGTAATTTAATATTAATAAATTAAAATAAAAACATTTAAACATATTAACTTTAATTAATTATACATTTTTAAAAATATTTTAAATTCATTAATAGTTAAATTTTGTATATTCATTTTTTTTTTAAATCATTTAACAACTTAAAACAAAAAGAATAAAACAGAAAATGACAAAAAATATATCAAATTTGATTTGGCTTCTTATTGATTTTTTTTTTAAATGTAATTTAGAAATAATTAAAAATAAAGACAAAATCAGAAATTTATAATATATATATATCAAATTTAATGATTTTTTAAAAATGTAATTTTTATCATTTATCTATATGTGGTTATATAATTTTATTCTTATTATTTCTTTCATTTTTATTTATTTTTTTTTTTTTACTATTAATATTTTATTTATTTTAAAATTGATCGTTTTATTACTATAGTTAGTTTTATTCGATTTCCCATTGATTGTTTCTAATTAAATTGATTTGCCCCAGCGAATTTCTCTCAGCCAAATAAATGCTCAATTGAGATAGCAGTAAATTACAAAATTAGGCAGTCACACGAACCTACTCGACGATATAGAAAAGCCACTCATCGGAGTTAAAGTAATTTTAGGCTATATAAAAGTATAAATTGCTTTAGTCAAGCAGAAAATTAGCGGCATTTAACTGCCACAATTAGATGACGTTGACCAAAAACTGTTGCCCACATACATATGTATATATACTATATATGCTATACAAAATGAAATGGCAACCTAACGAACCCTAATACCCTACTCCACCTATGACTATAAAAACCCTAAAAGCCACAATCCACAACGTTCGTTGGCTGGCAAAAACTAAACAAAACAAATGCACAGCTCAGCAGAAATTTGACTGTCGAACTTTTGCCTTTGACTCGAATGTGTGTGTGTGTGTGTGTGTGTGTGTGTGTGTGTGTGTGTGTTTGTGGTTGTACTTTGGAGCTACGTTTATTGGTGGTGTCAATTGCCAGTGGCCATTTTTTTGGTAATTTACGCTCTGTCCAAGAGTAAGCTCAAGTAATTTTCAAGACTTGAAAGACTGAATGCAAATGCTGATAATGCATTTCCCATTCATTGGAGCAACAAAATGCTGCAGCAGCAAATTGAAAATGGCTCCTACAAGATGTTGGACATACCCACACAGCAACACATCAATATACATATATATTCGTATATATATATATATATATATATATGTATATATATATATATATAGCCTACATAGCTTTTATTTGTATTATTTATCTTGAAACTTAATTGAATGAAATGGCAAATGGACGCTGCAAGTGCGACAATTTCAGCTGCTCTTGCTTTTTATTTTAGAGACATTTTATTTTTACCATCCCACACACACACACACACTCACAACACACCCTCCACAACACACACACACTCTACTCACACGCCACGCTTGTGTATGTGAACATGAACGACAACGACAAATTGGCAGCCATATTAATAACATCTACGTGCCTTTGGTTAGCCCAAAAGGGGGGCTTAAGTTGGACAAGATAGAGGTTTTGGGGGTAGAGAGCGGCACTGTGCTGGGGTACCGTTGGGGGAGATTGCAGTGCACCCAAAACATTGTTCACTCGACTGGCCGGCCGGCACGTTCATTGTTCACATTTTTCTGTTACTTGTAACAGCATTTCAATGGCTCAAGAACAAGACGAAGAAGAAGAAGCAGACAACGACGATGGCGACATTGTCGAATTGCTTATTACTTGAAGCTGGAGATGAGCAGGCATAGAAACAGAGGGCAGATGAGCAGACAGACAGCAGCAGCAGCAGCAGCAGCAGCAGCAGCAGCAGCAGCATCCCAACGGGGCAGCCACATGCCACGCGGTCAGCAAGTTCTTTGTTCCCGCTGAATATGCGTGCGCGTATCTATAAGATACTTGTCGCGTATCTTTGATTACAATGGGCAAAAGCTGCACAGCAAATGCACAAAAAATATGCTGAAATATATGCAAAAAGATAAAATACAAGTTTACAATATAATATAATAATATAAAAATAAAAATATAAAATAATAACAAAAATTGTTTGAGTTAAATTTGATCACTTTAGTTAAGTTATTAATATTATTGCGAAAAACATGTATTTATTTTAATTATATTATTTTATATTAGGTTTAATAATTTTACTTGGTTTTCAATTGCATTACAAATATTTACTAAATTTACTAAATATTTAAGCAGCTCAAAAAAATTATATAATACAAAAATTATATGATAATTATGTGATAAAAAAAAAAATTTAATTAACTTTTAAAAAATACAAATAATAATAGTATACAAATTTAAAAAAATTAAATTAAATTATTAAAAAAAATTAATAATACTAATATAAACATTTTTTTATTTGGATTTTTAGTTTTTAAAATTTGCATTAAATTAAATAATCATAGAAACAAATTAACAATAAATAATGATAATTAAAAGCGTGAAATTAAATACTTTATATAATAAAACAACAATAACGAAATTATATTTATTTAATTTTTTTGTTATTATAAATTAAATAATAAAATATATTAAATTAAAAAACGAAACTACTATTAATTTATTAATAAAATATTTATCATGCAAAAATTATTTGTTTTACCTAAATAAATCCACACAAATAATATACATATTTATAAAAATATCTCTACATTCAATTTGACATTAATTTATTTTAATTTATACCACTGTACCGCCTAATCTCTCTCTAAATATATATGATATATATATATATATATATATATATATATATATGATAATTTGCACGAATACATCTAAGTTGTGGCAGTTCAGCGTCACGAAATTGTTTGTTCTGCCAAGATTCCGGGGCCTCATAAATTATGAACCAATCACAATCCACTTTTGTTTAGCGATTTTTTCTCTTATTTTTTTTTTTTTTTTCTTTCGTATTTTTTGTGTGTGATTATGAAACTGCCTAATTATCAAATAATTTAAAACGTAAATTTGCACAAAATTCAAATTTATGTTTCTTGGTTATTTATTACGATTTGAGGGCCTATACGAAATAATCAGAGTCGCCATCAAATGAAGACATAACTGTTGATGTATATATATTCAGGAGAATTATTTAATTTATTAATTTTTTAAATATATTTAGCAAGCTATCTTAGCGCTGCGCTAATGTATTTCTAATTTATAGGCACCTGTATTTCTTAATTTATTTATTTATCTCTACGTCTCTCTCGCTCTATACTTTTTGCATTTTTATTAAATATTAAATTATGCGAATTATATATACTATATGGTGTTTTGAGTACATAAAGCTTGCTGGCCGTATAAAATGTATAATATATGACACGAAAGTCTTAACTGTAAGCGCTGTAAATTACGTTGTGATAGCGATAGTAGGTATTTAACAAATAAACCAACAACAGATGTCGAGAGATTTTTTATCTATCGTCTGTTCGATTTGCATATGAAATAGTCTAATCTGCAGAGCATAGCACATTTGACGGGTCAATATGCCTTGACCAGGCACCAACAAAAAAAAATAAAAATAAAAAAAAATGTTTAAAAAAAAAACAGACACAGCTCACAACACAATCAAACAGAAACTTATTCATTGTATTTAGTTCGTCGCTTCGGTCGACACGCTTCTTTCTATTCAAGCAAAATAAAAAAAAATATATATAAAAAAATAACAACTGATTATGTGGTTAAAGTGAATGGCAACCTGATCACTGATCACTGAGCATTGATAACTTTTAGTGGTAGTATTATTTATATAGATATTATGTATATCTAAACGATCAAATACAGAATTATTAAACATGAATTGGATATCTGAGAAAATAAATATTAGATAAATTAAAGAAAATTTTTTATGTCATTTTAATATATTTTCTCATTATTCTAACGGTTATTATTTTTTTTTTTTATTTTTTAGCTATTTTAAAATGTTTTATATATATATACATACACATATATATATTTTTTTAGTAATCAAATTTGCAATTTAGAATTAAAAACGATTTCAAAAAGAAAAATAAATTAATAATTGCATGCAAATTGATGAAAAAAAATTTTAGCAGACTTATTTTTAAATTAATTTTAAATAATAAAGACAACATACACAAATAGTAGATAATGGGATGCTAAAAAAAAAAAAAGATTTAGTTTTTTATATTTTGCTCCAACTTTAGAAACAACAAAAGTCACATATTTTTTATAAATAAAGAAAACTGAAAAATAATAACAATATATATTGTAAAATAAAATAATATATATAATAATAATATATATAATAATGTATGAAATAAAATGAAATGAAAATATGATAAAAATAAGTATAATATGATCAAAAGAAGTCAAAAATAAATTTATTATTAAATGGGGGCATTTAGGAGTGTGTTTTTTTTATTCTTGTTGATTGTTCAAATAATGTTCTTTAGCTTCCAATTGAATTAGGTCTTTCAAATAAAATTAAAAAAAAAAAATAAATAAATAAAATATATGAAGATGGAATAAAGCTTGCATATGCATATTATTCAAATCAAATGTCATTTTTTTTTTAATTCGCATTCATTAATTTGAATTTTACAATTTCATTAATTTACATTTCATTCATTTTTACAATATACAATTTTTTACTTAATGTTATTGATTGATAAATTTTACTTAAGCAGCTTAAAGTTTAGCCGTAAGCCAAATATACCTATAAAATAATAATGCCTTCAACACCGTCTACCTTTAAATTCCCGGCCCAACTATCTTCAGTTTGTAGCTAACTCACCTCAAATGCTGCGCAAATTAGCTCCACTTTGTGCAAGACAAACAAGTAAAAATATATTAAAAAAAAAAAAAAACATTAAAAAAATCCATAACCAGTTTCTTCAGACGCGAAAAAAAAGAGTGAAATAAAAACGAGCCATAACTCAGATTGGCTCAGCGCCAGCGAAACTGTGTGCCGGCCATTAAAAACTCATCACCATCATCAGCGACCAACTGGAATGAGCACACACAAACAACAACAAAGCAATGAAGAAGAAGAGGCAGATGTAGAAGAAGAAGAAGAAGAAGAAGCAAAACGACATTGTGAATGGGATGTGCCCTAAGAAATTCGCGGGTTTGCTTCTTGAGGGAGTGTCCAAAACATGCGTCGAAACTTTCAAACGCTTCAGTGCACAGCATCAGGTTTAAGCTCAGGAAATACTAAAAAAAAATTTGTATATATTATATTATATATATATTATATTATATATGTATATATGCATATAAATTTGAGCAACGCCATTTTGAGCTTACAAACATTTTTTTTTTCGACGCCCACAAAATTTACAAAATATTTAAAACCAAACATCCGTCGTATGAAATATAATTTTGTTCTTCTTCTTCTGCGCATTCTTATTCAAATTAAAGACTCACCCTCAACTGATCAGGGTATGGGGAGTAGAGCAAGGCAGGTTTTCTCACAAGCTGCGTAATTATAGAACTACTTTAAACTGTAAGAACTACGCAGCGGCAGCGGTAGCGGTAGCGGCATCTGATGAACTTTGTGATCCGTATCGCTGTACGTATCGTATCGCTGGGTACGCATCTAGCAGCGATCCTTCGTCTGCGGCTTCAATTTACTTGTGGATCTAATTGCAAGGGCCCAACAACAAGGCGAACCTTTTTTTTTTTTTTTGCGCTGCAATTAAAATGGAACCACCAAGCAGCCAAGCAAGCAGAGCTGAGAGAGCGAGCGAGAGAGAGAGAGAGTCTCAATCTCAATCTCAGTCGTAGTCGCATTCGCAATCCCAGTCTGAGATCTGAGCTCTGTGGGCTCTGTGAGTCTTGGCCCGAACAGCATGCCGGAAAAATCGACTCAAATTACAGAGACACAGAGCGAGTCTCAGTCTCGTTGCGGCCTCGACTCGTTTACCCCAAATGTAAAGAGAGGCAAAATACTTGGAAAAATTTGCGTGCCTTAAATGGCGCTGAGACGTGGACAGAGGCAGCAGCAGGAGTCGAGGGAGAGGTAGGAGCTGAGGGAGAGGAAGAGGCAAGAGCAAAAGTAGAGGCAGGAGTAGAGTAAGAAGCAGAAGCAGAGGTAGAGACAGCGGTAGTGGCAGTGGTAGTGGCATCGGTAGTGGCAGCGGTAGAGGCAGAAGTAGAGGCATCGGTAGTAGCAGCGGTAGAGGCAGAAGTAGAGGCATGGCCAAGGGCAGAACCAAGCAAATCTCACATAATTGCCAGCTGTCCAGGGCATAAGAAAATTCAAATCAATATTTCTGCTAAATTAGACGAAATAACGAGAGATCTTTTTCTTCTTTTTTTTTTGTTTCGATCAAAGCGCCGTCTTGATTGATCTAGATCGAGGGTAGTTCGGGTAGTTCATGCAGTTTAGGTATTTTGTGTAGTTGCCTAATTGTTGGGCATATTTAGCACTGTGTATACAATTACATGCGGTCAGCGGCATTAGAAAGTTTAATGTTACGCTAAACGATGTTTAAGCCTTGTTATTTCTGATGTCTGCATTGGAATTATTTTTCTTGCGTTGCGTTGTAGGTGGTCCAAAATATGTTTGCAGTTTGGCTAATGGACAGGTGGAATAAGACAGTAGCAGAGGGATTAGAGTATTATTATTTACGGTAGCAAAGTGTTGGCTGTAATTATAGTAATTATTACTTTTGTTTGATTTTATAAGAATATTATTGAATTGTTAGTGATTGCTGAACAGAATTGATAGAGCGTTCTCGAGTCTTAGAAAAAAAAAATAAATTTTTAAAAAATTACTTTAAAAATGTGATAATTATATATTGAATGATGCAAAATATATTACATGTATTACATACAATCATTTTATAAGAAATGTAAATAAATTCAATAATTATTATTATAATTAAAATAATATTATTTAGCTGAAATTCAGCCTAGCTTGAATATTTAACTAGCCTATTATTATTATTATTATATATTTAAAAAATCAATTTATTTTTTTCACGTAGAAATCTTTTTTCTCTGAATTTTTGAACCATTGCATATTGACATCAAATTCAATTTTTATATGAATTTTACTTCCTGTTTCTATTAATCTCTGAATATATATTTTAATGCTCTGCTTCTGGTAGCTAATAGATCAAATAACTGTCTATCTAAATTAATTTTCCTTTTTTTAATAAAATATATGTGGAAATAATTATGCTCTACATCTTGTCAACTATTATCAACTGCATCTTCACGATTTCAACAGAAAGAAATAAATTATTCCATTAACTTTTATAATAAATAAATCAAATATACTATATGTATATAATTTAACATATCAGATTAAATTAATTAATAAAATATAAAAATAGTCGAAACGAAATATTCGGGAATATAGTATTATTTCCAGTCTCTAGCCATATTGATAACTATTGATTGTGTTAATATATTTTATTATTTTTTTTTTTAATTTTATTTTTTTACATTATGTATTTTTATTTAAATTAAAATTTTTCTTAATGTATTTTGTATTTATTTTTTTAATATTAATTTTATTGATATTATATATAAATAAATGTTAATATTATATATAAATTAATATTATCTTTATTAATCAAACTTAATTTTAATTATTTATATTTATTTGTAAGACTCCGATTGAAACTTATATTTAAAATTTTTAGGATGATAATTATTCAAATATATATAAATATATATTAATATTATTTTTATTAATATTATATATAAATAAATGTTAATATTATATATAAATTAATATTATCTTTAATAATCAAACTTAATTTTAATTATTTATATTTATTTGTATGACTCCGATTGAAACTTATATTTAAAATTTTTAGGATGATAATTATAAAAACATATATAAATATTGTATATTAAAAATCTATATACATATATATATTATATTATATATTTATATTTAAATTTATATACGTATTTACTTTAATATTTTATAATCTAATTTATTTCGAAAACTTAAAGTAATAATTGCTTACTAATTAATACACATTAAATTTATATGCATATTCATAAATATTTATTTTGTTAACTTAAACACACAATTCTAAAATACACATTGCATAAGAAATTGTATTTATATTTGCTTATATTCTTAGGAAGAAACTTTGCGCTATCATCGCTCGCAATTTGCATTTGGCCAAGCGACAGCTGCTGGCTGTCAATTAGATGAAGTTGGCATTATAAAGTTTGACTAGCAACATTTATTTATGAGTTTGAGTTTGGACTTCTGTCCGACTGACCTTAAATCATTTAATCAGCAAAAGCAGCCACAGCCTCAGGGCCGAGCCAAGACGAGTCGGGGCGAGTCTAGTATGCCAAAATGTGCCCGGACATTATTCACATGAAATATTTGTGAATTTGTAAAACTTGATGCCAACTGTTTGCAGATTTTAATCTTTCACAAACTCAAACCGAGAGCGCACGCACAGAGAGCCAGAAGTGTGGCGAGGGTCGGAGCAGGAAGCAGAGTAGTTTTCAAGAAGCTTGAAGCTGCTGTCCAGTTCCAGTGTCCAGTGGCCAGCAAAAAAAAGGGGCGGAGCAAAAACAACAAAGTAAAAATACAAAAAAAAATAAAATAAAATGTATATAAAAAAAAAAAAGAATAAAAAATAAAAGTTGCAGTGACACTTGTTAGACGGGCTGACAGCTGGACAGGCCGCACGGACAGACGACGATGAGGCTGGGAAGCTGTGCTGAGAGCTCTGCTAGCTGCGAGCTCTGCTGACCACGATCCAATGCAGATGTTGTCGTCATCATCAACGCACGCTGTCGTCCTTCAGCTGCAGCTGCTTGGGCCGGACAATGCGACGACGAAGGCGACGATAACTTTTTTTTTTTTTATATTTTATATATACATATATATATATATATATATATATATATATTTTTTTTTGCAAGCAAAATGACTTTGACAGACGCCATAACTTGGGCTCTGGCGTAACGCCTTAACCTAGGGGCACACACACACAAACACACAAACACACACACACATATATACACTCGCATTCGCACTCAGCTCAGCTCATTCAGTGTTTGAGTAATGAGGACAAAGTTTTGCATTCGTAATGTCTAGCAACTGCGTCTTCGGTCTGCCTTTTTGGTGGTGGTCAGGCGTGGTGCAATTTGCAAACTTCATTTATTCACGCCCGGAGCACTTCTGACTAGAGTTCAGTTGAGTTGAGTTACAAGTTCCAAGCTCACTGCATTTTCCTCTGCTCTGTGCTGTGCTGTGCTGTTTGCCAGTTGCCAGTTTTTCGACCAAGTTTGACGCTTTCGACAAAGGCGACAAAGTCTAAGATATAGAAGAATATTTTGGGTGTTGCTTAAAAGTCGTCGATTTGTCACTTGCTTGATTAAACAACACACTTTTATTGTATTAGAATATAGACTGGGAAAAAGAGCTCAATGCATTGTGGGGATAAATTTATTTAAGACAAAATTAAGTCATCAATTATTTTTTAGATTAGATTATTTTAAATTTAATACACAAATTTTGAAATATAATTGTATCATTCATTTAAATATATTTAAAGTACAATTTTAGCTATTTTCAAAGACTTTTTTCACTCACACTTTGAGAAAAACAAACTCTGAGAGTAACGGAATGTGAATGTGGAGTGTGATTGATGACCTTTTGAGATTTCCATCTCCGAATAAGTCTCAGTGTGCCAGCGTATATAGTGACACTGCCGAAATAAGTCTCTTTAAAAAAGTATAACGCTCAACGCAAAATACTCAGACAATGACAGAAATGAAAAAAGAAATGAAATTCACTTGCTCAGAGTAAGAGCGTGTGCAAATGTTTTTTTTTTTTTCTCTCATGAGCAGAACGTGAACACTCAAACGAATAACTGTTATTTTCTTTCTGCATACATTTTTTTCGAGCTTTTCTTAATAAAGAAAAAATAAAAAATTGAAGTGAAAATATTGTATAAATAATTATTTGTAATAATTATTAATTCTATACATTTCTTATTTAATATTTATGCCAATTATTCTATCTATTTCTTATTTAATTTAATAATTATCAATAATTATTATTTCTATATATTTCTTGTTGAATATTTATACAAATTATTCTGTATATTTCTTGTTATAAATAATTATTATTTCTATATATTTTTTATTTAATATTTATAATAATTTAATATTATTTTTTATTAATGTATATATATTTTATTATAATAATATTTTATTATATTTTATATATAAGAATATTTCTTAATAATTATTATTATTATTTTTTTTTTTTATTACTTACTAAATTTTTTATAATTTAATTGAATCTATATTAATTATTAATATTAGTAATATTACTATGTTTTATTGTATTATTTTTTTTAATTTCTAATATATTTTATATATATATATATTTAGTATACACAATTTATAAAAAATATATTTCTATATATATTAATTTTTAAAATTGCTATTTTATCACTTAATTTGAAATGTGTCTCGCCCCACTCTCAGGCTTGATCATTTGTCAGCTTGTCTTGAACATATTAAGTGGCAATTGGTCATTTAATAAAACTAATCAGCTCTGCCGCGAAAGCCCAAGAAACAAATCAGAAATAATGCAAACAGCAGTCGCTGCGCTCTCTCGTAAACGTTGATAATCTCCATTTTAGCTTCTAGAGCGGATATAACCAATTGACTGGAACGATGACTGTCTCTCTCTCTGTGAGTGTGTGTGTGTATGTGTGTGTGAATATTATGGCTGTTGGAGCAAATTATAAACTACGACGAACTTATGTATATGCGATTGCCCAACACACAAATTGCAGCCATTTAATTCAATTTAAATAAATTTAAAATGCCTCCTCAACTTGTTGAGGCACTCTCGACTCTCGTCTTAAACAACCGATTTCAATTTTGATTGCACTTAATCAGACTAACTATAACGTATATATAAATATATAGATCTATATATTTCAGAGAACGTGCAGCAGACGTAATTCTTAAAATATTCTGCTAGTATAAATTGTTTAAAAATGTAAAGAAAATAAAATAAAATATATATAAACCTTTACAAAAATTGTCAGCAATAAATTTAAAAATATCTAATATTTATATAGTTTTTATAATTCAATAAAATTTAAGTTTTAAATAATTTAATTGACAAAAAAATATATTTTAATGACTTTCATTCCTAATATTTAGTTCAAACTAAATTTGAATATTTTAATAAAATTTTAATTTAAAGAAATTTAATTGACAAACTAACTATAAATTTTAATAATTTAATAATTGAATAACTTAAACAATTTAATAACATTCATATTTTAAAAAATTTAATTGACAAATTTTCTAATAATAATATTTATTAGTTAGTTTAAATTAATACTTACTTTTAGGTATATAGCAAATTTTATTTAAAGTGCACATTTAAAGTTCAGATGCTTTAATTTCCATACATCACTCTCTCCCATCATTTCATTTTTACAAATTTTTTTTTCGCATTTTCCTTCATTTACCTGATACACATTTCCCTCTTGGTTTTTTTTCTGTTCTTGTCCCATTTCACGTTTCCATTTTAATATGACAAATGTCTCTTGACTTTGATAATAAATTGTTTGCACTGGTTTATCGTCGGTTGCGCTTCATCAATTGTTACTCCACTTTCCACAACGTGCATTTTCATACCTTTTACATTTGGCATTGTTGTTGCTGTTGTTGTTGTTGCTACTGTTGCTGATACGCTCAATATGCACTCATCTATTGTTTTGGTTTTGTTGTTTTTTGTTGTTTTTTGCTTGATAATGATTATTGTTGTTGCCGCACTTTGCACTCTCATTGCGCTCTGTATATACATGTCTCGCTCTAACGTTAGCTAACTGTAAAATGTTCTGGCTGTGCTTCGTGTTCCACTTGTGTCGTTGCCTTGCCTTGCCTTGCCCTGTGGCTTACTCACTTTTATTACAACAAAAAAGTTCAATGACACAAAAGTAATGCACAACAATGCAATAACAACAACAGCAACAGCAGCAACAGCAACAACAACAATAATAACAGCTACAATAACATCTTTTGCTCTTTGCCTTTTCTTTCATTGTTCATCGCACAGCGCTAGCTCGCCCTGTCCTGCTCTTGCCTTACATGTACGCCAAACTCCTTTTGTGCGCGAGGCGAGCGAAAATAGTCTGATGTATGTGTGTGTGTGTGTGTGTGTTAGTGTGCGTGAGAGCACTAGCTAAAGAGAGCAATAGCGGCATTATTTGCATCTTTCGCTTTTCAACTCTTTTTCTATTAGGCACGCCAAATGTGGGTCGCCACTCTCTTGCATCTCGCTCGCACCCTTGTGACTGACCGCAGAAAATCGATGACTCTGAGCTGAAGCCCTTTTGGACTGCGGCAGCAGCGGCTGCCATTGCTCGTTTTATTGTTTGCCAAGTTCAGCGCCCAAAAACTAAATGCCATTTATTGTCAACGACAACTTTCACTCTCAGCGCAGTGCTAGTGGGCGAGACTTATACACTGAGAGAGAGAGAGAGAGAAAGAGGGAGAGGGAAGGAGAGAGAACAATCAAGTCAAAGTGCTGGAACGTTCCCTCATCATCAACACGTTTCGCAATTTCTATGGCCAGAACTTCGCGCTTATCAACATCATGCAATCAGACACACACACACACACACACATACACAAATACCCAGTCAACATTCATTCATTCATTTCATTTGTATGTTGTTGTTGTTGTTGTTGTTGTTGTTGTCTCCCTATTGCGTTTTCAAAAGCTAGACACTGAGCAACCTGTTGCCGACTCTCAACTGAAACTGAACTGAACTTCGCCATGCAATGCAATTTTCAACAACGTCATCAACAGCTGCAACAACAACAACACACAGACACTAACACACACACACACACACACAGTCAAGCCGGCAGTCAGTCAGTCAACAACAACAAGAGTTCGCCGTATAATACATTCAACAAACAATTGAAATTTCGTATACAATTGCGAATTGAATGAGGAAATGAATGTGTAAAATGAATAACGTCTGAATAGCATCTCTTTGCGTGTATATGTATACATGTGTGTGTGTGTGTATGTGTGCGTGTTTGAGTTCAGTCTGTCTCTGTCGAGACAGGTCGTATACTTGCTTTTTTTTACCGTTTTTTTTTTTCTATGCTCTCGTGTTTATTTTGCTTTTGCAGCCCTTTTTTTTTTTGCTTTTGTTTTTTTGTTAGTGTTGGTAAACGTTGAAACTCCTAGAACAGTGGGAAACAGCATTTAGAGATCTGTTTGCAGAGTTTTGCAAAATAGTCGACGACAAGTTTGAAACACGACTTTTGTTAGCTGCCGCTGGGCCATTAACCAGCTTTTGGACACACAAAAGTAGGCAACAAAAGTTGGTGAATCATTTTTTTTTAAGCCATTTATCGTGTATAGTTTGGTAAAGTTTTTTTTTGCTAGTGAAATATGTAAAGCTACTGAAACAATAGAATTGCGTGTTTTGAAATGAAATTGAGATGGAAGTTTTTACGAGGGATTTAAGGTGAATTTTTGGAGTTGGTTTTAGGATATTTTTTAAGAGTGATTTGATTGCAGATGATTTTGTGTAAATGGTAACCTTGAGAAACATAGGATCGATTAAATAACTATAAGAGTATTTTATTTTTCTTCAAGTTTTTCTTGGCATGTAAAATTTAACTCTTTGAATTGCTGATTAATTGCTTGCATGCAAGATCAGGTTTAATATATTTAAGTACATAAAAAAAATTCCGAAAAAGTCATGGCAGGCATCTAATCACATATGTATGTATGTATGTCTAACTATACCTTATTTATGTTCGTTTATCCGTTCAATAATATCCCTAAGCATAAGCATATATATTCTAGAGAATAAGAAAATGATGAAATATAAATAATTGATGTTTTATTTACATAAAATTTAATTTGGAATAAAATGAATGCGTTACATACATTTCAATTTTCTGCAATATTAAATTATACACGAAAATGTTATTATAAAATTAAATTAAATTAAATTAAATTTCTTTTAATTATTCAATAACTAATACAACTCTCATTGAGCCTTTCTCAAAGTAGAAAAAAATACAAGCTCACTCACGCTCTGAAAAAAACCCACACAGTAACAAATTGTAACGGTTCTCAACGAACTCGCTCCTACTCAGGCAGCAACGATCTGTGTTCTGTTTTCTTCTGAGATCTTCATTCACGCATGTTCGTGTTGTGCTCAATGCAGATAATCACTTTTGCTGTATGTGTTGGTGTGTAGCGGGAGTTGTTTTCGCTAAACACATTGACAGCGTACTTGTATGTGTGCGTTCGTGTTCATGCCAGTGCGTGCATGTATGTATACGAGTAGTCACAGTGTGCGAGAGTTTACCGTATTAATCGCGAAAAAAGAATCTCCTGCTCAGAGTAAGAGCTCGTCTGTGTGTTTTTATGCTCTCTTGCTATTTCCTTCTGAATAGAATGAGAGAAGTGACGCCGATAACGAGATATGAGTATTCAATTTTATTTATTTATTTTATTTAAAAAATTATAAAATTTTATTTTATTAAAAAATTCTAATTTTGTTTTATGAAATTGTATTTTATTGTTTATTTAAATTTGCATTTTTTAATGCATTGTTTAAATACATATATAATGATATTTTGTTATGTTTTTATTGTATTAATTTTCTAAACATTTAAAGAATGCAATAAAATACAAAAAATTGTTTTAATGACTTAGTTTATACATTTTTTCTTTAGAAAATAAGCCATTAAAAAAGCAATAAAATTGTTAAATAAAAAACAACAATTTAATATTATTCAAATTTATATTATTATATTTTATTTATTTATTATATGCATAATAAATTAATATTTATATTTATTATATTTTATAATCATATTTTATTTTTATAAGCGAAAAATTCTTTTCTGTTTATATTTATTCTTTTCAATTAAAAAAAAAGGAAAAAAAAAGAAATTTGTATTACCTTTCTATCAAATTTTTTCTTTGTTAAAACTTTCTATATTGTTTATTAAATAATTTGTTGTTTTCGTGTATTTTTAAATATTTTTTAGTGTTATTTTTTTATTAATCAGTTTTTAAATTGATTTTCATAGAAGCAAGTATTGATAATATTTTATTTATATTTATATATTTTGATGTTTTCTTTGTTCAAAATTATATATAAATTATATTGTATTTTTATTTAAATAATTTATTGATTTGGTGGATTACTTAAACATTTTTTTGTATGGCTTTTAGTTATTTATTATTTATTGCTTTCCTTCTATATTTTTTTTTGCTGCAAGTCAAGTTTGAGCTTGACAGGTGCATGTGTGTGTAACAGAGATAGACAGCGGCTTGAGTGTGCGTGTGTGTGAGAATGAGCGCGCGCGAGATTGCAGCATGTGTGAAGCGTTAGTTAGATAGATAAAGAGAGTGAGTGAAAGGGAGAGGAAGATGTTGCTATGTTTTCGCACTGAGTGGAATTGTGCGAATATTTATTTTATTTTTATTTTCTATTTTTTTGTTTGTTGTGTTGAACTTGTTTGCTTGCCAAATGCCTTTTGTGGCTCATGTTGTTGTTGTTGTTGTTGTTGCTGGCTCCTCTTGTTGCCTTTTGCCATTGTCCGCTGGCGCTGCCTGTTTTTGTTGCGTTTTTATTTCTTTTATTATGTGCGAATGTTTGTTTGTAATGCTCGGCGCCATTGTTGTTGTTGTTGTTGGTTGTGTGTGTATGCGTGTTTGTATTTGTATATTTTTTTTGTATTTCATTTTTGTTGTTGTGCGAACAATTAAAACTCTTTGCAATGACCTTGACTTTGTTTTTTTTTAGTGTGTGTGTGTGTGTGTGTGAGCTTCCTTTTTCCCACGCGCCCAGCACGCTCAAACGTCAAACATAAAACACAAATAACAACAACAACAATAACAACAGCAACAAAAGCCGTCTGAGTGTCTACTTGGTCTGAGTCTGAGTCTGGAACTGAGTCTGGGCTCGGGTCTGGGATTTTTTTTTTTTTTTGGCTTATTATGTTCTGCTCTCTTTTCATTTTTTTTTTTTATTCGAAATATACCCCAAAAAACGGAATCGAATGCCTGCACAAATATACAATAATAATACAACAACAACAAGAACAAAAACAAGTGCTTTCTGATAATGAACAAGAAACGTTTATTTCTTTTATATATTTAGAAGGCTTTCAGCCGCAATTCTTTTATGTTTGGTTTAAGATTTGCGATTTTTTTTATTATTATTATTATTATTTTATTTTATTTTTTGCTGTAGGTCAGTTACTGGGGCAGGTTTTTGTTCTTCTTCTTCTCACATATATATACTTAACTTTTCTCATTGTTTTCGCGCTTGTTTTATATATATTTTTTTTTTGGGGCTTTGTTCGCTGTCAAATCATTTGCAATTGGCCATAAATTTGTTTTGCTTTGTTTTCGACTGCCACGATCCACACATTTAAGACAATTTTAATTTTAACTCACTTTTTTTGTGGGTTAGTAGTAGCTTGAGAGAGATGGGGAAAGGGGCAGGGGCAAGGCAGCGGGTTGGGTTTGGGATTCCAAGTGACTTGCAGGAAATTTATAGTTGAGATGTAAAAGTGATGCGGCATATATGACATGAAAGATGTTTATTTAAAGATTGTGATTTAATGTAAAAAGTTAACTAACTAAAAAAATATATTTATTAAAATATATATAAAATAAAAAAGTGTTTAAAATATTTTTAAAAATAGATGATTGAAAAAAAAAATGTTAAAAAACGAAAGAATAATTAAAATAAATTATCAAATAAAATGAGTACAGCTAATTTGAATAAACGTGTATAAAAAAGAATAATAAATATACAAAAAATAAATAAATAAATAATAATAATAATAATAATAATAATAATAATAATAACAATAATAAAATAATAATGAATAAATAAGTAAATAAAGAACTAAATAAAATTATAGTAAATTATGAAAATAAAAAATGAATTAGCAAAAAACAATAAAAATAAATAAAACAATAAAAAATTGTATTCTTGATATATCAAATAAAACCAAAAAAAAAAAATCATTCTTAATATATAAAAAAATTAAATATATGTAAATTTCATTTATATAAGAAAATTAAAATATAATAAACAATTAAAAAATCTAAATAATTAAAATAAATAAAACTAATAAATTATTAAAGCATGTTTAATAATAAAATTTAAATTAAATAAAATAAAAAAATTTAAAACTAAATAAAATAAATAAATAAAAACAAAGATCACAAATAACAATTATCCGACTTCTCTCATTCTATTCACGCACTTATTCTGAGCAGCAGAATTTGTTTTCTTTCGTTTCTGTCTTCGTCTGAAAGTTCTGCGTTGAGCTATACGCGTTATACTCTTTTAAAGAGACTTATTTTACGAGTTATACGATAGACACTGTGACTTATTCGTAGTTGGAGATCTGAAAAGAGCAATGCGAAGCGAGCTCAAATTAACATACATATAAAAGCATACAAGCACGAACACGCACGCGATTTAAATAATAAAATTCATTTTAATAATAAAAAAAAGTTAACATCAAATAAAAATATTAATTAGAAAATTAAATTAAATTTTACAAAATGTTTATTTACTATATCAATCGTAATGCTAATTTCAATTACACGTAATTGGAAACTTAACTCATATGTATATTATCGGCTAATACAGTTTCTCTTTGAAAGTACCCAACTAGCACAGGTTGGCATTGAAAAATTCTTTTGTTTCAATGCCTTCAGCTGTTAGTCACAGACGAGTTTCAATTAACTTGGCTTAGGTATGGCAATCCAGTCAAGCCATGATTGCCAGCTACAATTACGCAAACTAACCGCAATTACAAATGTATATTAGAATTTGGAAAAGAAAAACGGAAATCTGAACTGAATCAGCAGCGTGCCCAAAATAGTAATACGATCCCAAAATTGTATTACCATTAGTGCTGCGGCTCATTAGCAAGAAGCTGACGAAGCTGAAAAAAAGGCCCCAAATTCCAAGTTATTTTGCGCTAATGAAAAGCAGGTGCAAAAAGGAAAAAATAAATAAATAAATAAAATAAAAAAAAAAAATAAAAAAATTTACAAAAAGAAAAATAAATTAATATTTACATATACATACAGAAAAAAAACAAAAAAAATTAAAAATAAAAAACGAAAAAGAAAAAAAGTAATAAAAAAAAAAGAAATTAGATGTAAGTTGAAAAAATAATTACGCATATGTGCAATAAGCACAGGTAGCAGCAAAAGGCCCCCACATTGCATTGGAGCATGCCCGAAAAACCGCGTGGCAGCAGCTGCCGTTGCTTTTGCTCCTGTTGTTGTTGTTGTTGTTGTTGTTGTCTCTGTTGCTCTAGAAGACAATGCGGTTGCCTATTCACATGTGCAACTATAATTACAACAACGTGGCAACACATGCTAAAGGATGCCAGACCGCATCAAAGTCACACACACACACAGACTATATGTGTGTGTGTGTGTGTGAGAGTGCGGCAGACAAGTACCGTTAGTTATAACTGTTTGCTGCAGTGCACTTGGCAGCACTTGCTTAATACATTTTTCGCCAGCTGCCGCCGACTGAGCCTGACTACTATTATTTCGCTACCTTGGCAAACCCATTAGGTTAATAAGTAGAAAACAGAGTGCAGGAGTGTAAGAAGAGCAGCAAAAAATATGAAGATGAAAAAAAAAACAAAAAAAAAAGATTAGAAAAAATTCAAACTATGCGCGTGAGACGCGCCAATGGTAAATACGCCGTAAACACTGCCCCGCCTCAGTTAGTTTCCAGGTGCTCCAGCTGCCCGGTTGTCCGTTTTTTATTTTTTGCTGATTTTTTTTTCTTTTGCCTGGTCGGCCATATTTAAAGCGTCCGTAGTAAGCGCAAAAAAAAAATTCCGCCAGACTTTTTGAGTTGAAGCTGCGCTAGCTAGCGCACGGCTGCTGCTGTTACTGCTGGCTGCTGGCTGTCGCTGCTCGCAGAAAACTGGCAACGTTGCATGCCATAAAAACGACTTGCCATGCGACGACATTTTTATGGCAACGCTAGCAACAACGCCACAGATCGATATGTGGCGCAAGCGAATGCGCTATATATTGCTAGCTCACTCGTGCGCAGCGTTCATTGGCGCTCGACGCTGCGCATAATCCAAGCGAGCAATGAAAGCAACACCAAAACACACTCACACACACACACACACTAAAACACTCATACAGCAACAGCAACAGCAGCACAGGCCGCGCACAGCGTTTATTTGATTTATTAGCGTGCATAGCTCGTCACTAGCGTTGTCTCTTTTTAACGCTCACGCCTGCCCGAGAGCATAGTGTAACTGGTTTGCAAATGCCGTCACACACAGGCGCACACAAACGCACACACACACACACACACACACACACACACACTGCCACACTGCTACACTGCTACACTTCTACACTATACCCGTTTGACTAGCCACCCTGAACAAACACACACGTATGCGTGCATGTGCATGTGTGCGTAGAAACGCTGCGGCAAACGGCCTCAGTCTCAGCTGCTGGCCAGTCAGTCTCTCATTCGTCTCTCGTATTCGCTGTCGTCAGCACACGCGCACGCAACGAGCAACGGATTCGAGAGTTTCGCGTACGAGTTTTCGCCCTCATCCGTCGTCCAGTAGACTCATACACGCACGCACACACACACACACACACACCTATATACATATACACGCACGTCGTCGGTTATTCGCTTCGGTGACGGCGCTCGTTAACGCTTGGGAACAGGTTTCGCCGCTGTCCGTTCGCTCGACGGCGAAACAGAAAGGTGCTCAATTCCGCGTTGTGTGGAGGTATTTTTCGACGTCTCACGCAACGCGCTGATTTTTTGCCCAAATAGCAAAAAACAATTCCCAAACAAAAAAAAAAATAAAGCAGAAAATTTAATAGAATAAAAAAAATAAATAAACAACAAGAAACTTCAACAAATTACTCCAAGCACATTTCGAGACGCGTTTTAATAAACAAATTTCAAGTGTTTTTGCGTTCAAAATAAAACAAGAGCAATAAATAATAAAAAAGAAGCTAAAACAAATAGCAAAAGCTGTTGCAAAAGGCGTAAAGAAATTAATAAATATATACATATATACATCAATATACCTTTATACATATATATGTGTGGCAATTCTGAACAAATACAACTAGATAAATCAAAAAGAAATTCCAACAAGTGCAACATGGTTTCCCTAACAAATGTTCAAACAAATCATAGCCAATAAATAACTGTTAAAGCGAGAAAAACAAAAATACAAAAATAAAAATACAAATACAAAATTTTCAAAATAAAACAACTAAATTCAAACAACCAATTAACTGAAGTAAAACAACTGTAAAATCTATCAAAGTTTGCATTCTTTGGGCAAACAGCAAAAAAGTATCTGCAAGATACTTGAACGTGCATTTAACGCATTCAACGCTAATTGAAGTGTTCTGGATACTTTTGGGCATCCACAGGTGCTTACGTGGAGTCAAAAAGTATTTGACACTTTAACTAACAGCAAACAGGCTACAAATACATTGCCAAGTAGCTACAGCTTCGCACAGATACAAAAGGAAACACACGAAAAGATACAAAAGTATCTTTGAGTTGCCAAAGTAACGATAGCAGCAAAAGATACATTGCAAAGTATTGCAAATGTATCTAAGAGATATGCAAAAGTATCTTTGAGTAAGCAAAGTATCTGGCAGATACCAAAGTCATAAGGAAAAGTATCTACAGCTAAAGCAAATGTATCTATGTTAGATAAATGCAAAAGTATCTGCAAGTGGCAAAGTATCTACAATCTAGCATTGAGATACAATCTAACGGAAAACTAGCTACAGCTAAAGGAAATGCAACTTTGAGATAGAAAAGTATCTACAGCTAAAGAAGCAAGGCCCAATACAACTTTGAGATACAAAATTGAGATAGAAAAGTATCTACAACTAAGGAAAGTAAGGCAGCTAAAGCAAATGTATCTTTTGGAATACACTTTAAAGTATCTATGACACGGAAAGGTATTAGACAACAGATAGAAAAGTATCTGCTGATTGCTTAAAGTATCTACAAAAGTATCTGCCGCAAAGCAAATGTATCTGCGGATTGCTTGAATATATAGAAAGTATCTACAAGCATTAGCCAGCCTTAATGCCTTGGCTTCACGCTTGAAATAAAAATAAAAAAAAAAAACCAAA
Source organism: Drosophila stalkeri (assembly GCA_035047405.1). Classification (NCBI taxonomy): domain Eukaryota; kingdom Metazoa; phylum Arthropoda; class Insecta; order Diptera; family Drosophilidae; genus Drosophila; species Drosophila stalkeri. Next base: position 21,997,599 of record JAWNPR010000039.1, read on the forward strand.
AGCAACAACAACAACAACTCAAACAACTCAAACAACTTGATAGCAACAATTGCAAAATACTTGCAACAATGTTGACCATGGAAGCGGACATGAAATGCGGCATTTTGCCTGGTCAAATGCCGCCGCTGCATGGGCATGCACATGCCGCTGCTGCGGCCACATCATATTCAGCATTGGCGCCGCTAATGAATCTGGGCCCATCACATCTCACCCACTCGCATCTCAGCCAGCACAATCATCATCATCATCATCATCATCATATGAGCGCACACATTGCGGCCAGCCAGAGTCCAAATCCGCTCAGTTCGCTGCAATCGAGCATTGCCAATACGCTGAACGGCGCCACACAGCAGCAACAGCAGCAACAGCAGCAGCAGCAGCAGAGCTCCCCATTGCACAGTTCCAGTGAGCTGAGTCCGACGCAGAGCAGCATTGGTAGCCATCACATGACCTCACCCGTTAGCCATCATCAGCAGCAGCAGCAACAGCAGCAGCAGCAGCAGCAACACTCGCAGCAGCATCCGTCACTGATGGGCGCTGGCAGTGCGCTGAGCAGCATGACCTCCGGCAGCAACAACAACAACAACAACAACAGCGCCACAGCGAATAAGAATCAACAGCACGCGGATCGTGTGAAAAGGCCAATGAATGCATTTATGGTCTGGTCACGTGGTCAACGTCGCAAAATGGCCTCAGACAATCCAAAGATGCACAATTCGGAAATATCAAAGAGATTGGGTGCACAATGGAAGGATCTGTCGGAGGCTGAGAAACGTCCGTTTATCGATGAGGCGAAACGTTTGCGTGCCGTGCACATGAAAGAGCATCCGGATTATAAATATCGTCCACGTCGCAAGACCAAAACCTTGACCAAAACCAAGGAGAAATATCCAATGGGTGGCGCTGGTTTGATGCCCGGCCAGGTGCCGCCTGGCGGTGGTCAGGTGGATATGCCCGGCACACCGACACGTCTCGGCCAGGTGGGTGGCGGTGTTGGTGGCGTTGGCATCGGTGGTGGCATTGGTGGCGCTGGCGGTGGCATGGGCGGCATGTCACAGAATCAGGCGAGCGGTGCATCGGCAGCAGCAGCGGCTGCAGCAGCGGCAGCAGCAGCCGCCCAACAGGTGCGGCCCAATATACATCAAATGGGCGTGCCCAATGGTTATATGCCCAACGGTTATATGCATCCGGATCCTGCTGGCTATCAGACGCACTACATGAACTATGCGCCGCGCTACGAGATGACGCACATGTATAACGGTTATGGCATGTACGATACGGTTGCTGGTGGCCAAACATCGCCCTATGGCAGCAGCACCCTGCAACAGCAACAGCAACAGCAGCAGCAGCAGCCGGGTTCACCGTCGCCATATGGCAGTGCGGGATTACAGCAGCCGGGCAATGGATCACCGGCGCCGTATGGTGCACAGATATCCTGCCAGAGTCATAGTCCCAGCGATTCCAGCATTAAATCGGAGCCCGTTTCGCCCAGTCCCAGTGCAATTGCACTCAATAATAATAATAATAATAATACCAATAATAACAATAATAATAATAATAATAACAATAATAATATAATGAAACGCGAATATGTCACATCGGCGACGGCAGCAGCAGCGGCTGCAGCAGCAGCAGCTGGCGCCGGCACCGATCTCAACAATCTGATGAACATGTATCATCTGCACGATGCGCCCGAGCAGCAGCGACACCTGATGCACTATCAGACATCGTCGCCGGAGCTGCAGCAGCAAACGATGCAGCATGTGATGCACCAGCAACACCAGCAGCAGCAGCAGCAGCAGCAATTGGCACAGCAGCAACATCCGCAGCAGCAGCATGCACATCTGCAGCAACAGCAACACCAGCAGCAGCAGCAGCAACAACATCAGCAACATCAGCTGCATCAGCAATCGCTGCGCGCAATGGCGCCGCTGGCACATATGTGAGAAATGGCCAGCGCCTATGGAGCAGCCGCCGTTGGGTCTGTAACGCCGCCGCCGCCAACAGTTGCTGGCGCCTATATGCCAGCAGCAGCAGCAGCAGCAGCAGCGGCCGCACAGCAGCAACAGTTGCTGAATGGCCGGCCTAGTCCGACGGCATCGGGTTCGGGCTCGTCGGGCGGTCGCTCCTCGGCGCATTCGAGTGGTCATATTGCCACAGCGCATTCACCCGCCTTGGCGGCGGCTGCTGTTGCCGCTGCCGCCTATCAGTTGTCCGCAACAACAGCAACAGCAGCAGCAGCAGCAGCAGCCACCACCACCTCGTCCTCCTCCTCCGCCGCCGCCGCCGCCGTTGCCTCCACAGTCGCTGCAACTAGCTGCCAAGCGGCCAGTGCATTTGCGGCCTCGGCCAGCATGCTGGACATGCAACAACAATTGGAGGAGCAACAGCAGCAGCAACATCATCAGCACTACCTGCAACATCAGCAACATTTGCACCAGCAGCAGCAACAGCAACAGCAGCAGCAGCATTTGCAGCATCATCAACTCCAGCAGCAGCAGCAGCAGCAGCAGCAGCATCCGCATCATCATCAGCTGTATCATTATCATGCCACGCATGAGGCAAGCGCTGGCTTGTTGGATATATCCACATTGTAAATTATTGAATATAAATATATATAAAAAAAACAAAAATATTATATATATATATATATATATAAATAGAAACTACACACATTTAGCGTTAATTGCAAGCATAAACAATTTTTTAGCTTTAGTTTAACAAAAAAAAAAAAATTGAATTTCAATTGATAAATAAAAAATACGATTATTATAATATAAAATCAAATGCATTTTACAATTAAGCCAACGCACCGTTGTACCATACAAAGCGAACATCTTTCCACAATCCACACACATACATTCCACAACTTGCATTCCACAAAACAAAACATTTTTGCTAATGAGAAAACAACAAAAAAAACCTAAACGACAATTGTGTGATACAAAAAAATTGTTGCAAAAAAATACAAAAAAAAAAAATTAATATAATATAAAAAAAAAATTGTTTCATGTTATTTTCATTTTTGTTTTATTCTGCGCTGTACAAAAAAATAAAATATTTAATAAAAAGAATTCGAATTTCCAAAAAAACAAAAACAAAAAAAAAACACACACAAAAACAAGGAAGAAGCAGATGAAGCAAAAACACATTCTATTTTATAGATTCTCTTATACATTAAGTAATTCTAATTATTATCTATTATATAAACAATTTAATTATAATTATTAATTATGCTTACGAAAATACTGCAAAGATGAAAAAAAAAAAAAACAAAACAAAAAACATGCAAATAAAATAATACACATTTAATTGTAATAAAAAATAAAACAAAACATAAAAACAAAAAAACATTATTATTATTATTATTATGATTATTATTATTATTATTATTATTATTATTATTATTAAAAGGCAAGCATCTACCACATAATATTAATTAAAAAAAGGAAAGAAAAACAAAAATAATAATAATTATAATACAACAAAATGTTAGTAAACCTAAAAAAAAATTAGTAAAAACAACTGAGAAAACCAGACGCAAGGCATTCAACAAAAAAAAGTGAAAACAAAAAAAAAAGTCAACAAAAAATAAAAAAAAAAACTGCTGCCAAACGTCTGGTAAAAACAATTAAAAACCAGAAAAATTTACAAAAAAACACACAAATAAAAGAAAAATCTTTACAAAAAATATAAAACCAAATGTTTTTATTTACAATTTTTTCTTTATGAATATAAGATCAATATTTTATATATATATTTTTTTTTTAAAGCAGCTAAATAATTATATTAAATTATTCTTTATTTTAGTTCTGCGAATTTTGCCGTCGGCTGAAAAAAAGTTCTTTAAAATTTTTATTTAATTTATTTTTATTTCCAATTCACGTGTCAAGTCGCTTGACATATTTAATTTTTTACAGCTTTTTTAAAGTGTCTAATTTATGCACACATTTTTAATATCAAGTTCTACATTGTGTTAAATTAATAAAATAAAAAATGTTGAAATGCTGTTTTGATATTTGAGATTTACGATGATATTTTATGGCGTTCACTTAGTTCCGTCAGCATACGAATTTCGACTTGATTTCAGGATGAGCAGCGCAACGAAACCTGTTGATATAGATGTGCCCGCTCCATATCAACTTATTTGTGCCAGAATATTCAGTGGGGGGTGCTATAAAAAAAAAATCGTACTACTCAAGCGCTGCCTTGCGGTTGCGGTATTTAAAATACAAAATTCGCATCATTAACAAATTAAATGATTTAAGAAAAAAAAAAATTGTGGATCATTAAATGAGAGCAACAAACATTAACGAGCCACGACTATGTTTATTTTCTTTTTATTTATTTATTTTTTTTTTAATTTTTATTACTTAGAATATCAATTTTATGACGTATTAAATTACCTTTTCAAAGGGTCAACAGTCTGAAATATTTAAGTGCTAAACTCTCTAAACATCGAAGGTAGAGAAATAAATGTGGGAATATTAAAAATATTTCGAAGAAATTTCGGCATTAATGTTTGTAGTTTATTTTAAGAATTCAAATGTTCATCTAACAGAACTGATTTTAATTTCAAACCAAAATTCAAGTTTTGTTTAAAATAATCTGCAAAGCAGGCAAAGTTCTCTTCGGAATGTTCCAAAAATGTTTACGTCAACCAAATTGTAACTGTAGATTTTTAAGTTTTGATTAGAAGAAACTTGTTTTGTATGTTTTTATTTATTGTATTACTAATTTAAACAATTTAATATTCATACACATGCTTTACCAAATTATTAATTTTGTTTTTGTTCGTTAATTGTATTAAACATTTTCGTATGTTTTCTATTAATATTAATATTTAATAAATCAAATCTTGTTGAACGATATACATTTAAGGAAATTTGCAAATAGATAATTTGCAAATTTTAGAAAAATATTCCTTCAAATTTTTTCATTTGATTTTTAACTAGTTTTTATTTGTTGTTATATATTGAAAGAAAAGATATTAGAACAAAAAGAAGAGAATTAAGACGCAATTTAATTTTAAATAATTTTGGTTTAATTAATAGTTAATTAATTGCAAAAATAATTTAAATTCAATAAAACAATACAAAATTGTTAAATTCAAAATTATTTAAAATTTAAGTTTTCAATTGAATTTTTTTTTTTAATTGAAATTTGTAGTTATTTGTTTAAAAATACAGTTTTTTTTTTTTTAATTTTTAGTAAATATTGGTTTATCTATTTATTTATTTTTTAATTAGAGAAAAATAAGATTTTTATTATGTTTACCAATTTTTATTATTATTATTATTATTATTATATTTTAATTTAAAATTTATTTTTATTAAATTTTTATTTTTATTTTATAACTGTGTTTGTTTTACTTTGCAATTCTAGTTTAGTTTCTGATATTTATATATATTTCTATTTCCATATATTATTTATACTATATTATATATTTATATTTATGTATATTCATTTTTGTATAATTCACATATATAAATATATAATTTGTCTAGTTTCTAGTTTCTTTGCTCTGGTTCGCTCAGCCAAAAAATATTAGTTATTATCAGCAGCTAATTTTGAAATAATATATTTATATATTTTTTGCACTATTATTTACTTATTATTTTTTTTTCTTTCTAATATTTATTTTTTAGCCTACAATTGACGTGACCGGAAGGCGGAGTTTTGTAGTTGTCGCCGTTGATTTAATGCTAATTATATTAATTTGCGATCTACCCGAGTGCATTTTGTACAAACAAATATTTTACTTTTCACATATATAATTTATACGTGTATATATATATTATTTGAAATATATATGTATATAGACTTATAGCTCAAATAATATTGACTCATCGAAATTTACAAAATTGTTTTCAAACTTTCAAATGTTTTGACGCGTTCCACTTTAGCCTTTCCATTTTGATGACAGCATCTTTAGTTAGTTTATTCCACTCTCATATTTTTTGGTATTTATATGTTTATAACTATTTGTATTTAGTTAGCCAACGACCTTAAACTCTTATCAACAATCCATAGCATTCAGGTGATATTACTAATTTATGCAACAGGCATCGGGTCTATAGCTCTAAAATTGCCCACACTTTAGCCATTTGTATATAAAATGAAAGTAAAATGCTACTGAGTCGACTGTTAAATACTCTTCTTTTTTTAGTTGGGATCGTGAAAAGGTTTCATAGAATTTTTTCTATAAGAAAATATCAAAACTGAAAAAAAAACAAAGCAAAAAAGTTTCTTATTTCATGTGAACAGCTAAGAAAATTAAAAATATAAAATATAAATACAAAAAATATAAATTTCTAAAAAATATTTAAAAATCTGTTTTCATTCATATTTAGTTTTTAATTTTTCTTATTAATTTTTATACTGTATTTATTTAGATTTTAGTTCTGGAGAAAATGCAGCAAATTTATGAGAAATATGAAATACTTTAAATTTAATATATTTTAACATTTTTTTTAAATTTCAATTGCGCCTAAATTTGAACATGGATTATTTTATTCATATATTAAGGTATGCTTTTTATAATTTATAAAAATCAAATTTAATGCAATTTTACTATTTTTATATACAATATATATCCGAATATATCTAGCTGTATCTTAAATATGATCATGTTTCTTTCATTTAAATAACTTCAATTAATTCTTAATTTTATATTTTTGTGAATGTTACTATATTCACATATTTAATCTTTAATTCATTTCATATCCATAGATTCCAAAAAGAAATACTTACAAAGTTATTACACTTGTTTATTATTTATGAAAATTGCAAAATTCAGAAAGAAACAAAAGTCATCTATGAACACAAAAAAAGACAATAAAAGCAAAAGATTATCAAGAGAAAAATTTAATAATAAATTAAATAAATGAGGCAAAAAAAAAAAACACAAATTATTTAAATTGTGTGTAAATATTAAATAAAGTTTACTACACTTTTTTATTTATTTATTTATTTATTTTTTTTTCTGCTGATTATTTCAATTTTCATAAATTGCAAAAGAAATAACAAACTAAATCAAAAAAATAGCTGCACGGAATTTCAATTAAACTAGGCGAGGTCAGTTTAAAAAGTATTGAGTTTATGTTTTGAAAAGAAAATATGTCATGTATTTATAAATAAAAATAAAACTAATTATATATTTATTCATATTATATTATTTTGCTTAAAAGCTGATTTATGTATTTGTAAATTAGAAGAACTCTATTTATATATTTATTTATATTATTTTATTTATTTATAATATTTTTATATTATTTGTGTTTATTTTTTTGTACTAAAACTTCAAATTAATTCTTTTCAGATTTTTCGAAGTACTTGAATAAATCTATATTTTTTGTTTAATTACCTGCTCGTTCAAAAATATAAAAAATTTTAATTATGATAAAAATCGAATATACATAGTTTGGCAAAATTTAATATTCGCCATACTTATTGAATACACCTCGTATATTATTTTTGTGCAAGTCCAATTCTTTTTGCAATCAATTAGCTTTTAACTACAAATTAATTTTTTTTATGCAAACTTATGCTTGATTAAAAATTCAATTTATGTATTTTTTGTTTGAATTCAAATTATGTTTTTTGCATCTTCTGGTTTTTATTATTTTATTTGATTTTTTTTTTTTTTTTGTGTGGAATTTTTGTGTTCCATAAACGAAACGGAATTTACATTTTTCGCAACAGAGTTTTTGTTTTGGATTGTTTGATGCATGTTGAAAGCTGCGATTGCTTGAGATACATGCATAATTAAATTGCATAAAATCAAATTTATTTCACTTTTATGGATGTCATTTGTACGCTCGACAAAGTACAACAGATATCGAATATCTATAGTCGGAGCCACAGAGATACATATCGCTGCGATGAAATTCGAGTTGTTTGACATGCAAATCGTTTTGTTTATTTATTTAATTTTGTATTTTTATTTATTTATTTATTTTTTTTTTTTTGCTGGAGCTTGGAGCAATATTTGATTTAGATTTTTTTTTTTGTTTACTGCGGTTTCTGTTGACATTGCGAATTGTTGTTGTTGTTGTTGTTTCTGCTGCTGTTCTCTCTCTCTCTAATTAGCTGAAATGCTGCGCCGCTTTTCTAGCTGACATTTATTGCAATTTGTGTGAAAATTAAGCAACAACACTTAATTTTGTCATGCAATCGGCTTTAGCAAATTAAATTAAATTCTAAACGCAGTTCACAACATTTTTTTTGTTGCTGCTTCAGCTGCCTGACAGTTGCAGCTGAGTCATCCGACAGCGCATCTCTGACAGCGGCAGATCGTGAGAGTTTTGCAGTTGGAGCAAGTTTATTTATGTCTAAGCTTGATTTATGCACTTAAGCACAAGAGCTCTTAATGATTTAAATAAATATTTAAGCAAATAATACGTTGACAATATTTATTAGAAAATTTACTATATACATGTATTTATAATATTATAAATATATATTTTTATTTTATTTACAATATACAAATATTTATAATATTTTAAATGTATATTTTAAAAAATGATTTTATAAAATTAAATAATATTTTTTGTTTTATTTTTATTTACTTAATAAATAAATATAATTAACATGTTAATTCATGTCTAAGCTCGATTTATGCACTTAAGCACAAGAGCTTTTAATGATTTAAATATATATTTTAAAAATATCCATTCAGCAAATACATAAAGCTTAAAAATGTATATATCGCATTGATTTTTTTGATTATATGTAATTTAAATTTTATTATTATTAAGTTTTTTTTTATATATTTATTTATTTTTTAATTTGCTGTTCTATTTCCTTTTGATTATTTTGATTATTTGCAATTTTATTTTATTTTTTATTATTTTTGTAATTTGATCCAGTCAATATATTAAGTTTAATATCGAATATGCATTTATGTACATTTCTCATTGAATTTTTCTATTATTAGCAATTATAATTGTATTGATCTTTTATTGTGTAGTTCTTTTTCCCTTTGACTTTGTCGTTTATTTGAAATTTTGGTTTAATTGATTTTTCTTTTTTTTTTTTAATTTTCTACTGTCCATTAATATTTTTGTTTTATAATTGGTAATTTTAATTTTAATAATTTTTTTATATATTTAATTTTATTGTTTTTTAGTGGGTAGTTCTATTTTATACCGATGCAAAGCATAAATAATACATTAATTTCTTTCCAGGCAATAAATTAATTATTAATTATTTTTTATTATTATTATTAGTTATAATTTTTTAGCTTGCAGTTCTATATTTCATTGATTTATTTTTCAAATATTTTCAATTTTAATTTTAATTATTATATTTCTATATTTTTTGGGTACATATATTTAATTTTATTTATATATTCGTCTGCCAATTGCACATCATAATAATTATAATATATATATGTAACATATTTTAATTCATTATTTAAAAAAAACAAATTTTTTCCGTGTATATCTAATCGAATATTCAGAAGACTCTGTCTCTTTTTACTTTATCAGGAGGCGGAAACCATGCAAAATCTGTATGGTTTCCGCCTCCTGCTAGTAGAGCATAATCAATGGTTAACTGTCTTCTAGAATAATTATGTTAACTATCATAATTAGAGAGATTATTAGAGCATGATAATGTATTTGATATTTGATATATGAAATAGACGCTGGAATAGCAGAAGAGAAAGATAGTCTAAGACACTCCTCTGAGACTTCAAAGAAATAGGAAGAGTTTTTAGCATGCAATCAAATAAATTGTAAATTCTGTTTGAACTCTAATTAAAGCTCAGCGTAGTAAAACATGACAAACAAATGTGTCTAAGCCGATGCTGAAGAGCATTTGGAATGACCTTTATGGAGGGCAGTGGGAGATGCCAATAAGAAGGCGCCCTTTAAAGTAAGGGCACACATTTTTATTTCGTATTTTGTATTTTTTTCTCGACTACTTTTCAAAACTAGGTTAACAGACGGCGCAATGTTAAAAATGCTCGAGTTGATTCATAAGCCTAAAACTGTAACCAATTCTCTCTTTGGGGTTGGGTTAGTTTTTTTTCACTATTTTTTTTTTTTTTTTGACACTGAAGCAACGTACATAAACAAATCGGATTAGTTGACAAACAACAACAACGACAAGTTTTTGGGTAAAAAATAAATAGAAAAAAAATCCAATTAGTTGTGCACCGTCGTGCAATGGCAACACTTTTAAACTGTTGTCAGCTCAAAGTAGCTGAAACTGAAGCTGTTGCTGTAGCCTATATCTGTATCTGTATCGATTTGATTTGATGGATGTGTGGCATGCGTAAGAATTTATGTTGTTGTATGGCTTGATCGATGGACCGCACATTGATTTATGTCTCATGCAAAAAAAAAAAAAAAAAAGAAATGCTTGTCGCTCAGACTGCCTGGCGACCGGGCCAACTAACTCTACCTACGGAATGCCTGGCTAAGCCAACACCTGCGCACACCTGCAGGGGAAAACCCAGCGGCACAGGTAGACAGCAGCAGCAGCAGCAGCAGCATGGTAATGAATCTCTAAAATCCACGCCTCACTGCCCAAATCCGGGCTCAAGCAGGAAGAAGGAAGAAACAGAGAGAAAAAAAAAGGGCTACAATAATATTGCTCGCAATGGCTATGAGGCAGCGGTTCGAACAATAGGGCCTAAGCAAACAGGGCACATTATCATAATCACCAATAAAATTTGAACAGCAAGCGTAGCTGGCTTAGTCAGCGACTCAACAGGTTGCAAAATTGCCAAAAAGTTTGAGCTCAAAGACTTCCAAAGACTTCGATTCTACTTTCTCAATTCTCTTACTCAGAGTCTCTCCCGCTCTGCGATTTCTGCATATGCTGCAGCACATATCTCTCACCCGCATTTGCTTCAAGTACTGTTGTAATTTAATCAGTATTATGAGGAGCTCTCGTTTCATTCTTTTTTTTTTTTTTTCGGGGCCCAGCATAAAATGCACAATCTGCATCTCGAGAGAGGGAGAGGGAGGGAGGGAGAGTAAGGTCTGTGGCACCCCATGCTAATCGCTGTCGAATTACTAATATATAATATTCTTTTTTTTTTTTTTTTTGCATTTTTATGACCCTAGAAAATGGTGTGGGTAAAAGGAGGCGGTGAGGGTTGTTAGATAATGCTGCGGTTTGTTTGCAATTAGGCATTTAGTCACGCCCTGATTTGACATTGATATTTTTGCTGCAGATGCAATGCAACTGTGTAACTATGCGGGTGACATACAGTAAGAGCAGTAGAGTGATAGAGAGAGAGAGAGAGAGAGAGGGAGCGAGAGAGAGGGAGCGGGCATCGTTGATATGAATAACAAATTTATAAGAAAATCTCAGTCGTTGCGGTAGCAAGAGATGCAAATATAGCTGGGCGCACTTTTTTATTTATATGAGTAAATATTTATTTATAGCCTCATTTTATTAGAAATTTCTAAATATTTGTTTATGGCATAATCATATTATAGCAAGCATATTAAAAAAAATATATATATTTTAAAATATTTCATATTAATATAAATTATGCTAGAATAATAATAATAATAATAATAATAATAATAATAATAATAATAATAATAATAATAATAAGAATAAATGTAATTAGCTGCATTGACATTGATCTGATTACATATATGTGCTTAAATATTATTTAAAAAATAATTAAAAATATTTATTTTCATATGCATTTTTTTTTTATTTTAGTAAATTATAGTTAAAAAATATTAAATAAAAAAATGTTATATAATTTAATATAAATATTCCCTTTTATACACTTAAATATTTTGTATAGTTTTATATGCATTTTCTTATTATTTTAGTAATTTATAGTTTGATTAAATAAAATATTTTATAATATTTAATATCAATTAGTTTTATATAATAAAATATTATTTATAAAAATTGTATTTGCATTTTCTAAATATTTGCTTAATCTTAATTATTTATTTAAGTAAATTATAGTTCGAAAACATTAAATAAAATATATTCATATATTTAATATAAATACTCTGTTTTTTATATAATTAAATTTTATTTATACTAATTTTACTTGAGTTTTCAAAGGTATTTGAACTGATTTTCCACATTTATGGTTTAGAATAATTTGATTTAAGTTTTTTAAAATATGGATTTTCTTATCAAATAAAATATAAATCAAACAAACATTTTGCCTGCTGCTACCTGAAATTGAAATATTTAATATTAAGTGCTTTAATTATACATAAAAAAATATAAAAATAAATAAAATATATAAAAATATTTATTTGTATCATATTATTAATTTAATTGTTATTATTAAATATAGTTATTTATATATAGTATAATAATAAAGCATTTTTATATAAAAAAATTAAGAAATAATAATTCTTTTTTGAATTATTAAAAAAAATATATTTTTAATTATAAAAATTGATTTAAATGAGAAACATATAAAATGATTATTACATATCAATTTTTATATGTTAAAAAAATTATAACAGTTTTATTAATACAAATAATTTTTTAAAATAGTGTTTAAAGCCACTCCTTATGTTTTTATTATTTTAAATTATATATTTTTTATTTAATTTGCATTTTGCTTAAATTTACCCAAATATTGCATTCTCTGCTCAACAATAAATTTCGCATTCGCCTTAATTTTATGCTGCTCATGCATATTTTCGCTTGCTCTATTAATTTCAAAACAAACTCTCAGCAACAGCAATATTTATGACAATTTGTGAATGCACAAATTGTATTAAGGCACAACAAATACACACACACACACACACACACATAGTACTGTGAAGCACTTGTGTCACTTAATTAAGTCGGCGTTTTATTGTCGTCGCTCAAGTTAATTACTCAACGCTCGAGTCGGAGCAGCTTTCAAACTACCAACTGATGCTTCAGCAGCCCAGCAGTCAGCAGCCAGCAGCCAGCACCTGCAGCCCATGCCACGCCCACTGGCTGGGCTGGGCTGGCAAGTGAGCATAACAATTCCTCGACTGCTGGCAACTTCTTTCAGCAACTAGGATTGGGTCGCAGCTAAAGCTAGGGCAAGGGCAGCCAGAGAGGAGGCATGCGGGCAGGAAGACTGTGAGTGTGAGTCTGTTGGGCGGGTTGGCTCTGCACTTTGGAGCATTTGTTGATTCGCGCACTTGAACAACATGGCAACCCAGGGCAGGGCAGGGCAGAGCAGAGCAGTCAGCCGTCAGTCTTCAGCTCTTATCTTAATGAGTTTTATGCATCTAATTAAATAAATTGCACCTCTCCGAGGCGCCATGACAACTGAGCCGCAGCAAGAGCAGCGCTAGCAGCAACAGCAGCTCTCCATTATTATATATACATATAAATCTTTTTTTTTTGGAGCTAAATGTGAAATGCACTTGTAATCCATGAAGCTTCAACCCAAAAAAAAAAAAAAAATTAAGAAGTGTGGCAGCCACACCCAAAAGGCGATATTCAATTTTAATTACGTTTTTTTTTCCAATTCGATTTTGTTAAACTTATGTACTTATATATACATACATACATATGTACATACATATATAGCTAGCATATATAGGTATGTATTTATTTTAATCAACCGCGCCCAGTTGAGCGACTACAGATTGTTTTTTTTTTTTTTAATGTATTTTTTTTTTTTGCTTTGTGCTCGGCATTTATTTATTTACTTGCTGGCAAAGCTCTCAGCGTCGCATTTTCAATTTTTCGCTTGCAAATTGGAAAAGTTCAAACGCGCAGCGAGCCAAAGAGCCAGACCCCAATTCCAAACATCCCAAATCCCAAATAGCCACACATAGCCCCCCTCCCCCCCTCCCTATAGACACGACAATACACCATGGCCGTGAGTGCCCCGACAGGAACTGACCAGACATATGCATGAGCTCAAAAGCTACAGATAAATGCAACAACAACTGCAGCTGAATTCAGCTGAAACTGACAAACCAAATGCACAGTGGTACGAAAATTGAGAGAGAGAAAAAAAAAAAAGAAATGGTAATAAATTATATAATAAATGAATTTTTAAATATTACATCTGTCATACATGTATTCACAAATTTTAGTTATTTTAATTTTTTCTTTAAAATTGAAATCATCTGAAAAAATAAGAAATAATGGGAAATACTTAAAAATTTAATCATTATTATTATTTTTGAGATTTCTCAAAAAAAAATATATTTATTACAAAATCAAAAAACTTTGTTTAGTTGTGTTAAAAATAATAAAATAAATAAAATATTAATTAAATAATATAAGATAATATTTTTTTATTTTTTTTTTCATAGCTCGCAAATAACAGTTATCCGCATAGCAAATTGTCTCATTATTCAGAAGTGGAGAATTTTTTTTTTTCGTTTCTGTTATATTCTTGTATTATATTAAAAATATAGTATAAATTACATTAAGAGAAATATGTATATATATGTTTTTTAATGTCTGAAAATATCCTAATTAAATACATATATATTTTTTATTGAATAATTTAAACCTGCACGCCTTTATATATTAGTAAATACTTCAAATGAAATATTATATATATTATATATAAAAATATGAGCTTTATGAAAATGTATATTATAAGATATATATGAAAAAAATATGTCTTAAATTCAAATATATATTTTAAGAATTTATTGCTGCTAAATAAATTGTTTATTTAATGATTTATAATAATTGTGGTTTATGCTTAATATATTATATTTTTAAAATTTAATGAATATATTATTGAATATTTTTTTTATTATCTTTTTTCAAATTTATTTAATACAAAACTAAAGCTTTGCAGAATTTTGCTCATTTTTACGCTTAATATATTTAATATATATTTAATTAAGATATTTAATATTTTTTTTCGGAAAATATAAATTGAATTTAAAGTATAAATTAAATTAAAATGAGTTAAGTTTTGTAGAAAATTTGTTGTTTCATATAATATGTAATATATTTATTTGTTATATATATTTATTTCTTAATATATCTAAAATTTATATTAAATTTTGATCTATATTTTGAATATATTTGCAGCCCACTGTGCAAATTGAAATTTGTTGTTATAGTAGCACATTTACATGCACATTCCACAATATATACATACACACGCACACACAGACTTTTGCTCACATACATAGCCTTTCACATACTTATTTTGAACATTTCGCCATGTCCGGCAAAGCGACGTCAATGACAAGCCCCGGCTGGCTGAGTGACTGTCTGGACGGATGGACAGCTGGACAGCTGGAGAGACGGAGAGACTGCCTGACTGAGTGACTGACTGAGTGACTGACCAATGCCATAAAAGTCGCCGCCTGTGCTGCCTAGATAGTGTGCCCTGCAGCTTTATGCATGTGTGTGTGTGTGTGTGTGTATGTGTGAGCTGATTGATTGATTATTTGTTCCGCATCACTCACCTGGAAAATTCAACTGAAGTGGCAACTTTAATTAATTTGCTTATATATATATAAATATATATATATACATGTATATGTGGCTGTCTGCAATACACGCACATTCTTATATATATATAAATCTGTATATAGTATAAGCACAACAAACAACAGTTAATACATAAGTTTGCAAATTAATTGGTTTAACGTACAGACAGGTGAGGCCTGACTGTGTCTGGGCCTTGATTGGGCCATCAATTGGGCTGCGCCAAGCATTATTAAAATGGCAACAAACGACTTATTTACATAGATATATATATATACTTACTTGTATATTTATATACACATGTATATGTAATATTTAAAGTACGTGGCGCATTGCCATGAATTTTGACCCATTTTATGCACAAGAACTTATTTATCAATATAAATTAATTACATTTTTAATTAGTTTAGTTGATATTGAAAGCCTTTTTCGCTGCAAAAAATGTGAAATTAATTTTAGAAAAAAATGTAAACAAAGCAAAAGTGCCAAAGCAAAAACAAAAAAGAAATTAATTAATATTACATATAATGTATACATAATTTTTTCATTTATCAAAAACTTATTTTTATTATGATTTTATACATCAAATTTTTTGTTTTATGAATTTTCATATTTTGTTTTCATGTATTTTTTTTTATACATAAAAAATTACACATAATTACTTAATTAAAGAAACAATTTGTTTTTAAAATAAATTTATTATGCAAACCGCAAATAATGTAATTAAAAAGAACATGAAAAATCTTCTTTTCTTGTGAAAAAATATTATGGAATTTAATTTTTTAAATAAATTTGTTATACTAACTAAGAATAATTTAATTGAGAAGAAAAATACAAATGTTTTTTGAAAAAATATATTTGGGAAAAATACATACTCTTTTATATTTGAAATAATTTTAAAGAAAATATTCCATTGTAAATCTAAATAAAGTAAAATTAAAAATTAAATAAATAAATTTAAAAAAAATAAATAAATAAATAAATAAAATAAAATAAATATAATTATAATTATAAAAAAAATAATTTATATATATATATATATTTTTAATTATGCTGTATTTTTTATTATAAGTATAAATTTTTGTTAAATTGAAAATATATATTTTTAAATATCAATAATAAATACAATTAGATTTAAAAATTACAGTTCAACATTTTTTGTTTGATAAAAGTTGTAAGTCTTCATTTTTTTATGTTTAAATATAATATTAGCCTTTTTATCAAATTTTCATTATTTTAATGATATGGATTTTTGTTGGAAATTAGTTTTTTTTTTTAAATTAATAATATGAAAATATTATTGAACAAAAAAAACTTTTCAGTTTTTTTTAAACAAAATTTTGTATTTTAACACAAAATAATTTTTTACTAAATATTCGAATAATTATTATATGTATTAAATAAAATTATATTAATTACATTTAATTAAAAAAAAACAAGTATAAATGATAACGAGAATTATAGCATAATTTTAATATATATATTAACATAATAAATAAATAAATAAACTTTTACACGTTTTATTAGTTTTCATTCTTATATTAAATATGATAAATAAACTTCAAACATTCAGCTCAGTTTCTCCAATGCTATTGAATAGGCTCCCGGCATTAATTGTGATTGTAATCCCTTATTCTAGCACATCTCAAGCAGTTGCTTTGAATATCGTTTGATTTGCCCAAAGACCCAAATATCATGGGATGACCATAAATTTGTTTGGTGCTTGGACAAATGAAAGAGGTTAAAGATCAGGCAGTCAAAAACTGAAAGAGAGATAATTTATTAAAAAAATAAAAAAAAAATGATCGTTTAGTTTCAATCAAAATAACCGTTATTTATTTTTCACACTTCTAAGCCTATCAGAAGACAACAGCAATAGAGAAATATGTAAAGAGGTGATAAAAAAGAAAAAAAAAAAAAAAACATATACAAGAAATATAACAAATCGAGTCTAATAATTTAGCGTGCGCCAAAAACTACCGTTGAACGTTGAAAATTCCAGCTTCGATTCGGCTATACTATATAACAATAGTAGCTCACATATTCAGCTGATTTGTTTATGAGTGTGTTGTTGTTGTTGTTGTTGTTGTTGTTGTTGCTGTTGCTTTATCTCTCTCTTTATTTACCGTTTGTTTTCATTTGATATGCCACCGACCACCTACTTATTAGTTGAGATGTGATGAGCGCTTTATGGCATATTAAATGCTTTATCAAATGATGTATATAAACATATTTGAAACTTTCTTTCAAAGCGCGCATTTCACCAGCAGCTGTTAATCTAATTCGTATTTAACATAATCCTATGCTTGTCGCATCTCATTAATTACCAATGAGATAAACAAGCTGAAGACAAAAAAAAAAAAAATAAAAAATAAAATAAAAAAATCACATTCGGATTTCTAGATTGCTAATTGCTGATAAATGCAACTCTTTGTGAATTTATAGCTTTTTGCGATTTGGAAACGAAATGCTACTATTTGACCTTGTCGCAACGACTTGTCGCTCTGCCACTCTCACACTCCCTCCCTATCTCTCTCTCTCTCTCTATCTCTCTCTCTTTCTGTCTCTCTATATTTTTGCTTGTGAGTCAGTCGTATGCAATTGAAAGCTGACTGACTGACAGCCTGTCAAACGCAATCAGTTGACTTTAATTTGTGGCCAGATTTATTATAATTTTTTTTTTTCTATAATTATGCTGAAGAGCAAAGGGTAGGTATTATATATATCTATAGAAATGTATGCCATAATAAAATTTTTTTATTTTAAGTTTTTAAGGCGTTTATTTATTTACGAAATTATACAACAATTACTTAATAAAATAAAATATTATATATATGATTATACTTAAATAATATTTAAATAGAAAAATTATATTTTAATTCAATATCATAATATACATTTTTATTTAAGTATATATAATTTTTTAATATTACACGTTACAAAATATAACCAAAGAAAATTTGTAATGCTTGTTCATCATCTTTTACTTCTTTTTGACAATTTAATTTTTAAATAAAAATGTATCAAAACTGAATTAATTAATTAATTAATCTTTTCGATAATTTAATGAATAAATATAACTTTCCTACAACATAATAAATAAATAAATAAAATGAATAAATAAAATGTAATGTAAAAAAATTACTTAATGAATAAATAAAAATGTACCAAAAAATTATTAATTTAAAATTAATAATTAATTCTTCTTTTTTTTGACAATTCAAAATTCCAATTTACTGAAATATTAATTAATGAATAACGAAAATTAAATAAATAAATGAAATTTTAATAAAAAAAAAAAATGATTTAATTCTTTAAATAAAATAAAAAAAAATTTACTATACAACTAAATAATAATAATTTAATTCTTTAAATAAAATATTTAAAAAAATTTACTATACAACTAAATAATAAATTCTTCTTTGCAACATTAAATAAATACAAATGTACCAAAAGCATTAAATTAGCGAATTCTTTTTATTTTCGACAATTTAATGAACAAATAAAATATTACTAAAGAATTAATTCATTTATATATTCTTTTTCTTTTCTACAATTAAATAAATAAAAATTACTCAAAAATTGATTAATAAATATATATATTTAAATATATAAAATAAGATTAAGAAATAGAAATGTACTAACAAATTTATTAATTAAACAATTCTTTTTTTCTCGACAGTGTAATGAATAATTAAAAATTTACTAAAAAATTAATTAATTAATACATTCATCTCTTTTTTTTGACAATTTGATGAATAAATAAAAAATTACTTAAACACATATATATTTATATATATATATATATATATATATATATATATATATTTAAAATATAAAAATACTAAAATATATAACAAAATAAATATAAAATACTTTAAATTCTAGTGCATAATTGAATGAACGAATTTAATGTTCATTCCTTTTAAATCCTTATTAGCTTCTCACATAATTTTGAGTTTAGTATAACTATATACCTCTTAACCAGCTCACATATTTAGAAAGTCATTTAACACGTCAAATTGGCCCTGGAGCGACCCTCACTCTCTCTCTCTCTCTCTCTCTCTCTCTCTCGCTCTCTCGCTCTCTCGCTCTCTGTTTCACCAGCCTTACAGGGGTCGTAACTCTGAAAGAGGCTTTAACAAATAAAAAAGAGCCACAACGACACAAAAAAAAAACGCATTAGCTTCTCAACAGCTAAACGAGCGAAATGCTGGCCCAGCGGCAATTGCCAGACAGAGAGAAGATGCGATGCAGAGCGTCCGATATGATGTGCTTGGGCTGCAGCTAATATAACCCTAAGGTGTTGCTCATGTTCTAAAAGGTGCTGAACTGCTTATTTAAATGCAGCAACACCAATTTATTGTCAACGGCAGCATTTCATTCATTGTCCTGCCGCATAATCCTTGAATGGGCTGCATGCCCCTAAGGCGGTTCCTTAACGCATTTGCGACATATCTGACGACCGAGACTCGCTTCGACTCTCTGACTCTTCGACTTCTACGACTCTCTGACTCTTTCGAGTTCTACGCCTCGCCTTAACGACTTCCGTTCGAGCTTTGCGCACGCGCAGTTTACCCGTTCGCAGTTTGTGTGTGGAACTGAGCGCCCACAGTTTTTAATGATAATCTCTTGAGTTATGTGTTTTTAAATATAATTTCGTTGTTGGCGTGCAGACGACGGCACCATAATTCACATAGCGCCAAGTCACGAACTGTCAGGCAGCTTCAGCTATAACAGCTTCTCCTGCCGGCTACAAATGTCCAAGTTGAGTTGCCTTTATTTTTTCGTTTTCTTTTATTTTGGCAGCATTTACAGCATATTACAGCACGTGAGGCACTCCCACGGGCAAACGGTTCGTTCGCATCTCATTAATTGGGCTCATAAAGTAATGGACCAGCTACCAGCTACCAGCTATGCTATTTGGCCGAAACGCATCTCAGCCAAAAAATAAAATTCTTGTGCTGTGCGTGACTGTGGCGCATCCATAAGCGTTGCGTTTAACTTTTTCACAAGCTTTTGCCGCAAACATTTCGCACCCAATTTATCAAAGGAGCGAAGCCGTGGGAAATCCCTCATCAGGTATATAGTATATGTAGGTGAGTGAGTCAAGCAGTCAGTCTAGCGCTAATAATGCGACTTAGACCATGTCAAATGCAGCCAGCATTGAGAAGCAGTTGCAAATCCTGTCGTGTAACTTGAGCTCAAGGGTCACAGCACCCCCTTTAGATTTGTGGATTTTATTTTATTTTATTTTTTTTTTCGGGTAGCCACATGCAGAGCGTGTGCTACGACTGTGTGCAATCAAATCAAATCAAATCAAATAAAATTAAAATCCACTTTGAGCCTATTAAAGTGTGCCAGCGTATGGCAAAAATGTTCAACTGATGATTTCCCTCGCACAACTTTCGTCCTGTCCCATTTCGGGCAACTGTCACACGCCGTCGTTAGTTTTAATTGACATGCAAGTCAGCGTCCAGCCGACGCTGTCAATCAAATGTGCAGCCTGCCCAGGCATTCGACCAGTTATTCGTATTGCTTTAACAATTCCAACACCACCCACCCCATATAGGCAAATGCTTAGCTAGAGCCACGTCTGAATCCTGCCAGCCTGCCTGCCAGCCTGTCTGCCTCCCCCTGCTGCTCGCCTCATTATGTTGCTGTCAGTCTGCGGTTTGTTGACACACGCGTTGAGTTATCAACACTCGCTCGACTTACAGCTGCATTCAGCAAAGCCGCTTCGCTTAACTCTCTTTTCTCATTTCTCTTATTTTGTTTTTGTTTTTGGCATTTCGTGTTTTTTTTATTAAGTGCCAAATTGTGTGTTTATTAATTGGTCGTCTCTGTGGAGTTGTTTTGGGCTATAAACTAATTAGGCTTAAGAGCTAAGTACCATGCATTTGCTTCTAATCGGTAATTGGGCAGAGGCAGAGAAACTTGAGAATTTATTTCAGATAATTATAAATAATATGTATTTAAAATAATTATAAAATTAAAAAAAGCATACGATAATTTTTTTTTTTTTATATTATTAAATATTAAAATTTATGAATATAAAATTTAGTTCTTAACTGACTTCAGAAATAATACAAATAAAATATATTTATGGCGTTTACAGTCTACAAATAAAGCCAAAAGCTTAAATTTATCATTTTAAATATTACTTATAAATCCGATTCAATTTGATCATAATCATTATTATTTTAAAAAAGTTTAATTCACATCTATGAGGCACATACATAACTATTAAATAATGTAAATAAATTTTAGCTTATTTCAAATGCAAATTAAAATTAAATTTTCTCATTTTCAGCCAAATAATATATAAAACAAATATTTTAAGGAATATTATTATTTATTTGAGGTATGTGCATAAAAACGTTTACTATACAAATTTTTAATTCATTTAGTATTAATAAATAAATAAATAAAGAAATAAGAGATAAAGTATGCCTTATGCAAATTAAATATTTTCTGATCTATCAACATTTTTTAAAGATTTTCCTCTTTGTAATTTTAAATTATTCATTATATTATATTACAATTTTCATTATCACAATTTTAGTATTTAATTTTTTTTTTATATTAATTTTTTTATTAATTAAATATAAAAAAATTAAAATATAAAAAAATACTATTTTTTTAAATAAATTTATTTTTTTTTTTTGCATTTTATAAGATTACAATGATTTTTTTTTTTAAATATAAATGTAGATATTTTTTAATTACTTCTTTTTACGTTTTAGAAGATTACAATAAATTGTAATGGAATAAAATGACAAAATTAAGAGCTTAGTATGCTGACAACAAAATATTGAATTGATTCATTTTAGATAAATACATTTGTGTTCATTTTTTTAAATTTACGTAGTTAATTTTTAGTGTTTAAAAACATATTTTTATTTTGGATTTTTTTTAAGTCGTTAGTAAATTTGATTTATTTTATTAAAAAAAAATTGTTTTTATTTTCAGAATTGTTTTTATTGAAGTATTTTATTCTTGAAAACATGAACTAATTTTTGAATTATTAAACATATTTTTCTGAGATGCCCAAAAGGATATCCAAAGAAATTAAAGTAATATCTATGTATAAAGGGTACATTTATGCATATAATATAAATATAAATTTATACATATATATTTAAAATTGATTAATAATTTTTGAACCTTCATTAATGTGTATAATTTTTTAGTAATTTAAGCTCGAATAATTTAACCATATAATAATATAGTCTTTTGGTCAAAAATATGTTTATTTAAAATTGTATAATATAATATATATATATTATTTATGTTATATGCATATCATCCCACTCAATATGCTGCCGCTACACTTATGCAACTGCAACAATTTCTTTATTTTCATTTGGTTCTCTTCCAACTGCATAGAATATTATTTTGTTTACAAATCGAAACAGGCATCGAGTCACGTTTCTGAGGCGTCTGCCATATGTTGAATGCCGATTCGATGTTAATAGGCCAATAATTGCTGTCCGTGGCAGAGATTGAGTGAGTGAGTGACTGTGTGTGTGTGTGTGTGTTTGTGTGTGTGTGTGTGACAAGAGTTTGCGCAACAAATTGCATTGAATGTGGCAAAGAAAACCGAAAGCCACAAAGCTGTTGTAACTGCTTGAAGTCTGGACAATTGCCAATTCAATTGATGGCGCGATCTGCAAGGGAAATGTAAAACTTGTAAGAGCAAGAAGAAGCAGAAGAAGGTGAAGGGCTTATTGAGGGGGTTGTCAAGTGCACTGCCAGCTGCTTTACAACACTGGCCAAGAGAGCTGCAAATGAGCATAATGCTAGACAATGGCAACGCTTCCAAGTATTCCAGCAAAATTTCGTATGCTTCGCTGAGCTCAGTTGCAGCTACACACTATTCTACAAATATGATATATATATATATAAATATATATATATATATATATGATTTCTTGTTTGTGTGTCTCTCTTGTCTTGTCTTGGTTTTGTTAAACAATTTGTTTGCTCTGTCACACGCACATTGTGCCGGGCGCAGAGAGCTGCTAATTGCACTTGTTGATTGCCTGATAATAGGTTGCTCAGCCATCTCTCAGTCACAGTCACAGTAACAGTCTCCCTCTCAGCTCCTCAGCCAGGTTGCATAAGTGCCAATGCATAAGACAAACTTTTGTCCACACTCAAACACACACACTCAGAGCATCTATGGCTAGAGTTGGGCGTGTCAGCCACGCAACTAAATGGGCGGACACTTGCCCCTAACAATGGGCGCACATGCCCTACACGTTGTTCCCCGCAACAACAGCAACAGCAACAGCAGCAATTGCAACAGTTGCTGCAATTGCTGCCACTGTCATCGCAAACAGACTTAAGTAGGTAATTTGCAACTAATTTTCAAGAGCGCAATTCAAGTTGAAGGCGAGTGTGCTAGAGTATGTTTATGTGTGTGTGTGTGTGTGTTGACACGCATTGCTCATTGCTCATACGCAGCGTTGTGTGCCAACAGTTATTGTCGCTACAAGTTGTTATTGTTGTGTCAAGCAGGTGTCACCTTGCAATTAGAGTGGCCCACCAAACCAGCGCCAACTGTTGGCTCAATAATCGTAATTTTGATCAAGTGAATGCGCTGCAAAACTTTCGGCTTCTCGAAAGGGTTCCGCATAATAAAATAATAATATTACTATATATATTATTATTATATTATTAGTAAAAATTAAAAGATTAATTAGAGCTTTAAAAACATTTTTTTTATAAATTATTATTATTATTATTTTTTTTATATATATTTTTTTTTTCAGTTTAAACATTTTTTTGCAATTTAATATTACTTTTTGAATTAAATTTTTTGTGAAATGAAATCCCATACCCATGAACAACAAAATTTGTTTGTTTAGCTTTTTATTTATTTTTATTAATTTTTATTTTATTTTATTTATTAATTATTTATTTTATTTATTTTTGGCCGTATCAAACTATTTTAGATGTGAAAAAAATATATATTTAAGCCATACTTCGATTATATTTTATATTATATTTTACATTATTAATTATTTAATTATTAAAAAATAACTAATAGTGAAAACTAATTTTAATTTCATGTTTTATATTTTATTTGTAATATTATTTATATACAAATAACTTACACCATATAACTTTTACTTACTATTTTTTTTTATAGTCAGAAAATCTTTTGAATTTGTTATATTATAATAATATAATAAGTATTTTTAGACAAATTTTATTTTTAGAAAGTGGGGAAAAATATGTTAAAGCCATACTTCTATTGCATTATTACATATAAAACAAATATTAATATTATTAATTATAAAATTATAAAAATAAAATTAACAAGAAACTAATTTTTATTTTCTTTTTATATAATAAATACATTTTATTTGTAATTTTATTTATATACATATAACATAAAGTAATTAACGTTTATTTTCTATTTTTATAATCTGAAAATACATATTATATATATTATATTATATTATATTATTTAATTAGGTTGTTTTTATTTTAAATTATATTCTTTATTTTAATGTATATACTAATTAAAAAAATTAAATAAATAAGCAAATGAAATAAAATCACCAAATTATTATTGTTTAATTTATATTTCGTTTTTTAAAAATATATTTGCAAATTATTTGAACTTGCTCAATTCAAAGCCAAACCAACCCACACTTAGCTTCTGCCAGCCACGCCCGCTACAATTGAAAACGCCCCCATACATACGCAACATCCACTCAATCTCTCGCCCTTCTTCAAATTCCATTTGCCAAATAATTTGATAAGCAACAAAAAAAAAATGTAGCATATTTTTTATATTATCAACGCATTCTCAGTCAGGCTAATAAAATTTCCAAAAGCGTATAAAATTAAATAATAAAATTAAATCATAAAAAAAAGAAACGAACACAAAATTGAAATGGAAAACAGCTGCCAGGCGAACAGGCAACAGACGCAGTCAGTGCGTGATTTCCGCACAGCAGAGTTCCAATGTACGCGCCATTAAATAATTTCCGCCCTCGTCGAGCCCCAGACTCTGTCTGAGACACCCAGAGACAGCGGCAGACCGAAAACCCTTCAGAGCTTCATGCTGAAGTTTCTCAAATGAACTAGAAATATTGCTAACCAAAATAAAAAAAAAATAAAAAAAATCCGTAGCGCATCCAAAACTGGAAATTGAGAAACGCACGCCGATTTCACTGAAAATTTATAAGAAACAAATCGAAAAAAAAAAAAAAAATAGATAGATATATGTATTTATACGAAATAAACTAATGTTTGGGTCTATTATGCAGAGTTGGCCATTAAAAGCGCGGCAGCTTAGTTAAAGCCATCACAAAATTAGGGTACATAGCGGTACTTATTATTATGGGTGTTAACGGTTTCGCAGCGCCAGCTAGTCGACAGACTTTGCAAGCCAAAAAAAAAAGAAGACAAAAACAAAACAAACTAGAAACATACGAAAATCCAAAAACAAAAACTCGACTGTCAACAAAAAATTGTGGCTCGGACTCGCTCATCGGGAATAATTTAAAACAGAAACCAAATGTCATTCGCGTGGTTTTTCAGCTAACATATTTAAAATTATGCACAACACTTAAAAATCAACGCATTTATTTATTTCACTTGACGTATGTATGTATATATAAATACATATATACATATTATATATATATATATATTTTTTTTTTTTTTTTTCTGAGCAGCATCTCAAGAGCCGATGGATCAGTTTGACAACAAACGTCGCCAAACTGGTTTCGCGCTGAGCGACGGGGGAAAAAAATAAACAAAATTTCGAAAATGTTGCCGTTGTTCAAAATTTAAAGCTCATAAATAGTATTGGGTTATCTTTGAAGTTCGTGGAACGGAAGAGGGGAGCGGTTATGTGAGGTCGATGTCGATCTGGCTTTAGTTAGTCTTTGATAATCGGCGATGCTGCTGTTGCAATGCTTTAGCTTTTTTTTTTTTTTTTGATTTGGGAAAAATCTTCAAACTCTTAATTGTTGTTGTCGTTCGATGGAAAGTGAAGTTGGGTTTGCTATGTACAGTTAGTTTGTCGTAGGTCTGTGTGAAAGCCAACTGAATACTGACCTGACCTAATAGAAATTCATGATCAACTCGGGCATAGTTAAGACTTTAGTTGAGCTAAGTTAACAAATTGTGAATTTATATTATTTTAGTAATTTTTAAAGTTATTTATATTTTTTTTATTCATAATTTTATAGTTTTTCTTATCTCTTAAAAATATTTATAATTAAAAATGTTTTTAATTTACTTTTATTGTATTGTATCATCTTATATTTGTTATTAATAATCTAGTTCATTTTCTTATTTCTTTATAATTTTTATAATTTAATATCAATTTTATAATTTATTATTTTTTTATAAAAATTATTATTGTATTATATTATAGTCATTATTATTATTATTTCTTTATCTTTATTTTTAATAATAATTTAATAAATAAATAATAATTTAATATTTATTTATTAAATTTTTTGTTGTATACTATATATAGTTTTAATTATTTAACTTCCATTTTATATTCATTAATATTTATTTTTTGTTTTATATTAATTGTATTTAATATGTATTATATTTGTAAATTATTTTATATTTATTTTCTATTTCAAATACAAAATTCTCGTTTCCTAGCTAATAAATAAATAAGTGAAATTCTAATATTGTATATAATTTAAAATGATACATAATTAAAATTAAAATTATTTTCAAAGTACGCTTAACTTTGTTAAATAAGACAAAAAAAAAATTGGAAAAGTTGATTTAAAAAAAAAAATTCTTTTTAAATAAATACATTTATTTAGGAATTATACTTCTAAATAAATAAAGCTAATTTATTCAGAATGATATTTATTCATATTTCACATATATTTTTTTACAATATATATTTTTTACAAGTAAATAACGTCTTTCTCTTATATTCTTGCCGCTTTTCTGCTCTTTATTTCATAGTTTTTTTTCTTTCTTGCATATCTCTATTCTTGCATTCTATATCTAGCAACAACTAATGCCCGTAGACCACAATATCACATACTTACCATGCCCTGAGATCCTTTCGAACTTATCTGCGGTCATTGCAGCTACCCGCAACCGCAGACAATTCTGTTGAAAATGCGCCAGGCAGTCTGCATACGTATATATATATATATATATATAAATATATATATACATATGTATGTGGGCAACAGGGCTGATGCGATCGATCGGTTGTGGCTAATCTTATCGCTGTCGATGCAACTAGCGATAAACAGTTGTTGTTCGTATCAAACGAGCCGCAAGTGAAAATTTTATGAAAACACACACGAAATATTGCTCAGTGCACAGTAGTCGCTGCAGATGATTACCTACACCTATTCATTGTCTAATAAATACCGCAAGCAAAAAAAAAAAAGAAGTGAAATAAGGGAAACAAAATAATGATAAAAATCAAAATCGTAAAATGGTACGTAAAAATGCGAGGCCAACTAGCTGAGTGTGTATAACTGGGTGAGTGTGTGTGTGTGTGTGTGTGCATAGTTCTGGGAACCAGGCAGTGGCTAAAAGCAACTCCTACAACTTGCCTGTCGCACATCCTGTGGCAAAGGTGGCAAAAACGCGCAGCTACCTGCAAAAAAAAAAAAAGTAGAATAAGTAGGAGAAATATATATGTGTAGCTCTGGTCCCTAGCTGGGTGTAAGTAAAGATTTATTATGCTATACATTTCATGAATGTGTCGAGGGGCACAGCTAAATGTGTGCGTGTGTGTGTGTGAGTGTGCAAGGGTTTCCCTAGAAAACTGCAGCAACAACAACAACAACACATGAGCACAAAAGGTGCGCATCATAATGGCTGACAAAAAGTCGGCCTTAGCCTTTAATAGCGCTGAGTTTAACAGCCAACACAAACACCACACACACACACACACACACACACATACACACACACGCACACACACAAGCAGAAAATGGCGACATTCCGCACTTCAATTGAAATGGGGCTTCCTTGGCATTCGCATTGGCCGCCACACATGCAAATAAAAAAAAAGTGAAACTATTTTAGCTTCTCTTGTTTGGTTAAGCGTTTTAAAGCCTGTCTGCCACTTGTGCGACTTTTGTGCTCTCTCTCTCTCTGTCTCTCATACACTGTCTCTGTCTCAATTCTCTCTTTTTTTTACTGCTAACCTGGCTAAGGCCCTGCCAACTGGGCACATGCAAATGCCAATTAACATAACAAAAAAAAATAAAAAAAGGAAAATATAAAGTATCAGAAGAACTTTGCATTTGTCTGTGTACGTTCTCATACTTATACATTCATCTCATATCTATATCTGTATATAAATACAAGCATGTTTGTGTCTGAAAATAGAGACATGCTATCAACGGGGCCTTGGGCCATAAATGCAGACTCAGGTGTCGTCTCATGTGTTGCGTGGGCAGCCAAACGCGAGATAATTATACTAACTGAATATACCTGTAGGCAATCTATGCAGATATACTACTCTATACCCATTCATTTGATTTGGCAAGTTGAGTTGGCTGAGCTGAATATAGCTAAGAGTGGACTGAGGTCAAAGAAAATCCTACAAAAAAACAAAAGACAAACAGCTTTATTTATCAAATATAAGTTTTAATAAATAAATCTAAAGTGACAATAATACTGAAAAAACACAATAAATTAATTATAAGATTTCGATATATAATTGCTTTCTACAATTAATTTAATATACATTATTTTACATATTAAACATATACAAATAAATTTATCGCTTGTCAACTAATTTTATTTCAGAAAATAAAAATATTTTTATACAAATATTTTTATTAGCTTAAATTTTTTTTTATTATTATAATATAATTAATTATAATTATAATTCTATATTATTTTGTTTTTACAATAAAAACTCTCCGTTAAAATTAAAAATTTAGAAAATGTATTGATTAAAATTTAAAAAAAAAGTTCAGTTAGTTATAGTGGAATAATTATATTTACAATAAAAATATTTGTTTATATATGACTTATTTATATTTATATGATGATTATTTTATTTTTTAATATACAGAATTTTTATAATTAAAATAATCTTCATATTATTATAATTATTATATTTGTCTTACGGAATAAATAAATTTATGTTTATATAAATATTTATATTTTATAGTTTTTTCATTAATATTATTATTATATAAATATTTATTTTTTGCAATTGCGAAAAAAAAATAAAACCAATTTTGTTTTGGCTTTAATATTTAAATAATCTTATTGTTTAAACATAAATATTTCTTATATTTAATTTATAAAATTTATTAAAAATTATTATTATATTTTTTAAGGAATTTAATTAAAGATATATATTCTTACTGAATATATACATAAATCAATTCATTTTTATATAAACTTTTATATTGTATTTTATTTGGCTTTAAGTTTTAAATATTCTTATTGTTTAAACATAAATATTTATTATATCTAATTTCAAATTTAAAATTCCCTTAAGCGTACAGCATACCTA